>JAOPSE010000082.1:776178-2241178 GCA_029449295.1 Zea luxurians | reverse complement strand
TCACCCGTTCGCCACTGGAAACACCACTTCGCCACCCGACAGAAGGCAAGAATTGCCTTCCCAGATTGCTTCCAACGGCTCCTAGCTGCCTTGGGGCTATAAAAGGGACCCCTAGGCGCATGGAGGAGCACACCAAGCATTCTTTGATCATCTCTAAGCACCAAGACTTCATTCTAGCGTATTTGATTCATTGTGATAGCAATTTGAGCTCATCTTGAGTTGAGAACTCCGTGTGTGAACTTAGAGCTCAGGTTGTGACTAGTGTGCGTGTTTGTGCTCTTGCTTTGAGTCTTGTGTGTGTTGCTTTTCCCTCCCTTACATCCGTGCTTCTTGGTTATCATCAATTGTAAGGGCGAGAGGCTCCAAGTTGTGGAGATTCCTCGCAAACGGGATATAGTGAAAGAAAGAAAAACACCGTGGTATTCAAGTTGATCATTGGATCACTTGAAAGGGGTTGAGTGCAACCCTCGTCCATTGGAACGCCACAATGTGGAGGTAGACAAGTGTTGTACTTGTCGAACCACGAGATAACTCGTGTGTCTCTTGTGATTGCTTTTTGTGTGATTGTTGTGATTCGCAAGAGCTCGCTTTATAGTCACTTGGTATTATCTCTCTAACACTTAACCAAGTTTTGTGGCTATAAGTTTTAAGTTTTTACAGGATCACCTATTCACCCCCCTCTAGGTGCTCTCAAGTACTTATTACATTGCGAAAGTCTTACAAAATAAAAGATAAATATAAATCGAACTAAAATCCAGCTTTCGCGCCAATAAGTCAACTGGTAGACGCCACCTAGATCAGATCAAACTCCTCGTTGTGTGGATCCTCTTAAACCACTTGTTCTTCTCCTGTGGGGGGTGTGAGACAGCAAGGGTGAGCTCACACATGATCATAGCTCAACAAGTTATAGGGAAACCAGTGGGCATGAACTCACCAAAGGCGGGACTTCATGTGAAGTGTAAGGTTGATCAACAAAATAAAGGTTGAAGCTGGAAATTGCTTTTATAAGTTGGTCAAAATTTTATTAGCAGTTACTAAGTGTAAGTAAATACTAAACCATAATAAATAAGAGAACAAAATTAATAAATAATCCCATGCAATGCAAATGACAAATTGAATTTAAGTTACATAAATTAATCATGCGAGAGTCCTGAGCTGCTCATGACCGTGAGCTCGGCTAGTATACCAGTTTTACACTCTAGAGAAGTTGTACCCTGTACCCACAAGTCATGTTACCCATCTGCCAAGGTATCACGACTCTCATACACCTCTACCAAGGAAGCGAGGCAGGGCAACACTACGAGGCCTTTACAAAGTTCCACTAGCTTCTAAAAACCTGCTACAGTTTATGGGAAGAGCACTTGCAAGAATCCCTCGTCTGACTACCACCGCAGCAAAATTAACCGAAGAACCTCCCTGCATGCAACTCCCCTACTGCCCTTGCCCCTTTCGGGTAAGGTAGTCTTCCACTAGCTTTCCTAATTAGTTAGCCAAGGGGTCCCATTCCTCCCTTGTGGTGGCACGTGTTTCTCAAGTTAAGCTCCATGTTCCAATTAAAGATAATGATCTTGACATGAACATAAATAGAATAACAAAATAATTGGAATAGGGATATAATGAAATATTAACCCAAAACCATGTAAAGCAATAGCAAAACTACCCAAGTGATTCAGGGATAACAAAGTAAAGAGATAAACAGTTTAGGATGACCTATTGGGTCCCATTAGAATTAAACCTATACATGAATAAGTGATATTAAAGAATATTATTGGGTAAAAAGTGGTCAAGGGCACAACTTGCCTTCAATGAGCTCCTCCTCAGCAACTTCTACCTGCTGGGCACCAGGATCCTCAGCCACTGGCTCCTCTACTCGCCATAATACAAACAAGCACAATATAAAGGAGAAATTAACATCACACCAAATATGTAAACAAAATACACATTAATAATTTACATCTATACTACTTATTAAGAAGGTAAGAGTAGTCTGCCATTCTGCCCTCCCCCGTTCCGCGCGTAGAAAAAAATCAAACCGTGGCTGCTCAGGGATCGAACCTTGGATCTATTGAGCAGAATGCCTAGCCTTCCACCCTCTAGCCAACGTGACTCATATTGAATTGTGTACAACTTCAACTAAGACGTCTTTTGTGTTTAACCCGCCGTCCACTCTGTATGCTCACTGAGTCTAGAAAAACATTTATAGCTTGGCCCCTGATCTTTCTAAAATTTGGGACACAGTCTAGGAAATAAAGAAAATAGGGAAAAGGAGTTTAGAAATTGATTTTTAGTTTAAAAATAATTACAGAAACCCATTTAATTCATGGAAATTTCATATTAAATCCAAATAAGTTCATTCCAATTTCTATAATTCTATAATATTATTTTTTTTATCACATAATACCTCTGTTTTGTCATGAAAACAATAATAAAATTGATTTCCTAATTAATCCTATATCAAATACATAGAAACTTTGGAAATTCGTAACTTCCCCATTTTAATTCCAAATTGAACCGTTCCAGTTGTGTTAGTCTCGTATGAATATTTACTACACAGTAACAACATTGATTATACCATGTTTCATACTTTTATAATTAGATATTTATTTATCCTATGTTAATTGGGTTAATCTATGTCTATTGGATTAATTTATTTAATATATTAATATAGTATTCTAACTTTATGGTTATACGATGTTTGACCATTAGTCTTGCAAACACACACACTTACCTTTTTGTTTAAGCAAAAGCGTTGGTGGTACGTGTCCGATGACTAACGATGTACGAGGGAATTTCTTCCGGTATGTGTGAAACGTGCTCTCCAATAATGAGACCATGCAAATCGTGACATATATCGAAGTCTGCATGATACTGATGGTTGCAATGTAGTGGTGAAACAGATAGTTATAAATAACAAAATTTATGTATGGTCAGAATCACAAATTAATTATGAAACATTTTCTCATAACCTGCCTTTGACCCGTTCTGCCTCTGACCCGTTCTGCCGTTCTGCCTCCGACGGTCGTAGCCGTACAGCCTCGCGCCAAAAATCATCTTGCTGCGGCACTAGAGACGTTAGTCTAAGCAACAAACAATGCACACCAACGCTTATAAGTCACGTTTTGATGCTCTGTGTGGCCGGTATGGCACTAATCAAATAATACCATAGCAGTGCCTGTGTAGCGGTGTATGCGGCCCAACGATTGGTGCGGCCCATTCTGCAGCCCATCCTGTGAGCCGCTGCAACAGCTCCTGCGGATCGTGCGCCCGCGGCCACCCCGCGTCTGACGCTGTGATGAGCGCTTTAAATGGCAGCCGAGATTTCTTGTGACCCAACTGCCCGTTTCTTCCCTTTCCTGGTAGACGCACGATAATGTGGACACCCTAATCCTCGGATGCAACTGAAATGGGTCCAGATTCAACGAACTTTTTCTGTGGCCTCATACAGCTCAACAATTGCACGCGTGCAGAAAGGCGTCCGAGAGACTGGAATCAATGTGGGGCACGAGCGCTCGACTTGACCGCCAAGTTTTTGCAGCTGGAAAAAAATAAAAAAGAAACAACTCCAGTGAAGGTCTCATCACATCACACAGGAGACGTGACGCTGAGCACCGGACATACATTGTACGGACTACTTTGTGCAGTTCCTGAAAGCGTACTTGCTACTCTGTAGCGTACTCTGTAATCGTAACGCAGTGGCAGTACAGGGATTGGAGGTAACGATCGACCGTTGCTTGATGATTTTCTATGGTGGTCTTCTTAGAACGCTCACATCTATAAATGAATTTCAGAGGGAGGCATTCTTTGTAACTATAGATTATATAATCTATATTACATAATTTGAACGTACCTATTTGGCAATCCAGCTTATTGAAATTTTGATTATTAATTTTAGTCAAGTGTTACGTAGCGAGAGCAAGGAAAAATAAATGAAACGTTTTTTAAAAGAGTGGTAATAGTGGTTAATTTCTTCTGAGGTTGAAATGGTATTGGGTCCTTTCCCAAAAAAATAATATCAAATAAACACCCCTTGAGTAGATTATGGGATTACGATAAACTAGCCTCCATATTATTAATCTGGCATAATAATCTAGATTATTCAACGTAGATTATATAATTGAGATAGAATATAGTCTGAAACAAACTTGCACTAAGCAACTAAAGAGGAGGGCATAGTGCGTGCGTGCCTCTAAAAACGACTCTTCGAATCTACTAACTATTAAGAGAGCACTATAGACTGCCCCCGCCTCCCTACCCCGCCCGCCCGCTAGACGCGACAGCCACGATCCGCCCGCCCGCCGCAATCCCCGCCCGCCCTCCACAATCCCCGCCCGCCATGTGAGGCATGATGGAAGTCCATCAACCACCGGATCCTCTCCAGCCGCCTCACCCCCGCGGTCCTCCCCGATGAGCACGTGCTCGCAGAGTCCATCAAGCGCCGCCTCGCCGCCTCGGGCTGCCCCGACGATGCGCTCTCATCCACTAACCTCCACTCCAAGCTCTCTGTCCGTGCCCCCGAGCGTCACTGTGGCCGCTCCTCTACCTGCTTGACTCGCTCTCCTCGCAGTACCGCGCCACCGCGCGGCTTCATGCCTCCCAACTCTTCCCATCGCCGCCCCACCGTGGAATGCCACCTCGAGGAGAGCGAGTCGAGCAGGACAACTCTTCCCATCATCGTCCGCCCACTCACCGCTGACTGCCCGCTCTGGCGCTCGGCCTTGGCCCTGTTTCTGCCCTCGCCCCTCAGCCGCCTCGGCGCCTGTCCGAGACCGACGTCCTCGCTCCATCCAGTCAGTTGACTAGCTCGATTGCTCTAGCTCGTGCTCTCCGTCCCCGACTTGATTTCTTCCTTTCAGCCCAACCCAGCCCAAAGCCGTCAAATCGCGGCACTTCGTCCAACCCTCCTGGGTACGACGACAACGACGATGAGGCCATCGTCACCCCCTCCGTCCCCTACGACCCGATGGCGCTAAGGAAGGCGTTCGAGAAGGCCATGGTGAAGCGACTGATGACATACGTCCCATTCGGCGTCTTGCTCTCCGGCGGGCTGGACTCGTCGCTGGTGGCGGCCGTCGCCGTTCGCCACCTCGCCGGGATAGAGGCCGCTAGGCGCTGGGGCACCAAGCTCCACTCCTTCTACGTGGGCCTGGAGGGGTCCCCTGACCTCAAGGCGGCCAAGGAGGTGGCGGAGTACCTGGGCACCCTGCACCATGAGTTCCACTTCACCGTTCAGGACGACATCGACGCCATCGAGGACGTGATCTACCACACGGAGATGTACGACGTCACCACAATCAGGGCGAGCACGCCCATGTTCCTCATGTCGTGCAAGATCAAGTCCCTCGGGGTCAAGATGGTCATCTCCGGCGAGGGCTCCGATGAGCTCTTCGAAGGCTACCTCTACTTCCACAAGGCGCCCAACAAGGAGGAGTTGCATCAAGAGACGTGCAAGAAGGTATGTGTCAGTTTCTTTCACTGACTGACTGGTTGGCTTTGGTGGATGGATGGATGATCGATTCTTGCTCTGCAGGTTAAGGCTCTGCATTAGTATGACTGCCTGAGAGCCAACAAGGCGACGTCGGCTTGGGGCCTGGAGGCTCGCGTCCCGTTCCTGGACAAGGAGTTCATCAATGCAGCCATGAGCATCGATCCTGAGTGGAAGATGGTACTTACTGACATTACCCTAGCTGAGAACGGAAAGAGAGCTCATTGCCTTTTCAATCAAACAAAGCAAATCAAAGCAGTATGTATATGTGACCAGATGAGGGCTTTAATTTGTAGGTCCGACCTGATCTTGGAAGGATTGAGAAGTGGGTGCTGAGGAAGGCATTCGACAACGAGGAGCAGCCATTCCTGCCCAAGGTGGTAGCCAACCTGCGTTTCAGCTGCTTCTACTGAATCTTCCCTAGCCAAAATTTGGACGTTCAGACAGACATCTAAAAAGATTTTGCCTTGCAGCATATCCTCTACAGAAAGAAGGAGCAGTTCAGTGACGGCGTCGGGTACAGCTGGATCGATGGCCTGAAGGCTCATGCAGCATCAAATGTAAATGTTGCCATGTCAATTTAAGGACAGCTCTATTTTTTCTCTCTCTCCATGGATCATGATCCATATACATACACTATTTGAATGTAGGTGACTGACAAGATGCTGTCGAATGCAAAGTTCATCTTCCCACACAACACTCCGACCACCAAGGAGGCCTACTACTACAGGATGGTCTTCGAGAGGTTTTTCCCACAGGTGGGTGGAGCTAATTTAAATTCATTTAGGTTCTTAATAAATTCATACAATAATTGATATATGTTCATTTATTTGAATATAGACATAAAAATCAAGATCTAAACCCTTTACTAATTTTAGGAGGATGGAGGGGCATTCTTCAGCCAGCAGACATTATCAACTAACATGTAAATATATTACTAAATCATTGGCCATGCAGAAATATGCTATCCTGACGGTACCTGGCGGGCCAAGTGTGGCGTGCAGCACAGCCAAGGCCATCTGTGGAACGCCTGCAATAGGGTCTTATAGAGTAGTAATAGATTTATGAGTCGTTGCAACGCACATACACCTAACTATCATATATATAGGTCTGCATGATATTGATGGTTGCAATATAGTGGTGAAACAGGTAGATTAAAATAACAAAATTTATATGTATAGCCAGGATCACCAATGGATTACAAAATCTTCTCATAATAATGTAACACATTTTTATATAAGTTATTATGATATTATATGTTCCCGTTGTAACGCATGGGCACACACCTAGTATTAAAATAAGATCATAGGAACAGGAATCATTAAATTTGGCGTTATAGATTTTGAGTTATGAATTTCCAAAGGTTTTATGTGCTTGACATATGATTAAGTGAGAAATAAATTTTACTACTGTTTTCATGTCAAAACAGAGACACTAGATGATAAACAATAATATTACAAAACTTTAGAAACTAGAATGGATCAATTTGGAGTTCATATGAATTTTCTATGATTTATACAAGTTCTAGCAATTATTTTTATATTAAAAATCAATTTCTGTATTTATTTCTCTAATTTTTCTACTCTCTGGTCTGGGCGCAATAATACTGAGAAAGGCAGGGGTCTCAGGGTAAAATGTCCTAGACTCAGTGAATAGTTGTAAATGGATCGCGGGTTATTTTCCCTGTTTCCCGAGGGCTCTTTAACAAAAATGCCTGGAAGGAAGGGTATCGCGGATATCTGACCGTCAGATTAGAAACCGAGCGCCTGGATTAATTCATAAACTGCGCGAACCGGTACGCTACGTCGTCCCTTGGATCCAGATCCGACGTCCTCGATTTAATGAAGCCAAGAGCGATGACCATCATCTGATCCCGATTGGACGGTTCCTGGTACCCCTATTCGAAACACTACACTATAATCTAATCCAGTCGTTCCTTAGGGATCGGACGGTCAATAACTCAGTGCGCTCCTACGACGGCCGAACACGGCGGCGCTCGAGCCATCACGGCGACGCCATTGCCAGAAACACAGACGCGCGATCCCAGATGACCAACCTTAATTCTAATGCTTCCCACCGTAAATACAAGTAGCTTCGAATCGATGGGTGAACACGTACCGGCACATGGCGACCCGAGAATCCCTGACCACGACGTTGCGGGGGAAGCACGCGACGGTGAGCAATTCTGAGGTCTCCGTCGACCAATCACGCACATCGAGGCCACTGGCACCTTCCTTGCGGTCCGCGGAAACTCCTAGACACGATGTTAAGGCAGTGGCAGCGAGGAGCGCTAGGTTTGCTTTGCCGATTCCCTCTCCACACCCGCGGTGGCGCAAATGTTCCAATGGCGGCACTGGGTAGACGGCGCGACCATGGCGGGGGTTTGTACTTATAGGGCCCCGGAATCCCAGCCGCACAACCACGCAGGAGGGTCAATGGATGGCCGGTGAGCATTTCACGGCGAGAGGGGCGGCACGGCGTAACAACCCGAGGACGACGGACCCAATGGTCCCACTGGTAGAGGCACTAAGGAATGCGTGTGGATGGTGGGCCGTGAATGACAAGGCGGGGCCACGATGTCAGCGACCGTGCTCGGGTGTGAGGAGAGACAGGCCCACCTATCGGCGCAGAGAGCAGCTGGACCAGGGCAGCGCGGAGAAGAGCTTATGGGCCACGCGCAGGGAAAGACTGAATGGGTCGAATTGGGTACCGAGGCCCAGGTAAGTCTTCCCTTTTTATTTTACTTTCATTTTTTCTTTTCATGATTTGTTTTTCCTTTCCATTTGAATTCAAAATTCAAATTTAGCTCTGTGGTAAATCTTCCTCAAATTAAGAGTATAATTTTGCACATACTATTATTACCTTTATTTATAATATTTATTTTATATATACATTTTCTTTTCTTTCTCCATTTCTAAATTCTAGATTTTCTTTTATATTCTAAATTCCACTTTGGGACTTTAATATATTTCTTTTCATATGATTTTTTTATATTGTCGCAAGATGCACACAAAAATGGAAACCTCAGCATGATGCATGATTTGTTTGAGTGTCTTTTGTTAATTATTTATTTGTATAAGTGAGGTGTCCACATGAATTGATAAATAGAGATAACACATATATATAAAGGGATATAATTTCTCCTTTTAGATTTTTCTTACAAAGTGGGTATTACAACCGGACTGTCCGGTGTGCACCGGACTGTCCGGTGAGCAAACGACGCCCGCAGCCAACGGTCGGCAGCGCGATCAACGGGTGACACGTGGCCCGAGCCAACGATCACTTGGTCGCACCAGACAGTGTCCGGTGCGCCAAGGGGATCGAGGGCTCAACGGTCGGCTTTGCCAGAAAAGGAAAGAGATCGGGCACCGGACAAGGACTGTTCATGTCCGGTGGTGCACCGGACTGTCCGGTGCGCCACCCGACAGAAAGCAAGAATTGCCTACCAAATGGAGTTTCAACGGCTCCTAGCTGCCTTGGGGCTATAAAAGGGATCCCTATGCGCCTCCAACAAGGATAGAAGAGTAGCCAACAAGTGCATATTTCATTTGGATCAATTCTTTCTCTCCCTCTCTTGTGTATCTCTCTAGTTTGTGTAGAGGCGAAGCTATAAGCCCTTAGAGAGAGGAGAAGTGCTGATGAGAGCTAGAGCAAAATCTTGAGCGTATTGTTACTCTGCCGGAGTGCTGTCGAGAAGATTGTAAGCAGCCATAGCATTGTTGTAACTGATATCAACATAGTGGAAGGCTCTATCTGTCGCACTGACAGATCTGAGCAAACAGAGGAAGGAGTTGAAATAGACTCCAAGCCAAGGTGTGGCTAACTCCAACGAGGACTAGGCAAGCATTTCATGCTTGACCGAACCTTGGGAAAAATCCCTGTGTCCGTGTGCTCTGCTCTATGCTGTGTGTTGTTTCTCTGTCTTATTTGTTTTTTGTACTTGCACTTCAATACTTATATGTGGTACAAGCTATCTTCAAAGTGCAGGGTATTTGAAGACAGGAACTTCAATTCCGTGCAACCTACTCGAAGGGTCTTTCATTCCACTGCAATCTAGCCTTCGAGTAGAGTAAGAATTTCCAGTTTTAAAGTGATAATTATTATCCGCCTATTCACCCCCCCTCTAGGCGACATCTAGATCATGTTCCCGGGCATAGGGAACTTTCACAATGGTGTAGGCATCCCTAGCAAATTTAAGTTTCTCATAATTATCCTTGTAAGTCTTAAGTTGAGCATTAAGACTTATACACATCATTGTTTAACTTAATGATGGTAGAGGCATGTTTATTGCAAGCATCAATATCAATATCAATATCTTTACACCTGTTGCAAATAACAACATGCTCTATGGATGAACTAGCAGAATTTGCTTCTTCTAACTTAGCATTTAAATCATCATTTAAATTCTTTAGGCTAGAGATAGATTCATGACAGGTAGATAATTCGAAAGACAACAATTCATTCTTCTTAGTTTCTAGAGCAAGAGATTTTTGAACACTAATAAATTTATCATGTTCCTCATAAAGTATATCTTCTTGCTTTTCTAGAAGTCTATCTTTTTCATTAAGAGTATCAATTAATTCCTTTATCTTCTCTACCTTAGATCTATCTAATCCTTTAAATAAATCACTATAATCTACCTCATCATCAGAAGATTCCTCATCGCTAGAAGAAGAATATTTAGGAGTATCTCGAATACACACCTTTTTCTCCTTAGCCATGAGGCACGTGTGTCATTCGTTGGGGAAGAGTGAAGATTTGTTGAAGGCCGAGGCAGCTAGTCCTTCATCATCGGAGTCAGATGAAGAGCAATCGGAGTCCCACTCCTTTCTAATTTGTGCCTCGCCCTTCGCCTTCATGTAGTTCTTTTTTCTTTCCTTCTTCCCTTTCTTCTCATGTGCCTGGTCATCATTATTATCGAGACATTATGCTATAAAATGACCAGGCTTACCGCACTTGAAGCAGGAGCGCTTTCCCTTTGATTTGTTCTTGTTGGGATACTCCTTGCGTCCCTTCAAGACAGTCTTGAATCGCTTAATGATGAGCGCCATCTCATCCTCATTGAGCCCTGTAGCCTCCACTTGTGCTACCTTGCTAGGTAGCGCCTCCTTGCTGATGGTTGCTTTGAGAGCAATGGGCTGCAACTCGTGGAGAGGAAGCAGTCCGTTTAGAGCGTCGTCCACATACCTTGCCTCCTTCACCATCATGTGCCCGCTTACGATTTTTTCGAGGATTTCCTCGGGCGTCATCTTGGTGTACCTGGGGTTCTCACGAATAAGGTTTACAAGATGAGGATCAATAACAGTAAATGACCTGAGCATGAGTCAGACAACGTCATGATCCGTCCATCTTTTACTCCCATAGCTTCGGATTTTGTTGAAAAGGGTCTTGAGCCTGTTGTACGTTTGTGTTGGTTCTTCTCCCCTTATCATAGAGAATCTCCCTAGCTCGCCTTCCACTAGTTCCATTTTGGTGATCATGGTGGTGTCATTCCTCTCGTGAGAGATCTTGAGGGTATCCCAGATTTGCTTGGCATTGTCCAAGCCACTTACTTTGTTATATTCATCCCTGCAAAGAGATGCTAGCAAAACAGTAGTAGCTTGGGCATTTTTATGTATTTGTTCATTAATAAATACGGGATTGTCAGTGCTATTAAAATGCATTCCATTTTCTATAATTTTCCAAATGCTAGGATGGAGGGAAAATAAATGACTACGCATTTTATGACTCCAAAATGAGTAGTCCTCTCCATCGAAGTGTGGGGGTTTTCCAAGTGTAATAGAGAGTAAATGAGCATTTGAATTGTAAGGGATGCGAGAATAATCAAAGGAGTAATTTTGATTAACTATTTTCTTCTTCGACGAAGAGTCTTCGTCGTCGTCATCCCTTGGTGAAGAAGAGGAAGTGTCGCTGTTGTAGTAGATAATCTTCTTAATGCGCCTCTTCTTCTTTCCATCCTTCTTCTTGTGACTCGAGCCTGAGTCAGTGGGCTTGTCATCTCTTGGCTTGTTGAAGAGGGACTCCTTTTCCTTGTCGTTGATCACCATCCCCTTTCCCTTAGGATCCATCTCTTCGGGCGGTTAGTCCCAAAATGAAGAGTACGACTCTGATACCAATTGAGAGCACCTAGAGGGGGGGGTTGAATAGGTGATCCTGTAAAATTCAACACTAAATAGTCCAAACATGGTTATGAAATGTTAGTCCAATTAAAACCAAGTTGCTAAAGCGAGAACTCTTCACTTGATTGTTCCTTTAGAGTGAGTATTAACCTTTGGAACAATATCACAAGTGATTAAGCGAGAACTCAAAAGAAGAAACCAATCACACAGAAGAGCGACACAAGAGACATAATGATTTTATTTCGTGGTTCGGCCAATGCCTACTCCACGTTGTGGTGACCTCCTTCGGTCAAGGATTGCACTCAATCCCTCTCAAGTGATCCAACGATCAAACTTGAGTACCACAATTTTCTTCCTTAGTGATGTTTCCTGTTTGTGAGGAATCTCCACAAGTTGGAGCCTCTCACCCTTACAGTGTTGATCACAAGAAAAGCACAAGAGTAAGGGAGGGAAAGAAACACGCACAAGACTAGAATCGCAGCAACAATACGCACACAAGTCAAGAAGAGAGCACACAAGAACAATGCCACAAGTTCACAACACACTTAGTGCTCAAATCTCAGTCACGATGATCCAAATGTGTATTTGTGGAGTCTAGGCATCTTAGGATGTTTAGTGAATGTTTGGTGTGGTGCTCCATGCGCCTAGGGGTCCCTTTTATAGCCCAAGGCAGCTAGGAGCCGTTGGAACTCCATTTGCTAGGCAATTCTTGCCTTCTGTTCGTCGATGCACCGAACTGTCCGGTGGCGCACCGGACAGTGAACAGTACGTGCACAGGACGCGGCAAAGAATCCCCTAATTGGCTGATTTCCTTTTATGTGGGGCACCGGACCGTCCGGTGCACCATATGACCGTTGGCGCTTGTCGACGTGGCAGGTAGCCGTTGCATGGCTGGAGCACCGGGCTGTCCGACGCCTCGCGCGGACTGTCTAGTGATTTATAGCCGACGTAGTCAGGAAAACCCCGAGAGCAGAGAGTTTGCGCAGACCATGCACCAGACTGTCCGGTGAGGGGCACCGGACCGTCCAGTGCTGCGCAGTCAGCACCTCTTCTTTGGTCCTTCCTTGTCTTCCTTTGGCCTTTACTTAGCTGAGTTCTTGGCACTTAGACAAGAGTGTTTAGCATATAAAATAATTGACCAAGTGTTTAGAGCTTACCTTTATTCTTTATTTGCATCTCTTTAACATCTGACACACATCACCTTAATACAATATATGTTGGGCATCTAATCACCAAAATATTTATAGAAATGTCCCATGGGCACATTTCCCTTTCAGCAGGTGCGTGGCAGATACATGGGAACATGGGCACTGTTGCCACCTACTCGACCAGGGGCTGCTCCTCCCCATCTCACGTGGAGCTCCTCCCTTGGTTGCTTCTCAACTGCATTAGTGGGGTAAGATCATACTCAGAGTTTCTCTTGGTGGACTAGGGGACGACATGGCCAATGTACTCCTTGGCCCATCATCACTTTGCAAGGTAATAAAAGTACATAGGTGGTTAGTTGTTGCCAGATTGAGTCTAGATTTGAAGGATCCTAATCTCTAGTCTTTCTAACATAAAAGGAACCACAGACCTTCAACCACCTTACTATATCACTCAATTAGTATACTGCATTATAAGTCTATAGGAGTTAGGATCTAATTTTGTGAGATTAAAAGTGTTCACTTTTTTCAATGGTGCTCGTGATTTTTTCCTTAATATTTTAGTAGAGCCCAAAATGCTTAATAGTTGGCTTGGCATTCATGCATACCCTATGTGTTCAGTGTTCTGAAGACGGAATTTCAGTACCCTACTTTTGTGGGATTTGTGATTGAGTCTAGGACATTTGTGATTGAGTCTAGGCATTTGGATACTCTGCAATGGGTATGTAGGAGCAACAGATAAAATTTTATTTTCTTCGAACATAAAGAAAACCGCAGACCATGTGCAATTGCCTTCTTCTGTGCTAAGTTGATATTGCTCTATATGATGGAGAAAAGCTACCACGTAGGTGTTTAGGTGTTGCATTAAGTCTAGATTGCTCAATAGTTAGCTTGGCATTCATGCGTACCCTATGTATTCAGTGTTCTGAAGGCAAAATTTTAGTATCCTACTTTTTTAGGATTTGTGATTGAGTTTGGGCATTTGGATATTCTGTAATGGGTAGGTAGGAGTAAGGGATAAAACTTAATTTTCTTTGAACATGAAGAAAACCGCAGAACATGTGCAATTGCCTTCTTCTCGCTAAGCTGATAGTGCCTATATGATAGAGAAAAGCTATTGCATAGGTGTTTAACTGCTGCTGCATTATGTCTAGATTTTAAGAATCCTAATCTCTAATCATTCTAACAGAAACAACCACAAGTCTTCAAACAACTTACTATGTCGCTTAGTCAGTATATTTTAATATATAGGTGTCGGTAGGAATTAGGATATAATTTTGTGAGATTTCTGATAATCTGTTGAGTTGCCAAAATGCAATTTGATTCCTTTGTTTACAATAAGTGGTATATAAGTTATGCTATGTTTCTTCCATGATGGACAACTCCAATTGATAGGAATACACATTCTAATAAAGTATTACTTTTTTATTTATTTGTTTTTTGATAGGAAAACAAGCACAAAATTATGCACACTTGTTCTAGCATGAATGGAGGTCGCCAAGATGGATTTGGGAAACTTCATGGTGGATACTAGAGACATACACCAAGAAGAAAATTACCTCTTGCATGTTTGAAACTTTATTTAATTGTACCTATATGATGCCCTAGCTTAATGTTCTAAAACCAAGTGAACAACTTGTTATCTTGCTTATCCAGGCTCAACAAAGTAATTGTCGCAAGGTGCTGCTATGGATAGCTTCTATTCCAAGTTTCACACTACCCAGAGAGGAGGAAATTCTCAAAATAGAAATACTATGCATTCACGAGATTGGAGATGAAGAAAGCTATGAAGCAACTATTGTCATCACCGGATATCAACAGGTGGGCGTTGGCTATCACGGACAAGATATCATGTGGCTCTATCAGGAGGAAACTTCATCAACAACAACAACAACAACCAACAACAACATCGTTTCTTGGGACTATTTTGATATGCAAGTGTGTAGTGCACTTTCTTAGTAGCAATAGGAGTGCTCATTGCTCAATCATTTCATGTGAGTTGATTAGCAAGGGTAGGATAACATCTGAGTGTTCCACATTTTGATGTGGCAGCAAATATGTAGAATATTGTGGTTTAGTGAGTCACATCTTAGGTCCAAAAAGTCCAAACGACATCTGTATATTGTAGCATTCAGTGCTAAGGTGAGTGAATCTCAACTTTGTTGAGTTGTATATCATGCTTGATCATCATGAAGATAGAATGAAAGTATTCAAGTGTTTCTAGGCCTACATATGAAGCAAGTTGCACTGAAGTGCCATGTGTAGTAATTTGTGTTTGCCGTTGGGTAATGCGATGGATACTATTCTCATTTCCGTTAGTAAACTAATGTAATCTATTATTGTCTCCAAGTTCCTTCACGTTCCAGCTCCATTGTGAAGCTGTAGTTTATAATATCAATTTAATTAGTTTCAAAAATATTTTTAATCTAAATAATAAACAAAATGACATATCTAAATGTCTTTTAAAGGTTTTTAGAGCACCTAATGATCTATTCCACCAACTTTACCAAATTTATTGGAGCCGAAGCTATCCTAAACATCTTTATCTTTACTACTTATTAAGACGGTAAGAGTAGTCTGCCGTTCTGCCATTCTGTGATCTCAGCCGTCCATTCTACACTTCTATAATCTGAGCCGTCCGATACTGCCCACCCAATTTTCTGCCCCCGCTTCCCGATCCCGCCGCCCCAGCCCCGAAGTCATCGTGATTTGCCCCTGCCTCCTCTTCCCCGATTCCGCCGCCGCCAACCCCGTCCTCACCCTCGCCCTACGCCACCAGATGCCGCGCGCTCTCCTCTGCCATCTCTCTCAACGGCTTGCCTCCAGAGATGGTCGGGAGTGCCGGATGTCGCGCGCTCTCCTCTGCCATCCTCCGTCCCACGCCTGTCTCGCCCTTGCCGATCCGGTTAGGCCTCGTCTCCCAGACTCCCATCTCGCCATGTCTCCACACGAGTCGGGAACGAGCAACTGCTTGCCTACCTCGGCCTCCTCCCTTGTCCTCCCCTCCCCGTCGCCCCAGCCCCCACGCGCGCGCGCTCGGTAGGGCACGCGCCGCAACCTCTCCCCACTTCTTCTCTCAACGCTCCCCTCCTCTCTCGAGCATGACTTCTCCGGCGCTAGACTCCCTTGCGCAGGCACGCGCCGGTAGGGGGCAAGATGACCATCGCCAGCCACCGACGTCCGGTCTGAAGCGGAAGCCTGAGTTGCCATCGCCATCCAGCCATCGTCTCCGCGCTGCTTCCGGGGGCCGGATCTAGGAGCGTCACGCTGACAAGTGACCAGATCTGGACATCTCCATATTCCTTTTCTTTGTTTCCCTTTCAGTCGATCTAGCGCCCTGCGCCGCCTTGCCGTCGTCGCCTGATGTGTTTGCTGACGTGCCAGTGCGCCTTCTCACTAGCCGTTGGGACCTCGACGGTCTGGGCCTCGATGCCGACGCGCGCTTCTACGGCTACGGCGGTGCCAAAGGATGCCCATCGACAAGGGGAACCCTCAAAAGCCACCACTGTCTCTTTACAGGATTGTGCGTCGACCATTCCGTGACCCCGCTGTCTCCTTAACTGCTCCTCCACCATCTTAGTCACGCCTGTGTCGGCCAAGCCTTCCTCCAGCCCTCAAGGGGAAAGAGCGGCGTGTTCAAGTCGTTGACCATCTCCAAGTCTACGTGAGGCGCGTGTAGAGGTTCAATCAGGGAGGAGATGAAATGGACGTGCTGCCTTGGTCTTGTTATATTTATGAGTTCTTTGTCTGGTGCCTCTTAAATTTATTCTCTTCATGATGTTAGAAACAGGTTTTCAAAGAGAAGACAAAACTGAATGGGGCACTAAGGCGATTGTAGGAATCACATGGACTGGCTTGCACACAAGCTATGGAGATTAAGGAGTTGAAGGCTGCTTTAGAGGTATTTGTATGTAGATGAACGTGATACATGTACTTTACATCCTAGACAAGTACTCTTCACGGTATTCTGCACTTAGAGGTTTGTCACTTCATCATGGTACTAATGCGTCCCATTTATTTCACTATAGATATTTAATTCAGTGATGAACCTGGGTACAGTTTGCAATATATATATATATATATATATCACTGTATTAAATGAGAGCAATTGAGATTAAAGTTAGTTTTTCTAGGAGTGTATTGAATCAATCCGTAGCTTTCCAAAGGCTAGGATTCAAGACTTATTTCTGAGCAAAAAATATATATGCAGTCATTGTAAGTAACCATTTGGTCATTGAATTTGGAATTTGATCATGTGGAACATTTTAGAATATTTGCCAAGCATATAACTACTTAAACAGAAAGGTCTACACATTTGTACAACTGTTAACCAACTGTTTTCTGCAATAATGTGTATTGCCAGAGCCTGATCATTCAGTATAAGCTCATCTGTAATTTTCTTTGCTTATTTTCCTAGAACAAGCAGGAGACCGCACCTCATTGTATTAGAGGAGAATATGCTTCACTTGTTGTTTTGTTTTATTTTTTAATGCATGTTCTTGCTAACTGATACTGACTTGTATATTGTTTTGCTAGACCTGCTTTGTGCCAAGACAAAGGTTGCCAAAGTTTGACTTGCATCTCCAGGTCGCAGCGACAAATAAAGGTGGGCGATGCGGTGGCGACGCGGGAGCACAACCACCAGGTGCAGCTGTTCCGCCTACTACTCTCCATTCCTTCTGAACACAACCTTTAGGTGTAGCGGTCCAGACTACTACTAAATAGTAATACATATTACCAATCGTTTACAATTTTGAATGATGAGCTCCCTAATTTTATAAATGTTGACTGATAAATAGTAATATACCAGGTATGTATGGTATTGATTTGGGGACAATAGTGGGATTGGAGCTTGACGTCGACATCGTGGCGGCGAACGCAACGACAAAGAAGGTGAACGCTGCATCTGTCTCGTTTTGTAGGACATTGAGTTGTCCAAAGAAATAAATGATTCATTCAGGCAATCATCTCGAGCTAGGACAAGGCTTCCCTCCAGCATTGAAATAAGTGGCCATATGCTTACAATAGGGTAAATATTTTTTGCCACATTGCTTTGATACTAGCTCTTGTTACAACATGTTCATAGCTTTAGAGACTTGATCTCATTCATGTGCTCTAGAGTCTAGAGTCCTAGCATGACAAGCTGGCTTTTTGATGTTGTTGGTCATGTTTGTGTAGTTCTGATAAAATATATTTGCTTTACAGCTATTGGCCTACATATCTACCAATGGACGTGTATCGAGTTAGTGTATGGCCTTGGTGGTGGTAGTAAATATTTTACTATCAGTCCGAGTATTTAAATCAATGGCTTTAACATTTGTTCATGCCATGCAACTTAGCTTAAAAATGATTCGGCGTTTCTAGCTCCTTATACTCAGTGTTCAAATCTCATGTCATGTAGAGTGACTTCTACTTTCTTCTTATCACATCAAATCTCTACTACATATTAAGGCTCTAAGGGTAGCCTGTCGTTCTGCCGTTACGCAATCTCAGCCGTCAGTTGTGCCATTATGCAATCTAAGTCATCAGATTCGCCCACCATCAGAACGATCTTGCATGTCCAAACCAACGCCTCCATCCCCTGCAAGGCTACAACCTCTAGCCACGATCCCCCAGCAACCGTAGCTCCGATCCCGCAGCCGACGCCCTGGCCCTGATTTCGCAACACCGCCGCCTGTTACGTTCGCCTTCAGCAGGCAACATCGCGCAGCAGCCTAGATGCCATGCCGCCGTGCGCCAAAAGAATGCGGGGTCCTTCGGCGCTGCCAGCTCCGACCTGGGCGCCACCACCACATACGTTTGCTCCTCTCGGTGGTTCGACGAATCTCTCGGCGACACAGCCATCACCTGCAACCAAATCCCGCTCCGACCGTGATCCCCACACCGCTCTCCCCCGTCAGCCACCAGCCGACGGGATCTCGATGGCGAGCTCCGCGTAGCAGAAGGACAAGAGCAGCGCCACCAGGTCCCCAAACCATGTTCTGATAGGTATAAAAGGTAAGATTTGATATCACTTCGAATATTTATTAGGATTGATGCAAATACTAAAGGTGTACTCAGCATGTTGACATCCAAGTAGCACTCACATTCTTGATTTCTCTCTTAGGGCACCCGTATCCCGTAGTGCTTGTTTGAACCAAACCAAACTGCACTGAAGGTCATATATAATCTAGACCAAGATAATTAGCGCTCACGATATGTTCTGTTCTTCATTGCTATTTATTGATTGGGTAATGCATGGCCAGATTATGTTGTTTGGCCATTGCGAGACAAACTTTTTCTGTATTTCTAGGTCATATATGAATTCTTATTAATGGAGAACTCCCATCTTAAAGTGTTTAGTTTGCAGTTCAACCTTTATTGAAAGATGGCACTGACAAAAAAAATTACTGCTAAGCTTATTCTGTCTTTGAATTTATCCATGATTCTAAATCATATTTTTTTCTTTATCTATATCACCTTCTTTTTTTCCTTATATAAATAGTGTCTATAAAGTCCGGTATGAAAACATGAACCTACTGCTTGGTACATAGTAGTATTAAATGTGGGGAACCTAATTGGCCTTTTTTTCTTTGATTTCGCTTATTCTTCTGATAACACCGATTTAGTTAGATATAGATCTTCTGTTCTACGGTCGCGATGTGTTATTTAAATCCTGCTCCAAATTGCAAATGCAATTCTGTTATTGGAAGGTTTTAATTAAGATACTCGTTTTCGAATCAAACTGCTGCTCAGGTCTCCTGTTCTTCAGCTGAAGATCATACTTGTTGTGGAGCCTTTGATCCCTTCAGAGGGGCCAAGGATTGGAGAGCACATTTTCGGTTACACGGTCAGTACATAATCTATTTAAAGGTTCATTTGTCTCACTCTCACCAGTATTTATAATCTGTCTAGCTGTCCTGATTTATATTCGTCAAACTTTGCAACAGGAATATATAATACCAGTAGCGGGAGGTGGAGTTCAATCCTGCACTGGGGCCCAGCCCCGTCCCCCTCCCTCGGCGCCCAGATCCCACACCCTACCTTGGCCTTCAGAGAGCTCGCGGAGTTGGCGCATGAAGCGCCCGTGCTCCCCACTGATGGCCTCCCAGACGACTTTGACTGGAGGGACCACACCATCGTCGGGCCCATCAAGAACTAGGTCGTTTTCTGCTGAATCTGGTGACCATGGATCCAAAGATCGGAGTCGTTCCTTTCACATCAATCTATTTGCTCTTTACAGCGTACCAAGAAATCTGAGGATAAGGTGGCTGAGATACTAAATAAGTCTCAGACGGCAGTCACCAGCAGGCATCAAGATCCCTGGTGCAGGCTGATTTCACAATATTCATGGTGCGACTTCTCTTATGTCTTTTCACTTCTCTTTCAATTAATAGTCTCGTCATCTAACCGTTGCTTGCATTGGGTTAATTTGGTTTATTGATTTGTAGAGATGTACTTTCAATTGAAATAGCTATGAACTTTGATATGCTTGTAGCAAATAATGGTGCCGTGGATCCACCCTGTGTTGAAGCTAATTGCATTAGACCAATATTTTAGTCTTGACAACTCACA
This sequence comes from Zea luxurians, assembly GCA_029449295.1. Lineage (NCBI taxonomy): Eukaryota > Viridiplantae > Streptophyta > Magnoliopsida > Poales > Poaceae > Zea > Zea luxurians. Next base: position 2,220,878 of record JAOPSE010000082.1, on the reverse strand, counting down.
GGAAAACGATGTGCCCACAAAAGAAGCAAGAGGAACAAATCAAAGGATCCATTTCTCCAACCGAGGTGCCAAGTGATCCTTTACTTTAATCTGGCTTTGACTAATAATTTTCTGCCTGCTCGAATTAAAGTCTGAGGTTGCCCGCCTATGATTTTTTTAGAAAAAATATTGTCTTTAACTTTTCTATACCGAGAAGATAATTAAATCTGAGTTATCATGTTTTCAGTAGAACAATTCAACACATTCAGATTAGGGTCATGGATATGTTCTCGGTCAAGAGTCTCAATAACTACCTTTGGAACTGCATAGACTATCTCGGCTCGGAAAATACTTTTTTCAGAGATCAATCTATTAACTTGTTTTTTAGGCTAGCAGATCACTTAACTGATTTTGTTCTGGCACATGGGAATATGTGTCTAGGATGTGTTTTGGTTGAAAATTCGAATGGCTGAATTCTAGAATATTAAGTTTTTTTCAAACAGAATAGTAGTACAAGTCCTTTATTAGACAGATAGTCTAGCTGGTTTGGTTTGGCCGCAACAAACACAGTCTTTAGCTAAAAGCCTGAGGCCACCCGTCAAGTCTCCTTTATTATGGAGGTCCACCGAATTGTCTACTATATTAAGGCAACAGTTTCTCTACTATATTAACACATGATGCATTATATCCCCATCCTTTTCAAGATAAGTGGATTTGATCCACCACTGGTATGTGTTTTTGCTTGGCGTCTCTTGGAGTTGAAAGGGCAAAGAGTCAGTGAAGATGCTGCAATGGTTGTAGCAGATGTACTTATTCTCTTATATGATCTTGTTTCTATTTTTTTGTCAAACACCCTTAAATATAAAATTTCAATTCTAGGCCTCACTGGAGTTATTTAAGTTTGAACACTATTGGTTTGATTGAATAAATATTGTATAACTATCATCTTAATTTGTTCACAGTCCATTTGGGTCAACATTGAATATGGAAATTTATTCTGAAGTAGCAACTAGCCATGGTAGAGCATATGATCCTGGCCTGTCATTTGGAAATTCTCGATTTATAACCGAGGAAATGGTTTCTCAACAAGCTGATAGAGATGTATATTGGTTGCTCCAGAATATTTTTCTTACAGCTGCATATCAGTTGCATTGCGACATGTTGGCAGGATATCAGTTTTCCCTTCAACTTGGCTCTCGTTTGCTTTCTATGTGATTATTGTATATCCATTCCTGTGATGAACATTTTAGTAATCTGAGTGCCCATTCAACTGGTGCTCCTTCCTCATCACTTTGATGGGAGGTTGAAGGAACCAATATACGTGAGTACACTGTAGAGACCTGGCATTCTGAGGGATAGGTCATATTGATTGCTCTTAAAATTCAAGACCTTTATATTTTTTCGCTATAAAAATTTCTTGTGTTTTGTTTTTTGGGGAGGGAGGGGGACCCTGTAGTTTAAAGTTTAAACAAATCTTTTGGTGCTTATTTTGGTCATGTAGTATACCTCAAAGATGACTTTCTTGATTAAAGTGTGCCCTATAATCTATATGTATAGTCAGGCCGCATGTGTGCAATTAGGTGCCTGATCATTTGCCTACTTTTTCTGTTATGTTTGTCAGTAACAGCATTAGAAAGACCTAAAAATATGACTTCCTTTTCTCTTGTTCTCACGTAACTGAACTGTTCTGTTAAACTTCTGTTCTGGCACAAAAATGCAAAGGTTATATATCGAATTTGATATTTGTCGAAAGACTTAGGCTTTATCACATCTTGTAAAATTATCACTTTTCTTTGGACTACTTGATATCTGGTTGAGAAGATCCTTTTACCTTGCAGGAGCTGCACCTGCACTACTATGTAGTGACTACAAACTGGTGAATCAACAAAATCTACCACTTGAAGGTTCAGATATTAGTTCTTGATTTACTTAGGCCTGGAGCCTCAAATACAGGCCATGTTCGGCACATGTTCCATCCTCGCCACCCCGCATGCTGGCTAAGCCGCGCGCGTCTCGACCCCTTTCGGTGTTGGTTCTGACTCCCATGCCGAGCCCTGGATAGCCTTTCGGTGTTGGCTAAGCCGCGTGGCTACCGGTGCTGCTTCTGTCGTCTCCGCCGCCGCCGCCTCAATCCCGCCCCGACCCGTGAGTGTGGCCATCTGTTTTACTTTCTTTGTTTATGCTGGTTAGCCATGTTAGGGCCGTACACGCATCAATCTTGGCGGCGTACATTGGTTTAGCCGTTTAGGGAAGGTTGTTGATTCGATTGCGTTTTTTGTGTCATTTATCATTTTTCTCTATTGATTGCCCTTTACTTGGGTAAATTACTGTGGAAATTTAAAAACTATATTAGAGGAAACTGACATATTAACTGTACAAATTGAGTGCTGCCACCTGTTAATAAGATGTATATTTCTGTTATGTTGTGATCTCAGGCGAGCAATGGAGCGCCAGGGGTTCATCAGCAGCAGAAGAGGCTGCTCTCAGTGCTTGTAGCGCCCAAGGTTGCAGGAACCAGCAATGTTGTGTCCCTCAAGCTGACGGGTGGTGCCCTTATTGGGAGACGCTATGCATTGAGTGCGGCAGCAGTTGACTCCACGGACCCGCCAGCAGAGAAGCATGAGTACCAGGCTGAGGTACTTGTGGGGTGAATTGGTCTAACTCTGTGTTATCTTCTTCTGTGGTTGGTTATAAGATGTCATGGTGTTTCCGCAATGTTCTATGCAGGTCAACAGGCTCATGGATTTGATCGTACATAGCTTGTATAGTAACAAGGAAGTTTTCCATCGAGAACTGGTCAGGTTGGTCATAGTTACGCACACAATATTTTTTCAGTTAACGTAGCTTCTTTATAGAGACTCTGGGTTCCTTGTTAATGTATTTGGTTGAAACTTGTGAAATGCTATGTAATGACTGTATCACGTTTTTTATTTTAATCCCTAACTTAGTTTGCTGTTTCATTTCCTCTTCATCTGCTTCTGCACTGTTCTTCCTCTTGCTTCATATGTCATGTGCTGACCAACTATTTTGTGGCTTCATCAGCTTATGCACAATTCTCTTTTTTTGTTTTCATTAGATGTGTGGTAACGGATTCTGTTGCATTGCTTGGTTTATGGAAGAACATGAAAATATGTTGGGGACAATTAGGTAATGCGTTGCAGCATGATTGTAAAACAATTAAAATGATTTACACAAAAATTACACTTGAGGCCTTGCTGTTCTCTGCCTAATTTGGTTTTGTGGGGAATCTGAGTCTAATATTTCTTTTCGGGCTTCTTTCGGGTTAGTACGTTTTTCTAATATGGAGCTTGCAGGTCCCTTTCTATAACTCCACTATGTACACAACTTTGGAGAAACTTCAATACTATTTGTTGCAATTGTTATGGACATCCATAAGTTTAGCTCAGTGTTCCATTTTCTTAGAAGAATCAGATAGGAGGTTCTGATTTAAATTAGTAATAAGAGCAGCATATCTGAAGTTTGTTTTTGTTTTTAGAATAATCCGATACGTGATTATGGTAATACTATGTCCATATGCTGATCCTGACTGATTTTGTTGTGATGCTAACAGGTATGACTCTGGTGAAACCGTTGGGTTGTTACTCATTTGTATTTTATTCCGGAATGACCAAGGCGCCACCGGACGACTCTCCTCATCCTCCTCTGGCGGAGGCGGGCGCCGCCACACCAAGCCGTTCGGTACGCACGACCAATTGCCTCTCGGGTGATGTGATGGAATCCACAATTCTGAATTTCTGATCCTTCACTTGCAGATACCGTCGGGGTTCAAGCAGCTGGACGGGCGAGTCAAGGTGCTTCAGATAGTCGACGTGGCACCACCGGGTTCTTCAAAGCAGCACTGCAGCAGCAGAGTTCAGGGCTAATCCTTATGCTTGTGTTGCAGGAGCTGACCTCGTCGCAGGCGGAGTAGCTGGAGAGGATCCAAAAGCTGAAACAGGTGCGTATGGATTTCCCAACACTTGGTTCGATTTGAGGTTTAGTTGTTTCCCTGATCAGATGCTGATGAGATGTGAATGGCTGACCTCTGCTTGAGGAGGTGCAGAACTGGCGCTCCAATGTAGAGACGCAGGTCAAGACATGCCAGAATGTGAGTTCTCTGCTCTTCCCTTTTTCACTCACCTTGGAAATTCAAGGCTGTTGCTTGTAGTATAAGAATCAGAAGCTAATAAAGTTCATTAATTCATATTCGAATGGGCTAGAATCTTAAAAGATTTAATACACATAACTAATTTAGAAAGCACTTAAATAAACTGCATGTTTCTCTTTGTTAGTTGGAACTCTTACTTTTGTATATTTTATTAAATCCCATCTTTCTTCCAAGCTTCAACACTTTCATTGAGATCACAACCCTAGAAGAATTTGTGTTAGATTTAGACCAAGTAAAGGTTGAGTTGGTCTATAAGACAATATATTAATATAGGAATTTGAGATGAAATTATATTTCTAGAATTACGGAATTACCTCTCAATTTATTGTAAACTATATAGTTCTTCGTTTTTAGAAAGACTCCTATTAAGCCAAAATTAAAGATTTTGCAATGCATTGTTTTCCCTTGCTATTCTACTATTATGATATTGATGAAGAAACCAAAATTAAAGTTTGCTTTCACTCAATAATTGCTTCTACACTTCTAATTCGACCCTGCTATGTTCTGTATTCTACTATTCTGCTTAGAAACCCACTGGTCGGGGGTTAGGTAATAGGTGACACTCCGACTCTGACGAATAGTTTTTTTCAATACTCGGTCTGTAATAGTGTTTATTTTTGAATTCACAATTCTGGTTTGATCATTCTTTCAAGTAGCACATGCTCTGTTCAAGTTTGGGGTTTAAATCTGCTTTAATTCCAATAGTATAATTCCCTGTTAAAAATTTTCAAATAGACGAGTATAATTCCCTTTAGCTAGGTTTTCTGCTTTCTAACTACATTTCAGCATCCACCATAGCTGCACACTTATACACACAGTACCTTCTCCAGCACGGGAATTGAATTTCCAGGTCCCATCTTCTTTGTGTACTTGATCAGTAGTAGCCTCACATACTGGCAACGAAAGGTTTATTGGTGGCATTTAGAGGTAAGTTGCTTCACAGAAACTTTTCTTTATGGGATTTTTATTATGTCATTCTTGTTTTTGTAATGACTACTTGAAATTGGTTTCATTTAGGGTCGTATACTCATTTCTGTAATTTCCAAAACATCAGATGCTGATGAGATGCTGATGAGATGTGAATGGCTGACCTCTGCTTCAGGAGGTGTAGAACTGGCGCTCCAATGTAGAGACGCATGTCAAGACATGCCAGAATGTGAGTTCTCTGCTCTGCCCTTTTTCACTCACCTTGGAAATTCAAGGTTGCTGCTTGTAGTAATGAACACCCCATACCACCGGTGAATTTGAATTGTGTTGCTTACAGGAACTCCAGGGTCTCAAGAAAGGACTTGACTCTGAAGTGGAACAGCTGAAATCGGTGCGCCCTCCCATTCTGTCGACTTCTATTCCTTTTTACCTTTGATCTGGTCTCTAGCAGGAGCAGCACACCATCCTGTCATTTTGCTCGTAGGAAATGAAGGCGATTAGGTCTGCGGTACAGGAAGAGAAGGGTAATCTACCTGCACAAAATACGACTTTAGAGACGGTTAGTTTTGTGTGAAAAAAGATCTATGTGAGTACGCTCTACTGAGCCATGCTGTCGTGCAAGAAACTGCAACGATTTTCTTGTTTTGTAGAACAACAACAATACAGAACAAGTTTGGCAGACACCAGTCCAAGCACTGAAGGTTGCAAGTGCATAGGTCCCTATTTCACACACTCTCTCTCACCGCTTCTTTTCACACTTCTCCTTTGGATGTACCATTGTAATATTTAGTGTTACAATGATATTATGCTACACAGATTTTGCATAACATAGTGATGTTTATCGTCCCGTATCTATGTTTTACACTAAGATTTTACTTCCGTGGCAACGCACGGGCACCCACCTAGTAGTCTTAATATGGATGAGTGATCTGATACAGACCAAGTTGCCTTGCTAGCTAATGAGTCTAGTAACTGATCTTCAGCCCATGCTTAATAAGAGCTAAGTGTATAATTGTTGTTGTAAGAGTCAAACTATGTAACAGTAGTATATTATTTTATATAATAATCTATATTATTATTATTTACCAGTTTTTTATCTTCTCTTTCCTAGTCACTCCAGACATAAATCATCGTGAATGTTTAAAACGTGTTTGAATGACTATACTATTTACACAATGTTTATCCGTAGCAAGTGTGGGTAACTAACTAGTAAATCTTAATATCTCACAAACCAATATACTAAACGATATTTCAGCAAATAATGATGATAGTAATAATAATGAAATCAGCTATCTCACACACGACCTAAGGATGTCTCTAGCAGCTTCCCTATTCTGTCCTATATTTTATCCTTTATTTTAAATTTTATACTATAAACAGTACTATGTCTCCTATTTTATACTACCTACTGAAGATAGCTATTGTCCATTAAAAATTGTCGCATTTCAAGCCTCTGTAGTTACTTTTTATGCACCAGTTTCAACGGTTAGTTACTTTTTATGCACCAGTTTTAACGGTCGTCATGCCTCATTTTTTTTACAAATAACCCCTTATAGCTATTTCAAATTAATCCGCTACACGTATATAGATACCAAACGACGTCCGACACGGGCTAGATGCACGCGAGCCACAACTATGACACAGACACGTCATACCGGTCTGCTAACTGTGTCGGGCCAGTCCGTTAGCCTGTCGATCCATTTAATTAAATCAGCGTAAAATGTTAAAAAACGATGCAGGAGGTGGGGTTCGAACCCATGCCCTGATGGAAGAAGAGCGGGAGACACTAGATGAAACTGTCTAACCAGTAGAACATCACGCTAAGATATTTTTAATATTGAATATAAATTGTATATAGGCATATACGTTTTTTTTGTAAAATAAAAAAATAATCGTGTCGGGCCGGGCCAGCACTACGGGCCGAGGCTATAGCCCAAGCACGACACGACGTTCTTTGCTCTTGCAAGCATTAGGTCGTTTCTGAGACCACATTGGCACAATAGACTACATGGTGTTTGAGGTTGCTGAATTGGATGGAGCAGTAATGATTTGTCACACTAACAACAAAATAAAAGGTTATTTGTTGGTTTTAAACGTTAGTAATTGCTACAAAGTAGTGTAATTTATATGGAGCGCATCCAGTTTTTATTGATGCCTGACGTTAGCAATCACTCAATATTTTGATCTATCTTTTTTATAAGTTTGACTTCATGGGACTTATTTTATAAACTTGATCTCACAAACTTTCTCTTATTTGGTCTCTGCATGATGAAATTATGTCATTTTATAATCTTTGTTCATTCAGTCAATCGTTGTGAACTCTCTTTTAATCGCTCACTTCATTGGCCGTGTTGTACCAAGACATATTTGCATAGAGTAAACAATAACATCAGTTAGCCAAATTAAAAAATATATAATATAGAGAGCAGAGACAATCAATAAAAAATTTTGAAATTTTTTGATGAATAATTTACATGGGTATTGTTGTAATTCGTCGCAACGCACGGACAACCGATTAGTTATCACTAACGTATGAGACCATGCTCACAAGACCCACGACTCAGTGACACCTGTGCAGTTACTTCCCAGGGATGAGAGGATCCCATCACCCCCGACCGGCCGACCCCCACACCCACAAAGCAACCGAGTGCTTCCAAACCGGGCCGACCCCCGTCGGGACGTTCCGATCCGTTTCGCTCGCTGTTCCACCACGCGCTCGCCCCTGATCCACCACCGCGGCCGCGATGAGCACCGCATCTGGCGACGGCGCGGCCGCAGGCGGCGACGGGGCCGCCGCGTCGGCGCCTGCCGGGAGGCGGATCCCGCCCGCCTCGTCCATGCCGTGGGTCCGCAATCTCCGCCGCTTCGTCGGCACGGGCGCCGGCCTCGGATCCGAGGCCCTCATGGGTCAGTGCCTCTCGCCTCTGTTCCTCCCTTAGCCCCGACCTCCGCTCTAGGCTCGGTCGGAGTTGCATGCTTTGGATTTCGAGGTGGTGGTTAGGTGCTAGGACAAGGGTTTACGTGCGCCCCAGTTTGAAATGCGTGCGGTAGGAGGATGGGATCTGTGCACCATAGGGTGTATGGTGATGTAATGCAGCCCTACGGGCACCTGAAAAAGTTGGATGCTGATTTGCAGCTGTTGATTTTGATGGTGATTCACTTGGGAAGAAAATGGTGATTTCTGAAGAGGTAGGGATGTTTAAGGAAGGCTATAGATTTTGGATGTGTGCTGTTTGAGTTTTTTTTTTACTCCTAATTTCATGATAGGGTGATACCTGGTCTCAGGACAGTGGGCTAAGTGCTAGTACTTCTCTGTCACTGCACCTGTACGGAGAGCTAGGGCCCTTTTTCTTTTGTAATTTGTCACAATTATTGAATTATAGTTGTTTGGTGGTTCCTTGCTCCATGGGCGATGAAAGTGATACAAAAAAAACTAGCATGTTCTCTTTGGAAACAAGCTTAAAATAAAATGCTAGACTGCTGTGGTTGCTTTGTTGATCAACATACACATTTCATACCGCATTCATGATTTGTTCTACACGCACAATTTGCAGAACTGGAGACTAAAAGGATATTGCTTGAGATTTTCAAGGAGCGGCAGCGGAAGAGTGCCGAGGCTGGTTCCATCCCAAGTTTTTACAAGAAGGTGCATGATTCAGTTTCCTGACTGCTCTTGTCCTTTTTTATTTGTACTCTTTAGATGAAACTTACAGTTTAACTAGAATAGAACAGTAGCAGCTCTAGCTACCTCAATAGAGGGTAGAAATTTCTTTTGGGTCCCCTCAGTAATTACAATCGGTTCTATTTTGTAGAATCTAGCACCTTAGTTGTGGATACTAAACTAACCTCCAATTCTCCATCTTGTGTCCAGAAACCTGAAGAAGGATCCATTAGCTCTAGAGTTCAAAGGTTGGCCAAGTACAGGTTTCTAAAGGTAACATCAGGCTTTTCTTTTGATTTGGTGACACACTAAGCTTTATTTTGTTGGCATTTTTCTCTGAATGACTTGTGTCTTATGGGAGCTATTCGATACCAATTACAGAAACAATCAGAGCTTCTGCTGAATGCTGATGATCTTGATGCCATGTGGGTTTGTCTCAGAGAAAATTGTGTTATTGATGATGCTACTGGTGCTGAAAAGGTAAGATTCCTTTTTGATGTATTTTACAGCACATCAGCTAGTTTTGTTCTGGGCTCAATGGTTCATTGCTGATATCAACGACTCAGAACCCTCCGCTACCAGTTCTCAATTTATGTTTCTTTAGCCGTATATGTAGCACCCTTTTTATTATTTCTTTCTGGAATACTGCATGTGTGGTCTCCATTTGTGCTGATATCAAAAAGGTAAGATTCCTTTTTGATGTATTTTATACCACATGTGTGGTCTCCATTTATGTTTCTTTAGCCGTATATGTAGCACCCTTTATTATTTATCTCCCTTTATTCTTTCTTTCTGGAATACTGCAGATGAATTATGAAGATTTCTGCCATATCGCCACAGTCTGCACGGAGCAGATTGGTCAGAAATGCAAACGATTTTTCAGCCCTTCAAACTTCATGAAGTTTGAGAAGGATGATTCTGGGAGGATTGCTATCCTACCATTTTATCTTTATGTCATGCGAACAGTGAGTTGTTTTCTGCAAGAGAAGTAGTTAAAATTGCCAGCTAGTTTTGTCCCACATGCTTCATTTTGTGTCTAAATTGTGGGTTGGTTAAAAGTTAAAACCCACATTGTTAGCGATTCCGTTCTCTATTCTTATCTGAGTAATTTTTACTCCATTAATAATTATTTATACCAAGTTTGTCTAAATGGTTATGCTACACTATAGATTCTAACTGTGCAAATTATGGTGCTATATACTGGTCATTTGCTTACTGGTGCTTCTGCAGGTTTCTCTTACTCAAGCAAGAATTGATATGAGTGAGCTTGATGAGGATTCTGATGGTTTCCTTCAGCCTCATGTGAGGACGCTCCCAGACATGTTGATGATACTTTGCACCTTAGAAATATTTTTATGTTTTAATTGTCCGCGTTGGAAATGGAAGCATGTATAAGAGGACTCACTCATTTATTTTCATAGGAAATGGAAGCATATATTAGAGGACTCATCCCCAATTTGGCACAATTGCGCGATATGCCCACTGCATTTGTTCAGATGTACTGCCGCATAGCTGCACGCAAGTTCTTTTTCTTCTGTGATCCACACAGACGGGGTATAAGAAAAAATAACTAACCTTAATAACTTACACAGTGGATTTATATCCAAAACAACATTGCGAAATTAACTTCTTATGCTGTATTATACTGTTTATGCTTGCAGGGAAAGCATGCATAAAGAAAGTGTTGCTGAGCAATTGTCTTCAGGAGCTAATGGAACTACATCAGGTACCTTTTAATATATTTTTTGTACTGTTTAATGTGGTGACCTAGAGAATATTGGTACTTCTGTGTTGAAATGTTGCTGCTTACTTGAATTCCACATGGTTTTGGGGATTTGCGCATTTTGATGATTATCATCGCTTGTATTTCAGGAGAGTGAGGAAGAGGTAACAGATACCGAGCAGGCAGAAAACTGGTTTTCCTTAACTTCAGCTCAGCGCATATGTGGTATGTCAGCTGGAATTATCGTTAATAGTTGTTTTTCCTCGTGGATTTGAAAATTATTATCTACACACCATTCTATTGTGGTGTATGGTTAGTGTTTGATTTTTACCTCATGCTTGTGCAGACATGTTTCTTGCACTAGATAAGGATACGAACGGTACACTGAGCAAACAAGAGCTCAAGGAATATGCAGATGGCACGTTGACTGAGATTTTCATTGAAAGAGGTTAAACTCTGCCACTGTTTTTTACTTTGTTGTCCCAAAGTTAGTGCCTTTAGGCATAGATCATGAACTGCCATTTAGAGCTTGTTCATGAATACATAACAACAATGGGATTGTGTTTTTCAGTTTTCGATGAGCATGTTCGCCGGAGCAAAGTTGGAGGTGGAAACAGTCGTGAGATGGACTTTGAAAGCTTTCTTGATTTTGTTTTGGCTCTAGAAAACAAAGATACCCCTGAAGGCTTGACATATTTATTTAGGTGCCTTGATCTCAATGGACGGGGTTTCCTTACAACTGCAGATATTCATACTCTATTTAGGTATGTAATTATGTATGAACTAATTAACACTGTACTAGTAGGATGATAAACCTTCTTCTCATAGTCATGGACATGCAGATGCAGCCTCCCCCCTTCTGGCCAAATTAAAGTGTTTTAGCATGCCATTTCAAACTTAAGTTTGAAAATTGATACCAAGCGAAGTTTGGTTTTACTTGCTCCATTGCAATGCTCTACTCTGTTATTTGTATTACGGACTTTTACCTGTAAGTAAAAGTGGGGGAAAAAGGACTTACTCTTAAACTACATGAGGTTGGCTTGAAACTTTTGCCGATTCAGTTGTACTGCCTATTTCTGTTATTTCAAGGTGCCTAGAGTCAGACTGTCATCATCATGGATTTACATTTATGAGAAAAAAAATTGTGTTCAATAGTACTGTGAAGTACAAAGCTTGGGTTCTGTTCAATTCTTATTTTGGGAAGCACATGTACTCTGGAAGAACAGAAAGGAACCTGTTAGAGTTAACATTCCTACCTGATGCCATCTTCCTAGATTGAATCTGTCATTTTTTGTGCTTGCTGAACTTTTAGTTTGTTCTGCTGGCCTTAGCAGGCAGTATATCAGTTTCCTCGATAGTTAATCTTTAACCACTAGACACTGTTATGTATTTTTTGTTCTCCTTTTACACCCACATCCGCAAGGAATCCTCTATTTATTTTTTCTTTTTAATTTGATTTGAATCACCAGTAGCAATGTTGTTGGGCCACACGTGAGATGTGACTGACAACTATTATCCCAGAAGGCTTGAGTTCGGTTGCTGTTTAGCTTTTATGCAATCTAACTGCTAACTAGCTAAATGTGTATTTACTAAATCTAGTAATATTTTACTGTAATTTGTTGATTAAAAATAGTTCCAACTATTCTAGCTGATACTAGAAAATGCTTAGTACAACAAGTTGATCAACTCAGATATTTTACCTCATTTTGTGATACTTTCTTATTTCTCAACAGTCTTCAAAATATGTTTTCAAGTAATGCTATAAATTCTTACAACATCATGCTAGTGGAATCTTATGTATTGAACTTATTATATGATGTGCCCTATGACATCAGTATGATGCTTTCTGTTTTCATGATTTCAGAGACGTACACCAGAAATGGATTGAGGGAGGGAACTATGAGCTTTGCATAGAAGACGTGAGGGATGAAATCTGGGACATGGTGAAACCCGCAGATCCTCTCAGGATCTCGCTATCAGATCTTCTTTCTTGCAAGCAAGGCGGGACTGTTGCCAGCATGCTTATAGATGTGCGTGGCTTCTGGGCCCACGACAACAGGGAGAACCTTCTCCAGGAAGAGGAAGAGCAAGTGGAAGAGGCATGAGTTCTCCAGCCGCCAAGTAATCGTACCTGGTGCCTCAAAATTACAACATCCTCGGAACTTCCTGTACCGCAGTATCAGTCATTGTAACCTAGATAGTGTATTAAATCTGTCACCACCAGTTTCCTGAAGCTTGTTCTTAAGTGTGCCATAGTGGTCTTCGAAACTTGTTGAGGCTAGCTAGCGCCGTTTGGCCATATTGGCATCTATCCGTGAGGGCCTGATTCCTCGGCAGCCTGTATGTACATCTTAGATTTGCACCAAGCGCGCAATCCAGACTACGGCATCACGCCTGTAAGCATATACTCCGTATGTAATACATTGTGTTTAGTTCGTACATGGCTTGTGGGTCGTTACTTGAATGCCTGGTTTATGCCATTTTTGCTGCATAGCAGAACCTTGCTATATATCAGTGGGGACTGTGTGTGATCTTGAACGCCCAACTTCCATCCCATTGTCCTTTTTTTTTCTTCTTGGGCGTCATTGTTTCCAAGTACTCCCTCCGTTTTTTTATTTGATGTTTTTTAGTTGTATTAGCCATCGTCAAATAAAAAAGAGGTCCGGTTTGGATCCTTTTGAATTTAAATTCATTTTAATAATCATAATCTAGATAAAAACTAATTAAGTTAATACGGTTATACTATAATTGTGTACTGTTGAATACTGATCATATAAGTGAGATATTTATGTAAAATTGGGTAAAGGCAAAATCCGTATTTCTTCTCTTGCTTTGTGCGTCATCCCCTCACCACGTCCGGCGTGCGTGAATCCTCTCCTCCCCTGACGTCCGTTCTCGTAGAAATACCGCTCTCCCACTCCTCTCATGCCCCCGAAATACAAAAAAACATGCATAGGGAGATTCAAACATGCAACCTTTAGAAGCTAGAGTTCATACATGGATGGGGGGATATTTTAAGCCGCAACCTTCAGAAGCTAGAATTCGTTATCCACCACTACATCGTGCATCTGTTTGCGTTATACAAATGAGCGATATTTTTAAATATATATACTAATAGTTCAAAAGTAAAAAATATAATTATGCTTAAATAAATATCTTATTTAAGCAAATTCTATGTACATGATATATAAAAAACATAGCAATGTATGTGCAACTAAGTAGTTGTATAAAAATGGAGGTTTAAACCTTGATTGTGGATTTTGAATTTTATATTTTATACTCAAGTATAATATAAAATACAAGTATAATATAAAATAAAGTTTACTTATGTGATATATAAAAATCGTAGCAAAACACATGCATCTAACTAGTTTCTTAAGGAGTTAAGGGAGAGCTGGATAGCGATGTTATAAGTTGTATACTAGAAAAATATAGTATAATGATCTATAGAATTAACTTTTAAGTCCTATACTATAAATTTGAGATACTTATATGTGAATTTGAATAAGTTATGGAACGTTAAATTCTAGATCAAATAATACAGTTCATTATGCAAATAAAAGATCCAAACAATCTCTCAAATTGAAATTTAGATCAAAACTGCTATGCTTCTCGCTCGGAGAGGATTTTATATCTGTTGTTCTGGGCGATTGGGGAAAAACCGAAAAAGAAAACATGTTGGGCCCAAATTGGTCTAGAAAGAGCACAAGCCCAGCTACTCTTCCATGGCTTTCATTTCAAATCCCCTCTCTCTCTCCACTCCCGTCTCTAGTAATCAATTCCACTGCCACTGTTGTGGGATCAGCAAATCAAACCAACCCATCCAAAACCAAAATCCCCGCACGAGCTCCGGTTTCAAATTCCCTCGGCAGAGCTCGCCGCCGGGCATGGATGCGGCGCGGGAGTCCATGACGGCGCTCCTCGACGCCGGCCTCTTCGGCCCCGCCCAAACGTTGGTACGTGCGGCGATCCTGCACCCCCTTCCATCCTCTCTGCGTTTGAATCTATAGGGTTTCGGGGCGAGCAGAAGCGGTTTCGGGGTTCGCCGGGCGCGTGTGGGGCAGGCCTAAACCTCTTGCTTGCGACGTGTGCGAGCGGGTTTGGGTTGCTGCACTGGGTGATGGGCGAGTTTTCCGTCGCAGACTCGCCGTGATTACTCAGTGTTACTCTTCTCCTACACTTGCAGGGGTGTTTCCTTGTGTCGTCAGCTGGTGCGGGCAATGATGCTGGTATGTCCATGAAGGTGGAAAGCCTGGTAAGCTCAAGGTTTCCTGAGCAGCAGCTCCGCACGCGGTGCTAGTCTGGTCTAACTTTTTGTTATGATTCTGTCAACTCCACTTCCTGCCTCACATCTGATGCCACATTGCGGAAACTAAACGGGTTGATTTGTTTCTTGGCAGTCAATGCACAGATTAGTTTCTTGATAGTCAATGCACGGATTATCCTGCACAACTGCATTTCCCAATTCCAGTTCTGTTCTTTACAGGGCCCATTATTATTTTTTATATTATTGGTGGGGAGAGCTGATTTGCTTGTTGGCCTACCGTGTAGGTCCAGCATGGGGATGCTTTGTATGGAGAGAAAGAATTCCGCAGGGCACTGGTAATATTTCCAAAAAAAAACCCATGATTGGCTTACAACAAGTTTCAGAAGTAAACACATTGATTGCTGATATATCTGTTTCTAATTTCCCTTTCTTCCATGGCAGAATGCGTACAAGCAAGCTATGCAATATAGTAGAAGTATCCCTAGGCAAGCAACAAGTAACACCAGAAGTTCAGTATCCGTCACAGGCCGGTCACCTTCTCCAAACTCTTCAAATCTCTTATCATTCAATGAAAATGAGGTGTGAATGGCTGAACATGGCACTCTTGCATTTTAATGTTGACATCTATTTAATATTTACATCACAGGTAACAAGTATCTCATTCAGTTTTGCTGTGCTGTTGCAGGTGAAGTTCAAGATTGCTCTTTGCCATTCTGCTCTATGTGAGCACCGTGAAGCACTTCATGAGGTTACTGTTCTTCGTTTAGTTATTTCTAATCTTCATTTTCCATTGTATTATCCTGTTTTACGAATACGGATGATGTGATATATATGCTTTCTACAGATGGAAGGTATTCCTTCAAAAGTGAGAACACTGAAAATGAATATGATGTTAGGGAAGCTTTATCGAATATCAAGAAATAGCCGTACAGCTGTAGTCTGTTATAAGGAGTGCTTGAGGTATGACATATCAAAGAAACTGCTTCCTTGGAGATCGTGTTCTCCAACTTCATCGACATGAGTCACCCATTTTATTCTTCTATAGCAAGTTCTTTCTAAACTTGGTTAGAGAAACCACTCATTTTTTCTATGCTCTCAAGACTGTCTACATCTCCATACCTCTCTGGCAGGCAATGCCCTTATGTTTTCGAAGCTATCACAGCTTTGGCGGAAATGGGGCTTTCAGCAAAGGAATTTTCTTTATTATTTTCACAAGTAAGTGTATGTTTTGTTTGCTTATAAGCTGTAAAAAGGAAGTTCTGAGGCAGATAAGTTTTAACTTCACATGGTTGAATTCAGGACTTCTCTGTGCTTCATTGGTAGATGTCCTGATCGTCAACTTTATCGTTTGTTTGGTCTACCGGAATCTGTTCATGCTGTATATGCTTGCTAGATTTGCAACAAAAATTGATATGCTCTTGTTTCGTCTAACCTATTGTACAACATTTGAGCTATCAGAGGCTATTCATGCTCTACATTCTTGCCAGATTTGCACTAAAAATTGATAGGCTATTGTTTCTTCTAATCTATTATACAACAGACAACCATCCCTATGCATTTTGTACCAAAAGATGTTGATATTGTCAATCCTGTGAGCAACTTCTTACTTTTTGCATTGCTGAATGCTGAAATTTTCTTCTCATTTTGTACACAGTACCTTAGCATGATCTGACAATCACAGAACTATATCCCATAAACCTTATATATATATTATATTCGTTTATTCTGTATCTGTACATGTAGTCCATATGGACTGTCGGGTTTCATGTTTGTTTGAACACCCAATATGACATGTGTAATCTTTATAGAAACAATACACATACATTAGTATATTGAACAAGTTCTTCTCTGTAAATTTTAGTCATTAGTCACTCAATTTTCTTGCAGGCACCAAATAGAGGAGGCAAGCTATCGGGTGACTCCGTAGACACACAACGTTGGTGGAGTGTAAGTGAACATTGTTGAGGCAATCTTAAACATCCTTCTCTATTAAGTAACTAGAATACTAGATTCACGATGTTGGAGTGTAAGTGAACAATGTTGAGGCATAAACACTCATAGCACAATGTTTAATCTTAAACATCTTACTCTATCAAGTAACTAGATTCGTGGTTGCCATTTTATTTTTGATTTGCTATTAATTATCATAAACTACTGGACTCCAAAGCCACGTTTTGCATATTAAATGCTAAACTCTGTTAAATTGAAACTATATGCCGATAAAGTCATCACCTTTTTAGCTCCATGTTTTGATCAGTGTCTGACACTTGTGTGTGTGTGTTGGGGGTGGGGACTGGGGAATGCTTCTGGCATCTTTCTGATTATGTAGATCAATGATTTCAAGTCGCCCGACTAGCTAGTCGATACACCTGGGTGACCAGGCGAGTAATTGTGATTAGGACGACGATTAGGTCGACTAATCGAGTTCTAGTCGACCTGGTCGTCCCTACATCCCTTCTGCATATTTACAGGAACAGGACCTATATAGTATATATATATATATATATATATATATATATATATAACAATATAGCATATAGGAGGCAATACCAAACATAACAAATATGAATACTGGAACTGGACGGTGGACAATTCAGATTTCAGAACATGAACATCAGTCACTAACTCAATTATATATAGCAATATAGCATATAGGAGGCAATATCAATTACCAAACATAGCAAATATGAATACTGAAACTGTCAGACTCACATTCCAGAGTTCAGATTTCAGAACATGAATTGAACATCAGTCACTACTCACTACTTCATATGTTTCAGAGTTGCAGACTTACTAGTTACTATATAAATGCCAAGTAGGCAAGTACAGACTTACTAAGTTACTATTGACCTAAAGTAATAGATCCTCATCCAATTGAAAAGCAGCATCACTAGTGGGCCTTATTTAGCTAAAACCCTAAGGTATTACACTAATGGGCGTTATTACCAGCCGTCCAGCCCACATCCAGAACATGCCAAAACCAACTAATCGTCCCCACCCAAACTGGATGACTAATCGCGTTTAGTCGATGACTAATCGGACGACCGGACGATTAGTCGACCTGATCGGGTCGGACTCCCTAGTCGCATGACCACAACCGACCTGATCGTGATTATCATCAATTCTGCAACTTATGTGCATGTTTATGTCTACCTCTTTTTCTTTTCACGAACATGCAGGAGTGTGTAACTGTGTATCATTATATTAAGAAGGAAAATGGGGAGGAGTCCTTACAAACACACACCAACACCATAAAATCATGCTACTAACAACCTGACTTGCCTCAGTTGCCTGTGACAAGGTTGAAACAACCCAACCAAAGTAAACACACTACACCGGCTCAAGGGTGAGGTGGGTGAGGAGGTAGGAGATATTTCTAGCCCCGGCCAAGCCCCCCAAAATAACTCCTCCCTAGCGAGCAGTAAGGCTCTAGCCAACTCTGGAGAAACTCCATCAAACGCACACTTATTACTATGAATCCACAAGATCCAAGCACCAAGGGTGACAAGGGAGTTGAGGCCTTTCTGTAACTGGTGCGCAACGTTTACATTGATTCTTTCCCACCAAACATCAAAGAACTCATCGATCTGCAGGGCAAGGAACTGTAGGACAACTCATGTTTATCTCTGCCTCGTTGCACCATCATTGATGACGTGTGATAGATATGTTTCTTTCAGAACAGTGCTTGTTATTGCAATTTTAAATTTAGTTATGGTTTTCAAGAAACTGTCAACTCATACAGACATATCATCATACTGCACTGTTCTTTTTATAGATTGGTTCAGATAGATTATTCACTTAAATTATTATTTTCTTGACAGCGGTATGTTGAGGCGCAGTGTTGCATTGCTTCACATGATTATAAAGGTAACATACGTGTCCTTGTGAAAGATTTTATCTGAGGGTTCCAACATAAGTGCATAGTTGAATTTTGTTGAACTTTTGAAGTAACAATTTGCGTTCTTATGGAGGGAGTTATTATTCTTAGATGATAAATGATCTAGAAACAACATTGACTCTTGGCCACTGAGTGTAACTTTGTAGTCAACACTTCCTAACTTGTATCTGTTGAGCATAAACTCATAGCTATGAAAGTATTTTTGCAGAGATGTTTCTTTATATTTATCAGTAACGAATACTCCTTGATCCAACATCTAAAGACATTTTAGGATCAATGACGGTCAAACTTCTATATCTTTGACCATCAATAGATAAAAGAATCATGTTCACTGAAAATGTATGGTTGGTGTTATTAGATTCACCAAAAAACTACTTTCATAATATGTACTCCTTTTTTATCTGAGGTAGATTATTACATAATATTCCTTTTCATAGACTCCACTTGTATATGTTGTACAAAAGGTTGCAGATTATAAATATAGTAGCAATGGCTTGTTTCTTGCGATGACATGATAAATAGGCTTAATGACACTTGCTTTTTATAGGTGGCCTTGACATATATCTAGAACTAATGCAACGATTCCCCAATAATGTGCATATCTTGTTGGAAATTGCTAAGGTTTGTCTTTCTTCACTTCTATTCTCTTCTATTGTCTTCCCTATGTGGAAGTTTTCTATATTACAAATTATGGGGTGTCAAGTTCTCTCAGATTTTTCTTAGATCATATATTCCTTCAACTTCGATGTCAGTGTGCTTGTCACTGTCTAGAGAACATGTGAAGTAATTATTCATTTCCTACTTTACTACAAAGCGAACTGTAAATGTAGCAAATGGTAGGACGTCATACAAGGATTTCCAATGTTTCAGTACGAAGGAAGGAGAGAAGGGCATATGTAGGATGGCTAGGGTTCGTGAGAGAAAGACAAGAGACTTCAACCAACTTAAATGCATTCAAGATGAAATGGAATACCTCTTGGTGAAGGAAGATGAGATCAGGCATAGATGGCGAGAGTATTTTGAGTTCTTGACAAATTGTTCAATAGGTAGAATATGGTCACAATCTTTCAGTTGAATGACTCTTGCGATGGCAAAAATAGGTGCTTTGTGCCTAGGATCCAAGAATCTGAGGTTAGGAAGCATTGGAAAGGATGAAGAGTGTGAGACGATGGGCCCTGATGGTATCCCAATTGAGGCATGGAGATGCCTCGAAGACATAGCTATATTATGGTTAACCAAGTTGCTCAACCTAATCTTTTGGTGAACAAGATGCCTGACGAGTGGAGAAGTAACGATCTACAAGAATGAGGGAGATATTTAAAGTTGTACTTATTGCCGGGGAATTAAGTTGATGAGCCATATTATGAAGCTACAGGAGAGTTATCGAGCATCGTCTAAGAGGAATAATGAGGATCTCTATGAACCAATTTGGTTTCATGCTCGAGAAGTTAACCATAGAAGCCATTTTCTTAATAATACAAGTGATGGAGGAGTATAGGGACTAGAAAGACT
This sequence comes from Zea luxurians, assembly GCA_029449295.1. Taxonomy (NCBI): domain Eukaryota; kingdom Viridiplantae; phylum Streptophyta; class Magnoliopsida; order Poales; family Poaceae; genus Zea; species Zea luxurians. Next base: position 2,200,743 of record JAOPSE010000082.1, on the reverse strand, counting down.
TACACATGGTTACAGATGGATGCAAGAAAAGCAAGCATGAAATATCAAGGGATTTTATATAGTGGGCTTCGGAGAAACATAAAGTTCCAACGAAGTATGTTGAACTCATTAAAGACATACAACAATGTTGGACATAACAAAGGCTTTCGACTCTATCTCTTGGCCCTTCCTAATTGAAGTAATGCGGCATATGGGTTTTGGACATATCTGGCGAGACATTGTCTGTGGTTTATTAGCCTCTTCCAATACTCAGGTGTTGCTCAATGGTGTCCAGGGTAAACTGATTATGCATAGAAGAGGACTTAGGCAGGGAGATCCTCTCTCTCCGATGCTATTTATCCTTGCTATGGATGTTCTTGGCCTTCTTTATTCCAAAGTTGAGGGAGCAAGATTACTCCAGCAACTGTCAAGAAGGAAATGGCTTCACAGAGTCTCGATGTATGCAGATGATGTGGCGCTGTTCTTGCACCCTATAGCTACAAATATTTCAATTTCTCTGGATATCCTCCAGCTTTTGGTGATGCGTCAGGCCTTTGCTATCATGGTTTTTAAAGTGGTAAGGCGAGACAAGGCGTTGGACCACCGCCTGGACGCCTAGGCGGCGCCTATGCGAGGTAGGCGGGCAAGGCGCCTAGGCGTTGGACCTCTGCATGGATGCCTAGGCGACGCCTTAAAACAGTGTTTGCTATAATCCACAGAAATCAAATGTGTACCCTATCAAATGCCCCGAGGAGACTATTGAGGAAATTCAGAGCTGGCTGCCTTGTGAGATTGCAACCTTTCCTTGCAGATATCTGGGTCTCCCCTTGTCTTTGCATAAATTATCTAGGAATCAGTCTCAACAGTTTGTGAACAAAATTGCAGACCGCCTACCAAACTGGAAGGCTGACTTGATGAGTAGAGCAGGAGAAGAATTCTAGTGCAGCTTGTCCTCACTAGCATGACAGTCTACATGGCAATGGCAATCGATTTCCCTCATTGGGCCATTGAAGCAATTGATAAAATAAGAAAAGGTTTTCTCTAGCGAGGTAGAAAGGAGGTGAAATGGGGGCATTGCTTGGTGGCATGGGGAAAAGTGTGTCGTCCTTTGCAACTTGAAGGTTTGGGTATTGCTAGCTTTCTTGAGCTCTGTTGGGCCCTCCGCATGCGATGGCTTTGGTTGCAAAAAACTGACCCAAGACGCCCTTGGTCTAGCCTGTCCATTCAAGTTCCTAGCATAACCCGATCCTTCTTCTCCAAGGTGCTGATCTCTGAGGTGGGGAATGGGACCAACACCATGTTTTGGACAGATAAATGGATCCATGGGTCTCAGATATTGCTCCCAGATTATTCAGCATTATCCCAAAAAGAATTATTAACAGAAGGACTATGCAGCAGACTTTATTGAACAGATGATGGATTGCAGACATCAAAGGGGCTCTAACAGTTGGAGCCATTGTAGATTATCTACACCTTTGGAATTTCCTCGTAGTTTTTGTGCTGCAGCCTAACACTGAGGATAGACACATTTTCAGCTTATCAGCGAATGGCAGATACTCTACAAAGTCAGCTTATATGGTTTTTTCCTTGGGTCTACCACCTTTGGGCACTATAAAAGGGTTTGGAGATCTTGGGCTCCACCAAAGTGCTGTTTTTTCATTTGGTTGGTGGCACATAATAGATGTTGGACAGCTGATCGCTTGGCAAAAAGGGGATTGAATCACTCTATTAGATATCTTTTATGTGACCAGCAAGGTGAAACCTTGAACCATTTGCTCGTGAATTGTATCTTCTCAAGAGTTTTCTGGTACAACCTGCTAAGAAAGTTTGGGCTGCATAGCTTAGCCCCACAGCCAGATACAGTTTCCTTTATGGATTGGTGGGAGATGGTATCAGAGATAGCAAATGGTCTGGTCAGGGAAGGTCTTGACTCCCTCATCATTTTAGGATCGTGGATGATTTGGAAGCATCACAATAGAGTCATTTTTTATGGAGCGTCTCCCAACCTTCCTCTGATTATGGAGCATGCAGATGAGGAAAGAAGAAGCTGGGAAATTGCTGGAGCCAAAGGGCTCTCTTTCTTGGTTGTCCCCTTGCATATGTTGCTGTAGGGAGTGTGTGTGTTTTTTCTATGGATCCTTTCATGTACGAGTGTTACTGGCCTCCATAAGGAGTGCATTGTTTTTTTGGATCTCTTTAGACCCTTGTCTCTCTCTTCTTAATATATATCGAAAACACAGTCCTCCTACGTTTTTCGAGAAAAAAATGTTGTGACTAGTGTTCGAATAGATGACTTCTAGATTATAATGGAACTACATCAAAGATCAACTTCGAGACCTTACCTTTTCGCCTTGGTGGTGGATGATGTCATAAGGGACATACAAGTGGATATCTCTTGGTGTATGCTTTTTGCAGATGATATAGTGCTAGCTAATGAAAGCCGAACATGAGTAAATTGGAAGCTAGAGCTATGGCGTGAGACTCTAGAGTCCAAATGTTTTAGACTCAATAGAATTAAAACCAAATATATGAGATGTGACTTCGGCACTACTATACATGAGAGAGATGTTAGTTTGGAAGGTCAAGTGGTGCTTAAAAAGGATCTCTTTCAGTATTTAGGATCAATACTACAAGGAGACGGGGATATTGATGAAGATGTTAGCTATAGAATCAAAATAATGTGGATGAAGTGATGTCAAGCATCTGACAAGAGGGTATCACAGAAACTAAAAGACAAGTTTTATAGGGCGGTGATTAGACCTATTATGTTATATGATGCAGAACGTTGGCATACAAAAAACGATATGTTCAGCTATAGAAATACGTAGGTTGTGTGGAATTTATGGCCATACAAGAAGGGATCAAGTTTGAAACAATGATATAAGTGATAGGTTAGGAGTAGCACCAATTGAAGAAAGTTTGTTCAAAATCGGTTGAGATTGTTTGGACATGTCTAAAAGAGATCTCTAGAGGCACCAACAAACTGCTAGACTATTTCATCAACAAAAAGGCCACGTCTTCTCCTAAAGCTTGATATTACTAAGGCTTTTGACTCAATTTCTTGGCCTTTTCTCATCTAGGTTATGAAGCATCTTGGCTTTGGACAAGTTTGGAGGGACATCATTTGTGGGAGGACCTATTGAGCACTCAAGTGCTTCTTAATGGCATTCCGGGAGGACCTATTAAGCATAGGAGAGGACTCCGACAAGGGAATCCTCTCTCCCCCATGCTTTTTATTCTAGTAATGGATGTTCTTGGCCTGCTGTTTTCTAGAGCTGAACACGCAGGTCTGCTCATGGATCTTTCTCCCATAACCCATCTCCATCGGGTATCTATATATGCAGACGATGTGGCGCTTTTCTTGCATCCATCTGTTGCGGATATTACTATTACTCTAGATATATTATATCTTTTTGGTGAAGCTTCAGGGGTCTGCAACAACGAACAAAAGTCTAGTGTTTATCCCATCAATGTGGGGATGTGGAGTTGGAAGTGGTTCAGGGCCTCCTCCCATGAGACATCTCAACTTTTCCTTGTAGATACCTGGGACTGCCGTTGTCCTTAAAAAATCTCACCAAGGATCAGGTGCAGTCTATTCTGGATAGAATTGCCGATCAACTCCCAGGATGGAAATCAGATTTGATGACAAGAACTGGTAGAAAAGTGCAAGTTCAGTATGTGCTTACTGGAATGCTTATATATCTTGCTATGGCGGTAAATATCCCCCCTTGGGCTATCAAGGCTATCGACAAAATTAGAAGAGGTTTCTTATGGACGGGGCACAAGGAGGTTAGAGGAGGGCACTGCCTGGTTGCTTGGGGCAGAGTTTGTAGACCCCTCCATGGAAGTCGCCTAGAGGGGGGTGAATAGGCGAAACCTGAAATTTATAAACTTAAACACACACTAAGGCCGAGGTTAGCGTTAGAATTAAATCCGAGAGCGGAAGATTATTTCTCTTGCCACGAGTTGCTCAAATGATGCGGATGAGGTTTGGGAGCAAACTCAAATCAATATTAGCAAGGAAACTTTAGAGAGAAGAAAGAGGGCAAAGAAATCAAGCGAAGATCAAAGCGAGTGAACACGGTAATTCGTTTTATCGAGGTTCGGTTTCAAAGAACGTAGTCCCCGTTGAGAAGGCCACAAAGGCTGGGTCTATTCCAACCCTTTCCCTCTCTCAAACGGTCACTTAGACCGAGTGAGCCTTCTCCTTAATCAATCGGGTCACTAAGACCCCGCAAGGACCACCACACACTTAGGTGTCTCTTGCTAGCTTTACAAGCACTTGGAAATGAGAATGAGAAAGGAAGAAAGGCAATCCAAGCGACAAGAGCACAAATGAACAAAAAAAACTCTCTCAAGTCACTAAGTGATTGAGTTGATTTTGGGACTTAGAGAGGATTTGATCTTTTGCAATGTGTCTTGGAGTGTTGAACTTTGCTCTTGCAATGAATGAGAACTTCAGAAAACTTGGATGGTTTGAATGAGGTGGTTGAGGGGTATTTATAGCCCTCAACCACTTCCTAGCCGTTGGCTGTTTTTGCTGGCGACGGGCACACCGGACAGTCCGGTGGCGCACCGGAAAGTCACTGTTCACTGTCCGGTGCGCGCCACGTCAGCGCGCCCGTTGGGGTTTGGAGCTGTTGACCGTTGGAACTCTTTGTCCTTTTGCTGCACCGGACAGTTCGGTGGCACATCGGACATGTCCGGTGACTTCTGACTTCGCTGCTCTGACTTCTGCGCGGCACTGTTCATCTGTGCAGTCGACCGTTGACGCGCAGGGAGCCGTTGCTCCGCTGGCTCACCGGACAGTCCGGTGAATTATAGCGGAGCAAGCCCATTGAATTCCCGAGAGTGGCTGGTTCGCTTGGTCGAGGGCCTGGTGCACCGGACAATGTCCGGTGCGCCACTTGGCAGCACACTCTCATGTCTTGCTCCCAATTTTGATTGTGTCCCCAACTGAATTTCTTTCTTGGTTTGTGTTGAACTTATGCACCTGAGATAAATGATATCTAGACAAACTAGTTAGTCCATGTTGTTTGCGTTGGACGTCAACCACCAAAATCGATTATAGGAAATGATTAAGTCCATTTCCCTTTCACTCCAGTTGAGCGGTCTTGGCATTTCTAGTCTTAAGGAGCTCAGCTAGGCCCTGCGCATGCGGTGGCTTTGGCTCCAAAAGACTGGAGCCTAGCCGACCCTGATGCAGCCTACCAATCCAGGTGCCGGACAAAGCAAGGGCTTTCTTCTTGATGGTGTTGACTTCAAAGGTTGGTAATGGGGCTAATAGTTTGTTTTGGACTGATAAATGGATTCATGGGCATAAAATTACAGATCTAGTACCTAGATTATTTGATGTCATTCCGAAAATAATCACTAACAGAAGAACAGTTTAGGAGGCGTTGACAAATAGAAGATGGATTTCAGATATCACAGGAACTCTTTCTGTGGGGGTCTTAGTGGATTATCTTCATGTCTGGAATCTGATTTCAGATTTTGAGCTGCTACCAGATGTGGAAGATAAACATATATTCAGTATTGCTGCAAATGGGGCTTATTTGGCTAAGACTGCATATGAAGGGTTGTTCACTGGGCCTGTTCATTTCAGTCACTATGAAAGAGTTTGGAAAACTTGGGCCCCTCCAAATGCCACTTCCTTTGGTTGACGACGCTAAATAGGTGCTGGATAGCTGATAGGTTAGCAAAGAGAGGACTAGACCACCCAGAGAGGTGTCCTTTATGTGATCAGGATTTTGAAACTTTGGATCACATTCTGGTTTCCTGTGTTTTTGCAAGGGAATTTTGGTTCCTGTTGATGCACCAATTTAGATTGCATAGTCTTGCTTCTATACCTGTTACTGAATCTTTTATGGGATGGTGGGAGAAGATTGACAAAAGTTCTGGAGATATGTCTATGGGGGGTCTCAATTCTCTTATTGCCTTGGGTGCCTGGATTCTTTGGAATCACCGGAATAGAATTGTCTTTGATGGATTATCTCCTAGTGTTTCCGCAGCTCTCTGTCTGGCAAGGGAGGAACATCAGTTGTGGGAAATGGTGGGAGCTAATGGTCTCCTTTCTTGCAGCCACCACCCGTGTCTCTTAGTTGCTCGTTGTAGGGTTGTAATTGTTTCTTCTAAGATCATGGATAGTTTCCTATTTCTTTGTTTTAAACCTCCTTAGGAGGGTATTCTTGTATTGAGGTCCATTTTCGACCATTTTTCTTCTTAATATAATGATGCGTAGTTCTCCTGTGCGTTCGAGAAAAAAACAAGTGCGTAGTGAGATCCTGTTCGCGATAGGCTGATAGCAACGGAAAGAGGCAGAAGAAGACTGAAGTTGACATGGAAAGAGACAACAAAATAAGACTTCTCACAGATTTAGCCTTGAATAGGAGTGCATAAAAACATATATCCATGTGTCTAAACCTTGACTTGTTTTCGTTAAGGTTTTAACTTTGGCCTATCCCAACTTGGTTAGTACTAAAAGGCTCTGTTGTTCTTTTATGACCTTTCTTCGTGTGTTGATCCTGAATTTTGAAGTTCTTGTTTGAAGGTTGAAGCCATCATAGGCAGGAATGATGAAGCGATAATGAACTTTGAGAAGGTAAATTGAAATTTATACAAAGCTATAGCCCCTGATTTGGAAATCATGTGAACAAGTAACACGCTTGTATGAACATTTGCTATATTCGCTGTTTTTTCTTTCCTTTTTTTTGCAGGTCCGGTTGATTGATCCAAACATTATGACATATATGGATGAATATGCAATTCTTCTAAAGTCAAAATCTGACTACATCAGACTGAATAAGTTGGTACATGATATGCTACATATTGACCCTGCAAGACCAGAGACATGTGTTGCTCTTGCAGCAATGTGGGAAAGAAAGGATGAAAGAAAAGCTTTGACATATGCAGAAAAGGTAAATTCCTTGTAGGGTTTTTGGAAACTCACCTTCCATCTAATGTTCCTTATGATGTCTTCCTTTTCAGAGCCTTCGAGTTGATGACAGACATATAACTGGCTATATAATGAAGGTAATACTGCAAGATATTGCGTATGCAACTGGATTTACATTATTATGGTAATTTCTCTTGCATTACAATTTGCGAAGCACAGGCATGGTTGTTGATTATTTTCTCTGGGAAGTTCATGTTTAGATTCTGTGTTCTGCTACCATCTTGTTTTTTTGGATCACCATCTTCCATTGCTAGGGCATATCATAATTTTTTCTCATTGGTTTGTCATTGTTTGCCTACTGTTCTTTCAAGGGCAATCTGCATCTTTCATTGAATCGACCAGATTTGGCAGTGACAGACTTCAGGGGGGCTCAAGAATTGAGGGCTGATCTTCGTTCTTATCAAGGTTGGTAGGCTTGGTGCATCTGATATTAAAAAACTATTGTCATATTGCCAGTCTAAATACAGTTATTCTCCAGGATTGGTGCGTGCTTATCTAGCACTTTCTAAATGCAAAGATGCATTATTCACTGCACGCGAGGCGATGAAGGTTATGCATCAGTCTGCAAAAGCTCTCAAGCTAGTTGGTGATGTTCATGCAATTAGTTCCAGTGGGAGGGAGAAGGTAATCTTACTTTGCCATGGATCACTGATTCAAGGATTGTATATATTTTGGGGTTCTGTAACAATCATGCCACTAGATATCTACTGTGTTTAATCAGCTGAATGATTGATGCCACCTATATGAATAAACTTTATTTCTTTCTTAAAGAATCTTTCTAATGAATGGGTATACTTCGTATGTTGGTCAAGTGTTACCCATGTAGCATATGTTTTTAGTTTTTGACCATGTAATTCCATAGATGGTAACAAGATATGTATTCATTAATTGCCATCGTAGCTAGCAGCTCTTTATTTTTTTACCTTCCCTCCTGCGCTGCCTTGGAAAAGGGGAAAAGGTTGGTCAATTTTTTTTATATTCAATTCATGTTTCTTTGTAACCTGCTTTCTTTTCTCAAAGTTACTGTGACTTTATTGAAACAGACTTATATATATATATATATATATATATATACGGCGCTGCTAAAATGCACCTGGGTGCATTCTCTATATTGAATGCACCCAGGCGTAAGTCCTGTTTCGCGCGCCTCCCCGCCGCCGCCGCGCGCATCCCTATCCCCGCGCCGCCGCCGTCTCCTCCTTCTTCCTCCGATCCTCTAAACCTAGATCCCGCCGCCGCCGAGCGCCTCCCTGTCCTCGCGCCGCCGCGCGCCTCCCTGTCTGCGTGCCTCTTTGTCCCCCGCATTAGGTGGGATTGCAAGCCCGCATTATGTGTGATTGCAACTGTTGTATAATTTTACTCAAATATCTGTTAAAAATGTAAACAAAATGATTGCAACCGATGGTGTGTTGTAATTGCAACTGCTGGTGTAGTGTGGATGCAACTGCTGAGTTGCTCTTATGTGATTGCAAGTACTGAGAAATTTTGTTAAAAAATATGATTGCAACTACTGGTCTGGTGTAATTGCAACTGCTGGTCTGGTGTGACTGCCACTTCTATATAACTATGTCCAAAAATCTGTTAAACAAACAAGATTGCAACTACTGGTCTGGTGTAATTACAACTGTGGGTCTGTTGTGATTGCAACTTCTATATAACTATGTCCAAAAATATGTTAAACAAAACAATAATTGCAACTGCTGTCTGGTGTAATTGCAACTTCTGATCTGGTGTGATTGCAACTTCTATATAACTATGTCCAAAAATCTGTTAAACAAACAATGATTGCAACTGCTGTCTGGTGTAATTGCAACTGCTGGTCTGGTGTGATTGCAACTCCTATATAACTATATCCAAAAATCTGTTAAACAAAACAATGATTGCAACTGTGTCTGGTGTAATTGCAACTGCTGGTCTGATGTGATTGCAACTTCTATATAACTATGTCCAAAAATCTGTTAAACAAAACAATGATTGCAACTGCTGTCTGGTATAATTGCAACTGCAAGTCTGGTGTGATTGCAACTTATGTGAAGAGGTTGAGCCGTTCGCGGAGGAGCCGTTCACGGAGAAAGAGGGGCGGGGGCGGGAAAATGAAAAGGTTCTGTCCGGAGCGTGCGGGGGGACGAAACCGGCCTGGGTGGGACGGTTGGCTCGGACCTGGCACATAGGTTCGGCCTGGGTGCATTCTCTATATTGAATGCACCCAGGTGTAATATATAAATACAGTGTATATATATATATATATATATATATATATATATATATATATATATATCTTATCAAATGGACTTCTTGTGATTCAACTCTGTACACTATTATTAAATGATAGTACTTGGTCGATTGTGCTGATATAGATATCATTGCATCATTTACAGGCAAGAAAGTTCTATGAATCAGCCATTCGTCTTGAACCTGGATTTCTTGGAGCTGCACTGGCTCTGGCTGATCTGCATGTTGCGGAAGGACGGAATAAGGAGGCTGTTATGCTACTGGAAAGATATCTACAACAATGGTCAGATGATTCTCTACACATAAAGGTGGCTCAAGTACATGCGGCAACAAATATGCTTTCGGATGCACTTTCCCATTATCAATCTGCACTAAGGTGCGTATTTTCTTGGATATTTAGAATAGCAATTCTGCAGTAGCAATCTATTAACCTTTTCTTTGCTGTTGGTTTGAATCCTGATGACCTGGTATATAAGTAGCCAAAATTTAGTATGTAGGAGTAAATCTGATTAGTGAGGTAAGGTTTTAGTGATAGTTCCTGGAGCTGGGTTTACGAAATGTAAATAAATAACTAAATTGTGGAAGTTTTGTATTAATCATGTTTCTCCTTCAATTTTAAATTGAAAGTTGGCTCTTGATACTAATGCCATGGTTTTGCTTCCGACCACTGCCTGAAATAGCCATGACAGCATTGGGTGGGTAAGCTCAATAATTTGTATTTTCAATTAATATTTGTAACGTTATTGATTATTCTGCTGATTTGGGGGAGAATTGAACTATTCTGAATTGAAAATCAGATAATTCCCTTCCATCCTTACCCTGCAAGGCCCAAACTGCATGTTTGCAGCTCAAACCTCAAAAGCTACCCAAGAAGCATCAGAGTTTTCTAATTGATGTATAAGTGTGAATAGCTACTTAATGTGTTCCGATAAACTTTGTTCCAGTTTATTTTAATTTAATCCCAACTTTGTGGTACAAGATCAACTGGTCTGATATTGTCCCTGCGCCTAGTATTCTGCCTTGTGCCTTGTTTCTCTTTGTTGGTATATTAACTTGTAGTTCATGAAAAGGAACTCAATTGTGTTTCAGAATAAACCCACAAAATGAAGCTGCAAAGAATGGATTGGAGCGCTTGGAGAAACAAATGAAGGTTTGTGCAGTTCATAACTTGTCATACAATAAAATATCCTACTGTTGCAAACATAACTAGCATTGCCCGCACTTGTTTTTCACGTGAAGGGAGTGGACCCAGATGCTCCAGAAGACGATGAAGAGAACGAGGAGGAGGACGTCGATGTTGATCGAGATGACTTTATTTGAAGCTGGCTCATTACAGGTCTCTTATACTTGTGGAGGCTGGCGCTGATTGATCACGACCATCTTTGTATAGCGGTGGTAGCAGTGGTTTTGTGCTGCTTGTGACTGAATAGCAGGTGTTCTAGCAGAACCCCAGTTGTTTTAGCTTGTAAAAATGCCGCCCGAAACGAATTTTGCACGTGTTGTATGCCATTTCCTTTCAGTTCTTCTTTGTGTATTCTTTTGCACCAAATATGGTTGACCCAACTCTTCTCTCCACTCACAGATCACAGTATTTCCCTTACCGCCTGTTCAAAGTCAGCTGACATGCCCGCCCATAGACACTTGGCACTGCTCTTCCGGTATTCCAAGCTCCTTGCACACCTCTTCCCGGCTGTTCAATTTCCTGTGCTGCATACCAACTATCAATGCTTAAAGCGAGAACTTTCATGCTTTCAGTATCACTAGATCCGGCGGCGCCCCTATCCAGTACTGCAAAAATATGAATAAACAAATATATATGCTATACGCAAATTAAGTGGGGGGTGACTAAATCTCCGACAAAATTGTTTAGTTTGACAAAAAGCAGGTACTTAACAAAACATAGCTTAAAAATAATCCACATTAAAGTTGCAGTACCACACTAAAACACGCACCATAGCATTGACGCTAAAGCTTGCTTCAATCAAAAACTGATCCAGAAGAAGATTACATGGTCCAAGTCTACGTTTAGTCGATACTATAGGAAAGGGTGACATCTAATCAACTTATTTTACAAATGTTTCAAATTTTTTTAGCAAACATTTATAATCATTTTGAGAGTTAATTAACTTATTTTTCAAAGTTTTAAGTTGAGCCTTTTGTTTAGTGAAGACATTCTCAAAAAATTTAACGGCATGCGCAAGTTCATCTAAGTAGGGTTTTCTCTCATCATCACATTCATCATCACTAAAGGATGGGATACTTGTTTTGCCTCTTGCCATAAGGCATTTGTGTGATGACCGTGAAGAGCGTGATGAAGAGCGGTGGTTGCGTGTCTTTGGAGGTTCATCTTTGCTTGAATAGTTATCCTAAGTTTTGACACTTGTAAGCGCCTTGCCTTTGCTCATCTTTGTGGGTTCGGCCATATTTGGAAAGTTGTCCCTGAAGTGGCCCTTCTCCACACATGCGAAGCATCCTCTCTTTCTTTGTTTTTTTCATGATAATGTTAAACAGAAGATCCTCGACCTGTAGGGACACACTCATTAGATTAATCTTCCTTTTTGATACGTCAGATTGCTTCTTCGTCCTCGGAGGATGATGTTGAGGGTTGATTATCTTCATCATCATCACATTCTTCTTCTTCCTCTTCACTTGAGTAGCTTGGAGTGGGAGCCGCCTTCTTACCTTTCTTTTTACCACATGCAAAAGCATATGGCCTTGAAGAAGATGGCTCTTGTTGACCCATCTTTTGTGACATTTCAAATGTCACGATCTTTCCGATCACAATTGTCGGGGTCATTGTACTCAAATCCTCCATATTGTGAAGAATGGTGATGACGCTCCCATATCTTTGTTGTGGCAGTAGGGAGATAATCTTCCTCACAATATCCGCATCACCTAGCTTATTAATTCAAATAGAATTGAGCTCATTGGTGATTAGATTCAAATGAGAATACATGTCTCTAACAAGCCCATTATCTTTCATAGCAAAAGAATTGTAATCATTTAAGACTAGGTAATATTTTTGCTCATAGACATTGGACGTGCCGTCATGAAACTCATGCAATTTTAGCCAAATCTCATTAACAGTTTTTAATATGAAAACTTGATTGAAAATTTCCATGCTAAGAGATTCATATAAGCAATTTTTGGCTCTAGCATTCAAATGAATTTCTTTTTCCTCACTCGTGGTGAGCTTCTTGGGATTTTTATGTGGTTCCATCCCGTCACGAGTGACTCTCCAAACACCTAGATCAACAGCCTCTAGGTAACAAGCCATTCTAGCACTATAATATTATGGGAAGTTAGTGTCGTCGAAGTGTGGTGGCCTGTGGGTATCCATCCCCTTCTTCTAAAAAGCGTCAGCTCGATTAGCGACGAAGCCACAATTAAATCTCTAGAGCAAAACCTATGCAAATAAACAATATAGAATGTGCAAACTAGGTTTTATCTAAGTGTTGCTATCTATACCGCAAAGCCTAAGTTTCAATCCTAAATAATCTAACTAGAAAGGAGAGGTTGAAAGTTAAATACTTAATATAAGTGTGAAATGTAAAGGGCAAGGTAGAGATGCAAACTCTCGTGGATGACACCGGTAATTTTACCGAGGTATCCAGAACCACACAAGGTTCTGACTAATTCTAGTTGGCGCTCCTATGCAAAGGGTAGCCAACGCGAGGGCCAAACATCTTGATCGAGTAACTACGTAGAGAGCCGCGTGCCTTCTCCACGCGCAAGTGGTGCTCCGCTTCTGGCTCCTCTCAGACGCTCCCCGCCGTCTCCACTATCGAGCTTCAGACCGAAACACCGTGGGCCTCATTCCCTCCGGTACACGGTGGCGGCCGTGACATAAACTCGGTTGTCACGGTCTCGCAAGACTCTCGTCCCACTCGGTACCATTACAACGACTTACGCAAGAGCCGAGGAGTTGTGTGGTTTTTCTAAACTCACTCAACTAACTAGGAATAAGCGGTCTAACTAACCTAAGCACTTCGCAAAGCACCTATGCTAATCACCGAGTGATTCTATTAAGCACTTGGGTGTATGAGCACTTAAAAATGTCTATAATATGTCTTGGTATGTTGCTTGAGCTCCCACACCTCCAAATGGCCGGTTGGTGGGGTATTTATAGCCTCCCCCACAATTCTAGCCGTTGGACAGAAAAGCTACCGCTTCTATCATCGGGCACACCGGACATCCACTGTTCACTATTCGGTGCCCTAGCCACGTCAGCCGATCGTTGGGGTCTATAGCAGTCGATCGTTGGATCTGACTGTTATCCAGACATTCCGGTGCACACCAGACAGTTCGGTGCTACAGCCCGAGAGCGCCTAGTTGCGGGCCTCTCTGCACAGACTGCCCGTTGTCCCACCGGACAGTCCGGTGCAACCGGACAGGTACTGTTCACTGTCCGGTGCGCTACCAATGTGCTGGCTGACTACCCACTTCATGGATTTCTTCACTGTTTCCTTGGACTTCTTTTGTTCTTGAGTCTTGGACTTCTATGCATCTTTTATGTCTTCTTTTGAGGTGTTGCATCCTCAGTGCCTTAGTCCAATCCTCTTTGCATCCTGTGAACTATAAATACAAACACTAGCAAATACATTAGTCCACAGGTTATGTTGATCATCAAACACCAAAATCACTTAGCCAAATGGCCCAAGGTCCATTTTCCTTACAGACACAGCAGGGGACAGACAACTAAACCAGAGGTATATATATGGTACTGGTAGCCATCTCTTGGTCGACACAATCCAGACAGCTAGGCACATAAACATTACACAACTACAAGTGTAGAGTCATTCCATCTACAAAAGCCAGCTGGACAACCCATCCACAAAAGCGATAAAGATGTCCATCTACAGAGGCGACCAAGATGTACATCCACAAAAGGTAAGCCATCATCTGTCACTTGTTCAGAAAGCAGGTTTGTCAAGGCTGCAATCAAATATAAGAATGTGAGTATAAAGTTCCACAAATATTTTGTGTGTTATATCTTTGACGCTAATGTTATATCAAAGCAGGATATTAAACACATGTATATAATCTCGAGGCTAAATAAAAAGGGTCTTGATCGCAAACCAACAACCTTAGGCAGTTTACTGAGCAATGGGCCTGATGCTCCTTTGTTTTTTTTTGAAGTGAAGGTACTGTAGGAAGGTCCTACAGTAATTTTATTAACTCAAAAAAAGAACCAAAGTCAGGAGAAGAAAAGGAAAATTACAAAGGAAGGGAAGAGAAAAGCAGGGGGGAGGGAAGAGTTACAGCCCTAAATGAAGTAACCAAATGGAAATTTCCTCCTTAAGATTGGGCTTGACTCGATGACACAACATGGAAATTTCGTTCCTGAACATAGCCTTGCACTCAATAACTGAGGGAGGGATCTCGTTGAAAATCCAATTGTTTCTGCTCCTCCAGATGCACCACGTCATAATGATAATAGTTTCTAACCTCCAAGGGACTTGTAATCTCCTTCTAATCCTCATTAAGGTATGTAGGAGATCCGTTGTGCGCGATGGGAGGAAGCCCAAAAGAAACCAACATCTCCGAGCAAAGTTACATCTGAAGAAGAGATGGATAACCGTCTCTTCAATCTGAAGAATGCAGTTATCGCAGGTGAAAGAGTCCAAAGGCATTGAACGTCGCCTAAGGAAGGAGCGGGTATTCAGTCTATTTTTGAGCAATAACCAGAAAAACATCTTGTATTTAGGTTGGCATTTAGATTTCCATAACCAAGAGAAGAGGGGGTGCGACTGATGGGTGCCAACCAAGTGAGAATAAACCTTCTGAGATGAAAACAGATTGGAAGAGGCACTGCAGCGCCAAATATCATTGTGATCATGCAACTGAAGATTAGTTAGAATATCCTGAAGGAAAGTAGCTGCCCAAACGCTTCAGCAGAAACGAGAGTGTGGAACAATTCATTCGGAGAAGCCAGCCGAGCTTGATTAATGTTGATCTCTCTGACAGAGGCAAAGGACCAAAGCTCCGAGAATTTTTCAGATGTGCGCAGACCATTCCAACGATCATGCTATTTCTGACAGAGTAGTTTTTCCATTTCCAATCTCCACTCGGGCTATTTCTGAAAGGGAAATAGGGTCAAACCTTTTCCAATAAGAATTTTGGTGGTTGAATTGCCCAACACAAATTATTGGACTAACTAGTTTGCTCTAGATTATGAGTTCTACAGGTGCCAAAGGTTCACAACAAACCAATACAAGTCAAAAGAAAGGGTTCAAACAAAGGGAGCAAAAGACAACCGAAGGCAGCCCTGGTCTGGCACACCAGACTGACCGGTGTGCCACCGGACAGTGTCCGGTGCACCACCGAACTGTCCGGTGTGCCAGCGGAGCAACGACTACTTCATGCCAACGGTCGTCTGCAGAACACATTCAATGCGCTACAGTGCGCGCCAGTGTCAGAGCAGCGCCAGAAGGCACACCGGACAATGTACAGTGACTGTCCGGTGCAACACCGGACTGTCCGGTAACCCAGAAGATAGAAGCTCCAACGGTCGAACCCTAACGGTCGGGTGACGTGGCTGGCGCACCGGACAGTGTCCGGTGGCGCACCGAACTGTCCGGTGCGCCATGCGACAGACAACCTCCCAACGACCACTTTTGGTGGTTGGGGCTATAAATACCCCAACCACCCCACCATTCTTGCATCCAAGTTTTCTGACTTCCTACACCTTACAAGAGCTATAACATTCAATACAAGACACACCAAAGAGATCAAATCCTCTCCCAAGTCCAAAGATCATTCCAAATCAATTAGTGACTAGTGTGAGAGTAACTTGTGTTCATTTGAGCTCTTGCGCTTGGATTGCTTCTTTTCTTTCTCATTCTTTCTTGTGATCAACTCAATTATAACTGAGGCAAGAGACACCAATTGTGTGGTGGTCCTTGCGGGGACTTAGTGTCCCGTTTGATTGAGAAGAGAAGCTCACTCGGTCTAAGTGACCGTTTGAGAGAGGGAAAGGGTTGAAAGAGACCCGGTCTTTATGACCACCTCAACGGGGAGTAGGTTTGCAAGAAGCGAACCTCGGTAAAACAAATCACCGTGTCACACTCTTTATTTGCTTGTGATTTGTTTTCACCCTCTCTCTTGGACTCGATTTTAATTCTAACGCTAACCCCGGGTTGTAGTTGTGCTTAAACTTTGTAAATTTCAGATTCGCCCTATTCACCCCCCCTCTAGGCGACTTTCAATTTCCTTAAATACATCTTGGATTTTGAGAATATCCTTCCACCAGAACGAACCAACTGGTTTAACTGAAGGCATAGAGTTGCTATAATGAGTGGCCCAGATAATGTTAACCCACAGGATGTTGACTCTATTAAAGAATTTATGGAGGAATTTCATAAGGGGCGCTTTATTTTGTAACTCAAGATTGATGACTCCAAGTCCCCCCTAGATTTTTGGTTTGCATACTGACTTCCAATCAACTTGAGAAGGCTTTTTTGCATTTATGTCTGCCCTTCTCCAAAGACAGTGCCGTTGAAGTTTGTCTATCTGTTTAATCACAGTTTTGGGGAGCTTCAGGGTGCACATGTAGTAAGTTGGAAGAGAAGAAAATACCGCGTTGACCATTTGTAATCTACCAGCTTGAGATAAAAAATAGAACTTGAAGCGAGTCTTCTTTCAATCTTCTGAATGAGAGGGAGGAATGCTTCCAATTTGGGTTTTTTAAGCCCTAAAGGAAGCCCAAGATATGTGAAAGGCAAAGATCCAACCTTGCAGTGGAACGTATTAGCTAAAACTGTCATTTTCTGCTCTGAAACATTGATGGGATAAATATTAGATTTGTGATAATTCACATGGAGACCTGTGGAGTATGCAAATGAATTAAACATCGCTTTAAGGAAGAAGAGCTGTCTAGGGCACGCTTCCAAAATCAGAATTGTATCATCTGCATACTGGATAACTGGAAAGTTAGATCCACAGGAAAGCGGGATTAGAAGCTTGAGGATGCCACAGTCTTTGGCCTTGTTAATGATTGACTGGAGCAGATCTGCTGCTAGAACAAAGAGAAGGGGGACAAATGATCCCCCTGACGGACCCCACGCCCGCAATGAAAACATCTTCCCAGGACACCATTTAAAAGAACTTGCGAAGTGCCAGAGCCAAGAATCAAAGAAATCCATTGTATCCATTTGTCCCCAAAACCGTTATGTCCCAAAATATCAATGATAGCCGCATGCTCTAATTTGTCAAAAGCCTTTTCAAAGTCCAATTTTAAGATGACCATTTCCTTACCCGACTTGTGACAGATAGAGATGTATTCAAAGGCCCACGCTAGACAGTCCTGAATTGTCCTTGCCTTGAGGAAGCCGTATGGATTCTGGTGAACTAATTTAGTAATAACCAGCTGCAGTCGATCAGCGAGAAGTTTAGTCAGGATTTTCATACTTGTGTTGAGGAGAGATATCGGTCTATAGTCGCCCACCGAGGTAGGAGAGCTGTGCTTAGGGATGAGAGTCACATAAGATCCATTAATACTTTCCATGCAGATTGATCCATCGTAAAACTTATCACAAAGCTCATAAAAGTCTGAAGCAATCACTGGCCAGCATTTACGCATAAAATCCATGTTAAAACCATGAGGGCCTGGTGACTTGTTAGCAGGCAAGTTCCTGATGATCTGGTCTATTTCACTGCGGGAGAAGGGCATCTCCAATGCTGACAGGTTGATAACAGGCTAAACCAACTCAGACAAGTTGAAAACCATAGATGTTGGTTGGGAAGTCCCCAATCTATCTTTGAAGGCTTGGAAAAGCACCTCTTCTTTGTCCACATGGGAGGAAACAACCATGCCATTATCGCAAGTTAGAGACAAAATACTGTTGTGGCGGTGCTTAGAAGTGGCATTTGCATGAAAATTTTTTGTACCAGCATCCCCCAACGTAGCCCATTTGATTTGGCCTCTCTGTTTCCAGTAGACACGCTGATTGGAAAGGAGATCCTGCAGGTGATGCACTAGAACATCCTTAAAATTCCATTCTTGAATCGTTAAGTCTCTGCTTTCCTCAATAAAATCCATAAGCTGAATGATCAATTCCACCTTATCAATCAACTTAACAAGGTTGGGTTGGGATTTCTGCCACCCATGGATCACCTTTCTTGCCCTTTTAAATTTAGCCATAAGCCGTTTCGTAGGATCAGGCTGAAACAAAGCATGAGACCAAGAGCTTTGGAAAATGAATGAAAGTCTTCAAGCTGAAGCCAATAATTTTCAAATCTGAAAATGGGCGGTTTAGGGACGTTAGTTTGGATATTGACTACCCAGGGAACGTGATCAGAGGCACCCCTAGCCAAGGTAAGGGCAGAAGTGGTGGGGAAGTTGGAAGACCAGGTTGGCGAGACAAAGCACCAGTCCAGCTTTTCAAGCAAAGGTTGACGTTGTATGTTTGACCAAGTGAAAGTTTGCCCCTTGAGAGGAATCTCTTGTAAACCCAGCTGACTGATTGCCGAATTAAAATTGAGCATTCTAATAGGGTCACCACCTAGCTTGTTGCGGTTCTCGGGATATCTAATCATGTTGAAATCACCAAGAAAAATCCAGAGTTTGTCTTCCTCAATTTCAAGGTTAGAAAACCAGGCAAGAAAGGCCTCTCTTCTGTGAGGAGAACAAGGGGCACAGATGTTGGAAAGCCACCAAACTTGACCGGTTAGATTAGATCGAAAACGAATTGTGTGCCCAAACAAATTTTGATCAACTACCTTAGCCTCAAAGAGGGAGCCTTTCCAAATTGTGATGAAACCTCCAGAAGCTCTAATAGAAGGGCCGAGAGCAAATTTATCTAAGTTTCGGTTGCAGAAACGACGAATATATGAGTCATCGAAGGATTCCTTTTTTGTTTCCTGAATGCAAACAATGTCACAGTTGGACTCCAAAATGTTATTCCACAATGAATTCCACTTGGTATCAGAGTTGATGCCTCTGATGTTGTGAGACAAGATTTTCAGGGACCGATGCAAAATCTGAGAATGATTATCCATTGAAGACCATAATTATTTCACTAAAGGGCTCGAGTACGCGTAGCATACATCGACAGGAACCCAAGCAAAAAATATGAAGGAGGCATATCAATTCAGCAAATCCAAAGAGAATGAGGCTTTGCGTGCAGAAGCTTCCCCCGAAATTCAGACATGAAAAAACCCAGAAAGGCCAAAATAAACCACATACTTTCCTTAAAACATGAAAGTTCAAACCATTCACCCAAAAGACATAATCTTGTGCCATGTTTGTTGAGGCCAACAAAGAGGGCACGACCGGCCCAATACCAGAAAGAGAAGTTTTGTTGCGATACATAAGTAGACCAAAAGATGTCGAGAGCCGGGGCACAGCGAACACTGGCTGTGACAAGGGGAAAGGCGAAGCCTTACATCCCAGCCGAGGGGCGAGACCCCGCGTCGTCTTCCTCTTCTGAAACCTGCCTCTGATCTTCAGACGAAGCACTCAGCTCGTCCCTGGAACTAGACGAAGGACGAGGCCTCTAGATGGCAGCGCTGGAAGATCTAGAGCTGTTTAATGCATCAAGGCTCAACTTGGAGGGGTTAACATTGCAGAACTCAGTGCCCAACTTCTTAAGAGTCTTGTGGGAGAAAGAGGGCAGTGATGACCTAGCACAGCATGCACAGTTATTCTTTATTCCAGAGCAAGGCTTAAAGCCTTTGGCCTTTTCTCTGAGCCTGGCACTCCTTCTTACTTCAGTGTCAACCAAGATTGTACGGTTCTTTCTGTTAACTGCTTCAGTAGGCACAGGGGATTGGGCATCCATCTGCAATTCCTGACTAGGAGGGAGCAAACATTTGGAGGGAATCTTGATAGGTATAGTTTCCATGTTGGGTTCAATGAAAGCAGAAAGGGCACCCGACAACAGAAATTTTTTGGCCCACTCAAAAGAGTCCGGCCTCAGAAGCAGGCCCATAAAGAAAGCTGCCCACAATTTTGGCACAGGGATAAGGTCTGAGTTGGGGGGACATAGCTCAGCCCAAGAGGAGAAATGTTTTCTGGCCATGAAATCTTCATAGGCAGGATCATGGATGGACTGTTCCAAGTGAAGCATGCAGCCCACATTGATGTTTTCTTCCACATTCAGATTCAAATTTTCCTCGCCCTGTTCGTTGTTTCCCTCCAAAATCAGACCCGCTAGGGGGAAGGCTGGTAAGGCAAGCACAATGGCTTCCTGTTCTTGGGTTTCCTCCTAAGGGAAGTGGACCTCTTGCAGGATAATGATGTCGTTGAAAAGACCCACTGAATCATCAGAAGGCAGGTCCTCAAGACCAGAAAGCTGATAACTAAATTGCTCCTCCTCATTGTTGACAATTGGCACTGGTGCAGGGGGTTGCGCTTGTTGGACCTGTTGAACCGGCCAAGGATCCCAATCATCATCAGCATTGTTGTCATTGTCGGCATCTTCTTCAATTTCACCAATGGGAGGGATGTTGAGATCAAATTGGAAATTAGGCACAGGCTGTCCCATTCCAAAGAATTCCACCGGAAGTTGATGACCATTATGGGGATATGGGGGCATAGGCTCCTCATCCTGAGGCTGGGCACCAAGCATAAATTGTTGAACTATGTCGCATTGAACAGTCCAGGAGACCCCTTGAAAACCTTCAGCCACTGAAAAGACAATAAATTGGGGGACTTCCTGCAGAGACGTCACCCTGGCTCTAACAAGCAATCTAGTAGCGTTAGAAAGGTCAGGATCCCACATGAGCACCCGACCCAAGGAACCGATAGCATTCTGAATATGTTCATGTGTCCAGAAATCCAAGGGAAACCCAAGAAGCATCAGCCAACATTCGTGATTAAAATACAGCGCTCGTTGATTCCAGGCCGCATTGTGCCTAATCACAGTGAAAGTAAAGGCCAGGGCGTGCTGCGGACCCAGAGCCACAAGATTGTCCCTGTCAAAAGTAAACCGGAATCTCACCAGAGCCTGACCCAAGTGGGAACGCTGAATGCTCCTAATTCGAACATGCCTAACCTCCAAGAGATACTCACGGACAATGTCATAGAAAAAGTGGAAATTCACCTCATGCTCTGGAAGCGGTTGGACAAGAACAATACCCCAATCTTCATGAGCAGAAGGTTGAGGCCGGGTGACAGTGCGAACCATGATTTCCCGGTGATCAACTTGCTGAGCCGTAAAGCCATGAGGAAGAAAAGGAGCGGGATCAACTCTGTGGAAAACCATTCCTTCCGAGACTTCGGGGGGCGGGCTCTTCTGGCACGGCGAACACACTCCCCGCAGAAGAGGAATTGACAACGGTGGGATTGCCCCCGGCAGAGAGGCAGAGGAGGGTTTTGTGCACAGTGCAAGTTCTGTGGAAGGCGAAGAGCCACTTCTCGGAAGAACCGCCTGAGCAAACTCACCAAAGTTATTAAAAAAGGCGGGTGAGAAGGCCCACCTACAGGCAAGGGCGAGCAGTCTTGAACCACTGCCGCGGGGGAAATTCCCAAGCGACATCCTCAAACTTACTGGGGAAGGGAAGAAAATCCCTTTTACAATTCTGCCCAGGAAATCCGAATATTTGGCAGTTATTGCCTGAAAAAGAGTTGTTCCTTTGAAAGCGAGAATCATCAGACACAGGAGCAGAAGCGCCATTAATGCTGAGGGCTGTTGGGGGCTTGTTCTCAAAGGCTAAGAGTTAAGAACAAGGCAACACAGAAAATGTTAAGTGTTAAAGTCCTTCGTCCTCCATCACATTATATCCTTTCGGGATATAAAGAATTTAGGACGAAGGTTACGAAGGGCGTACCTTCGTAAACATAATAACGAGGGATGAAGTATTCATATAAATCATGAGGTATAAAATAAACATTTAAATGTTATTATAGAATCATTTCCATTTTAATAACATGAACGAATATAAATGATTTCAAATTACAAATGTACCTCCGGTCCTGAGGAAAGCGGGAATACAAGTGTGATGCGAAGGCAAATGACAGGTTCGCGTGAACAGTACAGAGGTACTGTTCATCCATTTATAGACACAGGTCACAGCCTGTGACAAATTACAATTATGCCCCTTACAAAAGTTTACAACATTGACTCAGACCTCTATGGATAAAAAGGTCATTCTCTCTCTATGTCGGTTTGTAACGCCGAAGCTCCATGAAAAGGAACCTTCGGCCACCTCCTGGGGACGACTTCAGCCGAAGCTGCTTCTTCGTGTAAGACCTTCGGCGCACCGAAGCATGGCCCCAACAGTAGCCCCTTTCGCGGTGCTAGATCGTTTTTCGTGACGAGCTTGACCCGTGAAAAAAGCCTCTTCAGCTTCGGGAAGCCGAAGGTCCAAAAAACACCTTCCCTGAGCTCGTTGCGGAGAAATGATCCGGCTTCCGAGCGCGTGCTAGGCCCACCTTGCAGAGTTACTGTTTGATCTTTGCGGTCCACTGCACAGCGAGTACAAGTGACTGCCCGCTTGGTGTAAAAATCCTGCCGCTTCGCCTTCTTACCTGCAGCACTATATAAACAGATGGGTAGGTGTGAAGTTACCACAGCATTCATTGCTATTTGCACTGTTTTCCTGCCAAAATTTTTAACTATAGCCGAAGCTTGACTCTCAGAATCGAACGAAGGTCCACCTCGACGTCTGCTTCGTCAGAAAGAAAGGCTTCGGGAGAAAAGAAAGAAGAAAAAAGTATCTAACTTCCCCAAACTCAGAATCAAATGGCGAGAGTGCGATCTACTGCCAAAGTTGCACGTGAGGGAGACGAAGCCGAAGGTTCGAATACTGTGCCCATTTCCGAAGCGATGCAGCGTTCCGGACTGGTGATTGCGGAAGAAATGCCTGCTGCCGAAGAAAACCCGACAACTGCCGAAGGAGAAGAAGAAAACATTGAAGGGACTGATCCCGAAGATGACTACCGTATTGCCATGCCCAGCAAACCCAGTCACTTGGACTTCGGGAAATCAACTGTTTCAAAGGCGGATCTTTCCAAGATGGTGAAAGCAGGTTATTTCAATGAAAATCAGAAGAAGCTACTTCGCTTCGGGGGAGAAGAAACCACCCCGAAGCCAGAGAAGGACGAGATTGTCATCTTCAAGAGCTTTTTAAAGGCTGGGCTGAGATTCCCTCTTCACGAGATTATTGCGGAGATACTGAAGAGGTTTGGTATCTACCTCCACCAGTTAACTCCTAACGCTATCGTTAGGCTTAGCGTTTATATTTGGGCCCTCCGAAGCCAAGCAGTGGAGCCATTTGCCGACAGTTTCTGCCGAGTTCATGAGTTACATTATCAAACAAAGGCCAGAAAAGATGGGCTACATGAAAACTTCGGTTGCTACAATTTTGCCTACCGGAAAACCGCAAAGTTTCCTGTGATCAGCTACCGAAGCAAATGGCCAGCAGGCTGGAAATCAGAATGGTTCTATGTCAAGGTTGATGACGACAAAGAGAAGCTTGTGCAAAGTCCACTCGAGCTGATCTTCGGAGAAACCCGACCCCGCTGCAACATGACACCAGAGGGTCAAACACAACAGGCAATGGATGAATTCGGGATTATTGCAGAACATATCAGTACCAGGGATCTGGTTCAAGAATTCTTGGCATTCAGAGTCTTCCCTACTCTGAAAGAATGGGAAATGCCAAAGTTGAAGGGGGAGAAGAAGGAGGGGGAACTTGTCCGGCTTCCATATCACTTCAAATTCAAGCAATACTTTAAGAAGCCCTGCCAAGAGTGGCTGGACACAGTCGAGGTGATGTGTAATGAAATTCTGGGGAATTATTCCAAAAAAGAAGATCAACTAATGACAGCATCCTTCGGCACCCGTCCGAATCGAAGGCTGAACCGAGTGCTTGATGCCCTGGGCTTCGAGTACGCTGACTATGAACGGCTGAACAAGGGTGCTGAGGGCCAAAAAAGAAAAAGAGTGGCCGAAGCTCTGGACAAGGATGAAGAAAAGCCAGCAAAAGAGAAGAAAATTCCCAAGAAAAGAAAAATATCAACTCCGAAGCGAAAATTATCCGAAGAAGAGGGGACCCCCACACCACCTTCTACCAGCGATGTGGAGGAAATTTTAAAGGTAATGACTGAACCCGTGCCCACGAAGCTAAGTCCACTAGGGCCTGAACTGACGAAGCTTTTTCGAAAGGTGGAAGAGCCGGAACAAACGAAGATAACCAAGCCAAAGCGGCAAAGAATTATTGCAGTGACCGAAGTTATCGATAAGACGCCGCCGAGAGCGTCAATTCAGAAAACGGCAGCTGCTGAAGACACAACAAACGTCGAAGTCGCACCTTCGGAGGTCGCGGCTACCGAAGCCACTACAGCCGAAGATGTGAACTTAGAAACTACTATTGAGGACATTGACAAAATTTTGGAAGACATGGCTGCAGAAGAAGCTGCCACTACTGTTGAAAAAACCATGGCCACAGTGCCTGGGAAGGGGAAAGAAATAGCCGAAGACACTTCGGACGACGAAGCCTACACATTTCAAAATTTAATTGGGCAAAAACTGTCGAAGGCCGAAATGGAAGAACTTAAGGACTATGCCAAATCTTGCGGCTACAAGCCAGGAGCCCTTCTATTTGGAGGCATTGATGACGAAAAATTGGGCTGCATTCGAGACCAAACTGGAGCTAAGGTCATCGGTACTCTATCAAAGAGTATCGGTTTTCCGAAGCTAGAGACAGATATCAGCCGCTACCGACGACAACATATCGTCGGCAGCTTATTTTATTCCAACTTCAAGGTAAACAATCTTTTCTCTGGTTTTTATTGTTGTTAATAATGAAAATGTTACTAACAAAAGTTGTTTCTGTGCAGAGCATGCTACTGAGCAAAGCTCTGAAGATGCAACAAGATTTGGAGGACAAAAAACACGAAGCTATAATTGAAAATTTAGAGAGCAAGATAAAAGAACAATCAGCTATCATTGAAAAGAAAGACTTCGAGCTCCAATCGACCGAAGGCTTGCTGGCTGAGACTGAAGCTAAAGTATCAGAATTGAATTCGAAGCTTATCAGTCAATCAAAACAATTTGATCAGGAGAAGCTAGAGTTTAATTCGAAACTTGAAGCCGAAGTCCAGGCCAACTCAGACTTGAAAAAATCATTAACAAGCCTTCAAGACAAATGCTTGAAATTTAGCAATAATTGTATTGAACGATTAAAAAAGATATTTTACTCTGTTGGAGCCAGCAGCGGGAAGTTTAACCCTTCAGCGGAAAATTTACCACAAGCCTTCGATCATATTGAAGCTGAAATCGAAGAACTTGATGAAGTTATAGCCGGGCACGGGGACTTCTGTGCCTGGGTAGCTTCTCGGGGTACCGCTGCAGCGTTTCTGAAGGCCGGCTGCGAGCACGGAAAAATCGTCAACAGGCCCAACTTCACCTTGTCTCCATCAATCCTGGACGATATCCCTGACCTTGCCCGAAGCATCTCAAATAGATTTATAAAAATGATATGGACAAAAGGGGGGCGAGAGAAGGCTGGAGACGAAGCTCGAAGTCATCTTGATCCAGTAAGAAATCATACTTTGTACTTACCTTCTCCTTCACGCTTGATTTTTACTCGCAATACCTTGATTCATGTAGGATGACGAAGGTGAAGATGATGCTTAAGATATGACGCCGAAGCTGTCGCCGAAGCTGAAGCTTAATGAAGATTAGTAGAAATATACTATAGGAAAAAACTCAGGATACTTTTGTAACAACTTTTGTAAATACAATTAAACTGTTCTCAAGGAACTTTGTACATACCTTGTAATATATTCTTACCCTTCTACTGAGGTGTTTTGATGTGGACGAAATCAGTATTTTGAGCCGAAGGCGAAAAAACACCTTCCCTTCTTTTCGTACACAACGAAGCATAGAATACCACTTCTTCTTTTTGCCGAAGCTTTTCTTTTTCATAACGAATCATAAAAAACCACTTCTCCTTTTTGCCGAAGCTTTTCTTTTTCATAACGAATCATAAAAAACCACTTCTCCTTTTTGCCGAAGCAACCACTTTGGTACATAAATGCTATGAATGAATGCTTATGCATGCAGATGCCATGATGTGATGTAATGTGCGAATGAATGTCCAAAACATATGTCCGAAGCCACACTCTCAGCCATTATTTCTTTAGAACCAACCACACATTAGCTCTGCATTCCCTTAGGAACGACTTTGGAGCTTCTTCGCCTTTTACTTAGACGGTATAAGCTCTGCATTCCCTTAGGAACGTCTTTGGAGCTTCTTCGCCTTTTTACTTAGGCGGTATCAGCGTTGACTTTTCGCTGTAAGCTCTGCATCCCCTTAGGGACGTCTTTGGAGCTTCTTCGCCTTTTACTTTCGGCGGAATCAGAGCTCTGCATCCCCTTAGGGACGTCTTTGGAGCTTCTTCTCTTTTTTTTTTCAGTTTCGGCACTCGATGGTGCGTTCTCAGCTTTTACATTTACATTCTTTGGGGGATTTTGCTCTTATAAAACTAAAAAGGAAATTACAGATGATGGCCCCATTAAAAACCTTTCTCCCCCTTTAGAAAGGAAAAGGGTGCCATGAAAAAGAAAAGAAAAAACATAAAAAGTTACATCAAGTTATACATAAAATCGCCGAAGCTCGTCCGCATTCCAAGACCTTGGAATTTCGTTGCCATCCATGTCCTTCAATCTGTAGGAACCAGGCCTTGACGAAGATGCTACTAAGAAAGGCCCTTCCCATTTCAATTGTAACTTGCCGACTGTATCTGGGTTGGCCACTCTCCGAAGCACCAAGTGTCCCGGCTCAATATTTTTTAGCCGGACCTTTCTATCTCGCCATTTA
This sequence comes from Zea luxurians, assembly GCA_029449295.1. Taxonomy (NCBI): domain Eukaryota; kingdom Viridiplantae; phylum Streptophyta; class Magnoliopsida; order Poales; family Poaceae; genus Zea; species Zea luxurians. The sequence goes on along the minus strand of JAOPSE010000082.1, from coordinate 2,173,808 downwards.
ACTGTTTCAGCCTGGTATTTATTGATGTTTTCCACGGCTTGAAGTCTGATTCCTTCTAAAGCATCTTTTTCCACAAGACAATTATCTTCAGGACTTGATTCTGTCGAAGCTACTACCCTTATTGACCCAGCTTTAGCTTCTTCCGGAGTTATTGCTTCGTCACCGAATAATAATTTGAATGGGGTAAAGCCTGTAGACCTTGATGTTGTTGTATTGTGGCTCCACACCACTTTGGTCAACTGATCTGGCCACTTTCCCCTTGGTTGATTGAAGATTAACTTCATTATTCCTGTCATTATGATGCCGTTGGCCCTTTCAACAAGCCCATTCGACTCCGGATGCCTGACTGATGCAAAATGGATCTTCGTTCCAATTTGATCACAGAAATTTCTGAAAGCTTCGGAGTCGAACTGCGTTCCGTTATCTACAGTGATGGCCTTCGGTACCCCAAGGCGACAGACAATATTCTGCCAGAAAAACTTTTGGACAGTGGCCGAAGTTATTGTGGCTAATGGCTTTGCCTCAATCCACTTGGAAAAATACTCCACAGCTACTATAACATATCTTAGATTCCCTTGGGCCGGTGGTAATGGACCCAACAAGTCAAGGCCCCACCTTTGCAATGGCCAGATGGGTTGTATCAGCTGTGTCAAAGACGAAGGTTGCTTTTGATCTCTTGCACATTTCTGACAACCTTCGCACTTTTGAACTAACTCCGCTGCATCCGAAGCTGCCTTCGGCCAATAAAACCCTTGGCGAAAAACTTTTCCAAGTAACGGCCTAGATCCGATGTGGGATCCACACAGGCCTGCATGTATTTCTTTCATTAACTCTATACCTTCGGTTCTAGACAAGCACTTGAGCAGCGGGGCACAAACTCCATGCTTGTATAACTCCCCTTCTATCATGACATACGGACGAGCTCTTGCCTCTATCCTTTTATTATAAGCTTCGTCATCTGATAGGAAGTTGCCCTGAAGGTAAGAGATTATTTCAGTTCTCCAATCTTCGCTGTAAACAGGAGAAATATTGAGGACTGCTCTTTCAAGGAGCTCCACTGAAGGTGCCTTTATTGTTTCGAAGAAGACATCCGAAGGTAACGGCAGCCCCTGTGCTGCAGACTTGGCTAGTAAATCAGCATGCTCGTTTTGTCCTCGAGGGATATTCTTGACAGAAAATCCTTCGAAGGAGGCCTCGATCCTTCTGACCGTGTCTAGGTATTTTTCAAGCTTCGGGTCTTTAGCCTTGCAACTTTTGTTAATATGACCCGAAACAACCTGGGAATCAGTTTTAAGAATCGCCCTTCTGATTCCCATTGCCTTTAGTTTCCGAAGACCCAGGAGCAGGGCTTCGTACTCAGTTATATTATTTGTGCAGCTGAAGTCAAGTCTTGCTGCATAGCAAGTTTTAACCTTGGATGGTGAGACCAACACAGCAGCTGCACCTGCTCCGAAGGTTCCCCAAGAGCCATCACAAAACACTGTCCATACTTCGGCATCCTTATTTGCTTCTTCGTCCTGAGCCCCTGGCGTCCAGTCGGCAATGAAATCTGCCAATGCTTGAGACTGGATTGAGGATCTATGCACATAATCAATGTAAAATTCATTGAGCTCCGCGGCCCATTTTCCAATACGCCCAGTAGCTTCTCTATTTCTCATGATATCCTTCAACGGCTGCGAAGAAGGAACAATAATGTTGTATGCCTGAAAATAATGCCGAAGCTTCCTGGATGCCATTAAAACGGCATACAATACCTTCTCCAGCTCTGTATAATTTTTCTTTGAGACACTAAGGACCTCAGATACAAAATATACTGGGACCTACTTCTTGACTTGTCCATCAAACTTCTCCTGGACAAGTGCCGCACTTACTGCTGAGTGCGAAGCTGCCACATATAACAACAGAGGAATCCCTGGCGTTGGTGGAGTTAATGTTGTTAGATCTATTAAGTATTGCTTCAGCTCTTCGAAGGCTTTTTGTTGACTTGGGCCCCATTGGAAGACTTCAGCTGACTTCAGCACCTCGAAGAATGGTAAGTTTCTTTCTGCTGATCTGGATATAAATCTGTTGAGAGATGCCAGCCTTCCTGTTAATCTTTGAGCCCCCTTTCTTGTGGTTGGTGGCTCCATTCGAAGTATAGCTTCGATTTTATTTGGATTAACTTCGATTCCCTTTGTTGAAACCAAGCATCCAAGAAATTTACCCTTCTTCACTCCGAAGACACATTTTTCTGGATTCAGCTTCAGACCAGCTTGTCTGAAGCTGGCGAAGGTCTCCTGCAGATCAGCAATATGATTTTCCTGCTTCGTGCTTTTTACAATAATGTCATCGACATAAGTCAACACATTTCTGCCTATCTGAGACTGGAGAACCTTCGCTGTCATTCGGCTGAAACTCCCTCCGGCATTTTTGAGCCCCTCAGGCATCCGAAGATAGCAATATGTACCACTTGGGGTTATAAAGCTAGTTTTTGGCTCATCTTCCTTCTTCATCCAAATTTGATGATAGCCTGAGTAGCAGTCTAGGAGACTCATGAGCTCTGAAGAAGCTGCTGCATCAACTAAAGAGTCTATCCTTGGCAGCGGGAATTCATCCTTCGGACAGGCCTTGTTGAGATCTGTGAAATCAATACACATTCTCCACTTGCCATTGGCCTTCTTCACCATAACAGTGTTAGCTAGCCACTCTGGATATTTCACTTCTCTGATAACTCCTGCACTGAGGAGTCTTTTTACTTCATTGCGAGCCCCTTCGGCCTTGTCATCAGACATTTTTCGAAGCCTCTGCTTTCAGGGTCTGAAGGATGGGTCAACATTGAGCGAATGTTCAATAACATCCCGATTTACTCCACAGAGATCATTAGCTGACCATGCAAAAACATCTTTGTTGTTGAATAAAAACCTTATCAAGGTTTTCTCCTGGTCTTCAGATAATTGCGAGCCCAACAACACCTTCTGCTCTGCTATGTCTTCACACAATAACATGGGCTTCGGCTGATCCGCTGAAGCTGCCTTCTCCCTCCTGAATTTGTACTGTTCACAAGCTTCAGCTCCATCTATGTTATGGATTGCCTTGGAGTCAGTCCAGCTTCCTTCGGCCCTTCTAGCAGCTTCCTGGCTTCCATGAATAGCAATAGGCCCTTGGTCCGAAGGTATCTTCATGCAGAGATAAGCTGGGTGAAGAATTGCTTCGAAGGCATTAAGAGTACCACGGCCAATGATAGCATTGTAAGGATATTCCATGTCAACAATATCAAACACAATTTGCTCAGTCCTTGTGTTGTTAACAAATCCGAAGGTTACCGGCATGGTAATCTTCCCAAGTGCTACAATCTGTCGCCCTCCGAAGCCACAAAGAGGGTGCGTAGCATCATGAATCTTGTCTTCGGGCTCTTGCATTTGTCTGAAGGCTTTAGCAAATATAATATCAGCTGCACTGCCTGTATCAACTAGGACATTGTGGACCAGAAATCCTTTGATCACGCAAGAGATAACCATGGCATCATTGTGAGGATAATCCTTAAGCTGAAGGTCTTCCTGAGAGAAAGTAATTGGAATGTGGGACCATTTTGACTTGATGAAGGGTCCCTGCACTCCAACATGCTGCACCCTTCTCTGAGCCTCCTTCTTCTGCTTCTTGTTAGCCGGCTCTGAGCAAGAACCGCCTGTTATCGGGAGCACCAGCTTCGAAGCCGAAGCAGCTCCAGCTTGATTGTTGAACAAAGCCATCAGCTCAGAAAAGTGGGAGTGAGTTCACCGGAGGTGGGCGCCAATGTTGGGGGCTTGTTCTCAAAGGCTAAGAGTTAAGAACAAGGCAACACAGAAAATGTTAAGTGTTAAAGTCCTTCGTCCTCCATCACATTATATCCTTTCGGGATATAAAGAATTTAGGACGAAGGTTACGAAGGGCGTACCTTCGTAAACATAATAACGAGGGATGAAGTATTCATATAAATCATGAGGTATAAAATAAACATTTAAATGTTATTATAGAATCATTTCCATTTTAATAACATGAACGAATATAAATGATTTCAAATTACAAATGTACCTTCGGTCCTGAGGAAAGCGGGAATACAAGTGTGATGCGAAGGCAAATGACAGGTTCGCGTGAACAGTACAGAGGTACTGTTCATCCATTTATAGACACAGGTCACAGCCTGTGACAAATTACAATTATGCCCCTTACAAAAGTTTACAACATTGACTCAGACCTCTATGGATAAAAAGATCATTCTCTCTCTATGTCGGTTTGTAACGCCGAAGCTCCATGAAAAGGAACCTTCGGCCACCTCCTGGGGACGACTTCAGCCGAAGCTGCTTCTTCGTGTAAGACCTTCGGCGCACCGAAGCATGGCCCCAACAAGGGCAAACTTATTCTTAGAGATCTCCTGGTGGCATTTTAGTATCTTCTTGGGCCGCCAAATTAACTTCCGCGAAGCCCAAGGCCGCGCCCGAGCGCTCCTCAGAGAATACCAAGAGTTCGGCCGCGCAAGGCGTCCGGAACTAAATTTTGAATGATTTTGAAAATTAGCATGTCTTGCAATCTGCTCATGGGATGATGAACGAGTGGCCGGCTGATCAACGCGATGACGAACAGGAAATGAAATCCGATTGAATACCGAGGAACGGGGCTGCAGATGCCCTGCCCTGGCCTGACCACCCAGAGGAACCAAATTCGCGCCAGACAGAACTAGCGTACGAGCAATATCCGCAAAAGAAGCCTTCAGATTACGACCACGGGAAACCAGAGTCCAAGAACTTGATTCTTCATCCAAGAAAAGCTGCCATTCTTTGATCCAATTAGGGCCACCAGAGTTCCAAAGATGGAGATAAGCTTTGAAAGATGAACAGCTAAATGAATGACGTCTGTAAACTGCGAAGCCCACTTCCTTGCCGGAAAGCGATAAGCGAAAAACCCGGTCTAACAGCTGCAGAATCTTGAAAAGCTTCGCTGAACCGCCAATGAAGGATTGAAGCAGAAGACCCACCGACTCTTCACACAGACGCCAGGAGCACCTGCCGAAAGAAACAACTAGAAAGAACTCTTGACGGTCGAATTTACCCGGAAGAAGGTTAATCGGGCGATTAAACTTGCGAAGAATCCAATCCTGAAAACGAAGGCCGACAGAAAAATCCAGAGTAGCGACAATCGGGAGATCCCCCATGGCTCCAAAGCCCGTGAAGAGGCGGAGCGCAAAAGCAGAGGGACAACTGCGAGCGATCAAACAGCGGCGGTGCCATCGCCGGCAGCGGCAACGGGAGCGCACACATGGAGCGCCATTAGATGCTACAGTTGCCCTTGGATGGATGGATATGATCGACGACGATCGGCTCTGGGTGGATGGGGGCGGAGTCGTTCGTGCGTACTTGACTTGCAGGATTTTTACCTCCGCTTGTTCTGGAGTTCATGAGGATAAAAATACTTAGGACATGCTCCTTTGTATTATGTATATATAATACCCTAGCAATAAACAATACCCAAAGAACACCTATTTCCAATAGGATTTGGAGCTAGGAAAAAATGATGTGTCATGTCTCCTTCAGTCCAAGGACCTAGCTCCTGTAGTGGATCCTGCTGGATGATGTAAAGCTCCATCTATAACAGGAGCGTGAACCTATACATATTTGGTACTTGTTTTAAATTCACATCGGCTGAAATGAGCGGGTTGCACGCCCTATAGCGCGTCCTCGAGGACGAGCAGCACATCGACTGAAATTAGCGGGGCTATAGGCATTGCTTTTGACTGAGGAGCGCTGGTTGGTTCTAAATGATTCGGATGCCTTTTCTGCAAGATAGGCTGAGACATGGCCATACAGGGAAGGTAGGTGGCATGAGCCAGCCCAAAATGTCCTCCACCCTATAAATAACACTGTATAACTTGTGGTGTCCTATTTTTGTTCCCTAGTTAAAAGTTGGATTTTGACCAAATTTTGGTGAAGTATAAAAATGTACTACATAAGTACAGATTGTTGTCTGATGCAAGGAGCTTTAACAGTGGTCCTCCTTGAAGAATGCATTCTGAAAGAATTAAAAAAGGAGAGATCAAGAGTGTGCTGGAAACAGATGGCCGATCTATTCTGTTCTTTTCACTCTCTAAAATTGGCAAACTTGACAACTTGTGTGCAGTGTCGTGTATCGTTTTTTTGTTTTGATTATTTTATGAAAAAAATATGTACACCAAGTGAAACCTATAGAGGATTATTTTGCCGACAGAGCATGATGCAATGTAATAGGCATTAGTACTAATCAGTGGTTTTTGATTTAAATCAAGATCGGGTGATCCATATTCTTATCCAAGTCTACATCATCTGAATTACCACAACAGTCGCTTTTGGCTGGCAGTTCAATCTCATGAAGATCTATTAACCCAGTGGCGGTCCTAACATTTTAGGGGCCCGGGACAATTCAAATAGAGGCCCTTCAAATTATTTTTAATATATAAATATTACTAATTAAACATTCAAAATACATCTAAAAATATTTATATCAAATAATAAGTAAATAATAGGATATATATTATAGTATAACCTTGAAATTTTCTTCTAACATGTTTAGATATTCATTACTTTGTTGATGGGCTATTGGATCACATGACTAGAATTGGACCCTATGAATTCAGGGGCCCGAGGCGACCGCCCCTCTGCCCCACCCTCAGGGCCACCACTGTATTAACCCTTTGCCAAATATAAAAATTCCCCCGGTGTGCTACCAACTGAAATTCAGAAAACAATAATTCAAAGGCACATAGTTCACCTGTAATAACACTATGCTACTGTTGGCACCTTTTTCGGGCGCCAAATACTACACAAAAACCAGCGACGGACGGTCTGCGGCTTGGCGCAGGGCTAGGGTTTCCTGCCTGATGGCCGGACGGTCCGTGCCCTAGGGACGGACGGTCCACGCGTGCGCAGGGGCGGCGGAAGGTCGCCGGCGGTGCCTGGATCTCGCTCCCGGGAGGGACCCTGTCGGGGAGTAGAGATCCTAGGTGGTGTCTAGGCTCGGGTAGATCGACCTAGACTCCTCTAATTGACGTAGAGTCGAAGAGAAGCAGAGGTTTTGGGGATTGGAAGACTAACCTAGAACTAGACTAGAACTACTCCTAAGAATAAATGTAAATTGTATTGATTGAGGGTTCGATTGATTGATTAAATCGGCCGTATTCCTCTGCTTTTATAGAGGAGGGGGGCTGGATCTGTTACCAACAAAATTCCGAGCTAATCCCGAGATTCTCGCCAACAAACGCAGCAAGAAACTCGGAACCCTAATCCGTTCTGCACGCGCGGACCGTCCGGCCCATAGGCGTGGACCGTCCGGCCCATAGGCGCAGACCGTTCGGACCGCGGACCGTCCGGCCTTAGGGCCGGACCGTCCGATACTCTTTTTGGTGCTCAACATATGCCCCCTGCCTTTTGGTGGAGCTGAGCAAACCAAAAGCAACTAACTCGATGTGATTACATCGGTTCTCTTAGGCATCTTGCCACATGCTTGGATGATATTGTTTGAGGAAACACCCATTCAAAGCCTTGGGTAAATCTTTGCCTTGTAATGTTTGTAGTAAATAAGCGTTACCAGACATTACCTGCTTTACTTTATAAGGACCCTCCCAGCTTGGCGAGCGTTTCCCAAACTTCTGGTCTTTGTTCCTTAGAGGCAGGATGGTCTTCCACACCAGGTCCCCTACTTGAAATGACTTTGCTTTGACCTTCTTGTTGTAGGCCCTGGTTACCATGATCTTGTCCTTTTCTATTGCTCCCAAAGCTATCACCCTCTTGTCGGTCACCTCATCAATATTATCCATCATTGAATTGTAATAATCAACGACGGTTAGATCATTTTGTCTGGTGAACCTGACATCATTTAAACTTATTTCCATAGGTAACACTGCTTCCTGCCCATAGACAAGCTCAAAAGGAGATACTTTAGTAGCATTATGTTTAGATATTCTGTGAGCCCATAAAGCTTCGGACAAAATCTTATGCCAATGCTTAGGATTATCGGATATCTTCTTCTTTATCATATTAATCAATGTCCTATTACTAGACTCGGCCTGTCCATTGGCCTGAGCATAATATGGAGATGAATTGAGCAACTTAATTCTATATAATTCAGCAAATTCACGTACCTCCTTTGACATAAAAGAAGTCCCCTGATCTGTAGTCAAGGTCTGGGGAATGCCGAACCTATGAATAATATGCTCAGTTATGAACTCAATTACCTCCTTGTGTGTCATGTTCTTCAGAGCAACGGCTTTAGTCCATTTGGTAAAGTAGTCAGTGGCAACTAACACGAACCGATGCCCCTTTGATGATGAATGATGAATTTCTCCTATAAAGTCTAATCCCCATCCTCTGAAAGGCCAAGGCTTGATGATAGGATGTAATTTGGTTGTAGGGACCAACTGTAGATCGCCGAATTTTTGACACACTTGGCATCCTTTATAGTACTTGAAACAATCAGCTATCATGTTAGGCCAATAGAAGCCAGACCTTCGCAACAACCACTTCATCTTTGGAGCCGATTGATGGGTACCACAAATCCCTTCATGTACTTCGACCATGGCTAATATAGCATCATCTGGGCCTAAGCACTTAAGCAGGATGTCGTTGACTGTTCGGCGGTAAAGTTCATCACTCATTAAAACATACTCCCTCCGTTTCTTTTTAGTTGTCGCTGGATAGTTTAATTTTGCACTATCCAGCGACAACTAAAACGAAACAGAGGGAGTACTTGAAAGTTGTACGCCGAATGTTCTTATCTATCATAATATTAGGATTTCATAAATAATTAATTATGGGTGTCCTCCAGTCACTTGCATCAGCTTCACTATCAGCCGAATCAATTAAAAGAACTTTCCTAGCATCCTCGGACAGTCCAGAGTCTCCACTCGGACGGTCCACGACCTGTGGAATTGGCCCTGCATCGGTTATCAGATTTTTGTGTTGTGAAATCTTCCTCACTTTATCCGATAACCTGATGCATCTTGTGCCAAATTGTTAGCCCTATGATTCTCAACTCTACAGATGTGCCGAATACTGAATTCGTCAAAAGAATGAATTATGTCCCAACACTTTTCAAGGTAACTATTTAAAGTACCATCAAAACATTGATATTCTTTTAACACCTGTTGGACAACCAGCTGAGAATCACCAAATGCCTTCACATGTTTTACTCCCATAAAATTTAAAAGCTCCAAGCCGAACAAAAGGGCCTCATATTCGGCTTGATTGTTAGTGCAATACGTTTTCAATCGCTAGAGAAGTCGAAGGAGACATTACTTGGTGAAATAAGTACGATGCCAATTCCTTGCCCTTCATTGCAAACCGATCCATCAAAATATAAAGTGCAAGGAGCAATAGTGAGGTATGACATATCTAGTTTATGAGTATCATCAATCCGATGTTCTACAATAAAATCTGCTACGACCTGGCCTCTCATAGATTTCAATGGTTCATAGGCCAAGTCATATTCTATGAGTGCATAAGCCCACTTACCAATCCTACCACTCATAATTGGGTTATGTAACATGTATTTGATTACATCGGCTTAACCAACAACAGTGCAATGACCAGATAGTAAATAACATCTACACTTGGTGCATGCATAAAACAAGCATAAGCATAACTTCTCAATAAAAGTGTACCTCGTTTCAGCACCCACCAACCTCCGACATAAATATGTCACCACGTGCTCCTTTCCTCCAGTCTCTTGTGTTAGAACAGCCCCAATAACCTTATCTTCAGTTGCAATGTATAATCGAAATGGTACTCCTACTTATGGTGCTTTTAACACGAGAGCCGAAGACAAGTATTTCCTGATGAGATCAAATGCTTCCTACTGTTCTGCCCCAAGTGAATTCAGCATCATTTTAAGTCGAAGGATAGGGGTGAAGGCATCAATCTTCTAGGCTAGGTTAGAAATAAACCTTCGTAAATAATTTACCTTGCCGAGAAACTTCTGCAATTCGACCTTACAGATCGGAGGTCCCACATTCTAAATAGACTTGATTCGATCAGGGTCTATCTCTATACCATGTTCATGGATGATAAATCCTAAGAACTTACCAGCCGATACTCTGAAAGCACATTTACGCGGGTTCATTTTCAAACCATACCGACGCATTTTATCAAAGGCTTTGCGCAAATCAGCTATAACTAAACTCAGCCGATTACTACAATATCATCAATGTAGACTTCCACAGTGTTTCCCAACAGCTCACGAAAGATCAAATTCATAGCCCTCTGATAAGTAGCACCAGCATTTTTCAAACCAAATGTCATGACAACCCACTCAAATAAACCAATGAAGCATGGACATATAAAGGCCATTTTAGACGCATCTTTTTCGGCCATAAAAATCTGATTATATCCGGCATTACCATCAAGAAAGCTAATAATTCTATTTCCTGACGCATTATTGATTAATGTATCAGCTATGGGCATGAGATATTCATCTTTAGGAGTTGCTCTATTTAAATTGCGAAAATCAATGCATACTCTGAGCTTACCTGACTCCTTCTCCACCGGCACAATATTGGATACTCACTCTGCATATCTGCAAGGTCTAATAAAATTAGCTTCTAATAGCCGGTGAATTTCGTCCTTGATTCGTGGGAGAAGGTCTGGATGAAATATTCTAGCTCTTTGCTTGAAAGGTCTGAAACCAGACTTAATAGGCAGCCAATGCTCTACGATCTCACGGCTTAATCCTGGCATCTCAGTGTAATTCCAAGCAAAGCAATCTGAATATTCTTTTAATAGACCAATCATTTCATTTCTAGGATCGGTCTCTAGGGTCTTGTTCACAAAGGTCGGCCTTGGAGTTTTGCCATCTCTTATGTCAATTTCCTCCAAAGGATTGAGCGATGTAAACCCCTGTCCCAATTTATCGAGATCTCTGAATTCCTCTATCATGTCTCTCACAGAGGAATCAGATGATTTTTGTGTGATGGCGGACTCAGACCATCCGGCTTCAGAAGCCGAACTGTCTGTGACCGAGGACTCATGTATTTTGTGTGTACTCATCATTTAAACTTTATTTAGGATTTAGCTGATTCTCCATCGGCTCTAGCATTACAGGAATGAAACCCTTCTTATCTATACTTATGAACTGATAATCAGAAAAATCTACTCCTGTGAGACATGTAGCAGTCTCATAAGTCCAGAGTACAGGGGCATCGGCCACAGCGATACAGGCCGATACATGGGATGAAAGTGGTAATCCGAACTATTAGAACAAATTTAATATTTTAAGATAGATATGTATAAAATTTGATGTTGATCTTTTCTTATGTTATCAAGCACATTAGTACAAATATGAATAAAATATTATATAAGTTGTTTTATGTATTATTTGCTCCCTACAACATAAAAAGTTGAAAAAATACCGAATTTGTTTTTGAATCCATACCGAAGTTTATATCTATTATTTGAGAAAATGTAGGATGAATTTGAGGTTTACCTTTTATGAATTTTAACAAGCTGGATGTTAAAAACAAGAATACAAATTTGTATTGTATATTCTATATTCTGTTTATTCGCAATCAAAGAAAAAACTAATTACCGAATAAATACCGTTTCCGACCGTTTTCATCCCTCATACATCAGCATGTACTTGTTCTACATCATCGCCTACCCATTGTATTAACATTTGATGTAATGTAGACGGTATATATTGGTTGGCATGAATCCAATCTCTGCCTAGGATTAGACTGTAATTTCCTTCTACATCAGCGATAAAGAATGCAGCAGCAAGGGTCTTAGTCCGGATGGTTAATTCAACGAACGTGACTCCCCTGGCTTTGATCGAACTATCAGTTCCAACACCGCTGAGGGTCATGTTGGTCTTGACAAGTTCATCATCTTGTTTACCTAATTTTCTGTACAACGAATAAGGCATTAGATTTACAGCCGCCCCTCCATCTACCAACATTTTAGCAATCGATATCCCATCAATGTGACCGCGCACGAAGAGAGGCTTTAAATGATTTACCGATTCTTTTGGTTTAGTAAAGGCGGCCTCTTTAGGACCAAAGTCAAACTGGGCAACAACAGGTTCATCGTCGCCGACAATAGTACAATCGGCAGAAAATGTAATAACATTTACATCCATACCTGGGCGCTCTGGAGAAGCTTCATAGTCGACCAGGTCTTCTCCCAGTAGGTCCTCCTCCTCCATTGGTGTTGGCACATCATCGGAGGCGTCCTGGTGTGGTGCGGAAGGTATGGACTCAGGGGTCGGACGGTCCGCGCCTGGTGCAGCTGGTCCAGACTTATTAGCCAGGCTGTCTGCCATACCTGTAGGGTGCTGCACAAGTGTTGTTTTATTTTCTATTTTTGTGGCTGATTGCTTTTCCTCAATGGCCTTTGGCCTCCATTTCTTTTGCGGTGGCGGGTACTATGGATGTGTGTCATTGAATATCTTTTCCGCCTCCTTTTCCTGATTTTCTTTTGCTCTTAGGTGCTGTAATTTTTGCTTTTGGGACCGTGTCAATCCCGCTGGGCACCATCGAGGCATGGAGTATTTTGGATTGGCTATTTTGATGGCAGCCATATCTTCTGTTTTGTTTGTGTTGGCCGATTCACCAAAAATCATCGGTCCTTTATTTTCTTTCTGTATGACGACATCCACTGTACCTATTTTGATGATGTCCTTTTTTGTCGTTCTTTCAGTTGCTGCAGGCATATGCCCCCCTACTGGATTGGTCGGCCTTTGAGGCCGAGTAGTCCGGCAATCTTGTTGGGCCTGTGCCTGGTAACCGGATTGGGCGGCGCTCAATCGGTCTTGTACTGATGGTGCCAACCTGTTGAATACAGATGTTTGGGGTGCCCCCCAAGCGGGGTACTCTGGCATCCCAAATGGATATGGTGGCATGCCCCACATTTGATTTAGGACATATGGTGGAGGTATGTATGTGTATGGATATGGCATATGTGGATATGGGGGCGGAGGTGTCCATGCAGGTATGTTAGGTCTTAATTGGACAATATGACCTTTCATTTCTTCCGATTGGTGAAGTGGTCCAATCGGTCTTACCTGATGTTGCTCACGAATGGGCGAGCGAGGTCGCTTCGCTGGCCGGTCACTGGGGCCGGCCTTCTTTTTCACATATTTGGACAACAATTGATCGAAAGTCAGGCCGGATTTGACCACCCGACCAGCTGCTTTAAATGTATTCATTTTCCACGTACCTATCTCTGTTCGTCGTGGTTTGAAGGTACGCTATCATTGCGGGTCTTCAGTATGATTGGACCATCCGCTGGAATTCTCCAGACCGTCCGGCGTGGTCCCAGACCGTCTGCGCCTGTGCGTCGGACTGTCCGATATGCGTAGCACGGGCTCCTGCTCCTTGGTCTGCGCTTGCCCCCCAGCACCGGAGGTCGTGATGGTCACCTTAAGAGTCTCCCCTCCATTGGGAGTCTTCTCGGCCACCACTTTCCTGCAAGAAGTTTTATGATTCCCATCGGCCTTTCTTGCATTGCCGATGATTATCTCTTTGTCTTTTCCTTTATCGGCTGTGTTTGGCCGAACCAGGACCCTCTTGCCCTCAAAGTCGATCATGTTCATCGGAAAGGGCTCCGTGTCCACCTGCATTTCATGAAATTTCAATCGTCCTTCATTAATGGTCGATTGAATCTGTTGACGGAATACATTACAATCATTAGTGGCATGAGAAAATGAGTTATGCCACTTGCAGTATGCACGACATTTTAGCTCGTCAGCGGATGGAACAGTGTGATTTATTTTAATGTTGCCATTTTTGAGTAACTCATCAAATATTTTGTCACATTTACCAACATTAAATGTAAACTTAACTTCCTCTTGCTGTTTCTTTTGAACCGGCTGCAAGGAGGAACAAGCTGAAGATTTGGCCTGCTTTGGCCAAACCATTTCAGCAGCATATACTTCTGTAGGTTCGTCGTCCGAGCTACTTTGGTCGCACTCTACTATATGGACATTGTGACGAATGGTTTTGGTAGTCTCTTTGCTTCGGCTTTCATAGGCCAAAGCTCTCTGGTGTAGTTGTGCTAGCGTGAAAAATTGGATGCCTTCTAATCTTTCCTTTAAATAATATCGCAATCCATTAAAGGCTAATCCTGCTAGCTGTTTTTCTGCTAAGTGAATCTGAAAGCATCAATTTCTTGTATCCCGGAATCTCCTGATGTAATCATTAACCGATTCATCTTCGCTTGTTGCAAGGCCACTAAGTCCACTAAATCTAACTCATAGTCACTGGAGAAAAAGTGATCATGGAATTTTTGTTCTAAGTCCCCCCATGACAAAATAGAATTAGGAGGTAATGTAGCGTACCATGCGAACATGGTTCCTGTTAAAGACAATGAAAATAAACGCACGCGAAATGCTTATGTGTCAGCCAATTCTCCTAATTGTGCTAAAAACTGGCCTATGTGTTCGCGCGTGTTTTTTCCTTGGTCACCCGAAAATTTTGCGAATTCGAGTATCCTGGTTCCCTTGGGGTATGGGTGGTGATCAAATCGGCTGTCATAAGGTTTTCGATATGATTGCCCCCCAGGGACCATACTTACTCTGAGCTTATCTCGGAATGCCCCGGCTATTTGTTCCCTCACTATATCAATGGCAGCCGGTGCAAGACCACCGGCTCTTTGGTCAAACATAGGTGGGATTGGTTGGATATTAGCATATTGTCTTCCCTCCATTGGTTTGAGCTATGTGGTGCATCACTATTTGCCCTATATGGCTCATAGGATTGATCATTCCTTTTCGACCTTCTTGGCGGGGCCAGAAAGCTTCCCTGGGCTTGGGATTCCGTATTAATGGACTGATGCATTGCATAGTGTGATGGGAAGTGTTGCTGGGATGAGCGAGGATTTATGTAACAATCCTCTTCAAAAAAACTCTATGCCGGACCGTCCGGTTGGATCTACGGACTGTCCGACGATATGCGCGGACTGTCCGGGTATGTGCCCGGACCGTCCGTGATTGTACGCGGACCGTCCGTCGCTGTATGCGGATGGTCCGACTGGGTAGTTTAGATTCTGCGTAGTACGTTGTGGCTCAGGCACATGTCTGGGTAATTCATTAAAAATGGGTCCGGCCGTTGCTGGCCTGGACGGTCCGCGCTCACGTGCGGACGGTCCGGCTATGTGCAGATCGGCTGATTTACCTCCGATTTGCGGTTGCTCAGGGTATGTGTCCATCGACATCCTATAAAGGGGTTGTGACTGATCGTGACAACCTATAGCCGATGTATTACATGTGCTTCCCCCTAATTCAACCTCGTGCGAAGGAAAATTTGCAATAGTAGATTTATCAAACGCACGTACTAGCCTCCTATAATCATTTTGCATACCCCCTATGATATTTTGCATCTATTCTCGTTGTTCATCTACATAATTCTTAAGAGATTGTAGCTCATTTGAATTACTTACATTGGGGATATCTGGTGTGGGTCGGAGCGAAGCTAGATCCGTCGCCCGTTGCTGAACAACTTTGTTGTTCCTGTCCACCTTGAAGTTGGCCAAGAATCTCGCCTTTGCCTCTTGGATCAGCTGTTCCTTGTGCTCCTCGAATTGGAGCTGTTCGTCAACCGACAAAGTTTCCCAAGTCGGCTCTATGATATTGCTGGGGGAGACTTCAGAACTATCCCTTGAACCGGCCATTGAGGGCCGATTTGATGGGTCTATATGTGTTTTCCCTAGCGGAGTCGCCAAAAATTATGTTGGCACCCATTTCGGGCGCCAAACACTACACAAGAACCAGCGGTGGTGCTCTCTGCGCAGGGGTGGACGGTCCGCGGCCTAGCACAGGGCTAGGGTTTCCTGCCTGACGGCTGGACGGTCTGCGCCCTAGGACCGGACGGTCCGCGCGTACGCAAGGGCGGCGGAAGGTCGGCGGCGGCGCTTGGATCTCGCTCCCAGAAGGGACCCTGTCGGGGAGTAGAGATCCTAGGTGGTGTCTAGGCTCGGGTAGACTGACCTAGACTCCTCTAATCGACATAGAGTCGAAGAGAAGCAGAGGTTTTGGGGATTGGAAGACTAACCTAGAACTAGACTAGAACTACTCCTAAGAATAAATGTAAATTGTATTGATTGAGGGTTCGATTGATTGATTAAATCGACTGTATTCCTCTGCTTTTATAGAGGAGGGGGGCTGAACCCGTTACTAACAAAATTTTGAGCTAATCCCAAGATTCTCGCCAACAAACACAGCAAGAAACTCGGAACCCTAATCCGTTCTGCGCATGCGTGGACCGTCCGGTACTCTTTTTGGTGCTCAACAGCTACTTTAGGTGCAATATTGCATATCATGGTCAACCAAAATCGCCAGCTCAGTTCCTAGTCCCCAATTGCAAAACAAAGTGTAGCTTAAAAATCTCATCTAGACTTGTAGAGCATAAAAATTTCATAGTAGTAACTTTTTTCAAACCAAACTGCAAGATAAAGTCGTGGTAACAAAGAGTAGGATTGATCCTAGCCACCTACTGTATAGTGCACAAACACTGGCTCTGCCATGTTCTCCATGCATGCCAAGCCATCCTCAACCTACCGAACCTTTTTTAGATGAATAGCTCACTGAACTGCTTATATTAGCAAAGGGGCATATAGGGCTGCAGAGTACACATTTTGGAGATCAAGTGTTGCAAATTTTAGCCAAGTTTGTTGAAATTTAGGATTAGTTCAGAACTTAAGGTGCATGATAGCACATCTAGAGCATAAATGGGCCATTTTTTTTGGTACTGCAGCTAAGACTATCGCACTAACAAGAATCAAAGCCTTAGATTTAGACTGTGTTGTAAACACCAAAATGGCACAGAGAGGCCGAGGATGTACCTAGAATCAGCAGTGATGGAAGCGGAGCCGTCGCCATCACTAGTCTTATCAGTTGAGTCTCCAATATCTTCCTCGCAACCTTCTTGGTAGCTATGGACCCACCTTTTGCTGATGGCATCGACAACCTTGCACGCTACATCGAAGTGCATAAAGTCTGTAAGGTGGCCTGAGTTGGTGGCAACAACAAATTTATTGGTTGGTCGAAAGCATGGGTTACCTTATCCTTGTTGTAGGTTTTGGTGCTCTGTGGTGTCTGAGAAGAGGTACCTTCAGTTGGGACAAAGTCTGCTGATGTAGACTTGGATGCAACTTGCGTAGATGAAATTGATGAAGGCTGGGATCCACTAGGTGAAATTGGAACCCGACCTCCATCACCAATCTCGGCGACAACTGTGTTAACCTAGAAACACACATTGCCTAAAAGCAATGCTGCTATCTGTGAAGCTCACGTTGAATGTGTACACATTTTCCAATAGCCTAGTGATTTCATTGAGAATAAATCTAGCTAGATAATCCGCGATCAAGATGTTAAGCGGTCTCTTAGCAATGCGTTGTGCCATACAACCAAATAGAATGAAATCAGTCTCGCCTGTCTTGTCTCTGGTTGTGATGAGTAGCCTGTACCTATGCATAAAGTAGCAATCGCAGATGTATGATTAAGGAGTCAATAGGAGTAGATGTTGTACGGTACACATTTGTAACAAACCAAGAAACATCACAGACCTTGGATTAGGCGGACAAACATGGCCACATTTGTATCAAACCAAGAAACATTACAGATGTATGATTAAAGAGTCAGCAGGCGCAGATGTATGATTAAGGTGTCAACACGATCGTGAAATGTGAACTATAGAAGTAGGGAAATTGCAGGGCCATTGCGATGAATAGAGCAAGAATAACAACCTGACAATCAAATGGAACAAATGCAGGGAAAAATGGGAACATGTTTAGGCCAGGTGTACACTATGTGAGATCACCTAGAGGGGGGGGGGGTGAATATGTGATCCTACAAAAATCAACTCTAAACAACACAAACTTGGTTTATAATAAGTGTTAGTGAAAGCTAAAACCAAGTTGGTATTGATAGAGATGGAGAAAGGAGAACTCTTCACTTAATTGCTCCCTTGAGATGTGTATCAAATTTAGGAGCAATAATACAAGTGAATATGAGAACTCAAGAAGACGATAATCGCAACAAAGTAAATGGACAAAAGACACGGCGATTTTATCATGTGGTTCGGCCAATGCCTACTCGACGTTGTGGTGACCTCCTTCGGTCAAGTGATCCAAAGATCAAACTTGAATACCATGGTTGTCTTCCTTATATCAATTTCCGGTTGTGAGGAATCTCCACAAATTGGAATCTCTGATGCCTTACACAAATGTTTACAACCAAAACAGAGTAAAGATGGGAGTAGAAACACACACAAGAACACAATCGCAACAACAACACACACGCAAGTCAAGGAGAGAGCGCAAGAATCAAAATGGCAAAGTCACAGCTCAAGAACATGCTCAAATCTCTATCTATTGAATTAACAGCGTGGTCGTGGAGTCTCGGAGTTGTAGAGTGATCAATGTATGCTTGTGTTTTGCTCCATGGCACCTAGGAGGTCCTTTTGTAGCCCTAAGGGACTTCGGAGCTGTTGGAACTCCATTTGGATGGACCTGGTTGCCTTCTGTCCGTGGGTGCACCGGACTGTCCGATGCACACCAGATACTGCATAGTGTGTGATTACCTTCCATAAACGGTCGAGTTGACCGTTGAGTCAGCTGTTGGAGCCTTCGGTCGCTTGGCACACCAGACTATCTGGTGCACACTAGACTATCTGGTGGTGCCTCTCGATCGTTGGCCCACCAGATGTGGTCGCCATTGATTGCACGTCAACCGTTGGCGTGGGCAGAGCTGTCAGTCTCCTGGCGCACCAGACTGTCCAATGAATTATAGCCAACAAGCCTTATCGTCTTCCTAAGAGTGGCCTGTTCGACCAGCCGAAGACCAACCGAGGACCAGCTAACCAGCCTTGGCACCAGACTGTCCAGTGCGCACCAGACTCTCTAGTGAGGCCCAGTGTCACACCCGGTTTTAAGGGCAAAACCAAATGCATAACATATGTGTGTCAGGATCTATTTTCACACATATATTGACATCACAAGTGTAATATATCAAAAGAACAATGCATAAAAGCGTAAATAAAGATTATATTAACATATTACACTTCGAATAGACTTAATGTCTTAACCTTTATTCATCAAAGTACAACAAAACATGGGCATCCTTCCACAGGAAGATGACCGGAGGTATCACTAGACTAGCATCCATCAAGTTCACCATCATATCTTCATCTGCAAACTTCTGATAAAAATTAAGCAACGGTGAGCTCACTTATGGTCGAGGCTCAGCAAGTGGGGTGAAAATGCAAGGTAACAAGGTAAGGCTAAAGTTTAATGCGGTCAACATTTATTTGGTCAACATTTTATTATCAACACCTGATTACTAAGTATAAGTAAATACCTAACCCAATTAAGCATGAACAATATTCATCAGCATATATATCATCAGCATAAATATATCACCAGCATAAGCTCAGAAGCACTTGAACCAATAAGGACCACGATTTATTCTCATCTTCAAGTGTTCCCGACCTTGAAAGCATTAGAAAGAAGGAAATATCTAAGGCATTCATACCATGCTCTTGTAGTTTGCTTAGGTCCATAGAGCGCCTTAGAGAGCTTGTACACATGGTTAGGGTACCTGTTGTCGGTGTTTGGAGCCCGACCGCACACCCGGGGTTACCCCTCGCGGTGCTTTTGAGTAGGACGGTGCTGTTGACTGTAACTCAATGGTTCGTGCGAGATGCACTAGAGATGATAGGTGATTTTCTGCAGGTTCGGGCCGCTTTGAGATGCATAATACCCTACTTCCTGGTGTGGATCTTTATGTGGCGGGTTATAAGAGAGGTCTCCTATGTGGAGAAAAGCTAGTAGGCTAGGTAGATGATCGATGAATCTGATGGGGTACCCCCTAGGCCTTATATACTTGATCGTGGGCCATTACATGCGTGTATGATGACGATGTGTACCTAAGTAATAGTGAACCAACTGAACTTATCCCCCTATAATTTTGCCGACCTATCCCTAGTTTGCTCCGACGTCCAAGGATGCTGCGCGGGAAAATCGGATTGGCACTATGGATAGTGCTTAAATCCAATGAGCCGCTTAGGCCCGAGTCTGCTTCTTCATCGCGTCGTCCCCTTCCACCAGCGGCTCTCCCCTGACCCACAAAGAGGTGGCCTTGCGAGATAATAGGCCCAAAGCCTTTTGCGAGGCCTTCTTGCCTTCTAGTGGACCCGGGTGATATCTGTCCCCCACAAGCCCTCAATCTTTGAGTTGATTTTGAAATAATCAGCCCAAAGATTCTAGGTCCAGCTTGCGAATCTATGGCTTGACTTCCATTCTGGCAATGGGAGCGCTGGAGGTGCACCTACTAAGCATTTACTCCTGAACTTTAAGTGATTTCAGTAAAAATAGTCTTCTCAGAAGCCCTCATTCATCAGTGTCTTGTCATCGTGCCATGCTTTGGAAATCGCCATTTGGAACTTAGAGTAGGTTTTTTGAAAACAAACCACTCAAAGGTTTTCACTTCATGCTTTAGAAATCAGCATTCTTTCTTCTGGGATTAAAAATCTATTGGGCGCACCGGAGGTGCACCCAATGGGTGTAGCCTTCGAGCTTTGAGTGGATTTTTGAAAATAATCCACTCAAAGATCTTCATCTTGTGCTTTAGAAATCAACATTTTGTCTTCATCTCATGTTCCTGCGAATTCAAACAATATCGTCTGCCCACTCCTTGTTAGGTCTGCAATTTATTTGATCGGTGACAGATTGGATGTTTGGTAGATGGCTCTTGGCTGGTCTTCACTCCGCTCTGCGCTTCAATGCCTCTGCTGATTAGACTTGTTGCTCAGTAGCTATATTTGAATTTCCTTTGATCTCTACCGATTCTTCTTTCTGTCTTAGTACATTCATTGCGTATACTGTATGGATATGACTTCTTCAGAAAATCTAATGAAAATTCCTGGCCGTCCCCCCAATGGGTGTAACCAAGGGGCGTCTTGGTACGCAAAGCGTTTAGCACACTGTCCTGGAGTAGTAACTTGATGTGACCGTGGGGTATAATCATGCCATCTGAGCAGTTGACCTTGGTCCAAATGGTGTCGTGTTACGTGAAGCGGCGTCTGTTGCCTGACCCATTTTCAGGCGGCTTGAAATTGCTTATTGAATACTTGCGACTATTCGGCGGGCGTGGTAGGAAGTGGACGGTCACTCCCGGCCTCTATAAATAGCCTACTTGCACCGTTGTTCTCTCCACTTATCCTTCAATCATCTGTTGCTTCTTTTCTAACTCCTTCTCCTCCATCTGACCATGGGCAAGGACAAAAAGAGGCGAGGTTCGCCACATCGCTCTGGCGACAAGCGGAAGCGCGAGCCGAGTCCTCCCTTGAAGGACTTTGGTGACTCCGAGTACTCGGAGGAGGAGGTTTCCTCTGAGTCCGAGGGGTCTCTGAAGTACGCTTCCCCCCCGGCGTCGTCTGATGATTCAGACGACTCCCAAGGGATAGCCGCGAGGTCTGAACGTACATCCGGTCCGTCGAGCGCACCAGGCTCGAAGGCTCGGATGAGTCGGAGATCTCCTCGGACGAGGAGAACTCCTTTGACTCGTCCGAGGAAGGGAGCGGCAGTGACGGCGACGATGAAGGCGACGACAGCGGCGAAGGTGGTGGCGGCGACGGCGGCAATGACGGCGGCAAGGGCGGCAGTGGAGGCAGCGGCGACGACAGGAGTGGCGACGGTGGCAAGGGCGGCAACAGCAGCAGGGTCAGTGGCAAAGCGCCACTGGCTTAAATATTAGTATAGGTAATTAGTAGTAGTAGTAGTATTAGAATAATGTAGTAGTAGTTAGTAGTATAGTGTGAGTAGTGTAGTAGTGTAATGTAGGGTAATGTAATGTAGTTAAAAAAGGGAAAAAATGCTGACTCATAATGAGTCAGTCTTTGAGTTTGTGAAACTTCCCTCCTTTATTTAATGAAGAACTTTGGTTGCTTCGAGTGCATATTGCCCTTTTTGCTGCTTTTTTCTTTATAATCGCTTGATAGTTCATCTGTGCGTCTATTGCTGCCGACGTTTCTTAGAAATAACCGCCGAGCGACGGCCGATGACATCAGCGTTTTAGAGGTAACCGCCAAGTTATGCTCAATTCTGCCAGCGTTTTAGAGGTAACCGCCGAGTGATAGCTGATGATACTATCGTTTTAGAAGTAACCACCGAGTCATGCTTGACGCTGTTAGCGTTTTAGAGGTAACCGCCGAGCCATGACTGAAGTTTTGTTTTCTTGAGTGATGACTTGGTACTTTTTAGAAATAGCACCTGAGCCGGGAAACCCCATTTATACTCGCGCCGACGTGCGCTTTTGATTTCTAAGCCCTAACATTACATTTCTGCCTCGAACCACTTCTCTACTTCCTGAGATCTTGCTCCTGCTCGTTCTGCCGGCGATATTGCGATGGCGCCGAAACGGAAGAGGCAGAGCTCCGATGTGGCCATCATCCCGCCCATCGACCCCAACAGTCAGTTGCCATTCGCGGGTAACCACATGTCCGTTATTTTAGAATCTGATCTTCTTCACCTTGTCGATGTTGGGGTTTTACTTCCAAAAGAGCTCTGCTCTTAGCGAATTTGCCACAGGGTCACTGTTCCGACAGAGGACACCTATGATTTCGTTGTCTATGTTCCTTTTCTCATCCGTGGCCTTGCTCTTCCCGTTTCCCCCTTCTTTCGTGGCCTCCTTGATTTCTACGAACTAAACTTGACCCACTTGAACCCTAATTCCATCTTGCAAATTTCCATCTTTGTACATCTGTGTGAGTCTTATCTCGGGATTCTCCCCCATTTCTGCCTTTGGAAGTACTTGTATCACTGTCGGCCCGGGATGGCTGGTGGACAGCACCAGCTCGTTGGCGGCGCGAGCCTGGAGCTTCGTCGTGGGAGAAAAGCAGAATATCTCCACATTCCCCTCAAGGATAGCATCAAAGGGTGGCGCCTTGAGTGGTTCATTGTAGAGAACCACTGCATGTCTCCCCCCTCGGTCAGGGAGGCAGCTAGATGTCCGCACTCCGAGCTAGATAGAGTCTCCGACCCCTTCAGAGATAACAGAGGCAAAAGTACTGCTTGCCGAGGTCTGCTCGTTGAAAGACAGAGGTTTGACTGCTGAGGCTATGGTCGCTGATTTCGTCTTCAAGAATATCCATCCTTTGAAGGACAGGGCGTACCCTGCTTATCTGTATAGTGGCATCAATGGCTCTACCCGGGTTACAAAAAAGGGAGTCCCCACTGAAGATCTGGTGAGCCGAATGGATATGATCCTGAGGGGCAGAGTTTCAAATGATGGTGCTCCTCTAGCCCATTCTGCTAGAATTTGCCACCACTTAGGCCATTTTCCGAGTTTGTGTCCAACCCCCTGTTCGTGATGGTAGCCTGGGTCTTAGAGTGCGACCCTCTCCAGTAGACATCGAAGCCTTGATTGCTTCAATTCAGAACTTTCCTGAAGATGAAAGGTAGACTCACTTCGAGATGCCGGCCAGCACTAATGATGCTAAGATAGACGCTATGCTTAGCCTGCTGGCAGGGGAATCATCTGACTCTACCCATACCGAGCCAATGGCTATCACAACTAGCCAGGAATTTGGTGAAGAGGTAGAAATTTAGAAGCTCGAAGGTACTCACCCAAAGCGTTCGCGTCGAGCGAAACGCCCAACCGCGTCTGTCGAGGAGAAGAGGAAGAAAAGGCAGTTGCGGCGACTATCATGCTTGGATCAGGATGCCGACCCTTCCGTGCCAGTTCCTAATGATGTCCCGACAGAGGTCGTTCCAGAGGCTGACGCCAAGGGTGCACATGCTATTGGATGCATGCTTGATGATGATGAAGAGGAAGAAGAATAAGAAGTCCCGCTGATCCGTAAGAACAACCGACATTATAGAGGAAGTGAGGGAAGTAGCTGTTGGGGGCCTTTGTCTTCCGAAGGTCCTCAAAAACATGATTAACAATGTTTTCCCAAGTGTAATATATGTACAGGAGCCTTCGGAATCAGAATGAAGCTATCCACAATATGAAAAGCATGGTTGGGACGAAGGTCGAACCAGTTCCGAAGCTATGCGCAAGGAAGCTTCGGCTCAGTAACAGAAAAGGAACCGACTTAAAGAGGAAAAGACTTTTTAGTCCTCGATAGATTGTCCTAATGTCAATAGTAAACATGAAGGGCATGAATGTAATTTTGCACAGGCTGCGCCCTGTGCCTATAAATAGATGAACAGTACCCCCGTACTGTTCACGCTGACTTGTATTCATTTGTGCGTCACACTTGTACTTTTGTCTTCCATCAAGCCGAAGGTACATTTGTAATTTAGTATTGTTTCTATCTTTTCGTAATAATATGATGAGAATGAATTAATAATGTTATATGATTGCTTATGTTGTCTTCTATATTCTGTATGCTTCTTCTTCTATTACCATATACTGCAATGATGAAGGTTCATCTTTTATGACCTTCGTCTGAAGATCATTATATCCTAAGGGAAATAATGCTTCGAAGGACGAAAGGCATTAACCCTTAACATTTTGTGTTGCCTTGTTCTTAACTCATAGCATTTGAGAACAAGTTCCCAACAGTAGCGACATCCCTACTCCAGCTCTATCGGCTCTTGTCAGTCTCCAAGGACTGTCAATATCAGATTTTGATCAAGCACTTGAGGAAGTTGTCCTCGAAGATATGCTGTCAAATCCAACTACCGATGATGTCCTGGATGTCTGTTCAGAGGTCCCGGACGGTGGGCTTCCCTTACTTGACTTTGCTGGGTAGGAGGTAACCCGAGTCGTGTCACGCGCATCGTCGACTTTGGAGGATAGCCTTCGATGCGAAGACACTGGTCTGAGTCACCCAACTCCCATGGAGGTGACGGAGGAGCCTTTAGCCTTAGAGATGGCTACTGCCGAAGACCCAGCCCCTGAGGGTGGTGCTGGCAGTTACCCAGCCCCCAAGGGTATTGCCGGTAGTGATCCGGCTCTTGTGGGTAGCGCAAGCTGCGACCCAGCCCCCAGGGTGTTCAGGTGGGCTCTTCCTCCCACACCTCCATGGGCGTCCATGCTGGGTCGTCTCCCCTCGGTCCAATGGGGTGACGGCGACGCATGCTTCCACGGTTTTGAACGAACAAGTCGCCTTAGAGGCCGGCGAGCTAGATGTGAGAAGCCTGCTATCTACTGACGGGGCTGAGATCACCCCTGACAATGCCCTTCAGATTATTCTTGCTGATTTTCCCCCGTCGAGCCATGACGTAGCTCCTTCTGCCTTGGGCCTGCCACCGTTTCTCTCCAATCTTCAGGTGAGTCAACCTCTTGCCTTTCATTGCTCATATTAGTGAATTATCTTTCTTCTGCTCATCTGTCTACGATCACAGGCTTTAGTTGATGGAATGTCTACCCAGCTGAGGTTGTCCGGTGCCACTGTTCCAAAAGAAGCTCTATCTCTAATGCAGTGGAACCCACTGCTGCTTCAGAAGCAGATTACTGACTTGAAGGCAATGAGCGCTGGTCAGTGACCTTGCAGCTTCCTTAGTTGTTTTTGTCAACAACTTGTTCTAAGTCATGCATCCCCTTTCAGCTGCATTGTCGGATATGGCCCAGCGGTGCTCTGATCTCGAGGAGAAGTATCTTCAAACCCAAGCCGACTCAACCCAACGGTGCTCTGACATTGAGGAGAAGTATTCTCAAAGTCAAGCTGACTTGGCCCAGGTTTCTGCTTCTTTGGATGGTGTGCGTTCTTTGAATTCTTCCCTTAGTGCTCAACTTGACTCTGAAAGGATGGCGCATGAGGTAAACTCCCTTGGTTGACTTTGCCACGCTTATTGTAGACTGGGTGCTGAATGTTGCTTCTTGTTCGCAAGAGGAGAAACGAGAACTCGCGACCTCTCGTGATAATCTAGACAGGTTATACCGTGATGCTAGCAATTCCTTGACTATTTTGGAAGGAGCCACCGCTTCACCATGTCGGACCTGGATCATCATCGTCACGAGCTACAAATATCCCAAGATGAAGTTCTGCGGCTTGGACAGATGTTATCAACCAAGGATTCGACCATTAGAGATCTGTGTGCTTCAAAGAAACTTGTTGCACAAGAGCTAGAAGCTGCTCGACTGGATGTCAAAGCTTCAGAGGACAACTGTGCCGTTTTGAAGGCTCAGCGCGACAAGGCTATGGACAAAGCCATTCGTGCTAGGCAGATCTTGATGAGGAGGCCCGACGTCATGGTGCCTGACGATATTGTCACTGATGTCAAGGCTGCGCCCGATGCTTCGAGTCGTCCTTCTTCTTCCGTTGCTCCTGCGAAAGACATTGCTAACAAAGATGTTTCGATGCAGTGATGTCCTGCAGAACACTTGATGTAATATGAATTCTATGTGTATGTGATGGTTATGTTAGAACTCGAATATTTTGTGCGCAGGGAGCCGGAAAGTGCCCCTGAGGCCAACAAGTACAACATTCTTTTTCTTCTAGGAGCGCTAGTTATTTTGTCGTTAGGGTATAGCAATCACCCTAAACAGTTGTGAAAGTAAGAGTGTCGTGCTGGTTTTAAGGCGTTTTCGGACTTAAACCGATCATCTAACTGGTAGGGCATAGTGGTTGCCCTAAGATAAGTGGTCATGACTTAAGCCGTCGTTCTGTTAGTAGGGTATAGTGGTCAGCCTAAGCTGAGTTAGCATGAGCATGTTGCACCGACTTAAGTCGTCGCCGACTTAAGCCGATTGCTCTGTTAGTAGGGTATAGTGGTCACCCTGAGTCAAGTAAGCGTGAGCATGTCGCACCGACTTATGTCGATTGCTCCGTTAGTAGGGTATAGTGGTCACCCCGAGTCGAGGCAGCGTGAGCATGTTGCACCAACTTAAGTCATCACCGACTTAAGCCGATTGCTCCATTAGTAGTGTATAGTGGTCACCCCGAGTCAAGTAAGCGTGAACATGTCGCACCGACTTAAGTCATCACCGACTTAAGCCGATTGCTCCATTAGTAGGGCATAGTGGTCACCCTAAGCCGAGGTAGCGTGAGCATGTTGCACCGACTTAAGTCATCGTCGACTTAAGCCGATTGCTCCGTTAGTAGGGCATAGTGGTCACCCTGATTCGAGTAAGCGTGTTGATCTCAAATCCAATCAAATAGAGGTCAGCTGGAAGTTAAGAGTCTGAATGCCTTCAGAAATGAAAACTTTATTGATGATGAAATCCCCCGATTACAGAGTACAATGTTCCTTCGAGAACTTTTGAGGCCTTGCTAAGGATAAAACTTTCTGAGATGCTCTATGTTCCATGAATTCCCCACTTCCATGCCATCCATTTGAGTAAGCCGGTATGAGCCTGGCCGAGTGACCTCTGATACGGTGAATGGTCCTTCCCATAGTGGTGATAACTTGTGCCATCCTTCCCCGTTAGAATTTAGCGAAGGACCAAGTCTCCCACTGCAAAGGACCAGTGTCTCATAGCTTTATCATGATAGCGCCTTAGAGTCTGCTAGTATCTAGCCGACTGAATTACTGTGCTCAACCGTTCTTCCTCTAGCACATCGATGTCTTCTAGTCTGGTGGCCTCCGCCTCGGCTATGCTTTCGAAAGTCAGCCTCGGTGCCCCGAATATTAAGTCGGAGGGCAGCACTGCTTCCGACCCATAAACCATGAAGAATGGGGTATTTACATGCAGAGCTCGACTGGGTTGAGTTCTCAGGATCCAAACCACATATGGCAGCTCTCTGATCCATTTTCTTGTGAGTTTTTCATTCTTGTCAAATATTTTCTTCCTTAGTGCCTCCAGTATCATTCCATTGGCCTTTCCACTTGGCCATTGGCTCTTGGATGTGCTACTGACGCATACTTGATCTGGATGCTCTGTTGCTCGCAAAAATCAAAGAACTCAGAACTAGTGAAATTGGATCCTATGTCAGTGATGATGCTATTTGGTATCCCAAATCTAAATATTATATCTTGTATAAACTCCACCGCTTTGGCTGAGGTCAGGGAAGCGATTGGCTTGTACTCTATCCACTTTGTGAATTTGTCAATGGCAACCAGTATGTGAGTATAGCCTCCTTGAGCTTTTTTGAAAGGTCCAATCATGTCTAGCCCCCTGTTGGAACATGCGTTCCCGGGCAGGTTGGTTCCAACGGGGGAGTGAGCGAGATGTGAACACGGTTTAACTAGAGGCGGCAATTGCTTTGTTAATCCAGCCCCTTAAGGGCACTGTGCGGGGGTATTTATAGGTGCCTGAGTGCCCAGCGCCTCAATGTAAGGACGCATGTGCCCTCGGGCACCTGGTCTATCCCCAGAATATTCCTATAAAGGAGGGTTACAGTCTGTCATTACAGAAAAGCTGTTACAAATTGGGCTCGTAACACATTTATCTGAGCGGGGCCCGTTATAATGGGCCGAACCCCACATGGGCCTCCAGGCGGAGTGAGGATGTGGGACGGGGCAACATCGCCGTAGGCCTTCGTCCTGTATCATAGAAGGTGAAGGGTGGACCTCGCCGGTCTTTATGCTCCCTGTCGGCGCAGCGGGGTAGGCGTAGGGTGGACCTCGCCGGTCTTTCAGCTTCCTGCCGACGCAGCGAGGTAGACGAAGGCTGGAGCGGAGGGTAGCGTCTTCACCTTCGCCCCAACATTTGCCCTCCGAGGGACTAGTTCGACTAAGTCATCTGGTGCCGAAGACTTCACCAGATGGTGGAGACGCTGCCCTCGCTCGAAGTGGTTCCGCGGGGGTTTTTGATGTGACCGTTGATGGACGCCGTACTGTTGGAGTGCGGGTTTCCCGAAGCGCCGCGTCCTGTGTATAAAAAGGGGGGCCAGCGCGGGTCAAGTACTCTTTTCGCACGCCGCCAAACCCTAGCCTCGTTTTGAAATCGTTCGTCCGCTCGCCTGCCCTCCCTGCTTCTGCTCATTGGAGATCTGGCCCGCGTAAAGCAAACCGCCCGCCGCCGCCGATGGTACGTAGCCATGTCGTCCCCTTCCTCATCTGCTACCAACACGCCGCCGGCTAGCGCGTCATCCGAGGACAGTTTGAGCAATGTGGCGGTGGAGGAGTTACATTCTGGGGATACCATGAAGTTTGGCGTGTCGCGAATTTCCTCGGTCCATGTTCAGGATATGCAGCAGCTTAGATATTTTGGTAGCAGAGTGGGGCGTGTCCCGGGGGCAGAGGAGGTCCCCGAGCTAGAAGGCGAGTTGGTCGTTTTTGAGGCTTTTTTCACCGCTGGTATTCGTCTACCTGCACATCGATTCGTGGCGGAGGTCCTGCGAAGATTCGAGGTCCAGGTCCACCAGCTGACGCCGAATGCCGTGGTGGCCCTGGCGAAGTATGTTTGGGCGACAACTTCGTATGGCGGTCGGCCCTATGTAGAGGTCTTCGCAAAACATTACTGTCTACACTGGCAAAAGAGGAAAATTGGAGATGAGATTGCACAATTTGGATCGTGCACTTTTACGCCGAAGACCGGCAAGACTTCGATGGAAGTGGTGGAGTTGGTTCCTTGCGCCCGCAACAAGTGGGGCAACTGGTGGGATTTTTGGTTTTATGTTTCCGAGGGCACAGTCGAAGACCACCCAAGACTCCCCGTGGCTGTCATGTGCTCCCACTATTACATAGCGTATTCGCAGTTTGAGGTG
Source organism: Zea luxurians (assembly GCA_029449295.1). Taxonomy (NCBI): domain Eukaryota; kingdom Viridiplantae; phylum Streptophyta; class Magnoliopsida; order Poales; family Poaceae; genus Zea; species Zea luxurians. Next base: position 2,144,239 of record JAOPSE010000082.1, on the reverse strand, counting down.
GCGGAGGACGATGAAGACGAAGGGGCCCTACGGTGTGCTGCCCGCATGAGTAGCGGGCGCGATTTAGTTGAGGAGTTTATCGGGTATAGGGTATGGCCCTTGGCGCATGGCTGGGCGCTGGGCGAGGTGTGCCCTCGCGAGATGCTGAAAGGGAAATGTGCCCTTGGGCCATTTCTAAGTATTTTGGTGATTGAGTGCCAACACATGTGCTTAATTGTGAATTTATGTACATGGATGAACAAGGTGCAAATCATGAAGTAAAGGTATGTTTCTAAGCCTTAGTACATTGGTTTTGTGGACTAACATATTTGTCTAAGTGTTAGAAACAGAAAGAAGAAAAAGAGAAAAGGGGAGAGAATGACTTGGCTGTGTGCAGCCAAGTCCCAGCTCGGTCTGGAGCACCGGACTGTCCGGTGTGCACCGGACAGTGTTCGGTGCGCCAGACTGACTCGACTCGAACTGGCCGCTCTCGGGATTTTGGCCGGCGGCGTACGGCTAAAATTCACCGGACTGTCCGGTGTGCACCGGACTGTCCGGTGAGCCAACGGTCGGCCAGGCCAACGGTCGGAAGACGGCACCGGACTGTCCGGTGTGCACCGGACATGTCCGGTGCGCCAACGGCTCGCAGATCTCCAACGGGCTGCAACGGTCGGCAGCGCCAGAAAAGGAAACAAATCGGGCACCGGACAGTGTCCGGTGTGCACCGGACTGTCCGGTGCCCCCGACGACAGAAGGCAAGGATGGCCTTCCGGATTTGCGCTCAACGGCTCCTAGCTGCCTTGGGGCTATAAAAGGAGCCCCTAGGCGCATGGAGGAGACACACAAGCAACTCTTGAGCATTCTTGATCATCCACACAAGTTCTTTGCGCATTCGTTTGTGATTCTAAGTGATTCGAGCTCTGTTCTAGCGTGAACTCTGAGATAGTCATTCGAGCTCGAGTCTTGGCCGTGTGTGTGCGCTTTTGTTGTGGATTTGTGTGTGTTGCTTCCCTCCCTTACTCTGTGCTTTCTTTGTGATCATATACTTGTAAGGGCAAGAGACTCCAATTTGTGGAGATTCCTTGCAAACGGGATAGTGAAAGGAAAAGCAAAACACCGTGGTATTCAAGTGGGTCTTTGGACCGCTTGAGAGGGGTTGATTGCAACCCTCGTCCGTTGGGACGCCACAACGTGGAAGTAGGCAAGCATTGGCTTGGCCGAACCACGGGATAAACCACCGTGTCACCTCTGTCTTGATCTCTTGTGGTATTGTGTTTTGTTGAGACTTCACCTTAGCCACTTGGCAATAATTGTGCTAACACATAACAAGTTTTTGTGGCTTAAGTTTGAAGTTTTTACAGGATCACCTATTCACCCCCCCCTCTAGGTGCTCTCAATTGGTATCAGAGCCATTCTCTTCTCAAAGGGACTAACCGCCCGAAGAGATGGATCCTAAGGGGAAGGGTATAGTGATCAACGATAAAGAGAAGGAGACCTTCGTCAACGAGCCGAAGGATGACAGGCCTACCGACTCCGGCTCGGGCCAAAGACGGAAGGAAGGGAAGAAGAAGAAGACCAGGCGCATCAAGGAGATTGTCTACTACGACAGCGACGAGTCTACTTCTTCCCAAAAGGACGAGGACCACAACGACTACAAACAAAAGACGGTTAACTCAAACTTTTCTTTTGATTATTCGCGTATTCCGCATAGCTCAAATACTCATTTGCTTCCCATTCCACTTGGCAAACCTCCTCACTTTGATGGAGAGGATTACGGATTTTGGAGCCACAAAATGCGTACTCACCTGTTTTCTCTCCATCCAAGCATTTGGGAGATTGTGGAAAGTGGAATGAAATTTGATAGCTCGGATAGCCCTATGTTTATTAATGAACAGATTCATAAAAATGCACAAGCTACTACTGTGTTGCTAGCCTCCTTGTGCAGGGACGAGTATCACAAGGTGAGCAGCTTGGACAATGCCAAGCAGATCTGGGACACCCTCAAGATTTCTCATGAGGGGAACGACGTCACCTTGCTCACCAAGATGGAGTTGGTGGAGGGAGAGCTTGGACGGTTCGCCATGATAAGGGGCGAGGAGCCGACGCAAACATACAACCGGCTCAAGACCCTCATCAACAAGATAAGGAGCTACGGGAGCACGCGATGGACGGACCACGACGTCGTCCGCCTAATGCTCAGGTCCTTTACCGTACTTGATCCTCATCTCGTGAACAATATTCGTGAGAATCCCAGGTACACGATGATGACGCCCGAGGAAGTACTTGGAAAATTCGTGAGCGGGTGGATGATGATCAAGGAGGCAAGATACGTCGACGACGCGTTGAACGGACCACTCCACGAGCCTCAACCCATTGCTCTAAAAGCAACGAGGAGCAAGGAGTCGCTACCTAGCAAGGTGGCGCAAGTCGAGGCGGCCGGGCTCAATGATGAAGAGATGGCTCTCATCATCAAGAGATTCAAGACGGCGCTAAATGGTCGCAAGGGGCAGCCAAGCAAGACCAAGACCAAGGGGAAGCGCTCATGCTTCAAATGCGGTAAGCTTGGTCATTTTATCGCTAACTGTCCCGATAATGAAAGTGACCAGGAAAAGGGGAACAAAAGAGAGAAGAAGAAGCAATACAAGAAGGCAAAGGGCGAGGCGCATCTAGGAAAGGAGTGGGACTCGGATTGCTCCTCCTCCGACTCCGACAACGAAGGACTCGCCGCCACTGCCTTCAACAAATCGGCTCTCTTCCCCAACGAGCGTCTCACTTGCCTTATGGCAAGAGAGAAGAAGGTGAGTACTCAAGACTCCACTTATGCTTCTTCTAGTGATAGTGAGTCTAGTGATGATGACATAGATTATTCTTGCTTGTTCAAGGGCTTAGATAGATCTAAGATAGATAAAATCAATGAATTGATTGATGCTTTGAATGAAAAGGATAGGCTTTTAGAAAAGCAAGAGGATTTATTGTATGATGAACATGATAAGTTTGTAGAGGCACAAAAATCATATGCTTTAGAAGTGAAAAGAAATGAAGTGCTTTCTAGTGAAATATCTTCCTGTCATGAAACCATTGCTACTTTACAAAGTGTTAACCATGATTTAAATGCTAAATTAGAAGTAACAAATAAATCTAAGTCTTGTGTTGAAAATGTTACAATTTGCACTAGGTGTAAGGATTTTGATGTTAACACTTGTAGCAAACACTTAGTTTCAATTTCAAAACTAAAAGATGAAGTGGCTAGTCTTAATGCCCAACTTAAGACTAGCAAGAGTGAAGTTGAAAAGATAAAATTTGCAAGGGATGCCTATACAATTGGAAGACATCCCTCAATTAAGGATGGGCTTGGCTTCAAGAGGGAAGCCAAGAACTTAACAAACCATAAGGCTCCCATCTTCGTCAAGGAGAAGGGGAAGGCCCCTATGGCTAGTAATGCTAAAAAGAATCATGCTTTTATGTATTATGATAGGAGACATGCTTATAATCATTTTGATTCACATGTTTATGATTCCCATGCCATGATTGCTTCTAGTTCGTCTTATAAGCATGATAGAGATATGTGTAGGAAAAATGTTGTACATATGCCTAGGAGAGATATTGCTCATGTACCTAGAAAGAATGTTATTCATGCTCCTAGGAAAGTAGTGAATGAACCTTCTACCATTTATTATGCTTGTAATTCTTCCTTTGCTATTTGTAGAAAGGGTAAGAAGGTTGTTGCTAGGAAATTAGGGGCTAGATGCAAGGGAGATAAATCTTGCATTTGGGTCCCTAAAGATATTTGTGCTAACCTTGCAGGACCCAACATGAGTTGGGTACCTAAGACCCAAGCCTAAATTTGCCTTGCAGGTTTATGCATCCGGGGGTTCAAGCTGGATTATCGACAGCGGATGCACAAACCATATGACGGGGGAGAAGAAGATGTTCACCTCCTACGTCAAGAATAAGGATTCCCAAGATTCAATTATATTCGGTGATGGGAATCAAGGCAAGGTAAAAGGGTTAGGTAAAATTGCAATTTCTAATGAGCATTCTATCTCAAATGTATTCTTAGTGGAGAGTCTTGGATATAATTTGCTATCTGTTAGTCAATTATGTCAAATGGGATATAATTGTTTATTTACAAATGTAGATGTGTCTGTCTTTAGAAGATGTGATGGTTCACTAGCTTTTAAGGGTGTACTAGACGGCAAGCTTTATTTAGTTGACTTTGCAAAAGAAGAGGCCGGTCTAGATGCATGCTTAATGGCTAAGACTTGCATGGGCTGGCTGTGGCATCGCCGCTTAGCACATGTGGGGATGAAGAACCTCCACAAGCTTCTAAAGGGAGAACACGTGATAGGTCTAACAAATGTTTATTTCGAAAAAGATAGACCTTGTGCAGCTTGTCAGCCAGGTAAACAAGTAGGAGGAGCACATCACAGCAAGAATGTGATGACCACGTCAAGACCTCTGGAGCTGCTGCATATGGACCTCTTCGGACCCGTCGCCTATCTAAGCATAGGAGGAAGTAAGTATGGTTTAGTTATTGTTGATGACTTTTCCCGCTTCACTTGGGTGTTCTTTTTGCAGGATAAGTCTGAAACCCAAGGGACCCTCAAGCGCTTCCTCAGGAGAGCTCAAAATGAGTTTGAGCTCAAGGTGAAGAAGATTAGGAGCGACAACGGGTCCGAGTTCAAGAACCTTCAAGTGGAGGAGTTTCTTGAGGAGGAAGGGATCAAGCACGAGTTCTCCGCTCCCTACACACCACAACAAAATGGTGTGGTAGAGAGGAAGAATAGGACGCTAATCGATATGGCGAGGACGATGCTTGGAGAGTTCAAGACCCCCGAGTGCTTTTGGTCGGAAGCCGTGAACACGGCTTGCCACGCCATCAACAGGGTCTACCTTCACCGCCTCCTCAAGAAGACGTCATATGAGCTACTAACCGGTAACAAACCCAATGTATCGTACTTTCGTGTTTTTGGGAGCAAGTGCTACATTCTAGTGAAGAAGGGTAGAAATTCTAAGTTTGCTCCCAAAGCTGTAGAAGGGTTTTTATTAGGTTATGATTCAAATACAAAGGCGTATAGGGTCTTCAACAAATCATCGGGTTTGGTTGAAGTCTCTAGCGACGTTGTATTTGATGAGACTAATGGCTCTCCAAGAGAGCAAGTTGTTGATTGTGATGATGTAGATGAAGAAGATGTTCCAACGGCCGCTATACGAACCATGGCGATTGGAGACGTTCGGCCACAGGAACAAGATGAACGAGATCAACCTTCTTCCTCAACGACGGTGCATCCCCCACCTCAAGACGATGAACAGGTTCATCAAAAGGAGGCGTGTGATCAAGGGGGAGCACAAGATGATCACGTGATGGAGGAAGAAGCGCAACCGGCACCTCCAATCCAAGTTCGAGCGATGATTCAAAGAGATCATCCCGTCGACCAAATTCTGGGTGACATTAGCAAGGGAGTAACTACTCGGTCTCGATTAGTTAATTTTTGTGAACATTACTCTTTTGTCTCCTCTATTGAGCCTTTCAGGGTAGAGGAGGCCTTGCTAGATCCGGATTGGGTGTTGGCCATGCAGGAGGAACTTAATAACTTCAAGCGCAACGAAGTTTGGACGCTGGTGCCTCGTCCCAAGCAAAATGTTGTGGGAACCAAGTGGGTGTTCCGCAATAAACAGGACGAGCACGGGGTGGTGACGAGGAACAAGGCTCGACTTGTGGCAAAAGGTTATGCCCAAGTCGCAGGTTTGGACTTTGAGGAGACTTTTGCTCCTGTGGCTAGGCTAGAGTCCATTCGTATCTTGCTAGCATATGCCGCTCACCATTCTTTCAGGTTGTACCAAATGGATGTGAAGAGCGCGTTCCTCAACGGGCCAATAAAGGAGGAGGTGTACGTAGAGCAACCCCCTGGCTTCGAGGATGAACGGTACCCCGACCACGTGTGTAAGCTCTCTAAGGCGCTCTATGGACTTAAACAAGCCCCAAGAGCATGGTATGAATGCCTTAGAGATTTTTTAATTGCTAATGCTTTCAAGGTTGGGAAAGCCGATCCAACTCTTTTCACTAAGACTTGTAATGGTGATTTGTTTGTGTGCCAAATTTATGTCGATGACATAATATTTGGTTCTACTAATCAAAAGTCTTGTGAAGAGTTTAGCAGGGTGATGACGCAGAAATTCGAGATGTCAATGATGGGCGAGTTGAACTACTTCCTTGGGTTCCAAGTGAAGCAACTCAAGGACGGCACCTTCATCTCCCAAACGAAGTACACGCAAGATCTGCTAAAGAGGTTTGGGATGAAGGACGCCAAGCCCGCAAAGACGCCGATGGGAACCGACGGACACACCGACCTCAACAAAGGAGGTAAGTCCGTTGATCAAAAGGCATACCGGTCAATGATAGGGTCTTTACTTTATTTATGTGCTAGTAGACCGGATATTATGCTTAGCGTATGCATGTGTGCTAGATTTCAATCCGATCCTAAGGAGTGTCACTTGGTGGCGGTGAAGCGAATTCTTAGATATTTAGTCGCTACGCCTTGCTTCGGGATCTGGTATCCAAAGGGGTCTAACTTTGACTTAATTGGGTACTCAGATTCCGACTATGCTGGATGTAAGGTCGATAGGAAGAGTACATCGGGGACGTGCCAATTCTTAGGAAGGTCCCTGGTGTCATGGAACTCTAAGAAACAAACCTCCGTTGCCCTATCCACCGCTGAGGCCGAGTACGTTGCCGCAGGTCAGTGTTGCGCGCAACTACTTTGGATGAGGCAAACCCTCAGGGACTTTGGCTACAATCTGAGCAAAGTCCCACTCCTATGTGATAATGAGAGTGCTATCCGAATAGCGGAAAATCCTGTTGAGCACAGCCGCACAAAGCACATTGACATCCGGCATCACTTTTTGAGAGACCACCAGCAAAAGGGAGATATCGAAGTGTTTTATGTTAGCTCCGAGAACCAGCTAGCCGATATCTTTACCAAGCCTTTAGATGAGAAGACCTTTTGCAGGCTGCGTAGTGAGCTAAATGTCTTAGATTCGCGGAACTTGGACTGAAATATAGCATACATGTATTTATGCCTTTGATCATGTTCATTCTGCATTTTGTTGCTTATTATGGTGCTCAAGTTGTACAAACACTCCCTGGACCTCACAAGTCCGTTGCAATGTGATGCACATGTTTAGGGGGAGATGTGTTACAACTTGACCCTTTGAGACTAACCATATGTTTGAGTTTGCTTGTGTTAGTCACAAAGGAGAATTGAAAGGGAAAAGGTGGACTTGGCCCATGAAAGACTTCCACTGCACTCCGATGAGTGGTAACTTATTCCAAGTCCATCTCATGAACTCTTATTGCCATTTGCTCTTAATTGAAGATTTTGGTGAGGCAATGGGGTTAAAGGGCCAAAATTGATCCCGTTTTGGTGTTTGATGCCAAAGGGGGAGAAAATAAAGGCCAAAGCAATAAATGGATCAGCTACCACTTGAGAGATTTTGAAAATAGTAGAATAGAGCTTTTGGTTTGTCAAAACTCTTTTGTTGTCTCTCTTGTCAAAAGTTGGCTTCTTGTGGGGAGAAGTAGTAATTATGGGAAAAAGGGGGAGTTTTTGAAATCCTTGATCAATCTCTTTTTTGAATGACTCTCTTTATGCTTAAACATGTGTGTTTAACTTAGAGATAGAGATTTGTGTTTGATTTGCAAAAACAAACCAAGTGGTGGCAAAGGATGATCCATATATGCCAAAATTGATTCAAAATAAATTTAAGTGTTATTTGAATTGAGTTTGCACTTGTTCTAGTGGCTTTATGTAGTGTTGGCATAAATCACCAAAAAGGGGGAGATTGAAAGGGAAATGTGCCCTTGGGCCATTTCTAAGTATTTTGGTGATTGAGTGCCAACACATGTGCTTAATTGTGAATTTATGTACATGGATGAACAAGGTGCAAATCATGAAGTAAAGGTATGTTTCTAAGCCTTAGTACATTGGTTTTGTGGACTAACATATTTGTCTAAGTGTTAGAAACAGAAAGAAGAAAAAGAGAAAAGGGGAGAGAATGACTTGGCTGTGTGCAGCCAAGTCCCAGCTCGGTCTGGAGCACCGGACTGTCCGGTGTGCACCGGACAGTGTCCGGTGCGCCAGACTGACTCGACTCGAACTGGCCGCTCTCGGGATTTTGGCCGGCGGCGTACGGCTAAAATTCACCGGACTGTCCGGTGTGCACCGGACTGTCCGGTGAGCCAACGGTCGGCCAGGCCAACGGTCGGCCGCGCAATCGGCGCGGGACACGTGGCCGAGCCAACGGTCGGAAGACGGCACCGGACTGTCCGGTGTGCACCGGACATGTCCGGTGCGCCAACGGCTCGCAGATCTCCAACGGGCTGCAACGGTCGGCAGCGCCAGAAAAGGAAACAAATCGGGCACCGGACAGTGTCCGGTGTGCACCGGACTGTCCGGTGCCCCCGACGACAGAAGGCAAGGATGGCCTTCCGGATTTGCGCTCAACGGCTCCTAGCTGCCTTGGGGCTATAAAAGGAGCCCCTAGGCGCATGGAGGAGACACACAAGCAACTCTTGAGCATTCTTGATCATCCACACAAGTTCTTTGCGCATTCGTTTGTGATTCTAAGTGATTCGAGCTCTGTTCTAGCGTGAACTCTGAGATAGTCATTCGAGCTCGAGTCTTGGCCGTGTGTGTGCGCTTTTGTTGTGGATTTGTGTGTGTTGCTTCCCTCCCTTACTCTGTGCTTTCTTTGTGATCATATACTTGTAAGGGCAAGAGACTCCAATTTGTGGAGATTCCTTGCAAACGGGATAGTGAAAGGAAAAGCAAAACACCGTGGTATTCAAGTGGGTCTTTGGACCGCTTGAGAGGGGTTGATTGCAACCCTCGTCCGTTGGGACGCCACAACGTGGAAGTAGGCAAGCATTGGCTTGGCCGAACCACGGGATAAACCACCATGTCACCTCTGTCTTGATCTCTTGTGGTATTGTGTTTTGTTGAGACTTCACCTTAGCCACTTGGCAATAATTGTGCTAACACATAACAAGTTTTTGTGGCTTAAGTTTGAAGTTTTTACAGGATCACCTATTCACCCCCCCCCTCTAGGTGCTCTCAGATGCCCTCCCGGGGTGGGCAGCTGGTGCGAAGTCCTGCCTTCGTGTTGGATCTACGTGGCCGGGATCCTACCGCATTCATGCACGAGGCAGAAGACGGTGCAGTGAGGATCGTGGGGCGCTACGTGTCAAGGACGGAGGGTCTGCGGAGCTGGGATATCCGAGGGTCCAACGATAGATTGAATCGGGTCTTCGAACTGAACCGCTTGCCATACAATGCTTATCCCGGGGAAGATGCCGGCAACCGCCGTGGGAAAAAACCGATGGGCGTGACCGAGGAAGGGCCTTCGCAGGAGGCTGCCCCGGCCACCAAGAAGACAAAGTTAGGTACTGCAGTGGGGGAAGTGGGGGTGTCTGATGGTTTTGCTATGGAGTTAATGGGGACATGTGCGGCCCCCCGGGGGAAGGATGTCTTCGCCCGAGCTCCGGGAGTCTTCGACACGAATGCTGGAGGTGATCGGGGGTCGATGGCCAAAGAATGTTCCGATCCCCTGGGCAGAGGGCGAAGACATGTCTACGTCTCGTATAGCTCGTGGCTTGAGGATTTTTCCTTACAGACAGAATATTGCTGCTGTTGTGTCGGCAGTGATGAACAAGGACCGTCAGGACGCTGCGCAGAAGCGCCGGGCGGTCGTCAGGATCGCAGATCCTAGGCGTGAAGCGAAGATGGCGCAGGGGAGCACGAAGGCTGCTGCCCCCGGCAGTAGCCAGCCGATGCCGGCGGCTAAGCCGGTCGTGCCCGGATCCAGCAAGGTGTCGGCGAGCGCGAAGACCGCCGCCTCTAGCGGGAGCAAGCCTCCCCCGGGCGGATCCGCGAAGGGACAGGAGCTGCCTTCGCCAGGGAGGCGTGTTGGTGACTTCGGCACGGACATCAGTGTCGAGGATTATTTTGTTGGTAAGTTTTTTTTTACCGATGATTTGTCGTAGGGTCGGGTGAAGAGCAGTTGGTTGTTGTCCCGCCTTCGGCGGCAACGGTGCTGCCAGTGTTGGTGGCTGGGGGGAAGGGTGCCGCGCAAGACCCGTGGGCCGCTTTCTGCGCGAGCGGTGAGATTCCGTCAGTCGCTGCCGCCAAGGACGTGGCGAGCTCCATGTCCCGGCGGCTGAGGGAGGCGTCGCAGGAGTTGAAGCAGGTAAGTTGTGCTGGACTTCGAAGTTTGTTGTTTGCATGAGGTTTTGGGGCTCATGTGCTTTTGTTAGGCAGCCGACTTCGCCGACCGCGTGGTGTCGGGTGTCCTGACTGCGGACGTGGCTGCCGAAGTTGAGAGACTTCGGGCGCAGCACGCGGATGCCGTTCGGGAGAAGTCGGCGGTGGAGAGCAAGAACCGCAGGCTAGCGGAGAAAGTGGCCACCTTGGATGCCGAGAAGACAGACCTACGGCGCCAGCTGGCGGAGGAGAGGAGGGAGGCGAACCAGGCCATCGCCGAGGCGCAGGCAGCGCAAGCGGAGGCCAAGGTGGCGCGAGCGGAGAGCAGTCTCGCCGGTCAGCGCGCCAAAGAGTTGGAGGCGAGGTTCAACGCCTTGTGCGGCCATGTGGACAAGGCCGAGGCCTCTACGCGCTCGGAAGTTGAGCGGACGCATGCACAGTTCGTGGGAGTGTACCGCGAGCCGGGTGCGCGGACCGTTGACTTCGAAGTGCCCGACCGGGAAGCGGGCCTTCGCTTCCTCGAATGGATGCAGGAGGAGCTGCTGGTGCTCCCAACCATTGTGGAGGGTTTCATGTCCTTCGTCTCCCTTGTCACCTGCGAGGGGGCCATGAATGCGTTGTTCCGCGAGGGCTACAGGCACTACAAGGTCTTCGACCAATCAGACGAGAACTTTATACGTGAGATTTTCAAGGTCGACGACCCTGTGGTGAAGCAGTCAGGGGGGGCATTTTTCGATAGGATGTGGGGTTCGCATGGTCGGAATGCGGTCAGGGAGCGATCCGACCGGGCGCGAGAGCAGGTGAGGGTCATTTTCTGTATGGTAGTGTGTGTGAGTATGCTTGATTTTTGCTGAGTGACTGGTGTTGCTGCAGATGGAGCGTGCTGAGGACGTTGAGGACTTCGGAGCTCTGACTGGCGCGCCGCCCGAGGCTGCGGAGGTCAAACCGGTGCTGCCCTCGGATTTAGGTGAAGGCCCCTCGGCGGTGCCCGCGCCTACCGTGGTTGAGGAAGACCCTGGTCGGCCCCTGCGCCGTCGGTCGAAGGTGCCTTGGAGATGGTGGCTGAGCCGGCGGTCGAAGACCCCACGGCCGCGGCCGTGTCTTCGCAGGTGGCTAAATAGGGGGGGGGAGTTTGTAAATGTTGTCTGAGTGTTACTGAACTTCGGTTGCTGTGCAGGTTCAGGGTTTTGGGCCTGCGCACGCAACCGCTACTGACAATACTAATTTTGTGGCTTCGACCGGGGTTGCTGGAGACAATTCTGATGATTCTGTGTCAAAGTTTTTTGGATCTGATGATTCTGGGAGTTCGATTGTGTCTACAGAGGGGTCTTCGGATGAGGACTTGGACTATTTTGCAGCATTGGATGTGGCTGCAGCGGAGACTTCTCTGCGTGTGACGGGTGAGGATATTCCTTGTGCGAATGCTGGACGTAGGCGTCGAAGGGCGGTGGCGAAGCGGAGGGTGAGTGGGTTGTTACAAAGTGATAGTGGTCATGGTGAGGTGGAGGGTGGTTGTCTTCGAGTGGACGGGACTGCCAAACGGGAATTGTTGTCTTCGCCGGCTGGGGCGAGTTTAGGTGAGGGGGAGCTGCGAAATCTTTTTGAGGGTGAGGAATTGAAGATAATGTTGTTCAACTACAGGGAGATGGGTATCATCCCGAAGGTTGAGCCGTTGTAATGTGTGATGCCCTCGCTGTGTGTGTAACTATGATTTGTATGATGAGACAGCGTGCTTTCGTTGATTCGGCCGCGCCCGTAGGCGTATTTTGCGCGCACTTATTGTGCTATTCCGGCTGCACCCGTAGGCGACTTTTTGCGTGGAGTCTTCTAGAAAAGACTTCGATCTTTCGCACTTATTGTGCTATTCCGGCTGCACCCGTAGGTGACTTTTGCGCGGATAGTCTTTTGGAAAAGACTTTGATTTTTCGCACTTATTGTGCTATTCCGGCTGCACCTGTAGGCGACTTTTGCGCGGATAGTCTTTTGGAAAAGACTTTGATTTTTCGCACTTATTGTGCTATTCCGGCTGCACCCGTAGGCGACTTTTGCTGGAGTGTCGCACGCGAGGGTAGTAAGCGCTGCCCCTCGCGGTGACTTTGGTGTGATCGAATGCCGAAGACCGTCGATGCGGTCTTTTTCGATGTGTCTTAATTTTTGCAGGGGATTTTTGTGGGTATATTGCATGGCTCCGCCTCATTAAAAACCTCACCCCCAGGAGGAAAAGAGTACGGGCCAGAACGATAATATTTGGTTAATTACAAGGGCGTGATGGCCCTGAGGAATCAAACAAAAAATTTGCGGAGATTATCTATGTTCTAGGAATGCTCCAGGTCTTCGCCAGATTGCGTTGTTAGCTTGTACGTGCTGGGGGACGACTTTGTCTTGACGATGAATGGCCCTTCCCACTTCGGCTCCAGCTTACCTCGTGACTCGGTCCGGGTTGTTCGGACGAGTACGAGGTCTCCTTCGTTGAATTCCCTGGGGACGACTGCGTGGTCGCGCCAGGTCTTCATTTGGGCTTGATATTTGTTGAGGGACTGCAGGGCGAAGACGCGGTCTGCATCGATGAGATCTTTGGAGGTTAGCTCGTCTACGTCGGGTGAGGCCGAAGCGCTTGTTCTTGGGGACCCATGCTTGATTTCCTGTGGGGTCATGGCCTCCGAACCGTATAGCAGGCAAAAAGGAGTAAACCCGGTCGCCCGACACTCGGTCGTGTTCAGCGCCCAGACTGCTTCAGGTAGCAGGTCGGCCCATTTACCCTTCTTGTCGTTGAGGAGCATTTTCTTGATCGCCGTGAAAATCTTGCCGTTGGCGCGCTCCACGACGCCGTTGGATTGTGGGTGATATACTGAGGCGAAGGCAAGTTTGGTGCCAATGGAGAAGCAGAAGTCCCTGAAGTCATGGCTGCCAAATTGCTTGCCATTGTCAACTGTGAGCTCGGACGGGACTCCGAATCGGCAAACAATGTTTTGCTAGAAGAATTTCTGGGCAGTCTTAGATGTTATCGTTGATACTGCACTTGCCTCGATCCACTTGGTGAAATACTCGACGGCGACGAAGGTGAACTTGAGGTTCCCTTGGGCCGTGGGTAGTGGCCTGACAATGTCCAGGCCCCAGCGCTAAAGGGGCCACGTGTGGGCGATTAGTTTTGTGAACTGCGAAGGGCTTCCCGAGCGTGGAGAAAACTTTTGGCAGGCTTCGCACGACCTTGTGACCCGATTCGCGGCGCAGATCATAGCAAGCCAGTAGAAACCTTGATGGATCACCTTGGTAGCTAGGGCCCTAGGCCCTGCGTGAGAGCCGCAAGTCCCGCTGTGGACTTCGCGCAGGATCTGGACGCCTTCGGTCTCGGTGACGCATTTAAGCATGGGTTGACTGACCCCCTTCTTGTAAAGCTGTCCCTCGATGAGAGCGAAGTCCCGGCTCCGGTGTTTGAGGCGCTTGGCCTCACTGATATCGCTTGGGTGGTAATATCCCTGCAGGACATGGTTATCGGTGCCCGCCAGTCTTCGGTCATGATGAGGTTGACTATGCGGTGGCCCTCGGTGTCGTTGGTTATTTGGAGGCCCTTTGGGCTGCGAACGGCTGGCGTGCCGACGACATGATAGAATACGTTGGAGAACAGGGCCTCGCCTCTGGCCGCTGCCTTGGCCAATGCGTCGGCCTCCTCGTTCTTGGCTCGGTCCACGTGCTGCAGGGTAAAGCCTTTGAACTGTCTCTCGAGACTGCGGACAGCCGCGAGGTACTGTGCAAGTGTGGGGTCCTTCGCTGCGTAATCCTTCTCGACTTGGCCGGCAACTACTTTGGAGTCTGTTCTGATTATGCTGGTGGTAACACCAAGTGCCCGTAGCTTGCGAAGGCCGAGAATGACCACTTTGTATTCTGCTACGTTGTTGGTGCATCTATTGGACTCCAAAGCAAAGCTGAGACGTGCTGCATATCTGTGCTTGACCCCTGTGGGTGAAGTAATGACTGCCGCTGCGCCTGCCCCCGCATGGCACCATGCGTCGTCGCAGTGGATGGTCCACACCTTCTCTGCAGACATTTCTGGCTACGTTATTGGCCCGGTCCAGTCGACGATGAAGTCTGCCAGGACTTGTGACTTGATGGCTGTCCTGGGCTCGAAGGTGATATGGTAGCCGGACAGCTCGGCCGCCCACTTGGCGATCCGGACGGATGTCTCTGGATTTCGGAATAATTCGCCAAGTCCCCTGTCCGAGGTGACCCGCACCTTGAATGCTTCAAAATAGTGGCGCAGCTTGTGCGAAGCCATAACGACTGCGTAGATGATTTTTTCCAGCTCCGTCATGTTGCATTTTGATGTCGTGAGGACTTCGAAGACGTAATAAACTGGACACTACCTGGTCGTGCCCTCTCTGTCCTGGTCTTGAACCAGCGCTGCGCTGACCGCGTGCGGCGAGGCTGCGACGTAGAGCAACAGGGGTAGCGAGGGGTTGGTGCTTGTAAGAATTGCCAGCTCTGACAGGTGCTGCTTTAGTGACGCGAAGGCCGCCGCTTGCTCTGGTCCCCATGCAAAGTCCTTTGTGTCGCGTAGCGTTTTGAGGAAAGGTAGACTTCGCTCGGCGGACTTGGAAATGAATCTGTTGAGGGCGACCAATCTGCCTGTTAGTCGTTGGACGTCTCTGGCTGATTGCGGGGGCGTCATGTTGATGATGGCCTGGATCTTTCTTGGGTTGGCTTCGATTCCGCGATGCAACACCAGGTAGCCCAGTATTTTCCCCTGGCGAACACCGAAGACACACTTTTTGGGGTTTAGGCGAAGCCGTGTGTCTCGCATGTTCGCGAATGTTTCTGCGAGGTCAGCCAGGTGGTCCTCTTTGCTTTTGCTGGCGACGACGATGTCGTCTACATACATAAATATGTTTCTGCCAACTTGGCTCTCGAGCACCGTCTTGGTGAGGCAAGAGAACGTGGACCCAACATTCTTTAGTCCCTCCGGCATTCTAATGAAGCAGTACGTGCCGAAGGGTGTTATGAAACTAGTGCTAGCCTTGTCTTCCTCCTTCATGTATATCTGGTGATAGCCGGAGAAGCAGTCAAGGAGAGACATGACTTTGCACCCAACCGCGCTATCGACTATCTTGTCGATCCGAGGCAGGGGGAAGTTGTCCTTGGGGCAGGCCTTATTGAGGCTGGTGAAGTCAATGCACATTCGCCACTTGCCGCACTTCTTTTGCACCATGACTACATTGGAGAGCCACGTAGGGTAGGCAACTGGTTCGATGAAATTGGCCTCAAGCAGGTGGTGTACCTCGGCCTTGGTGGCTTCTGTCTTCTCATCTGACATTTTGCGCAGCCTCTGCTTCTTTGGCCTCACCGAAGGGTCGATGCTCAAGCTGTGCTCAATAATGGAGCGACTGACACCGGCTAGGTCGAGGGCGGGCCAGGCGAAGACGTCCTTATTTTTGGAAAGACAGGAGATGAGTCTCGCCTCGTCATGTGAAGTGAGGTCCTCGCTTATGACGACCGTTTGCTTAGGTGTTGCCTGGTCGAGGGGGACTGTCTTCATCCCATCATTGCTCTGCAACTGTGCCTTTTCATTCCCGATGTCGGTTGGGCGGGTAGCTTCAGGGACCTCACGCTGCGCCATGAGACAGTGTACGTTCCTTTGCCCTAGGACGAAGTCTCTTTCTATGTTGCGCGCGGCCTGCTGGTTGCCATGGACTGTGATCACGCCTAGCGGGCCCGGGATCTTCATGCACAGGTAAAGTCCGTGGATGGCTGCTTCAAATTTGTTGATGGAGCCCCGACCCATTATGGTGTTGTACGGGTACACCATGTCAACGATGTCGAAAGTGACCTGTTCACTTCGTGCATTGGGTGCTACACCAAAGGACAGGGGTAGCTCTATTTTGCCCACTGGGAAGGTGCCCTTGCCGCCGAAGCCATATAAAGGGTTGTCCGAAGGCTTTAGCAAGCTGTGGCTAATGCCCATGCGGTCTGAAAGTCGCCTAGAGGGGGGGGGGGGTGAATAGGGCGAAACTGAAATTTACAAATATAAACACAACTACAAACAAGGTTAGCGTTAGAAATATAATCGAGTCCGCGAGAGAGGGCGCAAAACAAATCGCAAGCGAATAATAATAAGAGACACGCGGATTTGTTTTACCGAGGTTCGGTTCTTGCAAACCTACTCGCCGTTGAGGAGGCCACAAAGGCCGGGTCTCTTTCAACCCTTCCCTCTCTCAAACGGTCCCTCAGACCGAGTGAGCTTTCTTCTTCTCAATCAAACGGGAACAACGCTTCCCCGCAAGGGCCACCACACAATTGGTGCCTCTTGCCTTGGTTACAATTGAGTTTTGATCACGAGAACAAGTGAGAAAGAAAGAAAGCGATCCAAGCGCAAGAGCTCAAAAGAACACGGCAAATCTCTCTCGCTAGTCACTAAAGGCTTGAGTGGAATTGGAGAGGATTTGATCTCTTTTGTTGTGTCTAGAATTGAATGCCTAGCTCTTGTAAGTGGTTGGAAGTTGGAAAACTTGGATACAATGAATGGTGGGGTGGTTGGGGTATTTATAGCCCCAACCACCAAACTTGACCGTTGGCTGGAGGCGTCTGCTCGATGGCGCACCGGACAGTCCGGTGCACACCGGACAGTCCGGTGCCCCTGCCACGTCAACACTGCCGTTGGATTCTGACCGTTGGAGCTTCTGACTTCTGGGCCCTCCTGGGTGTCCGGTGCACACCGGACATGTACTGTTTGATGTCCGGTGCACCGGTATGGGCACGTCTGACGTCTGCGCGCGCTGCGCGCGCATTAAATGCACCGCAGGGAGCCGTTGGCGCCGAAGAGAGCCGTTGCCCCGCTGGTACACCGGACAGTCCGGTGAATTTTAGCGGAGCAGCTGCCGCGCGAACCCGAGGCTGGCGAGTTCCGGAGACCGCGCTTCCTTGGAGCACCGGACATGTCCGGTGCACACCGGACAGTCCGGTGAATTATAGCGCGCCGGCTTCCGAGAATTCCCGAGAGCGAAGAGTTGGAGTTGGAGTCCTCTGGGCGCACCGGACACTGTCCGGTGCACACCGGACAGTCCGGTGCCTTCAGCCAGAGGTGCCTTCGGTTGCCTCGTTGCTCCTTTGTTGAATCCAAAACTTTGGTCTTTATATTGGCTAAGTGTGAACCTTTTGCACCTGTATAACTTGAGTACTAGAGCAAACTAGTTAGTCCAATATTTGTGTTGGGCAATTCAACCACCAAAATTATTTAGGAACTAGGGGTAAGCCTAATTCCCTTTCAATCTCCCCCTTTTTGGTGATTGATGCCAACACAAACCAAAGCAAATATAGAAGTGCATAATTGAACTAGTTTGCATAATGTAAGTGCAAAGGTTGCTTGGAATTGAGCCAATATATACTTATATGATGCGCATGGATTGTTTTCTTTGTTTTTGACATATTGGACCACATTTGCACCAAGAGTTTTGTTTTTGCAAATTCTTTTGTAAATTCTTTTCAAAGTCATTTTGCAAGATAGACAAAGGTAAATGAATAAGATTTTGCAAAGCATTTTTAAGTTTTGAAAGTTTCTTCCTTTGTTCCAAAATGCTTTCCCTTTGACTAAACAAAACTCCCCCTAAATGAGATTCTCCTCTTAGGGTTCAAGAGGGTTTTGATTTAACATTTTGAAAAACTACTTCCTCCCCCTTTAGAACATAATAAGATACCAATTTTGAAATTGACCAATTTGAAAATCTCCAAAATTTTAAAATTTTAAGTGGTGGTGCGGTCCTTTTGCTTTGGGCTCATATTTTCTCCCCCTTTGGCATGAATCGCCAAAAACGGAATCATTAGAGCCCAATGAAGTATTTTCTCCCCCTTTGGTCATGAAATGAATGAGTGAAGATTATACCAAAGTTGGAGATATGATGCGGAACGACGGTGAAGGATAAGTAGTAGAGTGGAGTGGAAGCCTTGTCTTCGCCGAATACTCCAATTCCCTTTCAATATACCTATGACTTGGTTTGGAATACACTTGAAAACACATTAGTCATAGCACATATAAAAGAGACATGATCAAAGGTATATTAATGAGCTATGTGTGCAAGATTAGCAAAAGAAATTCCTGGAATCAAGAATATTGAGCTCATGCCTAAGTCTGGTAAAAGATTGTTCATCAAGTGGCTTGGTAAAGATATCGGCTAATTGATCTTTAGTGTTAATGTATGAAATCTCGATATCCCCCTTTTGTTGGTGATCCCGAAGAAAATGATACCGAATGGCTATGTGCTTAGTGCGGCTGTGCTCGACAGGATTGTCGGCCATTTTGATTGCACTCTCATTGTCACATAGCAAAGGGACTTTGGTTAATTTGTAACCGTAGTCCCGCAGGGTTTGCCTCATCCAAAGTAATTGCGCGCAACAATGGCCTGCGGCAATATACTCGGCTTCGGCAGTAGAAAGAGCGACCAAATTTTGCTTCTTTGAAGCCCATGACACCAAGGATCTTCCCAAGAACTGGCAAGTCCCCGATGTGCTCTTCCTGTTAATCTTACACCCCGCCCAATCGGCATCCGAATAACCAATCAAATCAAAAGTGGATCCCCGAGGGTACCAAAGCCCAAACTTAGGAGTATAAGCTAAATATCTCAAGATTCGTTTTACGGCCGTAAGGTGTGATTCCTTAGGGTCGGCTTGGAATCTTGCACACATGCATACGGAAAGCATAATGTCCGGTCGAGATGCACATAAATAAAGCAATGAACCAATCATCGACCGGTATACCTTTTGATCCACGGACTTACCTCCCGTGTCGAGGTCGAGATGCCCATTTGTTCCCATGGGTGTCTTGATGGGCTTGGCATCCTTCATTCCAAACTTGGTTAGGATATCTTGAGTATACTTCGTTTGGCTAAGGAAGGTGCCCTCTTGGAGTTGCTTGACTTGAAATCCTAAGAAATATTTCAACTCCCCCATCATCGACATCTCGAATTTCTGTGTCATGATCCTACTAAATTCTTCACATGTAGATTTGTTAGTAGACCCAAATATAATATCATCAACATAAATTTGGCATACGAACAAATCATTGTCAAGAGTTTTAGTGAATAAGGTAGGATCGGCCTTGCCGACTTTGAAGCCATTAGCAATAAGGAAATCTCTAAGGCATTCATACCATGCTCTTGGGGCTTGCTTGAGCCCATAAAGCGCCTTAGAGAGCCTATAAACATGGTTAGGGTACTCACTGTCTTCAAAGCCGGGAGGTTGCTCAACATAGACCTCTTCCTTGATTGGTCCATTGAGGAAGGCACTCTTCACGTCCATTTGATAAAGCTTGAAGCCATGGTAAGTAGCATAGGCCAATAATATACGAATTGACTCAAGCCTAGCTACGGGTGCATAGGTTTCACCAAAATCCAAACCTTCGACTTGTGAATAACCCTTGGCCACGAGTCGAGCTTTGTTCCTTGTCACCACACCATGCTCGTCTTGCTTGTTGCGGAAGACCCACTTGGTTCCTACAACATTTTGGTTAGGACGTGGAACTAAATGCCATACCTCATTCCTTGTGAAATTGTTGAGCTCCTCTTGCATCGCCACTACCCAATCCGAATCTTGTAGTGCTTCCTCTACCCTGGTTGGCTCAATAGAGGAAACAAACGAGTAATGTTCACAAAAATGTGCAACACGAGATCGAGTAGTTACCCCCTTATGAATGTCGCCGAGGATGGTGTCGACGGGGTGATCTCGTTGTATTGCATGGTGGACTCTTGGGTGTGGCGGCCTTGGTTGTTCATCCTCCTTGTCTTCATCATTTGTATCTCCCCCTTGATCATTGCCGTCATTTTGAGGTGGCTCATCTTCTTGATCTTCTTGTTCAATATTTTGAGCCTCATCCTCAACTTGAGTTGGTGGAGATGCTTGCATGGAGGAGGATGGTTGATCTTGTGCATGTGAAGGCTCTTCGGATTCCTTAGGACACACATCCCCAATGGACATGTTCCTTAGCGCTATGCATGGAGCCTGTTCTTCACCTATATCATCAAGATCAACTTGCTCTACTTGAGAGCCGTTAGTCTCATCAAACACAACGTCACAAGAAACTTCAACAAGTCCTGAGGACTTATTAAAGACTCTATATGCCCTTGTGTTTGAGTCATATCCTAGTAAAAAGCCTTCTACAGTTTTAGGAGCAAATTTAGATTTTCTACCTCTCTTAACAAGAATAAAACATTTGCTACCAAAAACTCTAAAATATGAAATATTGGGCTTTTTACCGGTTAGGAGTTCATAAGATGTCTTCTTGAGGATTCGATGAAGATATAACCGGTTGATGGCGTAGCAGGCGGTGTTGACCGCCTCGGCCCAAAACAGATCCGGTGTCTTGTACTCATCAAGCATGGTTCTTGCCATGTCTAATAGAGTTCGATTCTTCCTCTCCACTACACCATTTTGTTGTGGAGTGTAGGGAGAAGAGAACTCATGCTTGATGCCCTCCTCCTCAAGGAAGCCTTCTATTTGAGAGTTCTTGAACTCCGTCCCATTGTCGCTTCTAATTTTCTTGATCCTTAAGCCGAACTCATTTTGAGCCCGTCTCAAGAATCCCTTTAAGGTCTCTTGGGTATAAGATTTGTCCTGTAAAAAGAACACCCAAGTGAAGCGAGAATAATCATCCACAATTACAAGACAATACTTACTACCGCCGATGCTTATGTAAGCGATCGGGCCGAATAAATCCATGTGTAGGAGCTCCAGTGGCCTGTCGGTAGTCATGATGTTTTTGTGTGGATGATGGGTGCCAACTTGCTTCCCGGCTTGGCATGCGCTGCAAACCCTGTCTTTCTCAAAATGAACATTGGTTAGTCCCAAAATGTGTTCTCCCTTTAGAAGCTTGTGAAGATTCTTCGTTCCAACATGGGCTAGTCGGCGGTGCCAGAGCCAACCCAAGTTAGTCTTAGCAATCAAGCAAGTGTCGAGTTCAGCTCTATCAAAATCAACCAGGTATAGCTGACCCTCTAACACTCCCTTAAATGCTATTGAATCATCACTTCTTCTAAAGACAGTAACACCTATATCAGTAAAAAGACAGTTGTAGCCCATTTGACATAATTGGGATACGGAAAGCAAATTGTAATCTAAAGAATCTACAAGAAAAACATTGGAAATAGTATGGTCAGGTGATATAGCAATTTTACCCAAACCTTTGACCAAACCTTGATTTCCATCCCCGAATGTGATAGCTCGTTGGGGATCTTGGTTTTTCTCATAGGAGGAGAACATCCTTTTCTCCCCTGTCATATGGTTTGTGCACCCGCTGTCGAGTATCCAACTTGAGCCCCCGGATGCATAAACCTACAAAACAAGTTTAGTTCTTTGTTTTAGGTACCCAAACGGTTTTGGGTCCTTTAGCATTAGAAACAAGAACTTTGGGTACCCAAACACAAGTCTTGGAGCCCTTGTGTTTGCCCCCAACAATTTTGGCAACTACCTTGCCGGATTTGTTAGTTAAAACATAAGATGCATCAAAAGTTTTAAATGAAATGGCATGATCATTTGATGCATTAGTAGTTTTCTTTCTAGGCAACTTTGCATGGGTTGGTTGCCTAGATCTAGATGTCTCACCCTTATACATAAAAGCATGATTAGGGCCAGAGTGAGACTTCCTAGAATGAGTTTTCCTAATTTTGCTCTCAGGATATCCGGCAGGGTACAAAATGTAACCCTCGTTATCCTGAGGCATGGGAGCCTTGCCCTTAACAAAGTTAGATAAATTCTTTGGAGGGGCATTAATTTTGACATTGTCTCCCCTTTGGAAGCCAATGCCATCCTTGATGCCAGGGCGTCTCCCATTATAGAGCATGCTTCTAGCAAGTTTAAATTTTTCATTTTCTAAGTCATGCTCTCTAATCTTAGCATTAAGTTGTGCTATGTGATCATTTTGTTTTTTAATTAGGGCTAGGTGATCATGGATAGCATCAACATTAATATCTCTACATCTAGTACAAATGGAAACATGCTCAACTTTAGATGTAGAGGGTTTGCAAGATTTAAGTTCAACAACCTTAGCATGCAACATATCATTTTTAGTTCTAAGGTCGGAAATAGTAGCATTGCAAACATCAAAATCTTTAACCTTAGCAATTAGTTTCTCATTCTCATTTCTAAGGCTAGCAAGAGAAAAATTCAATTCTTCAATCCTAGCAAGCAAATCATCATTATCATTTCTAGGATTTGGAATTGAAATATTGCAAATATGAGAATCAACCTTAGCTATCAAATTAGCATTTTCATTTCTAAGGTTGTCTATAGTCTCATGGCAAGTACTTAGCTCACTAGACAATTTTTCACATTTTTCTATTGCTAGAGCATAAGCATTTTTAACCTTAACATGTTTCTTATTTTCCTTGATTAGGAAGTCCTCTTGAGAGTCCAAGAGATCATCCTTTTCATGGATGGCACTAATTAGCTCATTCAATTTTTCCTTTTGTTCTATGTTAAGGTTAGCAAAAAGAATGCGCAAGTGATCTTCTTCATTTTTATTATCATTCTCATCACTAGATGTTTCATATTTAGTGGAGGACCTTGATTTTACCTTCTTTTTGCTGTCCTTGGCCATGAGACACTTGTGGCCGACGTTGGGGAAGAGGAGGCCCTTGGTGACGGCGATGTTGGCGGCGTCCTCGTCGTCGGAGGAGTCGCTTGAGCTTTCGTCGGAGTCCCACTCCCGACAAACATGGGCATCGCCGCCCTTCTTCTTGTAGTACTTCTTCTTTTCTCTCCTCTTTCCCTTCTTATCGTCGCCCCTGTCACTGTCACTAGACATAGGACATTTTGCAATAAAATGACCGGGCTTACCACACTTGTAGCAAACCTTCTTGGAACGGGATTTGTAATCCTTCCCCTTCCGTTGCTTGAGGATTTGCCGAAAGCTCTTGATGATTAGGGCCATCTCCTCGTTGTCGAGCTTGGAGGCGTCAATTGGTTGTCTACTTGGTGTAGACTCTTCCTTCTTCTCCTCCGTCGCCTTGAAGGCCACCGGTTGCGCCTCGGATGTGGAAGGCTCGTCAAGCTCGTTGATCTTCTTCGAGCCCTTAATCATGCATTCAAAGCTTACAAAATTCCCGATAACTTCCTCGGGGGTCATTAGTGGATATCTAGGATTACCACGAATTAATTGTACTTGAGTGGGGTTAAGGAAAATAAGTGCTCTTAGAATAACCTTAACCACCTCGTGGTCATCCCACTTTGCGCTCCCGAGGTTGCGCACTTGGTTCACCAAGGTTTTGAGCCGGTTGTACATGTCTTGTGGCTCCTCCCCTTGGCGAAGACGGAAGCGACCGAGCTCCCCCTCGATCGTTTCCCGCTTGGTGATCTTGGTGAGTTCATCACCCTCGTGCGCCGTCTTGAGTAGGTCCCAAATCTCTTTTGCGTTCTTCAACCCTTGTACTTTGTTGTATTCCTCCTTGCTTAGTGAGGCAAGGAGAATGGTTGCGGCTTGGGAGTTGAAGTGCTCGATTTGGGCCACTTCGTCCGTGTCGTAGTCCTCATCCCCTACAGATGGTACCTGTACACCATACTCAACAACATCCCATATACTTTTGTGGAGAGAGGTTAGATGAAATCGCATTAAATTACTCCACATAGCATAATCTTCACCATTAAAAGTTGGTGGTTTGCCTAATGGGACGGAAAGTAAAGGTGTATGTTTAGGAATGCGAGGGTAGCGTAGGGGAATCTTACTATACTTCTTACGCTCTTGGCGTTTAGAAGTAACGGATGCCGCGTCGGAGCCGGAGGTAGATGTCGATGAAGTGTCGGTCTCGTAGTAGACCACCTTCCTCATCCTCTTGTGCTTGTCCCCACTCCGATGCGGCTTGTGAGAAGAAGATTTTTCCTTCTTCTCTTTGTGGTGAGAAGAGGAAGATCCTTTCTCCTTCCGCTTGGAGGAGTTCTTCTTCTTCTCCCTTCTCTTGGTGCGGGACTCTTCCGATGAAGTGCTCCCTTGGCTTGTAGTGGGCTTGTTATCGCCGGTCTCCATCTCCCTCTTGGTGTGATCTCCCGACATCACTTCGAGCGGTTAGGCTCTAATGAAGCACCGGGCTTTGATACCAATTGAAAGTCGCCTAGAGGGGGGGGGTGAATAGGGCGAAACTGAAATTTACAAATATAAACACAACTACAAACAAGGTTAGCGTTAGAAATATAATCGAGTCCGCGAGAGAGGGCGCAAAACAAATCGCAAGCGAATAATAATAAGAGACACGCGGATTTGTTTTACCGAGGTTCGGTTCTTGCAAACCTACTCCCCGTTGAGGAGGCCACAAAGGCCGGGTCTCTTTCAACCCTTCCCTCTCTCAAACGGTCCCTCAGACCGAGTGAGCTTTCTTCTTCTCAATCAAACGGGAACAACGCTTCCCCGCAAGGGCCACCACACAATTGGTGCCTCTTGCCTTGGTTACAATTGAGTTTTGATCACGAGAACAAGTGAGAAAGAAAGAAAGCGATCCAAGCGCAAGAGCTCAAAAGAACACGGCAAATCTCTCTCGCTAGTCACTAAAGGCTTGAGTGGAATTGGAGAGGATTTGATCTCTTTTGTTGTGTCTAGAATTGAATGCCTAGCTCTTGTAAGTGGTTGGAAGTTGGAAAACTTGGATACAATGAATGGTGGGGTGGTTGGGGTATTTATAGCCCCAACCACCAAACTTGACCGTTGGCTGGAGGCGTCTGCTCGATGGCGCACCGGACAGTCCGGTGCACACCGGACAGTCCGGTGCCCCTGCCACGTCAACACTGCCGTTGGATTCTGACCGTTGGAGTTTCTGACTTCTGGGCCCTCCTGGGTGTCCGGTGCACACCGGACATGTACTGTTTGATGTCCGGTGCACCGGTATGGGCACGTCTGACGTCTGCGCGCGCTGCGCGCGCATTAAATGCACCGCAGGGAGCCGTTGGCGCCGAAGAGAGCCGTTGCCCCGCTGGTACACCGGACAGTCCGGTGCACACCGGACAGTCCGGTGAATTTTAGCGGAGCAGCTGCCGCGCGAACCCGAGGCTGGCGAGTTCCGGAGACCGCGCTTCCTTGGAGCACCGGACATGTCCGGTGCACACCGGACAGTCCGGTGAATTATAGCGCGCCGGCTTCCGAGAATTCCCGAGAGCGAAGAGTTGGAGTTGGAGTCCTCTGGGCGCACCGGACACTGTCCGGTGCACACCGGACAGTCCGGTGCCTTCAGCCAGAGGTGCCTTCGGTTGCCTCGTTGCTCCTTTGTTGAATCCAAAACTTTGGTCTTTATATTGGCTAAGTGTGAACCTTTTGCACCTGTATAACTTGAGTACTAGAGCAAACTAGTTAGTCCAATATTTGTGTTGGGCAATTCAACCACCAAAATTATTTAGGAACTAGGGGTAAGCCTAATTCCCTTTCACGGTCGAAGGCGTGGAGGAAAATGATGTCCGCCTGGCTGCCATTGTCAACTAAGACCTTGTGTAGGTCCCAGCCTGCCACGCTGCAGTTGATGACCATGGCGTCGATGTGGGGTGCGCTGCGCAGGTCGACATCTCTGGCGTCGAAAGTCAACAGCACGTGAGACCACTTTGTCTGCACGACGGGACCTGTGACGGCGACGTGGTTGACGCTACGGTAATGGTCCCTCTTCTGTCGCTTCGTATCGAAGTCGATGCTGGACCCCCCGGTGATCATGTGAATGACTCCACGATACGGCTGATCAGCGAAGTCTTCTTGTTTTGGTGCTTGGGGGTGGTTTGGGTGGTGGATGTTTGGCTGCTGTGGGGGTGGAGGTGGGAGTGGGGGAGGTACGATTTGTACCTCTTGGTGGTGTTGGTAAGCATGGTTAGGTGGATGTGGTGCGGGGTCGTGGTTGTATGGTTGTGGGAGTTGCTGATATGTGTGCGCGACAACTCTTGGGTTGTCAGCTGGTTGCGCCCAAGACATCCTGTCCCTAGTAGCCTTCGTTTCCGGGCAGTCCCTTGTTGGGTGCGCACAGTCTTCGCCGTGAAACAAGCAGTAGAAACGGCGCGGCTGTTGCGCTCGTCCCCAGCCCCGACCACGAGTTCCGTTGTCGCGGCCCTGGGGGGATAATCTTGGCGGCGAGGGGCCTCACCAGCGGGGTGCTGGTTGGCAATGTTGTGTACCTGCTGTTGACTGTGGCCGTCCCGACCGGAGTCTGACTGCGAAGGCCTTGTCCATGTCCGGCTGTACTGCGGAGGGTCCTTGGGTTTTCTCTAGGACTCGACCTTGCGCTGGTGGAGCTCTTCGGATCTGACATATTTTTCGAACAGCTGATACAGCTCCTGGAGGTTCTTGGGTGGATCCCTGATGCAGTGGCTATAAAGGACGCCAGCGCGAAGGCCGCTGATGGCGTAGTGAATGGTGATTTGGTCATCAACCGAAGGCAGTTGTGACTTGAGGGTCATAAACTTGCGGTAGTACTCCTGCAGGGTCTTTCTCTCTAGCTGCTTACAGAGTGACAATTCCGCCAAGGCATCAGTGTCTGGGCGGTACCCTTGGAAGATAAGCAGAAATTTGTCCCGGAGACTTCTCCAGGAGTCAATGGACATTGGGGGCAACCTGGTGTACCAGGTGAGAGCGGGGCCTTCGAGGGCGATGATGAATGACTTGGCCATCATGGCGTCGTCCCCTCCGGCTGATGCAACGATGACTTGATTGCTCATGATCTATTGTGCTGGGTCAGTGCTGCCGTTGTACTTGGGGTAGGTCCCTGCCCTGAAATTGGCGGGCCATGGTGACACTTGCGGTTGCGGCGCCAGGGGGCTTCGCTCGTCAAGGTAATTGGTGCCTTGGAAAGCTGCAGCATGTGGGATGAAGGGCCCGCGGTGAGGGACGAATAGGTCTTCGACTGGCGCACGCTGCTGGAGGGGCGGGCCGTGCTGCAGATCATGTTGGCCTTCGCGCTGCAAGAGCGCAATCTCTTGCTCAAGCTCCTGAGCCCTCTGCTCTTCATCTTGTATCATTTGGTGCAGCTTGGCCTGCACAGAGACGCGTTGGCGCTTGGCCTCAAGGATTTCCTTCTGCTTCTGAAGGTTGCGGTTTCTGAGGCGCATGGCCCGTAGCTGTAGCTGTTCTTCTGCGGAGATGCCGAGGACCTCACCATCATCTGCTGCGTCCTCGCCCTCTGGTGGTCTGAAGCCTGGGGTGGCACTTGTGGCTGCCCTTCGGAGCTGCAGGTGTGAAGGGTGCCTTCTGGAGTGTGTTGATCGTTGCGCTGTCTCTTACTGTGTGCTTCGTCTTCACCAGCTCCTTGGTGGGCATTGTCGGCGAGGGCCTTGCCCTTTTTCTCAGCTAGCAGGGCTGCCTTCGCTGCTTCATCGACGGATGGGGCTGCCTTCGAGCTAGCTCTTTTGGGTGCCATCGCGGGTGATTTTCTCGTAGCACGAATGGTGGGTGCCAATGTTGGAACTTGCGTTCCCGGGCAGGTTGGTTCCAACGGGGGAGTGAGCAAGATGTGAACACGGTTTAACTGGAGGCGGCAATTGCTTTGTTAATCCAGCCCCTCAAGGGCACTGTGCTGGGGTATTTATAGGTGCCTGAGTGCCCAGCGCCTCAATGTAAGGACGCATGTGCCCTCGGGCACCCGGTCTATCCTCGGAATATTCCTATAAAGGAGGGTTACAGTCTGTCATTACAGAAAAGTTGTTACAAATCAGGCTCGTAACACATTTATCCGAGCAGGGCCCGTTACAATGGGCCAAACCCCACATGGGCCTCCTGGCGGAGTGAGGACGTGGGACGGGGCGACATCGCCATAGGCCTTCGTCCTGTATCATAGAAGGCGAAGGGTGGACCTCGCCGGTCTTTATGCTCCCTATCGGCGCAGCGGGGTAGGCGTAGGGTGGACCTCGCCGGTCTTTCAGCTTCCTGCCGACGCAGTGAGGTAGACGAAGGCTGTAGTGGAGGGTAGCGTCTTCGCCTTCGCCCCAACACCCCCAGCATGCAAAAGGCCAGGTTACAGGAATGGTCTGTAGTTGCTGTGCGGGTAAATGTTGTTGCTTTGATAGGAATTGGCAGGCTTCACATCTCTGGACTAACTCGACGGCAACGCTCTTCACTGTTGGCCAATAGTAACCAGATCTAAAAGCTTTCCCAACCAGGGTTCTGGATGCAGCATGTACTCCACATTGCCCAGCGTGGATTTCTTCTAACAGTTGTTTCCCAATAGCCGAGTGAATGCATTTCATGAGGACTGCTGTCGCACCCCTTCTATACAGTATGCCCCCTATGAGGGTGTAGTGGGTTGACTGTCTTGCGTTGCGTTCTGCTGCCGACTTGTCATCCGGTTCTTCTTCATTTTTTATGTATGTGATGATAGGCTCTCTCCAGTCGTTGGAGTCCGACTCTGGTTGGCTCAAGATGTTGCACTCTTCTGCCTGATCTAAGAGAATACTCGGGCGTGATACCTCTTGGACGAAGATCTCGGGTGGGACCTAAGCTCGACTGGATCCCAGCTTTGACAACGCGTCTGCTACCGCGTTGCGGTCTCTCTCCACGTGATGAAACTCTAACCCTTCAAATTTGTCTTCTAATTTTTGGACGGCTGCGCAGTACTTGCCCATAGAATCAGTCGAGCAATCCCAGTCTTTATTTATCTGGCTTATGACCACTAAAGAATCTCCATATACCATCAATTTTTGATGCCGAGTGATACAACGATGCTCAACCCGTGGATCAGTGCTTCATACTCTGCTACATTATTTGATGCTGGAAACAGTAATTGGAGTGCGTACTTGAGTTGTTCACCTCCAGGGGCAATGAAGAGAATCCCTGCACCTGCTCCCTGTAGCTGCAGCGAGCCATCAAAGTACATTCTCCATACTTTGGTAGCCTTCGGGTTGTCTAGGACCTGATGTTCAGTCCACTCGAATATGAAGTCGACCAGCGCCTGAGTCTTGATTGCCGTGCGAGGTTGGAACTCTATGTCATGAGCTCCCAACTCGCACGGCCACTTGGCTATCCTTCTGATAGCTTCTTTTTTGTGGAGGATGTCCCCTACTGGAAATCCCGTGACTACTATGACTTTGTGGTCGTCAAAGTAGTGTCGGAGTTTGTGTGCGGTTAGAAGTACCGCATATAGCAACTTCTAGATTTGAGGATATCTTATTTTTGAAGGCCCAAGGACTTCACTGATGAAGTATACTGGATGCTGTATCAGGTGCACATGTCCTTCTTCCACCCGCTCGACTACTAACACGGTGCTTACCACGTGAGTCGTGCAGGAAATGTATAGTAACAGATCTTCTGCTGGCTGATTTATTGTGGCTCGGCATGGTGGCTTGAGCACTGGTGGTGTTGGTGACTTGTTCTCAAATGCTATGAATCAAGAACAAGGCAACATAAAATGTTAAATATTAATGCCCTTCGTCCTTCGAAACATTATTTCCCTTAGGATACAATGATCTTCAGAAGAAGGTCATGAAGGACATACCTTCGAATAACGAAGGTAAGACAGTAATAGGAGAAGCGTGTAAAATACGAAAGATAACATGAACAATCGTATAACATTATAAATTCATCTCCATTATGTTACCATGAGAAAATAAAAACAATATTGAATTACATTTAATACCTTCGACTAGATAGACATCAAAGGTACAAGCGTGATGTAAAAGCGAATGCCAAGTTCGCGTGAACAGTACGGGGGTACTGTTCATCTATTTATAGGCGTGGGACGCAGCCCACGTGAAATTACATTCATGCCCTTTACATTTGCTAATGACTATAAGGTAACTCATCGGGGTCTAAATAGCCTTTTCCCCTTTAAGTCGGTTCCCTTTCCTGCGGTCATGCCAAAGCTCTCTTGCGCGTAGCTTCGGCGCTGCATCATTCTTCGTATTGTTCATGCTTCTCCCACTATGGTTCTGTTTCGAATCCGAAGGTACCTGTTCATGTATTACAACTCCGGAAACATTGTTAAATCATGTTTTTGAGGACCTTCGGAACACAAAGGCCCCCAACAGTAGCCCCTCGCAAAGTTAATTTGTTAGAATAACGAATTCAGTTTGGGATATGGACGAAGACCCTGAGCCGAAGGTCCGAAAAAACACCTTCCCTTTGCTAGAATAGCAACAGTCAATGACAGACGGGGTCCTCCAACTTGGAGCGCGTTGGGCGTATAAATAAGAGCTCACCCCGAGCACATTTGGTACGTTACTTGCCGCCTGCTTTGCTTTGCTCAATTTCTTAGCTCTTGCTTACCAACAGTTGTTTAGTTTCTTAGATTTTCTAAGCTTCAGTTCTAAGGACACATTTTCACCATTTCCAAAGAAGAGATGTCTCAAGACAAAAAAGTTGCTGCTGAGACGAAGCTGAGCGAGGAGGAGAAGCTCCTTGAGGAGAAGACCGCTGGATTTATTGAGTCAATTGCAAAAACAAACACAGAGAAGATAATCAGAGAAATATTAGAAGGCTTGTCTGAAGATACTGATGATAGCGACAGCTATGATGTGGAGAGTGGAGGCGAAGACTCAGAAGATCGTCCTTGGCGACCAAGTCACACAGTCTTCGAGAAATCAACTATCAAACAGAGTCATCTTGATAATATGAGAGGAAGGTACTTTCGAGATATTTCTATTGTGAGGGCTGACGTAGACAGAGCCACTCCTGCTCCTGAAGAAGACGAAGTTGTAATCTACTGAAGTTTCTTCAAAGCTAGACTTCGGTTCCCATTAAGCAGATTTGTGGTTGAAGTTTTAAAGATATATCAGATTTTCTTTCACCAGATCACTCCCAAAGCTATTATTAGAATGGGGATCTTCGTCTAGGCTGTGAGGAGTCAAGGTCTAGAGCCAAGCGCAAGATGTTTTTGCAGTATGCACGAGCTTTCGTATGAGACGAAGCCTTGGGGTAAGGAACAATATCATAACAACTTTGGGTGCTACAGCTTTGTTGCTCGCTCTGGTGCAAGCTACCCAGTGCCAACGTTCCGGAAGAGGTGGCCCGGGGCCTGGATGGAAGAATGGTTTTACGTGAAAAATGATTTGAAAGCAAGAGAAGATATTAAAGGAATCATTATGCGACCCATCTGGTCACATTTCGGCCTTCGAAAACCGAAATTAGAGATTGATGAGGCAACCGAAGCATGCCGAAGGGCCTTCAGTACAGTTTGTTCTTTTATCGAGACAAGAGATTTGGTTCAAGAACATATAGCCTACAGGATATGGCCACTGATAGACAGCTGGGAAATGCCAAAGGAAATCATCACTAACCCTAGCAAAGGTGGTTTGGTTTGATTGAAATATAATTTCAGGTTTGGAGACCAATTTATCGAACCAGACGATGACTGGCTGAAGTGTGTTGAAAATACTAGTGATGAACTACTTGGAACATACTCCAAGTCTGAAGATAATGCATTATCTACAGCCTTCGGGAGCCGAAAAAAGAAAAGGCTAAATAGAGTTTTTGATACTATCGAATTTGTGTACCCTGACTATCGCTACCCGCCGCGGGGGAAGAAAAGAAAGGGTGCAACTCCTGGGAAGGCTACTGCTTCGGCTACCTCAAGCGAGCCCGCACCGAAGAGGAAAAAGTTGAAGGTCCTTACTCACCGACCGCGCTACATTGAACCGGCCATAGTGCCTGAATTCGGCGGTGAGACTTCTTCAGCTACTAAAGCCAAAGGACTTGCTCTTGCGCAGAAGATTGAAAAGCCGGCTGCAATGCCGAAGACTGACAAAATTGAAGAACCAAAAATCGAAGAGACGAAAACATTGGAAGTTCTAAGCCTTTCGGGAGGAGTGGAGGTGCCAAAGACACAAAAAGGTCTAGCAGCGACCCCAAGAGAAAAAGGATGGCTAGTGTACTAGATGTACTGGAGACAATAAAAGCTTCAAGCTCTACTCCAGGGAAAATTGCCAAGGCTTCGAAGGCGCAGATTGAAACCGAGGCAAAGGTAACCAAAGCCGAAGCTACAATGAGCTAGGCCGATGCCAAAGCTGGGCCTTCAGAGCTTGTCAAAGAGAAATCCTCGGAAACTGGAGAAAAGGCAGCGGGAGAAGAAGCTATAAAACAGATTTTTCTTGAAAAAACTGTCGCATCTACTCCCGAAGCGTCTTCCAAAGTCCTTGATTATATTATCCGACATGCTTCGGGAAAAAGATTATCTGAATAAGAAATTTTTGAAGCTAAACACTATGCCCGAGAACTGAAGTACCCAAAAGGGGCCTTAGTGTTTAATGGCACAGATGAAGATGACTTCTTGTATTGCCTCCTAGAGAACAAGGAATTATCTGTCTGTCGGGAGATGGCCAGAAGTATGGGGTTCCCGAAGCTTGAAGCTGGCCTCTGCGCCATGACGAAGGACGATCTTGCGGATAGCCTTGCATATAATAGTCTGAAGGTACAAAAATTGTATATTTGGAGGTTTATGAATTTTGAATTATTCTTTTGTTCTTATATCAACCCATTCATTTTTTCATATAGGGTTTAATACTTAGCAACGCCTTAAGGGCGCAATAGAATGCCGAAGACGAGAGTTGCACTATTGCTCTCAACAACCTTCGGTCAGAGGTTATCAAGCTGAGGAACGAAGCTTTGGAAAAAGACAAAATTCTACTTACATTGGTGGACAAAGTAAAGGGGGATGAAGCTAGCTTTAAGGCTCAATCTGAAATCCAAAGGAATGAGATTAAAAACCTTCAAAAACAACTGGCCGAAGCCAAATTGAAATGCGCTATTGCCGAAGCTGACCGAGATGCCAGTGAGTACTGGAAAAATTATTTTGAAAAAACAGTTGCAGAGCTTCGCTCATCGAAAGAAAGATGTTTTGAAAAGTCTGTAGAATGTGTCAAAAAGATAAAAACTAGCTTCGCCAACGTGGGTGCATATTCAAGCGAAGACAACTTCATAAGGGGCGACCCTGAGGGCGTAATTGAGTGGATCAGCAGCGAAGCCGAAGCCTTTGAAGAAATTCTGAGCGACCGTGGGGACGTCTGCGCGTTCTCTGGTGCGAGAGGAGTTGCAGCTATTTTGGAGAAAGCAGGGTGCGATCATGTTAAAACTTTGGCCTAGGCCGAAGCTGCTTTGTCTATTGATGATACGAAGGACCCCTCGGCCGAAGCAAGCTTAATAGGTGGAAAATTTTCACTGATATTTGGGAAAATGGCGGCCGAGGGATGGCGCATGAAATAATGAAAAAGAGTGAAAAAGACATTCATGACGCTCGAGAAGCAACAACAACAGCTGAAAAAGCTGCGGAACTTGAAAAACAGATAGGTATTACTTAATGGCTTTTAACTTTATTGCTTATTTTTGTGATTTCGAACTAATTTATGTCTTCTATTGCAGCTGAACTATCTCCTCCCCCAGAGCCCTTCGACCCATTGGCCGACCCAGAGACAAAGAAGTCAGTAGAAATTATTAATATGGCCGAAGCTATTGTGGACGAAGTTGTCACGAAATTATTAACCAAAGCTGCAGAAGAAGTCCTAAAGGAAGAAGAATAGCTATTTGTAAAAACATTCCTAAAATATTAATGTAACATTTGCTGGAACATGCTTGTAATATTCAGTGCTCGTAGGTTTTGAATGTAATATATGAATGGTTTTGCAATTCATTTCTTTGCGATGCATGAAACTTTTATGTACATACTGTTTTTGAGCCTTTGGCGAAAAAACACCTTCCCTTCTTTTCATGCTTCGTAAAAAAATCCTCCAAGTGTCGCAAAAACATCAATGTTTCGTCAACAATAGATTTGTTCCTCCACCTTAGAGCTGATGAAGCTGTATTTCTTCAAAGTTATTTTGTGCCTTAGCACAATTTCATTTTTTCGAAACATTCTCCGAAGGTCAACATTGTATCCCCTTCTTGTGCCATTGATGCAATATGATGTATGATGTTATGTTATGCGAAATGATGTGATGATGTTATGTTATGCAAAATGATATTTATGCCGAAGACACACACTCGCACCCCCATAGTGGAATACACAATCTCTTTGCCGCTTATTTTTCGGCTTCACCGCTTATTTTTTGGTGTATCAGCGCTGACTTTTCGCTGTAAGTTCTGCATTCCCTTAGGAACGTCTTTTGAACTTCTTCGCCTTCTATTTTGGCGGTATTCGCGTTGACTTTTCGCGCTTCGCCTTATATTTCGGCGGTATTTGGCTCTGCATTCCCTTTGGAACGACTTTTGAGCAGAAAACCTACACTGCGCTCCCTTAGGAATGACTTTTTATATCTTCGGCAAACTTACACTGCGTTCCTTAGAACGACTTTTTGTAGCTTCGGGGATACTTGTAATGTGATTTTTAGGCCTGCGATCCCTTAGGAACGACTTTTGTGCTTCAGTGACTTTTTGGACTTCGTGAGTCTGTGGAGAGGATATATTTCGCTATGACAAGAACGAAGCTATTATAGGAAATTGAAAATGACAAGAGAACTAGGTTTTCAAAAGTTGTTCCTTATTAAAAAAAGAAAATGACAATGAATGTAAAAACTGTTTCAGGGGTAGGATATCTCTCAATAGATATGCTTCGATTCTGGCACAGTACTGTTGACTGTGCGAGCATCGGACTCCTCCCTGAAATCTCGCTGCTGATGGGTCTGTTGGCCCCCTTCTGGCTACTGGCCTCGTGAATACACGGGCTGTAGTGGTGGCGGAGGTGGAAGCTGTGGCCAAGACGCCTGTGGCTGGCTAGCGGAAGCAACAGAAGCTGCAGGATGGTTACCCACATACTCTGGTATGTAGGGTGAATGATACGAAGCAGTGTGCATGACCTGCTTTGGCTGGTTCTGCTGAGCTGCAGCTTCTGCTATTTCCTTTTGTTTTTGAATGGTGAAATGGCACATCCTTGTAGTATGGCCCTTGTCCTCACCACAGAATAAGCAATAAATTTTTCTGGGCTAATCCCCAAACCTTCCTCCGAAGCCCCTGGCGCCTCTGCCTCTTGGAGCTGTCGGCCGGAAAGAGCTTTGTTGCTGCCCCAAAGATTGTGAAGTATATTGTGACTTCTGCAGCTGATTTCCTCTGTCATCATTCTGAGTGGAGTGAATTGACCTAACATGCCTTGGGTGGATTCTTCCTCCGAAGCCCCTGGTCATCTCAGAGAACCTGTAGGCTTCCTCCCTTCTTTGGCCAAAGTCATTGTCAGCCCGGATGTATTCATCCATCTTTTGGAGCAACTTCTCCAGGGTCTGAGGTGGCTTCTTGGCGAAGTATTGGGCCGTAGGTCCTGGCCGAAGCCCTTTGATCATGGCCTCAATGACGATTTCATTGGGCATAGTTGGCGCTTGTGCCCTTAAGCGCAAGAACCTTCGGACATACGCCTAGAGGTATTCTTCGTGATCTTGCGTGCACTGGAACAAAGCTTGAGCAGTAACCGGCTTCGTCTGAAAGCCTTGGAAACTGGTGATTAGCATGTCCTTCAGCTTCTGCCATGATGTAATTGTTCCTGGCCAAAGAGAGGAGTACCAGGTTTGCGCAACATTCTTGACTGCCATGACGAAAGATTTCGCCATGACTACGGTATTGCCCCCATATGAAGATATGGTTGCTTCGTAGCTCATCAAAAAATGCTTCGGATCTGAGTGCCCATCATACATGGGGAGCTAGGGTGGTTTGTATGATGGGGGCCATGGGATAGCCTGCAGTTCTGCTGACAGAGGAGAAGCATTATCAAAAGCAAAATTTCCCTGATGGAAATCATCATACCATCCATCCTCGTTGAAGAAGCCTTCTTGATGAAGCTCCCTATGTTGGGGCCTTCGTTCTTGTTCGTCTTGAGCAAGATGGCGTACTTCTTCAGTGGCTTCGTCAATCTGCCTTTGAAGGTCAGCTAGTCGGGCCATCTTCTCCTTCTTCCTTTGTACTTGCTGATGAAGTATCTCCATGTTTCTGATTTCTTGGTCCAACTCTTCCTTCTGAAGTGTTGGGCTAGTGGCCTTCCTCTTCTGGCTTCAGGCCTCTCGGAGAGAAAGGTTCTCTTGATTTGGGTCCAGTGGCTGTAATGCAGCAGCCCCTATCGCTGAAGCTTTCTTCAGCGGCATGACGAGGTTTAGTGCTTGCTGAAGGTGGTCGAAAAAGGGTTCACCGGAGGTGGGCGCCAATGTTGGTGACTTGTTCTCAAATGCTATGAATCAAGAACAAGGCAACATAAAATGTTAAATATTAATACCCTTCGTCCTTCGAAACATTATTTCCCTTAGGATACAATGATATTCAGACGAAGGTCATGAAGGACATACCTTCGAATAACGAAGGTAAGACGGTAATAGGAGAAGCGTGTAAAATACGAAAGATAACATGAACAATCGTATAGCATTATAAATTCATCTCCATTATGTTACCATGAGAAAATAAAAACAATATTGAATTACATTTAATATCTTCGACTTGATAGACAGCAAAGGTACAAGCGTGATGTAAAAGCGAATGTCAAGTTCGCGTGAACAGTACGGGGGTACTGTTCATCTATTTATAGGCGTGGGACGCAGCCCACATGAAATTACATTCATGCCCTTTACATTTGCTAATGACTATAAGGTAACTCATCGGTGTCTAAATAGCCCTTTCCCCTTTAAGTCGGTTCCCTTTCCTGCAGTCATGCCGAAGCTCTCTTGCACGTAGCTTCGGCGCTGCATCATTCTTCGTATTGTTCATGCTTCTCCCACTGTGGTTCATTTTCGAATCCGAAGGTACCTGTTTATGTATTACAACTCCGAAAACATTGTTAAATCATGTTTTTGAGGACCTTCGGAAGATGAAGGCCCCCAACAGGTGGCGTGGTCAGGAACTTTTTCAGCGCCTCTAGAGCTTCTTGTGCCTCTGTGGTCCACTGAAACTTGTCCACCTTTTTGAGCAACTTGTAGAATGGCATGCCTTTCTCGCCTAGCCTTGTTATGAATCTACTCAGGGCTGCCATGCATCTAGTAAGCCTCTGTACCGTTTTCTATGATCGTGGTGCTTCCATTCTCATGATGGCTTCGATTTTCTCGGGGTTGGCTTCGATTCCCCGATGGCTGACGATGAATCCGAGTAACTTTCCTGCCGGTACTCTGAAGACACACTTTTCTGGGTTGAGCTTCCACCGGTATTGCCTCAAGCTATTGAAGACCAGCTGCAAATCTTCGATGAAGTTCTCTGAGTTCTCTATTTTGATCACCATGTCATCAACATAAGCTTCCACCTGCTTGCCCCAGTGATCGGCTAAGCATGTTTGAATAGCTCTCTGGTAGGTCGCTCCCGCGTTCTTGAGGCTGAACGACATGGAGGTATAGTAGAAGGCTCCAAACGGGGTGATGAATGTTGTCTTCTCTTCATCTTCTTTTGCCAAGCTGATCTGATGGTATCCAGAATAGCAGTCTAGGAAGGGTAACATAGAGCATCCAGCAATCGAATCAACCACCTAATCTATTCTGGGGAGTCCGAAGGGATCCTTCGGACAGTGTTTGTTGAGATCAGTATAGTCAACGCACATGCGCCAATCCACTTTATTCTTTTTGAGTACAAGAACAGGATTTGCCAGCCACTCAGGATGCATCACTTCTCTAATGAACCCTGCTGCCACTAAGCGAGCTAACTCGGTGCGAATAGCTTCTCTCTTGTCAGGCGTGAAACGACGCAGCTTCTGTTGAATCAGCTTTGCTTGAGGATAGACCTTCAATTTGTGCTCGGCCAGTTCTCTCGGGACTCCCAGCATATCCACAGGTTGCCATGCGAATACGTCCCGGTTATCTTGCAGGAACCGGACGAACGCGCTTTCCTATTTGTTGTCGAGGCTAGAACCGATGATGGCGGTCTTGCGTTCATCAGCGAACCCCAGGTTGATCCTCTTCGTCTCTTCAGTAGGCCGCATAGAGGTCACGGCTTGAGCTTCATTCATGGGTATCACAAAGTTTCCCTCAGGCTTTGTGTTCGCCTGCACGGAGGAGGTCGTCGGTGGTCTAGTTGTGAGGGCCGCCTGAATGGCTCCTCGAAAGCATTCTGCGGCGCCTTGGAAGTCAGCGTGCACGGTAATGATTCCTTGTGGTCCTGGCATCTTCAATATCATGTAAGAATACTGCGGGATAGCCATGAATTTTGCCAGCCCTGGCCTGCCGATGATGGCGCTGTATCCGCAATCAAAACTCGCCACTTTGAACCTCAGGAACTCGGTTATGTAGTTTTCTGGAGTTCCAAAGGTAACGAGCATGTAGATATGCCCGAGCGGGTATTCCCCTTCGGTTGGCACAATGCCAAAGAAAGGGGTGTCTGACTCGGTGAGGTCTTTGAGTGCGACCCCAAGCCTAAGAGCGTCCAGGGGAAGGTAACGTTGATGCTGCTTCCCCCGTCCACTAGTACTTTCTTTACCCTACTCTCTTGGATCACTGGATCGACGAGGAGTGGGTACTTTCTCGGATGGTCGAAGTTGAGCCATTGGTCCGCTCAGCTGAAGGTGATCGGGAATTCCGACCACTGGTAGGGAACTGGGGTACTAGTGGTCGCCACTAGTACCTATCGGTCATTGAGCTTTTGCTGCCTTCTATTTTCCTGCGACCCGTGTCCTCCGAAGATGACGTTGACCTCTCCGTCGACGCGCGGGAATGCTCCGTCTCCTCCCCTTTCCTATTGTCAAGGCTGCCTGGCCCCACCAGGCCCTCCTCATGGTGGGGGAGGTGGTAGAGGCTGGAATGGTCAGCCATTCCCGACGGAATGCTTGAAGTCTCTGCAGTTCCGCAGGGTGTGGCGCATATCCTTGTGGTACAGGCACTAGGCATCGAGGATGTCGTCCAGTGTCCGCTCGCCTCCATGGGGTGCCCCTCGGGCATGAGAGACAGGTGGTCCGGCGGCGTGGACCTCTTCACGGGGCCTCTTCTCCCAACGCTTCTCGGGTTGCTGGTTTGCGTCGCGCTGCGGTGCTGGTGGTGCGGGTTTTGTTCCCTCGATGAGGTCTAGAGCCTGTTCATCGGCGGTGATGTAGAGGTCCACTTCTCGAAACAGCTGCTCAGAGGTGGTTGGCGCTTTCTGCAGTATGGCTCGGACAAAGGCCGAGTCATTAGATCCCTAGTAGAAGTCCTCAATCACCGCCGCCTCAGTGACTTCGGGGATATGATTTCTCATGGTCTGAAATCTCTTAAGGTACGACCGAAGTGTCTTGTCCCCCCGGAGCCTAATGGATTTGAGGTCCCATGGCTGCACCGGCTTATCGGAGAGGGATTAAAAGTTGGCGATGAAACGCCGACTGAAGTCGCTCCAATCGTTGATGCAGTGTCGTGGCAGGTGTCGTAGCCACTACAGTGCATCTTACTCGAGAACGATGGGTAAGTATGCAGTCATCACGTCTTCAGTTGCCCCAGCGGCCCGAGCAGCGGTTGTATAGACGGCCAACCAGCCTCCTGGGTCCTGCTTAGGCTCATACTTGTCAACGTTGGAGACCTTGAAGTTTGGGGGCCATTGGATGGCCCTGAGACGCGGAGTAAGCGCGGATACTCCACATGTGTCCTCCTGTCGATGTTCATGGTGCCGGTCCCGGGGAGGAGAGTCGCTGATGTGCTGTCTCGATCATCCCCCCCGGGCCAGGCCAGTAGTTGAGGCTCCTGCCAACTCAACTCGGGTGGTGCGACTTCGAGCCAAGACACCATGGTCCCGATCGTACTTCTCCCAATGCTTTATCTCGTTTCCGTGTCGTCGTTCGCGTGAAGCATTGATGGAGCTACGTGCGTCTCGCCAACTGTTGATGGCGTGTCGTAGGTCACCTAGAGGATGGGTAAGGGGCAGAAGGTGATTAGCCGCTCGAGTGAGCAGCCGCCTACAACCTTCAGCATCCGGAGTCTGGGGGAGACCATCAGCTATCCGAGCCAACACTCCTCCGACTTCACTCGGCGTGTTCATTGCACGAGCAAAGTCAGGGTTTAGTTTTCGAGCGAAGAGAGGGTTCTCTCGGCGTAACCTCGCATCCTGCTCAGCGTGTTCTCGATCTTGGTCTTGAGCCTGCCGTCGGTCGCGTCGGCGAGAATTCCTCCTTTCTCTGAAGACTCGTTCATTAGGAGTTTCCCCTACTTCTGAGGCTTCATCTCAGGATACTAGTTGCGCTGGGTCCCGCTCCCCAGCTTCATGATGTCGCCGAATATTCTGGCGTCTGTTTCTCTGGCGTCGAGCTTCTCGCTGGGGAGGCTCTTCTCCTAGCATGGTTGGCTCGTCGTCGAAGATGGGAGATGACTCCAATCTCCCCCTGATGAAGAGGACATCAGGGTAGAAAGGAGTTGCTGCGGTGATGGATTCCTTTTCGTCCTTCTTTGAGGGCGAAGGTGTCGGAAGGATAACTTGATGGGCCTCCATCCCACTTGCTTCTTTCTTTCTTGTAATCCGTGTCCACTCCTTTGTGGATGAAGTGGACAACGAGGTTCTTCAGGTAAGTGAATTCTTGGCTCTTGACTCGCAGAAGGTAGCCTTCGCCTAGGGCGCAGGAGGTTGCGCAATTCGCTGCCTTGTTCTGGCTTTCCTGGAGATTTCTGAGGAAAGCTTTTTCTCTGGTGGATCCGCTATGCAGTGCAAAATTCCTTCTTCATCTGCTATGGATGAGATGGTCTCGAAGCAGAACACGGATCTAGGGCAGAGAGCGATCTTGCACTAGGAAGTGATAGCCATTGAGCTAGCTCTTATCAACGTCACACCCCCTACCTGGCGCGCCAGCTGTCGGTGTTTGGAGCCCGACCGCACACCCGGGGTTACCCCTCGCGGTGCTTTTGAGTAGGACGGTGCTTTTGACTGTAACTCAATGGTTTGTGTGGGATGCACGAGAGATGACAGGTGATTTTCTACAGGTTCGGGTCGCTTTGAGATGCGTAATACCCTACTTCCTAGTGTGGATCTTTATGTGGCGAGTTACAAGAGAGGTCTCCTATGTGGAGAAAAGCTAGTAGGCTAGGTAGATGATCGATGAATCTGATGGGGTACCCCTTAGGCCTTATATACTTGACTGTGGGGCATTACATGCGTGTATGATGACTATGTGTACCTAAGTAATAGTGAACCGACTAAACTTATCCCCCTATAATTTTGCCAACCTATCCCTAGTTTGCTCCGACATCCAAGGATGCTGTGCGGGAAAATCGGATCGACGCTGTGGATAGCGCTTAAATCCAATGAGCCGCTTGGGCCCGAGTCTGCTTCTTCATCGCGTCGGCCCCTTCCTCCAGCGGCTCTCCCCTGGCCCACGAAGAGGTGGCCTTGCGAGATAATAGGCCCAAAGCCTTTCGTGAGGCCTTCTTGCCTTCTAGTGGACCTGGGGGATATCTGTCCCCCACACTTGTCATCCTCGAAGCTAGGGGGTCCTCCACGTACACCTCCTTCTTGATTGGCCCATTAAGGAAAGCGCTCTTCATGTCCATTTGGTAGAGCTTAAAAGAATGGTGAGCAACATAGGATAATAATATACAAATAGACTCAAGCCTAGCTACAGGAGCAAAAGTCTCCTCAAAATCCAAACCTGTGACTTGGGCATAACCTTTTGCCACAAGTCTCACCTTGTTTCTTGTCACCACTTTGTATTCATCTTGTTTGTTGCAAAACACCCACTTGGTGCCCACAACATTTTTCTTTGGATGTGGCACTAGAGTTCACACTTCATTTCTTTTGAAGTTGTTGAGCTCCTCTTGCATGGCCAACACCCATTCAGGATCCCACAAGGCTTCTTCTACCCTGAAAGGCACAATAGAAGAAACAAAAGATTAGTGCTCACAAAAATTTGCAATACGTGAATGAGTAGTAACTCCCTTGCTAATGTCACCAAGAATTTGATCCACTGGATGATCCCTTTGAATGTTGGTGCGGACTTGGGTTGGAGGTGCTTGTGGTACTTTTTCCTCCTCCCTTCCTTCTTGTTCTTGTGCTCCCCCTTGATCCATGACATCGTCCTGATGTACTTGTTCCTCATCTTGAGTTGGGGGCTACACCATTGTTGAGGAAGAAGGTTGATCTTGCACTTGTTGTTCATGTGGTCGCACATCGCCTATCGCCATAGTCCTCATTGTGGCTGCCAGAACCTCATGTTCATCTATGCCATCAAATTCTACTTGCTCTCTTGGAGAGACATTAGTCTCATCAAATACAACATCACTAGAGACTTCAACTAAACCTAAAGATTTGTTGAATACTCTATATGCCTTTGTATTTGAGTCATAACCAAGTAAAAACCCTTCAATGACTTTGAGAGCAAACTTTGAATGCCACCTTTCTTGATCA
Source organism: Zea luxurians (assembly GCA_029449295.1). Lineage (NCBI taxonomy): Eukaryota > Viridiplantae > Streptophyta > Magnoliopsida > Poales > Poaceae > Zea > Zea luxurians. The sequence goes on along the minus strand of JAOPSE010000082.1, from coordinate 2,101,852 downwards.
ATATGTAGCATTTCCTCTCAAATACACGAAAGTAAGAAACATTAGGTTTGTTACCGGTGAGTAGCTCATATGCCATCTTCTTGAGCAGGCAATGAAGATAGAGACAGTTTATGGCATGTCAAGCCGTGTTTACAGCTTTCGACCAAAACCGTTCTAGTGTCTTGTATTCTCCCAGCATCTTTGTTGGGGACCTTTCCTCTTCTGAAGGTCCTCAAAAACATGACTAACCATTTATTTCTAGCATAATGTCGAGTATTTCAGGAGCTTTGTCATAAACAAAGGTTCATGATGGGAGTTCTCTTCTCCATCGAAGGTCTTTAAGACGAAGATATAGGCTGAAAATGACAATGATGAATGCCGAAGTTATAGTCAAAGAGCAACAGCTTCGGCTTAAAATGATGTCGAAGATCAAGCATGATGCTGAGCCGAAGAGGAAAAGACTAGCTAGTCCCTAATGCTGAGCCGAAGAGGAGATAATGCTTCCAAGAATGAAGGTCCTTAATCTTTAACAATTGTATTGCCTTGTTCTTGATTCACAGCATTTGAGAACAAGTGACCAACATTGGTGCCCACCTTCGGTGAACTCAAATGACCACCTTCGACAAACAGCTTGAGCAACCACCTTCGTCATGACGTCGAAGAAGGCAATAGCGCTAGGGGCTACCCTCGCGCCATTGGACATCAACCAAGAAGGAATTCCTCTGAGAGAAGCCCGAAACCAAAAAAGGAAGGCCATTATCCCAACACTAGAGGAAAAAGAGAAATATCAAGAGATCAGAGATCTAGAGGCTATCCACTAGCAAGTGGAGAAAAGAAGGGATAATATGCTTCGGCTAGCTGAACTCCAGAAGAAGATTGATGAAGCTGCCGAGGAAATGCGCCATATCACGCAGGACAATGAACAAGGAAGAAGGCCACAACAGAAAGAGCTTCGTCAGGAAAGCCCAAACTATGACAATGTGTGGTATGACGATTTCCATCATGATAACTTTGCTTTCGATGATGCTTCTCTCATAGCAGCAGAGTTGTAGGCTACCCCGTGGCCACCTTCGTACAAGCCGCCACAACTCCCCATGTACGACGGGCACTCCAACCCAAAGCAGTTCCTTATGAGCTACGAAGCGACCATATCATCATATGGTGGCAACACGGCTGTCATGGCGAAATCCTTCGTCATGGTAGTCAGGAGCGTGGCACAGACGTGGTATTCCTCCCTTCGGCCGGGAACAATCACGTCATGGCAGAAGCTGAAGGACATGCTGGTAACTAGTTTACAGGGTTTCCAAATGAAGCCAGTAACTGCCCAAGCTCTGTTCCAGTGCACGCGGGACCATGAGGAATACTTGGAAGCGTATGTCTGAAGGTTTTTGCGTCTTAGAGCTCAGGCGCCAACGGTGCCAAATGAAATTATCAATGAAGCCATGATCAAGGGGCTTTGACCAGGACCAACAACATAGTATTTCGCCAGAAAACCTCTGCAAACTTTGGAGAAGCTTCTGCAAAAGATGAACGAATATATCAGGGCCGACAACGAGTTCTGGCAGAGAAGAGAAGATGCCTACAGATACTCCAAGATGACTAGGGGCTTCGGAGGAAGACTCCACCCTAGGCATGTCAGGACGATTCATAACCCTAGCTCAAGCGATGATAAGGGCAATCTTACTCAAGGGCATCAACACAACTCTCAGTCATCAGGGTCACAACAAAGCTCCTTTAGGCCACTAGCTCCAAGAGGTAGAGGAGGAAGAAGCTTCGGTTGAAGGTTTAGCTCCCAACCAAGAAGGTTATTTTGTTTATTCTGTGGAGAAGACAAAGGACATTCAACAAGGACGTGCCAAGTCACGATCCAGAAACAAAAGGAAATAGCTGAAGCCGAAGCACGACAGAATCAGCCGAAGTAGGTCCTGCATACTGCTTCATGCTTTTTCCCATACATCCTCGAGTATGTGGGCAACTAGCAGTCCATAGCATCAGTCGCTTCGGCAAGCCACTCACAAGCTGCATGGGCCCGCTACCACCACCACCACCCATGGCTCTAGTCTTGTCTCACAATCAGCAGCCAAAAGGGCACTGCCAGGCACAACAACAATGTGATACACGCGAAGAGTCTGAAGCTCGGATAGTCAACAACACTGTGCTAGAGTCGAGACACATTTACTGAAACAATACAGGGGCTCAATCAAAAAAATCATACTCAATGTAATCTTTGCTTTTCTTGTCTTTATGTTTTTCCCTAAAGACAATATAAGAAGGTACAACCTTCGGTTTGTTGTAATGAATCTGGGGTTACACCACCGAGTGTAACAGAAAAGGCGAAGAAGCTACAAAGTTGTTCCTACGAGGATGCAGAGCTAAAGTGCCACCTAAGTAAATGGTGAAGAAGCTCCAAAGTCGTTCCTAAGGGGATGCAGAGCTAAAATGCCACCTAAGTAAAAGGTGAAGAAGCTCCAAAGTCATTCCTAAGAGGACGCAGAGCTTAGCTCCAAAGTCATTCCTACGGGGATGCAGAGCTAAAATACCACCTAAGTAAAAGGTGAAGAGACTCCAAAGTCGTTCCTAAGGGGATACAGTCTTACTTTTACGATTCGTGCATTAACATCATTTGCATCATACCATCATATCATATTGCATACCATAGCATCATACATCATCTTGCATCACCAGAAACAGTTGAAAAAGAAGGAAAATTGCTCCTTAAAACATACTAGCTAACCCATGAGGTTAAGTCTATCTTCGACAAAGAGTCACGAAAGGACGTATTAATAATACATGACCTATGCCAGAAGCAGAGGTGTTTTTATACAAGGTTTGTACCTTCAGCAACGGTATTCTTATGCAACATCTACGGCAAGACCTTCAAAGTTGCTTCGGCAAAGAAGGGGGATTTCTTTTTTCTTTATGAAGCGTGAAAAGAAGGGAAGGTGTTTTTTCGACTATAGCTCAAAAACGGTACGTTCAAAGATTTCATGCCTCACAAAGAAATATATTACATCATTAAGTACACAAATAGTTGACAATTGTTTCTTACAAAAAGAAGCTGCATACAAAAATTCTAAAGTCTGAATAGTCAAGATCTAGACATCTTCCTTCAAAACTTTATCAGCAGCTTCGTTTAGTAGCCTGTTAACTGCTTCATCAATGGCTTCGTTAGCTATTCTAATTACATCAAGTGCCCCTTGAGACGGATCGGCTTCAAGGTCATATGGCTCCGGAGGGGGAGAGAGTTCAGCTGCACCATAGTATAAGTGTTTGTTAGTTTCGAAGCTAGATCACAATAAATATACCTATAAGTTTTGCACGTTCTGCAGCTTCTTCAGCTTTCCTGGCATCTTCCAAGGTAGCATGAGACCCCTCATCTTTTCTGATAGCTTCGTTAGCCATCTCTCGGCCACCTTTCAACCAGACTTTGGAATAAAATTTTTCACTCAGTGTAGCGGCTTTGGCTGAAGGGTTCTTAATGTCATTGGTTGAGACCGAAAATTCTGGCTGAATTACAGCCTTTGCGTGCTCACAGCCAACCTTCTCAAGAAGTGACACAGCTCCACAGGCACCGGTGAAGGCGCAGAAGTCTCCCCTATCACTGAGAATTTTGTCAAAGGCTTCGGCCTCGCCGCCGATCCACCGAATAACTCCATCAGGATCGCCATGGATAAAATTTTGCTCCATAGAGAATGCACCAACTTTGGTAAAGCTATTTTTCAATTTATTACAACATTCCATGGCAACATTGTAGCATTCCTCTTTTGCTCACCGAAGCTCCTTGACATTTTTCTGAACCCTTAGCCGTTCAGTATCAGATATTTCATGTTTTGTTTGCTCGACATTAAAATTTTCACTCACTTCATCGAGTTTCTTCTCCAATCCCTGCACTTTGGATCTGTGCAATTCCACTTGAATAGATAGCGCATCTCTAAGTCAGCAATACTCTTTGCATATTTTTGTTGCTTTTCTTCAAACTCCATCTTCTGCTCTGCCTCGGAAAGGCTAGACAACCTAGCTTTGTTAGATTTCAATCTCTCTACCAAGGAGAGTAGGATTTTATCTTTCTCAAGAGCTTCATTTCTCAGCGTTATAAATTCTGAATGAAGATTTCCAATTGCTATCTGATTGCTCTCATCTTCTGCATCCTTTTGAGCCTTTAAAGCTTTGCTAAGATTTAAACCCTAACAAACAAGAAACATTCAAAAACTAATAATAAAAATTACCACAAAATAGTTCATCATAACAAAAATTACCAAATGTGAGGACAAAATATACAAACCTTTAGGCTGTTATAGGCGAGACTGTTCGCAAGTTGGTCCTTCGTCATTACAGACAGACCAAGCTCATGCTTCGGGTATCCCATGTTGTCCATCATTTCCCAACAAACACTAATCTCCTTGCTGTCTAGAAGATAGTAAAGGAAGTTATCTTTGTCGCTCCCTTCATAAACCAAGGATCCTCAGGGGTATTTCAGGTCCCTGGCATAATGTTGCACTTCGGCAACTTGTTCTTAGGATAGTTGCTTCCCCGAAGCATGATAAACAATATATTCTAAATAAACTTGAGAAGTTGCTTCAGGGGCAGGCAATGTTGGATTTTCATGAAGACTTTAGCTAGTTCTACTGGATTAGCTCCCGAAGTTTTAGCTTCAATGTAAGTGGGAGAAGCGCTTGAGTGGATACTTCCCTTAGATCTTCAGCTTTGTCCTTGGGAGTTTTAGTGGAAGTAGGAGTCGACATCTTTGTAGATTTTAAAACAGCATCCAAAACACTGGCCATCCTCCTTTTCTTAGGAGTCATTGTTGCAGCAGTTGTCAGCTTCGGCAACCCCGTTGTAGTTGGGAGACTCGACAGTTTTGAATGCTCTTCTGTCTTTGAGCTCTTTATTTCCGACTCTTCTACTGGACCAGCACTAGCTTCGACCGTCACAGCAGGAATTGTTTCCAAAGCTAAGGAGATAACTTCAGCCTATTCAGCAATCTCTATCCTCGTTGTATCAGGTATTGCAACTGTCCTTTTTATAGAATGTGGCCGTGGCCTATGTGCCAAAACCTTAGCTCTCTTCGGCTTAGGTGCGATGGAAGAAGATAAAGTTGCCATTTTTATTTTAGACCCTTGTTTTCGGACAGGAAAGCAGTAATTAGGATAAAAAATCCAATCACATCAAAAACTCTATTCAACCTCCTCTTTCCACGAGCACCGAAGGCAGTGGTCATGGCTTCATCCTCTGCCTTCATGTAAGCTCCCAATAGCTCGTCATTGGTAGCTTTAATAGCCTCAAACCATTCATCATTTGGCTCATCAAACTGATTTCTATAACGATATGTGTATCTCAGGTAAACCAAACCACCTTCACTAGAACCGGCAGCAGTCTCCTTCCGCATCTCCTAGTCATTAACGAGCGGCCACACCTTGTAAGCAATATGCTCCTGAACCAAATCTTTGGTACTGATGTAAGTACACACAGTGTTGAAAGCCAACAAACACGCTTGCACTTCGTTCCCACTTGCAGTTGATGGCCTCCTAATGCCGAAGCGTGATCGTACATGGTGCTGGATTATACCCCTCACATCTTCCATATTGCTCAAATCATTTTTTGTCATAAAACCATTATTTCATCCAAGAACCCGGCCATTTCTTTCGGAACGTTGACACGGGGTACCTCGCATTAGAGCGGGGAACAAAGCTGTAACACTCGAAGTTGTTGTGATACTGCTCCTTCCCAATTGCTTTTGTCTAGTAGGATAATTCATGAATGTTGCAGAAGCACTTGGCATCTGGCTCCAGCCCTTGGCTCCTCATGGCCCAAATAAAAACCCCCACTTTAAATAAAGCTCCGAGAGTAAGATGATGAAGACATATCTCAAATGTCTTTAACACTTCAACCAACATCCTATGCAAGGGAAAACAAAGCTCAGCCTTCATAAAACTCTTAAAAACCACTACTTCGTCTGCTTTAGGAAGAGGAACGATACTCTCTCCCCCAGCCCTCACAATGGATATATCATGGAAATATTTTCCCTTCATCGCTTCAATCTGTCCTTGCTTAATAGTGGATTTTTCAAAAACAACATGACTCGGCCTCCATGGCCGATGTTCGGCATCTTTGTTATCACCCTCCACATCAAAACTATCACTTTCGCTGGAATCCCCAGATAGCCTAGCCAATATTTCATCAGTGATTTTTTCAACGTTGGTCCTTTACATAGCTTCGTAAAAACCAGCAAGTGTGGGGTCTACAGTCTTCTTATCTTTGGGCATTTCGATGTGATCACAGCAAAAGCCGAAGCTCAAAAAAACAATTGCGCTCACAGAAGAAGAAAGCTAAAATGGCAATCACAACACAAAAAGCTAGAAAGCACGAAAAATATTCATAGCGCAAGCCTCTGTATATATACACAAAGCATCACTGAGTGATGGGGCCCATGATTCAGAATGAATCGCTATTCTAGCGAAAGAAGGTGTTTTTGGACCTTCGGCTAAAGACCTTCGTTTATGTCGCAGTCTGAATTTGTTACAAAGAAACAAACTAATACTGTAAGGGGCTACTGTTGGGGGTCTTTTCTCTTCCGAAGGTCCTCAAAAACATGACTAACCATTTATTTCTAACATAATGTCGAGTATTTCAGGAGCTTCATCATAAACAAAGGTTCATGATGGGAGTTCTCTTCTCTATCGAAGGTCTTTAAGATGAAGATATAGGCCAAAAATGACAACGATGAACGCTGAAGTTATAGCCGAAGAGCAACAACTTCGACTTAAAATGGTGTTGAAGGTCAAGCATGATGCTGAGTCGAATAGGAAAAGACTAGCTAGTCCCTAATGATTTATGTTGTAATTATGAACACATGTTAAGGTCATAAATGTATTTTTACCCGGGCTGCGTCCCGTGCCTATAAATAGGTGAACAGTACCCCCGTACTGTTCACGTTGGATTGTAATCGTTCTCGTGTCTTCACCTTCAATTAAACCGAAGGTATCAATGTAGTATAAATTCTGTTAATGTTCTCATATTCATCATAAAATGAAGATATGATTGAATGGAAGTCTACGTGAATGACTTGTAATTGTTTTTATGAATTCTTATTCTCATAAATGATAAGGTATCCTCAATAACCTTCGTCTAAGGATCATTAAGTCCGAGAGGAGATAATGCTTCCGAGGACGAAGGTTCTTAATTTTTAACAATTGTGTTGCCTTGTTCTTGATTCACAGCATTTGAGAACAAATGACCAACTATCGTCCTTGCCATGTCAATGAGCGTCATGTTCTTCCTCTCTACTACACCATTTTGTTGTGGCGTGTAGGGAACGGAGAACTCATGCTTGATGCCTTCCTCCTTAAGATATTCCCCCACTTGAAGATTTTTGAATTTAGATCAATTATCGCTCCTAATCTTCTTCACTTTCAGCTCAAACTCATTTTGAGCCTGTCTTAGAAAGCGCTTGAGAGTTTCTTGGGTTTAAGATTTATCCTATAAAAAGAATACCCAAGTGAAGCGGGAATAGTCATCAACAATTACTAGACCATACTTATTTCCATCGATGCTAAGATAAGCAACGTGCCCAAAGAGATCCATATGGAGAAGTTTCAAAGGTCTTGATGTCATCATCACGTTCTTGCTTGGATGACTTGTTCCCACCTGTTTCCCAGCTTGACATGTTGCACAACGTCTATCTTTCACAAAGAAGACATCAGTTAGTTCTAACGCATGTTCTCCCTTTAGAAGCTTATGAAGGTTCTTCATCCCAACATGTGCTAGACGGTGATGCCAAAGCCAGCCCATGTTGGTCTTAGCAAGTAAACATGCATCTAGATTGGCATTTTCTTTAGTAAAATGTACTAAATAAAGCTTGTCGTCAGATACATCTTTAAATGCTAATGAACTATCACTTCTTCTAAAGATAGTTACATCAACATTTGTAAATAAATAATTATAACCCATGTGACATAACTGACTAACAGAAAGCAAATTATATCCTAGCGATTCTACCAAAAAGACATTAGAAATGGAATGCTTAGTAGTAATTGCTATTTTACCTATTCCCTTTACCTTGCCTTGGTTCCCATCTCCAAAGATGATTGTGTCATGGGAATCCCTATTCTTGACGTAGGAGGTGAACATGTTCTCCCCCCCCTCATGTGGTTCGTGCATCCATTATCAATGATCCAGCTTGAGCCCCCGGATGCATAAACCTGCAAGGAATTTAGGCTTGGGATTTAGGTCCCAAACTTGTGTTGGGTCTTGCCAGGTTAGTTACATACGTTTTTGGAACCCAAATGCAAGTCTTACCTTTCTTGCATTTTAGTCCCACATTTGTAGCAACAATTCTATCATTCTTACAATGAAATACATAGGATGCATCAAACATGTGGAATAGAATGGAAGATCCTTGAGATGCATTCATATCTTTAGATGCATGAGAAACAACATGAGAAGCATGGCGCCTAGCTCTACTCCTATTAGAATCACTAGATGAAGCGAACATAGTGCGAGGGGTAAAACTATCATTGCAAGTATCATGATAAGCATTATGAGAAGCATTCTTGACATGAGAATACAAATAAGCATGGTTTTTCTTTTCATGAACAGAATGCAAGCTATTAGCCATAGGTGCCTTCCTCTTCTCCTTTGTGAAGTTAAGGACCTTTTGGCTCTCAGTGTTCTTGGTTCCCTTTTGGAAACCAAGTCCATCCTAAATGGAGGGATGTCTACCAATGGTGTAGCAAATTTAACCTTTTCTACTTCATTTTTGCAAGTTTTAAGTTGAACATTTAATTGAGCAATTTCATCATTTAATTTTGCAATAGTATAGGCATGATTACTACAAGCATTAAAATCATGATCTTTACATTTAGCACAAATGGAAACATGCTCAATGGGTGAACTAGCAACACTTAGTTTCTCTATTCTAGCATTCAAATCATCATTTAAACTCTTAAGGCTAGTAATAGAAGAATGGCAAGAAGACAATTCAAAAGCAAGAATTTCATTCTTCTTTATTTCTGAAGCAAGAGATTTTTCTACTTCTACTACTTTATCATGTTCCTCATAAGGCAGATCCTCTTGTTTTTCTAGCAATCTATCTTTTTCATTAAGAGCATCAATTAATTCATTTATTTTATCTACCTTAGATCTATCTAAGCCCTTAAAAAGATTGCTATAGTCTACATTGTCATCACTAATCATCACATTCTTTATCACTAGAAAAGGTATACTTAGGAGTATCGTGGGTACAAACCTTCTCTTTTGCCATGAGGCAAGTGTGATGCTCATTGGGGAAGAGGGAGGATTTGTTGAAGGCGGAGGCAACAAAATCTTTATCGTTGGAGTTGGATGAAGAGTAGTCCGAGTCCCATTCCTTGCCGATGTGCGCCTCGCCCTTCGTCTTTCCGTAGAACTTCCTTTTCTCCTTCCCTTTCTTGTCTTGTACCTGGTCATTCTCATTATCGGGACATTGAGCAATAAAATGACCAGTCTTACCACACTTGAAGCACGAACGCTTTCCCCTTGATTTGTTCTTGTTGGGGTAGTCCTTGTGTCCTTTCAATGTAGTCTTGAAGCACTTTATTACAAGCATCATTTCCTCCTCATTAAGTCCAGCCGCCTCCACTTGCGCCACCTTGTTTGGGAGCGTCTCCGTGCTGCCTGTTTCTTTGAGTGCAACGGGTTGTGGCTCATAGAGAGGAAGAGTTCTGTTGGCGATGTCATCGATGTACCTTGCTTTTTTACCATCGTGTGCCCGCTTACAAACTTACCAATGATTTCCTCGATCGACATTTTGGTATATCTAGGATTTTCACGAATAAGATTAACAAGATGGGTACCAATTACAGTAAATGACCTTAACATGAGGCGCACGACGTCATGATCTCCTCATCTTGTGCTTCCATAGATTCAAATCTTGTTCACCGGAGTCTTGAGCCTATTGTACGTTTCAGTTGGCTCCTCTCCCATTTTCATGGCGAATCTCCCCAACTCGTCTTCCACCAACTCCATCTTGGTGATCATTCTAGCATTATTACACTCATGAAAGATCTTGAGGGTGTCCCATATTTGCTTGGCGTTGTCCAAACCATTAACCTTGTTGTATTCATCCCTACATAGAGATGCTAAAAGAACAGTAGTAGTTTGGGCATTTTTATGAATTAGCTCATTAATAAATATGGAATTATCACTACTATCAAAATTCATTCTATTTTCTACTACTTCCCAAATGCTAGGATGAAGAGAAAATAAATGACTATGCATTTTATGACTCCAAAAAGAATAATCTTCCCCATCAAAGTGAGGGGGGCTTGCTAAGAGGTATACATAATAAATGAGCATTGGAGTTGTATGGAATATGAGAATAATCAAAAGAATAATGTTGATTGAATGTATTTTTTGAAGTGGAATCATCATCATCGTCGTCCTTTGGTGAAGATGAGAAGGCGTCGTTGTCGTAGTAGATAATCTTCTTGATCGCCTCTTCTTCTTATCCTTCCTCTTGTTGTTTGAGCCTAACTCGATGGGCTTATCTCCTTTTGGCTCGTTGTTGTTGAGGGTCTCCTTGTTGTTGATCACAATCCCCTTGCCCTTAGGATCAATCTCTTCGAGCAGTTACTCCCTTGATGAAGAAAATGACTTTGATACCAATTGAGAGCACCTAGAGGGGGTGAATTGGTGATCCTACAAAAATCAACTCTAAACAACATAAACTTGGTTTATAGTAAGTGTTAGTGAAAGCTAAAACCAAGTTAGTATGAATAGAGATGGAGAAAGGAGAACTCTTCACTTGATTGCTCCTTTAAGATGTGTATCAAACTTAGGAGCAATAATACAAGTGAATATGAGAACTCAAGAAGACGATAATCGCAATAAAGTAAATGGACAAGAGACACAACGATTTTATCCCGTGGTTTAGCCAATGCCTGCTCCACGTTGTGGTGACCTCTTTCGGTCAAGTGATCCAAAGATCAAACTTGAGTACCACGGTTGTCTTCCTTATATCAATTCTCGGTTGTGAGGAATCTCCATAGATTGGAGTCTCTCACGCCTTACACAAATATTTACAATCAAAACGGAGTAAGAATGGGAGCAGAAACACACACAAGACACACAATCGCAGCAACAAGACGCACACAAGTCAAGGAGAGAGCGCGAGAATCAAAACGGCAAAGTCACAGCTCAAGAACGCGCTCAAATCTCTATCTAACGAATTAACAGCATGGTCGCGGAGTCTAGGAGTTGTAGAGTACTCAAGGTATGCTTGTGTTCTACTCCATGGCGTCTAGGGGGGTCCTTTTGTAGCCCTGAGGGACTTAGGAGTTGTTGGAACTTCATTTGGAAGGCCCTGGCTGCCTTCTGTCCACGGGTGCACCGGACACCACATAGTGTGTGATTCCCATAAACGGCCGAGTTGATCGTTGAGTCAGCCGTTCGAGCCTTCGGTCGCCTGGCACACCGGACTGTCCGGTGCACACCAGATTGTCCGGTGGTGCCTCTCGACCATTGGCCCACTAGACGTGGCCACCACGTGGCCGCCGTTAATTGCGCGTCGACCGTTGGCGTGGGCAGAGCTGCTGGTCTCCTGGCGCACCGGACATGTCTGGTGCACACCGGATTGTCCGATGAATTATAGCCAGCGAACCTCGTCGTCTTCCCAAAAGTGGCCTATTCGGCCAGCCGAGGACCAGCCATCCAGCCTCGGCACGAAAGTGGTCTGTTCGGCCAGTCGAAGACCAGCCGAGGACCAGCCAACCAGCCTTGGCACCGGATTGTCCGGTGTACATCGGACTATCCGGTGAGGCCCTGACTGCCCCAACTTTGGCCAAACTTAGGCAAACTTCTCCACTTCAATTTGTCTCGACTTGGAGAGATTCCTAGCACTTAGATGAACATTTTTAGCCACTTAAAGAATTTACTAAATGTTAGAATCATACCTTTGTTCCTTCCATATAATAGGATTTGCAATTTACACACATATGCATTTATCCCATGTTTCTCAATTTGCCTTTCAAGTATCTGTGCTTATGCTCATATATCAAGATGTTAGTCCACAACAATATGTTGAGCATTTAATCACCAAAAAAATAGAAATGGCCAAGGGCATATTTTCCTTTCACTATGGTATCGCTGAAAAGCACCAATCTTCACACACTAAAACCGATGAAAAACACCACATGTTATTAATAGACTAACCCTGCAGATCTAACAATAACAATTCAGCTAATAACATATGTTGAACTATGGAAGCAGGAAAATAGCAGGGCTGCTGTGATGAGCAAAGCAAAACCCAACTAAGGGAACCTCACAACACAATGGAACATACGCATAAATAAAAGCATAGCAACGCGATCGCAACCTGTCAACTACCGATGATTCTTTCATTTCTTGGCTAAATGAATACATTTCAATCCTTAATGAGATGATTCTTTCGTTTCTTGGCGAAATGAATACATTTCAAATATTACAAGCTTTCTTGTATGGCATTGCATGGTCATTTTGGGTACTTTCTTTGCACTTAACAATTTACTAGCTCAGTGCCCGTGCGTTGCAACGGGATCATATAATAGCTCGATAACTTATATATACAAATGTGTGTTATATTGTTATGAGATGGAGGACGACATCCACGAGCCGTCCGGGATGACGTTGAAGAGAAACTCGGGCCTGTGACGCACGAGCACTCACCTAGTAGTGTATTATACAAGATTTAACAAGACAATTTAAAGGCAAAAATTCAAGAATGATCTTTCATAGACTATTGTAAATTCATGACTAAAAGCTCACTGTAATTGACTTGCTTGAAGAACACAATAATACTACTGTGAATATGTGATACAACTTAATCACAGTAGTAAAATTACATCTGATGTTGTATTTGGTAAAAAAATATTTTTTTAGAGTTCAGAGCCAACAACTAAACTCAGGTGTTACAAGGTACAACGAACCTTACTATTCAGATTATTAATATAAAAACTCAAGACAGGTGTAATCCTCAAACAATCATAAGCAATGTGTATAGGAATTTTAGACATAATGGTGCCTACCACATGCTTTAGTATTCAGATTATTAACACAAACTCATGACATAATGACCAAAAAATATTAACACACAAACATGGATATAATGTTGTTTAGGAATTTCAGACATATATAGAGGTCAAATAGAGGAATTTTAGACAATGAACAATTATCATCATCAATAGGCTAGAGTTCAAATTCTTAATATATGAACTTGACATATAATAGTGCCTCTAGCAGTGTCGCCTTAGTTTAAAAGCAGTAATATGGCATAGAGAGGAGAGGAGAGGAGAGAAGAGAGGAGAGGAGAGAAGAGAAGAGAGGAAATAAACAATAACTATTGCTTTCCATATAAACTCATAAAGTTATATATATTCCAATCCCATGGAGAGATGAGGGGAGGAGAGCTACAAAAACCAATCCTGTTCTGTTTCTCCTTTCAGGCCTAACCCTATGCAGCAGCATATTCATCCAAGAAACCAACAACCTGTAACATATCCCTTATTATCCTACCCATTACAAACTTGTCATTAAAATTAAATTCAGTACTGACTAATATTATCTCGATCAATCTTCAAGGACATCAAGCTCGATTTTGCTATGCCACAGAGAATGGTGCATGTGGACCCTTCTTCCTTATATGCATCAGGTGGTCTAAAGTTGGCTTTAACCTTTAGCCCACCTTACATTAGAGATTTGGACATCAAAAGAAAGCTAAAACATTCTAAAGCTTTTAGATCTCTAAGTTTAGAAGAGGGAGACAAACATGCCCTAGAATATTGGAGATCGCAGCTGCTGCTATCACCAAGTAACACACTAAGATATCGAAGACCACAACTGCTGCTATCACCGTTTAAAGTATAGGATTCAGTGGTGGTGCTTTTGCTTCTACCTTAACAACTAAGATCTCAATCCATCTTAATTTGTCCAACCGAACTCTGAATGAAAAAAAGGAATCACATTTCAGGAATGATTGACGAGTTAGCACAATGCAGGTTCAGAACCTTTGGTTATTTCCAAAATAAAGACTCGCATGTATGGCTATAACAATTTATACTTTTAAAAATGGATACTTATTGAGACCTGATAACCACATTTAGCTAGCTTAGCAGGAGGGAGCATGCTAACTCATAATGCCTTGTAATTACTGAATACTGATGAACCAGCGAAGCCATACCTCATTGACATCCTCAAGTAGCTCTGACAAACAAATTAGGGGACATGACAAATAAATTAGGGGACATTACCTCTGCGTATCTGCACAAGGGCCCAAGAGAGGTGGGGCCCGGCCATAGGAACGGAGCTCTCAGCTCCCACACAGTGCACCAGTGAATGCGAGCAGCTGGTCTGGCCTTCCAGTAATCCGATCTGCATGCAGTGTGATCTAGGATTCACGTGGATAAGGATGAAATCAAGAGAGCGCTAGCTAGGATCACACGCCAATAGCACAAGGAAGGAAGGAATGAGCGAACGAACCTTGAGGAAAACATCGCCGACGGGCTTCTTTGTGTGGCTCTCTGTCGTTGGTCGCAACCCCCGCCACTGCCCTCACTCGTCGCACATCGCGTTGTGGTCACGGTCGGGGCTGCCCTTCCGTCCGGTCGACCGGTCGAGCATGGGGCGATCAAGCAGGACTCGAGGAGGAGGTAGCGGATTTATGGCGACGGATCGGGGTAGCGGGGCCGAGTGTGGGTTGTTAGCTTGTTGCGCCCGTGGGCGTGGCAGGCGGGGGGTGGGGGCGGGTGGAGGGATCATGAGCTAGAGGGGGAGATCGTGGAGGGAGTTGGTAGTTTGGAGGGAGATCATGGGGGATTCCTTTGCGCGGGCGTCTGGGAGTGAGCGGGTGCTCCTGAGATGGCTGAGATCGACGATGAACAGGAGAGAACGGGACGGAGACGACGCTAGCAGGAAGAGCTAGAGGGCGAGGGCTCGCTGGGCAGAGAAAGCAAGGGAGACTGACCCTAAAGCCAAGCTGGGTCAGGGTAAGAAGCGTGCGGCCTCCTGGCAGCTACTTGGGCCGCACTAAAGAAACACAGCCCACGCGACCTATGTCGTCATCACGGCTTGCACATTTTTATGACCATATCGGCCAACCAACATAGCTTCTACCGGCTTATAAGCCTTCATTCTTTAGAGAAAGCAATCATGGTCAAATGCTCCTGCTAGTGTCAAATTGAGGCAACTTTTTGCGCGAGCAGACGTGGGTACGGTGTGTGCAAAACTAATGGTGGCTGTCACGTGGGCGTCCGTAGTCTGCAATGTGGGCCCAACGTCTGGAGTGTGTGATGGCTTGCACGATAGGAATGGCTGAATGGGAATGGGGGATTTTGTCATATGGGATCGGAGTGCCCCAAGTCAGGAGTTGCTCGACGTCCCGCGTCACATAATATGATGGTTTGCCGGACAACAGCGGTGGAGGAGCCATTATGGCTTAGTGTGGCATCAGCCATACCCTACTTTTAATAACTCTCATATCTTCTACTATAACATCAAAATAAGATGTGGTGTGGTGGATATGATGTCTCTAATAGATATTTTCTTAACATATAGTTGATGGAGATACAATTCATTCATCAAATGAATATATATATATATATATATATAGCTGAATGCCCGTGCGTTGCAACGGAAATATATAATACCAGTATACTACGATAACTTATATACAAAATATGTGTTATACCGTTATGAGAAAATGTTTCATAATCAATTTGTGATTCTGGCCATACATAAATTTTGTTATTTATAATCTATCTGTTTCACCACTACATTACAACCATCAGTATCATGCAGACTTCGATATATGTCACGATTTGCATGGTCTCATTATTGGAGAGTACGTTTCACACATACTGGAAGAAATTCCCTCGTTCATCGTTAGTCATCGGACACGTACCACCATTCGCTTTTTCTTAAACAAAAAGGTAAGTGTGTGTGTTTGCAAGACTAATGGTCAAACATCGTATAACCATAAAGTTAGAATACTATATTAATATATTAAATAAATTAATCCAATAGACATAGATTAACCCAATTAACATATGATAAATAAATATCTAATTATAAAAGTATGAAACACGGTATAATCAATGTTGTTACTGCGTAGTAAATATTCATACGAGACTAACACAACTGGAACGGTTCAATTTAGAATTAAAATGGGGAAGTTACGAATTTCTAAAGTTTCTATGTATTTGATATAGGATTAATTAGGAAATCAATTTTATTGTTGTTTTCATGACAAAACAGAGGTATTATGTGATAAAAAATAATATTATAGAATTATAGAAATTGGAATGAACTCATTTGGATTTAATATGAAATTTCCATGAATTAAATGGGTTTCTGCAATTATTTTTAAACTAAAAATCAATTTCTAAACTCCTTTTCTCTATTTTCTTTATTTCCTGGACTGCGTCCCAAATTCCAGAAAGACCAGGGGCCAAGCTATAAATGTTTTTCTACACTCAGTGAGCATACAGAGTGGACGGCGGGTTAAACACAAATAAAGTCTTAGTTGAAGTTGTACACAATTCAACATGAGTCATGTTGGTTAGAGGGTGGAAGGTTAGGCATTGTATTCAATAGATCTAAGGTTCGATCCCTGAGCAGCACGGTTTGATTTTTTTTTCTGCGCGCGGAACAGGGAAGGGCAGAACGGCAGAACACGGGGAGGGCAGAACGGCAGACTACTCTTACCTTCTTAATAATAACAATTTATTTATATGGCCACATCTGAGATGATTTTCCTGTCCCAGTGACATGACTCCATATGTAATAGATCTCTAAAATTGTGCCGTTTTGCATAGCCTAGCACTGTGTTCCAAGTGTTTGGAACTAATGCAGATCTTCTGTTGAGCAACTCGATTATTTTTTCATAACCACTTCTTAGGCATCTTGTAGGTATCTTCTTTTGTCGTGGCATTTTTGTATTTCTGAGTGCTTTTGTTCACCCATATGTAAGGCACTGTTAGCTGGCAACCTTTATAATTCATTTACCTTATGCAAGACTGCAAAAAAATTCTTGATGGTGGTTTCAATTTTTATAGATAAGAACTAATGCACAAAAAATTCAGATCAAATAAGCAGGTGATATGATTTTCGGATAGCAGTGATCTCATGATGTTGGCCATATATTACTACTGACACTACTATGTTTTTGCCTACTAAATCCATGGCGTGGTGTTGCCTTGTAGGGAATTGCTCAAGGATGTATATCTGGGATTATTTTTTCTGCAAGCATATTAGGTCCCCTCATCTTTACTTCATTAACTGATAAGCGTTTGGTATAGGAATATAGGATTAGGGAGGGAACAATATCATTTACGCTTGATTATGCCAACGTGTTTTCTTTCTGAAACAGAGTCCCTCAATTTCAAAGGGTTCAGTATTTTAAGTGCTAGCTTTCTGAAACAGCCTGGTTTCAGTATTTGTTTCAGAAATAGTGGCCCTCTAAAACAGAGCCCCTCAATCTTAAAGGTCTCACAGGAGTTCAGTGGGAATACTTTGCAATTTTGTTGAATCTAAATATGACATGCACCACTAATAGCCTAGCAAATTCTGCAGCTCATTGCTGCCAAAGTTACCATCTAAAAGCTGCAAAGAACACTGTACAAGCATTTGTCATCGACTATGGCCTTGAAAAAAGTTTCGAGATCTCCAAACTCATAAGCACAAACTATCATTTACAAGCATGAGATACTGAGGAGCTATACAGAGCTAAGAAGTCCCAAGCACAGCTTAGTTAGAAACACGAGATACTCTACTCAGGGAAGCTTTGAACAAATGTTTGGAGGATGAGACTGATGTACACACAACAGGAGAACATCATCTACAAAGCCAACACATAGGCAGCTGATACGACATGAACTGGACCAATAGTGTAGAAAAAATGCAAAGGCAGCTAGCAGCACCATAGAGCATCACACCCAACACCTGGTTGCCTCTTTAGTGTGGTTCTTATGGTGCCTTTATTATGGACTTGGCGTGTGATGCCAATTAACGTGTGAACCACCTATCTTAGACTCGCTATAACAAGCATATAGGTTTCCGATAAATAACCAGACCTCGGTGAAATATTTTGTGCCATCTTTTGCCACATGTGGTTTGCATTATATGGACCTGTTTAGTTCTCGGCTAACTGCGTCATAATTTGTCTAAGGTTAATTGGTCAAATTGAAAAACTAATCTTAGACAAAAAAAATTAGACAAATTGTGACAAGTTAGGCATTGAACCAAACAATCTCTATATTTTCTCTTGCAATCACATTTATCTTTGTGTTGTACATTATTTATTCGAACTAGTCTTGTGTAGATTACTTTTGTTCAATATCACTTGCTAATAAATAGTTTGCTTTATCCAATATAAATTAAAGACCAAATTACTAGAATTGTTTAGGGGGCTTGCATTGAGTAAATTGGAGCCAGAGCAAGTATGCAGTTCCATGGTACCTTTATTTTAATCAACTTTGCTCTTGCGATTATTGTGTGTGGTATAGGATAATTTTATAGGCTATTGACCCTCCATCAAGCCATCTACTCCCTTCATCTCCTAACTTACGTAACGAGGGTTTCCGAATTCCGATAAGTCCATAGCGTCATGAGCAACAACGTTAGATGGAAGAGGCTGCTTTTGGATTTTTTTTTCTGTTTGGCAACGTGGGAGAAGCCTGTCGTGACTAGCTATTGTTTTAGGAAGGCAAATAGTTTAGCATCTCTTTAGTTATCTCAATTTCCTCAAGGTTGGTACTTAATGAGGGGTACTGTGATATTTTTGCTTGGATACTAATCCATCATGAAAATAATTAGGTATTATTCGGTTATTTTAATTTCATGTAGATTGTGTGGGATTGAAATGTATTTTGACTTATTATGAATTTAAAACGACTCAATTTCACCAAATTCACATGGTTTAGCATCAAAACGAATAAGCCTTAGGGCTTGTTCGTTTCACTGTTAATACATGTGAATGGGATGGTATTGAGTCAGTTTAAATCATCATAAGTCAAAATTCATCTCAATATATTATAATACACTTCAATTCACATGGAATTAAAATAACCAAACATAACTTTAATTGGCTATATTTGGATTCTAGTATTGGCCCTGATATACATGGCTTGAAGTGGATTGGAATGTAAATTAATTTAATTTACACTACAATCCCCTTCAACCCCTGTGTATTAGGGTTAATACTAGAATACTCAAACAATCTCTCGAGATAAGTGAAAGAGGGTGTAGGTCTTAACACCCGCGGTTGCTTCCAACGACTATATTCTATTCTTTAGGGAGCCGGTTGAGAGGAGGGAGTTGAGGTATACTAAGATTACAGGAGTGTTGACAAACTTTACTAAATTCTCTAACCACCACAACAAGATCATGTTACATTGTAGACTGCACTGTTTATAGAGTGAGGTTTGAATATGAGAATATGGAACCCAAGTACAATGTAAAAGCTATGTCTCTGTCGAACCCAAAATACCCGAAACCCGAATTTTGTTCGGGAATTTTGGGTAGCAACTTGCAAAACCTGAATTTATTTCGGATAATTCGGGTATCACAATCGGGTACCCGAAATACTCAAATTATCCGAACTTTCATATGTCATGTACTCATATCATGCTTAATTATTAATTTGTACATATATAATTATGTGTAATTATACATAACTTGTGATTGTAGATTGCTTGTGTTTTATATGTCCATGTATATCATTATTCAAACTATATTTTTATACTAATTTAATAAGGTGTATGTGTTTTTATGAAGCCAACACAATAGTTCAGGTAATTCGGGAATACTCGAACCCGAAATTCCAGATACCCGAATTTTTGAAAATTGTAAAACCCGTTGTAATTTTAGGTATCGATTCTCAAAACCCGAAATTTTAAATAATCTAATTACCCGACCCAAACTTTTCGGGTAACCGAACGCCCACCCCTTGGACTACAGCTACCGAAAGCTTGGCAGCCAGGCGGTTGTACCATACACTGCTGGAACTACATCGATTGCATACTGAAACTGAATTCAAATCGCATGAGAAAGGCCTCTGCATTCTTTATATTACAGTTCTCGTCCATTTATCTTCAGAAGGAACTGGACATCTGGTAAATGTAAAATGAAAACCTAAGAGCCTATCTGGTATATCTAACTAAAAAAGAAACATCAAGCCAAGAAGCAAACAAAACTGAGATGAAAAGCTCAGCAGAACCAAAACCGCAGCTCAAATTTGGAGTTTATTGAATCCAGAACTCGCTGCTGCGGCGCTGTTCAGATCTCTCTCTCCATCATGGCTCTGGGCAGCATGTCTTGTTCCAGTGGTAGAATTCACCACGTTTGGCCTGGCTGAGCAGACAGGAACAGCAGTTCGAACTGTGACGGGTGCAGCCAACCAAGGTCGCTGCTGGAACACCCAACTTGGTGATCCAAATCTGGGCAGAGCTTGCGAGCGGGAAGACCACACATCAGGCAATGCAGGCGAACTAGTATGAGGAGGAGGATTCCTTCTATGTATAGACTCATCATGCTGGATGGAGCTAGCGTAATGCGAGCTCTGTGCCACAACTGAAGAACTAACACAAGACGAGGATGACATCAGCTGCTGCTGTTCATGGGCCTGCTTCAAACCTGCCTGCACTGTTTGCTTACCTTCATTTGCTTCCAACTTTTGCGACGATGCTTGTGCGGTAGAGCTTGGGACGGCGAGAGTGTCAAGTTCTTTCTCAGGGGACCCAATACAGCCTTCTTTCCTATTTTTGGTTGGTTCTTGAACCTTGAGTGGTGGACCGCCACATTCTGATGTCCTAAATGAATCTAGGGTCGTGCATTGGGAGAACACCACAGCATCAGGAAGCTCAACTGTTTCAGTATGGTCATGCCTTCTCTCATGAACATTGTGAACAGTAACCGGCAGAGGACTTCTTGGCACATAGGAGACAGGGTAAGGTGAGAAGTGCCGTAGCATGGCAGGAGCAGCATCAGGAAAACATGGAAGAAGGCCTAGAGCATCCTGGTTAGCCGGATTGGAGAATTGCCCTCGAGGTGAAGGAGGGTACATGGGGAGCATAGCTGCTGGTGGGCAAAACCTTGTATTACCCATAGCCGGTACCACTGGAAAGCGAGGCGTTGGCTGTGTCACTTGCATCCGATGCCACAGATGGTACATAGCTTGATCTGGTGGAACGCTAGAATAAGCTTGATTTTGCATAAATGGTCGGTACAATGGTGTATTTGGTTTAGGATAACATCTCCGTGATGATGGGCGGTTATTGCTTTGCTGTTTTTCCTTCTGATGTGGCACCTTGCCACTATTTGCCTGGTTCAAGCTTGCAAGAGTCCGAGTAACTACGACCTGTTCCTGCACTTCATCATCCTGATCAGGTGGACAAGATGAGGATGACGGCTCACCTACCCTGGGCACTGCAAATTAATTAGTCAGCAAACAAATTAATTCACAAAAAAATTAAAAGATGTCGCTAAACACAATTTACGGATCAAATATTAGAGCACATAAACTTTTGTGAAGATATGATAGTTTTTCTTATATTCTTGCATCCAAGAATAACTTAGCAACTGTTCCTACCAAATGTGTTGCACTAAAAAACAAAGAAAGGCACAACCAAAGCAACAAAATCAACAATCATGCATCAAGAAACTCAAGTTGGTACCGAATGAAAAGGTACTCACGTTTCTTCAATTCAGACCAGGCAGCCATTGCAGCATTCTTTTGAGCTTGCTTCTTGGTCTTGCCAGGATTGCCAGTAAATGTCTTTCCTGCCAACTCCACTGTGCATGCGAACACAGGTGTATGACCTGGCCCAGATCTAATAGTAGTATAGATAGGGAGTTTTAGACCAGCTCGATGAGCAGTTTCTTGAAGAAGATTCTTGTATATCCCGGTTTCATCCTGTGGAATAAACAGAGTTAGCCTCTCTGCTTCAACAACATTCCTCAAGCTGTTACATTGTACCTAGGGGTGATAATGGATCACGATTCAAATGTTTCTTCACGATTTGTTTGAGCCCTTAATTAATTTTAGTTCAAAAATGAATAGAAATACAGCCCGATTCTAATATGATCCGATCCTTAAATTTTATAGTGTAAAATTTAGTACCCATTACCACCCCTAATTGTAACTCACTGTAATTGAAATATAAAGAAACATATTTAGTAAGCACAAATTCTCTCTGATCACCAATACAAATACTGAATAGATAACATAAATGACATAAGTATTGACTATTTGTGTACATGGGAAGAAAAAGTTCACAAACATGCCACCTTGAAATTTCAACCACTTGCAACTGCAAAAACAGGTAATGAGGATGGGACAGTAAGCAAGTCAACATCAGACATCATAAAAGACGAACACCTTCTCAACCAATCTATTAATAAAGAATACCACTTTAGTTTGACTTATTGCAGTAGGAATTATCAGGAACAGTGAAATATCAATATATACTCTGCCACTGGGATTTGGCAGTGTCTGACACATCCACAAACCAGATGATATTTATTGTTCTTTGACTCCAGGAAAAGGATGGCTTGCAACTAATATCCGTGACACTTCATCATAATGTCAATTGGCAATGCAAGTAATCTTGTATATGGAAAATATAAAGGCTGAGATAGTAATTTTCAGCAAGTTTGACTTAGTTAACATTAAAAAAACTTCATAGAAGAAACAGAGATGATATTTACCAATTAGTCTACCATGCTATGTAGTCAAATATTCAGCGTATGCCAAGAAACTAATGAGTTGGATATGATTTATGCCATGGACAATTATTCTACATGATCACAATGCTCATCGGAAACATCCATTTTCTGTCTTATAACCAGGCACGAAAAATCAACTGTAACCATTGTAAAGATTGCAGGAAGAAGCATATGTGTAGTGAACCAGTAGACTGGGAAAACACATAGGTGACTGATCTTCTCAAAACATGTAACACTTGATTATGACTAACCTGCAGAAACATGACTTCCTGAAATCAAGAATGGTCAAAACCAAGGAAGGATATTATTTAACATATCCTACAATAAAATTACTGAGTTATCTAAGGTGAGTACACTGTCCTGGTAGTCAACTAATGTCTCTAGGTAGAACGTTCAAAAGGAGATTCTCCACACAAGCAACATGCTTCCAGAGGTATCAACAAAACTAACCAGAACTTTGGCAGCCAGCGTCGACGAAGGCCCCCTCTTTGATAACTCATTGAGTGCTACCTCAGCTGCCGCATGCTCCGCCTGCCGCAGAGTAGAACAAAACACTGGGCTCTCGAACATCTCCCCGTTGAAATTAACTGTAGCCTTAAACCGGGGTGCATGATCTGGTCCCTCCCGGATGCAGGAATAGGACGGCAGATTGAAGCAGCTCCTCTGAGCAAGCTCCTGGAGTTGGTTCTTATACATCTCTGCACGTAAACACACGCATATGTAATTACTAAACGTGTGACCATAATATGTTCACAAGGTGGAACGATATGAAGAAAGCATCTCCTGGCACAGAGACATATATTTCATAAATAAAAGGATGAACAGCACGAAAGGGAACATCTCCATGGTAGAAAGAAACACATACCTCCAGTGCTGGTGTGCCAAGCAAAGCTTCAGATTCGATAGCAGCTTCTGCCCATACTTCCCCAGCTCCTTGTAAAAGCCTCGGCCTCCAGTTGCTGCAGCAGAGATAAGGAAGGTGAAGCAATAACTAGCGCTGTACCCACTGTCCTGCAGAAGAACAAGTCCGGGGTTAAGGTTGAGCAATAAACCAAGTGTTGGGCCAGAAACAACAAGACGAGATCAATGCAGCCTTGCAGGAAGGTTCTCTGCTGACGCCTCAGCTGTACCGGCGCGAACGGGGACGGAGACGGACCAACCAAGTGAAAGGACATGGGGGTGTACACATGTATGATGGTGTATACACCCAATAATTTTTTCAAACAAACAAATAAACAAAAAAAACGAAACTTTTAGGCATGTATACACAGATGAGATCAAATCCATAGCCAAATAGCTAAAGCTAGGGTTCGGTCGCTCGCGGTTAGGGAAGACAAGAGGTGCGCGTACCTTGGTGGGTGCTCGTCGCCGGCGAAGGAGAAGGACCCACGAAGACCTGCCGAAGGGACTGACAAAGAACTGGCATATGGCGGCGCCGGCGGGGCCAGCGACGCAGCCTCCGGCCTGCGAGATGAGACGAGCCCTCCTCTTCTTCTTCTCTTCCCTTTCCTCGTGCTTACTTGTAATAATCATCTCTCGTCCGGCTGGGCAGCCATGTGCGCATCATAATTTTCACTCGGGATTAATTAAGCTTTGATTTTCACGAGGTAGCTGCCTGCCTGATGTTGTTATAAACAAAATCTAGTCAAATCCGCTTCGACGACGCGCACACACAGTCTCCTCTAAATCTTTACAATATTAAAACAGTCTCAACGCGCACGTCATATTTTTACAAATAACTCATCATATCTATATCAAATTAAGCCGCTACATCCCTTCATACACACAACATACACGGTCCGTTAGCCAATTGAGTTATTTGATTAAATTAGTGTAAAATATTAAAAAAGTGGTGCAGAAGGTGGTTTAAACCCAAACCCTGATAGAAGAAAGACGGAAAACACAGAGTAAAGTCATCTAACCAGTAGAACATTATAATCAAGTGTTTTAATATTGAATATAAATTGTACATATGTATATACAATTTTTTATAAAATAAAAAATATAATCATTGTCGGGCCGGGTCAGCCCTACGGGCCGAGGCTACGGCCCAAGCACGACACCACGCTCGTGTCGGGCTAGCCCAGGCACTATTAAATGGGTCGTGCCCTGGACCAGCCCGCCAGACACGGCTCATTTGGCTATCTATAGCTCCGCACGATAATGTTGGTCCTCGCCTCAGTTGTCGCCACCTCGTTCGCCATCCTGCTGCTTTTCTCTCTTCCCTCATGCCTTTGCCTCTGCGCCACCCATTCTCGTCAGAGAGCGTGGGAGCAGGCGCCTCCTCCCCGTATTCGCCCGACACCAGCCCCGACATCGACCCGTGCAGTGGCTATTGCACGTTCATGAGGATGTTTCACAGCATGAACGCACCATCGTTTTCGCCGTCGTCGGACGTCCTGTTTGTCTTCCCGGCCTTCGCCATGTTCTTCCTCCCCAACCTGCTACCCCCGCCCACGGTCGCAGCCGCGAGCCGACCGACACTCGTCGACGCGGGTACGTGCGAGTCGGTCTTGCTCCTAGCTTTTCTTCATGCGTGCCGCCGAGGAGGACACGCTGCCACGCTTAGGTTATTCTAGCGATAACGAGTCCAGATCTGATATATTGGACAACCAAGGCCCGTAGCGCGCAGCAGTCGGCATATGCTACAAAGTTGGTGGTGGTGTTATGTCGCCTCGACGGGTCCAGGGCTGGGAAGGCACTCACATTCTCTCGCCCTTTTTGGACTGATGTCTGGTGCAGGTGTCGGTGTTTTGGGTCCAACCGCGCACCTGGGGTTGCCCCTCGAGGTGCCTTTTGGAGTAGGACGGTGTAACCGACTATAGCTCGATGGTTCATGCCAGATGCACGAGAGACAGTAGACAATCTTGTACAGGTTTGGGCCGCTTTGAGATGCGTAACACCCTACGTCCTGGTGTGGATCTTTTTTTGTGGTGGGTTACAGGGGAGTTCTCTAGTACGAGGGACGCTAGAGAGCTGAGTAGGTGACTAATGAATGAGATGCATCCTTTTGATGGGGTGCCCCCTAGGCCTTATATACTCGACCGTGGGGCGATACATGCGGATATGATAACAACATGTGCCTAAGTAATAGTGAACCGACTCAACTTATCTTCCTACGATCCCGCAGACTTATCATCGTTCAGTTCTGACGCCTGAGGCCACAGCGCGGGAGAATTGAATCATTGCTGTGGATAATGCTTGAATTCATTGGGCCGCCCGGGTTCGAGTTGATCCAATCTTGTGCCGATCCATTCTGCCAGGCATTCCTCCCCTGGCCCACGAAGGGATGGCCTTGCGAAATAATGGTCATAAGGCCTTTCGCGAGGCCTTCTTGCCTTCTAGTGGACTCGGGGGATATCTATCCCCCACAAGCCCCAATCTTTGAGTTGATTTTGAAATAATCGGCCCAAAGATTCTAGGTCCAGCTTGTAGCTTTTGATTTCGGTAAGGAATGCTTTGAAAATAGGCCTATTGAGTTATTGCTTCTGAACTCTGAGTAACTCGGTAAAAACGATCTTCTGTTATCCTCTCCTGTCATTATTCATCGGTCTTTGCTTTGTTCTTCAGAAATCGGTGCTCTGTCTCGGGCTTATGCTTTGGAGATCAGCATTCTGCTCTCTAGGGCTCAGAATTCATTGGGTGCACCGGAGGTGCTCCCAATGGGTGTAGCCCCCGAGCTTTGAGTGGATTACTGAAAATAATCCACTAAAAGGTCTTCATCTCATGCTTTTTTAGAAATCATCTTTATCTTCATCTCATGCTTTATAAATCAGCATTGTTTTATCTTCATCTCATGCTTTAGAAATCAGCATTTTATCGTTAATTCATGCTTTAGAGATCAGCATTCTGCTCTCTAGGGTTCAGAATTCATTGGGTGCACCGAAGGTGCTCCCAATGGGTGTAGCCACCGAGCTTTGAGTGGATTACTGAAAATAATCCACTCAAAGGTCTTCATCTCATGCTTTTTTAGAAATCATCTTTATCTCCATCTCATGCTTTAGAAATCATCTTTATCTTCATCTCATGCTTTAGAAATCAGCATACAGTTTTGCCTTTGAGATCAACAACGCGATCTACCCATGTCTTGTTTGGTTTGAAATTTATTTGATCTACGACAAATTGGACGTCTGGTAGATGGCTCTTGGCTGGTCTTCATTTCTTTTCGTGCTTTAATGCTTCTATTGATTAGACTTGTACTTCAGCAGCTATTTTTGGCTTTCCTCTGATCTCTATCGATATCTTCCTTCTGTCTTGATACATTCATTGCGTATACTGTATGGATGTGACTGCTTGGGAAAATTTATTGAAAATTCCTAGACGTCCCCCCAATGGGTGTAGCCAAGGGACGGCTTGGTGCGCTGAGTGTTTAGCGGACTGCCTCTGAGTAGTAACTTGATGTGACCGCGGGGTGTAATCATATCGTCCATGCGGTTGACTTCAGACCCAATGGGTGTTATATTACGTGAAGCAACGTCTGCTGCCTGACTTGTTTCTAGACGATTTGAATTGCATATTGAATATTTGTGACTGTTCAGTGACCGTGGTAGGAGACGAGCGGTTGCCTCCCGCCCCTATAAATAGAGTGCTTGCTTCACTGGTGTCTTCACACATCTCTCAGCCATTTGCTGCTTATTCTTCTCTTTTCTCTTCTATTCCACCATGGGCAAGAGCAAGAAGGGCGAAAGTTCCTCGCACCACTCCGGCGACAAGAGGAAACGCGAGCCGAGTCCTCCCTCCGAGGACTTTGGTGACTCCGAGTACTCGGAGGAGGAGTTCTCCTCCGTGTCCGAGGGGTCGCCGGCCTACGCCTCTCCCTCGGTGTCGTCCGATGATTCGGACGACTCCTGGGGGATCGCCGCCGAGGTGTGGACGTACATCCGGGCCGTCGAGCGCTCTGGGCTTAAGGGCTCGGATGAGTCAGAGATCTCCTCGGACGAGGAGGACTCCTCCGACTCGTCCGAGGAAGGGAGCGGTGGCGACGGCGATGACGACGGTGACGACGGCGACAAGGGCGACAGCGACGGCGACAAGGGCGACGACAGCAGCGGCAAGGGCGATGGCAACAGCGGCAAGGGTGACAGCGGCAGTGGCAGGGCCAGTGGCAAAGCGCCACTGGCTTAAATATTAGTATAGATAAGTAGTAGTAGAAGTAGTATTAGTATTAGTAGTAGTGAAATAATGTAGTAGTAATTAGCAGTGTAGTGTAGTGTAGGTAGTAATGTAATGTAGTAATGTAATGTATCGAAAAAATGGGAAGAAGACCGGCTCATAATGAGTCGGCCTTTAAGTTTGTGGAAGGACTTCCCCCATAATGAAGAAAACTCCGACTTGTTCTGTGCATATCTTTTGCCTTTCCATCGTTCCTTTATAGTCGATCGACAGCTTGTATTTGTGCCCAACGCAGCCGTTGTTCTCAGAGATAACGCTCGAGTAACGACTTGTAATTGCTGCCGAGTTTTTTCTGGTGTCTCCAAAGGTAATAGTAGAATTATGCTGGATTGCGTTGGCATTTTAGAGGTAACAGCCGAGCTGTGCCGGGCCACGCTGGTGTTTCAGAAGTAACAGCCAAGTGGTACTTGACGACGTCAGTGCTTTGAAAGTGACAGCCGAGTCATGCTGGGCCACATCAGTGTTTTAGAAGTAACGGCCGAGTGGTACTTGACGACGTCAGTGTTTTAGAAGTAACAACCGAGTCATGTTGAGCTACGTCGGCGTTTTAGAAGTAACAGGCGAGTGGTACTTGACGACGTCAGTGTTTTAGAAGTAACAGCCGAGTCATGCCATGAAGCCTTGTTTTTTCCCGAGTGATGACTTAGCGCTTTTTAGGAACGGTGTCTGACCCGGGAAAACCCATTTATCTCACGTCATCGCACGCCTCTGTGCTCTGAGCCCTAACCTCACTTTTTTGCCTCCAAACATCCTCTATTTCCCTTTGATTTCACCTTTGTTCATTCCGCCGACGAGATATCAATGGCGCCCAAGCGGAAGAACCGAAATTCTGCTGCTGTGGTCATCCCGCCTATCGACCCTGACAGCCAGTTGCCTTTCGCAGGTAACCATATGTCTGTTGTTTCGGAGTCGGATCTCTTCCACCTTGTTGATGTTGGAATTCTTCCTCCAAAAGAACTTTGTTCTTGGCGGATTTGCCGTGGGGTTACTATCCCAACAGAGGATACCCACGAGTCCGTCGTTTACATCCCTTTTCTCATCCGTGGCCTTGCTCTTCCCATTTCTCTCTTCTTTCGCGGTCTCCTTGACTTTTACAATCTAAATCTGACTCACCTAAATCCCAACTCTATTCTGCAAATTTCTGTCTTTGTTCATCTGTGCGAGGCCTACCTTGGAATTCTTCCTCACTTCGGTTTGTGGAAGTATTTGTATCATTGTCGTCCTAGGATGGCTGGGGGCAGCACCAGCTCGTGGGCGGCACGAGTCTGGAGATGCGTCATGGGAGAAAAACATAATACCTTGATATCCCACTTAAGGACAACATTAAAGGATGGCGTTTAGAGTGGTTTATTGTGGAAAACCATGGCAAGTCCCTTCCCCCTCGGTCAGGAAGACAGCCGGATGTTCACACTCTAAGTTGGATTGAGTCTTCTACAGCTTTGGAAATAACATAAGCCAAGATTCTACTTGCTGAAATTTGTTTGTTGAAGGAGAAGGGTCTGACAGCTGAAGCTGTTGTTGCAGACTTTGTTTTTAAGAATATTCATCCACTGAAGGACAGAGCGTATTCGACTTATTTGTACAGTGGTGTTACTGACTCAACCCGGGTTACCAACAAGAGGATTCCTGCTGTGGATTTGGTGAGCCAACTGGAGATGATCTTGAGGGGTAAAGTATCAAACATTGGTGCTGATAGTCGCCTAGAGGGGGGGTGAATAGGGCGAAACTGAAATTTACAAAATAATCACAACTACAAGCCGGGTTAGCGTTAGTAATAAAGAAATGAGTCCGCGAGAAAGGGCGCAAAACAAATCACAAGCAAATAAGAGTGTGACACGAGGATTTGTTTTACCGAGGTTCGGTTCTCGCAAACCTACTCCCCGTTGAGGAGGCCACAAAGGCCGGGTCTTTTTCAACCCTTCCCTCTCTCAAACGATCCCACGGATCGAGTGAGCTTTCTCTTCTTCTCAATCAACCGGGAACAAAACTTCCCCGCAAGGGCCACCACACAATTGGTGCCTCTTGCCTTGGTTACAATTGAGTGATGATCTCAAGAACAAGTGAGAAAGAAAGAAAGTAATCCAAGCGCAAGAGCTCAAAAGAACACGGCAAATCTCTCTCGCTAGTCACTAAGGGTTTGAGTGGAATTGGAGAGGATTTGATCTCTTTGTATGTGTCTAGAATTGAATGCCTAGCTCTTGTAAGTGGTTGAGAGTTGGAAAACTTGGATGGCAATGAATGTGGGGTGGTTGGGGTATTTATAGCCCCAACCACCAAAAGTGACCGTTGCTGGAACTCCTCTGTTCGATGGCGCACCGGACAGTCCGGTGCACACCGGACAGTCCGGTGCCCCTGCCACGTCACCATTGCCGTTGGATTCTGACCGTTGGAGCTTCTGACTTCTGGGCCCTCATGGGTGTCCGGTGCACACCGGACATGTACTGTTTGATGTCCGGTGCACCGGTATGGGCACGCCTGACGTCTGCGCGCGCTGCGCGCGCATTTAATGCACCGCAGGGAGCCGTTGGCGCCGCAGAGAGCCGTTGCTCCGCTGGCACACCGGACAGTCCGGTGCACACCGGACAGTCCGGTGAATTTTAGCGGAGTGGCTGCCGAGCGAACCCGAGGCTGACGAGTTCCGGAGGCCGCGTCTCCTTGGAGCACCGGACATGTCCGGTGCACACCGGACAGTCCGGTGAATTATAGCGCGCCGGCTTCCGAGAAATCCCGAGGGCGAAGAGTTTGAGTCGAAGTCCTCTGGCCGCACCGGACATGTCCGGTGCACACCGGACAGTCCGGTGCCTCCAGCCAGAGGTGCCCTCGGTTGCCTTGCTGCTCCTTTGTTGAATCCAACACTTGGTCTTTTTATTGGCTAAATGTGAACCTTTTGCACCTGTATAACTTATGCACTAGAGCAAACTAGTTAGTCCAATATTTGTGTTGGGCAATTCAACCACCAAAATTATTTAGGAACTAGGTCTAAGCCTAATTCCCTTTCAATCTCCCCCTTTTTGGTGATTGATGCCAACACAAACCAAAGCAAATATAGAAGTGCATAATTGAACTAGTTTACATAATGTAAGTGCAAAGGTTGCTCGGAATTGAGCCAATATAAACTTATATGATGCGCATGGATGGTTTCTTTGTTTTTGACATATTGGACCATATTTGCACCACGAGTTTTGTTTTTGCAAATTCTTTTGTAAATTCTTTTCAAAGTACTTTTGCAAGATAGTCAAAGGTAAATGAAAAAGATTTTGCAAAGCATTTTCAAGATATGGAATTTTCTCCCCCTATTTCCAATGCTTTTCCTTTGACTAAGCAAAACTCCCCCTCAAATAAGGTCTCCTCTTAGTGTTCAAGAGGGTTTTAAGACATCAATTTTGAAAATACTCGTTACTCCCCTCTTAGAACACAAAGAGATACCAATTTTGAAATTTACCAATATAAAATTATCAAATTTATGAAATTAGGTGGTGGTGCGGTCCTTTTGCTTTGGGCTCATATTTTCTCCCCCTTTGGCATGAATCGCCAAAAACGGAATCATTAGAGCCTAATGAAGTACATTCTCCCCCTTTGGTCATGAAATAAATGAGTGAAGGTTATACCAACGTTGGAGAGATGATGCGGAGCGACGGCGAAGGATGAGTAGTAAAACGGAGTGGAAGCCTTTGTCTTCGCCGAAGACTCCAATTCCCTTTCAATATACCTATGACTTGGGTGAAATACACTTGAAAACACATTAGTCATAGCATATATAAAAGAGACATGATCAAAGGTATATTTATGAGCTATGTGTGCAAGACTTAGCAAAAGAAATTCCTAGAATCAAGAATATTAAGCTCATGCCTAAGTCGGGTAAAAGATTGTTCATCAAGTGGTTTGGTAAAGATATCGGCTAATTGATCTTTAGTATTAATATAAGAAATCTCGATATCCCCCTTTTGTTGGTGATCCCGAAGAAAATGATACCGAATGGCTATGTGCTTAGTGCGGCTGTGCTCGACGGGATTGTCGGCCATTTTGATTGCACTCTCATTGTCACATAGCAAAGGGACTTTGGTTAATTTGTAACCATAGTCCCGCAGGGTTTGCCTCATCCAAAGCAATTGCGCGCAACAATGGCCTGCGGCAATATACTCGGCTTCGGCGGTAGAAAGAGCGACCGAATTTTGCTTCTTTGAAGCCCATGACACCAAGGATCTTCCCAAGAACTGGCAAGTCCCCGATGTGCTCTTCCTATTAATTCTACACCCCGCCCAATCGGCATCCGAATAACCAATCAAATCAAATGTGGATCCCCGAGGGTACCAAAGCCCAAACTTAGGAGTAAAAGCCAAATATCTCAAGATTCGTTTTACGGCCGTAAGGTGTGATTCCTTAGGGTCGGCTTGGAATCTTGCACACATGCAAACGGAAAGCATAATGTCCGGTCGAGATGCACATAAATAAAGCAATGATCCAATCATCGACCGGTATACCTTTTGATCCACGGACTTACCTCCCGTGTCGAGGTCGAGATGCCCATTTGTTCCCATGGGTGTCTTGATGGGCTTGGCATCCTTCATTCCAAATTTGCTTAGAATGTCTTGAGTATACTTCGTTTGGCTAATGAAGGTGCCCTCTTGGAGTTGCTTGACTTGAAATCCTAAGAAATATTTCAACTCCCCCATCATCGACATCTCGAATTTCTGTGTCATGATCCTACTAAATTCTTCACATGTAGATTTGTTAGTAGACCCAAATATAATATCATCAACATAAATTTGGCATACGAACAAATCGTTGTCAAGAGTTTTAGTGAATAACGTAGGATCGGCCTTGCCGACTTTGAAGCCATTTGCAATAAGGAAATCTCTAAGGCATTCATACCATGCTCTTGGGGCTTGCTTGAGCCCATAAAGCGCCTTAGAGAGCCTATAAACATGATTAGGGTACTCACTGTCTTCAAAGCCGGGAGGTTGCTCAACATAGACCTCCTCCTTGATTGGTCCATTGAGGAAGGCACTCTTTACGTCCATTTGATAGAGCTTGAAGCCATGGTAAGTAGCATAGGCTAGTAATATGCGAATTGACTCAAGCCTAGCTACGGGTGCATAGGTTTCACCGAAATCCAAACCTTCGACTTGTGAATACCCCTTGGCTACGAGTCAAGCTTTGTTCCTAGTCACCACACCATGCTCGTCTTGCTTGTTGCGGAAGACCCACTTGGTTCCTACAACATTTTGATTAGGACGTGGAACTAAGTGCCATACCTCATTCCTTGTGAAATTGTTGAGCTCCTCTTGCATCGCCATCACCCAATCCGAATCTTGAAGAGCTTCCTCTACCCTATGTGGCTCAATAGAGGAAACAAACGAGTAATGCTCACAAAAATGTGCAACACGAGATCGAGTAGTTACCCCCTTATGAATGTCGCCGAGGATGGTGTCAACGGGGTGATCTCGTTGTATCGCTTGGTGGACTCTTGGGTGTGGCGGCCTTGGTTGTTCATCCACCTTGTCTTCATCATTTGAATCTCCCCCTTGATCGTTGCCGTCATTTTGAGGTGGCTCATCTTCTTGATTTTCTTGTTCAACATCTTGAGCCTCATCCTCAACTTGAGTTGGTGGAGATGCTTGCATGGAGGAGGATGGTTGATCTTGTGCATTTGGAGGCTCTTCGGATTCCTTAGGACACACATCCCCGATGGACATGTTCCTTAGCGCTATGCATGGAGCCTGTTCTTCACCTACATCATCAAGATCAACTTGCTCTACTTGAGAGCCGTTAGTCTCATCAAACACAACGTCACAAGAAACTTCAACAAGTCCTGAGGACTTGTTAAAGACTCTATATGCCCTTGTGTTTGAGTCATATCCTAGTAAAAAGCCTTCTACAGTTTTAGGAGCAAATTTAGATTTTCTACCTCTTTTAACAAGTATAAAACATTTGCTACCAAAAACTCTAAAATATGAAATATTGGGCTTTTTACCGGTTAGGAGTTCATAAGATGTCTTCTTGAGGATTCGATGAAGATATAATCGGTTGATGGCGTAGCAGGCGGTGTTGACCGCCTCGGCCCAAAACCGATCCGGTGTCTTGTACTCATCAAGCATGGTTCTTGCCATGTCCAATAGAGTTCGATTCTTCCTCTCCACTACACCATTTTGTTGTGGAGTGTAGGGAGAAGAGAACTCATGCTTGATGCCCTCCTCCTCAAGAAAGCCTTCTATTTGAGAGTTCTTGAACTCCGTCCCATTGTCGCTTCTAATTTTCTTGATCCTTAAGCCGAACTCATTTTGAGCCCGTCTCAAGAATCCCTTTAAGGTCTCTTGGGTTTGTGATTTTTCCTGCAAAAAGAATACCCAAGTGAAGCGAGAATAATCGTCCACAATTACAAGACAATACTTACTACCGCCGATGCTTATGTAAGCGATCGGGCCGAATAGATCCATATGTAGGAGCTCCAGTGGCCTGTCGGTAGTCATGATATTTTTGTGTGGATGATGTATCCCAACTTGCTTCCCAGCTTGGCATGCGCTACAAATCCTGTCTTTCTCAAAAAGAACATCGGTTAGTCCCAAAATGTGTTCTCCCTTTAGAAGCTTGTGAAGATTCTTCATTCCAACATGGGCTAGTCGGCGGTGCCAGAGCCAACCCAAGTTAGTCTTAGCAATCAAGCAAGTGTCGAGTTCAGCTCTATTAAAATCTACTAAGTATAGCTGACCCTCTAACACTCCCTTAAAAGCTATTGAATCATCACTTCTTCTAAAGACAGTAACACCTATATTAGTAAAAAGACAGTTGTAGCCCATTTGACATAATTGGGATACGGAAAGCAAATTGTAATCTAATGAATCTACAAGAAAAACATTGGAAATAGAATGGTCAGGAGATATAGCAATTTTACCCAAACCTTTGACCAAACCTTGATTTCCATCCCCGAATGTGATAGCTCGTTGGGGATCTTGGTTTTTCTTATATGAGGAGAACATCCTTTTTTCCCCGGTCATGTGGTTTGTGCACCCGCTGTCGAGTATCCAACTTGTGCCCCCGGATGCATAAACCTACAAAACAAGTTTAGTTCTTTGTTTTAGGTACCCAAACGGTTTTGGGTCCTTTGGCATTAGATACAAGAACTTTGGGTACCCAAACACAAGTCTTGGAGCCCTTGTGTTTGCCCCCAACAATTTTGGCAACTATCTTGCCGGATTTGCTAGTCAAAACATAAGATGCATCAAAAGTTTTAAATGAAATGACATGATCATTTGATGCATTAGTAGTTTTCTTTCTAGGCAACTTGGCATGGGTTGGTTGCCTAGATCTAGATGTCTCACCCTTATACATAAAAGCATAATTAGGGCCAGAGTGAGACTTCCTAGAATGAATTTTCTTAATTTTGCTCTCAGGATACCCGGCAGGGTACAAAATGTAACCCTCGTTATCCTGAGACATGGGAGCCTTGCCCTTAACAAAGTTAGACAAGTTCTTAGGAGGGGCATTAATTTTGACATCGTCTCCCCTTTGGAAGCCAATGCCGTCCTTAATGCCCGGGCGTCTCCCATTATAGAGCATGCTTCTAGCAAGTTTAAATTTTTCATTTTCTAAGTCATGCTCTCTAATCTTAGCATTAAGTTGTGCTATGTGATCATTTTGTTTCTTAATTAAAGCTAGGTGATCATGGATAGCATCAACATTAATATCTCTACATCTAGTACAAATGGAAATATGCTCAACATTAGATGTAGAGGGTTTGCAAGATTTTAGTTCAACAACCTTAGCATGCAACAAATCATTTTTAGCTCTAAGGTCGGAAATAGTAGCATTGCAAACATCAAAATCCTTAGCCTTAGCAATTAATTTCTCATTCTCATTTCTAAGGCTAGCAATGGAAGCATTCAATTCATCAATCCTAGCAAGCAAATCAACATCATCATTTCTAGGATCAATGCAAACATGAGAATCAACCTTAGCAATTAAATTGGCATTTTCATTTCTAAGGTTGTCTAAAGTCTCATGGCAAATACTTAGCTCACTAGACAATTTTTCACATTTTTCTCTTTCTAGAGCATAAGCATTTTTAACCTTAACATGTTTCTTGTTTTCCTTGATTAGGAAGTCCTCTTGGGAGTCCAAGAGATCATCCTTTTCATGGATGGCACTAATTAGCTCATTTAATTTTTCTTTTTGTTC
Organism: Zea luxurians; assembly: GCA_029449295.1. Taxonomy (NCBI): domain Eukaryota; kingdom Viridiplantae; phylum Streptophyta; class Magnoliopsida; order Poales; family Poaceae; genus Zea; species Zea luxurians. The sequence continues at coordinate 2,065,798 of JAOPSE010000082.1, read as the reverse complement.
CATGTTAAGGTTGGCAAAAAGAATACGCAAATTATCTTCCTCATTTTTATCATTATCCTCATCACTAGATGTTTCATATTTAGTGGAGGACCTTGATTTTACCTTCTTTTTGCCGTCCTTGGCCATAAGACACTTGTGGCCGACGTTGGGGAAGAGGAGGCCCTTGGTGACGGCGATGTTGGCGGCGTCCTCGTCGTCGGAGGAGTCGCTTGAGCTTTCGTCGGAGTCCCACTCCCGACAAACATGGGCATCGCCGCCCTTCTTCTTTTCCTTCCTCTTGCCCTTCTTGTCGTCACCCCTGTCACTATCACTTGATAATGGACATTTAGCAATAAAGTGACCGGGCTTACCACACTTGTAGCAAACCTTCTTGGAACGGGATTTATAGTCCTTCCCCTTCCGTTGCTTGAGGATTTGCCGGAAGCTTTTGATGATTAGGGCCATCTCCTCGTTGTCGAGCTTGGAGGCGTCAATTGGTTGTCTACTTGGTGTAGACTCCTCCTTTTTCTCCTCCGTTGCCTTGAAGGCCACGGGTTGCACCTCGGATGTGGAAGGCTCATCAAGCTCGTTGATCTTCTTGGAGCCCTTAATCATGCATTCAAAACTAACAAAATTCCCGATGACTTCCTCGGGGGTCATTTGTGTATATCTAGGATTGCCACGAATTAATTGTACTTGAGTAGGGTTAAGGAAAATAAGGGCTCTTAGAATAACCTTAACCACTTCGTGGTCATCCCATTTTGCGCTCCCGAGGTTGCGCACTTGGTTCACCAAGGTCTTGAGCCGGTTGTACATGTCTTGTGGCTCCTCCCCTTGGCGAAGACGGAAGCGACCGAGCTCCCCCTCGATCGTTTCCCGCTTGGTGATCTTGGTGAGTTCATCACCCTCGTGCGCCGTCTTGAGTAGGTCCCAAATCTCCTTGGCGTTCTTCAACCCTTGTACTTTGTTGTATTCCTCCTTGCTTAGAGAGGCAAGAAGGATGGTTGCGGCTTGGGAGTTGAAGTGCTCGATTTGGGCCACTTCGTCCGTGTCGTAGTCTTCATCCCCTACGGATGGTATCTGTACACCATACTCAACAACATCCCATAATCTTTTGTGGAGAGAGGTTAGATGAAATCGCATCAAATTACTCCACATAGCATAATCTTCACCATTAAAAGTTGGTGGTTTGCCTAATGGGACGGAAAGTAAAGGTGTATGTTTAGGAATGCGAGGGTAGCGTAGGGGGATCTTACTATACTTCTTACGCTCTTGGCGTTTAGAAGTGACGGACGCCGCGTCGGAGCCGGAGGTAGATGTCGATGAAGTGTCGGTCTCGTAGTAGACCACCTTCCTCATCCTTTTGTGCTTGTCCCCACTCCGATGCGGCTTGTGAGAAGAAGATTTTTCCTTCTTCTCTTTGTGGTGAGAAGAGGAAGATCTTTTCTCCTTCCGCTTGGAGGATTTCTTCTTCTTCTCTCTTCTCTTGGTGCGGGACTCTTCCGATGAAGATGAAGTGCTCCCTTGACTTGTAGTGGGCTTGTCATCGCCGGTCTCCATCTCCCTCTTGGTGTGATCTCCCGACATCACTTCGAGCGGTTAGGCTCTAATGAAGTACCGGGCTCTGATACCAATTGATAGTCGCCTAGAGGGGGGGTGAATAGGGCGAAACTGAAATTTACAAAATAATCACAACTACAAGCCGGGTTAGCGTTAGTAATAAAGAAATGAGTCCGCGAGAAAGGGCGCAAAACAAATCACAAGCAAATAAGAGTGTGACACGAGGATTTGTTTTACCGAGGTTCGGTTCTCGCAAACCTACTCCCCGTTGAGGAGGCCACAAAGGCCGGGTCTTTTTCAACCCTTCCCTCTCTCAAACGATCCCACGGATCGAGTGAGCTTTCTCTTCTTCTCAATCAACCGGGAACAAAACTTCCCCGCAAGGGCCACCACACAATTGGTGCCTCTTGCCTTGGTTACAATTGAGTGATGATCTCAAGAACAAGTGAGAAAGAAAGAAAGTAATCCAAGCGCAAGAGCTCAAAAGAACACGGCAAATCTCTCTCGCTAGTCACTAAGGGTTTGAGTGGAATTGGAGAGGATTTGATCTCTTTGTATGTGTCTAGAATTGAATGCCTAGCTCTTGTAAGTGGTTGAGAGTTGGAAAACTTGGATGGCAATGAATGTGGGGTGGTTGGGGTATTTATAGCCCCAACCACCAAAAGTGACCGTTGCTGGAACTCCTCTGTTCGATGGCGCACCGGACAGTCCGGTGCACACCGGACAGTCCGGTGCCCCTGCCACGTCACCATTGCCGTTGGATTCTGACCGTTGGAGCTTCTGACTTCTGGGCCCTCATGGGTGTCCGGTGCACACCGGACATGTACTGTTTGATGTCCGGTGCACCGGTATGGGCACGCCTGACGTCTGCGCGCGCTGCGCGCGCATTTAATGCACCGCAGGGAGCCGTTGGCGCCGCAGAGAGCCGTTGCTCCGCTGGCACACCGGACAGTCCGGTGCACACCGGACAGTCCGGTGAATTTTAGCGGAGTGGCTGCCGAGCGAACCCGAGGCTGACGAGTTCCGGAGGCCGCGTCTCCTTGGAGCACCGGACATGTCCGGTGCACACCGGACAGTCCGGTGAATTATAGCGCGCCGGCTTCCGAGAAATCCCGAGGGCGAAGAGTTTGAGTCGAAGTCCTCTGGCCGCACCGGACATGTCCGGTGCACACCGGACAGTCCGGTGCCTCCAGCCAGAGGTGCCCTCGGTTGCCTTGCTGCTCCTTTGTTGAATCCAACACTTGGTCTTTTTATTGGCTAAATGTGAACCTTTTGCACCTGTATAACTTATGCACTAGAGCAAACTAGTTAGTCCAATATTTGTGTTGGGCAATTCAACCACCAAAATTATTTAGGAACTAGGTCTAAGCCTAATTCCCTTTCAGGTGCTCCTGTTGCATATTCTGCTTGGAGTCTGCCACCTTCTAAGTCCTTTTTTGATTGTGTGTCCAATCCTCCTGCCGGTGACAGTGGTTTGGGTCTTAGAGTGCGACCCTCTCTTGAAGATATTGAGGTCCTGGTTGCTTCACTTGGTGATCTTCCCAATGATGAGAGGCAAGTTCACTTTGAAATGCCTATGAGTCCGGGTGATGTAGAGATGAGTGCTATGCTGGACATGTTGGCTGAGGATTCTTCTGACTCGGTCCCTGCTGAAACAATGGTTGTTGCAACTATCCCAGAGCTTGAAGAAACCATGGACACCCGAAAGCCTAAGGGTACTCGCCTGAAATGTCTCTGCCAAGTCAGTCATCCAACGGCACCTGCCAAGGGGAAGAAGAAGAAAAAGAGACGGCTTCGGCGAGTGTCGTGCTTGGACCAGGATGCTGGCCCTTCTGCTCCTGCTGCTGAAGAAGTACCGATGGAAATCTTTATTGGAGCTAAATCCAATGGGTGTGACCCTGTTGATGCTGAACCCAATGGGTGTGACTCTGCCAGAGCTGATCCTAATGGGTGTGACCCTGCCCGAGCTGATCCCAATGGGTGTGACCCTGCGCCGTTTATGGTCCGTATTGTTGATGAGGATGAAGAAGAAGAAGAGGAAGTCCCATTGATTCGAAAGAACAGTCGGTGTTACAGAGTCAATGGGGGGAGTAGCGATATTCCTTCTCCGGCTCTGTCTGCTCTTGTTAGCCTGCAAGAATTATCCATAATAGATTTTGATTGGGCTCTCGAGGATGTTGTCCCTGAAGATATGCTTTCAGAGCCAACTGATGGTGATATGATGGACGTCTGCTCTGACACTCCAGATTTTGGATTAGAGGTCTCCCGGGCAGCATCTCGTGCATCGTCGACCTTGGAAGGTGGTCTTCGGAGCCAAGAGGTTGGTCACGGTCACTTAATTCCCATGGAGGTGACTGAGAATCCTTCAGCCTTAGAGGTGGCTGTTGCGGAGAACCCAGTCCTCAAGGGTGGTGCCGGCGGTTGCCTAGCCCCCGAGGGTGTTGCTGGTAATGATCCGGCTCGGGTGGGTAGCGCAAGTTGCGACCCAGCCCCCGAGGGTGTTGCCGGTGATGATTCGACTCTGATGGGCAGTGCGAGATGCAACCCAGCCCCCGAGGGTGTCCGAGCGAGCTCCCCTTCTCATACCTCCATGGATGTCCACGTCGGGTCTTCTTCGCCACACTCTGGTGGCATAATAGCAGCGCATGCTTCGGATGAGGGAGTCACCTTGGAGGTCGGCGTACCGGATGCTGGGGTTCTAATGCCTGCTAGTGGTGTTGAATTAATCCCCTACGATGTTCTTCAGACTGTCCTGATTGATATTCCTTTGTCGAGCCACCACCTAGCTTCTCGTGACTTGGGATTTCCTTTGTTCTTTTCCAACCTTTAGGTAATTTGGCTTTTTCTTGTTCTAGCAATACTCATGGCAAGTTACTGTCTTTGTACTCATTTGTTTTTAATACCAGGCTTTGGTCGACGAGATAGCTGGTCAATTGAGATCACAAGGTGCCTCTATCCCAGAAGGAGCTCTGTCTCTGACGCAATGGAATCCGTTGTTGCTTCAGAAGCAGATATCTGATTTGAAAATGTCAAATGCTGGTTAGTGTTTTTGTTTTTTCTCTGGCTTACTGATTAGTCTGCTTTTAACTGTGTGTCCTTCTTCGACTATTTTTTGTTAGATATGGCTCGGCGGTGCTCTGAACTTGAGGGGAAGTATTCCCAAGGTCAGATTGACCTGGCTCGGGTTTCTGCCTCTTTAGACGACGCCAATTCTTTGAATTCTTCTGTTGGTGCTCAGCTTGACTCTGAAAGGGCAGCTGACGAGGTAAGCTTACTTGACTGAATCTACTGTGACTTTACTGCTTACTGGGTATTTGAGAGCTGATTCTTATCTGTAGGAGGAGAAACGGGCGCTCGCGGCTTCTCGCAATAATCTTGATAGATTGTATCGTGACGCCAGCAATTCTCTGGCCATCTTGGAGAGGAGCCACCGCTTTACCATGGGGGATCTGGATTATCATCGTCACGAGTTGCAAGTATCCCAGGATGAGATCCTGCGTCTTAGGCAGTTGGTGTCGAGCAAAGACTCCATCATCAAGGATCTGCGTGCCTCTAAGAGATCAGTCGCCCAGGAGCTAGAAACCGCTCGACTGGCTACCAAGGTTGCCGAAGACAATTCCACCATTTTGAAGGCTCAGCGCGACAAGGCTATGGACAAAGCCATTCGCGTGGGGTGGATCTTGATGTGGAGGCCGGGCGTAGTTGTTCCTGATGATATAATTGCTGATGTCAAAGCTGCTCCTGACTCCTCGAGTCGCCCTTCTTCATCAGTTGCTCCTGAGAAAAACATTGCTAAGTAGAAATATTGAATACATTCATGAACTATATGTGTATGTGATCAATGTGCCCGAATACTCTGTTAGAACGAGTTCTCAATACTGAATGCTATTTTTGTTTTTCTGTTGTTGGAATTCAACAGTTGTTATGATTGCGGAAGTAAATGCAGTGTGCTGGTTTCAAAGTTTTTTCCTAATTGATTAGCTAGTGAGGCATAGAAATCGCCCTAAGATGAGTGATTGTAAGCATGTTATACTGGGTCGAGTAGGCGTGAGCATATTGCACCGTCTTAAGTCATTGTCGACTTAAGCCAATTGCTCCGTTAGCAGGGTATAGTGGTCACCCTAAGTCGAGTTAGCGTGAGCATGTTGCACCGTCTTAAGTCACTCCCGACTTAAGCAGATTGCTCCGTTAGCAGGGTATAGTGGTCACCCTAAGTCGAGTAAGCGTGAGCATGTTGCACCGTCTTAAGCCACCGCCGACTTAAGCCGATTGCTCTGTTAGTAGGGTATAGTGGTCACCCTAAGTCGAGTAAGCATGCAAATAGTTCGAGTGCCCTTGAGAATGAAACCTTTTTATTGATGATGTTTTTTTCTGGTTTCAGAATACAATGTTGCCCCGATAGCCTTTGAAATCTAGCTAGGGGTAAAACTTCCTGAGATGCTCTATATTCCATGAATTCCCTATTTCCGTGCCATCCATTTGAGTAAGCCGGTATGATCCTGCCCGAGTGACTTCTGCTACCATGAATGGCCCTTCCCATTGTGGTGACAATTTGTGCCGTCCTTTCCCCGTTAGAATTCGCGTGAAGGACCAAGTCTCCCACTGAGAAAGATCGATGTCGTATAGCTTTATCATGATAGTGCCTCAGGGTTTGCTGGTATCTAGCTGACTGAATTACTGTATTCAATCGCTCTTCTTCCAATACGCCAATATCCTCTAGTTTGGTAGCTTCTGCTTCAGCTATGTTTTCGAAGACCAGCCTCGGTGCCCCAAACCTGAGATCAGCAGGTAGCACTGCCTCCGAACCATAAACCATGAAGAAAGGAGTATTTCCATGTAGAGCTCGACTAGGTTGAGTTCTTAAGCTCCAAACTACATATGGCAACTCTCTGATCCATTTTCCTGCAAACTTTTCGTTCTTGTCAAAGACTTTCTTCCTGAGTGCCTCCAATATCATTCCATTAGCCCTTTCCACCTGACCGTTGGCTCTTGGGTGTGCTACTGACGCATATTTGATCTGGATGCTCTGTTGTTCGCAGAAGTCAAAGAATTTAGAGCTAGTGAAATTGGATCCTAGGTCGGTTATGATGCTATTTGGTATCCCAAACCTGAATATTATATCTTGTATGAATTCCACCGCCTTGGCTGAAGTTAGAGAAGCAATAGGTTTGGATTCTATCCATTTGGTAAATTTGTCAATGGCGTCCAGCACGTGAGTATATCCTCCCTGAGCTTTCATGAAGGGTCCAATCATGTCCAGTCCCCAGCACGCAAATGGCCATGTTACGGGTATGGTCTGCAGTTGCTGTGCTGGTAAATGCTGCTGCTTTGATAAGAATTGGCAAGCTTCACACCTCTAGACTAACTCAGCTACGTCACTCTTAGCTGTCGGCCAATAGAAACCAGACCTAAAGACCTTTCCGACTAGAGTCCTGGATGCCGCGTGTATCCCGCATTGCCTGGCATAGATCTCATCTAGCAGTTGCTTCCCAGTAACCGAAAGAATGCACTTCATGAGGACTCCTGTGGCGCCCCTTCTATACAGTGCATCTTCAATGAGGGTGTAATGAGCTAACTGTCTTGCGATGCATTCTGCTGTGGCTTTGTCATCTGGTTCCTCTTCGTTCTTTATATATTTAATGATGGGCTCCCTCTAGTCATTAGGGTCAGACTCGGGTTAGCCCAAAACACTGCACTCTTCTGCTTGATCTGAGGAAACACTTGGGCGTGGCACCTCTTGGACGAAAACTCCAGATGGGACCTTAGTCTGACTGGATCCTAGTTTCGACAATGCATCAGCTGTCGTGTTGCGATCTCTTTCCACATGATGAAATTACAGCCCTTCAAATTTGTCTTCTAGCTTTCAGACGGCTGTGCAGTACCTGCCCATAGAGTCATTCGAGCAATCCCATTCTTTGTTTATCTGACTTATGACCACTAGTGAATCTCCGTATACCATCAACCTCTTAATGCCCAGTGATATGGCAATGTTCAACCCATGGATCAAAGCCTCATATTCTGCTGCATTGTTGGATGCTGAGAATAACAACCGAAGAGCATATTTGAGTTGTTCACCTCCAGGTGCAATGAAGAGGATCCCTGCGCATGCTCCCTGCAGCTTTAGCGAGCCATCAAAATACATCTGCCATACTTCTGCAATCTCCGGGTTATCTGGTACTTGTTGCTCGGTCCACTCTGATACGAAGTCAACTAGTGCTTGAGTCTTTATTGCAGTATGAGGTCGAAACTCGATGTCGTGAGCTCCTAGCTCGCAGGCCCACTTGGCTATTCTTCTGATGGCTTCCTTGTTGTGGAGAATATCCCCTATTGGAAATCCAGTGACTACTATGACTTTGTGGTCGTCAAAGTAATGACGGAGCTTGCGTGCAGTTAGAAGTATCGCATACAACAGTTTTTGAACTTGAGGATATTTCTTCTTTGAGGGTCCCAGAACTTCACTGATGAAATAGACGGGATGCTGTACTGGATATGCATGTCCTTCCTCTGCTCGCTCGACTACCAACACGGTGCTCACCACGTGAGTCGTGTAAGAGATGTACAACAACAGATCTTCGGCCGGCTGACTCTGCGTGGCTCGGCGTGGCGACTTTAATACTGGTGGTGTTGTCAGGAACTTCTTCAGTGCGTCAAGGGCTTCTTGAGGTTCTGAGGTCCACTGGAACTTGTCCACCTTCTTGAGCAATTTGTAGAATGGTAGGCCTTTTTCTCCTAGCCTCGATATGAACCTGCTCAAAGCTGCCATGCATCCAGTAAGTCTCTGTACTTTCTTCTGTGATCGTGGTGCTTCCATTCTCATGATAGCTTCGATTTTCTCCGGGTTGGCCTCAATTCCTCGGTGGCTGACAATGAATCCAAGCAATTTTCCTGCTGGTACTACAAAGACACATTTTTCTGGATTAAGCTTCCACTGATATCGATGCAGACTGTTGAAGACCAGCTGCAAATCTTTAATGAAGTTCTCTGAATTTTCTGTCTTGATCACCACGTCATCCACATAAGCTTCTACACGGTTGCCTCAATGATCGACCAAGCATGTCTGAATGGCTCTCTGGTAAGTTGCTCCAGCGTTTTTGAGGCCAAACGACATGGAGGTATAGCAGAAAGCTCCAAACGGGGTGATGAATGCAGTTTTTTCCTTGTCTTTTTTGCCAGGCTGATCTGATGGTACCCAGAGTAGCAATCCAAGAAGGACAACATAGAACACCCGGTGGTCGAGTCTACCACCTGGTCTATTCTAGGAAGTCTGAAGGGATCCTTCGGACAGTGTTTGTTGAGATCCGTATAGTCGACTCACATGCGCCAATCCACTTTATTCTTTTTGAGTACAAGAATAGGATTTGCTAACCACTTAGGATGCAGTACTTCTCTAATGAATCCTGCTATGACTAAGCGAGCTAGCTCAGCACGGATGGCTTCTCTCTTGTCGGGCATGAAACGACGCAACTTTTGTCGGATCGGCCTTGCCTGGGGATAGACCTTCAGTTTGTGCTCGGCTAGTTCTCTTGGGACTCCTGGCATATACGCAGGTTGCCATGCGAATACATCTCGGTTGTCTTGCAAAAACTGGACGAGTGCGCTTTCCTATTTATCATCTAGGCTGGAGCTGATGATGGCAGTCTTGCGTTCATCAGCGAACCTGAGGTTGATTCTCTTTGTTTCCTCGGTCGGCCTTATAGAGGTCACGAGTTGAGCTTCATTTGCAGGTACTGTGAGGTCCTCTTCAGGCTTTGAGTTCGCCTGCGCAGAAGAAGTCATTGATGGTTTGTGGTGAGGGCTGCCTGAATGGCCACTCCGAAGCACTCTGCGGCGCCTTGGAAGTCAGCGCGCACAGTGATGATTCCTTATGGTCCAGGCATCTTCAATATCATGTACGTATAATGCGGGATGGCCATGAACTTCGCCAATCAAGGCCTGCCAATGATGACGTTGTATCCATAGTCGAAGCTTGCTACCTCGAACCTTAGGAACTCGGTTCTATAATTATCCGGAGTTCCAAAGGTGACTGGCATGTAGATGTGTCCAAGTGTATATTCTCCATCAGTCGGCACGATGCCGAAGAAAGGAGTGCCTGACTCGTGGAGCTCTTTGAGTGCGACTCCCAAGCCTAGGAGTGTCCAGGGGAAGGTAACGTTGATGCTGCTCCCCCCATCCACTAACACCTTCTTCACCCTGCTCTCTCGGATCACCGGATCGATGAGGAGCGGGTACTTGCCTGGATGATCGAAGTTTAGCCACTGATCCGCCCGGGTGAAAGTGATCGGGTGTTTAGACCATCGGTACAGGGCGGGAGGTCCGGTGGCCGCCACCAGTATCTGACTGTCGTTGAGCTTTTGCTGCCTCTTGCTCTCTTGAGACCCGTGTCCACCGAAGATGACGTTGACTTCTCTGTTGTCGCGGGGGAATGCTCCGCCTCCTCCCCCTTCCTGCTGCTGAGGTTGTCATGGTTCTTTGGGTCCTCCTCGTGGTGGGGGAGGTGGCAGAGGTTGGAAGGGTCGGCCGTTCCTGATAGAGTGCTTGAAGTCTCTATAGTTCCGAAGGGTGTGGCGCATGTCCTTGTGGTACGGACATTGGGCATCGAGGATGTCATCCAATGTTCGTTCGCCTCCATGGGGTGCCCCTCGGGCACGAGAGACAGGTGGTCCGGCGGCGTGAACCTCGTCACGAGGCCTCTTCTCCCAACGTTTGTCGGGTTATTGGTTCGCGTCGTGTCGTGGTGCCGGTGGTGCAGGCTTCGTTCCCCCGATGAGGTCCTGAGCTCGTTCGTCGGCGGTGATGTAGAGGTCTGCCTCCTTGAACAGCTGCTCGGAGGTAGTCGGCGCCTTTTGAAGTATGGCTCGGACGAAGGCCGAGTCATTGGATCCTCGATAGAAGTCCTCGACCACTGCTGCTTCCGCAACCTCGGGGATACGATTTCTCATGGTCTGAAACCTTTTGAGGTACGACCGGAGAGTCTCATCCCCTCGGTGCTTGATGGATTTGAGGTCCCATGGCTGCGTTGGCTTGTCAGAGAGAGATTGGAAGTTGGCGATGAAGCCCCGTCTGAAGTCGCTCTAGTCGTCGATGCAGTGTCAGGGTAGGTGTCGAGCCATTGCAGTGCATCTTGCCCGAGGACGATGGGCAAGTACGCAGTCATCACACCTTCAGTTGCCCCAGCAGCTCGGACAGCGGTGGTATAGACAGCCAACCAGCCTCCCGGGTCCTGCTTAGGCTCGTACATGTCGACGTTGGAGACTTTGAAGTTAGGGGGCCACTGAACGACCCTGAGACGTGGAGTGAGCACCAATACTCCACATGCGTCCTCCTGTCGACGATGATGATGTTGTTCCCGGGGAGGGGAGTCATCGACATGGTGCCTCAACTGTCCTCGGGTCATGCCACCAGTTGAAGCTGTTGTCGACTCAACTCTAGTGGCCTGACTTTCGTGCAGGGATGCCGTGATCCCAATCATACTCTTCTCGGCGCTGAATCTTGTTTTCGTGTCGTCGTTCGCGCGAAGCATTGATGGAGCTCTGTGCGTCCCACCGACTGTTGATGGCGTGTCGTAGATCGCTCGGAGGATGAGCGAGAGGCAGAAGATGATTAGCTGCCCGAGTGAGCAGCCACCGATAGCCCTTAGCATCCGGAGTCCGGGGGAGGCCATCGGCTATCCGAGCCAACACTCCACCGACCTCGCTCGGTGTGTTCATGGCTTGGGTGAAGTCAGGGTTCAGGTTCCATTCGAGAAGAGGGTTCTCTCGACGTTGTCTCGCCTCCTGTTCGGCCTACTCTTGAGCTTGCTGACGATCACGTCATCGGGAATTCGTTTTTCCCTGAAGACCCGTTCTTCTAGAGTTTCTCCCACCTCCGAGATCTCATCCCGTGATACGGGCTGTGCCGGGTCCCGCTCTCCGGCTTCATGATGTCGACGGATGTTTCGGCGTCGGTTCCTTCGTCGGCGAAATTCCCGCTGAAGGGGTTCCTCCCCCGGCGCGGTTGGTTCGTCGTCGGAGACGGGGGACGATTCCACTCTCCCTCCGATGAAGAGGACGTCGGGGTAGAATGGAACTGTCGTAGCGACAAGCTTCTTTCTGTTCTCCTTGGAGGGCGGAGGTATCAGAGCAGCTTGACGAGCTTTCACCTTGTTTGTTTCCTTTTTCCTTGTGACCTGTGTCCATTTTTCCATAGGGGAGGTGGACAACGGGGTTCTCCGGGTAGCCGAGGAAGGTTTTCTCTCTGGCAGATCTGCGATGCGATGTAGAGTTCCTTCTTCGTCTGCCACGGATGAGATGGTCCCGAAGCAGAACATGGATCCAGGGCGGAGGACGATCTTGTGCTGGAAAGTGATGGCCATTGAGCTAGCTTGGATCAGTGACACACCCCCTACCTGGTGCACCAGTTGTCGGTGTTTTGGGTCCGACCACGCACCTGGGGTTGCCCCACGAGGTGCCTTTTGGAGTAGGATGGTGTAACCGACTGCAGCTCGATGGTTCGTGCCAGATGTACGAGAGACAGTAGACAATCTTGTACAGGTTTGGGCCGCTTTGAGATGCGTAACACCCTACGTCCTGGTGTGGATCTTTTTTTGTGGTGGGTTACAGGGGAGTTCTCTAGTACGAGGGACGCTAGAGAGCTGAGTAGGCGGCTAATGAATGAGATCCATCCTTTTGATGGGGGTGCCCCCTAGGCCTTATATACTCGACCGTGGGGCGATACATGCGGATATGATAACAACGTGCGCCTAAGTAATAGTGAACCGACTGAACTTATCTTCCTACGATCCCGCCGACTTATCATTGTTTAGTTCCGACGCCTGAGGCCGCAGCGCGGGAGAATCAGATCATTGCTGTGGATAATGCTTGAATTCATTGGGCCGCCCGGGTTCGAGTTGATCCAATCTTGAGCCGATCCATTCTGCCAGGCATTCCTCCCTTGGCCCACGAAGGGATGGCCTTGCGAAATAATGGTCCTAAGGCCTTTCACGAGGCCTTCTTGCCTTCTAGTGGACCCGGGGGATATCTATCCCCCCACAGCAGGTGCCTCTCGTTTGGAGCTGCTCTGGCTGGGCTTCTTTCTCCGCTTGCGTGCTCTCTCCCTGTATGTATCTAGCGATATACTACCTATGTCGCCTCTAGTTATTCAGGTCTTCGTCATGTCCTTCTCTAGCAACGAACAGGTATGATTGTATCTTCCCTTCCCTTCCTGCTCTACGAAACCTTGGAGGTTGGGGAGGCGAGGGGTGGGGTCCATAATTTGCTGCCTATGGTACACATTCGATGGCTCGGCATCGCTTGTTTACATGACTTTTCCTTTACCATGATGTCGACTCGGTTAGTCAAATCAAAAAAAATATTATGCGGAGAGCGGAGACAATGAATAAAAAATCTTGAGATCTTTTTGGTGGATAGTTTACGTGGGTATTGTTATGAGCCGTCGCAACGCACGGGCAACCGACTAGTTCATTCTCTATATTCGTCTTTTATGGTCTTCTCTAAAAGATTCTCTCCTTTATATCTACTCCTTCAATAAGGTTCTCTATATTTCGTTCTCTATACGTAAATATCTATGACAGAGATATATTTTACTTTAAATTTTTGTACGTACTCTGAAATGTATTGTTCATATTTTAGTTTTGTTAAATCTGTTGTTTTAAATATTAGTAGTCTGTTGCCCGTGCGTTGCAACGGCTCACAACAATACCCACGTAAACTATCCACAAAAAAGATCTTACGATTTTTTTATTTATTGTCTCCACTCTTCGTATAATATTTTTTGATTTGACTAACTGATGTTGTTGTTTACTCCATCCAATATGTCTTGGTACAACACGACCAATGAAGGGAGCGATTAGAAGGGAGTTCACAACGACTCACTGAACGAACAGAGATTATAAAATGACATAATTTCACCATACAGAGACCAAATAAGAAGTCTGTGAGCTCAAGTTTCTAAAATAAGTCACATGAACCCAAACTTATAAAAAAGATAGATCAAAATATGGAGTGGTTGATAAAGTCATGCATCAATAAAAATTAGATGCGCTCCATATAAATTATGGTATTTGGTAGCAACTACTAACGTTTAGAACCAATAAATAACCTTTCCTTTTACTGTTAGTGTGACAAATATTCGTATTTTACGGTCTTCTCTAAAATATTCTCTCCTTTATATCTCCTTCTCTATATCTCGGTCTCTATATGTAATTATCTATGATAGAGACATATTTTACTTTTAATTTTTGTACGTACTCTCAAATGTATTATACATATTTTAGCTTTGTTAAATATGTTGTTTTAAATATTAAAATGAATAGAGGAGAGGAGAGAGAAACTCTATATATAAAGGATCTAACAACGTTCTCTATATTTAGAGAACTGTTTAGAGAACGATACTAGAGACATAAATGAGGAAAATCTTCTCTAAAATTTAGAGTAGAGGACACTTTAAAAGAGCTGCTCAAGAGAGTCTCATGGTGCTTCTAACACTATTTTTTGGCCGTCCAATTTTAAGATCCATGTTTTTTTGATAATAATAGCTTTGGTTAGCTAACGCTAAGTTGATACCAAGGGTACGTTTGGTTCCTTATCAAATCCACTAATTATGTAAACAACTTTCTAAATCTTACATTTAAAAAGTAAACAAAAAATACTTCTTCGGTAGTTCTCTAATTAGACTTGCTAAATTTTGTTACTTTCTATGTAATCTTATTTACTCTCTAGATTTGACAATTTGATAAACACTTCCTAAATACAGCTGACGTCGATTTCTTAACACACTCATGTACTCATTTTTTTACTTTACCATGGAACGAGGTAGCTAGATCTAGCATGCTCTTTTTTTCACTTTCCCACACAGCAACGCGGCTAGGTCCAACGTGTGTGACACAAGTTTTTCATCCAACGTCGGGCCACCACCGCCCCATACGTTGCCCCATCGGACCATCGCTCTTCCATAGGTCGTGTTGACCGGCCCCGCCCTCGACATCCTCTTCTCTCTTGACCCTGCTGTCAGCTGTAAGCCTGTAACACCCTGATTTTGGGGTATAAAATTTCATTTCTGATACCCACCAAATTCAGGTGTTACCCTCTCTTGTACTTGCTTTTCTTCTCTTTTTTCTCTTCGCGCCAAGAACAATGACGACCACACGCATAGATCCCACGACAAGTCCATCTGCCCCTCCTCCTGTGATCTGGGAGGTAGGATCGACGCCACGCTCTTTCCCTTTCGGGATGAGCAATATCGTCGTAGGCTACTCCTCTTTGGTAAGTACTCACATGAGTGCATACACCAATCTTTCAGAACACCATCTACGGCCAACACTAGACCTACTTGTAACCACTCCAACCTTGGAGCGCATGGACTCTAAGGAAGAAGATGACATGGATCTTGGCCTAGACTTTTCTAGGCTCCGCGACCTTGTTTCCATGTGGCACTTCCTGTCCGCGTGCGACTACTAACGCTCCGACGGATCCAATGACTATAGCTCCAACGATGAGGGTTACGACTCAACTCAAGAATGCTTCCATGCCGAGCACGAGGATCATGAAGGAGAGAACCAGCTTGGCATGCCTAGGAACGACAACACTCTAGCACCGGCACCGCACATCGAAGGCCCGAGGGAACGGGATGTGGTCTGGACCCCGCGGGGAGTCAGGACGTGCAACTCAAACAACTCCGTGAGATTCAGGCCAAGATCGATGAGGAGTAGGAATGACTATGACAACTCCAGCAAGTCCTTGAGCAGGAAACGGTAGGCCGAGCCCCGATGGAGGGGCACGCGCCAAATCGCGCGATGTCTACTGTCGCATCATCTAGGACGCAGGGGCCGAGCAACCCTCAGTCTTTAATAGGGCCAGTCAGAACCTCGTTGCGGCAGTAATCTTACTCTGAACAATGCCAGAGCCATCCACTACCGAGGGGCGCCGAGTCCAAGGCGAGATCAAGGGTCTCCTGGAATGCGATGCGGTCCAGAAGGCGGAGAGCTCCGCTGCCTGACTTTGAGGGCTTGCCTCGGAGCACCAAGCGGGTCCCTCCCGTTAGGAGCGAGAGGCCTCGGTCCATCCTGAGCCCGCAAGGACAAAGCCCCCGCGGTCTGATACTGCACCCTCGGCAACCACCAGAATCATGATGTCCAAGCCCGTCTTGGTGAGCGACTATGTCATGATGATCATCGTCACGCCATGCGACGCTACCACCCTCGATGGGGTGACTGCTACGACTGTGAGGAGGACCAAAGCCCCTCACCTGAACCTTCGGGCCCATAAGTCTCTAGCCAAGCTATACACAAGGCACCATGAAAGGGAAATGGGCTTAAACATTTGCTATAATCGATTTTGGTGTTTGACATCCATCACAAACCACGTGGACTAACTAGTTTTCCTAGTTGCCAATTATCTCAGGTGCATAAAGTTCAACATAAACCAACAAAGAAAATAAGTTGGGAAACTCTACAAAGTTTGGACCAAAGACAAGTATTGGTGCTGCTAGTGGCGCACCAGACACTGTTTGGTGCCCAAGCCAAGGCACCTCGCGAACTGGCCTCTCTCGGGTTTTCTGAGAGTCACTCCGCTATAATTCACCGGACTGTCCGGTGAGCCAACAGAGCAACGGTCAACTGTGCACAACGATCGACTACGATGTTAGCTGAACAGTAACAGTGCGGAAGTCAGAACTGCAAAGTCAGAACGCACCAGACTGTCCGATGCCACAAGAAGACAACGGACTTCAACGGTCAACCGCTCCAAACCCCAACGTTCTGCTGACATGGCACGCACCGGACAGTGAACAGTGTCATGTCCGGTGCACCACCGGACTGTCTGGTGTGCCCATTGATAGCAACAACTGGAATGGTAGTTGGGGCTATAAATACCCCCAACCACCACCATTCAAGCCATCCAACTTTTCTGAACTCCACATTCAATACAAGAGCAAAAGCCTACACTCCAAGACATAATCAAAAGATCAAATCCTCTCCAAGCCTCAAAATCAACTCAATTGCTTAGTGACTTGAGAGAGGGTGTTTAGTGTTTCTTTTGTTGCTCTTGTTGCTTGGATTGCTTTTTCCTTCTCACTCTAATTCTTCAAGTGTTTTGTAAAGCTAGCAAGAGACACCTAAGTGTGTGGTGATCCTTGTGGGGTCTTAGTGACCCAAGTGATTAAGGAGAAGCACTCGACCGGTCTGTGTGATCGATTGAGAGAGGGAAAGGGTTGGAATAAACCCGGCAGGTGTGGCCTCCTCAATTGGGACTAGGTTCTTTGGATCCGAACCTCAGTAAACAAATCGCCGTGTTCTTTTGTGTTGATCTCCACTCGATTTGATTCCCCTTTCCTCTCTCTCTCTAAAGTTCCCTTGCTCATATTGATTTGAGTTTGCTCCCAAGGTTATCCGCATTAATTGAGGAACTCATAGCAAGGAAAAATATCTTCTGCACTCCAAATTATTTCTAACGCTAACCCCGAGCATAGTGCGTGTTCAAAGTTTATAATTTCCAGGTTTCGCCTATTCACCCCTCCCTCTAGGCGACTTTCAATTGGTATCGGAGCTCGGTGCTTCATTAGAGTCTAACAACTCGAAGTGATGTCGGGAGAACATGCCAAGAGGGAGATGGCCACCGGCGAAAAGCCCGAAGGCTTGGGAAGGAAGAACGATGAAAGGACTCCGTCAAAGGAGGCCAGTGACAAGCACAAGGAGGAATCCGCTTCCTCCATCAAGTCACATAGGAATGGTGACAAGAAGAAAAAGAAAATGAAGAAGGTAGTCTACTACGAGACCGACTCTTCATCACCTTCCACATCCGGCGCCGAGTCTACCACTTTGAAGCGCCAAGAGCGCAAGAAGTATAGTAAGATGCCTCTACGCTATCCTCGCATTCCAAAACGCGCACCTCTACTTTCTGTACCCCTAGGCAAACCACCATATTTTGATGGTGAAGATTATTATTGTATGTGGAGTGATAAAATGAGGCACCATCTAACCTCACTCTACGAAAGCATATGGAATATTGTTGAGTTTGGAGTGCAAGCACCACAAGTGGGCGACAAGGATTATGACTCCGATGAGGCCACCCAAATAAGGCATTTTAATTCCCAAGCAACTTCTATACTCCTTGCCTCCTTGTGTCGAGAGGAGTATAACAAGGTGCAAGGGTTGAAAAATGCCAAAGAAATTTGGGATGTCCTCAAGACGGCGCATGAAGGGGACGAGGTGACCAAAATCACCAAGCGCAAGACGATCGAGGGAGAACTCGGTCGATTCGTCCTCAACAAAGGAGAGGAGCCACAAGCAATGTACAACCGGCTCAAAACAATGGTCAACCAAGTGCGAACCTCGGGAGCATCAAATGGAATGACCATGAAATGGTCAAGGTTATTCTAAGATCTCTTGTTTTTCGTAATCCTACTCAAGTTCAATTAATTCGTGGAGATCCTAGATACAAACAGATGTCCCCCGAGGAGGTTATTGGCAAGTTTGTGAGCTTTGAACTTATGATCAAAGACTCCAAACACATTGTCAACTTGGAGCAAGGCACCACCTCCACACCCGATGCGCAACCCATTGCATTCAAAGCAACGGAAGAGAAGAAGGAAGAGTCTACACCAAGTAGACTCCCAATTGACACCTCTAAGCTCGACAATGAGGAGATGGATCTTATCATCAAGGGCTTTCAGCAAATCCTCAAGCAAAGGAAGGGGAAGGACTACAAAGCTCGTTCCAAGAGGGTTTGCTACAGGTGTGGTATGTTCGGTCACTTTATAGCTAAATGTCCATATACAAGTGACAGTGATAGGGACGACGACAAGAAAGGGAAGAAGAAGATGGAGAAGAAAAGATATTACAAGAAGAAGGGTGGTGAGGCGCACATGGGGCAGGAATGGGACTCTGACGAGAGCTCCACTGACTCCTCCGACGACGAGGACACCGCCAACATTGCCATCAACAAGGGCCTTCTCATCCCAAACGTCGGCCACAAATGCCTCATGGCTAAGGACGGCAAAAGAAGAAGGTACTTTCAAGAGATACCCGCAAATATACTACTTCCGATGATGAGGGTAGCTCTAGTGATAATGAAGATGACTTAACTTCTCTTTTTGCGAACCTTACCAAAGATCAAAATAAAAAGATAAATGAATTGATAGAAACCATTAATGAGAAGGATTATCTTTTGGAATGCCAAGAGTACTTGCTTGTTAAGGAAAATAAGAAGTTTGTTAAGTTGAAAAATGCTTATACTCTTGAAGTAGAAAATGTGAGAATTTGACTAAAGAGCTTAACATTTGCAATGATTCAATTTCTTGTCTTAGAACTGAAAATGATAATTTAATTGCTAAGATAGAAGAATTGAATGCTAGTAATGTTTCTACATCTACTGTTGAGCATGTCACCATTTGCACTAGATGTAGAGATATTAATGTTGATTCTATGAGTGATCACATTGCTATGATTAAAGAATAAAATGATCACATAGCTAAATTAAATGCTAAAATTGCCGAGCATGAGTTAGAAAATGAAAATTTTAAATTTGCTCGTAGTATGCTTTATAATGGGAGACGACCTAGCATTAAGGATGGCATTGGCTTCCTACAAGGGATCCAAAGCAATATCAAGCTTAATGCCCCCAAGAACATACTCTCTAATTTTGGTAAGGGTAAGGCTCCCATGGTTCAGGATAGAGAGAGTTACTTTGTATATCCTGAGAACTATCCTGGGCACAAAATTAGGAGAGTTCATGCTACAAAACCTCATTCTGTTTTTCATTATGCTTACATGTATAGCAATGAGGCTTCTAGCTCTTGGCATCCAACTCATATCAAAATGCCTAAAAAGAAAATTGCTAATGCATCAAATGAACATTGCATTTCATTTAAGAATTTTGATGCATCTTTTGTGCTAACTAACAAATCAGGCAAGGTTGCCAAATATGTTGGGGGCAAACACAAGAGTCCCGAGACTTGTGTTTGGGTACCCAAGGTGCTTGTTTCTAATGTCAAAGGACCCAATACCGTTTGGGTACCTAAGAACAAGACCTAAATTTGTTTAGTAGGTTTATGCATCCGGCGGGTCAAGTTGGATAATCGATAGCTGGTGCACAAACCACATGACAGGGGAGAAAGGGATGTTCTCCTCATACAAGAAAAATGATGATCCCCAAAGAACTATCACATTCGGGGATGGAAATCAAGGTTTGGTCAAAGGTTTGGGTAAAATTGCTATAACCCCTGACCATTCTATTTCCAATGTTTTTCTTGTAGACTATTTAGATTACAACTTGCTCTCAGTTTCTCAATTATGCAAAATGGGCTACAACTATCTTTTTACTGATGTTGGTGTTACTATATTTAGAAGAAGTGACGATTCAATAGCCTTTAAAGGAGTGTTAGATGGTCAACTATATTTAGTTGATTTAAATGATAACAATGTTGAACTAGACACTTGCTTAATTGCTAAAACTAACATGGGCTAGCTCTGGCATCGCCGACTTGCTCATGTTGGGATGAAGAATCTTCATAAGCTTCTTAAGGGAGAGCACATTTTAGGACTAACAAATGTTCATTTTGAGAAAGACAGGATTTGTAGCGCATGTCAAGTAGGGAAGCAGGTTGGAGCTCATCATCCACACAAGAACATCATGACGACTGACATGCCACTTGAACTACTCCACATGGATCTATTCGGCCCGGTCGCTTACATAAGCATCGGCAGGACTAAGTATTGTCTTGTTATCGTGGATGATTATTCTCGCTTCACTTGGGTATTCTTTTTGCAGGAAAATCTCAAACCCAAGAGACCCTAAAGAGATTCTTAAGACGGGCTCAAAATGAGTTCGGATTGAGAATAAAAAATATTAGAAGCAACAATGGAACGGAGTTCAAGAACTCTCAAATCGAAGGATTTCTTGAGGAGGAGGGCATTAAGCATGAGTTCTCTTCTCCCTACACACCTCAACAAAACAGTGTTGTGGAGTGAAAGAATAGAACTCTCTTGGATATGGCAAGGACCATGCTTGATGAGTACAAGACACCAGATTGGTTTTGGGTGGAGGCAATTAACACTGCCTGCTACTCCATCAACCGGCTCTACCTTTGCCGAATCCTCAAGAAAACATCATATGAACTCCTCACAGGTAAAAAGCCCAATGATTCTTTTTTAGAGTTTTTGGGAGCAAATGCTTTATTCTCATTAAGAGAGGTAGAAATTCTAAATTTGCTCCTAAAGCAGTAGAAGGTTTTTTACTTGGGTATGACTCAAACACAAGGGCATATAGAGTCTTCAAGAAGTCCACTAGATTAGTTAAAGTTTCTTGTGACATTGTGTTTGATGAGACTAATGGCTCCCAAGTGGAGCAAGTTGATCTTGATGAACTAGATGATGAAGAGGCTCCATGTGTCGCACTAAGGAACATGTCCATTAGGGATGTGTGTCCAAAAGAATCCAAAGAGCCTCCACAAGCACAAGATCAACCATCATCTTCCATACAAACATCTCCACCAACCCAAGATGAGGAAATGGCTTAAGAAGAAGAGGATGAAGATCAAGACGATGAGCCACCTCAAGAGGAGGACATTGATCAAGGGGGAGATGAAGATGAGCAAGACAAGGAAGATGATCAAGAGATTCGGGACCAAAGACCACCATACCCAAGAGTCCACCAAGCAATTCAAAGAGATCACCCCGTCAACTCCATTCTTGGTGACATTCACAAGGGGGTAGCCACTCGATCTTGAGTTGCTCATTTTTGTGGACATTACTCTTTTGTGTCTTCTATTGAGCCATACAGGATAGAAGATGCACTTAGAGATCCGAATTGGGTGGTGGCAATGCAAAAGGAGCTCAACAACTTCACGAGGAATGAGGTATGGCATTTAGTTCCACGTCCTAACCAAAATGTTGTAGGTACCAAGTGGGTATTCCGCAACAAGCAAGATGAGCATGGTGTGGTGACTAGGAACAAAGCCCGACTTGTTGCAAAAGGGTATTCACAAGTCGAAGGTTTGGATTTTGATGAGACCTATGCACCCGTAGCTAGGCTTGAATTAATTCGTATATTACTTGCCTATGCTACTTACCATGGCTTTAAGCTATATCAAATCGACATGAAGAGTGCCTTCCTCAATGGCCCTATCAAGGAAGAGGTGTATGTTGAGCAACCTCCCGACTTTGAAGATAGTGAGCATCCTACACATGTTTATAAGCTCTCAAAGGCGCTTTATGGGCTCAAGCAAGCCCCAAGAGCATGGTATGAATGCCTAAGAGACTTTCTTATCACTAATGGCTTCAAAGTTGGAAAAGCTGACCCTACTCTCTTCACTAAAACAATTGCTAAAGACTTGTTCATATGCCAAATTTATGTTGATGATATTATATTTGGGTCTACTAACAAGTCATCTTGTGAAGAGTTTAGTAGGATCATGATGTAGAAATTCGAGATGTCTATGATGGGGGAGTTGAAGTATTTCCTTGGATTCCAAATCAAGCAACTCCAAGAGGGCACCTTCATCTGCCAAACTAAGTACATTCAAGACATTCTTAAGAAGTTTGGAATGAAGAATGCCAAACCCATCAAAACACCCATGGGAACAAATGGGCATCTCGACCTTGACATGGGAGGTAAATCCATTGATCAAAAGGTATATCGGTCGATGATAGGATCTTTACTCTATCTATGTGCTTCACGACTGGATATTATGCTTTTCGTATGCATGTGTGCAAGGTTCCAGGCAAATACTAAGGAAGTTCACCTCAGGGCCAAGAAAACAATCATGAGATATTTAGTTTACACTCCTAAGTTTGGGCTATGGTACCCCAAGGGATCTACCTTTGATTTAATTGGGTATTCCGATGCCGATTATGCCGAATGTAAAATTGAAAGGAAGAGCACATCAGGGACTTGCCAGTTTTTGGGAAGATCCCAGGTGTCTTGGGCTTCAAAGAAACAAAACTTAGTAGCTCTATCCACCGCCGAAGCCGAGTATATTGCTGTAATTACTCAGTAGCTCTGTCCACAATTACTTTGGATGAGGCAAACCCTTAGGGACTATGGCTACAAGTTGAGCAAAGTCCCTCTCCTATTTGATAATGAGAGTGGAATCCGCATGGCGGATAATCCTGTTGAACACAGCCATACTAAGCACATAGAAATTTGGTATCACTTTTTGAGAGAGCACCAACAAAAGGGGGATATCAAAATTTCTTATGTTAGCACCACAACCAATTAGCCGATATCTTTACCAAGCCCCTAGATGAAAAGAATTTTAGCAAACTTAGGAATGAGCTCAATATTCTTGATTCTCGGAGCTTTGATTGAAATCTTACTCACATTGCACATTTATATACTTTGATCATGTCTCTTTCATTTGGTACAAATGCATCTTTCTTATTCTTCTTGTGCCAACGCTAAGACTAATGTGCTTCCAAGTGTATTTCTATCCTTAGTCATAGATTAAAAGGGAAATGGAGAATTCGGCAAAGGCAAGGCTTCCACTCAACTCTGTCGGTATCATTTATCCTTTGCCCTCCTTATATACATTGATTCATATTCAATGGGGGAGAATTTGTAGGCCTCTCAAGTTTCTTTGTTTTTGGCGCTTAATGCCAAAGGGAGAGAAATTAATAGGCCCAAAGCAAAAGGACCACACTATCACCCTGTTTTACCGCACCATCACCCTGTTTTCAAAAACTGTTTCAGAAAGGGGGAGAAATCTTTCAAAATTACAAAAACCCTCTTGACAGCTAAAGGGAGAACTTCTTCAGGGGGAGATTTTATTTAGCTAAAGGAAAAACATTTGAAATAGGGGGAGAATTTTCAAAATCTTGAAAATGCCTTTTGAAATCATATTCTTATACCATTAGCTATTTGCAAAAGAATTCGAAAAGACTTTTCCAAAAGATTTGCAAAAATAAGCAAAGTGGTGCAAATGTGGTCCAAAATGTTAAACTAGAAGAAAGCAATCATATATACTTAGAAAGACTTTCAATTGGTTTAAATGCAAAAGTAACTTATGCACATCCGTCAAAATTGCAAACTAGTTACATTCCTACACTTTAAATTTGCTTTGGTTTGTGTTGGCATCAATCACCAAAAAGGGGGAGATTGAAAGGGAAATGGGCTTAAGCATTTCCTATAATCGATTTTGGTGTTTGATGTCCATCACAAACCACGTGGACTAACTAGTTTGCCTAGTTGTTAATTATCTCAGGTGCATAAAGTTCAACATAAACCAACAAAGAAAATATGTTGGGGAACTCTTCAAAGTTTGGAGCAAAGACAAGTATTGGTGCTGCCAGTGGCGCACCGGACACTGTTCGGTGTGCACCGGACACTATTCGGTGCCCAGGCCAAGGCACATCACGAACTGGCCGCTCTCAGATTTTCTGAGAGTCACTCCACTATAATTCACTGGACTATCTCGTGTGTATCGGACAGTGTCTGGTGAGCCAACGGAGCAACGGTCAACTACGCACAAGGGTCGACTGCGATGTCAGATGAACAGTGAACAGTGCAGAAGTCAGAAGTCAGAACTGCAAAGTCAGAATGCACCGGACTGTCCGGTGTGCCACTGGTCTGTCCAGTGCCGTAAGAAGACAAAGGACTTACACGGTCAACCGCTCCAAACCCCAACGGTCTGCTGACGTGGCACACACCGAATAGTGAACAGTGTCATGTCCGGTGCACCACCAGACTGTCCGGTGTGCCCATCGACAGAAACGACTGGAATGGTAGTTGGGGCTATAAATGCCCCCAACCACCACCATTCAAGCCATCCAAGTTTTCTGAACTCCACATTCAAAACAAGAGCAAAAGCCTACACTCCAAGACACAATCAAAATATCAAATCCTCTCCAAGCCTCAAAATCAACTCAATTCCTTAGTGACTTGAGAGAGGGAGTTTAGTGTTTCTTTTGTTGCTCTTGTTGCTTGGATTGCTTTTTCCTTCTCACTCTAATCTTCAAGTGTTTTATAAAGCTAGCAAGAGACACCTAAGTGTGTGGTGATCCTTGCGGGGTCTTAGTGACCCAAGTGATTAAGAAGAAGCACTCGATCGATCTGTGTGACCGATTGAGAGAGGAAAAGGGTTGGAATAGACCCGACCTGTGTGGCCTCCTCAACAGGGACTAGGTTCTTTGGAACCGAACCTCGGTAAACAAATCGTCGTGTTCATTTGTGTTGATCTCCACTCGATTTGTTTCCCCTTTTCTCTCTCTCTCTCTCTCTCTCTCTAAAGTTCCCTTGCTCATATTGATTTGAGTTTGCTCCCAAGGTTATCCGCATTAATTGAGCAACTCATAGCAAGGAAAAAATATCTTCTGCACTCCGAATTATTTCTAACGCTAACCCCAGGCATAGTGCATGTTCAAAGTTTATATTTTTCAGGTTTCGCCTATTCACCCCCTCTAGGCGACTTTCACACCATTCACGACTCGGTTTCTTGCATCGACTACCATCACCAAGTACTCGGGAGAAATGAATCCCAAGCTATGGCTTGCTGATTACCGCCTGACATGTTAGTTGGGGGTACAAATGACGACAAACTCGTCATTCGCAACCTGCCCCTATTCCCATCTGACGTCGCCCGAGCCTGGCTCGAGCACCTTCCGCCTGCATAGATCCATGACTAGGACGACCTAGTTAGGGTGTTTAGGGGAAACTTTCAGGGCACATACATGTGCGTCGATAACTCCTAGGACCTCAGGAGCTGCTGGTAGAAGCCGGATGAAGCCCTATGCGAGTACATCCGATGATTCTCCATGCAACGCATTGAGCTGCCCAACCTCATTGACTCGGACGTCATCGGGGCATTCCTTACTGGCACCACCTATCGATATATGGTCAACAATTTGGGCCGCAAGACCCCCACCAAAGCGAGTGAGTTGATGGACATCGCCACCAAGTTTGCTTTAGGGCCAAAGACTATCGAGGCCATTTTCCACAAGGACAAGGGCAAGGGGAAGCAGAAGGATGATGCCCCCGAGGCGTCCACCTAATGTAACTCCAAGAAGAACGAGTAGAAGAAAGCATCGCAGGAGAAGCATGAAGTCCTCAAGACTGATCTTGTCGGCGCTACGGATCGTAGAAATCCTCAAGGCCCCTCAGGGATCCCAACTGTCACACCCGGATTTAAGGGATAAAGCCGGGTGCGTCTCATATGTGCGTCAAAAAAGAACATCACATATAATGACAAAGTGTATAGAGATAAATGTCACAAGTATCATTATTACATAGCGGAAGTCTTACAAAAATAAATGATAACAATAAAGTGAATTAAGTATTATTCCTTGGCGCCATCAAGCTGACTGGGACACGCCACCTAGATCAACTCGTACTCCTCATTATAGGGTGGCTCTTCTTGGACCACCTGCTCCCCCCTAATATATCGCAAGAGTGAGCTGACAAAACATCATAGCTCAACATGTTGTGGGGGAATAATGTGCATGAACTCACCAAAGGTGGGAGCTCATGTGAAGTGTAAGGCTGATCAACAAATAATGGTTACAGCTGAGCATTGCTTTTAATAAGTGGTCAAGTTTTATTAGCAGTTACTAAATGTAAGTAAATACCAAACTAGAGTAATAAATAGATCAAATTAATAATAAACCACAATATGATGCAAATGACAAATTGAATTTAATTCCATAAATTAATCATGTGAGGGTCCAAGCCGCTCATGACCGTGAGCATGGCTGATATACTAGTTTTACACTCGGCAGAGGTTGCACGTCTTTACCCATAAGTCATGTTATCCATCTTCCAAGGGATCGCGACTTTCCATACACCTCTACCAAGGAAGCGAGGCAAGGTAACACTACGAGGCCTTTACAAAGTTCCACTAGCTTCAGAAAACCCGCTACAGTTTCTAGGAAGCTCCAATGCAAGGATCCCTCGCCTGACCGCCATCGCAGCAAAATCAACCCAAGGACCTCCCTACACTGACCACTCCCCTACTGCCCTTGCCCCTTTCAGGTAAGATAGTCACCCACTAGCTTTCCTAATTAGTCAGCCAAGGGCGTCCCGTACCACCCTTGTGCTAGCACTATTTTCCCGGGTAGTTCTCCATGTTCCAATTAGCAATATGATCTTATCATGAATAGTAAATAACAAATTGATAATAAAAGCTTGATCATGAATAATGTGTATCTCCATACCCAAAACCATATAAAGCAATAGCAGGTACTACCCAAAAGTTCAGTGGTAAACAAGGTATAAAGATAGTCAAACTAGGGTAACCTATTGGGTCCCATCAAAATTAACCTATGTAGATTATAATGATTAAAAATAACATGATTGGGTAAATAGAAGTGATCAAGGGCATAACTTGCCTTCAACGAGCTACTGCTCAGCAGTCTCCACCTGCTGAACACCTGGGTCCTCAGTAGCTGGCTCGTCTACTCGCAACAATACAAACAAGCACATGATAGCAGAAATTAACATCACACCAAACAGTAGAACATAATGCATGATAATATTCTATATGTCGTAACGAGATCGTAGAAACAAGAATCACTAAATTCAGAGTTTCGGTTATCAAGTTACAATTTTTCGAAGTTAGTCAGTGCTTGGTATGGGATAAATTAAGTAGACAATTTTAATCTATATCTTATGTCTAAACAGAGTTACCAGGTGATAAACAATATTAAAACAAAATTAATGCCACTGGAATAGATCAAAAAGGATTTAAAATGAATTTTCTATGAATTAAATGAGTTTCTATAATTATTTTTTCACTAGAAATCTATTTCCTATATTCTTTTCCTATTTTCTCTGTTCCCTGGACTGCGAGCATAATTGCTAAAGAGTTTTGGGTCTAGTCTGCAAAACTCCCAAGACTCAGGCAACACCAGAGATGGACTGCGGGTTGGTTTATTAAAACGTAAGGGGTTGTCGTGCAAAACTAGCGGCTAAAGGGGCATCACCGCGTAGAGGCCCTCGGATCGGACATGGATGGTTCAGATTAAATCGGCGCGCTCAAGCGATCACTTTGTTACGCGAGCCCTCGGATCGGGAATCCACGGCTCGATACCTACGTAACGCCCTAACCGCTAATCCATCGATCAACGACCAGAATCATTTGGTCACAATGGGGAAGCCCATACCAGATCTGGACCGTTCCCCTGAGGATCGACGACTGATTTGCCATCTTCCTCAGCCCGAAGCTAACCTGGTGGCGCAGATTTTTTGAACGGCAAACCTTGCTGGAGGCCGGCGATTCTGCCCATAACTCGACCGCACCAGATTGCGATAGATCTCGAACACAGCCCGGGGTGTGGTGAATCGATCGGAACCTTTCTCATGCAGGTGGACAACTACAAATTCTTCCTACGGCGATGAGCGGCAATTCGGTAGCGGCACTACTTCGTCCAGAAATTCTAGTCAATAGGGTGGATGAATGAGGTTGGATTTTGACGGTGCACGATCGGGGAAAGGAGATGAATGCAACAGAGTTGATTCTCACTGGTGATTGATGCACGGGACCCCCAATCCACGACGAGGGGCGGGTGCGGGATCTGCCTTCACTCCGGTGACTGATTCCAGGCACGACGACAGCTCCCACCAACCGATGGTGCCAGGAATTTGTGAGGGTGCAGGGTAGCAACGGCTGTGCGACTTGCCAAGGGTAGAGCGAGGTGTTCTAGGTACGCCAGTGCAGGCGCAATTCGGAGGCTGCCCTGGGTATAAATGATCAGGGGCTTCGCGGGTTCGGGGCGAAGATGGATATGGCCGCCCCAGGTTGTGCGCTAGGTGGGGCTAGCGCGTGGGTTGTTGTAACCACCAGGGAGATCGGCGCCAGATTTTCAGCTCCAACCGCCCGCTGCGTCGGAGAAGATCTACAGTGCAGGTTGGCCCACCTGGTGGTGACCCACGCGATAGAGAGTGAAGCTGACCAGTGGGCCCGTCAGGTAAGTGTCCGTGGCAACGGCGCTAGTGGTTGCTTCATGTGGAGTTCTGGTCCACACGTCAGCGGCGTTTGTTGCACGCGCGGGTTAGGGATCTAGCCACCATGGTCCATCTGTCAGTGTCGGTTGCTTAGACGGGCCGCACGGCTGCAAGAGCGGGTGGGCCGAATAGGGTGGTGGCCGGCCCAATGCGCGTAGTTTTGTATTTGTTTTTCTTTTCTATTTCTTTTTATTCTATTTTAAATTCCCTCCTATATATTCAAATTCAAGTATTTGAATTTCAAATTTGAGTTGTGGATCCATCATAAAGGTTAAGTGCACAAAATAAAAAATTTACCAGTATGAAATGGTATTTTTTATTTATATATATTTTCTTTATATTTATTTAGCACTTCTCTTATCCTTTATACCATTTGTTTTCTTTTTATTTTCTAAGTGGTAAGTTTGGTCTTAAATCCAAAATTGGGCACTAACTTATTTTCATTAATATTATATTTATTATTTATAGATGCAACAACACATAAACTCCAACATGATGCACAGTTTATTGAAGAATTATTCACTTTAAATATGTTTTCTAATAGTTCTCATGAATGAAAAGGCATTACACATAAAGGTTTATTCCTCTCTTTTATATTCCAAAGTTGGGTATTACACCAACGTCTTCGACAAGATGCTCAAGGATTCGTGCCCCTACCACAAGGGCCTCATCAAGCACACCCTTGAGGAGTGTGACCTGTTCGACACTGTCGGTGATTTGGGTCCGACTGCACACCCGGAGGTTGCCCCTCGAGGTGTTTTTAGGAGTAGGACGGTGTAGCTGACTGTAGCTCGATGGTTCGTGCCAGAGGCACGAGAGACGGTGGACAATCTTGTACATGTTCGGTCCGCTTTGAGATGCGTAATACCCTACGTCCTAGAGTGGATGTGTGGTGGATTACAAGGGAATTCTCTAGTACAGGAGATGTTAGAGAGCTGGGTGGATGGCTAATGAATAAGATGTTCTTGAAGGGGTGCCCCCTAAGCCTTATATATTTGACCGTGGGGCGTTACATGTGGATATGATAACCACGCGTTCCTAAGTAATAGTGAACCAACTGAGTTTATCTTCCTATAATCTTGCCGACTTATAGTCCTTCGGCTCTAACGCCTGAGGGCGCTGCGCGGGAAAGTCGGATCAATGCTGCGGATAGCGTTTGAGTTCAGCAAACCGTGTGGGCTCGAGTTGATCTGTCCTCGTGTTGATCCGTTCTGCTGAAAGTTCCTTCCCTAGCCCACGAAGGGATGGCCTTGCGAAATAATGGGCCTAGGGCCTTTCGCGAGGCCTTCTTGCCTTCTAGTGGACCCGGGGGATATCTGTCCCCCACAAGCCCCCAATCTTTGTGTTCATTTTGAAATAATCGGCCCAAAGATTCCAGGTCCAGCTTACGATTTTGAAACATGTCTGCTAAGTCGTTACCTCCAACTTTGAGTAACTTGGTAAAAACGATCTTCTGTCATCTTCTTTTGGCATCATTCCATAGTATTTTGCTTTTAATCTTTAGTAATCGGTGCTCTGTTTATGCTTTAGAGGTCGACGTTTTGTTCTTAGGGGTTAAGGATTCATTTGGTGCAGCCCCCGAGCTTTGAGTGGATTACTGAAAATAATCCACTCAAAGGTCTTCATCTCATACTTCTTTAGAAATCGTTGTCTCTGACTTAGACTTATGCTTTAGAAATCAGCATTTTGCCATTAGCCTATGCTTTAGAGATCAGCATTTTGTTCTCGGGGTCTAAGGATTCATTGGGTGTAGCCCCCGAGCTTTGAGTGGATTACTGAAAATAATCCACTCAAAGGTCTTCATCCCATGCTTTTTTAGAAACCATTGTCTCTGACTTAGACTCACGCCTTAGAAATCAGCATTATCTCATCTTCATTTCATGCCTTAGATATCAGCATTATATCATCAGTTTATGCTTTAGAGATCAGCATGTAGTTTTTTGTCTTTTTGAGATCAACGATACGGCCTGCCCATGCACCAGCTTGAAATTTATTTGATCAGCAACGGATTGGACATCCGGTAGATGGCCCTTGGCTAGTCTTCCTTTCGCTTCGTGCTTCAATGCTCCTATTGATTAGACTTGTACTTCATCAGCTATTTTTTGGATTCCTTCTGATCTCCATAGATATCTTCTTTTTGTCTTGATACATTCATTATGTATATTGTATGGATGTGACTGCTTGGAAAAATCTATTGAAAATTCCTGGACGTCCCCCCCCCAATGGGTGTAGGCAAGGGACGGTTTGGTGCGCTGAGCGTTTAGCGAACTGTCCCTGAGTAGTAACTTGATGTGACCGTGGGTGTAATCATATCATCCATGCAGTTGACTTGAGTCCCAATGGGTGCTGTGTTACGTGAAACAGCGTCAGCCGCCTGACTTGTTTCCAGACGATTTGAATTGCTTATTGAATACTTGCGACTGTTCAGTGATCGTGCTAGGAGATGAGCGGTTGCTTTCTTCCTCTATAAATAGAGCGCTTGCTTCACTGGCGTCTTCACACATCTCTCTACCATTGCTTGCTTATTCTCCTCTTTTCTATTCCACCATGGGCAAGAGCAAGAAGAGCGGAAGTTTGTCGCACCACTCTGGCGACAAACGGAAGCACGAGCCGACCCCTCCCTCGGAGGATTTCGGCGATTCTGAGTACTCGGAGGAGGAGTTCTCCTCTGAGTCCGAGGGATCACCAGTCTACACCTCGCCCCCGGCATCATCCGAAGACTCGGACAATTCCCAGGGGATCGCCGCCGAGGTGTGGACATACATCCGGGCCGTCGAGCGCTTTGGGCTCGAGGGCTCGGATGAGTCAGAGGTCTCCTCGGACGAGGAGGACTCCTCTAACTCGTCCAAGGAGGGGAGCGACGATGATGGCGACGGCGAGGGCGACGACGACGACGGAGGTGACGACAAGGGCGACAGCAGCAAGGGCGACGGCAAGGGCGACGGCAAGGGCAGTAGCGACAGCGGCAAGGCCAGTGGCAAAGCACCACTGGCTTAAAATATTAGTATAGATAAGTAGTGTTACTATTAGTAGAATAATATAGTAGTAGTTAGTAGTATAGTGTAGTGTAAGTAGTGTAGTAGTGTAATGTAGTAATGTAATGTGTCGAAAAGTGGGAAGAATCCCGGCTCATAATGAGTCGGCCTTTAATTTTGTGTAAGAAATTCCCCCCTTATATAATGAAGTAAACTTGGGCTTGATCTTGTTCACACCCTTTGCCTTTGCGTCGCTTCTTTATAGTTGATCGACAATTTGTGTTTGTATCCAATGCGGTCGTTGTTCTTAGAAGTAACTCTTGAGTAATGACTTGCCATTGCTGTGTCGCATTTTAATTTTGTCTGCATTTACGTGGAGAAAGAACGGTCTGGTTTACTACCGGTGTCTTCAGGGGTAACAACCGAACGGTTTTTGGCGACGCCGGCGTTTTAGAGGTAACAACCGAGTCCTTTCGAGCCACATCAGCGCTTTAGAAATAACAGCCGAGTGATTAGTGGTGACGTCAGTGTTTTAGAAACAACAGCTGAGTCACATCGAGCCACGTCGGCGTTTTAGAAATAACGACCTAGTGAGGATTGGTGATGTCAGCGTTTTTAGAAATAACCGCTGAGTTACGCCGAGCCATGTTGGCATTTTAGAAATAACGACTAAGTGATGACTGGGCACTTTTTAGAAATGGTGTCTGACCCGGGAAAACCCCACTTGTACCGCATCACCGCACGCCTCTGCATTCTGAGCCCTAGCTTTACTTTCTGCCTCCAGACCTCCTCTGTTTCCCTTTGATCTCGCTTCCGCTCAGTTTGCCGACGAGATTGAGAAGGCGCCCAAGTGGAAGAGTTAGAATTCTGCT
Source organism: Zea luxurians (assembly GCA_029449295.1). NCBI lineage: Eukaryota > Viridiplantae > Streptophyta > Magnoliopsida > Poales > Poaceae > Zea > Zea luxurians. Next base: position 2,033,488 of record JAOPSE010000082.1, on the reverse strand, counting down.
GCTGCGGTTATTCCTCCCATCGATCCCAACAGCCAATTACCTTTCGCAGGTAATCATATGTCTGTTATTTCTGAGTCAGATCTTCTCCACCTCGTCGATGTCAGAGTTCTTCCTCCGAAGGAGCTTTGTTCCTGGCGGATTTGTCGTGGGGTTACTGTCCCGACGGAGGATACTCACGAGTCCGCCGTTTACATTCCTTTTCTTCTCCGCGGCCTTGCTCTTCCAATTTCTTCCTTCTTTCGCGGTCTCCTTGACTTTTACAATCTAAATCTGACTCATCTAAATCCCAACTCTATTCTGCAAATTTCTATCTTTGTCCATCTGTGTGAAGCCTACCTTGGAATTCTTCCTCACTTCGGTTTGTGGAAACACTTGTATCACTGTCGTCCTGGTATGGCTGGGGGGTAGCATCAGCTGTGGGCGGTGCGAGTCTGGAGAAGCGTCGTGGGAGGAAGACAGAGTACCTAGATATCCCACTCAAAGACAGCATTAAGGGATGGCGCTTAGAGTGGTTCATTGTTGAAAATCATGGCAAGTCCCTCCCCCCTCGGTCAGGGATACAGCCGGACATGCGCACTCCTAGTTGGATTGAGGCCCCCACCACCTTGGAGATAACAGAGGCCAAGGTTCTGCTTGATGAAATTCGTTTGCTGAAGGAGAGAGGTCTGACCGCTGAAGCTGTGGTTGCAGACTTTGTTTTTAAGAATATTCAGCCCCTGAAGGATAGGGCGTACCCGACTTACTTATACAGTGGTGCCACCGACTCAACTCGGGTTACTGACAAGAGGATTCCTGCTGTGGATTTGGTGAGCCGACTGGAGATGATATTGAGGGGCAAAGTATTGAATATTGGTGCTCCTGTTGCATATTCTGCTTGGAATTTGCCATCTTCTAAGCCCTTTTTCAGTTTTGTGTCCAATCCTCCTGCTGGTGACAGTGGTTTGGGTCTTAGAGTGCGACTCTCTCCCGAAGAAGTTGAAGTCCTGGTTGCTTCACTTGGTGGCCTTCCCAACGACGAGAAGCAAGTTCACTTTGAGATGCCTACTAATCTGAGTGATGTAGAGATAGGTGCTATGCTGGATATGTTGGCGGGGGATTCCTCTGATTCTGCCCCTGCTGAAACGGTGGTGGTTGCAACTATTCTAGAGCCTGACAAAACCGTGGATACTCGAAGGCCTGAGGGTACTCGCCCGAAACGTCTTTGTCAAGTTGGTCATCTGACTGCTCCTGCCGAGGGGAAGAAAAAGAAAAAGAGACGGCTTCGGTGAGTATCGTGCTTGGATCATGATGCTAGCCCTTCTGCTCCTACTGCTGAAGAAGTACCGGTGGAACTCTTTACTGGAGCTGATCCCAATGGGTGTGACCCTATTGATGTTGATCCCAATGGGTGTGACCCTGCTGATGCTGGACCCAATGGGTGTGACCTTGACGATGCTGAACCCAATGGGGGTGATCCTGCCAGAGCTGATCCCAATGGGGGTATTGTTCATATTGTTGACGAGGACGAAGAAGAAGAGGAGGAAATCCCCTTAATTCGGAAGAATAGTCGGTGTTACATAGTCAGTGGGGAGAGTAGTGATATCCCTTCTCCAGCTTTGTCTGCTCTCGTCGGTCTGCAAGAATTATCCCTAGCAAATTTTGATCAAGCTCTCGAGGATGTTGTTCCTGAAGATTTGCTGTCTAAGCCCACGGACGGTGGTATGATGGATGTTTGCTCTGACATTCCAGATGTGGGATTAGAGTTATCCCAAGCGGCGTCTCGTGCCTCGTCGACCTTGGAGTGCAGTCTTCGGGGCCAAGAGGCTGGTCAAGGTTGTTCAGTTCCCATGGAGGTGACTGAGAATCCTTCAGCCTTAGAGGTGGCTGCTGCAGAGAACCCGGTCCTCAAGGATGGTGCAAGCGGTTACCCAGCCCCCCAGGGTGTTGCCAGTAATGATCCGACTCGGGTGGGTAGCGTGAGCTGCGACCCAGCCCCCGAGGGTGTCCGAGCGGGCTCCCCTTATCATACCTCCATGGATGTCCACGTTGGGTCTTCTCCTCCACATTCTGATGGCATGGCAACAGCGCATGCTTTAAACGAGGAAGTCGCCTTAGAGGCCGGCGCACCTGATGCTAGAGTTCTGATGCCTGCTGGTGATGTTGGGTTGATCCCTGATGATGCTCTTCAGATTGCCCCAGTTGATATTCCTTCATCGGGCCACCACCTGGCTTCTCATGATTTGGGGTTTCTTTCATTCTTCTCCAATCTTCAGGTAATCTGGCCTTTCCTATTCTGGTAATATTCCTGGCGAATCACTATCTTTGTACTCATTTGTTTGTAATATCAGGCTTTGGTCGACGAGATGGCTGGTCAGCTAAGATCACAAGGTGCCTCTGTCCCGAAAGGAGCTCTGTCCCTGACGCAGTGGAACCCATTGCTGCTTCAGAAACATATATCTGATTTGAAAATGGCAAATGCTGGTTAGTGTCTTTGCTTTCTTCCTTGACTTCTTGATTAGTCTGTTTTTAACTGTGCGCCCTTCTTCAACTTTTTTTGTTAGATATGACCCGGCGGTACTCTGAACTTGAGGAGAAGTGTTCTCAAGGTTAGACCGATCTGGCTCGGGTTTCTGCTTCCTTAGATGATGCCAATTCATTGAATTCCTCTCTCAGTGCTCAACTTGACTCTGAAAGGACGGCTAACGAGGTAAGCTTGCTTGACTTTCTTTGCTATGTCTTTTCTGCTTACTGGATGCTTGAGAGCTGATCCTTTTTTGTAGGAATAAAAATGTGTACTTGTGGCTTATCGCGATAATCTTGATAGGTTGTATCATGATTCCAGCAATTCTCTGACTATCATGGAGAGGAGCCACCGTTTTACCATGGCAGATTTGGATCATCATCGTCACGAGCTGCAAGTATCCTAGGATGAGATCCTTCATCTAAGGCAGTTGGTGTCGAGCAAAGATTCTGTCATCAAGGATCTACGCGCTTCGAAGAAGTCAGTCGTCCAGGAGCTAGAGTCTGCTCAACTGGCTACCAAGGTTGCTGAAGACACTTCTACTACTTTGAAGGCTCAGCGCGACAAGGCTATGGATAAAGCCATTCGCGCGGGGTGGATCTTGATGAGAAGGCCGAGCGTGATTGTTCCCGATGACATAGTTGCTGATGTCAACGCTGCTCCTGACTCCTCGAGTCGCCCTTCCTCATCAGTTGCTCCTGAGAAGAACATTGCCAAGTAGAAACACTGAATGCATTTATGAATTGTATGTGTATGTGGTCAATGTGTTCGAATATTCCGTTAGAAAGTGTTCCTGGTACTGAACGCTATTATTATATATCTGTTGTTTGAATTCAATAGTTGTTATGATTGCAGAAGTAAGTGCAGTGTGATGGTTTTGAAACTTCTTCTAATTTTGTGAGGCATAGAGATCACCCTGAGATGAGTAATCGCAAGCATGTTTATGCTGGATCGAGTAGATGTGAGCATGCCGCACCGCCTTAATTCATTGCCGACTTAAGCCGATTGCTCCGATAGTAGGGTATAGTGGTCACCCTAAGTCGAGTAAGCGTGAGCATATCGCACCGTCTTAAGTCACTGCCGACTTAAGCCGATTGCTCCATTAGTAGGGTATAGTGGTCACCCTAAGTCGAGTAAGCGTGAGCATGTTGCACCGTCTTAAGTCACTGCCGACTTAAGCCGATTGCTCCGTTGGTAGGGTATAGTGATCACCCTAAGTCGAGTAAGCGTGAGCATGTTGCACCATCTTAAGTCACTGCCGACTTAAGCCGATTGCTCCGTTAGTAGGGTATAGTGGTCACCCTAAGTCGAGTAAGCGTGAGCATGTTGCACCATCTTAAATCACTGCCGACTTAAGCTGATTGCTCTATTGGTAGGGTATAGTGGTCACCCTAAGTCGAGTAGGCGTGAGCATGTTGCACCGTCTTAAGTCACTGCCGACTTAAGCCGATTGCTCCGTTGGTAGGGTATAGTGGTCACCCTAAGTCGAGTAAGCGTGAGCATGTTGCACCGTCTTAAGTCACTACCGACTTAAGCTGATTGCTCCGTTGGTAGGGTGTAGTGGTCACCCTAAGCAAGCATGCAGATCGATAATAAATAGTTTGAGATCTTTTGAGAACGAAGTCTTTTTATTGATGACATACTTTTCCAATTACATAATACAATGCCGCCCTGATAGCTTTTGAAATCTAGCTAGGGGTAAAATTTCCTGAGATGTTCTATATTCCATGAATTCCCTATTTTCGTGCCGTCCATTTGAGTAAGTCGATATGATCCTGGCCGAGTGACCTCTGCAACCATGAATGGCCCTTCCCATAGCGGTGACAATTTGTGCCGGCCTTCTCCCATTAGAATTCAGCGAAGGACCAAGTCTCCTACCACAAAGGAACGATGTCTCATAGTCTTATCATGATAGCGCCTCAGGGTTTGCTGGTACCTAGCTGACTGAATTACTGTATTCAATCGCTCTTCTTCCAGTACATCAATATCCTCCAGTCTGGTAGCTTCTGCCTCAGCTATGTTTTCGAAGACTAATCTTGGCGCCCCAAACTTGAGGTCGGCAAGTAGCACTGCCTCCGAACCATAGACCATGAAGAAAGGAGTATTTCCATGCAAGGCTCGGCTAGGCTGAGTTCTTAGGCTCCAAATCACATATGGCAACTCTCTGATCCACTTTCCTGCAAATTTTTCATTCTTGTCGAAGACTTTCTTTCTGAGTGCTTCCAATATCATTCCATTAGCCCTTTCTACCTGTCTGTTAGCTCTTGGATGTGCTACTGACGCGTATTTGATCTGGATGCACCATTGTTCGCAGAAATCAAAGAATTCAGAGCTAGTGAAATTGGATCCTAGATCAGTTATGATGCTATTTGGTATTCCAAATCTGAATATTATATCTTGTATGAATTCTACTGCCTTGGCTGAAGTCAGAGAAGCAATAGGTTTGTACTCTATCCATTTAGTGAATTTGTCGATGGCAACCAACACGTGAGTGTATCCTCCCTGAGCTTTCTTGAAGGGTCCAATCATGTCCAGTCCCCAGCACGCGAATGGCCTTATTACGGGTATGGTCTGCAGTTGCTGTGCTGGTAAGTGTTGCTGCTTTGATAAGTATTTGCAAGCTTCGCACCTCTGGACTAACTCGGCTACATCACTCTTGGCTGTTGGCCAGTAGAAGCTAGACCTGAAGACCTTCCCAACTAATGTTCTGGACGCTGCATGTATCTCGCACTGACCGACATGGATTTCATCTAATAGTTGCTTCACAGTAGCCGAAAGAATGCACTTCATGAGAACTTCCGTCGTGCCCCTCCTGTACAGCGCTTCCCCAATGAGAGTGTAGTGGGCTGACTGCCTTGCGATGCGTTCTGCCGCAGTTTTGTCATCCGGCTCTTCTTTGTTCTTTATATACTTAATAATAGGCTCCCTCTTGTCATTAGAGTCTGACTGTGGCTGACTCAGAACATTGCACTCTTCTGCCTGATCTAAGGAAATACACGGACGTGGCACTTCTTGGACGAAAATCCTAGGTGGGACTTGGGCCTGACTGGATCCTAGCTTTGACAATGCATCTGCAGCCGCGTTGCGATCTCTCTCTACATGATGAAATTCCAGCCCTTCGAATTTGTCCTCCAGCTTTCGTACGGCTGTGCAATACTTACCCATAGAGTCATTCAAGCAATCCCATTCCTTATTTATCTGAATTATGACCACCAGTGAATCTCTGTATACCATCAGTCTCTTAATGCCCAGTGATACCGCAATGTTCAGTCCATGAATCAAAGCTTCGTATTCTGCTGCATTGTTGGACGCTGAGAATAACAACTGAAGAGCATATTTGAGTTGTTCACCTCCAGGTGCAATGAAGAGGATCCCTGCGCCTGCCCCCTAGCAGCTTTAACGAGCCATCGAAATACATTTGCCATACTTCTACAGTCTCTGGGTTATCTGGCACTTGTTGATCGGTCCACTCTGATACGAAGTCAACCAATGCTTGAGTCTTTATTGCAGTGCAAGGTCGAAACTCGATGTCGTGAGCTCCCAGCTCACAAGCCCATTTGGATATTCTTTCGATGGCTTCTTTGTTGTGGAGAATATCCCCTATCGGAAATCCAATGACTACTATGACTTTGTGGTCATCAAAGTAGTGACGGAGCTTGCGTGCAGTTAGAAGTACTGCATACAGTAGTTTTTGAACTTGAGGATATTTCTTCTTTGAGTGTCCCAGAACTTCACTGATGAAATAGACAAGATGCTGTACTGGATATGCATGTCCTTCTTCTGCTCACTCGACTTCCAACACGGTGCTCACCACGTGAATCGTGCAAGAGATATATAACAGCAGATCTTTGGCCGGCTGACCCGACGTGGCTCGGTGTGGTGGTTTTAGTACTGGTGGTGTTGTCAGGAATTTCTTCAGTGCATCAAGAGCTTCCTGGGCTTCTGAAGTCCACTGAAATTTTTCTACCTTCTTGAGCAATCTGTAGAACGGTAAGCCTTTTTCTCCCAGCCTTGATATGAACCTGCTCAAAGCTGTCATGCACCCAGTAAGTCTTTGTACTTTCTTCTGTGACTGTGGTGCTTCCATCCTCATGATAGCCTCGATCTTTTCTGGGTTAGCTTCAATTCCTCGTGGCTGACAATGAATCCGAGTAATTTTCCTGCCGGTACTCCGAAGACACACTTTTCTGGATTAAGCTTCCATCGATATCGTCGTAGACTGTTGAAGTCCAGTTGCAAATCTTCAATGAAATTTTCTGAGTTTTCTATCTTGATCACCACATCATCCACATAAGCTTCTACACGCTTGCCCTAGTGGTCGGCTAAGCATGTCTGAAAGGCTCTCTGGTAAGTCGCTCCAGCGTTTTTGAGGCCAAACGGCATGGAGGTATAGCAGAAAGCTCCAAACGGGGTGATGAATGCAGTTTTTTCTTCATCTTCTTTTGCCAGACTGATCTGATGATACCCAGAGTAGCAATCCAAGAAAGACAACATAGAGCACCCGACGGTTGAATCTACCACCTGGTCTATTCTAGGAAGTCCAAAGGGATCCTTTGGACAGTGCTTGTTGAGATCTGTATTGTCGACGCACATGCACCAATCCACTTTATTCTTTTTGAGTACAAGAACAGGATTTGCCAACCATTCAGGATGCAACACTTCTCTAATAAACCCTGCCGCAACTAAGCGAGCTAGCTCGACACGAATGGCTTCTCTCTTGTCGGGCGTGAAACGACGCAACTTTTGTCGAATTGGTCTCGCCTGAGGGTAGACTTTCAGCTTGTGCTCGGCCAGCTCTCTTGGGACTCCTAGCATATCTGCAGGTTGTCATGCAAATACATCTCGGTTGTCTTGCAGGAACTGGATGAGCGCGCTTTCCTATTTGTCATCCAGGCTGGAGCTGATGATGGCAGTCTTGCGTTCATCAGTGAACCCGAGGTTGATTCTCTTGGTTTCTTCAGTCGGCCGCATAGAGGTCACAGCTTGAGCTTCATTTGTAGGTACTGTGAGGTCCTCCTCAGGCTTTGAGTTCGCCTGTGTAGAAGAAGTCGTCGATAGTTTGGTGGTGAGAGCCACCTAAATGGCTACTCGGAAGCACTCCGCGGCGCCTTCGAAGTCAGCGCGCACAGTGATGATTCCTTGTGGTCCAGGCATCTTCAATATCATGTACGTATAATGCGGAATGTCCATGAACTTCGCCAGTCCGGGCCTGCCAATGATGGCGTTGTATCTGCAGTCGAAGCTTGCCACCTCGAACCTAAGGTACTCAGTTCTGTAGTTATCTGGAGTTTTGAAGGTGACTGGCATGTAGATGTGTCCGAGCGGGTACTCTCCTTCAGTCGGCACGATGCCGAAAAAGGAGTATCTGACTCTTGGAGCTCTTTGATGCTGCTTAGGAGTGTCCAGGGAAAGGTGACGTTGATGCTGCTTCCCCCGTCCACTAGAACCTTCTTCACCCTGCTTTCTCGGATCACCGGATTGACGAGGAACGAGTACTTGCCCGGATGGTCGAAGTTAAGCCATTGATCCGCCCGAGTGAAGGTGATCGGGTGTTCGGACCACCGGTACGGGGCGGGAGGACCGGTGGTCGCCACCAGTATCCGATGGTCGTTGAGCTTCTGCTGCCTCTTGCTCTCTTGAGACCCGTGTTCGCCAAAGATGACGTTGACTTCTCCGTCGACACGGGGAAATGCTCCGCCTCCTCCCCCTTCCTGCTGCTGAGGTTGTCGAGGTTCTCCGGGTCCTCCTCGTGGCGGGGGAGGTGGTAGAGGTTGGAAAGGTCGGCCGTTCTCGACGGAGTGCTTGAAGTCTCTATAGTTCCAAAGGGTGTGGCGCATGTCTTTATGGTATGGACATTGGGCGTCGAGGATGTCGTCCAACGTTCGTTCTCCTCCGTGGGGTGCCCCTCAGGCACGAGAGACGGGTGGTCCGGCGGCGTGAACCTCATCGCGAGGCCTCTTCTCCCAACGTTTGTCGGGTTGCTGGTTCGCGTCGCGTCGTGGTGCCGGTGGTGCAGGCTTTGATCCTCCGATGAGGTCCTGAGCTCGTTCGTCGGCGGTGATGTAGATGTTCGCCTCCTTGAACAGCTGCTCGGAGGTATTCAGTGCCTTCTGTAGTTTGGCTTGGACGAAGGCCGAGTCATTAGATCCCCGGTAGAAGTCCTCGATCACCGCTGCTTCCGCAACCTCAGGGATTCGATTCCTCATGGTCTGAAATCTTTTGAGGTACGATCGAAGAGTCTCATCCCCTCGGCACTTGATGGTCTTGAGGTCCCATGGCTGCACTGGCTTGTCAGAGAGGGACTGAAAGTTGGCAATGAAGCACCGACTGAAATCGCTCCAGTCATCGATGCAGTGTCGGGGTAGGTGTCGTAGCCATTGCAGTGCATCTTGCCCGAGGACGATGGGTAGGTACACAGTCATCACGTCTTCAGTTGTCGCAGCGGCCCGGGCAGCAGTGGTGTAGACGGCCAGCCAGCCTCCCGGGTCCTACTTAGGCTCATACTTGTCGACGTTGGAGACCTTGAAGTTAGGGGGCCATTGAATGGCCCTAAGACGTGGAGTGAGCGCCGATACTCCACACGTGTCCTCTTGCCGATGATGATGATGTCGGTCCCGGGGAGGGGAGTTGTCGACGTGGTGCTTCGACCGTCCCCGGGTCGTGCCACCAGTTGAAGCCGTCACCGACTCAACTCTGGTGGTTTGACTTCGCGTAGGGACGCCGTGATCCCGATCATACTCTTCTCGGTGCCGAATCTTGTTCTCGTGCCGTCGCTCGCGCAAAGCATTGATGGAGCTCCGTGCATCCCGCTGACTGTTGATGGCGTGTCGTAGGTCGCTCGGAGGATGAGCGAGAGGCAGAAGATGATTAGCTGCCCGATTGAGTAGCCGTCGATAGCCCTCAGCGTCTGGAGTCCGGGGGAGGCCATCAGCTATCCGAGCCAACACTCCACCGACCTCGCTCGGTGTGTTCATGGCTCGAGCGAAGTCAGGTTCAGGTTTCGGCCGAGAAGAGGGTTCTCTCGGCGTTGTTTTGCTTCTTGTTCGGCCTGCTCTTGAGCTTGCCGACGATCGCGCCATAGGGAATTCCTTCTTTCCCTGAAGACTCGTTCATCCGGAGTTTCTCCCACCTCCGAGATCGCATCTCGTGACACGGGCTGCGCCGGATCGCTTTCTCCGGCCTCATGATGTCTCCGAATATTTCGGCGTCGGTTCCTTCGTCGGCGAGATTCTCACTGAAGAGGTTCTTCTCCCGGCGCGGTTGGTTCGTTGTTGGAGATGGGGGTAAATTCCACTCTTCCCTCGATAAAGAGGACGTCGGGTAGAATGGCGCCGTCGTAGTGACAAGCTTCTTCCTGTTCTCCTTTGAGGGTGGAGATACCTGGAGAGCAGCTTGTTAGGTACCATAATTAGGGGTACCCCCAACGCTCCTAATCCCGGCTGGTAAACACCCTCAGACCAACTGACGGGCGTAGTTCAAGTCAAGGCTTCGTCTACCCAAGGGACGCGATCTCACCTGAGCCCAGCCTCGGGCTGGTGCTGTAGTCCCAGACGAGTTCAAAGCTCGCCCGAGGGCCTCCTCAGGCAGCGGGCGCCTCCTCGGCTCTCCCGAAGCCTGGCTCGGGCATGCTTCATTGTGAAACAACCTTGGCCGGACCGCCTCACCAACCGACCGCTTCGCAGGCGCATTTAATGCAGGGGACACCTGACGCCGTATCCTGACACACGCGCCTCAGTCGGCCAGGCCGAAGTGACCGCAGTCACTTCGCCCCTCTTCTTTACTGTCCGATATGACGGGAAAACAGCGCCGCTCGCCCCGCTCCGACTACCGTGCCAACCGCCCAGGCGAAGACTGACAACAAGTCACGATCAACCACCGAGTTCGGCCTCGGGCGCAACAGGAAACTCCGCCTCACCCTACCTCAGGCTCCGGCCTCGGGAGGAGGTCTCCGCCTCGCCCGACCTCAAGCTCCGGCCTTAGGAGGAGGTCTACGCCTTGCTCGACCCCCGGACTCGGGCTCGACCTCGGTCTCGTGAGGAATCGCGTCCTCGCCCGACCCCGGCCTCGGCCTCAAGAGAAGTCTCCGCCTCGCCCGACCTTAGGCTCAGACCGACCACGCCAACAGGGGATACATCATTACCCTATCCCTAGCCTGCTCAGGCTACAAGGAACAAGACCGGCGTCCCATCTGGCTTACCCCGGTGACGGGTAATGATGGTGCCCCGCGTGCACCATGACGCCGGTGGCTCTCAGCCCCTTACGGCAGCAAGGAGACGTCAGCAGGATCCTTGCCGCACTGCCAGCTGTGCTCCTACAGGACTCAGGCGCTCCTCCGACGGCCACGCTATCACGTGTACAGGGCTCATGCTCTACCCCGATAGTCACGTTGGCATGTACACAAGGCTTAGGCATCTCTCTGCCGGACACATTAGTGCATAGCTACACCCCCATTGTACGTTTGGACCCTCTCCTTGCGTCTATAAAAGGAAGGTCCAGGGCCATCCTGGAGGGGGGTTCACACGGGGGGAAGGAGCGAACGAACAGGCTCCCTCTCACTCTCTCTCTCCCTCTCGCGACGTGCTTGTAACCCCTACTACGAGCGGCACCCCTGGTGCAGGATAATACAAGGCTTGTCCCACCTCTTGTGTTCCATCCTACGCCAACCCATCTGGGCAGGGGCACGCAGCGACAATCTCACTCGTCGGTCCAGGGACCCCCCGAGTCTGAAACGCCGACAGTTGGCGCGCCAGGTAGGGGCCTGCTGTGTGTTAACGAATGCCTTCTCGTTGAGTTCCAGATGGGGAGTCTTCATCAACCTCTTCAGCCCGGGACGGTGCTCCGCTTTGGGAGTCTCGAGTTCATGTCCCTCAACAGCAGCTACGACATGGTACTCCTCCCCTCGCGGCGCGACGACAACGATGGTCTTCAACTCGCCCGGTGGCGGCGAGCTCGGCGACAGCATCTCCCCGCGGCAGAAGAGGAGCACTCTGGTCGTCCCCGCCACCCCCCTCGCCGGAGAAGGCGGAGACGGGGCAACCATGGCCACGTAGGAGGCAGCACCTTCTCGGCTGTCGCACCAGAGCGAGTCGACGACGCCGGCACTCCCCCGCGGGACATGTCAGGCATTGTCCTCGCACCTGAGACGATGGCGGGTGTCACTTCCCCGCAACGTGTCAACCCCAAGCGGATTGATGATGCCAGCACCCTCGCAAAGGATCTGCTGGGCGTTACCCTCATACTTGAGATGACGGTGTGCTCCGCCCCTGACGCGACTTCACCACCGTCCATCGACCAAGAGGTACCATCCGTTTCCCATCTCATACCCTTTCGATTCAGCTTTGATCCACCTAGCGACCCCGCCACGGTGAGCGCCTTCGTAAAGGCGTATCCAAACCTTCAGGGGTACCATATGTCGTCGACCTGGGACCGACTGACAGCCGTCCCAACCTTCGGGCCGGCGGGTTCCGAGGAAGAGGACGGCCCCAACTTCGGTTGGGAATTCTGTGGCCTCAGTGACCCCGGTGCCATACGGGACTTCATGTCCGCATGTGACCACTGTCTCTCCGATTGTTCCGACGATGGCCACGGCCTTGACGACGAGGGTTACGGCCCAAGTCGCGAATGTTTCCACATCGATCAGGGAGATCACAACGAAGGCAACCACCTCGGTATGCCGGAGGTTGACGATCCCCCTGGGCCCACATCTCGCGTTGACATCCCGCGGGAGCTAGCTATGGTCCCAGTCCCTGCGGGGGGTCAGGACATACAGCTCGAGCAAATCCATGAGATGCAGGCCCAGGTCGACGGGGAAGCAGGCCGGCTTGTGCAGCTCCGACAGAACATCGAGCAGGAGTGGGCAGGCCGAACACTCACCGGAGGAGCCTGTCATCGGGCCCAAGACGTCAAGCGCCGCATCGTCGACAATGCCAGGGCAGCGCTGCCCCCGGCCGTCAGCGGGTCCGGCCAGGACCTAGCTGCAGCGGCGATGCTACTTCGAGCCATGCCGGAGCCATCCACCACCGAGGGACGGCATGTCCAGGGCAAACTCAAGGATCTCCTGGAAGGCGCCGCAGTTCGACGAGCCGAGAGCTCTGCCTCCCGGAGGTGAGCCGACCCCTCGGAGCATCACGCGGTGTCCTCCCGACGCATGCGAGAAGCCTCGGTCCATCCTGAGCGCATGCGGGACGAGGCGCCTGCTGCCCGGGATCGCCTCGGCAACGAGCACCACCATCTCGACCGTCGAACCCGCCTCGACGAGAAGGTGCGCCGAGGCTACCATCCTAGGCGTGGGGGCGCTGCAACAGCGAGGAGGATCGCAGCCCCTCGCCCGAACCGCCCGGTCCGTGAGTCTTTAGCCGGGCCATACGACGAGCGTCGTTCCCTGCCCGTTTTCGAGCCTCGACTACCATCACCAAGTACTCGGGGGAGACGAGGCCAGAGCTGTGGCTCGCGGACTACCGACTGGCATGCCAGTTGGGAGGGGCGGATGATGACAACCTCATCATCCATAATCTACCCCTTTTCCTCTCCGACGCCGCCTGAGCTAGGCTGGAGCATCTTCCTCCTGCGCAGATCTCCAACTGGGACGATCTGGTCAAGGCTTTCGCGGGAAACTTCCAGGGCACGTAAGTGCGCCCTGGGAACTCGTGGGATCTCCGAAGCTGCCGCCAGCAGCCAGGGGAGTCCCTCCGAGAGTACATCCGGCGGTTTTTGAAGCAGCGCACCGAGCTGCCCAACTTTACCGACTCGGATGTCATCGGGGCTTTCCTTGCTGGCACCACTTGCCGAGACCTGGTGAGCAAACTGGGGCACAAGACTCCCACCTGTGCGAGCGAACTGATGGACGTCGCCACCAAGTTCGCTTCGGGTCAGGAGGCGGTCGAAGCCATCTTCCGAAAGGACAAGCAGCCTCAGAGAGAGCCGAAGAAAGATGCCCCCGAGGCGTCCGCCCAGCGGGGCACGAAGAAGAAGGCCAAGAACAAGTCGCAAGCGAAACGCGACGCCGCCGACACGAATCTCATCGCTGCGGCCGAGCACAGGAACCCTCGGAAACCTCCTGGAGGGGCCGGCGCGTTCGACAAGATGCTCAAAGAGCCGTGCCCCTATCACCAGGGTCCTATCAAGCATACCCTCGAAGAATGTATCATGCTCCGGCGCTACTTCCATAAGACCGGGCCCCCGGCGGAAGATGACAAGGGACATGACAACAACAAGAAGGAGGGCGGCAAGGAAGAGGAGTTCCCGGAGGTCCACAACTGCTTCATGATCTACGGCGGGCAGGCGGCGAACGCCTCGGCTCGGCACCGCAAGCAGGAGCGCCGGGAGGTCTGCTTGGTGAAGGTGGCAGCGCCAGTCTACCTAGACTGGTCCGACAAGCCTATCACCTTCGACCGAGGCGACCACCCTGACTTCATGCCAAGCCCAGGAAGGTACCCGCTTGTCGTCGATCCGATCATCGGCAACGTTAGGCTCTCCAAAGTCCTCATGGACGGAGGCAGCAGCCTTAACATCATCTACGCCGAGACTCTGGAACTCTTGGGGGTTGATCGGTCCGAGGTCCGGGCCGGTGCGGCACCCTTCCACGGGATCGCACCTGGAAAGCGTATCCTCCCCCTCGGGCGGATCGACTTACCCGTCTGCTTTGGGACTCCCTCCAACTTCCGAAAGGAAGCTCTCACCTTCGAGGTCGTCGGGTTTCGAGGAACCTACCATGCGGTGTTGGGAAGGCCGTGCTACGCCAAGTTCATAGCCGTCCCCAACTACACCTACCTCAAGCTCAAGATGCCGGGCCCGAACGGGATCATCACCGTTAGATCCACGTACCGCCACGTGTACGAATGCAACGTGGAGTGCGTGGAGTACGCTGAGGCCCTCGCCGAGTCCGAGGCCCTCATCGCCGACCTGGAACGCCTCTCCAAGGAGGCACCCGATGCGAAGCGGCACGCCGGCAACTTCAAACCAGTCGAGGCGGTCAAGTCCGTCTCTCTCGACCCCAGCAACGACGCCAGTAAGAAAGTCCGGATCGGCTCCGAGCTCGACCCCAAATAGGAAGCAGTGCTCATCGACTTTCTCCGTGCAAACATCGAAGTCTTTGCGTGGAGTCCCTCGAACATGCCCGACATACCGAGGGATGTCGCCGAGCACTCACTGGACATCAGAGCTGGAGCCCGACCCGTGAAGCAAACCCTATGCCGTTTTGACGAAGAAAAGCACAAAGCCATAGGCGAGGAGATCCACAAGCTACTCGCGGCAGGGTTCATCAAAGAGGTATTCCATCCCGAATGGTTAGCTAACCCTGTTCTTGTAAGGAAGAAGGATGGGAAATGGAGGATGTGTGTAGACTACACTGGTCTAAACAAAGCATGTCCAAAAGTTCCCTACCCTCTACCTCGCATCGATCAAATTGTGGACTCCACTGTTGGGTGCGAAACCCTGTCATTCCTCGATGCCTTCTTAGGCTATCACCAAATCAAGATGAAAGAGTCCGACCAGCTCGCGACTTCTTTCATCACACCTTTTGGCGTGTACTATTACACTACAATGCCATTTGGTTTGAGGAATGCAGGCGCCACCTACCAGAGGTGCATGAACCACGTGTTCGGAGAACACATCGACAGAACGGTCGAGGCTTACGTCGATGACATCGTTGTCAAGACAAAGAAAGCCTCCGACCTCCTCTCTGAGCTTGAAACGACGTTCAAGTGTCTGAGAGCGAAAGGCGTGAAACTCAATCCCGAGAAGTGTGTCTTTGGAGTCCCCCAAGGCATGCTCCTGGGATTCATCGTCTCCGAGCGGGGCATCGAGGCCAATCCGGAGAAAATCGCGGCCATCATCAACATGGGACCGATCAAAGATTTGAAAGGAGTACAGAGGGTCATGGGATGCCTTGCGGCTCTGAGCCGCTTCATCTCACGCCTTGGCGAGAAAGGCTTGCCTCTGTACCGCCTCTTAAGGAAGGCTGAGCGCTTCACTTGGACCCCCGAGGCCGAGGAAGCCCTTAGAAACCTTAAGGCGCTCCTTACAAACACACCCATCCTGGTGCCCACCGCTGCAGGAGAAGCCCTCTTGATCTACGTAGCTGCAACCACTCAGGTGGTCAGCGCCGCGATCGTAGTCGAGAGACGAGAAGAAGGGCATGCACTGCTCGTCCAGAGGCCAGTCTACTTCATCAGCGAAGTGCTTTCCGAGACCAAAGTCCGCTACCCGCAGATCCAGAAGCTGCTCTACGCAGTGGTTCTGACACGACGAAAGTTGCGACACTACTTTGAGTCTCATCCGGTGACTGTGGTGTCATCCTTCCCCCTGGGGGAGATCATCCAGTGCCGTGAGGCCTCGGGTAGGATAGCAAAGTGGGCGGTGGAACTCATGGGCGAAACGCTATCATTCGCCCCTCAGAAGGCCATAAAATCCCAGGTCTTAGCAGATTTCCTGGCTGAGTGGACTGACACCCAGTTACCGACAACTCCAATCCAACTCGAGCTTTGGACCATGTACTTCGATGGGTCACGCATGAAAACAGGAGCAGGCGTTGGCTTGCTCTTCATTTCACCCCTCGGAAAGCATCTTCGCTACGTCATACGCCTCCATTTTCCAACATCAAACAACGTGACCGAGTACGAGGCTCTGGTTAACGGGCTGCGCATCGCCGCCAAGCTAGGGGTCCGGCGCCTCGATGCTCGTGGCGACTCGCAACTTGTCATCGACCAAGTCATGAAGAACTCCCACTGCTGCGACCGGAGGATGGAAGCCTACTGCGACGAAGTCCGGCGCCTGGAATACAAGTTCTACGAGCTAGAGCTCAACCACATCGCCCGACGCTACAACGAGACTGCAGATGAGCTGGCGAAGATAGCCTCGGGGCGGACAATGGTTCCCCCGGACGTCTTCTCCAGAGACCTACATCAACCATCCGTCAAGATCGACGACACGCCCGAGCCCGAGGAAGCCTCGGCCCAGCCCGAGGTACCCTCGCCCGAGCCTGAGGAGGCCTCGGCCGAGCCCGAGGTACCCTTGGCCATCGAGGAGGAGGTCTTGCCCATCGAGGGGGGACAGAATGGGATCACACCAGATCCGAACTGGTAGACCCCGTACCTAGAATATCTCCTCCGAGGAGAGCTTCCCCTCGACAAGGCCAAAGCTTGGCGACTGGCTCGGCGCGCCAAGTCGTTCATCCTGCTGGGTGATGAAAAAGAGCTCTATCACCGCAGCCCCTCGGGCATCCTCCAACGATGCATATCCATCGCCCAAGGACAAGAGCTGTTGCAAGAAATACACTCGGGGGCTTGCGGCCACCATGCAGCACCTCGAGCCCTCGTCAGGAATGCCTTCCGACAAGGTTTCTACTGGCCAACCATGGTGGCCGACACCACTAGGATTGTTCGCTCCTGCCAGGGGTGTCAATTCTACGCAAAGCAGACAAGCCTGCCCGCTCAGGCCCTGCAGACAATACCCATCACCTGGCCATTTGCGGTGTGGGGTCTAGACCTCATCGGTCCCTTGCAGAAGGCACCCGGGGCTTCTCGCACCTGCTGGTCGCCATCGACAAATTCTCTAAGTGGATCGAGGTCCGACCCTTGTCCAGCATCAGGTCCGAGCAGGCGGTGGCGTTCTTCACCAACATCATCCATCGATTCAGGGTCCCAAACTCCATCATCACCGACAATGGCACACAGTTCACCGGAAAAAAGTTCCTGGACTTCTGCGACGACCACCACATCTGTGTGGACTGGGCCACCGTAGCTCACCCCATGACGAATGGGCAGGTGGAGCGTGCTAACGGTATGATTTTGCAGGGACTCAAACCGAGTTTCTACAACGACCTCAACAAGTTCGGCAAGTGGTGGATGAAAGAGCTACCCTCGGTGGTCTGGAGTCTGAGGACGACGCCGAGCCGTGCCACGGGTTTCTCGCCGTTTTTTCTAGTCTATGGAGCCGAGGCCGTCCTCCCCACGGACTTAGAATACGGCTCCCCGAGGACCAGGGCGTATGACGACCGAAGCAACCAGACCAGCCGAGAGGACTCGCTGGACCAGCTCGAAGAGGCTCGAGACGTTGCCTTACTACATTCAGCACGGTACCAGCAGTCGCTGCGACGCTACCACGCCCGAAGCGTTCGGCCCCGAGGCTTCCAAGTGGGAGACTTGGTGCTTCGTCTGTGACAGGACGCCCGAGGGCGCCACAAGCTCACTCCTCCCTAGGAAGGGCCCTTCATCATCGCTAAGATTTTGAAGCCCGGAACATACAAGCTGGCCAACGACCAAGGCGAGGTCTACAACAACACTTGGAACATCCAACAGCTACGTCGCTTCTACCCTTAAGATGTTTTAAGTCGTTCATGCACCTCGTTTTCTTTACATACTCAAAGTCTAACCGTCAAGGAAGGGTCGGCCTCGCCTCAGCAAAGCCCGACCCTCCCTCGGGGACTAGAAGGGGGGAACCCCCTCTGCGTCAAAATTTTCCTCAGAAAAAATTTTCTACCAAAACGACCTTCGTGCTTTTGACTTCCGTATCAATAGCGGGATCCTGAAAACGACGAGAGTACACGTAAGCGGCGAGGCCGACCGAGCCGAGGAACTCCTATGCCTCCGGGATACGGATACCTCACTCATCACCTTCCGCGAGAAGTAACTCACGCTCGGATAAGTGATCCTGCTACCGAGCAAGTCCAAACACTCGGGTGGAAAACGACTTTCGTGCCTTCTCGACTGTATCAATAACGGAATCCTACAACCAAATGAGAGTGCACGTAAGCGGCAAGGCCGATCGAGCCGAGGAACTCCTACGCCTCCAGGATACAGATACCTCACTCATCACCTTCCGCGAGAAGTAACTCTCGCTTGGATAAACGATTCTGCTACTCATAGACAAGTCGTGATGCTCGAAACGAGAGGAAAGAAAGCGCAGCTTTTTAACACGACGATAAAGTGTTTAGGCCTCGGCAGCCGCGAAAAACATGTGCATGCTACAGACAAACTGTTCCTGCAGGTTCAGGCATCAGCAGGGGGAGCAGCAGCACCCTCGGCGTTATTTCCACCCTCGGCGGAACCTGGCCCGGCCTCGGACGGTGACCTAGGCGAAGGGACCTCCACCCAGGGAGGACGCTAGCACCGCGCCAGCGGATGTCTTGGCCAAGCTCCAGCTGCTGCTGCCACATCTTCCTCGGCCTGGGAAGCCGCCAGCTCCTGGGCCGATGAAGTCTCTTTTCGGGCTGACTCCGCCTCTGTCCGCGCCAACACCGCTGCCTCCAGCTCCTGCTCATCGCAAAGTAGCTGAGGGTCCTAAAAACTGAGCAAGAGAGGCCTAGAGTGGCAAGGCCGACCGAGCCAAGGGACTCCTACGCCTCTGGGATATGGATACCTCACTCGTCACCTTCCACAAAAGGCAACTCACGCTCGGTTAAGTGGTTTGGTTAGCCAACAGGCAAGTCCTAGTGCTCGAAATGAGGAAGAAACGCAGCTTTATACTCGAATACCCAAATGTTCAGGCCTCGACAGCCACGAAGAACAAACACATATACTTGGGGTAATTATGCTACACAGACTTAGACATCGGCAGAACGCTCGGCGGTTCTCCCGACCTACGACAAATGTCTAAGTACTTGAAGCGGTTACATTTTGCTCTGGCAAAAACCCAGTATATCCCCTTACAAACGGGACTCCGGTTCCGCTCCCGCGGGTATGAACAACCTCCACACCGGAGGGCATGTGGGACAACAAACTCCAGGTGGCTCGCCGGCAACCACTACACCAGCAGCGATGACGACCCCCGCTTCCAGCGGCTAAACAGCAGCAGCGATGACCTCAGGGGTAGACGCTGCTGTGACGAGGCCCTCGCCCACGTCTCCACTCGAGGGGCGAGGACAAGCCATCAAAGCCAAAGAGTCGGGGGTCCGGCCGCAGATGGCGCCGACGGTCTCATCGGCGGAGAAACCTTCTCTGGCCGCCACCACCTCAACACCGACGACAGCGGCCACCTGCGCGCCAGCGCCACGCCGACAAATGGCGGACGCCCCAGCCTGCACCGGCAGATCCCCACTCAAGTCCTCGCGGACGGGCGGGCCCCGACCTCCGCGCGGAGGCGTTGTGCCGGAGTGTGGACAAGACAATCCAAGAACACAAACGCCGCCCATGCGGCGTACAACGTCTTGGACGATCCCCCGGTGCGCACGGCGCAACAGTTGCCCGCACGATGGATGGACGGCCGCGCCCGGATCAAGCGGCAGGAGGCAGCGTCGGAGGCCGCGACAGAGCCAGCTGAGCCAGTGAGCCAGGCACGCTGGAGCTGACGACGCTTGCGGCTGACCGGTCCCGCGTTGTTGAAGTTCGCCCCCTCCGCAAGGCCGGTGAGCGCCCTCTCCCCTAAATGCTGAAGGAGGAGACGGTCTGCCGACCCATGCGGGAGGTAGAACCCCGGCTCAGCTTGCCCTCCGCCTCAGCAAGGATGACAAAGATCCTTGAAGCTGAGGGCGGGGCGGAGGCCGTAGCCCAGCTTGCTTCTCCCCACCAAACTGACCATTGGTGAGGGAATGCAGCCGGGCTGCACGACGAAAATCCTTGAAGCCGAGCGATGGCTGAAGGGCACTGATCTCCACGAGGCCGCGCTCCTCCAACGACGGCAAGAAGAAGGCAACGCTGGTGCACCCCATCCGGGGGCTCGAAAGGTGGAAGGGAGCAATGCATGAGGGGAGAACGAAGGCATGGCCACTGCCCGGGGGATCGATCCCCTTTTATAGGCAGACCTCCTCACTTGCACCCCTTAGCGTCATGGGCAAAGTCTCCACTAACATACTCCAGGGTTCTCCCCCTACGACACGGGGGCTGGGTCCCACACATCATACAAGCTGATCCGAAGCGCGAAGAAGGCGAACCGCCGCACGCGAGGCATGCAATCGCCCCGCGGTTACAGGCGTTCTCCCATCTTTGCAGAAACCGGTGGCCGAAAGGGTGGACTACCACACGACAGGCATCCAACCGCACCGTGACTGTGTGCCCTTTCGGCTTCGACCACATCCGGTGGACCAGTGCAAAGGAAGCGAGCCCGCATGTCATGTAACCGACGCGGCTGTTACGATGTGCAAAAAACTACACCACCACCTGCGCCAATGTCATGCCTCCTCGGCTGCAAAACCAGTACCGCGACTCGAGGCAGCCCCGCGCGTGACCCAACAGTGCCAATTGAAGGCGACAGCCACGGGACAGTCAGCCGCGGGGATAGGCACGACGGTTGGCATGGCCAAAAGTGGGCCGGCAGTAATTGCAGCGGCAGACGAGTGGAAGCAGCGGTCAAATCGCCTGCAGGCTCGCGTCCCCTCCTGAAGCGACAAGAGAGCCCTCTCCCACGGCGTGAAGACGACGCACCCGTGTCCCGTTCCTCGAACGGCTCGCACGCGCAACGGGCGCCACGCTGATCGCCCGTCCCATCGCATTAACTCCCCGGCAGAGCAAGCGACACCTCTGGCAGGCGAGGCGGGCGTCGTTTCGCCTCCGCCCTAACAACCGCGTCGAAAAAGGTGCGCCACCTTATTTAAATCCGTATCCTTCCCCTCCTCTCTCTCTCTCTCTCTCTCTCTCTCTCTCTCTCTTGCTACAGGGACCGGGAAAGGGGATGTTTCGGAAAGGATCCTTCTCGGCGAAGGAAGCAGGTCCCGAGCCCTCGTACTGATCAAGGGTTTGAAGGCTGGCCCCTCGGAAGGGTTTCGACAGCCGCCCCAGAGCGCTCGGGCTCCATGCCCACTACTGATCAGGGGTTCAAAGGCTGGCCCCTCGGAAGGGTTCGACAGTCGCCCCAGAGCATGCAGAGTGAGGGATGACTCTGGGTACGTCCGATACATGGCCGAGGCTTGGGCTACGCTCTCGAGGTACCCTAGGACATTTCTGAGACCAGCGGGAACGATTTGTAACGGAATCCCACCAGAGGGAGGCATCGAGCCCTCGGACCCTGTCGAAGGGGTCTGGGTCCAGCGAATCACCCGCAGGTACTTTTGGAGCGCGCCTCTAGGCCACCAGCCGACCCCTAACGAACGGGGCACGGGCGTCCACTCGGATCACCCGTTAGCAGCTCACTGGAAACACCATGTTCAGCGCCCTCCGAGGGCAACATGGCGCTTTCCCCACTCCTCCTTGCGGAAAGGCGACGCAGGGGCGTATGATAAAAGTTGGGAAAGTCCTTGATCGTCCTCTCGCTCCGTGCAGAGGCTCAGGGGCTGCTCTCGCACCCGGATACGGCCAAACTATTGACAGTGTCAACCAACTAGCTTGATAACTTGGAACCTGACCATGCACCCGGGCTATGGTCAGGCCGCATGAGGGAACGATCAGACTGGCCGAGGCACCACGAAAGGCATTCTGACCTCAGAGGAGTCAAACCACTCCTCTGAGGCCTCGGAGGCTACACCCGGTGGGTGCGCTCGCGCGCACCCACCAGAACAGAGCAAAAACCGAGAAAGGCCGGTCCCCTCACCGAAAATGCGGCAAAAGCCTCCAAGCGAGTACCAACACTCCCTTCGAGGCTCGGGGGCTACTATCGGGTACCATAATTAGGGGTACCCCCAACGCTCCTAATCACGGCTGGTAAACACCCTCAGACCAACTGACGGACGTGGTTCAAGTCAAGGCTGGAGCAGTAGTCCCAGACGAGTTCACGCCTCGCCTGAGGGCCTCCTCAGGCAGCGGGCGCCTCCTCGGCTCTCCCGAAGCCCGGCTCGGGCAGGCTTCGTTGTGAAGCAACCTTGGCCGGACCGCCTCAACAACCGACCGCTTCGCAGGCACATTTAATGCAGGGGACGCCTGACGCCGTATCCTGACACACGCGCCTCAGTCGGCCAGGCCGAAGTGACCGCATTCACTTCACCCCTCTTCTTTACTGTCCGATATGATGGGAAAACAGCGTCGCTCGCCCCGCTCCGACTGTCGTGCCAACCGCCTAGGCGAAGACAGACAACAAGTCACGATCAACCACCGAGTTTGGCCTCGAGCGCAACAGGAAGCTCCGCCTCGCCCGACCTCAGGCTCCAGCCTTGGGAGGAGGTCTCCGCCTCGCCCGACCTCAGGCTTCGGCCTCGGGAGGAGGTCTCCGCCTCGCCCGACCCTCGGACTCGGCCTCGACCTCGGTCTCGGGAGGAATCGCGTCCTCGCCCGACCCCAGCCTCGGCCTCAAGAGAAGTCTCCGCCTCGCCCGACCTTGGGCTCGGACCGACCGCGCCAACAGGGGATACATCATTACCCTATCCCTAGCCTGCTTAGGCTATAAGGAACAAGACTGGCGTCCCATCTGGCTTACCCCAACAACGGGTAATGATGGTGCCCCACGTGCACCATGACGTCGTGGCTCTCAGCCCCTTACGGCAGCAAGGAGACGTCAGTAGGATCCTTGCTGCACTGCCAGTTGTGCTCCTACAGGACTCAGGCGCTCCTCCGACGGCCACGCTATCACGTGTACAGGGCTCAAGCTCTCCCCCGACAGCCACGTTGGCATGTACACAAGGCTTAGGCATCTCTCTGCTGGACACGTTAGCGCATAGCTACACCCCCCATTGTACGTCTGGACCCTCTCCTTACGTCTATAAAAGGAAGGTCCAGGGCCATCCTGGAGGGGGGTTCGCGCGGGGGAAGGAGCGAACGAATAGGCTCCCTCTCACTCTCTCTCTCCCTCTCGCGACGTGCTTGTAACCCCTACTACAAGCGGCACCCCTAGTGCAGGATAATACAAGGCTTGTCCCACCTCTTGTGTTCCATCCCGTGCCAACCCATCTGGTCAGGGGCACACAGCGACAATCTCACTCGTCAGTCCAGGGACCCCCCCCCCCCCGGGTCCAAAACACCGACAAATGAGCTTTTACCTCGTTTGGTTCCTTTTTCCTTGTGATCCGTGTCCATTTTTCCGTAGAAGAGGTGGTTAGCGGAGTCCTCCGGGTAGTCGGATCTTCTGCTCCCGGCTGGTGGGAGGTAGTCTTCGCTCGGAGCGCTGGAGGTTGCGCTATTTCCAGCTTTGCTCCGACTTTCCTGGAGAGTGTTGGGGAAGTCTTCCTCTCCGGTGGATCTGCAATGCGATGTAGAGTTCCTTCTTCGTCTGCCACGGACGAAATGGTTCCGAAGCAGAATACAGATCTAGGGCAGAGGATGATCTTGTGCTGGAAAGTGATAGCCATTGAGCTAGCTTGGATCAGTGACACACCCCCTACCTAGCGCACCAGCTGTCGGTGATTTGGGTCCGACCGCACACCCGGGGGTTGCCCCTCAAGGTGTTTTTAGGAGTAGGACGGTGTAGCTGACTGTAGCTCAATGGTTCGTGCCAGAGGCACGAAAGACGGTGGACAATCTTGTACAGGTTCGGGCCGCTTTGAGATGCGTAAGACCCTACGTCCTAGAGTGGATGTGTGGTGGATTACAAGGGAATTCTCTAGTACAGGAGATGTTAGAGAGCTGGGTGGATGGCTAATGAGTAAGATGTTCTTGAAGGGGTGCCCCCTAGGCCTTATATATTCGACCGTGGGGCGTTACATACGGATATGATAACCACGTGTTCCTAAGTAATAGTGAACCGACTGAGTTTATCTTCCTATAATCTTGCTGACTTATAGTCCTTCGGCTCTGACGCCTGAGGGCGCTGCGGGGAAAGTCGGATCAATGCTCCGGATAGCGTTTGAGTTCAGCAAACCGTGTGGGCTCGAGTTGATCCGTCCTCGTGTTGATCTGTTCTGCTGAAAGTTCCTCCCCTGGCCCACGAAGGGATGGCCTTGCAAAATAATGGGCCTAGGGCCTTTCACGAGGCCTTCTTGCCTTCTAGTGGACCCAGGGGATATCTGTCCCCCATAGACACTACATCAACAAACCCAACCCCTTGATGGACGACGATAAGACGAAGTCCCCTGGTGACAAGGGCGATGACAAGGACGAGGAGTTCCTAGAGGAGTAGAGGTCTATAACTGCTTCATGATCTTCGGTGGACCGATAGTGAACCTCTCAACACGACAACGAAAACAAGAACACAGGGAAGTCTTCTTGATTGAAGTGGCGGCATCAGACTACCTAGACTGGTTAGCCAAAGCCATCAGCTTCGACCAGGATGACCACCCAGACTACATCCCGAACCTAGGAAAGTACCCACTCGTCGTTGACCCTGTCATCGGCAACACCAGACTCACCAAAGTCCTCATGGATGGAGGCAACAACATCAAGATCATCTATGTCGAGACCCTAGAGCTCATGGGGATCAACAAGTCCTAGATCTTGAGCTAGCGCCACACCATTCCATGACATCATCCCCAGCAAGTGAGTCCAACCCCTCGGATAGTTCGATCTGCCTATTTGCTTTGAGCCCCCTCCAACTTTAGCAGGGAGGTCCTCACCTTCGAGGTGGTAGGGTTTCGAGGTACCTACCACGTTGTCTTGGGTAGGTCGTGTTATGCCAAGTTTATGGCCATCCCAAACTACACCTATTTCAAGCTGAAGATGTTAGGCCCAAGGGGGGTCATCACTGTCGGCCCCACTATCGCCATGCTTATGATGCGATGTTGAGTGCATCGAGTACGCCGAGGCTCTCGCCGAGTCCGAAGCCCTCATCGTCGACCTAGAGAACCTTGTCAACAAGGTGCCCAACCCCAAGCGGCACACCGACAGTTTTGAGTCGGTCGAGACAGTCAAGGCCATCCCCCTCGATACCAATGGCTTCAGAGACAAGACATTAAAGGTCAGTGCCATGCTCGACCCCAGATAGGAAGTAGTGCTCGTTGACTTTCTCTGAGTGAATGCTGAAATATTCGTGTGGAGTCCCTCAGATATTCCTAGCATGCCTAGGGATGTCGCTAAGCACTCCTTTGATATCCGAGTTGGTTCCAGACCTGTGAAGCAACATCTGCGCCATTTCGACAATGAAAGGCACAACATCATCAGGGAGGAGGTCCACAAGCTTTTGGCGGCTGGGTTCATAAAGGAAGTCTTTCACCCCGAGTGGTTAGCTAACCCTGTGCTAGTTAAGAAAAAGGGAGGGAAATGGAGGATGTGTGTGGATTACATTGGTCTAAATAAGCATGTCCAAAGGTTCCCTACCCTCTGCCTCGGATCGATCAAATTGTTGATTCCACTGCTGGATACGAAACATTGTCTTTTCTTGACGCTTACTTTGGTTACCATCAAATTAAGATGAAAGAGTGCGACTCGCTCGCGACTTCTTTTATCACACCATATGACATGTATTGCTACACTACCATGCCCTCGCCCAACAGGTATATAACAGCATTTCATTTGAGGATGCTCGCCTCCTATGTTTTCCACAACCAAGAATCACTTTCGTCACCGAAACAACGCATCCAAATCGAAATCCCGACTACTTTTATCACACCCGGATTTTAGAACAAATTCAGATACATCTCATATGTGCCAGGATTAATTTTACACCCATATAATGAATCAGTGTATATAAACCAGTGTCACAAAACTTTATTATCGAAATAAAATGTCTTTACAAAAAGCAAAGTCGTGGCATAGAAGATGAAGACCAACAACAAAAAAAGTCTCGAACACCACGGCTTTGCCTCACGGTTGCGGCGAAGTCTTCGACCCGAAGGTCTGCCCGGCCCCACCAGAAAGTATCACAGACGCTCCATTTCTCTTAGGCTGTCTGCAGCGCACCCCCCTACCCTAGCACTGTAGACGCGTAGAGGCGCTCTACGCGCGCAGCGGTGGCCTTCAAATGGCCCCTACGCGCTACAGCGCTAGGGGAGGCCGCACAGGTCCCCTAGATCAAGGGGAGCACTATAGCGCCCCCTTGCACAGTGCTCCCCTATTTAATAGTTGAAAAAATAGTAATAAAAGATGAATATGGTTAGATAATAATATTTTATAGTTGTAGTGGTGTCGGGGACCATAATTAGGGGTACCCTCAAGGCTCCTAATTCTCAGCTAGTAACCCCAATCAGCATAAAGCTACAAAGGCCTGATGGGTGCGATCAAGTCAGGGATCAGTCCATTCGAGGGACTCGATCACGCCTCGCCCGAGCCTAGCCTCGGACAAGGGCAGCCGACCCCGGAGGATCTCCGCCTCGCCCAAGACCCCCCTCCAGCGGCGAACACGTTCCCAGCTCGCCCAAGGCCCTGTCTTCGCCAAGAAGCAACCCCGACCAAATCGTAGGAGCACTTAATACAAAGGTGGCCTGACACCTTTATCCTGACGCGCGCCCCTCAACTGACAGAGCCGAAGTGATCGCCGTCACTTCGCCGCTCCACTGACTGGTCTGACAGAAAGACAGCGCCGCCTGCGCCGCTCCGACTGCGATGCCACTTGACAGAGTGAGGCTGACAGGCAGTCAGGCCCGGCCGCACACCATAGGAAACTCCGCTCCGCCCGACCCAGGGCTCAGACTCGGGCAAAGCCCCGGAAGACGGTGAACTCCGCTCCGCCCGACCCAGGGCTCGGACTCGGGCAAAGCCCCGGAAGACGGCGAACTTCGCTCCGCCCGACCCAGGGCTCAGACTCGGGCTAAGCCCTAGAAGACGGCGAACTCCGCTCCGCCCGACCTAGGGCTCGGACTCGGGCTAAGCCCCGGAAGACGGCGAACTCCGCTCCGCCCGACCCAGGGCTCGGACTCGGGCAAAGCCCCGGAAGACGGCGAACTCCGCTCCGCCCGACCCAGGGCTCGGACTCGGGCAAAGCCCCGGAAGACGGCGAACTCCGCTCCGCCCGACCCAGGGCTCGGACTTGGGCTCAGCCCCAGAAGAAGACGAACTCCGCTTCACCCGACCCCAGGACTCAAATTCCGCCCTGGCCTCAGCCAACGGCCTCCGCCTCACCTGACCTAGGGGCTCGGACTCGGACTCGGCCACGGAAGACGGACTCGACCTCGACCTCGGAGGAGCCTCCACATCGCCCAACCTAGGGCGCGGACCGGCCACGTCAACATAAGGCACCATCATTACCCTACTTCAGGCTGACTCAGGCTACGGGGAACAAGACCGGCGTCCCATCTGGCTCGCTCCGCCAGATAGGCGATGATGGCACCCCGCACGCTCCTTGACAATGGCGGCTCTCGACCCCCTTACGGAAGCAAGAGGACGTCAGCAAGGACTCGACGGCCCCGACAGCTGTCCCTCCGCCAGGCTCCAGCGCTCCTCCGACGGCCACGACATCACACAAACCGGGCGCCAAAATCTCTCCGGCCGCCACGATGGCGTGTACTTAGGGCGCTAGCTCTCCTCCGCTAGACACGTAGCACTTTGCTACACCCCCCATTGTACACCTGGATCCTCTCCTTGCGCCTATAAAAGGAAGGACCAGGGCCCTCTTAGAGAGGGTTGGCCGCACGGGGACGAGGACGAGACGGGCGCTCGCGTAAGGCTGCTCGCTCCTTCCCCTGTGTGGACGCTTGTAACCCCTTACTGCAAGCGCACCCGACCTGGGCGCGGGACGAACACGAAGGCCGCGGGATTTCCACCTCTCTCACGCCCATCTCCGGTCACCTCGCTTTCCCCCCTTCGCGCTCGGCCTCGCGTCGACCCATCTGGGCTGGGGCACGCGGCGACACTTCACTCGTCGGCTCAGGGACCCCCCGGTCTCGAAACGCCGACAGTTGGCGCGCCAGGTAGGGGCCTGCTGCGTGTTGACGAACAGCTTCCCGTCAAGCTCCAGATGGGTAGTCTCCAGCAACCTCTCTGGCCCGGGACGGTGCTCCGTTTCGGGAGCCTTGAGTTCATGTACCTTGACGGCAGCTACGACATGATACTCTTTCCACCGCCGGGCGACAGCGACAGTGGCGGCCGACAGTCCACCCACGGCGGCGGGATCGACGACGTCTTCCCCGCGTGGTGGAAGAACAACCTTCGAGCTCGCCCTGTCCTCTTCCCCGTCGACGGAGGAGGAGGAGGCGGGGCAACCAAGGCCAAGAAGGAGGCGGCGCCTCGTCGGCCGTCGAGCGAGTCGACAACGCCAGCACTCCAATGGGGGGCGCGCCGGGCATCGGCCTCGCGCTTGAGACGAAGACGAGCGCTGTCTCCCCGCGACACGTCAATCCCGAGCAAACGGACGACGCCAGCACACTCGCGAAAGGCTTGCTGGGTGTCGCCCTCGTACCTGAGACGATGGTGCAGCCAGCCCCCGACGTGACCTCATCACCGCCCGTCGACCAAGAGGTACTGACCGATTCCCATCCCACGCCTCTCGAATTTAGCCTCGACCCGCCTAGCGGCTCCGCTTTGGTGGGCGCTTTCGTAGAGGCGAATCCGAACCCTCTTGGGTTTCGTATGCGGTCACCTTGGGACTGGCTGACGGACGTCTCGACCTACGGGCCCTATGGGTCCGAGGAAGACGACGAGCCCAGCTTTTGTTGGGATTTCTCCGGACTTGGCAACCCCAGTGCCATGCGGGACCTCGTCACCGCATGCGACTACTGCCTTTCCGACTGTTCCGACGGTAGCCGTAGCCTCGGCGACGAGGACTACGGCCCGAGCCGCGAATGTTTCCACGTCGATCTAGGGGGTCCCTCCGAAGGCAACCATCTCGGCATGCCGGAGGATGGTGATCTCCCTAGGCCGGTGCCTCACGTTGACATCCCGCGGGAGCTAGCTGTGGTCCCCGTTCCGGCGGGGGGTCACGACCCACAACTTGAGCAAATCCGTGGGGTGCAGACCAGGCTCGACGAGGGAGCAGGAGCGCTCGAGCCAATCCGCCGGGACGTCGGGCAGGCATGGGCGGGCCAACCCCCGGCCGGAGAAATGTGTCATCTACCCCAGGGCTTCCAGCACCGCATCGCCGACGATGTCAGGGTCAGGCCGCCACCCGCATCCAGTGGGGTCGGCCAGAACCTGGCTGCAGCAGCAATGCTCCTCCGCACGATGTCGGAGCCATCAACCACCGAGGGGCGGCGAATCTAGGCAGAGCTCAAAGATCTCCTAGAAGGCGCCGCGGTCCGGCAGGCCGAGAGCTCCGCCCCCCGAAGGCAGGGGTACCCCTCGGAACATCATGCCGCGACTCCCCGATTCATGCGGGAAGCCTCGGTCTGCACCGGGCGCACGCGCAACACAGCGCCTGCGGCCCCGGGTCGCCTCGGCAACGAGCACCATCACCGCGATCGTCGGGCCCACCTCGACGAGAGGGTGCGCCGAGGCTACCACCCCAGGCGTGGGGGACGCTACGACAGCGGGGATGTAATACTCAAGTTGTATACCAAGTGTTATAAAGAGAGTTCCTCATTTTGTGTGTTTCATTTGCATCATAAAAAGAGCACCTATGTAATTGAGAGTGACTAAATAAAACAATTATGCTAAAATAAAGAAAAAGTGCATTTGTTGGAGTTTTTATGTGTTGTGCATTAAATAAAACCATGATGGTAAAAATGATAAGGTAATAATTATTAGAAACTTGATTAAGCCACATTGAAAACTAGGGTTTAAAGGAAGTAGAGAAATGTTATGAAAATAAAGAAAATAATGTAAATATATTCCAAAAATGTGTATTTCATATTCCAGAATATTATTTGACAACAAATGTGCACAAGGATTGAAAACCAAATTCAAATCCAAATTTAAACTTAGAAGAAAGAAAACAGAAAAACAAAATAAAAAGAAAAGGAATTAAGCATACCTGGGCTCACCTCCTCCCGAAATCGGCCCACCAAGGGATACTCTCCGCGCGGCCCACCTCCACGCGTGAGGGCGCCGACACCCGGGGCCCCCTTGTCAGCCTCTCCTCCCGCGCGTGCAAACTCCATCTCTCGCTGCGCGGCGGTCCCACCTTGTCAGCCGCTACCAGCACCGTCTTGCCCGCGCCGCTCTCTTCGCTTCCGTCACTGATTCTTTGGTCCCACCTGTCATCTCGCAGCTCGCGTTAACAGACCCGCGCAAGAAACTCGCCACCGTTGCCGTGAATCGCGGGCGACCTCCTTCCAGCCGAGCCGAGTCCACGGAGGATAAGTAGGCGAACTCCCCTGCTCCTTCCTTCCCTCCTCATCCGCTTGCGCCGCCGGGAATCGCACAGAGAAAAGGGAATTCCAGTGAGGGAGAGTGCCGCCGCGGGTTGGGAGTGAGAGCCGGTTGGCAAACCTCGTGCCCCTCGTTGCCACTGCCTTAACGTCGTGTCCGGGAGCTTCCGCGGACCGCAAGGAAGGTGTCGGTGGCCTCGACGTGCACGTTTGGTCGACGGAGACCCCGGGATTCCTCACCGTCGCGTGCCATCTCCGCCGCGCCGTGGACAGGATAATTCACC
This sequence comes from Zea luxurians, assembly GCA_029449295.1. Classification (NCBI taxonomy): domain Eukaryota; kingdom Viridiplantae; phylum Streptophyta; class Magnoliopsida; order Poales; family Poaceae; genus Zea; species Zea luxurians. The sequence continues at coordinate 2,002,797 of JAOPSE010000082.1, read as the reverse complement.
CTTCAACTGTCGGTATGCACCTCCATCCCATGTCCGCCGTCGTGCCAATTTCGTTTTGCGGGTATCGGGAGTTGGGGCGGTGCACCGGAGGGGAGGAATTGGGTCCGCCGGTGCCTGCGCCACCGCGGTCGAGCGCGCGCCGCCGTGGGGGTGCCGCCGATGGGTGAAGATGAGCGCCTGCCGTCGATCGGGAAACGAATGGCCAGGATTAGAACATGGCATACCGCTTGGGTTGAATATGGCGTAACCGTCCGATCGTGATCCAGTGACGGTGAGTCAATCTCAGAAAATAGGATCGGGACCGTTGATATACCCATCAATGGTCTGTTTGCGTATGAGGCCGTCGGGGTATCCGGACCGTGGGATCGAAATCATACGGTCAGCTTTGCATACCGATTCGGGGTATTGTAGGTCTAATCAGGGACGTGGAATTCTAATCGGGCGGCCCAGATCGCCCGATACCCCTTCGCGGGGCAGTTTTGCTAAAGAGCCCTTCGCTTATTAGATAATTAACCCGCCATCCAGAGCATCCTATACACTGTGTCTAGGTTTTCATTCGCGCAGGCCCCTGAGTTTTCGGGAATTTGACGCCCAGTCCTGAGAATATTAAAAACAGAGAATTCATATTAGAAATTCGTTTTTAATACAAAAACAATTCTAGAAATTTGTAAAATGCATAGAAAATTCATTTTAGCTCCAAATTGAGTCATTCCAATTCCTAAAATTTTGTAATAATATTCTCTATCATTTAGAATCACTGTTTTGACATGAACTCTGTTAGAAAATAAATTTATCATCTAATCCTATTATAATCACCTTAAATCTTAGGAAATTCATAACTTGAAATATATAACTCCAAATTCAGTGATTCCAGTTCCTATGGTTTCATTTTAATGTGTAGATTTTTACTGTATATTTCATTCATCTGTTTGGTGTGATGTTGATTTTGGCTATACTATGTATGTATTGTGTTGATGCGAGTAGACGAGCAAGCCACTGTGGAAACTGAGGTTCAGCAAGTAGAGATAGCTGAGCAGGAGCTCATTACAGGCAAGTTGTGCCCTTGATCACTTACTTTTCCCAGCCATGTTCTTATTAATTTTAATGATCTGCATAGGTTAATTTTGATGGGATCCTTTATTTACCCCAGTTTTGATTACCTCTATACCTTGTTCACCCCTGGAATATTTTTGGGTAGTACTTGCTATTGCTTTATGTGGATTGGGTATAGAGATTCATTATTCATGATTATTCTGTTATTATTTTGTTATTATTGTTGTTCATGTTAAGATCATTAAATTAATGGGAACATGGAGCGACCACCCGGGAAAACAGTGCTACCACAAGGGTAGTATGGGATGCCCTTGGCTGATTAATTAGGAAAGCTAGTGGAAGACTACCTTACCCGAAAGGGGCAAGGGCAGTAGGGGAGAGGTCAGTGCGGGGAGGTCCCTAGTTGATTTTGCTGCGATGGCTATCAGCTAGGAACCCTTTACTGGATCTTCCCATAAACTGTAGCGGGTTTTCGGAAGCTAGTGGAACTTTGTAAAGGCCTCGTAGTGGATCCCTAGCCATTCACCTCGGTAGTGTCTAAGGGCCTTGCAAACCCAGGCGACATGGGATACACGACTTGTGGGTAAAGATGCGCAACCTCTGCAGAGTGTAAAACTAGTATACTAGCCGTGCTCACGGTCAAGAGCGGCTCGGACCCTCACATGATTAACTATGGAACTTAAGTTTAATTTGACATTTGCATCGCATTTGGGATTATTTTACAATTACGGTTCTTTATTATTATTAAGGATTGGTATTTACTTACACTTAGTAATTGCTAATAAAATTTTGACCAACTTATAAAAGCAATGCTCAGCCTTAGCCTTTATTTCATTGATCAGCCTTACACTTCATGAACTCCCACCTTTGGTGAGTTCATGTCACATTATTCCCCACGACTTGTTGAGCTATGATCGTATGTGAGCTCACCCTTGCTGTCTCACACCCCCCCACAGGAGAAGAACAGGTTGTTGAAGAGGAGCTGCCTAACACCGAGGAGTTCGATCTGATCTAGGTGGCGTTTCTCAGTCGACATTGGCGCCATCGATCCTTAGTTCGTTTTATATTTATCTTTATTTTGTAATAAGACTTCCGCTATGTAATAAGTACTCTGATGATTTATGACATTTATCTCTATACACTCTGTTATTATATATGTTGTCTTCTTGGCGCATGTATGAGATGCACCCGGCTTTGTTCTTTAAAACCGGGTGTTACAGAAGTGGTATCAGAGGAAATGTTGACTGTAGGACGAAACCTAGATAGAAATGGACAAAACCATTACCTACTCACCTTACTCTGATTCTTTCTACACTTATCTTGATCCTGTCTCACCTTCTACTGTTCTACTCTGATCATTCTTACCTTTTCTACTCTGAGACAAGATGGATTTCAAACCTTGGAATCCCTACCCTTATGACATTTTAAGAGATAGGAAGCCTAAGACAAAATTTAAAACTATTTTCTCTATTAAAAATATTGGTTGATTGTGCTGATGCTAAATGCCTGATTTGCTTCTTTGATTGATTGAATTATTGTAGATGGACATCTTAGCATGTACCACCATAGGGTATTGAATTAGCTAGGATATGTAAAATATTAATCTGCTTAGCTAATAAATCCCCCAAAGTAACATGATTGTAATTACTGCCTTGTCTACTGCTCTTTCTTACCATATGTATCTAACTCAGATGGTCAATACCAGGAGGGGTGGTGGAATTGACTTGCCTCCTAACCAACACACTCGAAGACAACCTCAGCCACAACCTGCAGGGATGAATCCTCCTAATCCTCCACCAGGCGGAGTTGACCCATTGGTTGCTGCTCAGATGGCGGTGATGCAGCAAATGGCAGATACTATGGCGGATATGCGTGCTCAGATGCAGCAAGAACGCCAGGAGATGCGTCAAGAAAGGGAGAATATACGCCAGGAGTTGCGCCAGGAGCGAGATGAGATACGCCAAGAAAGGAGGGCGCAACAACAGCTTCAGCAACAGCAACAGCAGCAACAAGTGCCACTGCCTCCACCACCACCACCAGTTCCACCTCGTGACAAGCACCGGGAGTTTATGAGTCACAAGCCACCGACCTTCGCCAGCTCGCCGGATCCACTTGATGCAGACGATTGGTTGAAGTCAATTGAGAAGATGCTGAATATTGCACAATGCACTGATCGGGAGAAGGTCTTATATGCTTCTGGACGTCTGACTGGTCCTGCTGCTGACTGGTGGGATTCGTATACTGCTGCCCATGATGCTGCGGATAATATTACTTGGGCGGAGTTCAGCACACAATTCAGGAACTATCATATTCCAGCTGGTATGATCAAGATCAAGAAGAAGGAATTTCTGTCATTAAAGCAAGGAAGCATGTCAGTCAGCGAGTACAGAGACAAATTTATTCAGTTATCCAGATATGCTCCAGAGGAAGTTGCTGAGGATGAAAGGAAGCAGGAGCATTTCATTGAAGGACTTAATGGACCACTGCAGTATGCTCTGGTTGCACACACTTTTCCATCATTTCAGAGATTGTTGGATAAGGCCCTGGCTATTGAACACAAGCGTGTTCAGCTGGGAGATTTGAAGAGGAAGGCTATCTCACAGGGACAGGGTAGCAGCAGTGTTCGTCCTCGCTACAGTTCACCACAGAGTACACCGCCTCGACCAGGAGGACCGCGCCCAGTTCAGCAATCACCATTGAGGACACCTACTCGACAGGCTACACCTACTGGCACCCCGACGAAGTTTGCAGGACAGAGTACAGGTACTCAATGCTTCAAGTGTGGGAAGATGGGTCATTATGCAAATGTCTGCCCACAGAGGATTGCTACTACTCCAACTCAGAACAAGCAACAGACCCCTGGCAAGGGATATTCTATAGCCAGGGTGAATCAAGTCAGTGTTGATGATACTCCGGATGGAGGGGACCTCGTAATTGGTATGTTTTATATTAATGCAATTCCTGCAACAATATTATTTGATTCTGGTGCTACACATTCATTCATGTCTGCTAGATATGCCAACACAAATGAAATACCCCTGCTAAATATGAGAAAACCACTGATAGTAATTACACCTAAAGGGCCTGTTGAGGCGAATCAAATGACACGTAGATTGACATTAACCATTATGGGTAGAGAGTTTGGAGCTACTGCTATAGTATTGGATTCAAGCAGTATAGATTTGATACTTGGTATGTCATGGCTAAGGAAGGCAAAGGCCGTTATAGCATGTGGTAGAGGTACTATAGAGCTTACTACCACCAAAGGAGAAAGGTTTCAAGTCAATATTGCAGTAACCTCCTCATCCATGCGTGCAATGTTCTTCATGCCTGAGGAGTTTGTTGGTGACAACATCCGGGTGGTTAGAGATTTTCCGGATGTCTTTCCAGAGGAGTTACCAGGGATGCCACCTGATAGAGAAGTTGAGTTTGTTATTGATCTCTTACCTGGAACCGCCCCTATTTCTAAACGGCCATATAGAATGTCCGTAGAAGAGTTGAAGGAGCTTAAGAAGCAGTTGACGGAGTTACAAGAGGCTGGTTACATTCGTCCAAGTTCCTCACCTTGGGGAGCACCGGTGTTATTCGTGCAGAAGAAGGATGGATCGCAACGGATGTGTGTGGATTATAGATCCCTTAATGATGTTACGGTGAAGAACAAGTACCCGTTGCCCCGTATTGAGGATTTATTTGATCAGATGCGAGGAGCAAGAGTATTCTCGAAGATTGATCTCCGATCAGGATACCATCAGATGAAGATTAGGCCATCGGATATCCCCAAGACGGCTTTCTCGACTCGATATGGATTATATGAGTTTACTGTTATGTCATTTGGACTAACCAATGCACCAGCTTATTTCATGAATTTGATGAACAAAGTGTTTATGGAGTACTTGGACAGATTCGTCGTGGTGTTCATCGACGATATTCTTATTTATTCTAAGAATGAAAGTGATCATGAAGAACATCTAAGGTTGGTGCTACAGAAGTTACGAGATAATCAACTCTATGCTAAGTTCAGCAAGTGCGAGTTCTGGATTGGCGAAGTGCCATTTCTTGGTCATATTATTTCTAATGGAGGAATATCAGTGGATCCTGCTAAAGTCAAGGAGATTATGGAGTGGAGAGTGCCCACTACAGTTACGGAGATTCGGAGTTTCTTGGGACTCGCAGGATATTATCGGAGATTTATTGAAGGATTTTCTAAGATTGCTAAGCCCATGACCTCGCTTTTGGAGAAAGGAAGAGAATTCAAGTGGGATGAGAAATGCCAAGAGAGTTTTGATCAATTGAAGGAGAGATTGATGTCACCTCCAGTATTGATTATGCCAGATCTGCAGAAGGGATTTGACATTTACTGTGATGCATGTGGCCAAGGGCTTGGATGTGTGCTTATGCAAGATGGTCATGTAATTGCCTATGCATCTCGTCAGTTGAGAAAACATGAATTGAACTACCCCACCCATGACTTGGAATTGGCTGCCGTTGTGCATGCACTTAAGATTTGGAGACACTATATTATGGGAACTAAGTGCCAAGTGTACACGGACCATAAGAGTTTGAAGTATATATTCACTCAGAAGGATCTCAACCTCAGACAGCGTCGTTGGTTGGAGCTCATTAAGGATTATGACTTGGAGATTCACTATCACCCAGGCAAGGCGAATTTGGTTGCAGATGCCTTGAGTCGGAAGGAGCATGTTCACTCCGCTTTCGTGGTTCAGCTACCTGATGAATTAGCAAAGGATTTTGAGAGACTCAACCTGGGAATTGTTACACATACGGAAGGAGTCACTATTGAATTGGAACCTACCTTGGAACAAGAGATTCGGAAGGGTCAAATTGGTGATGCTAAGATTCAGGAGATTAAGGATCTTATTACTGAAGGAAGAGGTCCGGAGTTCACGGAGGATGAACAAGGCACGATATGGTTCAAGAATCGGATCTGTGTTCCCGATATTGATAGTCTTCGGGAAACCATACTGAAGGAAGCGCATGACTCAGTTTATTCTATCCACCCTGGGAGCACTAAGATGTATCAAGACTTGAAGCAAAAGTATTGGTGGTATGGACTAAAGAGAGATGTGGCTGCACATGTGGCTATGTGCGATGTATGCCAAAGAGTTAAAGCTGAACACCAGAGGCCAGCCGGACTATTGCACCCACTGAAGATACCCGAGTGGAAATGGGAAGAGATTGGCATGGACTTCATTGTTGGATTACCCCGCACGTCTGCTGGATATGATTCTATATGGGTGATTGTGGACAGGCTAACCAAAGTAGCCCACTTTATTCCAGTGAAGACCACTTATTCAGGAGCTAAGTTAGCAGAATTGTACCTGGCACGGATAGTATGCCTGCATGGTGTGCCAAAGAAGATTGTGTCAGATCGAGGATCACAGTTTACCTCTCGATTTTGGAAACAGTTGCACGAGTCATTGGATACGAGATTGAATTTTAGCTCGGCTTACCATCCCCAGACTGATGGGCAAACTGAGAGGACTAACCAAGTACTGGAAGATATGTTGAGAGCTTGTGCTCTTAAGCATGGTGGAAGTTGGGATAAGAGTTTGCCTTATGCAGAGTTCTCTTACAATAATAGCTATCAGGCCAGCTTGAAGATGTCACCGTTTGAGGCTTTGTATGGCAGAAAGTGCAGGACTCCCTTGTATTGGAATCAAACTGGTGAAAGGCAGTTGTTTGGACCTGAGATTATACAAGAAGCAGAGGAACAAGTCCAACAGATCAGGGAGAATTTGAGAACTGCACAGTCCAGGCAGAAAAGTTATGCTGACACCCGGAGAAGACTACTTGAGTTTAAGGAGGGAGATTATGTTTATTTGAAGGTGTCACCACTCCGGGGCATGAGAAGGTTCAAAGTCAAAGGAAAGTTGTCCCCTCGCTTTATTGGACCCTTCTTAATCTTAAAGCGAGTGGGAGAAGTTGCATATCAATTGGAGTTACCGGATCATCTCGCGGATGTTCATGATGTATTTCATGTATCTCAGCTAAAGAAATGTCTCAGAGTGCCTGAAGAACAGTTGCCACTAGAAGACCTTAGTGTTCAAGAGGATTTGACTTATGCTGAGTACCCCATCAAGATTTTGGATACTTTGACTCGAGTTACGAGGAATAAGGTTATAAAGATGTGCAAAGTTCAATGGAGCCACCACGGTGAAGATGAAGCAACTTGGGAAAGAGAAGAAGAGCTTCGTATAGATTTTCCCCACCTTTTCTCTAGTTCTTCTTAAATCTCGAGGACGAGATTATTTTTAAGGGGGGTAGGATTTGTAATACTCAAGTTGTATACCAAGTGTTATAAAGAGAGTTCCTCATTTTGTGTGTTTCATTTGCATCATAAAAAGAGCACCTATGTAATTGAGAGTGACTAAATAAAACAATTATGCTAAAATAAAGAAAAAGTGCATTTGTTGGAGTTTTTATGTGTTGTGCATTAAATAAAACCATGATGGTAAAAATGATAAGGTAATAATTATTAGAAACTTGATTAAGCCACATTGAAAACTAGGGTTTAAAGGAAGTAGAGAAATGTTATGAAAATAAAGAAAATAATGTAAATATATTCCAAAAATGTGTATTTCATATTCCAGAATATTATTTGACAACAAATGTGCACAAGGATTGAAAACCAAATTCAAATCCAAATTTAAACTTAGAAGAAAGAAAACAGAAAAACAAAATAAAAAGAAAAGGAATTAAGCATACCTGGGCTCACCTCCTCCCGAAATCGGCCCACCAAGGGATACTCTCCGCGCGGCCCACCTCCACGCGTGAGGGCGCCGACACCCGGGGCCCCCTTGTCAGCCTCTCCTCCCGCGCGTGCAAACTCCATCTCTCGCTGCGCGGCGGTCCCACCTTGTCAGCCGCTACCAGCACCGTCTTGCCCGCGCCGCTCTCTTCGCTTCCGTCACTGATTCTTTGGTCCCACCTGTCATCTCGCAGCTCGCGTTAACAGACCCGCGCAAGAAACTCGCCACCGTTGCCGTGAATCGCGGGCGACCTCCTTCCAGCCGAGCCGAGTCCACGGAGGATAAGTAGGCGAACTCCCCTGCTCCTTCCTTCCCTCCTCATCCGCTTGCGCCGCCGGGAATCGCACAGAGAAAAGGGAATTCCAGTGAGGGAGAGTGCCGCCGCGGGTTGGGAGTGAGAGCCGGTTGGCAAACCTCGTGCCCCTCGTTGCCACTGCCTTAACGTCGTGTCCGGGAGCTTCCGCGGACCGCAAGGAAGGTGTCGGTGGCCTCGACGTGCACGTTTGGTCGACGGAGACCCCGGGATTCCTCACCGTCGCGTGCCATCTCCGCCGCGCCGTGGACAGGATAATTCACCCTTCAACTGTCGGTATGCACCTCCATCCCATGTCCGCCGTCGTGCCAATTTCGTTTTGCGGGTATCGGGAGTTGGGGCGGTGCACCGGAGGGGAGGAATTGGGTCCGCCGGTGCCTGCGCCACCGCGGTCGAGCGCGCGCCGCCGTGGGGGTGCCGCCGATGGGTGAAGATGAGCGCCTGCCGTCGATCGGGAAACGAATGGCCAGGATTAGAACATGGCATACCGCTTGGGTTGAATATGGCGTAACCGTCCGATCGTGATCCAGTGACGGTGAGTCAATCTCAGAAAATAGGATCGGGACCGTTGATATACCCATCAATGGTCTGTTTGCGTATGAGGCCGTCGGGGTATCCGGACCGTGGGATCGAAATCATACGGTCAGCTTTGCATACCGATTCGGGGTATTGTAGGTCTAATCAGGGACGTGGAATTCTAATCGGGCGGCCCAGATCGCCCGATACCCCTTCGCGGGGCAGTTTTGCTAAAGAGCCCTTCGCTTATTAGATAATTAACCCGCCATCCAGAGCATCCTATACACTGTGTCTAGGTTTTCATTCGCGCAGGCCCCTGAGTTTTCGGGAATTTGACGCCCAGTCCTGAGAATATTAAAAACAGAGAATTCATATTAGAAATTCGTTTTTAATACAAAAACAATTCTAGAAATTTGTAAAATGCATAGAAAATTCATTTTAGCTCCAAATTGAGTCATTCCAATTCCTAAAATTTTGTAATAATATTCTCTATCATTTAGAATCACTGTTTTGACATGAACTCTGTTAGAAAATAAATTTATCATCTAATCCTATTATAATCACCTTAAATCTTAGGAAATTCATAACTTGAAATATATAACTCCAAATTCAGTGATTCCAGTTCCTATGGTTTCATTTTAATGTGTAGATTTTTACTGTATATTTCATTCATCTGTTTGGTGTGATGTTGATTTTGGCTATACTATGTATGTATTGTGTTGATGCGAGTAGACGAGCAAGCCACTGTGGAAACTGAGGTTCAGCAAGTAGAGATAGCTGAGCAGGAGCTCATTACAGGCAAGTTGTGCCCTTGATCACTTACTTTTCCCAGCCATGTTCTTATTAATTTTAATGATCTGCATAGGTTAATTTTGATGGGATCCTTTATTTACCCCAGTTTTGATTACCTCTATACCTTGTTCACCCCTGGAATATTTTTTGGGTAGTACTTGCTATTGCTTTATGTGGATTGGGTATAGAGATTCATTATTCATGATTATTCTGTTATTATTTTGTTATTATTGTTGTTCATGTTAAGATCATTAAATTAATGGGAACATGGAGCGACCACCCGGGAAAACAGTGCTACCACAAGGGTAGTATGGGATGCCCTTGGCTGATTAATTAGGAAAGCTAGTGGAAGACTACCTTACCCGAAAGGGGCAAGGGCAGTAGGGGAGAGGTCAGTGCGGGGAGGTCCCTAGTTGATTTTGCTGCGATGGCTATCAGCTAGGAACCCTTTACTGGATCTTCCCATAAACTGTAGCGGGTTTTCGGAAGCTAGTGGAACTTTGTAAAGGCCTCGTAGTGGATCCCTAGCCATTCACCTCGGTAGTGTCTAAGGGCCTTGCAAACCCAGGCGACATGGGATACACGACTTGTGGGTAAAGATGCGCAACCTCTGCAGAGTGTAAAACTAGTATACTAGCCGTGCTCACGGTCAAGAGCGGCTCGGACCCTCACATGATTAACTATGGAACTTAAGTTTAATTTGACATTTGCATCGCATTTGGGATTATTTTACAATTACGGTTCTTTATTATTATTAAGGATTGGTATTTACTTACACTTAGTAATTGCTAATAAAATTTTGACCAACTTATAAAAGCAATGCTCAGCCTTAGCCTTTATTTCATTGATCAGCCTTACACTTCATGAACTCCCACCTTTGGTGAGTTCATGTCACATTATTCCCCACGACTTGTTGAGCTATGATCGTATGTGAGCTCACCCTTGCTGTCTCACACCCCCCCCACAGGAGAAGAACAGGTTGTTGAAGAGGAGCTGCCTAACACCGAGGAGTTCGATCTGATCTAGGTGGCGTTTCTCAGTCGACATTGGCGCCATCGATCCTTAGTTCGTTTTATATTTATCTTTATTTTGTAATAAGACTTCCGCTATGTAATAAGTACTCTGATGATTTATGACATTTATCTCTATACACTCTGTTATTATATATGTTGTCTTCTTGGCGCATGTATGAGATGCACCCGGCTTTGTTCTTTAAAACCGGGTGTTACAGGGGAGGATCGGAGTCCCTCGCCCGAACCACCCGGTCCGCAGGCCTTCAGCCGGGCCATACGACGGGCGCCGTTCCCGACCCGGTTCCGACCCCTGACTACTATCACAAAGTACTCGGGGGAGACGAGACCGGAACTGTGGCTCGCGGACTACCGTCTGGCCTGCCAACTGGGTGGAACGGACGATGACAACCTCATTATCCGCAACCTCCCCCTGTTCCTCTCCGACACCGCTCGCGCCTGGTGGGAGCACCTGCCTCCGGGGCAGATCTCCAACTGGGATGACCTAGTCCAAGCTTTCGCCGGCAATTTCCAGGGCACGTACGTGCGCCCCGGGAATTCCTGGGACCTCCAAAGCTGCCGACAGCAGCCGGGAGAGTCTCTCCGGGACTACATCCGGCGATTCTCGAAGCAGCGCACCGAGCTGCCCAACATCACCGACTCGGACGTCATCGGCGCGTTCCTCGCCGGCACCACCTGCCGCGACCTGGTGAGCAAGCTGGGTCGCAAGACCCCCACCAGGGCGAGCGAGCTGATGGACATCGCCACCAAGTTCGCCTCTGGCCAGGAGGCGGTCGAGGCTATCTTCCGGAAGGACAAGCAGCCCCAGGGCCGCCCACCGGAAGATGCTCCCGAGGCGTCAACTCAGCGCGGCACCAAGAAGAAGGGCAAGAAGAAGTCGCAAGCGAAACGCGACGCCGCCGACGTGGACCTTGTCGCCGCCGCCGAGTACAAGAACCCTCGGAAACCCCCCGGAGGTCCCAACCTCTTCGACAAGATGCTCAAGGAGCTGTGCCCCTATCACCAGGGGCCCGTCAAGCACACCCTTGAGGAGTGCGTCATGCTTCGGCGCCACTTCCACAGGGCCGGGCCACCCGCGGAGGGTGGCAGGGCCCGCGACGACGACAAGAAGGAAGATCACCAAGCAGGAGAGTTCCCCGAGGTCCGCGACTGCTTCATGATCTACGGCGGGCAAGCGACGAACGCCTCGGCTCGGCACCGCAAGCAAGAGCGTCGGGAAGTCTGTTCGGTGAAGGTGGCGGCGCCAGTCTACCTAGATTGGTCCGACAAGCCCATCACCTTCGACCAGGCCGACCACCCCGACCATGTGCCGAGCCCAGGGAAATACCCGCTCGTCGTCGACCCCGTCATCGGCGACATCAGGCTCACCAAGGTCCTCATGGACAGAGGCAGCAGCCTCAACATCATCTACGCCGAGACCCTCAGGCTTCTGCGTATCGATCTGTCCTCGGTCCAGGCGGGCGCTGCGCCTTTCCATGGGATCATCCCTGGGAAGCGCGTCCAGCCCCTCGGACAACTCGATCTTCCCGTCTGCTTCGGAACACCCTCCAACTTCCGAAGGGAGACCCTGACGTTCGAGGTGGTCGGGTTTCGAGGAACCTACCACGCGTTATTGGGGAGGCCCTGCTACGCGAAGTTCATGGCCGTCCCCAACTACACCTACCTCAAGCTCAAGATGCCGGGCCCCAACGGGGTCATCACCGTCGGCCCCACGTACAAACACGCGTTCGAATGCGACGTGGAGTGCGTGGAGTACGCCGAGGCCCTCACCGAGTCCGAGGCCCTCATCGCCGACCTGGAGAGCCTCTCTAAGGAGGTGCCAGACGTGAAGCGTCATGCCGGCAACTTCGAGCCAGCGGAGACGGTTAAGTCCGTCCCCCTCGACCCCAGCAGCGACGCCTCCAAGCAAGTCTGGATCGGCTCCGGGCTCGATCCCAAATAGGAAGCAGTGCTCGTCGACTTTCTCCGCGCGAACGCCGACGTCTTCGCGTGGAGTCCCTCGGACATGCCCGGCATACCGAGGGATGTCGCCGAGCACTCGCTGGACATCCAAGCCGGAGCCCGACCCGTCAAGCAGCCTCTTTGCCGATTCGACGAGGAGAAGCGCAGAGCCATAGGCGAGGCGATCCACAAGCTAATGGCGGCAGGGTTCATCAAAGAGGTATTCCATCCCAAATGGCTTGCCAACCCTGTGCTTGTGAGAAAGAAAGGGGGGAAATGGCGGATGTGTGTAGACTACACTGGTCTGAACAAGGCATGTCCGAAGGTTCCCTACCCTCTGCCTCGCATCGATCAGATCGTGGATTCCACTGCTGGGTGCGAAACCCTGTCTTTCCTCGATGCCTACTTAGGGTATCACCAAATCAGGATGAAAGAGTCCGACCAGCTCGCGACTTCTTTCATCACACCCTTCGGCATGTACTGCTATATTACCATGCCGTTTGGTTTGAGGAATGCGGGTGCAACGTACCAGCGGTGCATGAACCATGTGTTTGGCGAACACATCGGCCAAACGGTCGAGGCCTACGTCGATGACATCGTAGTCAAGACGAGGAAAGCCTCCGACCTCCTTTCCGACCTTGAAGTGACATTCCGATGTCTCAAGGCGAAAGGTGTCAAGCTCAATCCCGAAAAGTGTGTCTTCGGGGTGCCCCGAGGCATGCTCTTGGGGTTCATCGTCTCCGAGCGGGGCATCGAAGCCAACCCGGAGAAGATCGCAGCCATCACCAGCATGGGGCCCATCCAGGACTTGAAAGGCGTACAGAGGGTCATGGGATGTCTCGGGGCTCTGAGCCGCTTCATCTCACGCCTCGGCGAAAGAGGTCTACCCCTGTACCGCCTCTTAAGGAAGGCCGAGCGCTTCACTTGGACCCCTGAGGCCAAGGAAGCCCTCGGGAACCTGAAGGCGCTCCTCACGAAGGCACCTATCCTAGTGCCCCCGGCTGCCGGAGAAGCCCTCTTGGTCTACGTCGCCGCGACCACTCAGGTGGTTAGCGCCGCGATTGTGGTTGAGAGACAAGAAGAGGGGCATGCATTGCCCGTTCAGAGGCCAGTCTACTTCGTCAGCGAGGTACTGTCCGAAACCAAAATCCGCTACCCACAAATTCAGAAGCTACTGTACGCGGTGATCCTGACACGACGGAAGTTGCGACACTACTTCGAGTCTCATCCGGTAACTGTGGTGTCATCATTCCCCTTGGGGGAGATCATCCATTGCCGAGAGGCCTCAGGTAGGGTTGCAAAGTGGGCGGTGGAAATCATGGGCGAAACAATCTCGTTCGCCCCTCGGAAGGCCATCAAATCCCAGGTCTTGGCGGACTTCGTGGCTGAATGGGTCGACACCCAGCTACCAACAGCTCCGATCCAACCGGAGCTCTGGACCATGTTCTTCGATGGGTCGCTGATGAAGATAGGAGCCGGCGCAGGCCTACTTTTCATCTCGCCCCTCGGGAAGCACCTACGCTACGTGCTACGCCTCCACTTCTCGGCGTCCAACAATGTAGCTGAGTACGAGGCTCTGGTCAACGGGTTGCGGATTGCCGTCGAGCTAGGGGTCTGACGCCTCGACGCTCGCGGTGACTCATAGCTCGTCATCGACCAAGTCATGAAGAACTCCCACTGCCGCGACCCGAAGATGGAGGCCTACTGCGATGAGGTTCGGCGCCTGGAAGACAAGTTCTACGGGCTCGAGCTCAACCACATCGCTCGGCGCTGCAACAAGACTGCGAACGAGCTGGCTAAAATAGCCTCGGGGCGAACAACGGTTCCCCCGGACGTCTTCTCCCGAGATCTGCATCAACCCTCCGTCAAGATCGACGATGCGCCCGAGCCTGAGGCACCCTCGGCCCAGCCCGAGGTACCCTCGGCACAGTCCGAGGCGCCCTCGGTTCGGCCCAAGGCACCCTCAGCCCCCGAGGGCGAAACACTGTGCGTCGAGGGGGAGCAAAGCGGGGTCACGCCTGATCAAAACTGGCAGACCTCGTACCTGCAATATCTCCACCAAGGAGAGCTACCCCTTGACTGAGCCAAAGCTCGGCGGTTGGCGCGGCGCGCCAAGTCGTTCGTCTTGCTGGGAGAAGGGAAGGAGCTCTACCACCGCAGCCCTTCAGGCATCCTCCAGCGATGCATCTCCACCACCGAAGGTCAGGAACTCCTCCGAGAAATACACTCGGGAGCTTGCGGCCACCACGCAGCACCTCGAGCCCTTGTCGGAAATGCTTTCCGACAAGGTTTCTACTGGCCAACGGCGGTGGCTGACGCCACTAGAATTGTCCGTGCCTGCGAAGGGTGTCAGTTCTATGCAAGGTAGACCCACCTGCCCGCTCAGGCTCTGCAGACGATACCCATCACATGGCCTTTTGCTGTGTGGGGTCTGGACCTCGTCGGCCCCTTGCAGAAGGCACCCGGGGGCTACACGCACCTGTTGGTCGCCATCGACAAATTTTCCAAGTGGATCGAGGTCCGACCCCTGAACAGCATCAGGTCCGAGCAGGCGGTGGCGTTCTTCACCAATATCATCCATCGTTTCGGGGTCCCAAACTCCATCATCACCAACAACGGCACCCAGTTCATCGGCAGAAAGTTCCTGGACTTCTGCGAGGATCACCACATCCGGGTGGACTGGGCCGCCGTGGCTCATCCCATGACGAATGGGCAAGTAGAGCGTGCCAACGGCATGATTCTACAAGGACTCAAGCCTCGGATTTACAACGACCTCAACAAGTTCGGCAAGCGATGGATGAAGGAACTCCCCTCGGTGGTCTGGAGCCTGAGAACGACACCGAGCCAAGCCACGGGTTTCACGCCGTTCTTTCTAGTCTATGGGGCCGAGGCCATCTTGCCCACAGACCTGGAATACGGTTCCCCGAGGACGAGGGCCTATGCCGACCAAAGCAACCAAGCTAGTCGAGAAGACTCGCTGGACCAGGTGGAAGAGGCTTGGGACAAAGCCTTACTACACTCGGCGCGGTACCAGCAGTCCATGCGACGCTACCACGCCCGAGGGGTCCAGTCCCGAGACCTCCAGGTGGGCGACCTGGTGCTTCGGCTGCGACAAGACACCCGAGGTCGACACAGGCTCACGCCCCCCTGGGAGGGGCCGTTCGTCATCGCCAAAGTTCTAAAACCCGGAACATACAAGCTGGCCAACAGTCAAGGCGAGGTCTACAGCAACGCTTGGAACATCCAACAGCTACGTCGCTTCTACCCTTAAGATGTTTTCAAGTTGTTCATATACCTCGCTCTCACGCAAAGTTTAGTCATCAAGGAAGGGTCAGCCTTGCCTCGGCAAAGCCCGACCCTCCCTCGGGGGCTAAAAGGGGGGAACCCCCTCTGCGTCGAAATTTTCCTCGAAAAAAGATCTTTTCTGCCGGAATATCTTTCGTGCTTTTCGACTACTTCGAAAGTGGATCCTGAAAACGATGGAGTACACGTAAGCAGCCAAGGCTGACCGAGCCGAGGGACTCCTACGCCTCCGGGATACGGATACCTCACTCATCACCTTCTGCCATAAGTAACTCACATTCGGATAAGTGATTCTGCGGACCGAACAAGTCTTCACGTTCGGAAGCTCTTCTGCCGGAGCGTTCTTCGAGCCTTCTCGACTGCGTCGGTGACAGAACCCCATGGACGGGTAAGAGTGCGCGTAAGCGGCAAGGCCGACCGAGCCGAGGGACTCCTACGCCTCCGGGATACGGATACCTCACTCATCACCTTCCGTGAGAAGCAACTCTCGCTCGCACAAACAGTTCTGTTACCGACAAAAAAGTCCAGATACTCGAAACAAGAGGAAAGGAGACGCGGCTTTACAATACGGCGAGGGTGTGTTTCGGCCTCGGCGGCCGCAGAAAACACACGCTACAAGATAATCCGATCCTGCAGGCTCGGATCTTGACGGCTAAAGGGAGCAGCAGCACCCTCGGCGTCGACAACACCTCTGGCGAGGTCCGACCTAGCCTCGGACGGCGACGCGGTCCAAGGGTCTCTGCTCTGAAGGACGACGTCATCACCAAGCCCGGGCCATCGCCGCCAGGGTCTTCTCCAAGAATCCGGCCCGAGCAGGCGGCTCGGCCAGTCACCCCGGGGCCTCGGCTAGCTGTCCCCCAAGGACATCAGCCCGGCCCGAGGCCTCGGCAGGTCAATTCCGGCGTCGGTCCCGCTAACGGACGACCCGGCCAGGCTCCGGCCGACCTGGTCTTCTTTTCGAGCCAACTCTGCCTCTGTTCGCGCTGGCACCACTACCCCTGGCCTCGGCTCATCGAAGAGCGGCCGAGGGTTTCCTCTAACTAAGCAAGGGAAGCCTCGGACAACAAGGCTGACCGAGCCGAGGGACTCCTATGCCTCTGGGATACGGATACCTCACTCGTCACCTTTACACGGGGCGACTCACGCTTGGTGAAGCGGTTCAGACAACCAATAGGCGAGTCTTAGTGCTCGAAAATGGGGAAAAAACACGGCTCCGTGCCGAATTTACATACATGTTTAGGCCTCGACAGCCACAATGAACGAAAACACTGGCATTCGAAGTGCCATTATAAACGGAACTCTAGTTCCGTCCCCACGGGTATGAACAACCTCCACTCCGGGGAGCCTGCGGGGCGACGAGCTCCGGGTGACCCGCCAGTGACCTCTACAGCAGCAGCCATGGTCCCAGGGCGGACGCGGCCGCCGAAAGGCTCTCGTTCACGTTCCCGCTCAAGGGACGCAAACCAGCCATCAAAGCCAAAGAGCGGGCTGCTTCAAAGCGCACCAGCAAGTCCTCGTTCCTGTCCTCGCCACGAAAGTGAGGAAGAAGGCGGAATGTTGCATCCTAGCTGGGCAGCAACAGTTCGCCTTCCCCGGCATGGCTGGAGGACGCCTCCTCCGCAGAGCTAGAGGATGGTTGCCACCACCAGAAGCTGGAAGAAGAGGTGGCCAGCCGGCCCGCGCGGGAGGTAGAGCCCCGGCTCGCCTCGCTCCCCGCCCCAGCGAGGATGATGAACATCCTTGAGGCTGAGGGCGGGACCAAGATCGCAGCTCGGCTTGCCTCTCCCCATCCAGGGGCTGGAGGTCACCGTCTTGGGTGACCGCTGGCGGAGGGGTGCAGCTGGGCTGCATGATGAAAATCCTTGAAGCCGAACGACGGTTGAAAGGTACCAACTCCCGCAGAGTTGCGTTCCTCCAACGACGAAGCGGAAAGACGGCAGATATCCCCCATCCGGGGGCTTGGAAGATGGAAAGACACGATGCATAAGGGAGCGCGAAGACACGGTCGCCCCCCAAGAGGGTCACCCTCCTTTTAAAGGCGACTCTCCCTACTTGCGTCCCCAGTCGTCGTGGGCTGAGTCTTCTCCAACACGCTCCACGGTCCTCCCCCTACGGCGCGGGGGCTGGGTCCCGCACGTCATGCAAGCCGGCCCAGAGCAGAAGAAGCCAAACCGCCGCGCGTGGTGCGTACAACCGCCTAGCGGTTACAAGCAGCTCTCCACTTTTGCCCAGACCAGCGGGCGAAAGGGCGGGCAGCCATGCAGGCGGCATGCAACCGCGCCAAGTGGGCGCGCTTCTCCGACTCCCAACACGCCCAGCATGGAGGCCCAGACCCACGCGTCATGCAACCGGCGCGCCGAATGCTTCGTGCCTGCAACTGCACCGCCACCTGCGCCACCACCGCGCCTCCTCGACTGCGGAACCAATACCGCGACTCGAGGCGACCCAGCGCACGACCCAGCGGCTCCAGCCTGGCGCGACGGTCAATGCGGCCGAAGACGGGCCGGCAGTAATGGCGGTGGCAGGCGGGCAGGAGCAGCGGTCACGTCGTCAGCCGAGCTTACGTCCCATCCGGGGGCAGCGAGAGAACCCTCTCTCACGGCGTGAAGACAACGCGCCCGTGTTCCGTTCCTCGAACGGCTCGCGCACGCGCAACAGCTGCCCCGCGAACCACTCGCTCTGTCGCATTAACTCCACGGTGGGACAGGCGGCGCCTCTGGCAGGAGAAGCGAACGATGCTTCGCCTTCGCCATAATGACCGCGTCAAAAAAGGTACGCCGCGTCGTTCGATTTCGCATCCTTTTCCTTTTTTCCTCTTTCTCTCTCTTGCAACAGGGACCGGGAAAGGGGGATACCCCGAAAAGGACCCTTCCCCGTAAAGGAACCAGGCTCCGAGCCTCCCTACTGATTAGAGGTTCGAAGGCTGGCCCCTCGGAAGGGTTCAACAGCCGCCTCAGAGCACGTGGGCTCCACACCCACTACTGGTCAGAGGTTCGAAGGCCGGCCCCTCGGAAGGGTTCAACGGTCGCCTCAGGCTACTCGGGCTCCACGCCCACTACTGATCAGGGGTTCGAAGGCTGGCCCCCGAAGGGTTCACAGCCGCCTCAGACACAGAGCGAGGGATGACCATGGGTACGTTCGATACATAACCAAGGCTCGGGCTGCTCCCGAGGTACCCTAGGACATTTTCGAGACCAGCGGGAACGATCTTGTAACGGAATCCCATCGGAGGGAGGCATCGAGCCCTCGGACCCCGTCACCAGGGGACCGGGTCCGGCAGATCACCCGCAGGTACTTTTGGGCGCGCCTCTGGGCCCCTAGCCGACCCCTAACGAATGGGGCACGGACGTCCGCTCGGATCACCCGCCTGTAGCTCACCGGAGACACCATGTTCGACGCCCACCGAGGGCAACATGGCGCTCTCCCCCCTCCTCCTTGCGGAAAGGCGACGCAGGGGCGTATGTAAAAAAGTCGAGTCTGTCCCTGATCGCCCTCTTGCCCTGTGCAGAGGCTCGGGGGCTGCTCTCGTGAACCCGGCTCCGGCCAAACCGTTGACAGCGTCAACATACCAGCCCGAGAACTTGGGACCCGACCGTACACCCGGGCTACGGCCAGCTCGCATCAGGGAACGACCAGACCAGCCGAAGCATTGCGCGAGGCGTTAAGACCTCGGAGGAGTCAAACCACTCCTCCGAGGCCTCGGGGGCTACACCCGGCGGGTGCGCTCGCGCGCACCCACCGGAACAAAACGCAACCGAGAAAGGCTGGTCCCCTTGCAAAAAAGTGCGACGAAAGCCTCCAAGCGAGTGCTAACACTCCCTTCGAGGCTCGGGGGCTACTGTCGGGGACCATAATTAGGGGTACCCTCAAGGCTCCTAATTCTCAGCTGGTAACCCCCATCAGCATAAAGCTGCAAAGGCCTGATGGGTGCGATCAAGTCAGGGATCAGTCCATTCGAGGGACTCGATCACGCCTCGCCCGAGCCTAGCCTCGGACAAGGGTAGCTGACCCCGGAGGATCTCCGCCTCGCCCGAGACCCCCCTCCAGCGGCGAACACGTTCCCGGCTCGCCCAAGGCCCTGTCTTCGCCAAGAAGCAACCCCGACCAAATCGCAGGAGCATTTAATGCAAAGGTGGCCTGACACCTTTATCCTGACGCGCGCCCCTCAGCTGACAGAGCCGAAGTGACCGCCGTCACTTCGCCGCTCCACTGACCGGTCTGACAGAAAGACAGCGCCGCCTGCGCCGCTCTGACTGCGGTGCCACTTGACAGAGTGAGGTTGACAGGCAGTCAGGCCCGGCCGCACACCATAGGAAACTCCGCTCCGCCCGACCCAGGGCTCGGACTCGGGCAAAGCCCCGGAAGACGGCGAACTCCGCTCCGCCCGACCCAGGGCTCGGACTCGGGCAAAGCCCCGGAAGACGGCGAACTCTGCTTCACCCGACCCCAGGACTCAAATTCCGCCCTGGCCTCAGCCAACGGCCTCCGCCTCGCCCGACCTAGGGGCTCGGACTCGGCCTCGGCCACAGAAGACGAACTCGACCTCGACCTCGGAGGAGCCTCGACATCGCCCAACCTAGGGCGCGGACCGGCCACGTCAACAGAAGGCACCATCATTACCCTACTTCAGGCTGACTCAGGCTACGGGGAACAAGACCGGCGTCCCATCTGGCTCGCTCCGCCAGATAGGCGATGATGGCGCCCCGCACGCTCCCTGACGATGGCGGCTCTCGGCCCCCTTACGGAAGCAAGAGGACGTCAGCAAGGACTCGACGGCCCCGATAGCTGTCCCTCCGCCAGGCTCCAGCGCTCCTCCGACGGCCACGACATCACACAAACCGGGCGCCAAAATCTCTCCGGCCACCACGATGGCGTGTACTTAGGGCGCTAGCTCTCCTCCGCTAGACACGTAGCACTCTGCTACACCCCCCATTGTACACCTGGATCCTCTCCTTGCGCCTATAAAAGGAAGGACCAGGGCCCTCTTAGAGAGGGTTGGCCGCACGGGGACGAGGACGAGACGGGCGCTCGCGTAAGGCCGCTCGCTCCTTCCCCCGTGTGGACGCTTGTAACCCCCTACTGCAAGCGCACCCGACCTGGGCGCGGGACGAACACGAAGGCCGCGGGATTTCCACCTCTCTCACGCCCATCTCCGGTCACCTCGCTTTCCCCCCTTCGCACTCGGCCTCGCGTCGACCCATCTGGGCTGGGGCACGCGGCGACACTTCACTCGTCGGCTCAGGGACCCCCGGTCTCGAAACGCCGACAAGTGGGGTATAGGAGGATAATATAGGGGGAACCGCTGCGGGAGATGAAAATTTAGGGGGTGAAATGTTGATGATGTGACATAAAAAGTGATATAGGGGGAAAATTTAGGAGAAACCGCTGCGGATAGCCTTAGGGTTAGGTTTTCGTGTATATAGCCAAAAATTCGTTCGGGTCTTTAAAATTTCGGGTATTCAACACCTGAACCTGACCCGATATTTTCAGGTACCGAAAATTTTGCGTACCGGCTTACCCGAAATTCCTGCACCGTTGCGCTCCTAGCCTCTTTCTCCGGTCGACCGTAACGAGGGTGCTAGGAAGTTAGGGGTACTAGGCACCAGGCGAGCTTTTTGGATGGCTGGTATCCCGAATACTCGGCTTCAGAAATATAGTCACCCGAACGTGTCAATTGCAACTGTAGTATTATAACAGCAGCTCGTTCGTTCGTTTGGTACCGTGGACGAGTTTAGCTGTTCTGGGACGATTTGAATGAGATTAGGAAGATGAACAGGACGACGGCGTCCTCCTCGCTGCTCTCGGCCGCGGTCGCCTCCACACCGCTGCACGCACGCACTAGGGTGCTCGTCGTCCCGCGGATCGCGACGCAGCTCTCATCCACGGAGGAGGATGTCAGCGATCCTTCGACGACACCACCAGCTCCGACGAGGACGCCGAACTGGCGGAGGAGGTGTCCAACGGCTTCTTCATCGTCGCCAGGCTGCCACCGTCGCCGACGTCCGAGGACCCGAGCTCGGTCCCCGAGGGCGGGGACGACTTGGGCACTGCGGAGGAGTCGCTGGCAGGACTAGACTCTACCGCGCGCGCCATGGCGCTGCTGGTAGGCACGCAGCTGTCCTCGCTCTCCTCGGCGTCCTCCTCGCTGCTCTCGCCTGCCCATCGACGGCGGATTGAGGAACATGCAAACATCGGCCAGTGAAGGGACAGCAGCAAACACCGGACGACGCTGGAGAGACTCCCTCTCCACGGACTCCTCTGGCTGGCACGCACCTTCGATGTTGGCCGCGAACTCGTCGATTGCGAGGACCAGCGCCGGGACTGGCGGCGGCTCCATTGCCGACGAGCTCAGCTGCAGCCGAGCGTGGGAAGAAGCCGAACGAAGAAGAATGGGGAGTCCCGAGTTGGATCTGTTATGAGTAACGAAGAGCAGTTCTTCAACGAAACAAAACGGCCACCCTGTACTTTAGTTTTCGGTTGATGACACTCGGCAGCGAGTAAACCTCTGCACGATATCAAATTTGCAAACAAACGGCAGTTATAATACCGCAAATCCAATTGCAAGGTTGAGGATAATAATTTTACGAAGCCCTTGGTTCGGGATACCGAAGATCCAATAAACTCGCACCAGGCAACATGCTACGACGCTAGAGGGCGAGCGAGCATCAGACGACATATTGGCAGGCAGCCGATCGACGATGACACATAACGCGGCAGGAGTAGCACGCCGCCTGGCGGGGTAGCGGGCACTAGGGGCCAGTGTCGACCCTGAAGGTATACAGAGTATGCGACCATTCAGGGTCCCTAAAGTCTATAGGACTCTCGTTTATTCAGTTTATATTCAAATATATATATATTACAGATAAATCTCTATTCTCGTTCTTTTGTTGGATCTATTTAATTTTCTGGCAATCATCTTTTCAAAGTCGCGCAACAGTCTGCTTGATGATGAATACTAAATATTGATTGACATGGGAAGGACGGAAGGTATTGTATATTTGTGCCTGTCGCGTTGCTTAATTCTAGCCTACCGGAGGGCCGACTTTAATAACCTATGTTGCTTAATCATTGTTTAGTTTGTTGAACTTTGTTTTCATAAAATTTGCTCTAATGTATTAAGATTTGGTTTACTGTGTATTTTAAGGTTTAGGTTAGTTTGACAAATTAAAAGTAAAATATACTCGCTCTCAAAAGTCAAAACAAATACAGAGTTATTACATAATTTGTATAATTTACGACTCATAAAATATTATAAAAGTTTCTCCAGTCATACCATTTTGAATAAAATTGTGTAAATCATCAATTTTTTTATTTTTCAGATATTATTTAAAAGTTAAAAATAGTAGATTCAAATTTTTGTATAGGACCTTTATATAGATTTTTGCTTAGGGCCTCCGAAGTATCAGGACCGTTGCTAGGAGCTTGTTTGGTTTGGAGACTGAGAAACTTCTTGGTCTAGCCAGCAACCAGGCATCCGATTTTGGATGCCTGGGACTAGATTGAGCAGCTTGGCCGGTGATCCCAGGCGAGGGCGCCAACCAAACAAGCCCTAGATGACAAGCTTGAGCTGGCTGGCAAGGACGAGCGACTAGCAGTGGATTATGGAGTGCATTGTGCGTGTGCAGTGTGTCGGTGTTCTAGTGGGCTTCAACCATCATGGCGTGTAGCGGTGGCTGGTGGATGAATTTGCAAATTGGAATCTAGGCTACAACGCGTGACTGTGTGAGAGGTGACACAGGTGAGGCTTCTGATTTTTGAAATTAGCATCTCCTGCAACCTGGTTTTTTCGGGTAGATTGGATATTTCAGTTACCGAGAGTTGCTACCCTAATTATTATTCAGGTTTTTCGAGTTTGGGTTATTTGGGTTCGGGTATCGGATTTTTCTGCGCAGGCCTAGTTTCTCTAACACAGCGCTCCGATGACCACCGAAGTCCCGATGATAGATGTCACCCGCTGACAATGGGTGGGCTTCATTTGAGCCTGCAGAAGTCGAATTGCCCACCAGGGTTAACTTAACAAATGGTGGCGGTGACGCGGTGAAACCAACCTGGTTAGTGAAGAAGGAGGAGCAGTTTGCATGGCGTAACAAGGCGGTCATTGGTGGTAGAACAAAGACGACAATGGCGGAGAACGCGCGAGCGGAAAATCATGAAGCTACAACAAAAATCACGAGAGCAAAGTGAAAAACCCTACCACCGACGCAACACCTTATATAGCCATCGCGGAAACCCTACAGTAATGGTCACCTTCTTTCTCGCCCTCGAAGCAGTTCAATTGATGATCGAGGGCAGCGTTCATTTCCTTCATACATGACTTCGGGATCGACACGTCTAGTTGAGCCTCCTCTCGGGAGCTATTGTTGGGACAAAGGCCGAACCTGACCTCCATTATGTTCAATACTGACTCAGTCTGCGTATGCAGGGCGACAACTAAATACATATATGTCTTAGGAACGACGACAGTGCTGCGCATGCGAAGGCCCCCCTCACATGGTGCAGATGGTACATAGAACCCAGTCAGGTTCCGCGAGCAATGGTGGCTCGATCTACAACCCCGTCGAGGATCATTCATGACCTCCACACTAAGGCGGGGGATCGCATTGTCTCCAGCTTGGCAGCATTTGCCACCAAGGGCTTATCGCCAAATGAGCAGTCCCTGATCTCTAGCTTCTTCAAGCTCTTGCAGCCAGATAGGATGTAATGAAGGCCCACATCACTGTTCCCGGCGAAGGCAACCGAAAGCATCTCAAGATGATCAGCAGCATGAGCCCCGATGGATTTAAATACATTGGGCAACTGGCAGAGACATCAACAAGACCTCTTTCAGTTAAAGAAACCTGCTCAGCTGCATCAAAAGGAGCAGAAGGGAAGACCCGCAACTCCTGCAGAAGTTGATGCCACAATAGCTAGACCATGGTCTTCAATCAAGTCCATCACCTGAAAATTGGAACAGACGAACATAGCTTTCACTGAGACATGCTAATATCACCCCAAAGTCATGATTCATGAAGAAGGGCAACACATGAAACAAACTTTCTGTTAATGTGGACAATCTTTTCTGCTCAAAAGCCAAAATAGGAGAAAGCAACAGCTAATAACTGCAGATATCGAATCCACGTCATATTGTTTTCCTGGTGTATCATGCAGATGCCTGGGAATAGCTAGAAACATTGAACTTGCTACAACCTTTTTAGGTAAAATTAATGCAGAAAATATCTAGTATCTTGTCAACAAAGAATCATCCAGAAGTAGATACAGAAAATTGAGGTGCTTTATGGAATAACCAGTATAAAGCAATATTCCACAATTATGGTTTTTCAAAAACGCTGCATGTGTTGTCTGTCTTGAGCCCTTGTAAAGGATGAGGGTTGTGATGGGCTTGGCAAGACAACGTTGAACCTAACCATTCTAATGGAGATGAAACCCGACAATGCTCGAAAGGTCAACTATGGAAGCTCTTTTTTAATAAGACAAATGATGTTGTAGTATAGGCTGCAAAGGTTTTCATTAACTTGGAGAAAGTTTATGACAAAATATAAATATCAAGGAAATTTTGTGGTGGACTTTGACAAAATATGAAGTTCTAACGAAGTACGTTGGACTCATTAAGGACATGCGCAACAATGTTGTGATTAGTGTTCGAACAAGTGATGTTATGGATGGTTGGAGCACTAAAGTACCCATGGTGCTACAGTACCGTCGATACTGTTCCGTGCTGCAGTCCCCCAGGTACTGTTCATGGGTTAGGAGGCGCGTTGCGGCTGCGTTGTCGCCGACAGAGGCGAGGTGGCTGTGCACGGCGCAGGGCATCGTGGCTGATCTAGAGAGTACTTGCGGCTAGGGTTAGGAGGCGTTAGGGAGGCCAGCCACAGGGCTTTCCCACAACCAACAAGAGAGAAGGGATTTTCTTCTAATCTCTTGCTTACCTTCAATTGATACAATCCCTCTCCTTATATAGAGAGAGTTACTTGACCCCTAAGCACTAGATCTAATCTTATCTCTAATTCTTATCTTATCCCAAACTAGTCTATCTTTGTCTAAACAACCTGAAGGGCGTGCTACAGTGTCGTTGTACTATAGCGGCACTGCAGCGGGCCCTCTTGGGCCCTGAAAGATGGAGATATGGATGACTTTTGATTAGAATAGCCCTACATAGAGGGTCTGCTTTGAGCCCTTAACTTTTTGCCTTGGCAATGGATTAGGTCACAAGAGACACAAAGAGGTTTCCTTTGGTGTATGCTTTTTGCGAACAATGTAGTGCTAGTTGATGAAAGTTGGGCGGGACTAAATAGGAAACTAAAGTTGTGAGTCCAAAAGTTTTAGACTCAGTAGAACCAAAAATCGAATAGATGATATGTTACTTCAGCCTACACATGATAAAGGTGTTAGTTTGAAAGGTCAAGTAATGCCCAGAAATGATACCTTTCGATATTTACGCTCAATGCTATAGAGAGATGGGAATATTGATGATGTTAGCCATAGAATCAAAGCAGGGTAGATGAAGTGTTATCAAGTATCTAGCATTCTATGTGACAAGAGGGTACCACAAAAGATAAAAGGCAAGCTTTATAAGACGACAATAGGCATGCTATGTTGTATGATGCAGAATGTTAGCCTACAAAAAGATAATAAAAACTCACGCTTTGGCTGTTTTCAGCCAAAAATGCTAGCCATATGCCCATTGATAATGAGCGAGAGTCTCATATTACTTACCCCACACATGTTTTGTTGACATAAACCACATTATTGAGTTTTTGTGGAGACCATTTATCAGTAAAAATCAATAGGTGTTAGTCTTTAGTATTAACGATAACTCAAGTTTTGGCTGTTGTTGACCAAAAATGCTGGTCATATGCCCATTTATCATGAGTGAGAGTATCCTATCACTTATCCCTCATATGTTTCCATGGCTATGGGTGTTGTAAAATTAGTGAAATAAGTGACATGCTTCCTTCATATTTAAATAAATTAAATATTCTAATTCCGAATAAAACAATCATATAACTCAGATAAATACCATATGAAATTATAGCAGCAATGAACAGCAGCAATTCTAAGACATGTAAACATGTAAAATAGCTACACAGGTCCATTTTATAATTAAACATGGCTTGCAGATGAAGAAGGCAGATTAAACAAATAAACATAATTATTTATCTTAAACTATTGCTCTCAAAATAGCGGGTTGCTGTAATAAACAGCCCTCCAACGCTAAAAGGTGATCAGAGATCCTCGACTAACGTGACAGTCGTATCTTACCAAATAAGGGTTTTAGATCAGATGTAATAAGCCTAATAATCAAATATAAATACTGATAGAAAGGAGCTGTGTACTAAATAAATTAACAGAATTTAACACAGGTAAACAGCCTCAACAAAGAGAGATTTAATTAGGCACAAATAATATCAATGATGAAAATGATAATACACTAAAACCCAGACTGTCACGCTGTCTCACTACACCGCTATCATCATTGAGCACACAAATCCGCCCACAACAGTGCAATCACACCCAAGTATTTAATACTAGCAGATTGCACAAAATTAAACAGTAAATAAAGTGAGGTAACGGGTAACTCACAACACGTAGAAAATCTACGTGGGAAGACCAGCTCAGCGAACACAAGGTTCTGTCCCAGAAAACCAATTTCGCCGCCCACGTCCGGGCCTGCACGGCGGGAGGTTGACGGAGATACTAGAGCCGCTGCCGGAGCCGAAGGAGACGTCCACGACACCAGCCCGAGAAGAGGAACACCGCGCAGCAGGGAGCCCAAGCACCAGGCCACGGTGGACAGAGACCAGATCAGACAGCACCACACAGGCGCACAAGTGAAGCAAGGAGCACAGGAGAACCTCGCTGCACAAGAACAGCACCACCTCTTTTTGCTTCCAATCACCACCAGCGATTAACCACAGGAACACTAGGGACTTATGGATTGAGGAGAATGGAACACCAAACAACAGAGAGGAGCAGAGGGCTCGCAGTGTTTTGCGTGCTGCTAAACAGGGGCAAGACACCATACTTATGGAGCCGAGAAGGGGAGGAGAAGGCAAAACGGATGAGCCTTAGCACCGGCAATCTCGCCGAAGGACTTGGAGAAGCCGTTCGGCCATCGCTGCCGCCGCCAGACGCTTCGCTCTCTCTCCCTATGGTCTCAGCGAGAGGCACTTCGGTCTCTGCCCTAGGGATTTCCCAGCCGGCTGGGCTGCTTGGCTTACGGGCCTAGTAAAAGCCCAGTCCGGCTGGCCACTTATTTTTTTTATTTAATTCATTTCTTTATTTCCTCAAAAGAAAATAAAGGGAAAACCCCAAAATGAATAACAATCCCCACCATTTTCACTCTTATTTTCTGATCAATGTCATTGAGCTCCCGTACTGTTTATATACTACTTTTCAGCAGAGGTACTTGTTAGGTTTGAACCAAAGCCTATCCCAGTGTACTTCAACCCTGCACGAGTAAGCGGAGGACTACGCCTTGATCCACAAACCCTAGTGTGAGAATCTTCGCACAAAAGGCACATAGTACTAGGCAGATTATCTGCTTCTCTTACGGGGCAGGGCGTTACGGTCATGCCCTTTAATATCTATTCATGAGCTCACTAGAGAGAAAAACCCCATTCTCTCCTGGACTGCGACCCCACAGTCAGCTCATATAAGTGAAATCGTTAAGGAAATTCTGTAGGACAATTTCCCTGCTTATAGCATTGACTTCATTAAGAGCATATCGCTCAACCTGCCATACAGTCAGAGCACAGTAGCTCATGAGACTCTTTATCTTTTGTGCTCTTGGTTCCACAGTGCTTCGTTTCCTGGAGCCTGGATCTCGGGATCTCCGGTCACACAGGACAGTTATCCGCAATTGAAACCGCTAACAGGGTACGAGTCCCATTCCCATGCACGCTGCTTGGATTGGCTTTTGAGCCAGCCCTTTGGTGAAAGGATCAGCAAGGTTCCTTTCAGACTTGATGTAATCTACGGTTATTACACCCGTCTCTCTAGCATGCCGACATGAATCAAGTCGTCTTCTGATATGCCTCGAGGATTTTTGGTTGTCCTTTCTACTGTTCACTTTCAGCAACACAGATGTGTTGTCACAGTATACTAGGACAGCCGGTATCGGCTTTGCTAGCATTGGAAGGTCTGACAACAGGTCTCTCAACCATTCAGCCTCCAATGCTGCTGAATCAAGTGCAACTAATTCAGCCTCCTTGGTGGAACGTGTCGACACTGATTGTTTAGACGATCTCCATGACACGGCCCCACCAGCTAAAGTGAACACATAGCCACTTGTAGACTTCATTTGATCCGAGTCAGAGATCCAGTTTGCATCACTGAATCCTTCAAGTACTGACGGAAATCCGGTATATTTAATACCAAGATTCATCGCTCCCTTCAAATACCGAAGCACTCTGTACAAGGCTACCCAGTGTCTATCTCCTGGACTGGCCGAATAACGAGCCAGTCTGCATACTACATATGAGATATCTGTTCTAGTTGCACTGCTCAGGTACATGAGAGATCCGATGATCTGTGAATATAGTAGCTGGTTCACAGGCTCGCCTTCATATTTATTGAGCGTGTAGGATGGATCATAGGGCGTGGTGACTGGTTTACAGTCCATATGTCCAAAGCGAGTCAGGACCTTTTCCACATAATGGGATTGTGACAAAGTAATCCCATCCTCACCCTTTATTAGCTTGATGTTCAATATTACATCAGCTTCACCCAAGTCCTTCATATCAAAGTTCTTAGAGAGGAATATTTTTGTCTCCATAATAGCCTCCAAATCGGTCCCAAATATCAATATGTCATCAACGTATAAACACATGATGACACCTTTGCCCCCAGAGAAGCGATAATACACACACTTGTCGGCTTCGTTTACACAAAACCCGACAGTGGTCAGAGTATTATTAAACTTCTCATGCCATTGTCTGGGAGCTTGCTTAAGACCGTATAAGGATTTAATCAAGCGACACACTTTGCTCTCTTGACCTTTAACCACAAATCCTTCTGGTTGCTGCATATAAATTTCCTCTTCCAGCTCTCCATTTAGGAATGCTGTCTTTACGTCCATTTGATGGACAAGAAGTTTATAAGCAGCTGCCAGTGCTAAAAGCACACGGATTGTGGGCAATCGAGCCACCGGAGAATAAGTATCAAAATAATCCTCCTCTTTCTTTTGAGTAAAACCCTTAGCCACAAGACGGGCCTTATACTTTTCAATAGTACCATCGGGTCTCCTCTTCCTCCTAAAGATCCATTTGCAGCCCACAGGCTTGCAACCAGCTGGGAGATCAGTTATCTCCCAAGTTCCGTTCGAGATGATTGAATCCATCTCGCTACGGACAGCCTCCCTCCAGTACTCTGCATCCGGAGATGTATATGCCTCTGTGAGGGAGCGTGGTTCTTCATCCACTAGATAAATAATATAATCATCACCTAGAGACTTTTCAGTCCTTTGTCTCTTACTCCTCCTTAACTCCAAATCTGGAGTCTGGTCATGGACACTCGAGGGCAGAGAATATGTCCAAGATGGACCATCTGGGGCTACTACTTCCTTATCCCGCATAGGGAAGATGCTCTCAAAGAATGTCACATCCCGAGACTCCATTATTACATTTACAGCGATTTCGCTTGTCTCGGAATGGACCACTAGAAATCTATAAGCTGCACTGTTATGTGCATAACCCAGGAAGACACAGTCTACGGTCTTAGGGCCTAGCTTTCTCTTCTTCGGCAATGGGACATTGACCTTTGCAAGGCAGCCCCAAGTCCGAAGATGTGAAAGATCTGGCTTCCTTCCTTTAAATCCTTCATAGGGCGTGGCCTCACGGTTGCGAGGCGGCACCCTGTTCAGGACATAGCACACTGTGAGTACTGCCTCGCCCCACCAGATGTCAGGCATCCCCGAACTTTGTAACAAAGCATTAGCTAAGTCACACACTGTTCGGTTCTTCCTTTCAGCTACCCCATTTGACTGAGGTGAATATGGAGCGGTGGTTTCATGAATGATTCCACACTCTTTGCAGTACTCATCAAAAAGGTTGGAAAGGTATTCACCTCCTCTATCAGACCGTAGCCTTTTAATTTTCTTGTCTAACTGGTTTTCAACTTCAGTCTTATAGATCTTAAAGTGTTCTAGTGCCTCATCTTTAGTTCTGAGTAAGTAAATATAACAGAACCTGGTAGCATCATCTATCAAGGTAAGAAAGTATCTTTTACCGCCTTTTGTGATTATACCATTCATCTCACAGATATCTGAGTGAATTAGTTCTAAAGGAGTGGTACTTCTGCCTTCAACCGTATGAAACGGTTTTCTAGGCTGCTTGGCTTGCACACAAATACCACATTTTACACCTTTAACATGTTTATATTCAGGAATTAAAGACATGTCACTTAATCTCTTAATGGCCTCAAAATTCACATGACACAAACGGGAATGCCATATATTATTAATGGAATCGTTATTACAGACCACATTAACATGGTAAGAAGAATGATTATTCAAAACAGAAAGACGAAACAAACCGCCTGACTCATATGACTTTCCAACAAAAGTACCAAACTTAGACAGGACCACTTTATTAGACTCAAACACTAATTTGAGACCCTGTCGACATAGCAGCGACACTGAAATGAGGTTCCGGCTCATCGATGGCACATAGAGTACGTCCTTCAGCACGAGCGTCTTTCCTGAAGTTAACTTCAGGTAGACCTGTCCAGTACCTTGAACTGCTGCCGGAACACCATTTCCCACCAAGACTGGTGCGCTGCTGTATCCCTGGAATGAAGAGAACATGGATCGATCAGCACAAATATGAACAGTAGCACTGGAATCCATCCACCAGTCATCTGATGGACTTGCCATAAAGGCCTGAGGTGCATACCCTGGGGTGGAGTTAACCACCACGTTCCC
Organism: Zea luxurians; assembly: GCA_029449295.1. Lineage (NCBI taxonomy): Eukaryota > Viridiplantae > Streptophyta > Magnoliopsida > Poales > Poaceae > Zea > Zea luxurians. The sequence continues at coordinate 1,971,159 of JAOPSE010000082.1, read as the reverse complement.
TTCTTTGCGCTGAGGTGGAGGACCTTTTCCCTTCCTAAGTTTGCATCTCCGAGCTGTATGCCCGGAGACACCACAAACGTAGCAGATAAAGTCCTCCTTTTTCTTCTTCATCTTTTTGGACTTAGGTTGGTTCATATTCTTCTGTGGGGAGTTCTTCTTCTTCTTCTGGAATTTTCTATCTCCACCCTTCTCAACAACGTGAGCCTGGAGTTGCTGGGATGGCTTGTTACTGGACCTTGCACGCTCTTCCACATTTATCGCAGCTGACAACTCAGTGAGAGTCATTTGCTTCTTCATGTGGCGGCGTGAAGTCACAAAGTCTCGCCAAGAAGGCGGGAGCTTTGCCAGTATTGCATTCACCTGAAAGCTGTCTGGTAGGACGCAGCCATATTGGACCAAGTCCCTCACAAGGAGTTGAATCTCCTGTAGCTGCTCCATAACAGACCTTCCCTCAACCATTTTATAGTTGAGGTAGTTTTCCGTTGTGAATGACTCATTGCCATTGTCAACTTCAGAGAACTCGTTCTCAAGTTCAGTCCATAGACCCTTGGCGGAGGTAAAACCAGAGTACACATCAAATAAGCGGTTCGACAAGACGTTCAGCAGACGAGACAAGCATGCCTCATTGGCTTCATCCCACTTGGCCTTCTCCGCTAGTGCGGCGGCTTTCGCTGCATCATCAGAATCATCTGATGCAGCCTGGGAAACAGCCGACGTCACTACCCAAAATAATTTTAGGTCAGTGAGCCACATGCGAGTCTTAATCTGCCAGCGTTTAAAGCTTGCGCCGTCGAACGCTTCAGGCTTAATGACATCAGAACTGGAGGCCATTACACGGAATGGTTTTCTGGATTGTTGTAAAATTAGTGAAATAAGTGACATGCTTCCTTCATATTTAAATAAATTAAATATTCTAATTCCGAATAAAACAATCATATAACTCAGATAAATACCATATGAAATTATAGCAGCAATGAACAGCAGCAATTCTAAGACATGTAAACATGTAAAATAGCTACACAGGTCCATTTTATAATTAAACATGGCTTGCAGATGAAAAAGGCAGATTAAACAAATAAACATAATTATTTATCTTAAACTATTGCTCTCAAAATAGCGGGTTGCTGTAATAAACAGCCCTCCAACGCTAAAAGGTGATCAGAGATCCTCGACTAACGTGACAGTCGTATCTTACCAAATAAGGGTTTTAGATCAGATGTAATAAGCCTAATAATCAAATATAAATACTGATAGAAAGGAGTTGTGTACTAAATAAATTAACAGAATTTAACACAGGTAAACAGCCTCAACAAAGAGAGATTTAATTAGGCACAAATAATATCAATGATGAAAATTATAATACACTAAAACCCAGACTGTCACGCTGTCTCACTACACCGCTATCATCATTGAGCACACAAATCCGCCCACAACAGTGCAATCACACCTAAGTATTTAATACTAGCAGATTGCACAAAATTAAACAGTAAATAAAGTGAGGTAACGGGTAACTCACAACACGTAGAAAATCTACGTGGGAAGACCAGCTCAGCGAACACAAGGTTCTGTCCCAGAAAACCAATTTCGCCGTCCACGTCCGGGCCTGCACGGCGGGAGGTTGACGGAGATACTAGAGCCGCTGCCGGAGCCGAAGGAGACGTCCACGACACCAGCCCGAGAAGAGGAACACCGCGCAGCAGGGAGCCCAAGCACCAGGCCACGGTGGACAGAGACCAGATCAGACAGCACCACACAGGCGCACAAGTGAAGCAAGGAGCATAGGAGAACCTCGCTGCACAAGAACAGCACCACCTCTTTTTGCTTCCAATCACCACCAGCGATTAACCACAGGAACACTAGGGACTTATGGATTGAGGAGAATGGAACACCAAACAACAGAGAGGAGCAGAGGGCTCGCAATGTTTTGCGTGCTGCTAAACAGGGGCAAGACACCATACTTATGGAGCCGAGAAGGGGAGGAGAAGGCAGAACGGGTGAGCCTTAGCACCGGCAATCTCGCCGAAGGACTTGGAGAAGCCGTTCGGCCATCGCCGCCGCCGCCAGACGCTTCGCTCTCTCTCCCTACGGTCTCAGCGAGAGACACTTCAGTCTCTGCCCTAGGGATTTCCCAGCCGGCTGGGCTGCTTGGCTTACGGGCCTAGTAAAAGCCCAGTCCGGCTGGCCACTTATTTTTTTTTTATTTAATTCATTTCTTTATTTCCTCAAAAGAAAATAAAGGGAAAACCCCAAAATGAATAACAATGGGGTGCTGGACTCTTCAGAATCATCGCAAGCAGCGTCAGATATCGGCTTCTTGCCATGGTTTGCAGCAACCTTCCGACAATCGCACTAGTATATCTCTAGCAATCCTATTTTTGCCGGTGCCGCGAATGGCCAAATATGCTGTATGCTTAGGATCAATTAACTGCAAAAAAGTATCGTTATGTATAATTAGTGTGCCATACTATATAATTACTCACTAGTAATTATGATTATGTATAATTAGTGTGCCATGTTATCAAATCAGAACGGTAAACACTTATAGAAAAAAATTATTGAATCCCTAAACCTAGATAATTACTGAACGATGTAATAATGGTTAGTGAGTCGTATAAAAATTACTATGAAATATGTAATTGCTCAGTAATACACTTATTAATGCAATTATTACTGAATGAAAAAATTGTTACTGACCAATCAATGTCTATCATATATCTATTGTTACTGATTATAATTGTAAACTTACTAGAAGGTTGCCATAATTCTTTCCATCTCTGTCGGATCTTTTGTCGAGATCCACAATGTGTTTTATTATGTTCCTGCTGAATACACTCCACTGAGATGTCGCCCCAGGTAGCGCAACGCCACTTTGCAGGTTGTCGAGGTAGTAAAGCTATAGAAAAAGGTAAGAAAAATAAAAAACAAAATTCCTTGTAAAAACAAAACATATATATTATTGAGCGAAAAAAACTTACGATAAGAAAAAGTGCACATCCCTGGATAGTGGGTGTGGTTGCTTTCTTACAAAGATCACTCCTAAATTTCTCTGCTTTCAATTTAAGATCATCACAAATAGCCTGGCACCAATCATACCGCTGCGCTATCTCCAAAACTTGCACGAGGCAAAATCACTCCCAACTATATTCAAGCTGGTCGTAGGAAACAAAATAGAATTGCTTGTAAGAACAAAGAAACATTGTAAAATTTAATCGTCTCCATGTTTCGTGTGGTCGTTGATCATTCTTTCAACAACCTAACGAGGGACCTCCTTTGAGTTAAGCTTGTTATACGCAAATATTCCTTTTGCACGATCATCTGTGAATATCTTAACCATTTCATTTTCCTCACATGATTTTCTATACATAACAAAATAATAGAAAAAATTACTAAACATGTGGCTACTAAAAAATGGAAAATAACCAAAAAATGGCTGTTATTGTTACTGACCTGAAACTAGCTCTGGCAGAAGTCATCGACTGGTACTCCAACTGAGAAAACTTGTCTTCTCCCTTTAGTAATCCAATAACAATTTTAACAACCTCTGCTGTTATTGGCAAGCACAGTCCACCAAATTCGATGCGTAGAGGACAGTCATACACACTAGACAACATGAGACCGGCAAGCATCCGATCCTCAATTGATTCAATGTTCATTTGTAGTAATGAACCGAAGCCTAGCTGCTTTATTCTTTCTTTTAGCCTATCAGGCATCGACAATGTTGCGTTCTTCAACGCAGATGGAGCTCATCTCATTGTAGCATAATATCCATACTTTTGCTCAGTGGATGTAGATATTGTCTGCGACAATGAAACATAAAAAATCAGATACAAAAAACATATATATCTGTACCCCCTCTATTACAGACTCTACTAACTTCAAGAAAAAAGTTACTGCCTGCCAATTAGATTGTTACCAATTATACTATATATTACTAACTGTTGGGCGTTCTTGCTGAATATTCTACGTTGCTACTCAATACTATTGTTCGACATTATTACTGAATGTTCAGAGTTATTACTGACTCCAAATGTAAGTGAATTCAGAAAGAAGTGGAAAAAACCTGTAGTATTTGTTTGCTGACTATTCGACGTTGTTACTGAGTATTCAACGTTGTTACTGACTACACTCAAACAACAAATCTAGTCAAATAAAAAAACTATATACACCATATTATTGTTGTTCAACGTTAGTTATTGAATGTTCAGAGTTATTATTGACTCCAAACATAAGTAAATTCAAAAAGAAGTAAAAAAATACACTATCTGGTTGTTGACTGTTCGATCTTATTATCGAGTATTCGATGTTGTTACTGACTATACTTATAAAACAAATTCAGACACCAAAATATCTATATACACGTATTACAATTGTTCGATGTTATTACTGAATAATCGATGTTATTACTTACTACACAACTAAGTAATTTCAAAAAAGAAAAAAATACCTATAGTATCTGTTGGGGACTTGTTCTCAAATGCTATGAGTTAAGAACAAGGCAACATAAAATGTTAAGTCTTAATGCCCTTCATCCTTCCAAGCATTATCTCCCTTAGCATATAATGATCCTCAGACAAAGGGCATGAAGGTCTAACCTTCATCATCGCAGCACATGTAGATAAAAAAAGAAGCATAGGAAACATAAAAGAAACAACATGAATAATCATATGATATTGTTTTATATCTCTCCTTCATGTTATTATGGACAAACAGAAACAATATTGAATCACATTTATACCTTCGGCTTGACAGACGGTAAGAGTCCAAGCGTGACGCACGAGTCAATACCAGTCAGCATGAACAGTACAGGGGTACTGTTCATCTATTTATATGCACAGGGCGCAGCCTGTGTAAAATTACATTTATGTCCTTTATGCTTACTATTTACTCAAGGACAATTCAACGAGGACTAGATAGCCTTTTCCCCTTTAAGTCGGTTCCTTTTCTTGCCGCTGAGCCGAAGCTCCTTTGCGCGTAGCTTCGGAGCAGCATCAACCTTCGTCTTGATCAAGCTTTTTGTATTGTGTACAGTTTTATTCCGAGTCCGAATGTACCTGTACATACATTGCACTTGCGAAACATTGTTAAATCATGTTTTTGAGGACCTTCAGAAGACGAAGGCCCCAACAGTAGCCCCTCGTAGTATTAATTAATTTGTTATAACAACGAATTCAGACTGCGACATGAACGAAGGCCTTAAGCCGAAGGTCCAAAAAAACACCTTCCTTTTGCTAGAATAGCAATAGCCAATGACAGATGGGGCCCACCAGGTTGCAACACGATGGGCGTATAAGTATGAGTCACGGCGGCAGCATTTGACATGCCATTTGTAACATTTGCATCATTGTCTCAAACTTTTTAGCTCTTGTTCATTAGCTTTCGCCTAATATTCAAGCTTTTTCGAGCTTCGGTTTAAGGATGTGCTTTCACTATGTCTGGGGAGAAGATGACTGAGGAAAAGAAAATGACTGCGGAAATGAAGGTAACTGAGGAAACAAAGCTGTTTGAAGAAAAGAAGTTCGCGGATCCTTTTATCACCAGGTTTGTTGAGTCTATGTCAAAAACAATCATAGAGAAGATTACTAAAGAGATTCTAGAAGGTTTGTCTGAAGATACTGATGACAGTGATAGCTATGATGTGGAGAGTGGAGACGAAGATTCTGAAGATCGGCCCTGGCGGCCAAGCCATACTGTCTTCGAAAAATCAACTATTAAACAGAGTCATCTTGACAACATGAGAGGAAGGTACTTTCGTGACATGTCTATCGTGAGGGCTAGCAGAGATAACACCGCCCCTGTCCCTGAGGAAAATGAAGTTGTTATCTTCCGAAGCTTTTTAAGGCTGGTCTTTGGTTTCCTTTGAGTAAGTTTGTAGTTGAAGTGCTGAAGATCTACTAGATCTTCCTCCATCAGATCACCCCCGAAGCTATAATAAGAATGGGAATTTTTGTTTGGGCTGTAAGGAGTCAAGGGCTAGAGCCAAGCGCGAGGTGCTTCTGTAGTATACACGAGCTTTTATATGAGACGAAGGCTACTGGTAAGGAACAGTACCACAATAACTTTGGTTGTTATGGGTTTATTGCTCGCCCTAGTGCAAGCCACCCAGTGCCAACATTCCGTAAAAGGTGGCCCGGGGCCTGGATGGAGGAGTGGTTTTACGTTAAGAATGATTTAAAGGCAAGGGAAGACATCAAGGGAATCATTCAGTGCCCTATCTGGTCTCGCTTCAGCCTCCGAAGGCCGAAGGTGGAAATTGATGATGTTGTTGAAGCATGCCAGAGAGCTTTTAGCACTGTTTGTGCCTTCATTGGGACGAGGGATTTGATTCAAGAGCATATAGCCTTCAGGGTATGGCCACTTGTGGAGAATTGGGAAATGCCGAAGGAGACCACCGCCGACTCCAGTGAAAGTGGTCTGGTCCAACTGAAGTATACTTTTAGATTTGGTGAGAAATTTGATGAGCCAAACGACGACTGGCTGAAGTGTATAGAAGCTACCAGCAATGATCTACTTGGAGCATACTCAAAAACCGAAGATAATGCTTTGTCCGCAGCATTTGGAGGCTGGGGTAAGAAAAGATTAAACAGGGTATTTGATGCTATTGGCTTCGTATACCCTGATTACCGCTATCCGCTACGAGGGCAATGGAAGAAGAGGAAGGTTGTCGCTTCGGCCACCACAGTCATGCTGAGGAGCAAAAAGTTGAAGGTTTTGACCCACCCTCCGTGATACATTGAACCGGCCAAGGTACCTGAACTCGGCGAGGGGCCCTCTTCAGCTGCTGAAGCAAGGAAGACTGCTTCGATTGTGCAGAGCGTTGAAGAGCCAACTGTAGTGTCGAAGGTGCCTACAGTCAGGCCAACTGAAGCAAAAAATGATAAGGCTAAAGAGCCACAGGTGGAGAAAGTAGTAAAAAAGCCAGAAATCCTTAGCCCAGCAGCAGAGGCAAAACTGCCGAAGGTGCAAAAGGCTTCTGCCGCAACTCCCAAGAGGAGGAGAATGGCCAACGTGCTAGATGCTGTGCTGGAGACTACAAAGGCCTTGAGCCCTGCTCTTACAAAGAAAATTGCTGAAGGTGCCAAAGCACAAGCCGAAGCTGAAACTGGGTAAGCAAAAACCGAAGCCGCACAAGCTCCACAAGCTCAGGCTGAAGCCGAAGCTGGGCCCTCAGCATCTATCGCAGCGAAGCCTGCCGCGCCTGAGGAGGAAACAGTAGGACATATTGCACCTGAAACTCGTGTTCCTGAAGCTCCAATCGAAACTATTGACTACATCTTTCGACATGCTTCGAGGAAGAAATTATCCGAAGATGAGATCGCGGAAGCAAGGCATTATGCTCAAAAACTGAAATATCCAGAAGGAGCCTTAGTTTTTAATGGGAGTAATGAAGATGATTTCTTGTACTATCTTCCGGACAACAAAGAGATATCCGTTTGCCGGGAGATAGGTAGAAGCATTGGATTTCTGAAGCTGGAAGACGACCTTTCAATTTTGTCAAAGGGTGATCTTGCTGACAGCCTTGCATACAACAGTATAAAGGTATAAAAGTTAACTTTAAACTTAAGAATGAAGTATTTTATTTGTCATACTCAACTCTTTCCTCCTCTTGTATAGGTATTATATCTTGATTATCTAGCTTCGTTACTTTTCTTTTAAGGCTTCGAACTTAAGTGTTTACCTATTACAGCTGAACTGTCCCCACCACCGGAGCCATATGATCCCCTAGCTGATCCAAAGATGAAGAAATCCTTAGATATCATAAGCACGGCTGAATCCATCGTTGACGAAGTCGTCAACAAATTACTGAACGAAATTGCCGAAAAAGTCCTTAAAGAGGAATAGATCTTATTATAATAATCATTTTGAGAAGCCTGATATGTAAAACGATTGAAGGAAGCTTAGATCTCTTTGATAACAAAACTATGTAATGTCTGAAGCATGTAATATTGAAACAAATATGTAAATTATTGTAATTTATTTCTTTGCGATACATGAAATTTACGCACATACCATTTTTGAGTCTTCGACGAAAAAACACCTTCCCTTCTTTTCATGCTTCGTAAAGAAAAAGATTGATCCCTTCTTACAAGGCTCTTGAGACTGTATTTCCCGAAGCTCACTTCGTGCCTTAGCACATTTTCAATTTGTCGAAGCGTTTGCTGAAAATTGGCTTCGTATTCGATTCTTGTGTCGGTAATGTAATATGATGTATGATGTAATGCTATGTGAAATGATGTGATGATATGATGCAAAATGATGAGGATGCTGAAGGTATACAGCCACACACTCACACTGGAACAACACAAGCTCTACATCCCCTTAGAAACATCTTTTGAGCTTCTTCACCTTCTATTTCGGTGATATAAGTTCTGCATCCCCTTAGGAATGTCTTTTGAACTTCTTTGCCTTCTATTTCGGTGGTATAAGTTCTGCATCCCCTTAGGAACGTCTTTTGAACTTCTTCGCCTTATATTTCGGCGGTATTTGGCTCTGCATTCCCTTTGGAACGACTTTTGAGCAGAAAACTTACGCTGCGTTCCATTAGGAACGACTTTTGTAGCTTCGGCAATTTTGGCTCAGCATTCCCTTAGGAACGACTTTTGAGCATGAAACTTACGCTGCGTTCCCTTAGGAACAACTTTTGTAGCTTCGTAAATTTTTGCTCTGCGTTGTAGCTTCGTAAATTTATGAAGAAGATATATTTCATTTTGATAGAAACAAAATCATTACAAGAAATTAAATCTAAGTTTTCATTGCTTGTTCCTTATTCAAAAAAGCAAAATAAGCTAGAAAATAGAAGTATTTAGGAAGCAAGATATTGGTCAGTATATGTGCTTTGATTCTGGTACAGTACTGTTGACTGTACGAGCTTTGGACTTCTCCGTGAAGTCACGTTGTTGTTGGCGCCCTTCTGGTTGCTGGCTTCGGGAATATGTAGGTTGTAGTGGAGGTGGCGGTGGAAGCTGAGGCCAAGAAGCCTGTGAATGACTTGCTGAAGCGACAGAGGCTACATGTTGATTGCCCACATATTCTGGTATGTAAGGAGAGTGGCACGAAGCAGTGTGTAAGACCTGCTTCGGCTGATTCTGCCGAGCTTCTGCTTCGACAATCTCCCTTTGCTTCAGAATGGTGATTTTACACGTTCTTATAGTATGGCCCTTGTTCTCACCACAGAATAAACAATAAATTTTCTTGGATTGATCTCCATATCTGCCTCCAAAGCCCCTGCCACCTCTGCCCCTTGGAGCTAGTGGCCTGAAGGAGTTTTGCTGCTGTCCCGAAGACTGTGGCCTCTGAAGCTGGCTTCCTTTGTCATCATTCTGACTAGAGTTGTGGATTGATCTAACATGCCTAGGGTGGATTCTTCCTCCAAAGCCCCTAGTCATCTCAGAGAATCTGTAAGCTTCCTCCCTTCTTTGGAGGAAGTCGTTATTAGCCCGGATGTACTCATCCATTTTCTGAAGCAGCTTCTCTAGATTCTTGGAGGGGGGGCTTCCTGGCGAAGTATTGAGTCGTAGGTCCTGGCCGAAGACCCTTGATCATGGCCTCAATGACAATTTCATTGGGCAATGTGGGCGCTTGTGCTCTTAGTCGCAAAAACCTTCGGACATACGCCTGAAACTATTCCTCATGGTCTTGTGTGCACTGGAATAAGGCCTGAGTTGTGATCGGCTTCGTCTGAAAGCCTTGAAAACTGGTAACCAGCATGTCCTTGAGCTTTTGCCATGATGTGATTGTCCCTGGCCGAAGAGAAGAATACCATGTTTGGGCCACGTTTCAGACTGCCATGACGAAGGACTTTGCCATGACAGCTGCGTTACCTCCGTATGAGGATATTGTTGCCTCATAGCTCATCAAGAATTGCTTTGGGTCCGAGTGTCCATCGTACATGGGTAGCTGGGGTGGCTTGTAGGATTGTGGCCATGGGATAGCCTGTAATTCTGCTGCTAGAGGAGAAGCATCATCAAAAGTAAAGGTACCATGATTAAAATCATTGTACCATTCATCTTCGTTGAATGAGCCCTCTTGACGAAGCTCCCTGTGTTGGGGCCTTCGGTCATGATCATCTTGAGTAAGTTGACGTACTTCCTCAGTAGCTTCATCGATCTTCCTTTGAAGATCAGCCAGCCGAGCCATCTTTTCCTTTTTCCATTGCACCTGCTGGTGGATGATTTCCATGTCCCTGATCTCCTGGTCCAACTCCTCCTCTCGAAGTATTGGACTAGTGGCCTTTCTCTTTTGGCTTCTGGCCTCTCGGAGAGAGAGAGTCTCCTAGTTTGCGTCCAGTGGTTGCAATGCAGCCTCTGGCGCTGTTATCTTCTTCGGCGGCATGACAAAGGTTGATGCTTTGCCAAAGATGCTGAAGATTGTGGAAGTGAGTACACCGGAGGTGGGCGCCAATGTTGGGGACTTGTTCTCAAATGCTATGAGTTAAGAACAAGGCAACATAAAATGTTAAGTCTTAATACCCTTCGTCCTTCGAAGCATTATCTCCCTTAGGATATAATGATCCTCAGACGAAGGGCATGAAGGTCTAACCTTCATCATCGCAGCACATGTAGATAAAAGAAGAAGCATAAAAAACATAAAAGAAACAACATGAATAATCATATGATATTGTTTTATATCTCTCCTTCATGTTATTATGGACAAACAGAAATAATATTGAATCACATTTATACCTTCGGCTTGACAGATGGTAAGAGTCCAAGCGTGACGCACGAGCCAATACCAGTCAGCGTGAACAGTACAGGGGTACTGTTCATCTATTTATAGGCACAGGGCACAGCCTGTGTAAAATTACATTTATGTCCTTTATGCTTACTATTTACTCAAGGACAATTCAACGAGGACTAGATAGCCTTTTCCCCTTTAAGTCGGTTCCTTTTCTTGCTGCTGAGCTGAAGCTCCTTTGCGCGTAGCTTCGGAGCAGCATCAACCTTCGTCTTGATCAAGCTTTTTGTATTGTGTACAGTTTTATTCCAAGTCCGAAGGTACCTGTACATACATTGCACTTGGGAAACATTGTTAAATCATGTTTTTGAGGACCTTCGGAAGACAAAGGCCCCCAACAGTATATGTTTGCTGACTGTTCGAAGTTATTATTGAATGTTACACGTATTACTGATCGGTAATAACCGAGAATGCATGTATATTATTGTAATACTGTAGCGCCCTAGTCCTCTAGGACTCAAATGTGATACAATTACTGTTGGAGGCTTGTTCTCAAATGCTATGAATTAAGAACAAGACAACATAAAAGTGTTAAATGTCGAGCTCCTTCGTCCTTAGAAACAGTATATCCCTTCGGGTATAATGAATCTCGGACGAAGGTTACGAAGGAAAAGACCTTCGTTAGGTTGATAAATGGTTAAACAGAGTAATTATATATATAATGTGCGAGTAATAATACCAGCATTATCATCGATATATTTCCATTATTAAATTCATAAAAACGAATTACAAATGTACCTTCAGATTGATGTAAAGTAAAGGTACAAACGTGATGCGAAAAAGCGTATGCCAAGTCAGCGTGAACAGTACGGGAGTACTGTTCACCTATTTATAGGCACGGGACGCAGCCCGTGTAAAATTACATTGATGCCCTTTACATTTATCAATAACTACATTAATTCTTCGAGGACCAATTTGGCTTTTCATCTTTAAGTCGGTTCCTCTTTTCTGTTATTGTGCCGACGCCTTTCTGCACATAGCTTCGTGATCGTCTTATCCTTCGTCATGATCGTTTTTCATTCCAGTCACGCTTCGTTTTAACCATGCTCTTGTATATTCGCGACCTGACTCCGAAGGTGCCTGTTCCGAAGGTGCCTGTTCACATATTACACTTGGAAAATATTATCAAACTATGCATTTGAGGACCTTCGGGAGCTGAAGGCCCCCAACAGTAGCCCCTCGCAATATCAATTTATTGTAAAGATAAATTCATATTGCGACATGGATGAAGGCTTTAAGCCGAAGGTCCGAAAAAACACCTTCCTTTTGCTAGAATAGCAACAGTCATTGACAAGCGGGGCCCTCCAGTTTTCGACATACTGGGTGTATAAATACAAGCTCACCGCGAGTTTATTTGGCACGCCCTTTTGCCACCTGCTTTTTACTCACCCAGCTTTTAGCCTGCGCACCCAGCTTTTAGCCTGCGCGCGACAGCATTTGCTCGGTCGTAAATTTTTAAGCTTCGGTTTCAAGTCTGGTTTGCCAGCACTCGCGAAAATGTCTGAGGATAAGATAGTTGCTGGTGCTTCGAAGCTAAGCCTTTCGGAGGAAATGCACTTGGGTTTTCTTGAGTCAATGTCGAAGACCAATACGGAAAAGATTGTCAAGGAAACTTTGGAGGGTTTATCTGAAGATACTGGCGACAGTGATAGTTATGATGTGGATAGTGGTGGGGAGGACTCCGAAGATCGCCCGTGGCGGCCTAGTCACTCAAACTTCAGAAAATCAACTATAAAGCAGAGTCACCTTGAAAATATGAGGGGGAGATATTTCTGAGATATATCCATCGTGAGGGCAGATGACGGAGAAAAAACTACGCCGACCCCCGAAGATAATGAGGTCGTGATCTTCCGAAGCTTTTTAAAGGCTGGGCTACGATTCCCTCTAAGCAGGTTTGTGGTAGAAGTTCTGAAAATATATCAAATTTACCTTCATCAACTTACCCCTGAGGCAGTGATAAGATTGGGAATCTTCGTCTGGGCCGTGAGGAGCCAGGGCCTGGAGCCAAGTGCAAAAAGCTTTTGCAATATACACGAGCTAGTATATGAGACGAAACCCTGGGGTAAGGAACAATATCATAATAATTTTGGTTGCTATAGCTTCGGTGCCCGCTTTGGGTCAAGCTGTCCCGTGCCAACCTTTCGGAAGAGATGGCCCGGGGAATGGATGAAGGAATGGTTCTATGTGAAGAACGATTTGAAGGTTCGGGAAGATATCAAAGATATCATCATGCGCCCTATCTGGCAGCGCTTCGGACTTCGGAAACCAAAGGTAGAAATGGACGAAGCAGCTGAAGAATGTCAGAGGGCCTTCGGCGTAGTCTGCTCTTTTATTGGGACCAGGGATTTAATGCAAGAGCACATTGCCTTCAGAGTGTGGCCACTTGTAGATAACTGGAAAATGCCGAAGGAGACCGTTAAAGAAACTGACGAGGGTGGACTAATCAGACTGAAATATACATTCAAGTATGGAGATAAGTTTGTTGAACCGGATGATGATTGGCTGAAAAGCATTGAGAATGTAAGTGATGAATTGCTTGGGGCATACTCAAAGGCCGAAAACACTGCATTATCAGCGGCTTTCGGAGGCCGAAAAAAGAAGAGACTCAACCGAGTATTTGATGCTATTGGGTTTATCTATCCCGACTACTATTATCCAATGCGAGGTCAAAAGAGAAAAAATACTTCTCCTGCAAAGGACACTGCTTCGGCTGCTCCCGGGGAGCCAGCGCCGAAGAGGAAGAAGGTAAAAGTGTTCACACACCCTCCACGCTGTATTGAGCCGGCCATAGTGCCCGAGTTTATTGGCGAGGCCTCTTCGGCCACGGAAGCCAGAGAACCAACTACAGCGCCAAAATCCGAAGAAATGGCCGAAGCACCAGCAATAGAAAAAACAGGAAAAGAGAGATCTGAAGAAAGAAAAACACCAGATGTTTTAAGTCCTTCATCAAAAGTTGAGGCAGCTAAAAGCCAGAAGGGGCCAGCAGCAACCCCGAAAAGAAAAAGGATGGTTAATGTGCTGGATGTTTTGGAGACAATTAAATCTTCAAGCACAACTCCAAAGAAAACTGTTGAAGTGTCTACTGAAGCCTTTGCTGCTGAAACTTCGAAGCAACAATTTGAAACTGAAGCTGGGCCTTCGGAATCCACCAAGATACAACCTTTGGAGGTCGAAAAAATGTCAAAGGCAAGTTTAGAAACTGAAAAAGCAAAAATAACAGAGCCGATTCTGACTGAGGAAATTGGCACTGCCACCCCCAAAGCATCTTCCAAAATACATGATTATATTGTGCGACATGCTTCGGGGAAGAAACTATCTGAAGAAGAGATTTTTGAAGCCAATCACTATGCCCGAGAACTGAAGTATCCGAGGGGGGCCATAGTGTTCAATGGGACAAACGAAGATGATTTCCTGTACTGTCTCCCAGGCAATAAAGAATTATCCGTGTGCCGAGAAATGGCTAGAAGCATGGGGTTCCCAAAACTCGAAGCTGGCCTTTGCGCCATGACGAAGGACGATCTTGCGGATAGCCTGGCATACAATAGTCTGAAGGTACAAAAATTGTGAATTTTGAAGTTTATGAATTTTGAATTAGTTTTTTGCTCTTATGTTAACTCATTCATTCTTTTGAATAGGGCTTAATACTCAGCAATGCCTTAAGGGCTCAGAAGAATGCCGAAGATGAGAGTTGCACCATTGCTCTCAACAACCTTCGAACAGAGGTTATCAGGCTAAGAAACGAAGCCTTGGAGAAGGACAAAATTCTACTTACATTAGTGGAAAAAATGAAGGAAGACGAAGCTAACTCTAAAACTCAAGCCGAAGCTCAGAAGCATGAAATCGAAGATCTTCGTAAACAACTAGCCCGAGCCAAAGAAGAACGCATTCTTGAAGAAACAAAACGAGAATTAAGCGATCAATGGGCAGATCATTTGGAAGTAAATGTTAAAGAGATTCGTGCTTCGAAGAAGAGGTGCTACGATAAATCCATAGAATGTGTTAAGAAAATAAAATCCAGCTTCGCCAGCGTTGGCGCGTTCTCTAGTGAAGAAAATTTCACAAGAGGAAATCCAGAAGGCCCAATTGAATGGATTAGTCGCGAAGCTGATGTCTTCGACGAAATCTTGAATAGTCACGGGGACATTTGTGTTTTTTCGGGTGCCAGGGGAATTGTTACCATTTTAGAGAAGAAAGGGTGCGAGCATGTAAAATCTTTGGCACAGTCTGAAGCTGCTTTGTCCCCTGAAGATATCACAGACCCTTCAGCCGAAGCAAGCCAGGTTGGTGGAAAATTTTTCACTGACATTTGGGACAATGGCGGCCGAAAAATGGCTCAAGAGATCATTCAGAGAAGTGAAAAAGGCATCCATAATGCTAGGGAGGTAGCGAGAGCTGCTGAAAAAAACACAGGGCCCGAAGGGCAAATAGGTATTAATTAGTGATTTTTATTTTGTTGTAATTTTTGATTTTGAACTTTATTCGTAGTTTGTAATAGTAATATAGCCGTGTCCTCTCCTCCCTCAGAACCCGCTGAGGCATCTACGGACCCTCCCCCGAAGGGAGACGACGAAATTAGGCAAATGGCCGAAGCCATCATGGACGAAGTTGTCAATCAGCTGCTAAACGAAGCTGCAGAAGTAGTTCTTAGGGAAGATTAAATGCTATTGTAAAAGTACTTGGAACATGACAAGCGTAAAACTTTGTAACTTTGAATGTAATATATAATCTATTTACGGTTCAATTCTTTACGATGCATGAAATTTTTTCATACATACCGCTTTTTGAGCCTTCGGCGAAAAAACACCTTCCCTTCTTTTCATGCTTCGTAAAGAAAATCTTTTATGTGTCACAAGAATTACCATATTTCTTTGATGAAGAATATCCAAACTTTATGAAAACATTCTTTGAATCCATAAAAAAGTTTTATGTTGCCTCTCAAATGAAGCTACACTTCTTCTCAATTTATCTTGTGCCTTGGCACGATTTTCTCTTTTTCAAAACATTCTTCGAAGATCAATGCTGTGTCCCCTTCCTGTTCTCCATGCGAAATGATGGATGATGCTTATGTTATGCAAAATGATGTAATGATGTTATGTTATGCAAAATGACATTTATGCTGAAAATACACAAATCCCTGCCATAGAGCACACAATCTTTTTATCTCAGCGTTGACTTTTCGCTGTAAGCCTCCCTTAGGAGCTTCTTCGCTTTTTACTTTCAGCGGAATCAGCGTTTATTTTTCGCTGTAAGCCTCCCTTAGGAGCTTCTTCGCCTTTTACTTTCAGCGGAATCAGCGTTTATTTTTCGCTGTAAGCTCTGCATTCCCTTTGGAACGACTTTCGAGCCGAAAACTTACACTACGCTCCCTTAGGAACGACTTTTTATTACTTCAAAAAAGTTACGGCTCATTCCTTAGAACAAGTTTTCGATAATCCGAAGGTTCTCCGTGCCTCCATAAATTCTTGTGCTTCGGTAACTCAAGCCTTTGGAGGAGATATATTTTCATTATGATAATACGGTAAACTGTTACAAGGATTTGAAAAACAATAAAAAACACTTAAACTCCCCATAATTGTTCTTTACTGCGAAGAAAATAAAACTGAATGTGAAAGCATAAAAAACTGCTGTGGGAGTAGGATATTTTGTCAGTAAATGTGCTTCGACTCTGGCACAGTGCTATTGACTGTGCGAGCTTCGGATTCTTCTCTGAAGTCCCTCTGGGGGTGAGAGTGTTGGCTCCCTTCTGGCTGCGAAGCTCGTTGTATTGGTGGTGGCGGTGGAAGCTGTTGCCAGGAAGCTTGGGGTTGGCTTGCCAAAGCAACATAGGCTGCAGGGTGATTGCCTACATATTCTGGAATGTAAGGTGAATGGTACGAAGCAGTATGCATGACCTGCTTCGGCTGGTTCTGTTGTGCAGCAGCTTCTGCTAGCTCCTTTTGCTTCTGGATGGTAATGTGACACATCCTGGTGGTGTGGCCCTTACCTTCACCACAGAATAGGCAGTATATTTTTCTTGGTTGATCCCCAAATCTTCCCTCGAAGCCCCTGGCGCCTCTGCCCCTTGGCGCTGGCGGCCGGAAGGAGCTTTGCTGTTGCCCCGAAGCTTGCGAGGAGCACTGTGGCCTTTGCTGTTGACTCCCTTTGTCGTCATTTTGAGTAGAATTGTGAATTGGCCTGACGTGCCTTGGATAAAATCTTCCTCCGAAGCCCCTAGTCATTTCAGAGAACCTGAGAGCTTCCTCCCTTCTTTGGCGAAAATCATTGTCAGCTCGAATGTACTCGTCCATCTTCTGGAGCAGCTTCTCCAGAGTTTGAGGAGGCTTCCTGGCAAAGTACTGAGTTGCAGGTCCTGGCCGAAGCCCCTTGATCATGGCCTCAATGACAATTTCATTGGGCACTGTTGGTGCCTGTGCCCTCAGACGTAGGAACCTTCAGACATATGCCTGAAGGTATTCTTCGTGATCCTGGGTGCACTGGAATAAAGCTTGAGCAGTGACTGGCTTCGTCTGAAACCCTTGGAAGCTGGTTATCAGCATATCCTTCAACTTTTGCCATGAGGTGATTGTCCCTGGCCTAAGGGAAGAGTACCAAGTTTGTGCAACGCTCCTGACAGCCATGACGAAGGACTTTGCCATGACCGCCGTGTTGCCACCGTACGAAGATATAGTTGCCTCATAGCTCATCAAGAATTGTTTTGGGTCTGAATGACCGTCGTACATGGGGAGCTAAGGCGGCTTGTAAGACTGTGGCCAAGGAACAGCCTGCAGTTCTGTTGACAAGGGAGAAGCATCATCAAAAGCAAAATTTCCATGATGGAAATCTTCATACCAGTCATCCTCGTTGTAGAAACCCTCTTGATGAAGCTCTCTGTGCGGGGGCCTTTGATTCTGGTCATCTTGAGCGAGATGTCGAAGCTCTTCAGAGGCTTCATCTATCTGCTTTTGAAGATCAGCTAGACGAGCCATCTTCTCCTTCTTCCGTTGAACCTGTTGATGGAGCATCTCCATTTTTTGTATTTCTTGGTCCAAGTCATCTTCCGGAGGCGTTGGACTGATGGCCTTCCTCTTCTGGCTTCGGGCCTCCCTAAGAGAGACGACATCCTGATTGGGGTCCAGCGGCTGCAGATTGGCAGCCCCTGTCGTTGAAGCTTTTTTCGGCGGCATGACGAAGGTGACGCTTGCCGAAGGTTTTCAAAACCCAAAAAGTGGAAGTGAGTTGACTGGAGGTGGGCGCCAATGTTGGAGGCTTGTTCTCAAATGCTATGAATTAAGAACAAGACAACATAAAAGTGTTAAATGTCGAGCTCCTTCGTCCTTAGAAACAGTATATCCCTTCGGGTATAATGAATCTCGGACGAAGGTTACGAAGGAAAAGACCTTCGTTAGGTTGATAAATGGTTAAACAGAGTAATTATATATATAATGTGCGAGTAATAATACCAGCATTATCATCGATATATTTCCATTATTAAATTCATAAAAACGAATTACAAATGTACCTTCAGATTGATGTAAAGTAAAGGTACAAACGTGATGCGAAAAAGCGTATGCCAAGTCAGCGTGAACAGTACGAGAGTACTGTTCACCTATTTATAGGCACGGGACGCAGCCCGTGTAAAATTACATTGATGCCCTTTACATTTATCAATAACTACATTAATTCTTCGAGGACCAATTTGGCTTTTCATCTTTAAGTCGGTTCCTCTTTTCTGTTATTGTGCCGACGCCTTTCTGCACATAGCTTCGTGATCGTCTTATCCTTCGTCATGATCGTTTTTCATTCTAGTCACGCTTCGTCTTAACCATGCTCTTGTATATTCGCGACCTGACTCCGAAGGTGCCTGTTCCGAAGGTGCCTGTTCACATATTACACTTGGAAAATATTATCAAACTATGCTTTTGAGGACCTTCGGGAGCCGAAGGCCCCCAACAATTACTAGTCCAAGGAGGCTAGTAAACACATTTATACAACAGATGATTCTAGATCTGCCTACACGAGACAAACCTATAAAGGTGGCGATCAACTTTAAGAGTTGGTCCACAACTCGGGATATGTCATCAGAGTGGGGCTGAAGCAGCCCGATATACGCAGCGAAGCAAATCAGCGGTCCAACAGCCATAGGCAAGGTTGGGAACAGTTGTAACTCTTACCCGATCTCCTTTTATGAAAAACAACAAATAAGCAAGGGTGAGTACAAACGTACTCAGCAGCCCACCTTCACCCACGGAATGGGGAAATCAGATATAATGCATGGAATATGTGGAGCTCAGGATATTTTGCAGAAACAACAATATTTTATGCAGGGTTGTTTTGAAAAACATTTTGTATTTTGCAAAGCGCATCCTCTCCAAAAGGAGCAGGAAGTTTTTCAATATGGAACAAAATCCCCTGGACTAAACCATCCAGGTATCTCAACAGTTTCCCACCGGTTTTCATTTTCAAAAACAGCTACTGGACTTCCTGTCCACCATAGCTCACGGCTCAACCGCCAGACCTTTTAAAAACCACTTTTCTCAAAAGCACCCTTTTTTTAAAACAAACACTAATTGCCATACCACACCAGACTCATCCATTCCAGTGGACACGGACTATTCGAATAGGTTTTCAAACTCTGCGCAGAGGTGTACACTTTACCCACTAGTCCGGCTCTGCGATCTCATAGCTAGTGAGACCCAAATCCGAATCTCTTTCTTTCCTCGCACGTCCTTACCTTAGCGGTTATACCGGAAGGACTCAGGCCACCGCCATGCCTAAACCAAACAAACCATTCCCCCTCCTTATCCTCCCGGTGCTCCCCAGCCTTCATAACCCTATGGTTTGGACCATACGAGTTCAGATTGAGTGACTGCCCATACAGTCTCGAGTGGTTGCACTTGTCATGAGTACAGGTAGTGAAGGATGACAAACCGATCCTTATATGAGGGGACAATCCTTCTGCTCACACCTAAACCAGCTGAGCCATCACCTTAGGCCCTCCCCTAAACCAGGGAGTCCCTGATCATCCCTACTCAAAGGTGATAAGGGTGAAAACCCTTCATCATACACATTTTGAAAAGCATTTTCTTTTGAAAACTCACACCTTTTCTCAAATCATTTGTAACAAATATATCAGGATAGAGTGCGGCAGGCGGCTGGGTGGCCATAATAAATTGTCTCAAAATCATATCATGCATAAAATAACAGGCTGAGGGTTGTGGTTGAAAAACATAGGTAATTTATGCATCAAAGGGATCCAGTGAGCTTGTCGTGCTTATCCGGCGAAGGGGTAGGGGAGATCGCTGAACTGGCTTCTGGCTCCACTGCCTGGCGTAGACTTGCAGATTTGGCCTCCACGAGACAGCACGAATGCTCCGATAACTATGCGACATGAACAAGCAAACATACAAACCAGCAAGTATACTAACAAATAATTAGTATAGTGGTCAGAATAGCGATATATGGATGGGTAGAGTCTTGAGTAGAATATGTGTCATGTGGTGTTGAGATACTACTAGTGGTGGAGTGGAGGTGCTTACCAGGAGGGTGGACTAGAGGCGAAGCGACACTATGCGTGTAGCCGGCAGAGCGGAGTAACTGAGTGGGTGGGGTGTTTGCCTTGGCTGAGGGTGTTGAGTGTGTGTGGAGAGGGAGAGGGTAGCTAGGTGTATTTATAGCTGGGTGTATGTGGTGTAGCACAACGAAGTTCACTGTTGGTGAGAATAGTGACGAATGAATCATCTGACTTAGTATGAATAGGAGAGTTATAGGTAGAATATGGGACAAGAGTATTTTGGGAGTTTTCTAGAACATGAACCATGCTTAAGGGATGACATGGTTGGATAGGGAATAGTTTGATAAGAATTTAGAAACAAGAATTATTGGAATCAGAGTTTGGAAGCCTGCTTCAAAGGAATCTCAAAGTTAAGCATGCTCAACTTGGAGAAACCTGGGATGGGTGACCAGATGGGAAGTTCCCACTGGAAGGAAAATCACAGTCACCAAAGTTCGTATGACTGGAATATGGGTCTGGCTGGTCTTAGGTGGACTGGACAGCATGATGGATGAGTAGTTGAAATTTGGGGTGATCGGATGATCGATGAATAGTAACGATGAGTAATAACGATGAATAGTAATGATGAATAGTGACGACGAAAAAGATACCATAGGTATCGTCGACGAATAGAAACGATGATGAATAGTAACAATGAATAGTAACGATGATGAATCGTGTTGGTGAATAGTAATGATGGTGAATAGTGTCGATAAATAGTAATGGTAAATAGTAATGGTAAATAGTAACGATGAATAGTGACGATGACTAGTAATGGTGAATAGTGATGGTGAATAGTTCGTATAAACGAACGATGAACGATGAATAGTGACGATGAACGAACGATCGGAATTTCGGCAGCAAAACGGCAGGACAAAGATTATCTGGAAGAACGATGAATAGGGACTATGAACGAACGATGAATAGGAACCATGAACGAATGATGAACGATCGAATGATCGAACAAACGAACGATCGGAATTTCGGCAGCATAACGGCAGGAAAAAGATTATTTGGACGAACGAACGGACGAACAATCAAACGTTCGGACGAACGGACGAACGAACCATGAACGATCGGACGAACGATCGAACGATCGGACGAACGAACGAACAAACTAAGAATAGGGGGACGAACGATCGAAGAATGACCGAACGATCCTTGTGCTAGTGTGTGCTTGTGTGGGAAGTGGAGTGGGCATGTGTGTGGGGGAGGAGAGTTGCCATGAAATGGCTTGGGGTGGGATGAGAGGAGGCCCTTGCCCCTCTATTTATAGCCATGGTGGGGGGATTAGGGGGAGGGATGACAGGATTAGTGGGAGGATGAGAGGATTAGTGGGAGATTAGCATGGATTTGTCTTATATGAGTGTAATTAGCTTGTAGAGCTCACCGTATGACACCGGAGGCGTACGTATATGTATGAGCATGAGGAAAGTGATGAGCAAAATATTTGTAGGGACTTGAAAAATGATTCTGAAGGTATTTCTCAAGAGGAAAATACTTGGAGAGTTATCGGTGGAATATTTGGGCAGTATTTCTGGAAACAACTTGAAGGGGATCACTGGTGAAATATCTAGGCAGTATTTCCGAAAAGAATTTGAGGGTGATCACTGGGGAAATATTTGTAGGATATTTTGAGAAGGATTTTGGAGAGAATATAGACCACTATATTTTATTTGTTGATATCAACTCGCAAACAAACATTTTGAAACGAAATTTAAAATTCATTTTGAATTTAGAGCGAGTTTGAGAAAATTTCAAGATTTGAATTTTTGGGATGCTACAGATCTACCCCACTTAAAATGAATCTCGTCCTCGAGATTCGGCTTAGAAGGGTTATGGGTATAGCTTTACTTCAGCTACATATCTTCACTTTGCAGACTCTTCGAGGAGATGAAACTTCAACAAAATCTGGCATTTGAGGAGCATCCGGCTGATGATTGTAAACGCTGATTCTGGCTACTCAAGGATCATCTTCAAGCTTCTAGGTTTTGCTTGGCAGATAGCTTATTGAGGAAGCATTGATGCCAACACACAAACATTCCTCTTACGAACTTCCACATGGATTTCTTCTTTGATTGGTCTTCTAGTGCTTCATCAACAAAACTTGGGTGACCACTTCTCATCTAGAAACTTATATGCTTCGATGATCTGGTCCTCCACAAGCTTGCTACAGGCCTTCTTCTTTTTCTCCATGTAGGGAACCTTACTGGAACACTACCCCACTTAAAAAGAATGAGGGTAGAACTCTTGAATCTTGGGGATTTGAACTCCTTGAAGTACCTCATAACAAGGGTGTTACGGGGCCTTCTTCTGCTGTTGCTACTTGAGCAGGCTACGGAGAAATGACTGACACGGGGTTGATTTTGGGAGAACCTTCTTCGCATCTTCTCTTCACTATCTTCTTTTCACTGACCCTTTATTTCTCTTTGCTCTTCCCATTGGAGGATTCTATCAAAGAGTATTACCATCATATAGAGGAGGAAACCAAAGGCTATGAACCATGTGCAACAGTCTTCAACCCAAGAATCACCAAGCATTGTGATCTTAGGGGCGGGGGAGTGGAAAATGGAGTTGCTTGCGATTTGGCAGAGGGAGTTTTATCGGGAGTGTTTTGCTTTGAGCGGAATAGGAACTGAGGGAGTTGTTGGGGGGTTTTATCATGTGTGTGCTTTGCTTTGAGTGAGATGGGAGTTGAGGGAGCTGGTGGGGGGTTTTATAGGCGAGTGGTGGTGGTCGGTTGCGAAGTGGTGGTGATGGAGCAGGTGACACGAGGTAGCAAGTGCAATGGAGGGGAAGGGGGGTCTGGTGTTGCCGACGATAATGGCGGTGGGTGCGCTGCAAAGGGGGTGGGCGGCGGTGATTGGAGGCGGGGCACGTGTGCGGGGAGCATGGGTGAGTGGTGGGGTTAATGACCCTGATGTTTGTGGTCTCTGGTTCCAAGAATCTTTGCCTCTCTGTATGGTAATAACTTATTCTGTCCTCTTTTTCTGTTTACTTTGATTCAGGGGCAGTGCTTTGATTCTCACGGTCGGTCCTTTTGACTAAGCAGATGGATAGGTTTCTTCTGTAGCTTATTCCAGGCTTCAAGGGTAAGCTTCTCGGTATCTTCTTGGGTAAGGCACTTTTCTCTTGAGAAGGGTTAAGATGAGAATGGAAGCATAAGGTGAGGATTAGCTCTAATTTGTGATCTATGTTTTTAGAGAAAACCTTTCTTAAAAAGAAATAAAACACACAAACTCAACAATGATAAGCACAAACAAATCAAATGTTTTGAATAAGGGAAGAATAGAGTTTTTCCATAGCACGGACTACTCAGATTCGTGGGCTAAGCATAACTATTATTGCTTGGCTCCTGAATTGAGAACTATGCTAAATGCGACTTATGAGCACTAACGTTTAAAGCATCACATATGCACTCAAAAGGGGAGAAAACATCAAGCGAAATTCATTTTGAAATGCCCTAGAAGGCCACACAATTAGAGTTTTGCAAAACACGAGTCTACACGATTACCTCTCATACATGCAGGGATCTAGCCAAAGTGAAGAAAAACTTCACTACCCAATGCATGCAGAGGACTGTGCATAACTAACTCAGATATGGCAGTTTCTCTTCTAGCAAGGCTGGCACACAACTTCAATCTGAGACATCTCCTGGATGGGTCAAGAGGGAGCTGATGTTGATGACTTCTTCTGGCGGCGACTGAGATGGCAGGACGGGGTTGAACTCTTCTTCAAGCGGGACTGGCTCTTGTAGCTCCTCAGAGGGCGGCGGTGCTAGCGGGGTGCTTGCAGCTTCTTCCTTGACCTCATGGGACGGTGCTGGAATCTTCTTGATGGTGAGGGGATCAAACAACTCTGGCGGGGATCTTGGGAGGACTCGGGGTGCTCTTGCTTATCCATAACCTAAGGGAAGACTGGAATTCCTTCCAAGACTATGGCTCCTTCTGGGAGTTCCCAAGCCTTCTTCTCTCCTCTGATAGAGACCGGGTGACCTTCAAGAAACTGGAAATCTTCAGCTCTTCTAGGTTGAACTGGGTTGGATGAAGCGGGCTCTACGTTGGTTATGGGTTACCAAGTAGGCCTCCATCAACTTCTGGACGTGCTCATCCTTGGCTTGCTTTAGGGCTTCAACAACAATGACTTCACGACTTTCCAAGGCAGCTACACGGGCTTGAGCTGAGGTGAGATCCACATGGAGCTTACGGTTGAGCTTCTCTGCATCTTCTGCTCGGGCAATCATCTGACGGTGGTGCTGAGCCAAGAAATCATACTGGGCATCCAGGGTGAGCAAGTATACAGTGAGGTACACGACTGTGGGGTTGTCCTCAAGCAACTGCTGCACTTCCAATGCACGCATCCTGGCCATCCAAACGGGACGGTTTCTCTGAAAGGGCAGAAAGAATCTGAGCGGGTTGTCGGCCACTTCTTCTTCATAGATCTAACACAGGGCCCTCAATGCCTTGCGGGTGACGACTTGGTAGGTGTCTTTGAATCTGTGCCCAGCAGCAGTGACACTCCATTCCACATGGTGCAGACTAGATCCAATGTATACAGTCACGACACACTTCTCTGTGCCATTCTCGATGAATTCACGACCATCATACTCTGGCTGGCTCCTGATTCTGAGGTGAACTGTGCATGCTCTCAGCAACTTGGGGAAACCATCTTCATTCTGGCAAAAGCTGGTTTAGCAGCGAACCTCCATCTGACTTCTGAGAGAAGGAAAGGGGGAAAGCATTTTTGAAATGAAGGGATGAGAGCAAGAATTTTTTTAAGAAAATAGTTTTGACTCAAAAACTTTTTGGATCAGGCTAAGGGTTACGTCCTGCGGCCTACCTAACAGCTCCGATACCACCTGTAGCGCCCTAGTCCTCTGGGACTCAAATGTGAAACAATTACTAGTCCCAGGAGGCTAGTAAACACATTTATACAACAGATGATTCCAGATCTGCCTACACAAGACAAACCTATAAAGGTGGCGATCAACTTTAAGAGTTGGTCCACAACTCGGGACATGTCATCAGAGTGGGGCTGAAGCAGCCCGATATACGCAGCGAAGCAAATCAGCGGTCCAACAGCCACAGGCAAGGTTGGGAACAGACATAACTCTTACCCGATCTCCTTTTCTGAAAAACAACAAATAAGCAAGGGTGAGTATAAACGTACTCAGCAGCCCACCTTCACCCGTGGAATGGGGAAATCAGATATAATGCATGGAATATGTGGAGCTCAGGATATTTTGCAGAAACAACAATATTTTATGCAGGGTTGTTTTGAAAAACATTTTGTATTTTGCAAAGCGCATCCTCTCCAAAAGGAGCAGGAAATTTTTCAATATAGAACAAAATCCCCTGGACTAAACCATCTAGGTATCTCAACAGTTTCCCACTGGTTTTCATTTTCAAAAACAGCTACTGGACTTCCCGTCCACCATAGCTCATGGCTCAACCGCCGGACCTTTTAAAAAACACTTTTCTCAAAAGCACCTTTTTTTAAAACAAACACTAATTGCCATACCACACCAGACTCGTCCATTCCAGTGGACACGGACTATTCGAATAGGTTTTCAAACTCTGCGCAGAGGTGTACACTTTACCCACTAGTCCGGCTCTGCGATCTCATAGCTAGTGAGACCCGAATCCGAATCTCTTTCTTTCCTCACACGTCCTTACCTTAGCGGTTATACTAGAAGGACTCAGGCCACTGCCATGCCCAAACCAGACAAAACATTCCCCCTCCTTATCCTCCCGGTGCTCCCCAGCCTTCATAACCCAGAGTTTGGACCGTACGAGTTCAGATTGAGTGACTGCCCATACAGTCTCGAGTGGTTGTACTTGTCATGAGTACAGATAGTGAAGGTTGACAAACCGGTCCTTATATGAGGGGGAATTTCCTTCTGCTCACACCTAAACCAGCTGAGCCATCACCTTAGGCCCTCCCCTAAACCACGGAGTCCCTGATCATCCCTACTCAAAGGTGATAAGGGTGAAAACCCTTCATCATACACATTTTTAAAAGCATTTTCTTTTGAAAACTCACACCTTTTCTCAAATCATTTGTAACAAATATATCAGGGATTGATTGCGGCAAGACGGCTGGGTGGCCATAATAACTTGTCTCAAAATCATATCATGCATAAAATAACAGGCTGAGGGTTGTGGTTGAAAAACATAGATAATTTATGCATCAATTGGATCCAGTGAGCTTGCCGTGCTTATCCGGCGAAGGGGGAAGGAGAGCTCGCAGAACTGGCTTCTGGCTCCATTGCCTTGCGTAGACTTGCAGATCTAGCCTCCACAAGACGGCACGATTGCTCCAATAACTATGCGACATGAACAAGCAAACATACAAACCAGCAAGTATACCAACAAATAATTAGTATAGTGGTCAGAATAGCGATATATGGATGGGTAGAGTCTTGAGTAGAATCTGTGTCATGTGGTGTTGAGATACTACTAGTGGTGGAGCAGAGGTGCTTACCAGGAGGGTGGACTGGAGGCGAAGCGACACTATGCGTGTAGCCGGCAGAGCGAAGTAACTGAGTGGGTGGGGTGTTTGTCTTGGCTGAGGGTGTTGAGTGTGTGTGGAGAGGGAGAGGGTACCTGGGTGTATTTATAGCTGGGTGTATGTGGTGTAGCACAGCAAAGTTCACTGTTAGTGAGAATAGTGACGAATGAATCATCTGACTTAGTATGAACAGGAGAGTTATAGGCAGAATATGGGACAAGAGTATTTTGGGAGTTTTCTGGAACATGAACCATGCTTAAGGGATAACATGGTTGGATAGGGAATAGTTTGATAAGAATTTAGAAACAAGAATTATTGGAATCAAAGTTTGGAAGCCTGGTTCAAAGGAATCTCAAAGTTAAGCATGCTCAACTTGGAGAAACCTGGGATGGGTGACCAGATGGGAAGTTCCCACTGGAAGGAAAATCACAGTCACCGAAGTTCGTATGACTGGAATATGGGTCTGGCTGGTCTTAGGTGGACTGGACAGCATGATGGATGAGTAGTTGAAATTTGGGGTGATCGGATGATTGATGAATAGTAACGATGAATAATAACGATGAATAGTAATGATGAATAGTGACGACGAAAAAGTTACCATAGATATTATCGATGAATAGTAACGATGATGAATAGTAACAATGAATAGTGACGATGATAAATCGTGTCGGTGAATAGCAATGATGGTGAATAGTGTCGATGAATAGTAACAATGATGAATAGTATGGTGAATAGTAATGGTGAATAGTGATGGTGAATAGTCGTATGAACGAACGATGAACGATGAATAGTGACGATGAACGGACGATGAACGATGAATAGGAACTATGAACGAACGGATGAACGATCGAATGATCGGACGAATGAACGATCGGAATTACGGCAGCATAACGGCAGGACAAAGATTATCTGGAAGAACGATGAATAGGGACTATGAACGAACGATGAACGATGAATAGGAACTGTGAACGAATGATGAACGATCGAATGATCGAACGAACGAACGATTGGAATTTCGGCAGCATAACGGTAGGAAAAAGATTATTTGGACGAACGAACGGACGAACGATCGAACGATCGGACGAACGGACGAACGAACCATGAACGATCGGACGAACGAACGAACAAACTAAGAACAGGGGGACAAACGATCGAAGAACGACCGAACGATCCTTGTGCTAGTGTGTGCTTGTGTGGGAAGTGGAGTGGGCGTGTGTGGGGGGAGGAGAGTTGCCATGAAATGGCTTGGGGTGGGATGAGTGGAGGCCCTTGCCCCTCTATTTATAGCCATGGTGGGGGGATTAGGGGGAGGGATGAGAGGATTAGTGGGAGGATGAGAGGATTAGTGGGAGATTAGCATGGATTTGTCTTATATGAGTGTAATTAGCTTGTAGAGCTCACCGTATGACACTGGAGGCATACGTATACGTATGAGCATGAGGAAAGTTATGAAGAAAATATTTGTAGGGACTTGAAAAATGATTCTGAATGTATTTCTCAAGAGGAAAATACTTGGAGAGTTATCGGTGGAATATTTGGGCAGTATTTCTGGAAACAACTTGAAGGGGATCACTGGTGAAATATCTAGGCAGTATTTCTGAAAAGAATTTGAGGGTGATCACTGGAGAAATATTTGTAGGATATTTTGAGGAGGATTTTAGAAAGAATATAGACCACTATATTTTATTTGTTGATATCAACTCGCAAACAAACATTTTGAAACGAAATTTAAAATTCATTTTGAATTTAGAGCGAGTTTGAGAAAATTTTGAAGATTTGAATTTTTTGGATGCTACAAATACCCAAACTAGTGAATATTAAGGGAGTTGATCTCATCATATCTTGTGTCACCTATTTATTAGAACATGTGAATCACATATTAAAAAGTGAATAATTAAACCCACGACACATAAATAACCTATGCATCATGCTGAAGTTCAATTGTATGTGTATTCACTCATAAAGATAATGATAATAGAAATGTACTAATGATGTAATAGGCCTTAAACCTAAATTGGAAATTAGGGTTTGGAGAAAAGAAAGAAGAACACTATACAAAAATAAAGAAAAATAAACATATAAATAATTAAACCCCTTCTATACTACTATGTTCAATTTGTACATTTAAAGGGAGTACAATTTCACAACTAAAAATTCAGTTCAAATTTGAAATAAAAAATTAGAAAAAAAAGAAAGAAAAATAAAAAAAAAAGAAAAAAGAAAGAACCTTACTTGGGCCTGGATCCCTGTTTCGGCCCATTCTCCACCGCGAAGGGTTGGCGCCGACTGGTGGGCCACCCCTGTCAGTTGCACGCGCGCCTGGCGACACTGATGGATGGGCCGCACTAGCCAGTTGACTGACCACGCGATACCGCTGAAACCGCCTTCGCTGTCATGATGGGCCTACTCCTCAGTCACCGTATCTCCGTCGCTCTCCGTGGGTCCGGGTGGTCAGCTCCTGTCTAGGCCGGCTGGTTGTGGTGGCCCTAGCTGTGCGCTTATATGAGTGGAGGAAACTTCCCAGTCGCGTACATCCGCACCATCTCACCCCCAAAAGCCTCGCGAACCATAGAGGACTGAGGGGGCCGCCGTTCGCGAAATCCACGAGAAACACTGTCATGCCCAGAATTGTTGGCCAGGGGGAAATTGTCAGGCCTCGGCCGCGCATGCGTGTGGCCCGTCTGGGCGAATTGTTGACCAGGGCGACACCAATTGCTCACTGGAGTAGCATTTTCCGTCGAACTGGTGTTTGCGCTGTGGTCACCGTAAACCGTGTGGCAGTCCAAGGTATGTACCACCTCATCTAGTTCGCCTCAACCCCCTATGCACCCTGTGCTAGCCGAACGTTAGTTCTAGAGCTCGGATCCCCTGATCGACGCCTCCGGTGCGAAGCGAGGTGGTGGCAAGGTTTGCCGCCGTACTCTGTCGCGGCGAAGGGAAGAAGACGATCCGGGTGCCGTCGATATGCTCATGGATGGGTTCGATCGGATTGCGCGTACCTTTTCGCGCGATTAGATCTCGACCGTAGGATTGGAATTGAACGGGCAAGGGTAGATGGTAGCTATTTGAATCTGAGCCGTTGATATTCGATCCAACAGTGCCTAGGCGCGCTGATTTGGATCACATGCGATTTAATCTAGGACCTTCGTGGCGGATTGAACGGTTAGGATCTACCAATACCCTTTCGACCGAGTATTTTACTTAAGAGTCCTCGAAGAATTTTAGAATCAACTCGTAGTCCACCACGTAGTTGCCCGTGTCTCAGAATTCTTGTGCACAGGCCCCTAAGTTTCTATTTAATTGTGCACACGGTCCAAGGTGTTAGAAAAATCAGAAAAGTAAATGGAGAAAATGATTTGTTGACTAAAGAAATTCCCAAATCTTGATTAATTCATATAAAATTCATTTTAACTCCTTTTTAGTTCATTCCAGTTGCTATAATTTTGTAATAATATTGTTTATCACTTAGTACCACTGTTTTAGCATGAAACTCATATTAAATTTGATCACTTAATTAATCTTGTACCAAACACATAAAACCTTCGAAAATTCATAACTCAAAATCTGTAACTCCGAATTTAGTGATTCTTGTTCCTATGATCTTGTTTCGATGCGTAGATTATTATTATGTATTATGTATTCATGTTTGGTGTGATGTTAATTTCTGCTATACCATGTTTGTTTGTACTGTTGCGAGTAGACGAGCAAGCCAGAGAGGATCCAGGTGTTCAGCAGGTAGAAGTTACTGAGCAGGAGCCCATTGAAGGCAAGTTGTGTCCTTGACCACTTTTATTTATCCAATAATATTCATTATAATCATTTTATCATGCATAGGCTTAATTTTGATGGGACTCAATAGGTCGCCCTAGTCTGGTTATCTTTTCACCTTGTTTACCCCTGAATTTTTGGGTAGTCATAGCTATTGCTATACATGGATTTGGGTGTTGAGATAACTATTACACATGATTATTCTTTATTACTGTTCTATTTCTGTTCATGATAAGACAACTATGTTAATTGGAACATCGAGCTTAACTTGAGAAACACGTGCCACTGCAAGGGTGGAATGGGACACCCTTGGCTGACTAACTAGGAAAGCTAGTAAAGGACTACCTTACCCGATAGGGACAAGAGTAGTAGGGGAGTAGACGTGTAGGGAGGTTCTCGAGTTGATTTTGCTGTGATAGCGATCAGACGGGAGATTTAAAATTTTAAGCATAATGTGAAACTCAAAAAAATAAATAATAGGAGGATTGTATATTTATTTGAGTGAATACTCCTTTCATCAATACTATACTTAGAGGCATTTATTAAAGTAAGTAATAAATAAAGAAGTAAAAGAAACTTGGCATCCATTATGGACTTTGGGTAATCTAAGAAAGTTTATTCTTTTACTTGAATAGATATGTTTTCAAATAGGAAATTATATAGAAGATCCTTGTATGAGTTAATTCATTGAATAAATACATTTATAAATATCTTCTAAAATATTTAAGCTAAGGTATCTTGTAATTAATAATAAAGATTAGAGATTAGGTTTTTAATGTATATTATGTGAGCATAATTGGTGTATTCAAAATCATTTTTCATAGATATGGTAAAATAAAAATGAATAAAATTATGGATTTGCATTCATACTGAGTTCTTTTGTTTGTTCATTAAAATTTGAGTGCAAATTCATAACCAAAATTTAATGAAGTTTGAAATTTAGGGAAAAAATGAAAACAGAAATACATAAAAAGAGGAAGACTCCATTATGCGCCATGGGCCGTATCCTCCCTGTGCCGACCCATTTACTTCTCATCTGCGTAGCCCAGTTCCTGCAAATGGCGCTGACGCGCGAGCGCCAACCGTTGGACACACTCACCGTGCGGGCCGCGTGAGCGTGGCACTGGCAAACTGGGCCCCTCACCAGTCGCCCATCTCCGCGCGCGATGGTGTCTTTACCTGGTGACGCTGTGCTGTGGGCCCGGGGTGTAAGCTGTGTCTTCTTTGTAACAAACCGCGAGCACTTCGCAACCAAATCAACCCAGCTCGCCTAGAAATCCGGTGGTCCTAGTTCTGATTCCCTCCCAACCGGCTGAATAAAAGCGGGCGCCAGAGACCCCCACACATCCAACCTTCATCGCATCTGGCCGAGAGTCTAGAATCCTTGAAAAATTCAGAATTAATTTAGAAAAAAAGGATTTTTAGTACAAAAATAAATCCAAAAACTTATTTAATTCATATTTAATTCATTTTAACTCCAAATTGAGTCATTTCAGTTGCATTAGGTTCATAATAATATTGTTTATTCCCCAGTAACTTTATTTTATTATGAAACATAGGTGGGAATTATGCACTTAATTTCTTTTGTACCCCACACTTAAATCTTTAGGAAATCATAACTTTTTAACCGTAACTACGATTTTGATAATTCTCAAACCCACGATCTCGTAGCGACGCGTAGATTATTATTATGCAGTTTGTTCTTATGTTTGGGGTGATGTTAAATTTTGTCTATACCATGTTTGTTTGTATTTCTACGACTAGCAGTGAGGTCACGAGAATCTGAAGATCATCCTGGTACCTGGAATCTCAAGTCCCAGGCAAGTTGTGCCCTTGATCACTTCTTTTACCCATCATGTTTTTATTAATCATAATGATCTGTATAGGTTAATCTTGATGGGACCCAGTAGGTTACCCTAGTTTGACTATCTTTATACCTTTTTTACCCCTAAATTTTTGGGTAGTACTTGCTATTGCTTTATGTGGTTTTTGGTATAGAGATACACATTGTTCATGATCATACTTTTATTATCAGTTTGTTATTTACTGTTCATGATAAGATCACTATGTTAATTGAAACATGGAGTGACCACCCGGGAAAACAGTGCTACCACAAGGGTGGTATGGGATGCCCTTGGCTGACTAATTAGGAAAGCTAGTGGAGGACTACCTTACCCGAAAGGGGCAAGGGCAGTAGGGGAGTGGTTAGTGTAGGGAGGCCCTTGGGTTGATTTTGCTGCGATGGCGGTCAGACGAGGGGTCCTTGCATTGGAGCTTCCTAGAAACTGTAGCGGGTTTTCTGAAGCTAGTGGAACTTTGTAAAGGCCTCGTAGTGTTACCCTGCCTCGCCTCCTTGGAAGAGGTGTATGGAAGTGGCCTTCCCTTGGCAGATGGGTAACATGACTTGTGGGTAAAGATGCGCAACCTCTCTAGAGTGTAAAACTGGTATATCAGTCGTGCTCACGGTCATGAGCAGCTCAGACCCTCACATGATTAATTTATAAAACTAAATTCAATTTGTCTTATGCATTGCATTGCGGGAGTAGTTATCACTTTTGTTCTACTACTTAATTGGGTTGGTATCTACTTATACCTAGTAATTGCTAATAAAATTTTGACCAACTTTAAAAGCAATGCTTATCTTCAACCATCCTCTTTGGTAAGCCTTACACTTCACATGAGCTCCCATCTTTGGTGAGTTCATACACATTATTCCCCACAACTTGTTGAGCGATGAACGTATGTGAGCTCACTCTTGCTGTCTCACACCCCCCACAGGTCAAGAACAGGTACCGCAGGATGAGGCGCATGGAGGATGTAGTGACGAGTTCGTGAGAGGTCTAGGTCATCGTCTCCCAGTTAACTTTGCGTTGCTGGATCATTGTCTCCTTATGATGTAATTATTTATTTATTTTGTACATAACTCCTATTATATAGTACAGATGTGATATTGGTTTCTATACCACTATTCATCATATGTGTGAGACTTGGTCCCAGCACACCTGGTGATTATTTTGTGCCCAGGTTTTGGACCCCTAAAACCCGGGTGTGACACACAACCAGAGGGTGATTAGACAACAACAAGCAGAAATGAATCCTCCGAATCCTCCACCGGCTAGGACAGATCCAGTGGTCGCAGCTCAGATGCAGATGTTGCAACAGATGACAAATACTATGATAGATATGCAAACTCAGATGCGGTAGGAACGTCAAGTGATGTGCCAGGAGAGGCAAGAGATGCGGGAGGAAATGCGACAAGAGGGAATGGTGCGACAGCAGCAAGCACCAATGCCTCCACCACCACCACTAGTTCCACCCCGGGACAAGCACCGGGAGTTCATGAGCCACAAGCCACCGACGTTGGCCAGCTCTCCAAATCCTCTACACGCTGATGATTGGCTAAAGTCAGTGGAGAAGATGCTGATTATTGCTCAGTGCTCTGACCGGGAGAAGGTGCTCTATGCTTGTGGTCGTCTTACTGGTCCTGCTACTGATTGGTGGGATTCTTACACCGTTGCCCATGATACTGCTGATACTATTACCTGGGCAGAGTTCACTACACAGTTCAGAAACTACCATATTCCTGCTGGACTAATGAAGATAAAGAAGAAGGAATTTCTATCACTAAAGCAGGGGAGTATGTCAGTCAACGAGTACTGCAATAGATTTATTCAACTATCAAGATATGCACTAGATGAAGTGGTTAAGGATGAAAGGAAGCAGGAACACTTCATTGAAGGACTTAATGGACCACTGCAATATGCACTGGTGGCTCACACCTTTCCGTCATTCTAGAGGCTGCTTGACAAGGCCCTAGCTATTGAACACAAGCGTGTTCAGCTGGGGGATATGAAGAGGAAGGCGATCACCTAGGGTCAGGGGAGCAGTAGCATTTGTCCTCGCTATGTTCCACCCCAGGGTACACCAGCTCGCACTGGAGGAGGTCAGCGCCCAGCACAGTTTGCACCACACGGGACTCCACAGAGTCCACATACTCGTCCGGCTGCCCCCACTGGCACCCCGACGAGATTCATAGGATAGAGTGCAGGCACCACATGCTACAAGTGTGGTTAGGTTGGGCACTATGCCAATGTTTGCCCATAGAGGATTGCTAGTACCCCCATCCAAAACAAGCAGCAGACTCCAGGTTCTAGCAAGAAATTCAGCATTGCCAGGGTTAATCAAGTCAGTGTTGATGCTACCATAGACGGACCTAACATCGCTATTTGTATGTTTTATATTAATTCAATTTCTACATCAATACTGTTTGATTCTGGTGCTACGCATTCATTTATTTCTGCTCGATATGCCTACACAAATGAGTTACCACTACAAAATATGCAAAAGCCACTAGTAGTAATTACCCCTAAAGGGCCTGTCGAAGCAAATTATATGACCAACAGATTAACCTTGACAATTATGGGAAGAGAATTCTGGATTACCCCTATAGTACTAGAAGAAAGTAGTATAGACCTGATCCTTGGTATCTCATGGTTAAGGAAGGCCAAAGCGGTTATACATTATGCTAGGGGAACTATAGAACTCACTAGCTCTAAAGGAGAAAGATTTGAAGTTGAGATTACCATAACTGCCTCTACCAGACCCGCCGTATTTCTAGTAGATGGGAAGTTTGTAGGCAGCAACATCCATGTGGTTAGAGATTTCCCCGATGTCTTTCTAGAGGAGTTACCTGGGATGCCACCAGATAGGAAAGTTGAGTTTGTCATTGACCTCTTACCTGGAACCGCTCCTATTTCAGAAAGACCATACAGGATGTTCGTAGAAGAACTAAAAGAACTTAAGAAGCAACTAATAGAATTACAGGAGGCGGGGTACATTCGTCCGAGTTCCTCACCTTGGGGAGCGCCAGTTCTGTTTGTACAGAAGAAGGATGGTTCACAAAGGATGTCTGTGGATTATAGATCATTTAATGATGTTATAGTTAAGAACAAGTATCCTTTCCCTCGCATTGAAGATTTATTTGATCAAATGAGAGGTGCTAGAGTATTCTCTAAGATTGATCTTCGGTCGGGTTATCATCAACTAAAGATTAGGCCTTCTGATATTCCCAAGATGGCTTTCTCAACCCGATATGGTCTATATGAATTCACAGTCATGTCGTTTGGTTTAACTAATGCACCAGTCTACTTCATGAATCTGATGAATAAGGTGTTCATGGAGTATCTTGATAGCTTCATCGTGGTATTCATCGATGATATTCTTATTTATTCCAAGAATGATAGTGATCATGAGGAACATCTACAGATGGTGCTACAGAAGCTATAGGATAATCAGCTCTATGCCAAGTTCAGTAAGTGCGAGTTCTAGATTGACGAAGTACCATTCCTTGGACACATCATCTCTAATGGTGGAATATCAGTGGACCCTGCTAAAGTGAGGGAGATAGTGGCGTGGAGCATACACAGCACGGTTACTGAAATCCGGAGTTTCTTGGGACTTGCAGGCTACTACCGACGATTTATTGAAGGGTTCTCCAAGATTGCTAAGCCTATGACCTCATTGTTAGAGAAGAGAAAGGAGTTTAAATGGACTTGGAAATGCCAAGATAGTTTCAATCAACTGAAGTTAAGATTGATGTCACCCCAGTGTTGATTATGCTAGATCAGCAAAAGGGATTTGATATATATTGTGATGCGTGTGGCCAGGGCTTGGGATGCGTTCTTATGCAAGAAGGACATGTGATCGCCTACGCGTCTCGTTAGTTGCGAAAACATGAGTTGAACTACCTCACTCATGACTTAGAACTGGCAGCCATAGTGCATGCGCTCAAGATTTGGAGACATTATATAATGGGAACAAAGTGCCAAGTCTACACTAATCACAAGATCTTAAAATACATCTTCACTCAGAAGGATCTCAACCTTAGGCAACGCCGTTGGTTGGAACTCATCAAGGATTATGACTTGGAGACTCACTATCATCCGGGCAAGGCGAACCTGGTTGCAGATGCGTTGAGTCAGAAGGAGCACGTAATGTAGCTATTGTTGCCCAATTACCTGATGAGTTAGTTGAAGATTTTAGAAGACTCAACCTAGGAATAGTTGCACACACTGAAGGACTTACTATTGAAGCAGAACCTACCTTGGAGCAAGAAATTCATAAGGGTTAGATTGGTGATGCTAAAATCCAAGAGATCAAAGATCCGATTACTGAAGGTAGAGGTCCAGAATTTACGGAGGATGAGCAAGGCACAATATGGTTCAAGAACCGGATATGTGTTCCTAAGATTAACATCCTCCGTGAGACTATACTGAAGGAAGCCCATGACTTTGACTACTCTTTTCATCCTGGTAGCACTAAGATGTATCAGGATCTGAAGCAAAAGTACTGGTGGTATGGGCTGAAAAGAGATGTGGCTGCACACGTGGCCGTGTGTGATGTGTGTCAAAGAGTCAAAGCTGAACACCAAAGACCAGCTAGACTACTGCACCCGCTAAAGGTACCCGAATGGAAGTGGGAACAAATTGGTATGGATTTCATTATCGGGTTGCCTCACACCTCGAAGGGCTGCAATTCTATATGGGTGATCGTGGACAGATTGACCAAACTGGCTCACTTCATTCCGATCAAGGTTACTTATAAAGGTTCTCAGTTAGCAAAGTTATATATGGCTCAAATTGTGTGTTTACACGGTATACCGAAGAAGACCGTTTCTGATAGAAGATCACAGTTTACCTCAAGATTTTGGAAAAGCTTTCATGAGAACATGGATACAAAGTTGAACTTTAGTTCGGCCTATCATCCTCAAACTGATGGCCAAACTGAGAGAACTAACAAAGTACTTGAGGATATGTTGAGAGCTTGTGCCCTTAAGCATGGAGGCAGTTGAGACAAGAGTCTACCATATGCTGAATTTTCTTATAATAATAGTTACCAAGCCAGTCTGAAGATGTCACCATTTGAAGCTCTATATGGCAGGAAGTGCAGAACTCCTCTCTGTTGGGATCAGACTTGTCGGGGACCATAATTAGGGGTACTCTCAAGGCTCCTAATTCTCAGCTGGTAACCCCCATCAGCATAAAGCTGCAAAGGCCTGATGGGTGCGATTAAGTCAGGGATCAGTCCATTCGAGGGACTCGATCACGCCTCGCCCGAGCCTAGCCTCGGACAAGGGCAGCCGACCCCGGAGGATTTCCGTCTCGCCCGAGGCCCCCCTCCAGCGGTGAACATATTTCCGGCTTGCCCGAGGCCCTGTCTTCGCCAAGAAGCAACCCTGACCAAATCGCCGCACCGACCGACCAAACCGCAGGAGCATTTAATGCAAAGGTGGCCTGACACCTTTATCCTGACGCGCGCCCCCCAGCCGGTAGAGCCGAAGTGATCGCCGTCACTTCGCCGCTCCACTGACCGGCCTGACAGAAGGACAGCGCCGCCTGCGCCACTCCGACTGCGGTGCCACTTGACAGAGTGAGACTGATAGGCAGTCAGGCCCGGCCGAAGGCTCCATAGGAAACTCCGCTCCGCCTGACCCAGGGCTCGGACACGGGCTAAGTCCCGGAAGACGGCGAGCTCCGCTCCGCCTGACCCAGGGCTCGGACACGGGCAAAGACCCGGAAGACGGCGAACTCCGCTCGCCTGACCCAGGGCTCGGACACGGGCTAAGTCCCAGAAGACGGCGAACTCCGCTCCGCCCGACCTAGGGCTCGGACACGGGCTAAATCCCGGAAGACGACGAACCCCGCTTCGCCTGACCCCAGGGCTCGGACTACGCCCTGGCCTCAGACGACGATCTCCGCCTCGCCCGACCTAGGGCTTGGACTTGGGCTCGGCCCCAGAAGACGACGAACTCCGCTTCGCCCGACCCTAGGGCTTGGACTCCGCCCCGGCACCAGCCGGCAATCTCCGCCTCGCCCGAACCTGGGGCTCGGACCCGACCTCGGCCACGGAAGACAGACTGGACCTCGGCTTCGGAGGAGCTTCCACATCGCCCAACCTAGGGCGCAGACCAGCCACGTCAACAGGAGGCGCCATCATCACCCTACCCCGAGCTAACTCAGGCCGCAGGGAACAAGACCGGCGTCCCATCTGGCTCGCTCCGCCAGATAGGCAATGATGGCGCCCCGCATACTCTGTGACGACGGCGGCTCTTAGCCCCCTTACGGAAGCAAGAGGACGTCAGCAAGGACTCAACCGCTCCGACAGCTGTCCCTCCGCCAGGCTCCATCGCTCCTCCGACGGCCACGACATCACACCAGCTGGGTGCCAAGATCTCTCCGGCTGCCACAACGGCATGTACTTAGGGCGCTAGCTCTCCTCCGCTAGACACGTAGCACTCTGCTATACCCCCCATTGTACACCTGGATCCTCTCTCCTTGCGCCTATAAAAGGAAGGACCGGGGCCCTCTTAGAGAGGGTTGGCCGCGCGGGGACGAGGACGAGACACGCGCTCGCTCGGAGCCGCTCGCTCCCTCTCCCGCGTGGACGCTTGTAACCCCCTACTACAAGCGCACCCGACCTGGGCACGGGACGAACACGAAGGCCGTGGGATTCCCACCTCTCTCACGCTGGTCTCCGGCCGCCTCGCTCTCCCCCCTTCACGCTCGCCCTCGCGCTTGACCCATCTGGGCTGGGGCACGCGGCGACATTCACTCGTCGGCTCAGGGACCCCCCGGTCTCAGAACGCCGACAGTTGGCGCGCCAGGTAGGGGCCTGCTGCGTGTTGACGAACAGCTTCTCGTCAAGCTCCAGATGGGCAGTCTCCAGCAACCTCTCCAACCCGGGACAGTGCTCCGTTTCGGGAGTCTTGAGTTCATGTCCCTCGACGGCAGCTACGACGTGATACTCCTTCCACCGCCGTGCGACAACGACAGTGGCGGCCGACATCTCGCCCGCCGGCGGCGGAATCGACGACGTCTTCCCCGCATGGTGGAAGAACAACCTTTGAGCTCACCCCGTCCTCTCCCCCGCCGATGGAGGAGGAGGCGGGGCAACCAAGGCTAAGCAGGAGGCAGCGCCTCGTCGGCTGTCGAGCGAGTCGACGGCCCCAGCGCCCCAACGGGGGGCGCACCGGGCGTCGACCTCGCGTTTGAGACGAAGGCGAGCGCCGTTTCCCCGCGACACGCCAATCCCGAGCAAGCGGACGACGCCAGCACGCTCGCGAAAAGCTTGTTGGACGTCACCCTCGTACCTGAGACGACGGTGCAGTCAGCCCCCGACGTGACATTATCGCCGCTCGTCGACCAAAAGGTACCGACCGATTCCCATCCCACGCCTTTCGGATTCAGCCTCGACCCGCCTAGCGACTTCGCTTTGGCGGGTGCTCTCGTAGAGGCAAGTCCAAACCCTCTAGGGTTTCGTACGCGGTCACCTTGGGACCGGCTGACGGACGTCTCGACCTACGGGCCCTCTGGGTCCGAGGAAGACGACGAACCCAGCATCTGTTGGGATTTCTCCGGACTTGGCAACCCCAGTGCCATGCGGGACTTCATGACCGCATGTGACTACTGCCTCTCCGACTGTTCCGACGATAGCCGTAGCCTCGGCGACGAGGACTGCGGCCCAAGTCGCGAATGCTTCCACGTCGATCTGGGGGGTCCCTCCGAAGGCAACCATCTCGGCATGCCGGAGGACGGTGATCTCCCTAGGCCGGTGCCTCGCGTTGACATCCCACGGGAGCTAGCTGTGGTCCCCGTTCAGGCGGGGGACCATGACCCACGGCTCGAGCAAATCCGTGGGGTGCAGGACAGGCTCGACGAGGGAGCAGGAGCGCTTGAGCCGATCCGTCGGGACGTCGGGCAGGCATGGGCGGGCCAACCCCCGGCCGGAGAAATACGTCATCTACCCCAGGGCTTCCAGCACCATGTCGCCGACGACGTCAGGGTCAGGCCACCACCCGCATCCAGTGGGGTCGGCCAGAACCTGGCTGCAGCAGCGATGCTTCTCCGCGCGATGCCGGAGCCATCAACCACCGAGGGGCGGCGAATCCAGGGAGAGCTCAAGAATCTCCTGGAGGGCGCCGCGGTCCGACGGGCCGAGAGCTCTGCCTCCCGAAGGCAGGGGTACCCCTAAGAACCTCATGCCGCGACTTCCCGATTCATGCGGGAAGCCTCGGTCTACACCGGGCGCACGCGCAACACCGCGCCTGCGGCCCCGGGTCGCCTCGGCAACGAGCACCATCACCACGACCGTCGGGCCCACCTCGACGAGAGGGTGCGCCGAG
This sequence comes from Zea luxurians, assembly GCA_029449295.1. Classification (NCBI taxonomy): domain Eukaryota; kingdom Viridiplantae; phylum Streptophyta; class Magnoliopsida; order Poales; family Poaceae; genus Zea; species Zea luxurians. Next base: position 1,930,441 of record JAOPSE010000082.1, on the reverse strand, counting down.
GCTACCACCCCAGGCGTGGGGGACGCTACGACAGCAGGGAGGATCGGAGTCCCTCGCCCGAACCACCCGATCCGCATGCCTTCAGCCGGGCCATACGACGGGCGCCGTTCCCAACCCGGTTCCGATCCCCGACTACTATCACAAAGTACTCGGTGGAGACGAGACCGGAACTGTAGCTCGCGGACTACCGTCTGGCCTACCAACTGGGTGGAACGGACGATGACAACCTCATCATCCGCAACCTCCCCCTGTTCCACTCCGACACTGCTCGCGCCTGGTTGGAGCACCTGCCTCTGGGGCAGATCTCCAACTGGGACGACCTAGTCCAAGCTTTCGCCGGCAATTTCCAGGGCACTTACGTGTGCCCCGGGAATTCCTGGGACCTCCGAAGCTGCCGACAGCAGCCGGGAGAGTCTCTCCGAGACTACATCCGGCGATTCTCGAAGCAGCGCACCGAGCTGCCCAACATCATCGACTCGGATGTCATCAGCGCGTTCCTCGCCGGCACCACCTGCCGCGACCTGGTGAGCAAGCTGGGTCGCAAGACCCCCACCAGGGCGAGCGAGCTGATGGACATCGCCACCAAGTTCGCCTCTGGCCAGGAGGCGGTCGAGGCTATCTTCCGAAAGGACAAGCAGCCCCAGGGCCACCCATCGGAAGATACTCCCGAGATGTCAACTCAGCGCGGCGCCAAGAAGAAGGGCAAGAAGAAGTCGCAAGCGAAACGCGACGCCGCTGACGCGGACCTTGTCGCCGCCGCCGAGTACAAGAACCCTCGGAAACCCCCCGGAGGTGCCAACCTCTTTGACAAGATGCTCAAGGAGCCGTGCCCCTATCACCAGGGGCCCGTCAAGCACACCCTTGAGGAGTGCGTCATGCTTCGGCGCCACTTCCACAGGGCCAGGCCACCCACGGAGGGTGGCAAGGCCTACGATGACGACAAGAAGGAAGATCACCAGGCAGGAGAGTTCCCCGAGGTCCGCGACTGCTTCATGATCTATGGTGGGCAAGCGGCGAATGCCTCGGCTCGGCACCGCAAGCAAGAGCACCGGGAGGTCTGCTCGGTGAAGGTGGCGGCGCCAGTCTATCTAGACTGGTCCGACAAGCCCATCACCTTCGACCGAGCCGATCACCCCGGCCATGTGCCGAGCCCGGGGAAATACCCGCTCGTCGTCGACCCCGTCATCGGCGACGTCAGGCTCACCAAGGTCCTCATGGATGGAGGCAGCAGCCTCAACATCATCTACGCCGAGACCCTCGGACTCCTGCGTGCCGATCTGTCCTCCGTCCGAGCAGGCGCTGCGCCTGTCGGCGTTTCGAGACCGGGGGGTCCCTAAGCCGACGAGTGAGTGTGCCGCGTGCCCCAGCCCAGATGGGTCGAGCGCGTGGGCGAGCGCGAAGGGGGGAAAGCGAGGTGGCTGGAGCCGAGTCGTGAGGGAGGTGGAGATCCCACGGCCTTTGTGTTCGTCCTGCGCCCAGGTCGGGTGCGCTTGCAGTAGGGGGTTACAAGCATCCACGCGGGTGAGGGAAGCGAGCGGCCCCAAGAGAGCGCCTGCCCCGTCCTCGTTCCCGCGTGGCCAACCTTCTCTAAGAAGGCCCTGGTCCTTCCTTTTATAGGCGTAAGGAGAGGATCCAGGTGTACAATGGGGGTGCAGCAGAGTGCTACGTGTCTAGCGGGGGAGAGCTAGCGCCCTAAGTACATGCCAAGGTGGTAGCTGGAGAGATCTTAGCACCCAGCTGGTGTGGTGTCGTGGCTGTCGGTGGAGCAATGGAGCCTGGCGGAGGGACAGCTGTCGGAGCTGTTGGGTCCTTGCTGACGTCCCCCTGCTTCCGTAAGGGAGCTGAGAGCCGCCGCCGTCACAGGGCTAGCGGGGCGCCATCATTGCCTATCTGGCGGAGCTAGCCAGATGGGACGTCGGTCTTGTTCTCTGCGGCCCGAGTCGGCTCGGGGTAGGGTGATGATGGCGCTTTCTGTTGACGTGGCGGACTTGTGCCCTAGGTCGGGCGACGTGGAGGCTCCTCCGAGGCCGAGGTCGAGTCTGTCTTCCATGGCCGAGGCCGAGCCCGAGCTCCTGGGTCGGGCAAGGCGGAGGTCGCTCGGCAGAGGCCAGGGCGGAGTCCGACCCCTGGGGTCGGGCGAAGCGGAGTTCGTCGTCTTCTGGGGCCTTAGCCCGAGTCCGAGCCCTGGGTCGGGCGGAGCGGAGTTCGCCGTCTTCCGGGGCCTTAGCCCGAGTCCGAGCCCTGGGTCGGGTGGAGCGGAGTTCGCCGTCTTCTGGGGCCTTAGCCCGAGTCCGAGCCCTGGGTCAGGCGGAGCGGAGTTCGCCGTCTTCCGGGGCCTTAGCCCGAGTCCGAGCCCTGGGTCGGGCGGAGCGGAGTTCGCCGTCTTCCGGGGCCTTAGCCCGAGTCCGAGCCCTGGGTCGGGCGGAGCGGAGTTCGCCGTCTTCTGGGGCCTTAGCCCGAGTCCGAGCCCTAGGTCGGGCGGAGCTTCCTATGGCGCCTTTGGCAAGGCCTGACTACCTGTCAGTCTCACTCTGTCAAGTGGCACTACAGTCGGGATGGCACAGGCGGCGCTGCCCTTCTGTCAGACCGGTCAGTGAAGCGGCGAAGTGACGGCGGTCACTTCGGCTCTGCCGGGGGGCGCGCGTCAGGATAAAGGTGTCAGGCTACCTTTGCGTTAAATGCCCCTGCGACTCGGTCGGTTGGTGTGGCGATTTAGTCAGGGTTGCTTCTTAGCGAAGGCAAGGCCTCGGGCGAGCCGGAGATGCGTCTGCCGTTAAAAGGGGGCCTCGGGCGAGACGGAAACACCTCGGGGTCGGCTGCCCTTGCCCGAGGCTAGGCTCGAGCGGGGCGTGATCGAGTCGCTCGTATGGACTGATCCCTGACTTAATCGCACCCATCAGGCCTCTGCAGCTTTATGCTGATGGGGGTTACCAGCTGAGAATTAGGCGTCTTGAGGGTACCCCTAATTATGGTCCCCGACAGTAGCCCCCGAGCCTCGAAGGGAGTGTTAGCACTCGCTTGGAGGCTTTCGTCGCACTTTTTTGCAAGGGGACCAGCCTTTCTCGGTTGCATTTTGTTCCGGTGGGTGCGCGCGAGCGCACCCGCCGGGTGTAGCCCCCGAGGCCTCGGAGGAGTGGTTTCACTCCTTCGAGGTCTTAATGCCTTGCGTAATGCTTCGGCTGGTCTGGTGGTTCCCTCATGCGAACTGGCCGTAGCTCGGGTGCACGGTCGGGGCCCAAGTTCTCGGGCTGGTATGTTGACGTTGTCAACGGTTTGGCCGGAGCCGGGTTTGCGAGAGCAGCCCCCGAGCCTCCGCACAGGGCGAGAGGGCGACCAGGGACAGACTCGGCTTTTTTACATACGCCCCTACGTCGCCTTTCCGCAAGGAGGAGGGGGGAGAGCGCCATGTTACCCTCGATGGGCACCGAACATGGTGTCTCCGATGAGTTGTAAGCGGGTAATCCGAGTGGACGTCCGTGCCCCGTTCGTTGGGGGTTGGCTAGGGGCCCAGAGGCACGCCCAAAAGTACCTGCGGGTGATCTGCCAGACCCGGTCCCCTGGCGACGGGGTCCGAGGGCTCGATGCCTCCCTCCGATGGGATTCCGTTACAGGATCGCTCCCGCTGGTCTCGGAAATGTCCTAGGGTACCTCAGGAGCGCAGCCCGAGCCTCGGTTATGTATCGAACGTACCCCTGGTCATCCCTCGCTCGGTGTCTGAGGCGACTGTGAACCCTTCGGGGGGCCAGCCTTCGAACCCCTGATCAGTAATGGGCGCGGAGCCCGAGTAGCCTGAGGCGGCCGTGGAACCCTTCGGGGGGCCGGCCTTCGAACCTCTGACCAGTAGTGGGTGTAGGGCCCACGCAATCTGAGGCGGCTGTTGAACCCTTCGGGGGGCCAGCCTTCGAACCCCTGATCAGTAAGGAGGCTCGGAGCCTAGTTCCTTCACGGGGAAGGATCCCTTTCGGGGTATCCCCTTTCCCGGTCCCTGTCGCAAGAGATAGAGAAAGAGGAAAAAAGGAAAAAGGATACGAAGCCAAACGACGTGGCGTACCTTTTTTGGTGCGGCCGTTTTGGCGAAGGCGAAGCGTCGCCCGCTGCTCCTGCCAGAAGCGCCGCTTGTCCAGCCGCGGAGTTAATGCGATGGGGCGAGTAGTTGGCGGGGCTGCCGTTGCGCGTGCGCGAGCCGTTCGAGGAACGGGTCACGGGCACGTTGTCTTCACGCCGTGAGAGGGGGTTCTCTCGCTGCCTTCGGATGGGACGTGAGCTTGGCTGACGGCGTGACCGCTTCTCCCGCGTGCCTGCCACCGTCATCACTGCCAGCCCACTTTTGACCGCGTTGACCGCTGCGTCAGGCTGGCGCTGCTGGGTCGCCTCGAGTCGCGGTATCGGTTCCGCAATCGAGGAGGTGCGGTGGTGGCGCAAGTGGTACAGTTGCTTGCATGCAGCATCCGGCGCGCCGGTCGCATGACGCGTGGGCCTGGGCTCCATGCTGGCGTGTCGGGAGTCGGAGAGGCGCGTCCACTTGGCGCGGTTGCATGCCGCTTGCATGGCTGCCCGCCCCTTTCCTGATCAGCCGAGGCTTCGAACCGGGCTGGCGCCCTCGGAAGATGGTTGACCGAGGCCCAAGGGGTAACCAGCCGAGCCGCCTGCTCGGGCAGGATTCCCGGAGAAGTCCCTGGCGGCGATTGTTCGGGCGTGGTGATGACGTCGTCCTTCGGAGCGGAGACCCTCGGACCGCGTCGCCGTCCGAGGCTAGGTCGGGCCTCGCCGAAGGTGTCGCTGATGCCGAGGGTGTTGCTGCCCCCTTCCAGCGCCAAGACCCGAGCCTGCAGGATCAGATTGTCTTGTAGCGTGTGCCTTGTGCGGCCGTCGAGGCCAGAACACACACCCTCGCTGCGTTGTAAAGTTGCATCTCTTTTCCTCTTGTTTCGAGTATCTGGACTTTTTGTCGGTAACAGGGATGTTTGTGCGAGCGAGAGTTGCTTCTCACGGAAGGTGATGAGTGAGGTATCCGTATCCCGGAGGCGTGGGAGTCCCTCGGCTCGGTCGGCCTTGCCGCTTACGCGTACTCTCACCTGTCCAAGAGGCCCTGTCATGGACTCGGTCGAGAAGGCTCGAAGGATCGCTTCGGCAGAAGGGCTTTCGAACGTAAAGACTTGTTCGATCCGCGGAGCCACTTTATCCGAACGCGAGTTACTTATCGCAGAAGGTGATGAGTGAGGTATCCGTATCCCAGAGGCGTAGGAGTCCCTCGGCTCGGTCAGCATTGGCTGCTTACGTGTACTCCGTCGTTTCCAGGACCCACTTTTCGAAGTAGTCAAAAAGCACGAAAGACATTCTGGAAGGAGAGATTTTTTTTCGAGGAAAATTTTGACGCAGAGGGGGTTTCCCCCCTTTTAGCCCCCGAGGGAGGGTCGGGCTTTGCCGAGGCGAGGCCGACCCTTCCTTGTTGACTAAACTTTGCGTGAGCGCGAGGTGTATGAACAACTTGGAAACATCTTAAGGGTAGAAGCGACGTAGCTGTTGGATGTTCCATGCGTTGCCGTAGACCTCGCCTTGACTGTTGGCCAGCTTGTACGTTCCGGGCTTCAGGACTTTGGCGATGACGAATGGCCCTTCCCAGGGGGGCGTGAGCTTGTGCCTCCCTCGGGCGTCTTGCCGCAGACGAAGCACCAGGTCGCCCACCTGGAGGTCTCGGGGTCGGACCCCTCGGGCGTGGTAGCGTCGCAGGGACTGCTGATACCGCGCCGAGTGTAGTAAGGCCCTGTCCCGAGCCTCTTCCAGCTGGTCCAGCGAGTCTTCTCGGCTAGCTTGGTTGCTTTGATCGTCTTAGGCCCTCGTCCTCGAGGAGCCGTATTCCAGGTCAGTGGGCAAGACGGCCTCGGCCCCGTAGACCAGGAAGAACGGCGTGAAACCCGTGGCTCGGCTCGGCGTTGTCCTCAGGCTCCAGACCACCGAGGGGAGTTCCTTCATCCATCGCTTGCCAAACTTGTTGAGGTTGTTGTAAATCCGAGGCTTGAGCCCTTGTAGAATCATGTCGTTGGCACGCTCTACTTGCCCATTCGACATGGGATGAGCTACGACAGCCTAGTCCACCCGGATGTGGTGATCCTCGCAAAAATCCAAGAATTTTCTGCCGGTGAACTGGGTGCCGTTGTCGGTGATGATGGAGTTTGGGACCCTAAAGCGATGGATGATGTTGGTGAAGAACGCCACCGCCTGCTCGGACCTGATGCTGTTTAGGGGTCGGACCTCGATCCACTTGGAGAATTTGTCGACGGCGACCAGCAGGTGCGTGTAGCCCCCGAGCGCCTTCTGCAGAGGGCCGACGAGGTCCAGACCCCACACAGTGAAGGGCCAGGTGATGGGTATCGTCTGCAGAGCCTGAGCGGGCAGGTGGGTCTGCTTCGCATAGAATTGACACCCTTCGCAGGTGCGGACGATTCTAGTGGCGTCAGCCACCGCTGTTGGCCAGTAGAAGCCTTGCCGGAAAGCGTTCCCGACGAGGGCTCGAGGCGCTGCGTGATGGCCGCAAGCCCCCGAGTGTATCTCTTGCAGGAGTTCCTGACCTTCGGCGATGGAGATGCATCGCTGGAGGATGCCCGAGGGGCTGCGGTGGTAGAGCTCCTTCTCATCGCCCAGCAAGACGAACGACTTGGCGCGTCGCGCTACCCGCCGAGCCTCGGCTTGGTCGAGGGGTAGCTCTCCTTGGCGGAGATATTGCTGGTACGGGGTCTGCCAATCTCGATCAGGCGTGACCCCGCTCCGCTCCTCCTCGATGCGCAGCGCCTCGCCCTCGGGGGCCGAGGGTTCCTCGGGCTGAACCGAGGACGCCTCGGGCTGGGCCGAGGGTACCTCGGACTGGGCCGAGGACGCCTCGGGCTCGGGTGTGTCGTTGATCTTGACGGAGGGTTGGTGCAGATCCTGGGAGAAGACATCCGGGGGAACCGTCGTTCGCCCCGAGGCTATCTTCGCCAGCTCGTCCGCAGTCTCGTTGTAGCACCGGGCGATGTGGTTAAGCTCGAGCCCGTAGAACTTGTCTTCCAGGCACCAAACCTCATCGCAGTAGGCCTCCATCTTCGGGTCGCGGCAGTGGAAGTTCTTCATGACCTGGTCGATGACGAGCTGCGAGTCGCCGCGAGCGTCGAGGCGTCGGACCCCTAGCTCGATGGCGATTCGCAATCCGTTGATCAGAGCTTCGTACTCAGCCACATTGTTGGACACCGGGAAATGGAGGCGCAGCACGTAGCGTAGGTGTTTCCCGAGGGGCGAGACGAAGAGCAGGCCTGCGCCGGCTCCCATCTTCATCAGCGACCCGTCGAAAAACATGGTCCAGAGCTCTGGTTGGATCGGAGCCGTCGGCAACTGGGTGTCGACCCATTCGGCTACGAAGTCCGCCAATACCTGGGACTTGATGGCCTTACGAGGGGCGAACGAGATTGTCTCGCCCATGATTTCCACCGCCCATTTTGCGATCCTGCCCGAGGCCTCTAGGCACTGGATGATCTCCCCCAGGGGGAAGGATGATACCACAGTTACCGGATGAGACTCAAAGTAATGTCGCAACTTTCGCCTCGTCAGGATCACTGCATACAGTAGCTTCTGAACTTGTGGGTAGCGGATCTTGGTTTCGGACAGCACCTCGCTGATGAAGTAAACTGGCCTCTGAACGGGCAATGCATGCCCCTCTTCTTGCCTTTCGACCACAATCGCGACGCTAACCACCTGAGTGGTCGCGGCGACGTAGACCAAGAGGGCTTCTCCATTAGCTGGGGGTACCAAGATAGGCGCCTTGGTGAGGAGCACCTTCAGGTTCCCGAGAGCTTCCTCGGCCTCAGGGGTCCAAGTGAAGCATTCGGCCTTCCTTAAGAGGCGGTACAGAGGCAGGCCTCTTTCGCCGAGGCGTGAGATGAAATGGCTCAAGGCCGCGAGACATCCCATGACCCTCTGTACGCCTTTTAAGTCCTTGATGGGCCCCATGCTGGTGATGGCTGCGATCTTCTCCGGGTTGGCTTCGATGCCTCGCTCAGAGACGATGAACCCCAGGAGCATGCCTCGAGGCACCCCGAAGACACACTTCTCAGGATTGAGCTTGACGTCCTTTGCCTTGAGACACCGGAATGTCACTTCAAGGTCGGAGAGGAGGTCGGAGGCTTTCCTTGTCTTGACTACGATGTCATCGACGTAGGCCTCGACCGTGCGACCGATGTGTTCGCCGAACACATGGTTCATGCACCGCTGGTACGTTACACCCGCGTTCCTCAAACCGAACGGCATTGTGACATAGCAGTACATGCCGAAGGGCGTGATGAAAGAAGTCGCGAGCTGGTCGGACTCTTTCATCTTGATTTGATGATACCCTGAGTAGGCATCGAGGAAAGACAGGGTTTCGCACCCAGCAGTGGAATCCACGATTTGATCGATGCGAGGTAGAGGGTAGGGAACCTTCGGACATGCTTTGTTGAGACCAGTGTAGTCTACACACATCCGCCATTTCCCCCCTTTCTTTCTCACAAGCACAGGGTTGGCAAGCCATTCGGGATGGAATACCTCTTTGATGAACCCTGCTGCCATTAGCTTGTGGATCTCCTCGCCTATCACCCTGCGCTTTTCCTCGTCGAATCGGCGCAGAGGCTGCCTGACCGGTCGGGCTCCGGCCCGAATATCCAGCGAGTGCTCGGCGACATCCCTCGGTATGCCGGGCATGTCCGAGGGACTCCACGCAAAGACGTCGGTGTTTGCGCGGAGAAAGTCGACGAGCACTGCTTCCTATTTGGGGTCGAGCCCGGAACCGATCCGGATCTGCTTGGAGGTGTCGCCACTGGGGTCGAGAGGGACGGCCTTAACCGTCTCCGCCGGCTCGAAATTGCCAGTGTGTCGCTTCACGTCTGGCACCTCTCGGGAGAGGTTTTCCAGGTCGGCGATGAGGGCCTCGGACTCGGCGAGGGCCTCGGCGTACTCCACGCACTCCACGTCGCATTCGAACGCGTGTTTGTACGTGGGGTCGACGGTGATGACCCCGTTGGGGCCCGGCATCTTGAGCTTCAGGTAGGTGTAGTTGGGGATGGCCATGAACTTCGCGTAGCATGGCCTCCCCAATACCGCGTGGTAGGTTCCTCGGAACCCGACCACCTCGAACGTCAAAGTCTCCCTTCGGAAGTTGGAGGGTGTTCCGAAGCAGACAGGAAGGTCGAGCCGTCCGAGGGGCTGGACGCGCTTCCCAGGAATGATCCTGTGGAAGGGCGCAGCGCCTGCTCGGACGGAGGACAGATCGACGCGCAGAAGCCTGAGGGTCTCGGCGTAGATGATGTTGAGGCAGCTGCCCCCATCCATCAGGACCTTGGTGAGCCTAACGTCGCCGATGATGGGGTCAACGACGAGCGGGTACTTCCCCGGGCTCGACACGTGGTCGGGGTGGTCAGCTTGGTCGAAGGTGATGGGCTTGTCGGACCAGTCTAGGTAGACTCGCGCCGCCTCCTTCACCGAGCAGACCTCCCAACGCTCTCGCTTGTGATGCCGAGCCGAGGTATTCGCCGCATGCCCTCCGTAGATCATGAAGCAGTCGCGGACCTCAGGGAACTCTCCTGCTCGGTGATCTTCCTTTTTGTCGTCGTCGTGGGCCCTGCCACCCTCTGCGGGTGGCCCGGCCTTGTGGAAGTGGCGCCGAAGCATGACGCACTCCTCGAGGGTGTGCTTGACGGGCCCCTGGTGGTAAGGGCACGTCTCCTTGAGCATCTTGTCGAAAAGGTTAGCACCTCCGGGGGGCTTCCGAGGGTTCTTGTACTCGGCGGCGGCGACAACGTCCGCGTCGGCGGCGTCGCGTTTCGCTTGCGACTTCTTCCTGCCTTTCTTCTTGGCGCCGCGCGGAGTAGACGCCTCGGGAGCCTCTTCCGACGGGCGGCCCCGGGGCTACTTGTCCTTTCGGAAGATGGTCTCGACCGCCTCCTGGCCAGAGGCGAACTTGGTGGCGATGTCCATCAGCTCGCTCGCCCTGGTGGGGGTCTTGCGACCCAACTTGCTCACCAGGTCACGGCAAGTGGTGCCGGCAAGGAACGCGCCGATGACATCTGAGTCGGTGATGTTGGGCAGCTCGGTGCGCTGCTTCGAGAATCGCCGGATGTAGTCCCGAAGAGACTCTCCCGGCTGTTGCCGGCAGCTTCGGAGGTCCCAGGAATTCCCGGGGCACACGTACGTGCCCTAGAAGTTGCCGGCGAAGGCTTGGACCAAATCCTCCCAGTTGGAGATCTGCCCCGGAGGCAGGTGCTCCAACCAGGCGCGAGCAGTGTCGGAGAGGAACAGGGGGAGGTTGTGGATGATGAGGTTGTCGTCGTCCGCTCCACCTAGTTGACAGGCCAGGCGGTAGTCCGTGAGCCACAATTCCGGTCTCGTTTCCCCTGAGTACTTTGCGATAGTAGTCGGGGGTCGGAATCGGGCCGGAAACGGCGCCCGCCGGATGGCCCGGCTGAAGGCCTGCGGACCGGGTGGTTCGGGCGAGGGACTCCGATCCTCCCCGCTGTCGTAGCGTCCCCCATGCCTGGGGTGATAGCCTCGGCGCACCCTTTCGTCGAGGCGGGCCCGACGGTCGCGACGATGGTGTTCGTCGCCGAGGTGGCCTGGGGCCGCAGGCGCGGTGTTGCGCGTGCGCCCGGTGTAGACCGAGGCTTCCCGCATGAACCGGGAAGTCGCGGCATGAGGTTCCAAGGGGTACCCCTGTCTTTGGGAGGCAGAGCTCTCGGCCCGCCGGGCCGCAGCACCTTCCAGGAGATTCTTGAGCTCTCCCTGGATTCGCCGACCCTCGGTGGTTGATGGCTCCGACATCGCGCGGAGGAGCATCGCTGCGGCTGCCAGGTTCTGACCGATCCCGCTGGATGCGGGTGGCGGCCTGTCCCTGGCATCGTTGGTGATGCGGTGCTGGAAACCCTAGGGCAGGTGACGTATTTCTCCGGCCAGGGGCTGGCCCACCCATACCTGCCCGACGTCCCGGCGGATCGACTCGAGCGCTCCTGCTCCCTCGTCGAGCCTGGCCTGCGCCCCACGGACTTGCTCGAGCTGTGGGTCGTGACCCCCCGCTGGAACGGGGACCACAGCTAGCTCCCGCGGGATGTCGGCGCGAGGCACTGGCCCAGGGAGATCGCCATCCTCTGGCATGCCGAGACGGTTGCCTTCGGAGGGATCCCCTAGCTCGACGTGGAAACATTCGCGGCTCGGGCCGCAGTCCTTGTCGTCAAGGCTGCGGCTGCCGTCGGAACAGTCGGAGAGGCAGTAGTCACATGCGGTCATGAAGTCCCGCATGGCACTGGGGTTGCCAGATCCAGAGAAATCCCAGCAGATGCTGGGATCGTCATCTTCCTCGGACCCAGAGGGCCTGTAGGTCGAGACGTCCGTCAATCGGTCCCAAGGCGACCGCACACGAAACCCCAGAGGGGTTGCACTCGCCTCAACGTGAGCGTCCGCCAAAGCGAGGTCGCTAGGCGGGTTGAGGTCGAGTCGAAAGGAAGTAGAATGGGAATCAGTCGGTACCTTTTGGTCGACGAGGAGCGACGTAGTCACATCGGGGACTGATTGCGCCGTCGTCTTGGGTACGAGGGCGACGTCCTGCAGGCCCTCCGCGAGCGTGCTGGCGTCGTCCACTTGCTCGGGATTGGCGTGTCGCGGGGGGACGGCGCCCGCCTTCGTCTCAAACGCGAGGTCGACGCCCGGCGCGTCCTCCGTTGGGGCGCTGGGGATGTCGATTCGCTCGACAGCCGACGGAGCGCAGCCTCCCGCCCGGCCTTGGTTGCCCCGCCTCCTCCTCCGATGGCGAGGGAGAGGACGGGGCGAGCTCGAATGTTGTTCTTCCACCACGCGGGGAAGACGTCGTCGATTCCACCGCCGGCGGGCGGGCTGTCGGCCGCCATTGTTGTCGTCGCGCGGCGGTGGAAGGAGTATCATGTCGTAGCTACCGTCGAGAGACATGAACTCGAGACTCCCGAAACGGAGCACCGTCCCGGGTTGGAGAGGTCGTTGGAGACTGCCCATCTGGAGCTTGACGGGAAACTGCTCGTCAACACGCAGCAGGCCCCTACCTGGCGCGCTAAATGTCGGCATTTCGAGACCGGGGGGTCCCTAAGCCGACGAGTGAGTGTGTCGCGTGCCCCAGCCCAGATGGGTCGAGCGCGTGGGCGAGCGCGAAGGGGGGAAAGCGAGGTGGCCGGAGCCGAGTCGTGAGGGAGGTGGAGATCCCGCGGCCTTCGTGTTCATCCCGCGCCCAGGTCGGGTGCGCTTGCAGTAGGGGGTTACAAGCGTCCACGCGGGTGAGGGAAGCGAGCGGCCCCAAGAGAGCGCCTGCCCCGTCCTCGTTCCCGCGCGGCCAACCTTCTCTAAGAAGGCCCTGGTCCTTCCTTTTATAGGCGTAAGGAGAGGATCCAGGTGTACAATGGGGGTGCAGCAGAGTGCTACGTGTCTAGCGGGGGAGAGATAGCTCCCTAAGTACATGCCAAGGTGGCAGCCGGAGAGATCTTGGCACCCAGCTGGTGTGGTGTCGTGGCTGTCGGTGGAGCAACGGAGCCTGGCGGAGGGACAGCTGTCGGGGCTGTTGGGTCCTTGCTGACGTCCCCCTGCTTCCGTAAGGGAGCTGAGAGCCGCCGCTGTCACAGGGCTAGCGGGGCGCCATCATTGCCTATCTAGCGGAGCTAGCCAGATGGGACGTCGGTCTTGTTCTCTGCGGCCCGAGTCGGCTCGGGGTAGGGTGATGATGGCGCTTTCTGTTGACATGGCGGACTTGTGCCCTAGGTCGGGCGACGTGGAGGCTCCTCCGAGGCCGAGGCCGAGTCTGTCTTCCATGGCCGAGGCCGAGCCCGAGCTCCTGGGTCGGGCGAGGCGGAGGTCGCTCGGCAGAGGCCGGGGCGGAGTCCGACCCCTGGGGTCGGGCGAAGCGGAGTTCGTCGTCTTCTGGGGCCTTAGCCCGAGTCCGAGCCCTGGGTCGGGCGAAGCGGAGTTCGCCGTCTTCCAGGGCCTTAGCCCGAGTCCGAGCCCTGGGTCGGGCGGAGCGGAGTTCGCCGTCTTCCGGGGCCTTAGCCCGAGTCCGAGCCCTGGGTCGGGCGGAGCGGAGTTCGCTGTCTTCCGGGGCCTTAGCCCGAGTCCGAGCCCTGGGTCGGGCGGAGCGGAGTTCGCCGTCTTCCGGGGCCTTAGCCCGAGTCCGAGCCCTGGGTCGGGCGGAGCGGAGTTCGCCGTCTTCCGGGGCCTTAGCCCGAGTCCGAGCCCTGGGTCGGGCGGAGCTTCCTATGGCGCCTTTGGCAAGGCCTGACTGCCTGTCAGTCTCACTCTGTCAAGTGGCACTGCAGTCGGGATGGCGCAGGCGGCCCTGCCCTTCTGTCAGACCGGTCAGTGAAGCGGCGAAGTGACGGCGGTCACTTCGGCTCTGCCGGGGGGCGCGCGTCAGGATAAAAGTGTCAGGCTACCTTTGCGTTAAATGCCCCTGCGACTCGGTCGGTTGGTGTGGCGATTTAGTCAGGGTTGCTTCTTAGCGAAGGCAAGGCCTCGGGCGAGCCGGAGATGCGTCTGCCGTTAAAAGGGGGCCTCGGGTGAGACGGAAACACCTCGGGGTCGGCTGCCCTTGCCCGAGGCTAGGCTCGGGCAGGGCGTGATCGAGTCGCTCGTATGGACTGATCCCTGACTTAATCGCACCCATCAGGCCTCTGCAGCTTTATGCTGATGGGGGTTACCAGCTGAGAATTAGGCGTCTTGAGGGTACCCCTAATTATGGTCCCTGACAGCGCCCTTCCATGGGATCATTCCCGGGAAGCGCGTCCAGCCCCTTGGACAACTCGACCTTCCCGTCTGCTTCGGAACACCCTCCAACTTCCGAAGGGAGACCCTGACGTTCGAGGTGGTCGGGTTCCGAGGAACCTACCACGCGGTACTGGGAAGACCATGCTACGCGAAGTTCATGGTCGTCCCCAACTACACCTACCTGAAGCTCAAGATGTAGGGCCCCAATGGGGTCATCACCGTCGGCCCCACGTACAAACACGCGTTCGAATGCGACGTGGAGTGCGTGGAGTACGCTGAGGCCCTCGCCGAGTCCGAGGCCCTCATCGCCGACCTGGAGAGCCTCTCTAAGGAGGTGCCAGACGTGAAGCGTCACGCCGGCAACTTTGAGCCAGCGGAGACGGTTAAGTCCGTCCCCCTCGACCCCAGCGGCGACGCCTCCAAGCAGATCCGGATCGGCTCCGGGCTCGATCCCAAATAGGAAGCAGTGCTCGTCGACTTTCTCCACGCGAACGCCAACGTCTTCACGTGGAGTCCCTCGGACATGCCCGGCATACCGAGGGATGTCGCCGAGCACTCGCTGGACATCCGAGCCGGAGCCCGACCCGTCAAGCAGCCTCTGCGCCGATTCGACGAGGAGAAGCGCAGAGCCATAGGCGAGGAGATCCACAAGCTAATCGCGGCAGGGTTCATCAAAGAGGTATTCCATCCCGAATGGCTTGCCAATCCTGTGCTTGTGAGAAAGAAAGGGGGGAAATGGCGGATGTGTGTAGACTACACTGGTCTCAACAAAGCATGTCCGAAGGTTCCCTACCCTCTGCCTCGCATCGACCAAATCGTGGATTCCACTGCTGGGTGCGAAACCCTGTCTTTCCTTGATGCCTACTCAGGGTATCATCAAATCAGGATGAAAGAGTCCGACCAGCTCGCGACTTCTTTCATCACACCCTTCGGCATGTACTGCTATGTCACCATGCCGTTCGGCTTGAGGAATGCGGGCGCGACGTACCAGCGGTGCGTGAACCAGTGTTCGGCGAACACATTGGCCGCACGGTCGAGGCCTACGTCGATGACATCGTAGTCAAGACGAGGAAAGCCTCTGACCTCCTTTCCGACCTTGAAGTGACATTACGATGTCTCAAGGCGAAAGGCGTCAAGCTAAATCCCGAGAAGTGTGTCTTTGGGGTGCCCCGAGGCATGCTCTTGGGGTTCATCGTCTCCGAGCGGGGCATCGAAGCCAACCCGGAGAAGATCGCAGCCATCACCAGCATGGGGCCCATTAGGGACTTGAAAGGCGTACAGAGGGTCATGGGATGTCTCGCGGCTCTGAGCCGCTTCATCTCACGCCTCGGCGAAAGAGGTCTACCTCTGTACCGCCTCTTGAGGAAGGCTGAGTGCTTCACTTGGACCCCTGAGGCCAAGGAAGCCCTCGGGAACCTGAAGGCGCTCCTCACGAAGGCGCCTATCTTGGTGCCCCCAGCTGCTGGAGAAGCCCTCTTGGTCTATGTCGCTGCGACCACTCAGGTGGTCAGCGCCGCGATTGTGGTTGAGAGGCAAGAAGAGGGGCATGCATTGCCCGTTCAGAGGCCAGTCTACTTCGTCAGCGAGGTACTGTCCGAAACCAAGATCCGCTACCCACAAGTTCAGAAGCTGTTGTACGCGGTGATCCTAACGCGGCGGAAGCTGCGACACTACTTCGAGTCTCATCCGGTAACTGTGGTGTCATCCTTCCCCCTGGGGGAGATCATCCAGTGCCGAGAGGCCTCGGGTAGGATTGCAAAGTGGGCGGTGGAAATCATGAGCGAAACAATCTCGTTCGCTCCTCGGAAGGCCATCAAGTCCCAGGTCTTGGCGGACTTCGTAGCTGAATGGGTCGACACCCAGCTACCGACGGCTCCGATCCAACCGGAGCTCTGGACCATGTTCTTCGACGGGTCGCTAATGAAGACAGGAGCCGGCGCAGGCCTACTCTTCATCTCGCCCCTCGGGAAGCACCTACGCTACGTGCTACGCCTCCATTTCCCGGCATCCAACAATGTGGCTGAGTACGAAGCTCTGGTCAACGGGTTGCGGATCGCCATCGAGCTAGGGGTTCGACGCCTCGACGCTCGCGGTGACTCACAGCTCGTCATCGACCAAGTCATGAAGAACTCCCACTACCGCGACCCGAAGATGGAGGCCTACTGCGATGAGGTTCGGCGCCTGGAAGACAAGTTCTACGGGCTCGAGCTCAACCACATCGCCCGGCGCTACAACGAGACTACGGACGAGCTGGCTAAAATAGCCTCGGGGCGAACAACGGTTCCTCCGGATGTCTTCTCCCGAGACCTGCATCAACCCTCCGTCAAGATCGATGACACGTCCGAGCCCGAGGTACCCTCGGCTCAGTCCGAGGCACCCTCGGCTCAACCCGAGGTGCCCTCGGCTCATCCCGAGGCACCCTCAGCTCGGCCCGAGGCGTCCTCGGTTCAGTCCGAGGTACCCTCGGCCCCCGAGGGTGAGGCACTGCGCGTCGAGGAGAAGCGAAGCGGGGTCACGCCTAATCGAAACTGGCAGACCCCGTACCTGCAATATCTCCACCGAGGAGAGCTACCCCTCGACCGAGTCGAGGCTCGGCGGTTGGCGTGGCGCGCCAAGTCGTTCGTCTTGCTGGGAGATGGAAAGGAGCTCTACCACCGCAGCCCCTCCGGCATCCTCCAGCGATGCATCTCCATCGCCGAAGGTCAGGAACTCCTGCGAGAGATACACTCGGGGGCTTGCGGCCATCATGCAGCGCCTCGAGCCCTTGTCGGGAATGCTTTCCGGCAAGGCTTCTACTGGCCGACGGCGGTGGCCGACGCCACTAGAATTGTCCGCACCTGCGAAGGGTGTCAGTTCTACGCGAGGCAGACCCACCTGCCCGCTCAGGCTCTACAGACGATACCCATCACCTGGCCTTTTGCTGTGTGGGGTCTGGATCTCGTCGGCCCCTTGCAGAAGGCACTCGGGGGATACACGCACCTGCTGGTCGCCATCGACAAATTCTCCAAGTGGATCGAGGTCCGACCCTTGAACAACATCAGGTCCGAGCAGGCGGTGGCGTTCTTCACCAACATCATCCATCGCTTCGGGATCCCGAACTCCATCGTCACCGACAACGGCACCCAGTTCACCGGCAGAAAGTTCCTGGACTTCTGCGAGGATCACCACATCCGGGTGGACTGGGCCGCCGTGGCTCATCCCATGACGAATGGGCTGGTGGAGCGTGCCAACGGCATGATTCTACAAGGGCTCAAGCCTCGGATCTACAACGACCTCAATAAGTTCGGCAAGCGGTGGATGAAGGAACTCCCCTCGGTGGTCTGGAGTCTGAGGACAACGCCGAGCCGAGCCACGGGCTTCACGTCGTTCTTTCTAGTCTATGGGGCCGAAGCCATCTTGCCCACAGACTTTGAATACGGTTCCCCAAGGACGAGGGCCTACACCGACCAAAGCAACCAAGTTAGCCGAGAAGACTCGCTGGACCAGCTGGAGGAGGCTCGGGACAAGGCCTTGCTACACTCGGCGCGGTACCAGCAGTCCCTGCGACGCTACCACGCCCGAGGGGTCCGGTCCCGAGACCTCCAGGTGGGTGACCTGGTGCTTCGGCTGCGACAAGACGCCCGTGGGCGGCACAAGCTCGTGCCCCCTGGGAGGGGCCATTTGTCATCGCCAAAGTTCTGAAGCCCGGAACGTACAGGCTGGACAACAGTCAAGGCGATGTCTACGACAACGCCTGGAACATCCAACAACTACGTCGCTTCTACCCTTAAGATGTTTTCAAGTTGATCATATACCTCGCACCCACGCAAAGTTTAGTCATCAAGGAAGGGTCGGCCTCGCCTCGGCAAAGCCCGACCCTCCCTCGGGGGCTAAAAGGGGGGAACCCCCTCTGCGTCGAAATTTTTCTCGAAAAAAGATCTTTTCTGCCAGAATGTCTTTCGCGCTTTTTGGCTACTTCGAAAGTGGATCCTGAAAACGACGGAGTACACGTAAGCAGCCAAGGCTGACCGAGCCGAGGGACTCCTACGCCTCCGGGATACGGATACCTCACTCATCACCTTCTGCGATAAGTAACTCACGTTCGGATAAGTGATTCTGTGGACCGAACAAGTCTTCACGTTCGAAAGCTCTTCTGCCGAAGTGATCCTTCGAGCCTTCTCGACTGCGTCGGTGATAGAGCCCCATGGACGGGTAAGAGTGCGCGTAAGCGGCAAGGCCGATCGAGCCGAGGGACTCCGACGCCTCCGGGATACGGATACCTCACTCATCACCTTCCGCGAGAAGCAACTCTCGCTCGCACGAACATTTCTGTTACCGACAAAAAAGTCCAGATACTCGAAACAAGAGGAAAAGAGACGCAGCTTTACAACACGGCGAGGGTGTGTTTTGGCCTCGGCGGCCGCAGGAAACACACGCTACAAGACAATCCGATCCCGCAGGCTCGGGTCTTGACGCTGGAAGGGAGCAGCAGCACCCTCGGCATCGACAACACCTTCGGCGAGGCCTGACCTAGCCTCGGACGGCGACGCGGTCTGAAGATCTCCACTCCGAAGGACGACGTCATCGCCACGCCCGGGCCATCGCTGCCAGGGTCTTCTTGGGAATCCGGCCCGAGCAGGCGGCTCGGCCGGTCACCCCGGGGCCTCGGCCAGCTGCCCTCCAAGGACGTCAGCCCGACTCGAGGTCTCAGCTGGTCAGTTCCAGCGTCGGTCCCGCTAACGGACGACCCGGCCAGGCTCAGGCCAGCCAGGTTTTCTTTTCGAGCCAACTCTGCCTCTGTTCATGTTGACGCCGCTACCCCTGGCCTCGGCTCATCGGAGAGCGGCCGAGGGGTTCCTCTGACTAAGCAAGGGAAGCCTCGGACAACAAGGCTGACCGAGCCGAGGGACTCCTATGCCTCCGGGATACGGATACCTCAGTCGTCACCTTTACACGGGGCGACTCACGCTTGGTGAAGCGGTTCAGACAACCAACAGGCGAGTCTTAGTGCTCGAAAATGTCCTAGGCGCCACTTTTGCCCAGACCAGCGGGCGAAAGGGTGGGCAGCCGTGTAGGCGGCATGCAACCGCACCAAGTGGGCGCACTTCTCCGACTCCCAACACGCCCAGCATGGGGGCCCAGGCCCACGCGTCATGCAACCGGCGCGCCGAATGCTTCGTGCATGCAACTGCACCGCCACTTGCGCCACTACCGTGCCTCCTCGACTGCGGAACCAATACCGCGACTCGAGGCGACCCAGCGCGCGACCCAGCAGCGCCAGCCTGGCGCGACGGTCAATGCGACCAAAAATGGGCCGGCAGTAATGGCGGTGGCAGGCGGGCAGGAGCAGCGGCCGCGTCGTCAGCCAAGCTCACGTCCCATCCAGGGACAGCGAGGGAGCCCTCTCTCACGGCGTGAAGACAACGCGTCCGTGATCCGTCCCTCGAACGGCTCGCGCGCGCGCAACGGTCGCCCCGCGAACCACTCGCCCCGTCACATTAACCCCGCGGCGGGACAGGCGGCGCCTCTTGCAGGAGAAGCGGGCGACGCTTCGCCTCCGCCATAATGACCGCGTCAAAAAAGGTACGCCGCGTCGTTCGATTTCGTATCCTTTTCCCTTTTTCCTCTTTCTCTCTCTTGCAACAGGGACCGGGAAAGGGGGATACCCCGAAAGGGATCCTTCCCCGTGAAGGAACCAGGCCCCGAGCCTCCCTACTGATCAGAGGTTCGAAGGCTGGCCCCTCGGAAGGGTTCGATAGCCGCCTCAGATCACGTGGGCCCTACACCCACTACTGGTCAGAGGTTCGAAGGCCGGCCCCTCGGAAGGGTTCAACGACCGCCTCAGGCCACTCGGGCTCCGCGCCCACTACTGATCAGGGGTTCGAAGGCTGGCCCCCGAAGGGTTCACAGCCGCCTCAGACGCCGAGCGAAGGATGACCATGGGTACGTTCGATACATAACCAAGGCTTGGGCTGCGCTCCTGAGGTACCCTAGGACATTTCCGAGACCGGCGGGAACGATCTTGTAACGGAATCCCATCAGAGGGAGGCATCAAGCCCTCGGACCCCGTCGCCAGGGGACCGGGTCCGGCAGATCACCCGCAGGTACTTTTGGGCGTGCCTCTGGGCCCCTAGCCGGCCCCTAACGAATGGGGCACGGACGTCCACTCGGATCGCCCGCTTGCAGCTCACCGGAGACACCATGTTCGGCGCCCATCGAGGGCAACATGGCGCTTTCCCCCTCCTCCTTGCGGAAAGGCGACGCAGGGGCATATGTAAAAAAGCCGAGTCTGTCCCTGATCGCCCTCTCGCCCTGTGCAGAGGCTCGGGGGCTGCTCTCGCAAACCCGGCTCTGGCCGAACCGTTGACAGCGTCAACATACCAGCCCGAGAACTTGGGACCCGACCGTACACCCGGGCTATGGCCAGCTCGCATGAGGGAACGACCGGACCAGCCGAAGCATTACGCGAGGCATTAAGACCTCGAAGGAGTGAAACCACTCCTCCGAGGCCTCGGGGGCTACACCCGGCAGGTGCGCTCGCGCGCACCCACCGGAACAAAACGTAACCGAGAAAGGCTGGTCCCCTTGCAAAAAAGTGCGACGAAAGCCTCCAAGCGAGTGCTAACACTCCCTTCGAGGCTCGAGGGCTACTGTCGGGGACCATAATTAGGGGTACCCTCAAGGCTCCTAATTCTCAGCTGGTAACCCCCATCAGCATAAAGCTGCAAAGGCCTGATGGGTGCGATTAAGTCAGGGATCAGTCCATTCGAGGGACTCGATCACGCCTCGCCTGAGCCTAGCCTTGGACAAGGGCAGCCGACCCCAGAGGATTTCCGTCTTGCCCGAGGCCCCCCTCCAGCGGCGAACATATTTCTGGCTTGCCCGAGGCCCTGTCTTCGCCAAGAAGCAACCATGACCAAATCGCCGCACCGACCGACCAAACCGCAGGAGCATTTAATGCAAAGGTGGCCTGACACCTTTATCCTGACGCCCCCCCCCCAGCCGGCAGAGCCGAAGTGACTGCCGTCACTTCGCCGCTCCACTGACCGGCCTGACAGAAGGACAGCGCCGCCTGCGCCACTCCGACTGCGGTGCCACTTGACAGAGTGAGACTAATAGGCAGTCAGGCCTGGCCGAAGGCTCCATAGGAAACTCCGCTCCGCCCGACCTAGGGCTCGGACACGGGCTAAGTCCCGGAAGACGGCGAACTCTGCTCCGCCCGACCCAGGGCTCGGACACGGGCAAAGACCCGGAAGACGGCGAACTCCGCTCCGCCCGACCCAGGGCTCGGACACGGGCTAAGTCCCGGAAGACGGCGAACTCCGCTCCGCCCGACCTAGGGCTCGGACACGGGCTAAATCCCGGAAGACGACGAACCCCGCTTCGCCCGACCCCAGGGCTCGGACTACGCCCTGGCCTCAGACGACGATCTCCGCCTCGCCTGACCCAGGGCTCGGACTTGGGCTCGGCCCCAGAAGACGACGAACTCCGCTTCGCCCGACCCCAGGGCTCGGACTCCGCCCCGGCACCAGCCGGCAATCTCCGCCTCGCCCGAACCTGGGGCTTGGACCCGACCTCGACCACGGAAGACAGACTCGACCTCGGCTTCGGAGGAGCTTCCACATCGCCCAACCTAGGGCGCAGACCAGCCACGTCAACAGGAGGCGCCATCATCACCCTACCCCGAGCTGACTCGGGCCGCAGGGAACAAGACCGGCGTCCCATCTGGCTCGCTCCGCCAGATAGGCAATGATGGCGCCCCGCATACTCTGTGACGACGGCGGCTCTCAGCCCCCTTACGGAAGCAAGAGGACGTCAGCAAGGACTCAACCGCTCCGACAGCTGTCCCTCCGCCAGGCTCCATCGCTCCTCCGACGGCCACGACATCACACCAGCTGGGTGCCAAGATCTCTCCGGCTGCCACAACGGCATGTACTTAGGGCGCTAGCTCTCCTCCGCTAGACACGTAGCACTCTGCTATACCGCCCATTGTACATCTGGATCCTCTCCTTGCGCCTATAAAAGGAAGGACCGGGGCCCTCTTAGAGAGGGTTGGCCGCGCGGGGACGAGGACGAGACACGCGCTCGCTCGGAGCCGCTCGCTCCCTCTCCCGCGTGGACGCTTGTAACCCCCTACTGCAAGCGCACCCGACCTGGGTGCGGGACGAACACGAAGGCCGCGGGATTCCCACCTCTCTCACGCCGGTCTCCGGCCGCCTCGCTCTCCCCCCTTCGCGCTCGCCCTCGCACTCGACCCATCTGGGCTGAGGCATGCGGCGACATTCACTCGTCGGCTCAGGGACCCCCCGGTCTCGGAACGCCGACAAGACTGGAGAAAGACAATTCTTTGGGCCTGAAATTATTCAAGAGGCAGAAGAACAAGTCCGTATAATCCGGGAGAACTTGAGGGTAGCACAGACCCAACAAAAGAGTTATGCTGATAATCGAAGAAGACCACTGGAATTCAAAGAGGGTGTTCACATGTACCTCAAGGTGTCACCAATTCGTGGAATGAGGAGATTCAAAGTCAAAGGCAAATTATCCCCTCGCTTTATTGGACCCTTCAGAATCTTTAGGCAAGTTGGGGAGATGGCCGACCAGCTCGAGCTACCTGATCTTCTATCTGATGTGCATGATGTATTCCATGTGTCTCAACTCAAGAAGTGTCTCCGCATTCCCGAGGAACAGCTACCAATTGAAAAACTCAGTGTTCAAGGTGATCTAACTTACATAGAGTATCCTATCAAGATTATTGACACTCTAACTCGAGTCACCATGGTGAAGATGAGGCTACTTGGGAGAGAGAAGAAGAGTTTCGAATAGAATTTCCCCACCTCTTCCCTGGTCCTTCGTAATCTCGAGGACGAGATTCTTGTTAAGGGGGTAGGATTTGTAATACCCAAACTAGTGAATATTAAGGGAGTTGATCTCATCATATCTTGTGTCACCTATTTATTAGAACATGTGAATCACATATTAAAAAGTGAATAATTAAACCCATGACACATAAATAACCTATACATGATGCTGAAGTTCAATTGTTTGTGCATTCACTCATAAAGATAATGATAATAGAAATGTACTAATGATGTAATAGGCCTTAAACCTAAATTGGAAATCAATGTTTGGACAAAAGAAAGAAGAACACTAAACAAAAATAAAGAAAAATAAACATATAAATAATTAAACCCCTTGTATACTACTATGTTCAATTTGTACATTTAAAGGGAGTACAATTTCACAACTAAAATTTCAGTTCAAATTTGAAATAAAAAGTTAGAAAAGAAAAGAAAGAAAAAAAGAACCTTAATTGGGCCTGGATCACTGTTTCGGCCCACTCTCTCCTCTCTCCCACGCAGCCCAGCGGAGGGTTGGCGCCGACTGGTGTGCCGCCCCTATCAGTTGCGCACGCGCCTGGCGACACTGACGGATGGGCCCCACTAGCCAGTTGACTGACCACATGATACCGCTGAAACCGCCTTCGCTGGCATGATGGGCCTACTCCTCAGTCACCGTATCTCCGTCGTTGTCCGGTGTGTCTGGGTGGTCAGCTCTCGTCTCCTAACAGAACCACCGCGCATGGCAGGCACGACCGTACCTGCTATGGTCGGAAATCCAGGCCGACTGGTTATGGCGGCCCCAGTTGTGCGCTTATATGAGTGGATGAAACTTCCCAGTCGCGTCCACCTGCACCATCTCACCACCAAAAGCCTTGTCGTCGTGAACCATAGAGGATCGAGGGGCCGCCGTTCGCGAAATCCACGAGAAACACTGTCGTACCTAGAATTGTTGGTCAGGGGAAATAGTCCGGCCTCGGTCACGCATGCGTGTGGCCCGTCCGAGCAAATTGTTGACCAGGGCGACACCAATTGCTCACCTGAGTAGCATTTTCCGCCGAACTAGTGTTGTGTCGTGTTCACCGTAAACTGTGTGGCGGTCCAAGGTATGTACCACCTCGTCTAGTTTGCCTCAACCCCCTATGCACCCTGTGCTAGCCAAATGTTAGTTCTAGAGCTCATATCGCCTGATCGACGCCTCCGGTGCGAAGCATGAAAGGGAAATTGGGTTAACCTTTTCCTATAATTAATTTTGGTGGTTGACAACCAAAACAAACATATGGACTAACTAGTTTGGCTAGATGTGATCTATCTCAAGTGCATAAGGTTCAACAAAAACTAAGAAAGAAATCAAGTTAGGGACACAATTAAAAATGGAGCAAGACTTAGAGTGTGCTGGAAAATGGTGCACCAGGCACTATCTGGTGCACCAGCGCAGCAACGGCTCCACTACGCGCCAACGGCTCTCTGCGCAGAGGAACAGTGTGCTACAGTGGAAATCAGAAGTCAGAGCGCAGAAGTCAGAAGGCACCGGACTGTCCAGTGCAGCTAGAAGACAAATGTCTCCAATGGTCAACTGCTCAGAACCCTAACCGACGGGCTGACGTGGTGTGCACAAGACAGTGCACAATATCTGTCCGGTGGCGCACCAGACTGTCCGGTACGCCCATCGCCAGCAGAAATCAGCAAACGACTATAAGTGGTTGAGAGGCTATAAATACCCCCAACCACCTCATTCACTTCCATCCAAGCATTTCTGAGTTCTCATTCATTGCAAGAGCAAAAGCCCAACACTCCGAGACACAATCAAATGCAATCAATCCGCTCAAAGCCCCAAAATCAACTCTAGTGCATTAGGGCTTGTGAGAGGATCACTTGTGTTCTTTTGTTGCTCTTGTCGCTTGGTTTGGCCTTTTCTTTTTTCCTTCTTATTCTCAAGAGACTTGTAATCGAAGCAAGAGACACCTAAGTGTGTGGTGGTCCTTGCGGGGTCTATGTGAACTGTGAGATTAAGGAAAAGGCTCACTCGGTCTAAGTGACCGTTTGAGAGAGGGAAAGGGTTGAAATAGACCCAGTCTTTGTGACCTCCTAACGGGTACTAGGTTCTTTGGAACTGAACCTTAGTAAAACAAATCATCGTGTTCACTTGCCTTGATTCTTGTTTGATTTGTTTTCCCCTCTCTAATGTTCCATTACTCATGCAAATTTGAGTTTGCTCCCAAACGACATCCGCATTGATTGAGCAACTCCACACAAGGAGAACTATCTTTCGAACTTGAATTTAATTCTAACGCTAACCCCCGACCTTAGTGTGCGTTTAAGTTTATAAATTTCAAGTTTTGCCTATTCACCCCGTCTAGGCGACTTTCAATTGGTATCAGAGCCAGTGCTTCATTAAGAGTCTAACCAACTCGAAGTGATGTCTGGAGATCACGCCAAGAGGGAGATCGTGACTAGCGACAAGCCCGCAAGCTCGAGGAGGACTCTATCAAAGGAGTCCGGCAACAAGTACAAGGAGGAATCCTCTTCCTCCATCAAGTCACATAGGCAGGGTGACAAGAAGAGGGAAAAGATGAAGAAGGTGGTCTACTACGAGACCGACTCTTCGACACCCTCCACCTCCGGCAATGAGTCGTCCACTACTTCTAAGTGCCACGAGCGCAAGAAGTATAATAAGATGCCCCTACACTATCCCCGTATTTCAAAGTGTGCTCCTTTACTTTTCGTTCCCTTAGGCAAACCACCATATTTTGATGTGAAAATTAGTGTATGTGGAGTGATAAAATGAGGCATCATCTAACCTCACTCCACGGAATCATTTTGGACATTGTTGAATTTGGAGCGCAAGCACCACAGGTGGAGGACGATGACTACGACTCGGACGAGGCCGCCCAAATTAGGCACTTCAACTCCCAAGCCACGCCTATACTCCTCGCCTCCTTGTGCCGAGAGGAGTATAACAAGGTGCAAGGGTTGAAGAACACCAAAGAAATTTGGGACGTCCTCAAAACCACACACGAAGGGGACGAGGTGACAAAGATCACCAAACGGGAGACGATCGAGCATGAGCTCGGTCAATTCGTCCTCAACAAAGGAGAAGAGCCGCAAGCAATGTACAACCGGCTAAAGACAATAGTGAACCAAGTGCGCAACCTCGGGAGCACCAAATGGGATGACCATGAATTGGTCAAGGTTATTCTTAGATCCCTCGTATTTCATAATCCTACTCAAGTTCAATTAATACGTGGGGATCCTAGATACAAACAGATGTCTCCCGAGGAGGTAATTGGCAAGTTTGTGAGCTTTGAACTTATGATCAAAGACTCCAAACACATTGTCAACTTGGAGCAAGGTGCCACCTCTACACTCGAGGTGCAACCCATTGCATTCAAAGCAACGGAGGAAAAGAAGGAGGAGTCTACACCAAGTAGGCTTCCAATCGACGCCTCCAAGCTCGACAACGAGGAGATGGCACTCATCATCAAGAGCTTCTGCAAAATCCTCAAACAAAGGAGGGGGAAGGATTACAAACCCCGCTCCAAATGGGTGTGCTACCGGAGAAACCATTAACGAGAAAGTTGATCCCTTGGAAAGCCAAGAGGACTTCCTCGTTAAAGAGAACAAAAAATTTGTTAAATTGAAAAATGATTATGCTCAGGAAATAGAAAAATGTGAAAACTTATCTAAGGAGCTTAGCATTTGTCATGATTCAATTTCAAGTCTTAGAACTGAAAATGCTAGTTTAGTTTCTAAGATTGCAATGATTCATTTTCCTGTCTTAAAAATGAGAATATTAGATTAAATGCTAAGATAGAAGAATTGAATGCCTGAAAACCCTCTACATCTACTATTGAGCATGTTCCCATTTGCACTAGATGTAGAGATATTAATGTTGAAGCTATTGATGATCACCTTGTCATGATTAAGAACAAAATGATCACATAGCTACATTAAATGCTAAAATTACCGAGCATGAGCTCGATAATGAAAATTTTAAATTTGCTTGTAGCATGCTTTATAATGGGAGACGCCTCAGCATTAAGGATAGCATTGGGTTCCAACAAGGTAGCCAATCCAATGTCAAGCTTGATGCCCCTAAAAAATTATCTAATTTTGTAAAGGGCAAGGCTCCCATGGTTTAGGATAGTGAGGGTTACATTTTATATCCTGCAAACTATCCCGAACATAAAATTAGGAAGATTCATGCTAGGAAACCTCACAATGTTTCTCATCATGCATTCATGTATAAAAATGAGGCTTCTAGCTCTAGGCATACCACTCATGTTAAAATGCCTAAAAACAAAATTCCTAATGCATCAAATGATCATAATGTTTCATATAAGACTTTTGATGCTTCTTATGTTTTAACTAACAAATCAGGCGAAATAGTTGCCAAATATGTTGGCGGCAAACACAAGAGTCCCAAGACTTGTGTTTAGGTACCCAAGGTGCTTGTTTCTAACGTCAAAGAACCCAAGACTGTTTGGGTACCTAAGAACAAGGCCTAAATTGTTTTGTAGGTTTATGCATCCGGTGGTTCAAGTTGGATATTCGATAGCGGGTGCACAAACCACATGACTGGGGAGAAAAAAAATGTTCTCGTCCTATGAGAAAAATGAAGATACCCAATGAGCTATTACATTCGGGGATGGAAATCAAGGATTGGTCAAAGGTTTGGGTAAAATAGCTATATCACCTGACCATTCTATTTCCAATGTTTTTCTCGTAGATTCATTAGATTAAAATTTGCTTTCTGTTTCACAATTATGTAAAATGGGCTACAACTGTCTTTTTACTGATATAGGTGTTACTGTCTTTAGAAGAAGTGATGATTCAATAGCATTTAAGGGAGTGTTAGAGGGTCAGCTATATTTAGTTGACTTTAATGATAACAAAGCTGAACTTGACACTTGCTTAATTGCTAAGACTAATATGGGTTGGCTCTGGCATCGCCGACTTGCCCATGTTGGGATGAAGAATCTTCACAAGCTTCTAAAGGGAGAACACATTTTAGGACTAACCAATGTTTATTTTGGGAAAGACAGGATTTGTAGCGCATGCCAAGCAGGGAAGCAAGTTGGAGCTCATCATCCACACAAAAACATAATGACGATGGATAGGCCACTCGAGCTACTCCACATGGATCTATTCGGCCCGATCGCATACATAAGCATCGGCAGGAGTAAGTACTATCTAGTTATTGTGGATGATTATTCTCACTTCACTTGGGTATTCTTTTTGCAGGAAAAATCACAAACCCAATAGACATTAAAAGGATTGTTGAGACAGGCTCAAAATGAGTTCGGATTGAGAATTAAAAAGATTAGAAGCGACAATGGGATGGAGTTCAAGAATTCTCAAATTGAAGGATTTCTTGAGGAGGAGGGCATCAAGCATGAGTTCTCTTCTCCCTACATACCTCAACAAAATGGTGTAGTGTATAGGAAGAATAGAAGTATACTGGATATGGCTAGGACCATGCTTGATGAATATAAGACACCGGACCAGTTTTGGGCCAAGGCGATTAACACCGCCTGCTACTCCATCAACCGGTTATATCTTCACTGAATCCTCAAGAAGACATCATATGAACTCCTCACCGGTAAAAAGCCTAATGCTTCATATTTTAGAGTCTTTGGGAGTAAATGCTTTATTCTTATTAAGAGAGGTAGAAAATCTAAATTTGCTCCTAAGGCTGTAGAAGGCTTTTTACTTGGTTATGACTCAAACACAAGGGCATATAGAGTCTTTAACAAATCCACTGGATTAGTTGAAGTCTCTTGTGACATTGTGTTTGATGAGACTAATGGCTCCCAAGTGGAGCAAATTGATCTTGATGAATTAGATGATGAAGAGGCTCCGTGTGTCGCATTAAGGAAAATGTCCATTAGGGACGTGTGTCCTAAAGAATCCAAAGAGACTCAACAAGCACAAGATCAACCATCATCTTCCAACCAAGCATCTCCACCAACTCAAGATGAGGATCAAGCTCAAGAAGATGAAGACGAAGATCAAGACAATGAGCCACCTCAAGAGGAGGACATGGATCAAGGGGGAGATAAGACAATAATGACATGGAAGATGATCAAGAAATAAGAGATCAACGACCGCCACACCCAAGAGTCCACCAAGCAATTCAAAGAGATCACCCTGTCAACTCCATCCTTGGTGACATTCATAAGGGGGTACCAAGTGGGTATTCCGCAACAAGCAAGATGAGCATGGTGTGGTGACAAGGAACAAAGCCCGACTTGTGGCCAAAGGTTATTCACTAGTCGAATTTTTGAATTTCGATGAAACCTATGCACCCGTAGCTAGGCTTGAATCAATTCGCATATTACTTGCCTATGCTACTTACCATGGCTTTAAGCTTTATCAAATGGACGTGAAAAGTGCCTTCCTCAATGGACCCATCAAGGAAGAGGTCTATGTTGAGCAACCTCCTGGCTTTGAAGGTAGTGAGTATCCTAACCATGTTTACAAACTCTCAAAGGCGATTTATAGGCTCAAGCAAGCCCCAAGAGCATGGTATGAATGTCTGCGAGATTTTCTTATCACTAATGGCTTCAAAGTCGGTAAAGCCAATCCTACTCTCTTCACTAAAACTATTGCAAAAGACTTGTTTATATGCCAAATTTATGTTGATGATATTATATTTGGGTCTACTAACAAGTCCTCATGTGAAGAATTTAGTAGGATCATGATATAGAAATTCGAGATGTCTATGATGGGGAGTTGAAGTATTTTCTTGGATTCCAAATCAAGCAACTCCAAGAGGGCACCTTCATCAGTCAAACTAAGTACATTCAAGACATACTCAAGAAGTTTGGAATGAAGAATGGCAAACCCATCAAGACTCCCATGGGAACTAATGGGCATCTCGACCTCGACACGGGAAGTAAATCCGTAGATCAAAAGGTATTTCGGTCGATGATAGGATCTTTACTCTACTTATGTGCATCTCGACTGGATATCATGCTTTCTGTATGCATGTGTGCAAGATTTTAGGCAAATCCTAAGGAAGTTCACCTTAGGGACGTAAAGAGGACTATGAGATATTTAGTTTACACTCCTAAGTTTGGGCTTTGGTACCCCAGGGGATCTACATTTGATTTAATTGGATATTCCGATGTCGATTATGCAGGGTGTAAAATTGATAGAAAGAGCACATCATGGACTTGTCAGTTTCTGGGGAGATCCCTGGTGTCATGGGCTTCAAAGAAACAAAACTCTGTAGCTCTTTCCACAGTCGAAGCCGAGTACATTGCCGCAGGCCATTGCTGTGCGCAATTATTTTGGATGAGGCAAACCCTTAGGGACTATGGCTACAAATTGAGCAAAGACCCTCTCCCATGTGATAATGAAAGTGCAATCTGCATGGCGGATAATCCCGTTGAGCACAGCCGCACTAAGCACATAGATATTCGGTATCACTTTCTGAGAGATCACCAACAAAAGGGGGATATCGAAATTGCTAATGTTAATACCCACAACCAATTAGCCAATATCTTTACCAAGCCACTAGATGAGAAAACCTTTAGCAAACTTAGGAATGAGCTAAATATACTTGATTCTCGAATTTTGATTGAAAAGTTGCACACATAACTATTTCATATACCTTTGATCATATCTCTTTCATTTGGTGCAATTGCATATTTCTTATTCTTCTTGTGCCAAGGCTAAGACTAATATGTTTCCATGAGTATCTCTTGTATTAGTCTTAGATTGAAAGGGAAATGGAGTATTCGGCAAAGACAACGCTTCCACTCAACTCTAACGGTATCATTTACCCTTTGCCGGTATTCCGCAAAATCTCAATGGTATGACTCTTCACTCATATTGATTTCACCATTTGGGTGAAATTGTTAGGCCCCAAAGGGGGAGAAAATGCAAGAGGGCTCTCAGGTTCTTCGTTTTTGGCGTTTAATGCCAAAGGGGGAGAAAATATTAAGCCCAAAGCAATAGGACCGCACCACCATTTTAAAATTTTAGTGTATTTTTCAAATTGGTATTAAGATCTTTCCAAAAGAAAATGTTTATTACAATTGTTATTTGAGCAAGCCCCAAAATGAATTTTCAAGTAGTATGAATTATCAATTGGTATCTTTAAAAAGTCAAATTTTAATTAGTATCTATTTCAAAAACCCTCTTGAAAGCTAAGGGGAGAATTCATTTAGGGAGAGCTTTTATTTAGTCAAAGGAAAAGCATTTGAAACAGGGGGAGAAATTTCAAATCTTAAAAATGCTTCTTGCAATCATATTCCTATACTTTTGACTACGTGCAAAAGCTTTTGAAAAGATTTCCAAACGACTTGCAAAAAAACAAAACTAGTGGTGCAAATGTGGTAAAAAATGTTAAAGAAAAGAAAACCAATCCATATATGTTCTTAGTGATACTTTCAATTGGTTTAACTCCAAGTAACCTATGCACTTTCATCATAAATGCAAACTAGTTACATTTCTGTACTTTATATTTGCTTTGGTTTCTGTTGGCATCAATCACCAAAAAGGGGGAGATTGAAAGGGAAATTGGGTTAACCATTTCCTATAATTAATTTTGGTGGTTGATGACCAACACAAACATATGGACTAACTAGTTTGGCTAGATGTGATCTATCTCAGGTGCATAAGGTTCAACAAAAACCAAGAAAGAAATCAAGTTAGGGACACAATTAAAAATGGAGCAAGACTTAGAGTGTGCTGGAAAATGGTGCACCGGACACTGTCCGGTGCGCCAGCCACGCACCCTTCCGAACCAGCCACTCTCGGGAAAATGGAGGCGTGCTCCACTATAATTCACTGGACTGTCCGGTGAGCCAGCGGAGCAACGACTCCACTGCGCGCCAATGGCTCTCTGCGCAGAGGAACAGTGTGTTACAGTGGAAGTCAGAAGTCAGAGCGCAGAAGTCAGAAGGCACCGGACTGTCCGGTATGGCACTGGACTGTCCGGTGCAGCTAGAAGACAAACGTCTCCAACGGTCAACTGCTTAGAACCCTAACGGATAGGCTGACATGGCGTGCACCGGACAGTGCACAGTATCTATCCGGTGGCGCACCGGACTGTCCGGTGCGCCCATCGACAGTAGAAATCAGCCAATGGCTAGAAGTGGTTGGGAGGCTATAAATACCCCCCAACCACCTCATTCACTTCCATACAAGCATTTCTGAGTTCTCATTCATTGCAAGAGCAAAAGCCTAACACTCCAAGACACAATCAAAGCAATCAATCGGCTCAAAGCCCCAAAATCAACTCTAGTGCATTAGGGCTTGTGAGAGGATCACCTATGTTCTTTTGTTGCTCTTGTCGCTTGGTTTGGCATTTTCTTTTTTTCCTTCTTATTCTCAAGAGACTTGTAATCGAAGCAAGAGACACCTAAGTGTGTGGTGGTCCTTGCGGGGTCTAAGTAACCCGTGAGATTAAGGAAAAGGCTCACTCGGTCTAAGTGACCCGTGAGATTAAGGAAAAGGGTTGAAATAGACACGGTCTTTGTGACCACCTCAACGGGGACTAGGTTCTTTAGAACCGAACCTCGGTAAAACAAATCATCACGTTCACTCGCCTTGATTCTTGTTTGATTTGTTTTCCCCTCTCTAACGTTCCCTTGCTCATGCAAATTTGAGTTTGCTCCCAAACGACATCCGCATTGATTGAGCAACTCCACGCAAGGAGAACTATCTTTTGAACTTGAATTTAATTCTAACACTAACCCCTAACCTTAGTGTGTGTTTAAGTTTATAAATTTCAGTTTCGCCTATTCACCCCCCTCTAGGCGACTTTCAGAGCGCTGCAGCGGCAAGGTTTGCCGCCATACTCTGTAGCAGCGAAGGGAAGAAGAGGGATAGGGTGCCATCGATCTGCTCACGGACAGGTCCGATTGGATTGCGCGTACCTTTTTGCACGATCAGATCTGGACCATAGGACATGGACCATAGGATTGGAATCGAACGATCATATCTGCTCACGCACGGGTCCGATTAGATCGCTATTTGAATCTGAGCCTTTGATATTCGATCCAACGGTGCCTGGGCACGCTGATTCGAATCACAAGCGATTTAATCTAGGACCTTTGTGGCGGATCGAATGGTTAGGATCCGCCAATACCCTTTCGGCCGGGCATTTTACTTAAGAGTCCTCGGAGAATTTGAGAATCAACCCACAGTCCACCACGTAGCAGCCTGTGTCTCGGAATTCCTGCACACAGGCCCCTGAGTTTCTATTTAATTGTGCGCGCAGTCCAAGGTGTTAGAAAAAACAGAAAAGTAAATGGAGAAAAATGATTTGTTGACTAAAGAAATTCCCATATCTTGATTAATTCATATAAAATTCATTTTAACTCCTTTTAGTTCATTCCAGTTGCTATAATTTTGTAATAATATTGTTTATCACTTATTGCCACTGTTTTAGCATGAAACCCATATTAAATTTGATCACTTAATTAATCTTGTACCAAACACATAAAACCTTCAGAAATTCATAACTCGAAATCCATAACTCCGAATTTAGTGATTCTTGTTCCTATGATCTCATTTCGATGCGTAGATTATTATTATGTATTCTGTATTCATGTTTTGTGTGATGTTAATTTCTATTATACCATGTTTGTTTGTACTATTGCGAGTAGACAAGCAAGCCATAGAGGATCTAGGTGTTCACCAGGTAGAAGTTGCTGAGCAGGAGCTCATTGAAGGCAAGTTGTGCCCTTGACCACATTTATTTACCCAATAATGTTCTTTATAATCATTTTATTATGCATAGGCTTAATTTTGATGGGACCCAATAGGTCACCCTAGTCTGGTTTTCTTTTCACCTTGTTTACCCCTGAATTTTTGGGTAGTCATAGCTATTGCTATACATGGTTTTGGGTGTCGAGATAGCTATTATACATGTTTATTCTTTATTACTATTCTATTTCTGTTCATGATAAGACAACCATGTTAATTGGAACATCGAGCTTAACTTGAGAAACACATGCCACCACAAGGATGGAATGGGACGCCCTTGGCTGCCTAACTAGGAAAGCTAGTGGAGGACTACCTTACCCAATAGGGGCAAGGGCAGTAGGGATTAGGCGTGTAGGGAGGTTCCCGAGTTGATTTTGCTGCGATGGCGGTCAGACAGGGGATTCCTGCATTGCTCTCCTAGAAACTGTAGCGGATTTTCTGAAGCTAGTGGAACTTTGTAAAGGCCTCGTAGTGGATCCCTAGCCATTCACCTCGGCAGTGTCTAAGGGCCTTGCAAACCTAGGCAACATGGGATACACGACTTGTGGGTACAGGGTACAACCTCTACAAAGTGTAAAACTAGTATACTAGTCGAGCTCGCGGTCATGAGCAACTCAAGACTCTCGCATTATTAAATTATGGAATTAAATTCAATTTGTCATTTGCATCGCATTGGGATTTATTATTAATTTTGATCTATTATTATTCTGGTTAGGTATTTACTTACATTTAGTAACTACTAATAAAATTTGACCAACTTATTAAAAGCAACGATCAGCTTTAACCCCTATTGTTGATTAGCCTTACACTTCACATGAACTCCCACCTTTGGTTTGTTCATGCACATTATTCCCCATAACTTGTTGAGCTATGATCTTTTGTGAGCTCACACTTGCGATATATAAACCCCCCACATGAGAAGAATAGGTGGTCCAGGAGGAGCCATACAATGAGGAGTATGAGTTGATCTAGGTGGCGTCTCCCAGTCAGCTTTATGGCGCCAAGGATAGACGTTTAGTTTGCTTTATTATTATCATTTATTTTTATAAGACTTCCTCTATGTAATAATGACATTTATGATTTTTGTGACGTTTATCTCTATACACTTTGTCATTATATGTGTTGTTCTTCTTTGGCACATATATGAGACGCACCCGGCTTTATCCCTTAAATTCGGGTGTGACAATTACATTACTTAAAAATAGTATACTATGTACATGATAGGATGCCTACAAAAACTGCTTGCTGAAAAAAATTGTGGATAAACAAAAATCAGAGTATCTCCACCTCACCACAACAGATTGTTCCTAAAAACAAAAAAAACTAAAGATAAAATGTTTTCAACTCAAAATGTACAGTATGCATAATCGAGTAATAACCTGCACCTGATGCCCGTATACAAAAAAACTGGAGAAACTACATTAAAAAATCAAAACAATGACGGTGGAGAGGAAGTGGAAAACCCTACCTGTAGCGACCCGCGATGACAACTCCGCAGCAACAACTGAACTCCTTTGATTCCCGGATCGGTGCAGTCGAAAAATGCGAAAACCCTAGGGATGATTCGGGTCAGCGCTAGAGAGCGAAGCAAAATAGGAATGGATTTCGAAAATGGAAAGCGACGAAACCCTCGGCTGGGAAAAAACTATGCCCCATTTTGTTGGGTCCGTACTATAATGATAACACTGGCCCAGGTGGGCCCACGCATGCGAGGCGATACGACCGGACCAGATGGGTGCCGAGCCTCGCGGCCGCGCTCGGTCGAACAATCGGGTCGGGTGAAGCTTCACCCTAGGTGATATATAGTATATCTCTATCTCTATCTCTACTATATTAAAGCACTAGTTTCAACGGTCATCCTGCATCATTTTTTACAAATACCCCTCTGAAATTCTACGAATCAACCTGCTATCCTACACACTTCTCTGTCCCGCTTCCCTCTGGGCCCACACCATCTTCGTCCCCAACCTCCCTCCCCACTCCCTCCCTGTGGCCTCCCTCCCCACGCCGCCTCCCCGCACCCTCCTCGTGACCTGCCTCCCCACGCTACCTCCCTGCGCCCTCCCTCCCCACGCCGCCTCCGCTCGTTCAGATCTCCCCGCGACCTCCCTCCCCACGCCGCCTCCCCACGCCCTCCACATGACCTGCCACCCCACACCGCCTCCCCGTGCCCTCCCTCCCCATGCCGCCTCTGCCACACCTCCGCTAGTTCGGATCTCCCTGTGACCTCCCTCCCCACTTTACTGCTCCGCCTGTCGCCTCCCCGCGACCTCCCTCCCCACGCCACCTCCAATACTATGGAGCTTGCAACCGGCCTGAGCGCCCTAAAAATCTCACAACCCCTCCGCTCGCCATGAACCCACCCATAACCGTGGGCACTCCAACCGCGGCCGCCATCCTCACCCACGGGCCCTCCAACCGCAGCCTCCTGAAATCCATGTTGTGCTCCGTTCTTGCTGCGTATGCTCCAACCACGCCTGTGCATGCTGCAACCGCCATCCTCGCTTGCCTGCTATCTACACATTTTACGCTTACCCAATAGCCTTATCTCGCCTTCCACCCTCGCCAGCCCACATTTGATGCATGCACTAACCTTATCATGCCTGTCATCCTCCCTCGCCAGCATTCCCAATCGCCGTCCTGCTAGCTTTATGCACCTTGTCCCACGGTAGCCACGAGCTGGAGCAGTAACACTTTCAACATCCTGTTCTTGAGACCCTGCGCCTCACAACATACTTTCTTGTGCCCCTCCACCTCACAGCACACCGTCTAGTGAGTCTCTAACTAATCTAAACATGATTGTGGCACCTTCTATTTTGACATGAAATTGGCTCTAGCACCTTCCTAATTGTGGTTGTACATCGATCTGGTGAAGCTACCTGTGCATAGATATTCTTTGTTTATTGCTATTCATATATTTTTGTTTTTCCCCTTTGTTTTTTCTTGCTTCAATTTTTGGAAGCAGCATCAATTTTTTACTACAATTGTCTATGGCTTGATGCTATTCTCAATTACTTCTTCGACAGAAAGTTACAGTAAGTGGTGAATTTAATACATGATGCTATTTGTTACAGAGACTTAGTGATACTCCTTATCATCTTGATAGAAATTCATTTATACAATTTTTTGTGATGTACAAAGCTCCTGCTGGTTAGAAAATAGAAACACATGTCATTTTGGTTGAGTTTATCTCCTGCTCCTATGTGAACCACAAAATATTTCATGTTGCTAACATGTATTTGCTACGAATGTATTCATCATTCTAGATTATTAAAAATGTTCAGATAAATAAAAGAAGTAATTTGGATAGTTCTTGATATAACCAAAGCTGCCAATAATATAGATTACTTTTACAAATACCTCCCGAAATTCTACAAACCAACCCGCTATCCTACGCACTTCTCTGTCCCTGAGAGCACCTAGAGGGGGGAGGGGTGAATAGGTGATCCTGTAAAAACTTAAACTTAAAGCCACAAAAACTTGATTAAGCGTTAGCACAATAAGGCCAAGTGGCTAGAGAGGAGTTCTTGCAAAACACAACAACCACAAGAGGATCAACACTGATAGACACAGTAGTTTATCCCGTGGTTCGGTCAAGTACAAAACTTGCCTACTCCACGTTGTGGCGTCCCAACGGACGAGGGTTGCAATCAACCCCTCTCAAGCGGTCCAAAGACCCACTTGAATACCATGGTGTTTTGCTTTGTTTACTATATCCCGCTCGCGAGGAATCTCCACAACTTGGAGTCTCTCGCCCTTACACTTTGATGTTCACAAAGAAGCACGGAGTAAGGGAGGGATGAGCAACGCACACGAGACACAAAATCACAGCAAATACACACACACAAGACCCAGACTTGAGCTCAAAAGAATATCACGAGGTTCTCACTAGAACGGAGCTCAAATCACTAAGAATGTCAAACAAGTGCGCAAGAATGAAGTGTGAGTGATCAACAATGCTCAAAGGATGCTTGGTGTCATCCTCCATGCGCCTAGGGGTCCCTTTTATAGCCCCAAGACAGCTAGGAGCCGTTGAGAGCATTCCAGGAAGGCAATTCTTGCCTTCAGTCGCCTGGCGCACCGGACAGTCCGGTGCACCACCGGACACTGTCTGGTGCAGATCTCTTTCCTTATTTGGCGAAGCCGACCGTTGCAGATTCAGAGCCGTTGGCGCACCGGACACTGTCCGGTGCACACCGGACAGTCCGATGCCCCTTTGTGACCGTTGGCTCGGCCACGCGTCACACGCGGAATCCTCGGCCGACCGTTGGCCCGGCTGACCGTTGGCTCACCGGACAGTCCGGTGATTTTTAGCCGTACGCCGTTAATCACTTCCCGAGAGCGACGACTTCGCCTGTGAATGGCTCACCGGACAGTCTGGTGCACCACCGGACAGTCTGGTGATTTATAGCCGTACACCGCCGTCGAAGTCCCGAGAGCAGCAAGTTCGCCAGAGCCAGCCTGGTGCACCCAGACCAAGCTGTCTTTGGTTGAACACAGCCATCTCTTTTCCAATTCGATTTCTCCTGTTTCCAGCACTTAGACACAATACATTAGTTCTCAAAACAATGTACTAAGTCTAGAAACATACCTTTAGACTTGATTTGCACTTTGTCCATCAATTGGCACAGATTTTCACTTAAGCACATGTGTTGGCACTCAATCACCAAAATACTTAGAAATGGCCCAAGGGCACATTTCCCTTTCAATCTCCCCCTTTTTGGTGATTTATGCCAACACAACAAAAAGCAACTAAAAGAAGTGCAACATCAATACAAATGAGAACTCAAAATTGTTTTGATTCAAAATTGGCATACATGGATCATTCTTTGCCACCACTTGGTTTTGTTTTTGCAAATCAACCTCAATCTCCTATCTCTAATTCAAACACAATTGTAGAGACATAAAGAGAGTTGTTCCAAGAGAAATTGATCAAAGATTTCAAAAACTCCCCCTTTTTTCCCATAATCAACCATTCTCCCCATAAGAGGCCAACTTTTGACAAGAGAGACAATAAGAGAGTTTTGACAAACCAAAAGCTCTATTCTACTATTTTCAAAATTTCTCAAGTGGTAGCTGATCCATTTATTGCTTTGGCCTTATTTTCTCCCCCTTTGGCATCAAGCACCAAAACGGGATCAATCTTGGCCCTTAAACCTCATTGCCTCTCCAAAATCTTCACATAAGAGTACAAAGGCAATAAGAAGATAGAGATGAACTTGGAGTGAGTTACCCTCTCATCGGAGTGCAGTGGAAGTCTTTCATGGTCCAAGTCCACCTTTCCCTTTCAATCCACCTTTGAGACTAAATCAAGCAAACTCAAGCACACGATTTGTCTCAAAGGGTCAAGTTGTAGCACATCTCCCTCTAAATATGTGCATCACTCACACATGGACTTTTGAGGTCCGGGGAGTGTTTATACAACTTGAGCACCATAAGTAAACAACAAAATGCATAAGGAACATGATCAAAGCATAATACACATGTATGCTACAAATCAATCCAAGTTCAGCGAATCTAAGACATTTAGCTCACTACGCAGCCTGCAAAAGGTCTTCTCATCTAGAGACTTGGTAAAGATATCGGCTAGCTGGTTCTCGGTGCTAATATAAAACACTTCGATATCTCCCTTTTGGTGGTGGTCTCTCAAAAAGTGATGCTGGATGTCAATGTGCTTTGTGCGGCTGTGCTCAACAGGATTATCCGTTATGCGGATAGCACTCTCATTATCACATAGGAGTGGGACTTTGCTCAGATTGTAGCCAAAGTTCCGGAGGGTTTGCCTCATCCAAAGTAGTTGCGCGCAACACTGTCCTGCGGCAACATACTCGGCCTCAGCGGTGGATAGGGCAACAGAGGTTTGTTTCTTAGAACTCCATGACACTAGGGACCTTCCTAAGAATTGGCACGTCCCCGATGTAGTCTTCCTATCGACCTTACATCTAGCATAATCGGAGTCTGAATATCCAATTAAGTCAAAGGTAGACCCCTTTGGATACCAGATCCCGAAGCAAGGCGTAGCTACTAAATATCTAAGAATTCGCTTCACGGCCACTAAGTGATACTCCCTTGGATCGGATTGAAATCTAGCACACATGCATACACTAAGAATAATATCTGGTCTACTAGCGCATAAATAAAGCAAAGAACCTATCATGGACCGGTATGCTTTTTGATCAACGGACTTACCTCCTTTGTTGAGGTCGACGTGTCCGTCAGTTCCCATCGGAGTCTTTGCGGGCTTGGCGTCCTTCATCCCAAACCGCTTTAGCAAGTCTTGCGTGTACTTCGTTTGGGAGATGAAGGTACCGTCCTTGAGTTGCTTCACTTGGAACCCAAGGAAGTAGTTCAACTCGCCCAT
This sequence comes from Zea luxurians, assembly GCA_029449295.1. NCBI lineage: Eukaryota > Viridiplantae > Streptophyta > Magnoliopsida > Poales > Poaceae > Zea > Zea luxurians. The sequence goes on along the minus strand of JAOPSE010000082.1, from coordinate 1,890,772 downwards.
CATCGACATCTCGAATTTCGGCGTCATCACCCTACTAAACTCTTCACAAGACTTTTGATTAGTAGAACCAAATATTATGTCATCGACATAAATTTGGCACACAAAAAGATTACCATCGCAAGTCTTAGTGAAAAGAGTTGGATCGGCTTTTCCAACCTTGAAAGCATTAGCAATTAAAAAGTCTCTAAGGCATTCATACCATGCTCTTGGGGCTTGCTTAAGTCCATAGAGCGCCTTAGAGAGCTTACATACGTGGTCGGGGTACCGTTCATCCTCGAAGCCAGGGGTTGCTCCACATACACCTCCTCCTTGATTGGCCCGTTGAGGAAAGCACTCTTCACATCCATTTGGAACAACCTGAAAGAATGGTGAGTGGCATATGCTAGCAATATACGAATAGACTCTAGCCTAGCCACAGGAGCAAAAGTCTCCTCAAAGTCCAAACCTGCGACTTGAGCATAACCTTTTTCCACAAGTCGAGCCTTGTTCCTCGTCACCACCCCGTGCTTGTCCTGTTTATTGCGGAACACCCACTTGGTTCCCACAACGTTTTGCTTGGGATGCCGCACAAGTGTCCAAACTTCATTACGGTTGAAGTTGTTGAGCTCTTCCTGCATGGCCAACACCCAGTCCGGATCTAGTAAGGCCTCTTCTACCCTGAAAGGCTCAATAGAAGAGACAAAGCAGTAATGCTCACAAAAATTAACTAATCTAGAACGAGTAGTTACTCCCTTGCTAATGTCACCCAAAATTTGGTCGACGGGATGATTCCTTTGAATCGTCGCTCGAACTTGGGTTGGAGGTGTCGGTTGTGCTTCTTCCTCCATTACATGATCATCTTGTGCTCCCCCTTGATCACATGCCTCTTCTTGATGAACCTGTTCATCGTCTTGAGTTGGGGGATGCACCATTGTTGAGGAAGAAGGTTGATCTTGCTCCTCGAGTTCCTGTGGCCGCACATCGCCAATCGCCATGGTGCGTATTGCGGCCGTCAGAACGTCTCCTTCATCTACATCATCAAGATCAACAACTTGCTCTCTTGGAGAGCCATTAGTCTCATCAAATAAAACATCGCTAGAGACTTCAACCAAACCCGATGATTTGTTGAAGACTCTATACGCCTTTGTATTTGAGTCATAAGCTAACAAAAACCCTTCTACAGCTTTGGGAGCAAACTTAGAATTTCTACCTTTCTTCACTAGAATATAACATTTGCTCCCAAATACACGAAAGTAAGACACATTGGGTTTGTTACCGGTTAGAAGCTCATACGAAGTCTTCTTGACGAGCCGGTGAAGGTAGACCCGGTTGATGGCGTGGCAAGCCGTGTTCATGGCTTCCGACCAAAACCGCTCGGGGGTCTTGAACTCTCCAAACATCGTTCTCACCATGTCTATGAGCGTCTTGTTCTTCCTCTCTACCATACCATTTTGCTGTGGTGTGTAGGGAGCGGAGAACTCGTGCTTGATCCCTTCCTCCTCAAGGTACTCCTCCACTTGAAGGTTCTTGAACTCGGACCCGTTGTCGCTCCTTATCCTTTTCACCTTGAGCTCAAACTCATTTTGAGCTCTCCTTAGGAAGCGCTTAAGGGTCCCTTGGGTTTCAGATTTATCCTGCAAAAAGAATACCCAAGTGAAGCGGGAAAAATCATCAACTATAACAAGACCATACTTACTTCCTCCTATGCTTAGATAGGCGACGGGTCCGAAGAGGTCCATATGAAGCATCTCCAAAGGTCTTGATGTGGTCATCACATTTTTGGTATGATGAGAGCTTCCCACCTGTTTACCTGCTTGACAAGCTGCACAAGGTCTATCTTTTTCGAAAGTAACATTAGTTAGACCTATCACGTGTTCTCCCTTTAGAAGCTTGTGAAGGTTTTTCATCCCCACATGAGCTAAACGGCGATGCCACAGCCAGCCCATGCTAGTCTTAGCAATTAAGCATGCATCTAGACCGGCCTCCTCTTTTGCAAAATCAACTAAATAGAGTTTGTCGTCTAATACACCCTTAAAAGCTAGTGAACCATCACTCCTTCTAAAGACAGACACATCTACATTTGTGAATAAACAATTATATCCCATATTACAGAGTTGACTCACATACAACAAGTTATATCCAAGCGACTCAACTAAGAACACATTAGAAATAGAGTGCTCGGATGAAATAGCAATTTTTCCTAACCCTTTCACCTTGCCTTGGTTCCCATCACCGAATATTATTGAATCTTGGGGATCCTTGTTCTTGACGTAGGAGGTGAACATCTTCTTCTCCCCCGTCATGTGGTTTGTGCATCCGCTGTCGATAATCCAGCTTGTACCCCCGGATGCATAAACCTGCAAGGCAAATTTAGGCTTGGGTTTTAGGTACCCAACTCTTGTTGGGTCCTACAAGGTTAGTCACAATGGTCTTAGGGACCCAAATGCAAGTTTTATCTCCCTTGCATCTTGCCCCTAACTTCCTAGCAATCACCTTCTTATCCTTTCTACTAATAGCAAAGGAAGCATTGCAAGCATGATAAATTGTAGAAGGTTCATTAATATTCCTAGGAACATGAGCAACATCTCTCCTAGGCATATGATGAATGACATTTCTCCTAGGCATATCTCTACCATGCATATAGGAGGAACTTGAAGCAAACATTGCATTTGAATCATAAGCATTACAACTCCTATAAGCATTTCTAGAATGACTCCTATCATGGTACATGAAAGCATGGTTCTTTTTAGCACTACTAGCCATAGGGGCCTTCCCTTTCTCCTTGGCGGAGATGGAAACCTTATGGCTTGTTAAGTTCTTGATCTCCCTCTTAAAGCCAAGACCATCCTTAATTGAGAGATGTCTACCAATCGTGTAGGCATCCCTTGCAAATTTTAGCTTATCAAATTCACTTTTGCTAGACTTAAGTTGGGCATTAAGACTAGCCACTTCATCATTCAATTTAGAAATTGAAGCTAGGTGTTCGCTACAAGCATCAACATTAAAATCTTTACACCTATTGCAAATTATAACATTTTCTACACAAGATGTTGATTTACTAGCTATTTCTAACTTAGCATTCAAATCATCATTTATGCTCCTTAAGCTAGAAATAGAGTCATGGCATGTAGACAATTCACTAGAAAGCATTTCATTCCTTTTAATTTCTAAAGCAAGGGATTTTTGTGCCTCTACAAACTTATCATGTTCTTCATACAAAAGATCCTCTTGCTTTTCTAATAACCTATTCTTATCATTTAAAGCATCAATCAATTCATTGATTTTATCAATTTTATTTCTATCTAAACCTTTAAATAAACTAGAATAGTCTATTTCATCATCATCACTAGACTCATCATCACTTGAAGAAGCATAAGTAGTATTCTGAGTACATACCTTCTTCTCCTTCGCCATGAGGCATGTGTGACGCTCGTTGGGGAAGAGGGCCGATTTGTTGAAGGCGGTGGCGGCGAGTCCTTCATTGTCGGAGTCGGACGATGAACAATCCGAGTCCCACTCCTTGCCAAGGTGTGCCTCGCCCTTAGCCTTCTTGTAAGCTTTCTTCTTTTCCCTCTTGTTCCCTTGTTCCTGGTCACTATCATTATCAGGACAATTTGCGATAAAATGACCAATCTTACCACATTTGAAGCATGAGTGCTTCCCCTTTGTCTTGTTCTTTTTGGAATGCTCCTTGTGTCCCTTTAGCGCCGTCTTGAAGCGCTTGATGATGAGGGCCATCTCTTCATCATTGAGCCCGGCCGCCTCAACTTGCGCCACCTTGCTAGGTAGCGCCTCCTTGCTCCTCGTCGCTTTGAGAGCAATGGTTTGAGGCTCTTGGATTGGGCCATTCAACGCATCGTCGACGTATCTTGCCTCCTTGATCATCATCCGCCCGCTTACAAACTTTCCAAGTATCTCCTCGAGCGTCATCTTCGTGTACCTAGGATTCTCACGAATATTGTTCACAAGATGTGGATCAAGGATGGTAAAAGACCTTAGCATTAGGCGGACGACGTCGTGGTCCGTCCATCGTGTGCTTCCATAGCTCCTTATTTTGTTGACGAGGGTCTTGAGCTGGTTGTACGTTTGGGTTGGCTCCTCGCCCCTGATCATTGCGAATCTCCCAAGTTCACCTTCCACCAATTCCATCTTGGTGAGCATGGTGACGTCGTTCCCCTCATGTGAGATCTTGAGGGTGTCCCAGATCTGCTTGGCGTTATCCAAGCCGCTCACCTTATGGTATTCGTCCCTGCACAAAGAAGCTAGAAGAACAGTAGTAGCTTGTGCATTTTTGTGAATTTGCTCATTAATGAACATGGGACTATTAGTACTATCAAATTTCATTCCACTCTCGACTATCTCCCATATGCTTGGATGGAGAGAGAACAAGTGACTACGCATTTTGTGACTCCAAAATCCGTAGTCCTCCCCATCAAAGTGTGGAGGCTTGCCAAGAGGAATGGAAAACAAATGTGCATTTGAACTATACGGAATACGAGAATAATCGAAAGAGAAGTTTGAATTAACCGTCTTCTTTTTCTCGTAGTCGTTGTCGTCGTCCTTTTGGCAAGAAGAGGACTCATCGCTGTCGTCGTAGTAGACGATCTCCTTGATACGCCTCGTCTTCTTCTTCTTCCCATCTTTTCGTTTGTGGCCCGAGCCCAAGTCGGTAGGCTTGTCTTCTTTCGGCTCGTTGACAAAGGACTCCTTCTCCTTATCACTGATCACAATCCCCTTCCCCTTAGGATCCATCTCTCCGGGCGATTAGTCCCTTTCTTGAAGAGAACGGCTCTGATACCAATTGAGAGCACCTAGAGGGGGGGTGAATAGGTGATCCTGTAAAAACTTAAACTTAAAGCCACAAAAACTTGATTAAGCGTTAGCACAATAAGGCCAAGTGGCTAGAGAGGAGTTCTTGCAAAACACAACAACCACAAGAGGATCAACACAGATAGACACAGTAGTTTATCCCGTGGTTCGGCCAAGTACAAAACTTGCCTACTTCACATTGTGGCGTCCCAACGGACGAGGGTTGCAATCAACCCCTCTCAAGCGGTCCAAAGACCCACTTGAATACCACGGTGTTTTGCTTTGTTTACTATATCCCGCTCATGAGGAATCTCCACAACTTGGAGTCTCTCGCCCTTACACTTTGATGTTCACAAAGAAGCACGGAGTAAGGGAGGGATGAGCAACGCACACGAGACACAAAATCACAGCAAATACGCACACACAAGACCCAGACTTGAGCTCAAAAGAATATCACGAGGTTCTCACTAGAACGGAGCTCAAATCACTAAGAATGTCGAACAAGTGCGCAAGAATGAAGTGTGAGTGATCAACAATGCTCAAAGGATGCTTGGTGTCATCCTCCATGCGCCTAGGGGTCCCTTTTATAGCCCCAAGGCAGCTAGGAGCCGTTGAGAGCATTCCAGGAAGGCAATTCTTGCCTTCAGTCGCCTGGCGCACCGGACAGTCCGGTGCACCACCGGACACTGTCCGGTGCGGATCTCTTTCCTTATTTGGCGAAGCCGACCGTTGCAGATTCAGAGCCGTTGGCGCTGTGGCGCACCGGACACTGTCCAGTGCACACCGGACAGTGCGGTGCCCCCTTGTGACCATTGGCTCGGCCACGCGTCACGCGCGGAATCCTCGGCCGACCGTTGGCCCGGCTGACCGTTGGCTCACCGGACTGTCCGGTGCACCACCGGACAGTCCGGTGATTTTTAGCCGTACGCCGTTAATCACTTCCCGAGAGCGACGACTTCGCCTGTGAATGGCTCACCGGACAGTCCGGTGCACCACCGGACAGTCCGGTGATTTATAGCCGTACACCGCCGTCGAAGTCCCGAGAGCAGCAAGTTCGCCAGAGCCAGCCTGGCGCACCGGACACTGTCCGGTGCACCACCGGACACTATCTAGTGCACCCAGACCGAGCTGTCTTTGGTTGAACACAGCCATCTCTTTTCCAACTCGATTTCTCCTGTTTCCAGCACTTAGACACAATACATTAGTTCTCAAAACAATATAATAAGTCTAGAAACATACCTTTAGACTTGATTTGCACTTTGTTCATCAATTGGCATAGATTTTCACTTAAGCACTTGTGTTGGCACTCAATCACCAAAATACTTAGAAATGGCCCAAGGGCACATTTCCCTTTCAGTCCCTTCTCCCTTCAGGCCCACACCATCTTTGTCCCCAACCTCCCTCCCCACGACCTCCCCTGAAATTCTGTATTGGTTGTTGCTCCCCAACCTCCCTCCCCACGACCTCCCCTGAAATTCTGTATTGGTTATTGCCAGAGAATTTATAAGATTAAGATCGATAATATGTGGTATTTGTTTTTATGTAATCATTGTGTACTAATATTTTGTTTGCCGTTGCAACGCACGAGCACTTGACTAGTATATATATAGGGTAAGGCTATTAGGAGCCTTGGGCTTCCATAGGATATAGGAAGCCGCAGCCACCCCCTGCACCACCGAACCAGCCTGCCCACTAGGCCCACCCCCTCCTCCGCATGCGTCCCATTCCTTGCATGCGCGAAAAATTAGGAAGCGTATCCGTTAACTGCTGCATGCATGGAAACAAAAAAAATCTGATTTGAATACTTTATTTTGTACATAAATATAGGATCTCTATAGCAGTCATGCAGCTAAACTCGTTAAAAACATTTTATGATATATACTAATACTAATTATGCTACACGGTGTAGGTATTTATGCAATACGGTATGTTGCATGGAAAATCAGTTTTCTGCTGCATGTGCACAAATTTAGAATGCCAAGAATGTGCATTGAGAGGAAATGAATTGACATGCATGGAAACAAAAAAATCTAATTTAAATGCATTATTTCCCCCATAAATATAGGATCTCTCCAACAGCAATGCAGTTAGGCTCGTTGGAATCGGTTTAAGACATATACTGATATTAATTATGTTATTCGGTGTAGATATTTATGCATTGTGGTACACTGCATAAAAAACTGTTTCCTACTGCATGCGCACAAATTTAGGATGACAAGAATGTGCGTTGAAAGAAATAGATTGACATGCATGGAAACAAAAAATCCGATTTAAATGTTTTATTTCGTCCATAAAAGTAAGATGTCTACAACAGCCATGTAGCTTGGATTGTTGGAACCAGTTTACGACATATGCTGATACTAATTATGCTACACGGCATAAATATTTATGCAATGTGACACATCGTCTAGAAAATATGTTTTCTACGTCATGCGCACAAATTTAGGATGTCAAGAATGTGCGTTGAAAGGAAATGGATTGACATGCATGGAAACAAAAAATCTGATTTAAATGCTTAATTTTCTCCATAAATATAGGATCTCTTTAACAACCATACATCTAGGCTCGTTAGAACCAGTTTATGATATATACTGAGACTACTTATAGTACACGGTGAAGGTATTTATGCACTACGGTACACTTTGTACAAATTATATTTTCTGTTGCATGCGCATAAAATTAGGATGACAAAAATGTGAGTTGAAAGAAAATGGATTGACATGCATGGAAACAAATATCTGAATTTCAATGTTTTATTTTGTCCATAAATATAGGATCTTTCCAACAGCCATGTAGTTAGGCTCATTAGGACTAATTTATGATATATACTGATACTAATTATGCTAAATGTGGAAGTTATTTATGCATCGCGGTACACTACATACAAAACAACAAACATTTACATAAAATATGAATAGAAATATCAGAAACATATAAAAGATGGAAGTAGATCCATGAACTGACAATGTATCATAAAAACCTATTGACGTTGGCATATATATGTATACAAAATCGCATAAAAATAGGGCAGTCGATCCACCACCGCTCATGCCTAGGGAAGGCCGCACATCGTCGCCGGCCGTGGGACGCTAGCGAGCGCCACTCCGGGGCACGCGCCTCCGAGGAGCCGACGTCGCGCGCGCCTCCCAGATCCGCTGCCGCGGGCGTGCCTCCTAGATCCTCGATCCTAGGGGAGCACCGCCATCGCTCGATCCTGGGGGAGCGTCGCCAGCCATCGCCGTCGCTCGGTCCTGGGGGAGGTCGTCGTTCGCTCGATCCTTCGAGAGCGTCGCCGTCACTCGATCCTAGGGGAGCACCGCCGTCGATCGCCCTCCTCGAGGTGCCACCGCCGCTGGCCCCCAAGATCGTCGCTGCTCTCACGCCCGAGGAAACCGCCACCGCCACTCACTTGCTCGAGGGAACCGCCGCCCCTGCTAAAACCTAATCCTTGGCGGTCTGGGAGTGTTTTTATAGTCGCCCGAACCTGGTGCGGATGAACTGGATGGCACCGTTGAGCCAGGGTTTCCTCTAATTATTGGAAGCCCATGGCTCCAAATATACAAACTATATATATATAGTTTATATATTAAGAGCCCTGGGCTTCCAATAACTAAAGGAAGCCCAGGTCGGACGGTGCAATCCGGTCGAGCCAGACCAGGTTCGAACGTCTATAAAACAGGACCCGGAGTGCTAGGGTTCAGTTTTTTACGCTCCACTCCGATTCGTTAGCGACGCCGCATGCGACGATGGCGGTTGCCTCAGAGCATGCGCGGCGGTGGACCCCCAGCCGGTGGCTGCAGCTCCATGACCTCGACGCGCGGTGGTGGAGGTTCTTCGATCCGGAGTTGTGGCGGCGGTTCCCAGGTCAGTGGCGACGGCTCCCCAATCCAGAGGGCGAGCACCAGCGGGGCCCTTGTGCGGGCAAGCGGCAGCGTCCCCAAGGCCCCGAGGAGGCGGCACTTCCAAGGCCGGCGAGCAAGCGGCGCTCGTCGACGTGCGAGTAGCGAATGCGACGCATGAGGCGTGAGGATCGAGCGAGCGGTGTCACGGAAGGAGCGAGATGCGCGCAGCGATGATCGCGCATGACATCCTCCGATCCGGCACAGTTTGGGCAGCCCGAGTGACGACCTACATTTGTGCTTGTGTCATCAACGATGTCCTCCGGCCACTACCTCCTTCGATTCGTGTTTCCTTTTCGATTATTGTGTTTTATGCCTACCACATGTATTATTTACGCTAAAAACTATACGATTTTATGCTTGAACACGGAATTCGTATATCAGTTTACTGCATGCATATTTTTTTGCATGCACATTAGAAAGACAATTCCTTGATTTATGATGTTCGTAATTTGCGCACATGCAATGGAAACTCCCACGATTTTGCCATAATTTTTGGATCTGTATAAAAATAGTAACCGCATGCATGCGGCTGCCATGTTTTTCGGATCTGTCATAAAAATAGGATTATAATAACAATCTACTAGAGCTATCAACCTCTCACATTGACTCGGTATTTACGCTTATAATTGAAAGATTTTATGCTCAAAACTTAAGGTTTTTACGCTCCACCCATAGATGCGTCCACCAGTGAACAACATGTCAGATTTTTTACACGGTGTAACAAATTGCATAAATACCTACATCGTGTAGTATAATTTATATCAGTATATATCATAAACTAATTCTAATGCGTTTAGCTGCATGGCTGTTGGAGGGATCCTATATTTATGAAGGAAATAAAACATTAAATGCGATTTTTTGTTTCTATGCATGCAATTCATTTCCTTTCATTGCATATTATTTCCATCATAAATTCATGCGCATGCAGCTGGTAACAGATTTTTACGCAGTATACCGAATTGCATAATTATCTACACAGTGTAGCATATTTAGTATCAGTATATATCATAAAATATATGGTCATTACGAGTCTAGCTGCATGGCTGTTGCAGCGATCCTAAATTTATGGAGGAAATAAAGCATTTAAAATGGAAACCGCCACACATATCTTTCCTAAATTTACGCGAGAGAACGTGTTTGACTCATGCATGCATTTTGCCATAATTTTTGGATCTGTATAAAAATAGAAACCGCATGCATGCGGCTGTCATGTTTTTCGGATCTACCATAAAAATAGGATCATAATAGCAACCTACTAGAGCTATCAACCTCTCGCATTGGCTCGGTATTTACGTTTATAATTAAGGGATTTTATGCTCAAAACTTAAAGTTTTTACGCTCTAACCCGGAGATGCATCCACCAGTGAACAACATGCCAGATTTTTTACGCAGTGTACCGAATTGCATAAATACCTACACCATGTAGTATAATTTGTATCAATATATATCATAAACTAGTTCTAATGTGTTTAGTTGCATGGCTATTGGAGGGATCCTATATTTATGAAGGAAATAAATACGATTTTTTATTTCTATACGTGCAATTCATTTTCTTTTATTGCACATTCTTTCTATCATAAATTCGTGCGCCTGCAGCTGGTAACAGATTTTTATGCAGTATACCGAATTGCATAATTATCTACACAGTGTAGCATATTTAGTATCAGTATATATCATAAAATGGTCCTTACGAGTCTAACTGCATGGCTGTTGCAGCGATTCTAAATTTATGGAGGAAATAAAACATTTAAAAATAGAAACTGTCACACATATCTTTCATAAATTTACGCGCTTGCAAGGGAACGTATTTGACTCATGCATGAATTCCTTTTTTGCGCGCACATACATGAGACGGGTGGCGCATCCGACAACTTGGTTGAGTCGACGCGCTGGATTGAACCACGTTGCAGGGATGGTCGGTCTAGGCTTCCTTTAACTATTGGATAAGTGTTCCTTTATTTCACAATATATATCACATAGGTTTAACAACAGATTATTGTGTGTGCAATGCATATAGTAAGCCCTTTGTTTTCACAGTAGCAATATAACTTATTCTCCAGCCCTATAAATGGCCAAAGCAGCAGAAGGCCTTCCGAACCAGACGCTCCCCATACACGACCTTGTCATACTTGGCGACGCCGCCTGTTTTCTCCACGCACAACTCAACGGGCTCTACGGCAGCATCAAAATCGGTCTGCGCCAGCATTATTTTTAAAAAAATAAAATGAAATGAAATGATAATCGATCTGTATGCATGCATGCATGCATGATGTGTCGTACCTCATAGAAAAACACAGCGGAAACGCGGCGTTGATGGGAGCTGTTGATGACTCTATGAACTGTGGGTTGGTAAATTCCATTTGACCAGATCTAAATGAAATTAATTAACATTATCCATCCATCCTAGGGAATAGGGATACAAAACAAACAAACCTGGAGCATGTCACCGATGTTGCAAAGAAAGGTTCCGGGAATCGGGTTGGCACGTATCCACACACCGGAACGATTTTGGACCTGTAAATTGCATCGTCAGAAAAAAAAATGATTAATCTAGTGATCGAGTACTGTACAAGAGAAACCCAGAACCAAGAAAAAATTTAAGTTACCTCAAGGGCACAAATGTCATCATCCTGGTTAACCAGTGTAACAAGTCCTGCATGCATGTATACTATATATATATAAACAAGACCAGAAATCATGCATGATGTGAAATAAACTTGTTGAAGAGAAGAGATCGATGCAGCACTAACCGTAGTCTGTGTGCGATCCCCTTCCGTCCGAACACAAATAAAATGTTGAACAAGTAAGCAGCTAGCATATATATCAAGTACAAAAAAAATGTAAACAACAACTAACGACATATATATATACACGTACATCATCCCAGTATCAGTGCGTTTCTCATCACTGCTTGAAACAGGGTAGCTAACCAGCCTGAGAGCCCAGTAAGGATCTCCTGCTATTCCCCTTTCAAAGGCATCAGCAGGCCCACCCAATGCCAAAGCTATACCTCGCATGATCTTCCTTGAAAGATCTGAATTAATTGTCGTCTACATCTTGCATTAATTAATTGTGATCATAAGAGGCGGAGAATGGATATATATATAGTAAGTCAAGAATTGGACCGACCTTTGACAAGGCTGATATAGTTTTCCAGCACTACCTTCAAATTTGATGGGTATTCAGGCCTGGCATGGTACCATACTACTTCAGATTTAAAAATTTTAATTGTACGATACAGAAAACAAACAGGAATTTAGAAACGTACCACAGATTGTCTCCTTCAAGTGTTTTACCAAGGTCTCCGTATTTGCCAGGTGCAATAGGAGTCAAGCACTGCAATATATATATATTCTTCTTGTTAGTTTATTAGCTCCCAATAATGAAATTAAAACATGAGAAGAGAAATACAGAGACAAAAGGCTCTCACATTGACTGCTTCGTGCATATCACGTTTTTCCTTGGTAACATTCTCTCCTAGCTTTTGATACCCTCTGGAAAGAACGATCATTTAATTTTAGAAGGGCCTCGACACCCAAAAATATAATATAATGGACCTCATAAGGACATTATATATTGGACAAGTCACACACACCTATACCCACTTTGGCGTGTCATCTTAATCTTCATCTTTTCCTCATAGGGAAGCTGAAAGAATTTGTGTGACACATCCCTCACTTCCCTCATTAGCATCTCACAAATGCCGTGGCCTTTCTGTTGTCGTAGCGAGTTATTACAAAATAATAAGTACAAAATATACAGCTGAACAAGTAGTTCAGTTGATATATATTATTGGTAACTCATTTTCGTTTTTATTCAAACATTAGAATTAATATTATTGCAAGTGAAATTAAACATGTGCCAGTTTTCTTCGAAGTTTCAAGCAAATCGTCAGAAGTGTACATGAGTACTGCTTACCACATAAAAGAATCCAACCTCCTTGCAAGCATAGTCCAAAGTTAGAACAACCCGTAGCAAATCCTTATCATTTGCCATGTCTGGATCATCAATCTTTTTGACAAGTGGGGCAACATCTGACAATGGGGGGAAAATAAAAGAGAAAACAAAGAAGCAAATGGCAGACCACCAATGATAATCGTATATTTCCAAATCGACATTGAGATTTTTTTTTCGATAATGAATGATAAAATCCATCTTCAGACATTCTCTTTCCACTAAGGAAGTATAAGATGTGTTAGAGAGGTCAGTAAAATCTTACCGATTAGAGGAATCGCCGTCACATCATTGGAAGAACCCATATATTGTTTGTTTGTTTGTGCGCACGTACGCTCGATCGTGAAATTAGAGAAATGTTCCAAAAGCAAAAACTAAGACTTGCTATATATACCTGAACGAAGTGAGATGGTGGTGATAATCGATCGAGGAACTAATTAATGTCGAGCGAGTCGTTCTTTCCTTTCTTATATATAGGGCCTGCTAGCTGTTCTGTTAAACAATTTAATTTTATTCTACTAGTATATATATATATGCTATAGGACAATTATATTTGTCATGCAGGTCTATATCGATGTTGATATCCACGTGATTGCGTGCCTATACATCTGAAAAATTTTCTACAACTCACCCCCTCCCCCCCCCCCCCCCCAACACCCAACAACCAGCGGAAGTAACTCTCTCCACGTTATCCACGAGATTTTGGGGCTAACTAGGTTTTATATGATTTTCGGTCATCATTTCACCTACTTCAATTAATTACCTTTTGCCATAAACATCTCTATTAATATTATTTCAATATCACAATATATGAAAAATAGGGTTCTTGAAATAGAGAGAATCAGTTTAATTTGTTCTGGGTGATTTTCGGTCCCCTGTTTTATTTTTATTGGAATTTGGATTCTTAAAATTGTATATTATTGTTGGATATATGGGAGAGTACATCTAATACTACAGGGAAGCGAGTTATTGGTCACTTGTTTTCAAATGCTGTGAATTAAAAATAAGGCAACACAATTGTTAAAGATTAAGGACCTTCGTCCTCCGAAGCATTATCTCCTTTTGCATATATTGATCTTCAGACGAAGGTCATAAAGGACACACCGTCGTCATTTATGAAAATAAGAATACATAGAGACAATATATGTATTTCATGATATACCCATGAATATTAACAGAATTTATATTACATTGATACCTTCGGCTTGTTCGAAGTTGTTGACGCGAGGGCAATTACAATCCAGTGTGAACAGTACGGGTACTGTTCACCTATTTATAGGCACGAGACGCAGCCCAGGTGAAAATACATTTGTGATCTCAATTTATATACACAATTGTAACATAAGTCATCAGAGATTAACTGGTCTTTTCCTCTTCGGTTCAGCATGCTTGACCTTCGTCGCCACCTTAAGCCAAAGTTGTCGTTCTTTGGTGTTAGCTTCGGTATTCGTCATTATAGCTATCAGATAGTATCTTTGTCTCGAGGACCTTCGGTAGATAGGACCCTTAACATTACTTTGCCAGTGATACCTTTGTCTTGAGGACCTTCTGCGGAGAAGAAGACCCCCAACAGTAGCCCCTTCGCGGTGCTAGATCGTTTTTTCATAATGAGCTCGATCCGCAAAAAGTACGAAGGCTTCAGAATGCCGTAGGTCCGAAAAACACCTTCCCTAAGCTCGTTATTAAAAAACAAATATAAAATTCACAACGCTCACCAGTCCACCGATCAGCCAGTACGCGTGTCTTAGCGATTCACCTTCTTCTTCTGCAGGGCTATATAAACAGACGAGTTAGTGAGAAGTTACCACAGCATTACAGCATTCATTTGCTATTGCACCGTTGTGTTGCTGAAATTTTTTACTGAAGCCGAAGCTTGCTGCTTTACGCTTCGGACAAACGTTCCATCACTTAAGTGTAACTTCGTCTGCTAAAGACTGAACACTGAAATGGCCAGAGTAAGATCTACTGCTAGGGTGGCGTGCAAAGGAGATGAAGTTGGGACTTCTGAGACAGCCCCGATTTCGGAGGTGATGAAGTGTTCTAGGTTGGTTGTGCAAGAAGATACAGAAATAGTTCCAACAGACGCCGAAGCTGAACAGACCGTTGCCGAAGCTGATAGCAAAAATGAAAATGAGGATGATGACAGCATCCTAAGCCCGAGCAATCCCAGCCATATCGAATTCGGGTGATCCACTGTTAAGGTAGAGGATCTAGTTTTAATGAAGAAACTAGGATACTTTGGAGAGAATGATGACGGACTGGTTCATTTTGCTAGAGAGGAGGTGATTCCAGAACCAAAAGAGGATGAAGTCGTAGTCTTCAAAAGCTTCTTCAGGGCAGGACTTCGGTTTCCCATTTATGAGATGATCGGTGAAGTTTTGAAGAAGTTCAAAATTTACCTACATCAATTAACCCTCAATGCCATTGTTACACTTAGCGTGTACATTTGGGCTTTTCGAAGCCAAGGAAAAAGTGCCAATACCAAAGGGTTCTGTCAAGTGCACGAACTTCATTATCAGACGAAGGCTAGAACCGATGGTCTGCACAAGAAATTTGAGTGCTACAATTTTGCATACCGAAAGGATACCAAGGCCCCCGTGATTGGTTACCGTATTAAGTGGCCGACCGGGTGGACAAATGAGTGGTTTTATGTTAAGGCTAACGAAAAGAAGAGGGAGAATCTCATGAGCATGGTAATGAGTCCCTTAAGACTGAGCTTCGACATGACTCGACCCCTGTGCAACATGTAATTGGGGTCCCCCTGTGAACTGGCCGAGGTGTAATTTAGAGTTGTGGCAGAGCATATCAACACTAGGGACTTGGTGCAAGAATATTTGACAAACAAGATGTTTCCAACTTCTGGTGGGTGGGGAATGCTGAAGAAAAATGAAGAAGGGAAAAAGTATGAACTTGTTCGACTTCCTTATCGGTTTAAGTTCCAAAAAAGATTCAGCAAACCCTGCACTGAATGGTTGGAGCTGATAGAAACAATGTGCAACGAAATTCTCAGGAACTATACAAAGCAAGAAGATCAGCTGATGACTGCTGCCTTCAGCACCCGTGAAAAACGAAGGTTGAATCGGGTGATGGATGCTCTTAACTTTGAATATCCAGATTACGACAGACTTGACAAAGGGGCCGGAAGAGCGAAAAGAAAGAGGATTTTTTGTATTCTGAACAGGCAGGCCATCCGGTGTGTCAAGGAAGACCAGAGGGCCGTGAAGAAGCAAAAAGTTCTAGCGGAGCCAAAGGATTCGGCTCCCAAGAAATGAAAGCTTGTCAGAATATCTTTTGCAGAGACGAAGGTACAAGATGTGCCAGAAAAGATTGCAGGCTCTTTTTCGCCTTCCTCTGTTGATATTTCAGAAATTCTAAAGGTAATGACTGAACCCTTCCCGTTCGTAATGTTAAGTCCTCTAGGGCCAGATCTGAATAGCCTATTGCAGTCAAAGGAGACCGCTTCGGCTACTAGGGGAAATGCCGGGGTCAGAAGAAATGGCGAATGATGAACGTAATGCAAGCTATCGAACAGACCCCGCCCTCGGCTTTGACGGAAAAGACTATTGTGCCTGTTGATGCCGAAGATACTGCCGAACTCGAAGCTAATGAAGCTACACCTGAAATTGATAATCTCGCTACCACAATGTTAGAAATTGATAGACTTATATCTGATATGGTTCCTGAGAAAAACGTAGCCAAAACATCTACTGATAAGGGAAAGAGACTGAGGAGACCCTTCGGAAGATAAAAATTTCGATCTTCGTCACCTAGGTGGCCAACAACTTTTCGAAGAGGTTATATCGGAACTGAAGGAATTTGCCATATCTTGTGGCTATCAGCCTGGATCCATGCTCTTTGGCGGCGTTGATGAAGAGATTTTAGGATGTATTCGCGACTGTAAGGAAAATGGACCCCGGGCCTTTTGGCTAATTGAGTTTTGGTGTTTGATGAACAACACAATCCGTGAACTAATAAGTTTTCTAGTGTTTGTGTTTATAGTTCACAGGATGCGAAGAGAATTGGACCAAGGCAATGAGGATGCAACACCTCAAAAGAAGACATAAAAAGATGCATAGGAGTCCAAGACTCAAGAACAAAGAAGCCCGAAGAAATCAGCGAAGAAATCCAAAGATAAGGGCTGTCAGCCAGCGCCTGGTGGCGCACCCGGACATTGGTGTCCGGTGTGCACCGGACTGTCCGGTGAGGCACCGGACTGTCTGCGCAGAGAGGCCGCAGACAGGCGCTCTCTGGCTGTAGCACCGGACTGTCCGGTGTGCACCGGACTGTCCGGTGTGCCAACGGGCAGACGGCAACGGTCGGATCCAACGGTCGACTGCTACAGGCGCCAACGGTTGGCTGACGTGGCGTGCACCGGACATCTACTGTGCAGTGTCCGGTGGTGCACCGGACTGTCCGGTGCACCCGACGACAGAAAGCTGCTGCTTTCTATCCAACGGCTAGTTGGGGGTGTGGAGGCTATAAATACCACCCCAACCGGCCATTCTCAAGTGTGAGAGCCCAAGCAACATACCAAGACACATAGTGCATATTTCCAAGTGCTCAAACACCTAAGTGCTTAATAGAATCACTCGGTGATTAGCGTAGGTGCTTTGCGAAGTGCTTAGGTTAGTTAGACCGCTTTAGCGCTTGCTCTAGGTGAACCCTAGTTAGTTGAGTGAGTTTTGTAAAACCACACAACCCCTCGGCTCTTGCGTGAGTCGTTGTAATTGTACCGAGTGGGGCGAGAGTCTTGCGAGACCGTGACAACCGCGTTTGTGTCACGGCCGCCACCGTGTACCGGAGGGAACGAGGCCCGCGGCGTTTCGGCCGGAAGCTCGATAGTGGAGACGGCGGGGAGCGTCCGAGAGGAGCCGGAAGCGGAGCACCACTTGCGCGTGGAGAAGGCCCGCGGCTCTCTACGGAGTTACTCGACCGTGGTGCTTGGCCCTCGCGTGGGCTTCCCTTTGCGTAGGGGCACCAACGAGGATTAGTCGGGACCTTGCGCGGTTCCGGATACCTCGGTAAAAATACCGGCGTCATCCACGAGAGTTTGCTTCTCTACTTAGCTCTTTACATTCCGCATTTATATTAAGCATTTAAGTTTCAATCTTGTGGTCATACTTATTTAGTGTAGATTGAAACTTAGCCTTTGCGGTAGAGATAGCAACACTTAGACAAAACCTAGTTTGCACATTCTAGTTTTGATTATTTGCATAGGTTTTGCTCTAGGGATTTTATTGTGGCCTAGTTTAGTAAAAGTTTTAGAAGTCCTAATTCACCCCCCCCCCTCTTAGGCGTCACCCGTTTCCTACAAGTGGTATCAGAGCCGGTTTGGCTCATTTGAAACGCTTTAGCTTCACCGCTAAAAAGAGCCGACGCTTTTTAGAGGAAGGGATGGATACCCATAGGCCACCACACTTCGACGGCACTAACTTCCCATATTATAGTGCTAGAATGGCTTGTTACCTAGAGGCCGTTGATCTAGGTGTTTGGAGAGTCACTCGTGACGGGATGAAACCCCTCAAGAATCCCGAGAAACCCACCACGAGTGAGGAAAAAGAAATTCATTTAAATGCTAGAGCCAAAAATTGCTTATATGAATCTCTTAGCATGGATATTTTTAATCAAGTGTTTACCTTGAAAACTGCTAATGAGATTTGGCTAAAATTGCATGAGCTCCATGACGGCACATCCAATGTCCGTGAGCAAAAACATTGCCTAGTCTTAAATGAGTATAATTCTTTTGCCATGAAAGATGATGAGCTTGTTAGAGACATGTATTCTCGTTTGAATCTAATTATCAATGAGCTCAATTCTATTGGCATTAATAAGCTAGGTGATGCGGACATTGTGAGGAAGATTATCTCCCTGCTACCACAACAAAGATATGGGAGCATCATCACCATCCTTCACAACATGGAGGATTTGAGCAACATGACCCCGACCATTGTGATTGGGAAAATCGCGGCCTTTGAGATGTCGCGAAAAATGAGTCGGGGAGAGGAGCCAACTTCCTCAAGACCATATGCTTTTGCATGTGATGAAAGGAAGGGCAAAAAGAAGGCTCCCACTCCAAGTTCCTCAAGCGAAGAAGAGGAAGAAGAAGAAGAAAGTGATGATGATGAAGATAATCAACCATGCACATCATCCTCCGAGGACGAAGAAACAATCCGACGCGTCAGAAAGGTAATGAGGATGATCCGCAAGATTAATCTAATGGGTGTGCCCCTGCAGGTCGAGGATCTTCTCTTTAACATTGACAGGAAAAAGCAAAGAAAGAGAGGATGCTTCGCATGTGGGGAGAAGGGCCACTTCAGGGACAACTGTCCAAATATGGCCAAACCCAAAAAGGAGAGGAGCAAAGGCAAGGCGCTCACAAGTGTTAGAACTTGGGATGATTCTTCAAGTGAAGATGAACCTCCAAGGACGCGCAGCCATCGGTCCTCGTCACGATCATCACGGTCATCACACAAATGCCTTATGGCAAGAGGTAACAAAAGCATTCCATCCTCTAGTGATGAAAGTAGTAGTGATGATGAAGGCGAGGGAAAGGCCTCTCTAGAAGAGCTTGCGGAAGCCGTAAAATTTTTCCAGGATGTTTGCACTAAGCAAAAAGCTCAACTTAAAACTTTGAAAAATAAGTTGGTTAGCTCTCAAAATGATTACAAAGGTTTGCTAGAAAAATTTGAAACTTTTGCAAACTTAAATAGTGAGCTATCAACTAAAATTGAGCTATTAGAATCTAGTGCTCCATCCACTGCTACCGATGATAGCCTTATTAAAAAGAATGAAAAACTTAAGGCTAAGTTAGCTAGCTCCCAAGAAGCTATTGAAAATTTGCTAGAGAAAATGGAAACTCTTAGCATACACAATAATGAGCTAACTACTAAGCTAGAAAACATTGGTAGCACCCCAGCAGCATCTTTAGTTAAAATACCTGAAATAATTAAGAAAGATGCTTCTACTTCCTGCTTTGATTTAATTGATGATTCTAACCCCTGCAACCAAGCCGTTGTTGAGAATATTGTTGTAGAAACATGTACGGATGAGGTTGCAAAGGAAAATGAACAATTAAAGCAAGAAGTGGCTCGCCTTGGCAAGGCTTTGTATGACAAGAAAGGCAAAGCCAAACAAATCCGACCTCCACAGGATAACACCACTGCGGGAGTGAACAAGCCTGTAGAGGGAGAAACTGTGATTTGTAGGCTATGCCACAAGGAAGGCCACAAGTCTTTCTAATGCAAGGCGATGACCGGGGATAAACAAAGGCAAAAGCTCAAGCAAAAGCCATCAAGCAAAATCTCCAACACCTACATCAAAAAGGTGAACAAAAAGGATGCTACACCATATTTGATCAAGAAGAAAAAGAACGGAAAGGTGATAGCAATCAAGGCCAACAAGCAAGCCAGCAAAGGAAAAGTGGCCAAACGCATCTGGGTGCCAAAAGAGATAATTTCAACCATGAAAAGCACCAAGAAGGTTTGGATCCCGAAAGGGAAGTGAGTGGACCAAAGGTCTGCGGGAAATTTGGAGACTTGGCAAAATTGGGATGTATATCATGGAATACATCATATTGGATCAAGTTTATTGCCAAGTGGGTTAGTGAAAATTTTGGACCCAAATTTCCCACCCATGACTAAGGTAACTAGTTGTATTGTATTTCTCGTTTTTAGATATGCGTATCTATCTACCTTGTATCTAGTTTACTTTTCTTGCCTAGTATTACATGTGTTATGTACTTTTGCTTAAAATCATGCATACTAGGTAAATCATATGGTAGGATTGCTTGTTTTTAATTCATATACTTAAAGCAAACCTACATGGCTTAAAATGTTTATTTAAGCACGGCACATAGCTTTTATATAACTCCATAGTAAATGATGCATCAATTGAAAATTTTGATTTCTACAAAGTGTATCATTTAACTTATATGTGCCAAAGTTTGGATTATGGATAATTTGCCCCTCTTGATATCAAATCAAAGTGCATGTCTCCTACAAGTATTCAAAACTTGTATGCACACCTTTAGGGGGAGGTTACTCTATAATCTAACACTTTGAGACTAACACCTTTTCAAGTCTATTTCATGTGATAGTCTCATTGTAAGGAAAATAAGGTCCCCGGAGAAAGACACCAATCTTCCACTGCAAAATCTCCAAGAACTCTCATGTCTCTCAAGCTCGCCATTGATTGGTATCTTTTGAGACTACATTCAGTATCATTTACATGTTTTCTCCAATATTTGATTAGACTATATTTCATATCATATGCTTCCGTGTTGCCAAAAATGCATAAGTAGTTAACTCATATTCTGTTACCTATGCATAAGGGAAGTCAGTCTTTTCAAATCATGTCTTGCACCTCTAATTTTCACATGCTTTTTCCTAAGTAGAGGATCTCTGTCAAGGGGAGTATTTCTTCATCTCTAAAGGGGGAGAAAAACTCTTTCTAAAGGAGGATACTCATTTAGGGGGAGTAATCTTTTGAGGACTCCTTCAAGTGGTATCATTCACATAATTTAATTTAATATCCTTCTAGTGATATCATTTGATACAATTCTTAATGAGGGCAAGCTTTTATTTACTTCCTACATGCTTTTAATATCTTCCTTTTCGGTGGTTGATGCCAAAGGGGGAGAAGTTTAGGGACCAAAGCAATGAAAACTATATCAAACACCAAACACCAACACCAAACACCACCAATTTAAAATTTTATATCTACAAATGGCTTTTCAAGTGGTTTTGGTTATTTGGTCCAAAAATAGGAAGTAAGTGAATTATGGAGTTAGGGGGAGGCTTAAGTCCATAATATCACATTGTGGGGACAATCATGCATCTTAGCAAGTAGATTGCATATTTTCACTCAAATACTTGTATTATTTGCTTGCTTTGGTTGTGTTGTCATCAATCACCAAAAAGGGGGAGATTGTAAGGAAAATGGACCCCGGGCCTTTTGGCTAATTGAGTTTTGGTGTTTGATGAACAACACAATCCGTGAACTAATAAGTTTTCTAGTGTTTGTGTTTATAGTTCACAGGATGCGAAGAGAATTGGACCAAGGCAATGAGGATGCAACACCTCAAAAGAAGACATAAAAAGATGCATAGGAGTCCAAGACTCAAGAACAAAGAAGCCCGAAGAAATCAGCGAAGAAATCCAAAGATAAGGGCTGTCAGCCAGCGCCTGGTGGCGCACCGGACATTGGTGTCCGGTGTGCACCGGACTGTCCGGTGAGGCACCGGACAGTCTGCGCAGAGAGGCCACAGACAGGCGCTCTCTGGCTGTAGCACCGGACTGTCCGGTGTGCACCGGACTGTCCGGTGTGCCAACGGGCAGACGGCAACGGTCGGATCCAACGGTCGACTGCTACAGGCGCCAACGGTCGGCTGACGTGGCGTGCACCGGACATCTACTGTGCAGTGTCCGGTGGTGCACCGGACTGTCCGGTGCACCCGACGACAGAAAGCTGCTGCTTTCTGTCCAACGGCTAGTTGGGGGTGTGGAGGCTATAAATACCACCCCAACCGGCCATTCTCAAGTGTGAGAGCCCAAGCAACATACCAAGACACATAGTGCATATTTCCAAGTGCTCAAACACCCAAGTGCTTAATAGAATCACTCGGTGATTAGCGTAGGTGCTTTGCGAAGTGCTTAGGTTAGTTAGACCGCTTTAGCGCTTGCTCTAGGTGAACCCTAGTTAGTTGAGTGAGTTTTGTAAAACCACACAACCCCTCGGCTCTTGCGTGAGTCGTTGTAATTGTACCGAGTGGGGCGAGAGTCTTGCGAGACCGTGACAACCGCGTTTGTGTCACGGCCGCCACCGTGTACCGGAGGGAACGAGGCCCGCGGCGTTTCGGCCGGAAGCTCGATAGTGGAGACGGCGGGGAGCGTCCGAGAGGAGCCGGAAGCGGAGCACCACTTGCGCGTGGAGAAGGCCCGCGGCTCTCTACGGAGTTACTCGACCGTGGTGCTTGGCCCTCGCGTGGGCTTCCCTTTGCGTAGGGGCACCAACGAGGATTAGTCGGGACCTTGCGCGGTTCCGGATACCTCGGTAAAAATACCGGCGTCATCCACGAGAGTTTGCTTCTCTACTTAGCTCTTTACATTCCGCATTTATATTAAGCATTTAAGTTTCAATCTTGTGGTCATACTTATTTAGTGTAGATTGAAACTTAGCCTTTGCGGTAGAGATAGCAACACTTAGACAAAACCTAGTTTGCACATTCTAGTTTTGATTATTTGCATAGGTTTTGCTCTAGGGATTTTATTGTGGCCTAGTTTAGTAAAAGTTTTAGAAGTCCTAATTCACCCCCCCCCCCCTCTTAGGCGTCACCCGTTTCCTACAGCGACCACGCCGGAGCTAAAATTATAAGCACATTATCAAAGAGCATCGGATTCCCGAAACTAGAGAAGGACATCAGCTGCTACAAAAGACAACACATTATTGGCAGCTTATTTTACTCAAATTTTAAAGTAAAGTTCCTTTACTATTTTTTCTTTCATATGCCGATTTAAGTATTTCAGTAATGGGGATCTAATTTTAATTCGTCTTTCAGAGTCTATTGCTGAGCAAGGCCCTGAAAATACAGCAGGACGACGAAGACAGGAAAAATGAGTTTGTTATCCAAGGCTTGGAAAAGAGGATTGATAAACTTGAACTTCATTGAAGGAAAAAGACAGCCTGCTGCATTCGGCCAAAGGCTCTCTTGCTGAAGTTCGATCTCAAAATGAAAAATTGAGCAAAGAGCTAGAAGAAGCTCAAAAACTTTTTGGAAAGGAACTCAGATCGTTTCAATCATGAGTCCGAAGCGTTAAACACAACAATCAAGGACAAAAAGTCGAAAAGAATCTTAAACTTAATGAAACAATCAAAACTCTTTGGAATAAGTGCTTCAGCTTTGCTACTCGATGCATCACTCGGCTGAAGGGTATCTTCAATTCTGTTGGAGCCGTATCTAAAGAAGTTAATCTTTCTGCTGAAGATATTCCTAGGGCTCTTGGTGCGTTGAGAAAGAGGTTGACGTTCTCGACGAAGTTATAACTGGCCACGGTGATTTCTGTGCGCTAGTGGCTTCTCGTGGCATGGCTGTTGCTTTCATCAAAGCTGGGTGTAATCATGTAAGAGCCATTAATAGGCCAAACATCAGCCTCTCACCGTTTGACCTAGTTGATATTCCAGCCGAAGCTCAAAGTATAGGCAACAGAATCATCACGCAAATCAGGGCAAAGGGCAGCCGAGAGATGGCTGGAGACGAAGCTCGAAACCTACTTTGTCATTTTTCAGGGTGCTACTCCCGAAAGCTAATGAATCTGAAGCTTGTTATAGAGCGCTGAAGGAGACTTCGAAAGCTTCTCTTGCTAATATCTATAGAGACACTTTTGGAGGTTCTTTGTATAAGAAAATGTATCATTCGGCAAAGAATTGTAATTGAATGTGAACAATTTTTTGTAAATATTTGTGAATGCTTCGTAATGCTTTACCTTTTTACTCCACTGTTGTCTGCTTTGCTGTGGACAAAACCGATGCTCGCAACTTTTTGAGCCGAAGGCGAAAAACACCTTCCCTTCTTTTTGTTAACATCAAAGCACCCTTGAGCCGAAATCAAAGAATGGCCTCCTCGTACACGATGAAGTGTTTTCCTTTCTTTTTGTGTTAAACAACTTCATTTGAAGTGAAGCGTCTTCGTTGTCAATGAAGCATTTTCACATTGAAAGCTGAAACCCTCGCTTCTTCTCCTGTTAATGCCTTATGCTTTTTCATCAATACACATTCTTCACTTCCCGTTGGCCTTCTTTACCATAACAGTGTTAGCTAGCCATTCTGGGTATGTTACTTCCCTGATTACTCTAGCACTGAGAAGCCTTTTAACTTCGTTTCTTGCCCCTTTGGCTTTTTCATCAGACATCTTCTGAAGCCTCTGATTCCTTGGTCTAATGGCCGAGTCTACATTGAGTGAATGCTCAATAACATCTCTGTTGACACAACAAAGATCATTGGCTGCCCAAGCAAAAACATCCTTATTGTTGAATAGAAATTTTAACAGAATTTTCTCTTGTTTGTCAGACAATTGAGATCCCAACAACACCGGCTATGTCTTCGCACAAAAGCATAGGTTTTGTTTGATCTGCTGAAGCAGCCTTGTCTCTTTTATGCTTATATTGTTGATGAGCTTCGGCTTCATCTATGTTATGGATGGCCTTTGAATCTGTCCAGTTCCCTTCAGCCCTTGTAGCAGCCTTTAGACTTCCATGCACAGTGATATGACCTTGGTTAGATGGTATCTTCATGCACAAATATGTTTGCGTTGAAGGCATTCAGTGCCCCTCAACCAATGATTGCATTGTAAGGATAGTCCATATCGACAATGTCAAATATGACTTGTTCTATATTGTGTTGTGAACATAACCGAAGGTGATTGGCATTGTTATCTTTCCAAGTGCCACTATCTGCCTTCCTCCGAAGCCACACAAGGGGTGTCACTATAGGAAACTGGTTAAAGAACGTGGGTGACAAACCGTTGAACTTAATGTAATAAGCCGTCGAACTTACCATAAGAACGTGGGTTTACCGACGAATATAGCCGACGACGATTTTTGGACGAACTTAGAGAAGTAAGTTCGATGGCCCCGACGAACTTAACATTAAGAACGTGGGTACCGTTGAACTTAACATTAAGAACGTGGGTACCGTTGAACTTAACATTAACAACGTGTGTTTTTAAGTTCGATGGGGGCCGTCGAATTTAGAGAAGTAAGTTCGACGGTACCCACGTTCTTATTGTTAAGTTCGACGGGGACACGTGGCCGTCGAACTTATGTGGCCTGTGTGGGTCTGTGTGGGCTGCACATTAAGTTCGACGGTACCCACGTTCTTAACATTAAGAACGTGGGTACCCACGTTCTTATCCCTTTTCCAAAAAAAATAAAAATTACAGAAATGAAAAATTAGACAAACATAAAGTCACATGCAACACAGAATATCACATACAATACAGATTTCAAACACATGGATATATGTTCATATCACAAATTCACACAAGTCCAAATACATAAGTTCACAAATTCACATAAGTCCAAATACATAAGTTCACAAATTCACATAAGTTCACATCCATAGTTCACATTTTTAGTTCACAAGTTCAAACATTAGCTCCATCGCTCTCGATCAGGACATCGGATTGTTGTTCGTAGCTCCACCACTAGAATTGAGACATCTGTCCATAAAGTCAGCGTGAGGGGGATGACTCACTTGATGAGAGCCGGAATCCTACAAAATAAACCATAATTCTCATAAATATACAACTGGCATTAAATCACATGTACACAAAGATATAGGAAAGCATGATAAACACAAAATGTGGCTTCCAAGAAGATCACAAAATGCTGGCATTAAATCACATGTACACGAAGATACAGGAAAGCATGATAAACACAAACTGTGGCTTCCAAGAAGATCACAAAATGACATGTACACCAAGATATTGGAAAGCATGATAAACATCTATCCTAGCCTAGAGTGCTGGCATCACAAGAAACAAGCAGCAGTGGAGTAGTCCCAAAAAAAGAAGGCCAATTTGTTGCAGCGTCAACAAGTAGCAAGCAGGATGAATCAGGGACGTACCGCTGGTGATGGAAGTGGCTGTGTTGGCCATGGGGGGCATCCCCAAGGCCCCATTGGATGTGTAGGATATCCCCATGGTGGTGGCGGCCAATATCCCATACCTGGTTGTGGAGGAGGAAGAATCTATCCTCTAGGAGGCATCGACCACTGCATGTCCATCTGTGGGTTTCCTTGTCCGATCTCAGAACCCTATAACCAAATAAAACTATGCATGATTATAATTGTAAATTAAATTAAATATACTACAAAACTATACCTGTCTTTCGTTGGTGTTTGGGGTCTGTCCAGATTGTGACGGACGGGTGAACTAGGGTCCCATTTGAGATCCCATCTGAGCACTATACATCTGCAAATGCAATAAGCTTGAGTTTTATTTTAAACTAATGTATACAAAAGTTTCATATCACAAGACTTCATTAATCAAGACAAGAACTAACCAAATCTAGTTACCCACACAAAAGAGACTCCAAGCAATCATTTTAATATTTGCTGATTTTTGGACAGCAGGACAGCAACTACTTGTTTAGCTCATAACTCACAAGATATGCATCCAAAAATAGTAAACTAGGACTTTCTAGAAAGCTTATAAAGTCCTCTATCACTTTTGTATTATCATCACAACAAGTGTGGAGGTAAGCAATTGATTGACGACAAATTGAAATGTTGAGGTGACCTAAAAGGCTATCATCCATCCATCTATCTACAAGTATTACTAATCTACAAGTTCTCGCCTTTATACGTAACCGAGTTTGATACAAGATGCATCTTTTTTCTAATACAAGGGTGCAAAATGGTGGGGGCTCCCTATTTTCCTTTCGAACTAATGAATTGAGTACCTTCCTTATATGAAACATCAATGTCTTCTCACACAAACAAGTTGTCTGTCACACAAACAAGTTGTCTGTCACATGATATTTGTGATACACACGTTCACAAATGCACATTGTGCACAGGTCAGATCGTTTTAGCACGTGTCAGTACCTACAAGCAAATTTCTCTGGTGCAAATGTGCACAAACATAAGGTGTTTAGCCAATTTATATTCAGATTTTTGAGAAATGGGTTGTTATAACATGTACCTACATAACTAAAATCAATACCTATTTACCTCGACATGCAAACAATCACTAAATCAGCTATGACAAAATTGACTCGCACAAAAAATTCATATGGAATAATCAAACTAGCAAAGGCATAATACATACTTCAGCACCCAACTCCATTGCAGCTTCTGTGATTTCAACTCTAATAGGTTGCTGGTTTCCAGAAAGTGTAACCTGTTGAGAGGATCAAAAACAGTTATGGGCATGGGTAAGCATTGAAAGTACATAAAGACAAACGAGCTAAAGAACTTATGTTAATTTTTAGGGCAGACCCAGTGCCACAGGCTCCCATATGAGTGGGATCTGGCGAAGGATAAATACGTAGGGCACAAAAAAAACAGGAATGCATATATTGTCTACAAATTTACAAAGATTCCACATTCTAGATGTTCACATGTATCGTTCATGTAACATCTGCACGATACATCAACTATTTGCCTTGAAACGAACAGCTTTGACACTGTCCATATGTCAAAACAATACATAAGAGTGACCTAAAATATTTACTATACAGTTTCATCCAGACCCAGAGCTAACAAAACACAAAAGTGAAGTGACTTTGTGTAGTTCAGAACTTCAGATAACAATTGAAAACCTTATAGGAAAGATGAACCATACTCTCATATATACAATATGACTAGATTTTGAATAGAAAAATATTGATGGATCATTAATGTTGCTAAGATTTTTACAGGGCCAACCATTAGTATTTCTCAATAATGTAAAAAAATCAATTGTTTGGCAGGGATAAACAAAGTTTAAATACAGATAATATAATAGAAGGCCTTCCCAAAGGTACCTTGATTAGTTCACCTTCACAATATCCATCAATCTCAGTTCTAAAAAATAGGAGAAAAAAGTCACACAGGCTGGTGAAAGGGAAATGTGCCCTTGGGCCATTTCTAAGTATTTTGGTGATTGAGTGCCAACACATGTGCTTAATTGTGAATTTATGTACATGGATGAACAAGGTGCAAATCATGAGATAAAGGTATGTTTCTAAGCCTTAGTACATTGTTTTTGTGTACTAATATATTTGTCTAAGTGTTAGAAACAGAAAGAAGAAGAAGAGAGAAGAGGAGGAAATGACTTGGCTGTGTGCAGCCAAGACTCAGCTCGGTCTGGAGCACCGGACAGTGTCCGGTGCGCCAGGCTGGCTCGAAGCGAACTGGCCGCTCTCGGGAATTCACCGACGGCGTACGGCTAAAATTCACCAGACTGTCCGGTGTGCACCGGACTGTCCGGTGAGCCAACGGTCGGCCGAGCCAACGGTCGACCGCGCAATCTGCGCGGGACACGTGGCGGAGCCAACGGTCGGAAGACGGCACCGGACTGTCCGGTGTGCACCGGACATGTCCGGTGCGCCAACGGCTCCCAGATCTCCAACGGTCTGCAACGGTCGGAAGTGTCAGATATGGAAACAAATCGGGCACCGGACAGTGTCCGGTGTGCACCGGACTGTCCGGTGCCCCCGACGACAGAAGGCAAGGATGGCCTTCCGGATTTGCTCTCAACGGCTCCTAGCTGCCTTGGGGCTATAAAAGGAGCCCCTAGGCGCATGGAGGAGATACACAAGCAACCTTTGAGCATTCTTGATCATCCACACTCAGTCTCTGCGCATTTGATTGTCATTCTAAGTGTTTCGAGCTCCGTTCTAGTGAGAACTTTGTAATACTCTTGTGAGCTCGATTCTTGGCCGTGTGTGTGCGCGTTTCGCTGTGGATTTGTGTGTGTTGCTTCCCTCCCTTACTCTGTGTTTCTTTGTGATCATATACTTGTAAGGGCAAGAGACTCCAATTTGTGGAGATTCCTTGCAAACGGGATAGTGAAAGGCAAAACAAAACACCGTGGTATTCAAGTGGGTCTTTGGACCGCTTGAGAGGGGTTGATTGCAACCCTCGTCCGTTGGGACGCCACAACGTGGAGTAGGCAAGCGTTGGTCTTGGCCGAACCACGGGATAAACCACTGTGTCACATCTGTGCTTGATCTTTTGTGGTATTGTGTTTTGTTGAGACTTCACCTTAGCCACTTGGCAATAATCGTGCTAACGCTTAACAAGTTTTTGTGGCTTAAGTTTGAAGTTTTTACAGGATCACCTATTCACCCCCCCCTCTAGGTGCTCTCAATTGGTATCAAAGCCGTTCTCTTCACAAAGGGACTAACCGCCCGAAGAGATGGATCCTAAGGGGAAGGGCATTGTGATCAATGACAAAGAAAAGGAATCCTTCGTCAACGAGCCGAAGGACGATAAGCCTACCGACTCCGGCTCGGGCCAAAGACGGAAGGAAGGGAAGAAGAAGAAGACAAGGCGCATCAAGGAGATCGTCTACTACGACAGCGACGAGTCTACTTCTTCCCAAAAGGACGAGGACCACAACGACTACGAGAGAAGGAAACCGGTTAATTCGAACTTTTCCTTTGATTACTCTCGTATTCCGCAAAGTTCACATTCTCATTTGCTCTCCATTCCACTCGGCAAGCCCCCACACTTTGATGGAGAGGACTACGGATTTTGGAGCCACAAGATGCGTAGTCACCTATTCTCTCTCCATCCTAGTATATGGGAGATTGTAGAGAGTGGAATGCACTTTGATAGTTCGGATAGTCCCATGTTCATTAATGAACAAATTCATAAGAATGCACAAGCTACTACTGTTCTTCTAGCTTCTTTGTGCAGGGATGAATATCATAAAGTGAGCGGCTTGGATAACGCCAAGCAAATCTGGGACACCCTCAAGATTTCTCATGAGGGGAACGACGTCACCTTGCTCACCAAGATGGAGTTGGTGGAGGGTGAGCTTGGAAGGTTCGCAATGATAAGGGGCGAGGAGCCGACGCAAACATACAACCGGCTCAAGACCCTTATCAACAAGATAAGGAGCTACGGAAGCACACGATGGACGGACCACGACGTCGTCCGCCTAATGCTCAGGTCATTTACCGTTCTTGATCCTCATTTGGTGAACAATATACGTGAAAATCCCAGGTACACCAAGATGTCGCCCGAAGAAGTTCTTGGGAAATTCGTTAGCGGGCGAATGATGATCAAGGAGGCGAGGTATGTGGACGACGCCTTGAATGGTCCGATCAACGAGCCGCAACCTCTCGCTCTCAAGGCAACACGAAGCAAGGAGGCGCTACCTAGCAAGGTGGCACAGATTGAGGCGGCCGGACTCAATGATGAAGAGATGGCTCTCATCATCAAGAGATTCAAGACGGCGCTAAATGGTCGCAAGGGGCAGCCAAGAAAGACCAAGACAAAGGGGAAGCGCTCATGCTTCAAATGCGGTAAGCTTGGTCATTTTATCGCTAACTGCCCCGATAATGAAAGTGACCAGGAAAAGGGGAACAAAAGAGAGAAGAAGAAGCAATATAAGAAGGCAAAGGGCGAGGCGCATCTAGGAAAGGAGTGGGACTCGGATTGCTCCTCCTCCGACTCCGACAATGAAGGACTCGCTGCTACTGCCTTCAACAAGTCTTCCCTCTTCCCCAACGAGCGTCTCACATGCCTTATGGCAAGGGAGAAGAAGGTGAGTACTCAAGACTCCACTTATGCTTCTTCTAGTGATAGTGAGTCTAGTGATGATGATGACATAGATTATTCATGCTTGTTCAAGGGCTTAGATAGATCTAAGATAGATAAAATCAATGAATTGATTGATGCATTGAATGAAAAGGATAGGCTTTTAGAAAAGCAGGAGGATTTATTGTATGAAGAACATGATAAATTTGTAGAGGCACAAAAATCATATGCTTTAGAAGTAAAAAGAAATGAGGTGCTTTCTAGTGAATTATCCTCTTGTCATGAAACCATTGCTTCTTTACGAAATGTTAATAATGATTTAAGTGCTAAACTAGAAGTAGCTAGTAAATCAAATTCCTGTGTTGAAAATGTTACAATTTGCACTAGGTGTAAGGATTTTGATGTTAATGCCTGTAGTGAACACTTAGTTTCAATTTCCAAACTAAGTGATGAATTGGCTAGTCTTAATGCACAACTTAAGACTAGCAAAAGTGAATTTGACAAGTTAAAATTTGCAAGGGATGCCTATACAATTGGAAGACATCCCTCAATTAAGGATGGGCTTGGCTTCGAGAGGGAAGCCAAGAACTTAACAAGCCATAAGGCTCCCATCTTCGTCAAGGAGAAGGGGAAGGCCCCTATGGCTAGTAGTGCGAAAAAGAACCATGCCTTTATGTATAATGATAGGAGAAATGCTAGAAAGGCTTATAATGATTTTGATTCACATGTTTATGATTCTCATGCCATGTTTGCTTCTAGTTCTTCTTATAAGCATGATAGGGATATGTGTAGAAGAAATGTTGCGCATATGTCCAGGAGAAATTTTGCTCATGTTCCTAGAAAAGTTGTAAACAAACCTTCTACCATTTATTATGCTTGCAATACTCCCTTTGCTATTTGTAGAAAGGGTAAGAAGGTAGTTGCTAGGAAATTAGGGGCTAGATGCAAGGGAGATAAATCTTGCATTTGGGTCCCTAAAGATATTTGTGCTAACCTTGCAGGACCCAACATGAGTTGGGTACCTAAGACCCAAGCCTAAATTTGCCTTGCAGGTTTATGCATCCGGGGGTTCAAGCTGGATTATCGACAGCGGATGCACAAACCATATGACGGGGGAGAAGAAGATGTTCATCTCCTACGTCAAGAATAAGGATTCCCAAGATTCAATTATATTCGGTGATGGGAATCAAGGTAAGGTAAAAGGGTTAGGTAAAATTGCAATTTCTAATGAGCATTCTATATCAAATGTATTCTTAGTGGAGAGTCTTGGATATAATTTGCTATCTGTTAGTCAATTATGTCAAATGGGATATAATTGTTTATTTACAAATGTAGATGTGTCTGTCTTTAGAAGATGTGATGGTTCACTAGCTTTTAAGGGTGTACTAGACGGCAAGCTTTATTTAGTTGATTTTGCAAAAGAAGAGGCCGGTCTAGATGCATGCTTAATGGCTAAGACTTGCATGGGCTGGCTGTGGCATCGCCGCTTAGCTCATGTGGGGATGAAGAACCTCCACAAGCTTCTAAAGGGAGAACACGTGATAGGTCTAACAAATGTGCATTTCGAAAAAGATAGACCTTGTGCAGCTTGTCAGGCAGGTAAACAGGTGGGAGGAGCGCATCACAGCAAGAATGTGATGACCACGTCAAGACCTCTGGAGCTGCTGCATATGGACCTCTTCGGACCCGTCGCCTATCTAAGCATAGGAGGAAGTAAGTATGGTTTAGTTATTGTTGATGACTTTTCCCGCTTCACTTGGGTGTTCTTTTTGCAGGATAAGTCTGAAACCCAAGGGACCCTCAAGCGCTTCCTCAGGAGAGCTCAAAATGAGTTTGAGCTCAAGGTGAAGAAGATAAGGAGCGACAACGGGTCCGAGTTCAAGAACCTTCAAGTGGAGGAGTTTCTTGAGGAGGAAGGGATCAAGCACGAGTTCTCCGCTCCCTACACACCACAGCAAAATGGTGTGGTAGAGAGGAAGAACAGGACGCTAATCGATATGGCGAGGACGATGCTCGGAGAGTTCAAGACCCCCGAGTGCTTTTGGTCGGAAGCCGTGAACACGGCTTGCCACGCCATCAACAGGGTCTACCTTCATCGACTCCTCAAGAAGACTTCGTATGAGCTACTAACCGGTAACAAACCCAATGTATCTTACTTTCATGTTTTTGGGAGCAAGTGCTACATTCTAGTGAAGAAGGGTAGAAATTCTAAGTTTGCTCCCAAAGCTGTAGAAGGGTTTTTATTAGGTTATGATTCAAATACAAAGGCGTATAGGGTCTTCAACAAATCATCGGGTTTGGTTGAAGTCTCTAGCGACGTTGTATTTGATGAGACTAATGGCTCTCCAAGAGAGCAAGTTGTTGATTGTGATGATGTAGATGAAGAAGATGTTCCAACGGCCGCTATACGAACCATGGCGATTGGAGACGTTCGGCCACAGGAACAAGATGAACGAGATCAACCTTCTTCCTCAACGACGGTGCAACCCCCAACTCAAGACGATGAACAGGTTCATCAAAAGGAGGCGTGTGATCAAGGGGGAGCACAAGATGATCAAGTGATGGAGGAAGAAGCGCAACCGGCACCTCCAACCCAAGTTCGAGCGATGATTCAAAGGGATCATCCCGTCGACCAAATTCTGGGTGACATTAGCAAGGGAGTAACTACTCGGTCTCGACTAGTTAATTTTTGTGAACATTACTCTTTTGTCTCCTCTATTGAGCCTTTCAGGGTAGAGGAGGCCTTGCTAGATCCGGATTGGGTGTTGGCCATGCAGGAGGAACTTAACAACTTCAAGCGCAATGAAGTTTGGACGCTGGTGCCTCGTCCCAAGCAAAATGTTGTGGGAACCAAGTGGGTGTTCCGCAACAAACAAGACGAGCACGGAGTGGTGACAAGGAACAAGGCTCGACTTGTGGCAAAAGGTTATGCCCAAGTCGCAGGTTTGGACTTTGAGGAGACTTTTGCTCCTGTGGCTAGGCTAGAGTCCATTCGTATCTTGCTAGCATATGCCGCTCACCATTCTTTCAGGTTGTACCAAATGGATGTCAAGAGCGCTTTCCTCAACGGGCCAATAAAGGAGGAGGTGTACGTGGAGCAACCCCCTGGCTTCGAGGATGAGCGGTACCCCGACCACGTGTGTAAGCTCTCTAAGGCACTCTATGGACTTAAACAAGCCCCAAGAGCATGGTATGAATGCCTTAGAGATTTCTTACTTGCTAATGCTTTCAAGGTTGGGAAAGCCGATCCAACTCTTTTTACAAAGACATGTGATGGTGATTTGTTTGTATGCCAAATTTATGTCGATGACATAATATTTGGTTCTACTAATCAAAAGTCTTGTGAAGAGTTTAGCAGGGTGATGACGCAGAAATTCGAGATGTCGATGATGGGCAAGTTGAACTACTTCCTTGGGTTCCAAGTGAAGCAACTCAAGGACGGCACCTTCATCTCCCAAACGAAGTACACGCAAGATCTGCTAAAGCGGTTTGGGATGAAGGACGCCAAGCCCGCAAAGACTCCGATGGGAACCGACGGACACACCGACCTCAACAAAGGAGGTAAGTCCGTTGATCAAAAAGCATACCGGTCCATGATAGGTTCTTTGCTTTACTTATGTGCTAGTAGACCGGATATTATGCTTAGCGTATGCATGTGTGCTAGATTTCAATCCGATCCTAAGGAGTGTCACTTGGTGGCGGTGAAGCGAATTCTTAGATATTTAGTCGCTACGCCTTGCTTCGGGATCTGGTATCCAAAGGGGTCTAACTTTGACTTGATTGGGTACTCAGATTCCGACTATGCTGGATGTAAGGTCGATAGGAAGAGTACATCAGGGACGTGCCAATTCTTAGGAAGGTCCCTGGTGTCATGGAACTCTAAGAAACAAACCTCCGTTGCCCTATCCACCGCTGAGGCCGAGTACGTTGCCGCAGGTCAGTGTTGCGCGCAACTACTTTGGATGAGGCAAACCCTCCGGGACTTTGGCTACAGTCTGAGCAAAGTCCCACTCCTATGTGACAATGAGAGTGCTATCCGAATAGCGGAAAATCCTGTTGAGCACAGCCGCACAAAGCACATTGACATCCGGCATCACTTTTTGAGAGACCACCAGCAAAAGGGAGATATCGAAGTGTTTTTTGTTAGCACCGAGAACCAGCTAGCCGATATCTTTACCAAGCCTTTAGATGAGAAGACCTTTTGCAGGCTGCGTAGTGAGCTAAATGTCTTAGATTCGCGGAACTTGGATTGAATTGTAGCATACATGTGCTTATGCCTTTGATCATGTTCATTCTGCATTTTGTTGCTTATTATGGTGCTCAAGTTGTACAAACACTCCCTGGACCTCACAAGTCCGTTGCAAAGTGATGCACATGTTTAGGGGGAGATGTGTTACAACTTGATCTCTTGAGACTAACCATATGCTTGAGTTTGTTTGATTTAGTCTCAAAGGAGAATTGAAAGGGAAAAGGTGGACTTGGATCATGCAAGACTTCCACTACACTCCGATGAGAGGGTAACTTATTCCAAGTCCATCTCATGAACTCTTATTGCCATTTGCTCTAAATTGAAGATTTTGGTGAGGCAATGGGGTTAAAGGGCCAAGATTGATCCCGTTTTGGTGCTTGATGCCAAAGGGGGAGAAAATAAAGGCTAAAGCAATAAATGGATCAGCTACCACTTGAGAGATTTTGAAAATAGTAGAATAGAGTTTTTGGTTTGTCAAAATTCTTATGTTGTCTCTCTTGTCAAAAGTTGGCTTCTTGTGGGGAGAAGTATTGATTATGGGAAAAAGGGGGAGTTTTTGAAATCTTCTTTTGAAATGACTCTCTTTATGCTTCAACATGTGTGTTTAACTTAGAGATAGAGATTTGAGTTTGATTTGCAAAAACAAACCAAGTGGTGGCAAAGGATGATCCATATATGCCAAAATCGATTCAAAATAAATTTAAGTTTTATTTGAAGTGAGTTTGCACTTGTTCTAGTTGCTTTATGTTGTGTTGGCATAAATCACCAAAAAGGGGGAGATTGAAAGGGAAATGTGCCCTTGGGCCATTTCTAAGTATTTTGGTGATTGAGTGCCAACACATGTGCTTAATTGTGAATTTATGTACATGGATGAACAAGGTGCAAATCATGAGATAAAGGTATGTTTCTAAGCCTTAGTACATTGTTTTTGTGTACTAATATATTTGTCTAAGTGTTAGAAACAGAAAGAAGAAGAAGAGAGAAGAGGAGGAAATGACTTGGCTGTGTGCAGCCAAGACTCAGCTCGGTCTGGAGCACCGGACTGTCCGGTGTGCACCGGACAGTGTCCGGTGCGCCAGGCTGGCTCGGAGCGAACTGGCCGCTCTCGGGAATTCGCCGACGGCGTACGGCTAAAATTCACCGGACTGTCCGGTGTGCACCGGACTGTCCGGTGAGCCAACGGTCGGCCGAGCCAACGGTCGACCGCGCAATCTGCGCGGGACACGTGGCGGAGCCAACGGTCGGAAGACGGCACCGGACTGTCCGGTGTGCACCGGACATGTCCGGTGCGCCAACGGCTCCCAGATCTCCAACGGTCTGCAACGGTCGGAAGTGTCAGATATGGAAACAAATCGGGCACCGGACAGTGTCCGGTGTGCACCGGACTGTCCGGTGCCCCCGACGACAGAAGGCAAGGATGGCCTTCCGGATTTGCTCTCAACGGCTCCTAGCTGCCTTGGGGCTATAAAAGGAGCCCCTAGGCGCATGGAGGAGATACACAAGCAACCTTTGAGCATTCTTGATCATCCACACTCAGTCTCTGCGCATTTGATTGTCATTCTAAGTGTTTCGAGCTCCGTTCTAGTGAGAACTTTGTAATACTCTTGTGAGCTCGATTCTTGGCCGTGTGTGTGCGCGTTTCGCTGTGGATTTGTGTGTGTTGCTTCCCTCCCTTACTCTGTGTTTCTTTGTGATCATATACTTGTAAGGGCAAGAGACTCCAATTTGTGGAGATTCCTTGCAAACGGGATAGTGAAAGGCAAAACAAAACACCGTGGTATTCAAGTGGGTCTTTGGACCGCTTGAGAGGGGTTGATTGCAACCCTCGTCCGTTGGGACGCCACAACGTGGAGTAGGCAAGCGTTGGTCTTGGCCGAACCACGGGATAAACCACTGTGTCACATCTGTGCTTGATCTTTTGTGGTATTGTGTTTTGTTGAGACTTCACCTTAGCCACTTGGCAATAATCGTGCTAACGCTTAACAAGTTTTTGTGGCTTAAGTTTGAAGTTTTTACAGGATCACCTATTCACCCCCCCCCCCCCTCTAGGTGCTCTCAGCTGGCTATTTTGCATCGACAAGAGAAAGATAAATTAATGATATAAATGCATATGCTGCAAGCTCCTTCTGCACCCGGACAGCCTGAACTTGGACAACCATTTGGGCCTTCTTAATAGTTTCATAGAGATTTTGCATGTTTCCAAAAATCCCTGCCTAAAATTATTAGAATATCAGAGAGCTTCAAGATTATTGTAAACAAAATGCCAATTACGAAATGAGAAGATATATATCAAAAAACTAAATGAGGAGTCAGTTCGACAATCTTCAAAGGTAGCATCCAAACAATGTATGAGTAGAATTATTTTTCACACGAAAAATCACTACTCAAGCATCCAAACAATGAAAAAGGTTGACATTTTGTGTTGCATGCCTTGCGGCATAAAGAGTATGTGTTAGCTGCTCGTAAGAGATCATTTCCCTGGAATATTTTGCATGTTTTCCTTTATTTGCCTCATAAGTATAGGGGTAGGTCACTTTTTGCTATCAAACTATTGCCCAAGTTTGACCATGTAACACAAAAACCAGAAGTCTTCCGCCGCCTAACTATTGAAATTGTTTACATTTGGCCATCTAGAGCGGTTTCCTTGTAGTTTTCGTTGACATGGACTACATGTGGCAGTGGGACCCACTTGATAGCTTCCACCTCTCCCTCTCTTCTCTTCTGCCTTTCTCTATCTTCTCTATTTCCACTCCCTTGCTACCACCACCACAAGCCACCACCTCTCATGTGCCACCTCTTCCTCCACGTCTACTGCCACAACCACAAAAATGTCTCTGGCCAATGTGAGCCACGCTGCAAAGAGGCAGTGCAGACGGATCTAGGTGAGTAGGTGACTCCACGACCACGAGAGAGAAAGAGGTCCAATGAGTGGGCCTATTGCCACATGTCATCCATGTCAGCAAAACCACCATTGAAACCAGCTCAATGGCCAAACATGAATGGCTTTCATTGTTCAATGGCAAAATATTTCTGGTATCAGAGTTAAATGGACAAAAATGGACTTCTCCCATAAATATATACATAATGAATTGTCCAAAAAATAAAATTAGAGTGTTATTTTTAGTTCTAGATAATATTAGGAACAGAACCTTAACAATAACAGTGGAAACAAGATGATCAGTCAACTACTTACTTTTGATGGCGCTTCATCGCCATTCTCATCTTTATCCTTCTCCCCTCGAAATAAACTGTACACTCGGAAAGATCTATAACTAGCTCTCTTCCTTGCGGAACACGACAAACAGAAAGCGCCTTCTATGTTTATTCTATTACCTAAATAACAGTCAAGAGTGGGCACAAGATGTTCAGATGTTACCCAATCCAACATCAAACTATCAGCAAGTATGCACTGGTGACTCAGTACAAAAGAATGTCAGTCTAGAATAAGTGCACAAGAGTCCATTTCATAGAAGTTTGGTTCAAGTGTTCAACAAAGCAACAAGAGTCCATAGTCAATCTAAAAACCTAGAGTAATTTTCTCATGCTCGTAATTGTTCATCGGCAGGTCCAGCTGAGTAATCGTTCCAAGATAAATAGTTCTGACTCGAGCTCAATGGCTCCAAGCCAGGCAGTCGGCTACCATCAGTGATAGCTGTTCACAAGTCCCAACGAAACCAAACCGTGCCTAGCGC
Source organism: Zea luxurians (assembly GCA_029449295.1). Taxonomy (NCBI): domain Eukaryota; kingdom Viridiplantae; phylum Streptophyta; class Magnoliopsida; order Poales; family Poaceae; genus Zea; species Zea luxurians. The sequence continues at coordinate 1,851,941 of JAOPSE010000082.1, read as the reverse complement.
TGCCGCACGGGACCCCACTCGATGCCCTACCTCCAATGGAACTCTACCCTAAATCAGACACTCAACACATGGATAATGCACCGTCCAGCCATTGGGGAGGAACCAATTCCAGATTTCTCACTTACTCTAGCCTCCAAATCGTAACCCGAGGAAGACCCGACCAAAATGGGGCGTAAAAGCTGGAGCTTCAGGACTTACGGGTGTGGTAACCCGAGGCCAAGCTTGGGCTGTGCTGTGGTGCGGTGGTGCGATGCCGAGGCCAAGCTGAGCGGAGGCGCGACCTGCTGGGGGTGGCGAGCTGGGGCGGTGGTGCGGCGGCGGCGAGCCGGGGCGGTCGGGGCTGAGCTGGCGAGCCGGGGTGATGGCGTGGCGACGTGGCCTGCTCGCGGTGGCGCGGCCCGGTCGTGATGACGGCACTGGTGGCGACGCGGGCTCCCAGTGATGGCGGCGTGGGCTCCCGGTGATGGCGGCGCGGGCTCCTGGCGGTGGCACGGCAGGCGACTCGGCCTAGTGCTGGTGGGAGAGGAGCGCGTGTGGGCGCGCGGGATGAGACAGGGTGAGAGAGAGAGACGCGCGCGTGGGATTTTTGGATTTAGGTTTTCACACTAGTAGAGATCTTATCATCGATGACGTTCGTATTGCGTCACTGCATGTGTATATATCGTCACAGATGAAGGTTTGTGACGAATTTGTGACGAGTTCGATTTGGTCATAGGGGTCGCGTCACATTTGTTGTGTTGTGACGGACTACCCATTTTCGTCATCGATGTGTATACATTCTGTGACGCAAGCCGCGTTGTCATGGAAGTGAATTCATTCTATGACGATCAGTTGTGGTCATAGAGGAAGGCACTTTTCCGTCATAATTCGTCGTCTGCCCGAGCAAACTAACGGCGTTGTTAACGCCGTTTGGTTTCTATGACGGTACGATATCATCACAGATAGAGCCGTGGTTTGGTCATTAACAGCCGTTTGGAAGGTGCTGATGCGTACGACGTCAGCGCTGACGTGGCTAGTGACGTGGCAGCTGATGTCAACGCTGACGTGGCTAGTACAGTGGCAGCTGACGTGGCATATGTTTTATTATATGCCACCAGTTTGGTCACAGATGTGCAGAGAATAATTTTATTGGAAATTGCAAAATATACTAGAACAGAGGAATGAGCACACAATTCCATATTCCATAGATGAATACAACTAGTATTCCAGTGCGCATACAAACTAAGTGGACAACACTAAACTCAGTTCACAGCATCACCACTTGACTTCACATTTTAGTTGAGTTTGCACAAACATAACAGCATATAATCAAAAGTTGACACCCACGAGCAACTAGAGTTTTTAGGTACCCTCATGTCAAAGAACAGGCCAAAAACAGCAGCTCTGACTAGCAGCCCTCATGTCGAAGAAGAGTTACCATGCAAGGACAAGAGCTTCTTGATGAGCACATTGGTCTCCTCCATCTCCTTGCTGTTCTTCTCTGTTATCTTCTTGTACTCCTCCAACTCCCTTTGTGTCCTCGCCTACTGTTCCTCAGCTTCTTCACAATTCTTCCTGAGCTGGTCGAGTTCACCTTGAACAGCAGCCGTCGCTTCAGCTGCAAGTTGTTCCCGAAGCTCACTATGATTTGATGATGATGCCTTGGAGGTTGCCGATGTTTTGATGCCGACGCTTTTCAGGAATTGGTGTGAGCTGCTCTGGGACAGCACCTTCGACACAAGGTGCACACTGGATGCTGGCATCTCACCTTCAGCAACAGGTTCAGCCCTCAAAGCCTCCATATGAGACTGAAATATCATGGACAGAAACAGTTACAAGTTAATGCTAATGAGCAACAGCAAGATGCCAATTGTTAGTTATTGCAATAATTTGAGGCATGTAGAGATGACAAATTATAGCAGATTTGTCGCTGACAATAATGTGAAAACAGTGACTTTCATTTCTAGTGCACGGGTCCTACAAGGCATTAACAAAGACTATGAAAAATAGACTGACAGACTCTAAAAGCTATACATTTGATGGCAAATTATAGCAGATTATAGCAGTTACAAATTATAGCAGATTTGCTTAAAAGCTATACATTTGATGGCAAATTAAAAGCTATACATTTGAAAGACTCTATAAATAGACTATGAAAAATAATGTGAAAACAGTTACAAATTATAGCAGATTTGCTTAACAAAGACTCTAAAACCTATACATTTGATGGCAAATTATAGCAGATTATAGCAGTTACAAATTATAGCACATTTGCTTAAAAGCTATACATTTGATGGCAAATTAAAAGCTATACATTTAAAAGACTCTATAAATAGACTATGAAAAATAATGTGAAAACAGTTACAAATTATAGCAGATTTGCTTAACAAAGACTCTAAAACCTATACAGTTGTAGTGCACGGGTCCTACAAAAAATAGACTATGATATTTACTTTCATTTCAGAAATTTGATGGCAGACAAATGGCAGACAAAATAGACTATGATCTGAACTCCCCTGGGATGGGACAGGCGATCTCACTCCCCTTCGTTCCATCGACCCACAGCCAGCCTCCCTCATATGATCTCATAAAAATTACACTAAATAAAGCAAACAAATGAGCTTAAAAGTGCTTCTCTTGCCGGTTCACTCAGGCCACGTTTGGAGCTGGTATGACAGGTCTTGAAGGCGTCCACCGCATCTAGTTCTTCAGTCTGATCTAAGCTGGGTTCTTCTCAGTTTCTCTTCTGCTTCTGTTTCGTGGATAAACAATCACAGCGGAGTTTACTCAGATCAAATGCAATAGAAGTTGAGTGCAAAAGTGCAGGTAGTAGTACAAGGTAATAGTTACTTACATATGCATGTAAGTGTGCCACATAGCAGCGAGAACCCGTAGCCTGATGAAACTTGACTTGACTGCGGTTCTGCTTGTTCTTTTCACTTATTTCCTACAAGAGAATGAACATGTCAGATTAGATCATAGGTTCAATATGCGAAGATCCTTTGCAAACTTATAGTGAAAGAACAATATATGACAAGATACCCATACCATGTTCTTTGGATCAGACCACTTTGCAACTAATGCCCTCCACTGTTCATTAGTCATGTAAGATACAGGAGAAGTTGTGCTAATCTCATTTGCAGGTACACCATTGAAGTATTTCTGCTTGAGCCGATAACGCTGGTTTTTTACCGCAGAGCGTAGCATATCGGTGCAAGCTTCCTTTGTTGCCTTGTCCTCAGTGTTAACGGACAAGCGCCCCTATGCATATGACAATTCCATAGTTAGTCAATTCAGGTTAAGCAGTATACAAGTGAACCATAGAATCAGTAATGCACTTACATTTAGCTGTGACACAAAGCTGTTGTAGTATTTCTGGTCGTCCTTGTAATCTTTCCAACGAGTTAGGATAGGCATGGTTTCCCGAATAATGATGCCAGCCTCTGATGCAAACTTGGCAGCTTGAACAGGTTCATGTGGCCTTTTTTTGCCTTCCTCAACAGCTATGGGCAGTCTCCTTTGCATAACTTTAGTCATCCTGTCCAGTTGTTTTCCCTTGGTTGCTGCCCTGGGTCTCCTTGGTGCTCGCTGTGTAGGAGCTACAAAATATAATTCGATTTTATTGAATAATGAAATTGTTTTGTTTCATGCAAATCAGCAAAAGCGATGCCTTATTTGACTGAAAAAATAGAACTTGCCTTCAGTTTCTTCATCTCTAGCTACATTGCCTTGAGCATCACCTGTACTGTCATGAGCAGCAGATGCCATGTCTTCCTCTTCAGCTCTGCTGAAATGATCAGCAAGTCCAGGTGTAGTACGGTTGTTGCCTTCAGCATCACCTGTACTGTCATGAGCAGCAGATGCCATGGCTTCCTCTGCAGCTCTGCTGAAATGATCAGCAAGTCCAGGTGTAGTAGGGCTGTTTGGTATGTGATCATTTCCATCTGTTGGTTCCTGTACATTGTGGCCATCTGTCTCTGTAGAGTGAAGCCTTTTTGAAGATTGCTCCTCTAGTTGTGCACCTGCCCTCACTCTCTTGCTGAACCTAATGCCTGGAGCCATGTTGGGGTCTATCTTCTTCTTTGAAGCAAGGGTTGTGTTTCTACCTCTTCTAGGATACTGTCCACAAAAAATAGTCATGTGCATTTAAAAGCAAGACCATATATTAATTAAGAGGTATGAAATAAAGAAGATGAATCTAAAAGCATGAGCATATATTAAACACCAGATTAAAAACATTGAAATGCAATGCAACTATTTGGCATCCACTACTTTGAAGATAGAAGGAGCACCTTCATTGCCAGGGGTTTTGGCTGCTCATAATATTCAGTGTCATCATCAGTATCTCCTTGATCATCATCGTCAAGGAGATAGAAAGAGACATATGAATCCGAATCTGAACTATTATTTATCTTGTTTGCTGCATTTTTCCCCTTTGTTGATGCAGATGGTGAGACAGAATTATTTAGAACAGAAGTATATTTGTTCAGACCCAAATCTTGCATCTTCTTTATATTCTCCTCCACTTGTTTATCCCGTCTTCTCTCATAAGCAGTTCGCTCATGTTGAACTACTTGCAAGATAGATAAGAACAAGCATACTGTGTGTATTAGATAATGTAAAGGATTTTACTAAAAGCTAAGAGGTACTACTATTTGCAGGGAAGGATTTGACTAAAAGCAAATAGATAAGATGTGTAGATTCAGTCATTATGAAGCTTGGTTATGATTGTGCAAGTTCATAATTGTGGTTGCACTATAACTGTAGTTTTTCCCCTGTTAGGTTGTGGAAATCTTTATGCAGGCTTAAACAATGTTCAAAGTACTAGCTAGTACATTGATTAGGCGATGTAGATTTACACAAGCTGATGAACAAAAAAAGTGAAGATATTCTCATCTCTTTCTACCAGCAAGGTTCAAGAAAGCACTAAGCGCTGAGCGAGCGGTATGGTGGTGAAAATGCTTAAGCGTGATTAATCGTGCTTAATCATTTTTGTTAAAAAGAGAAAAAAATACATGATATTGGGCCACCCTGCAGCAGCCCTTAACCCCCACCTCCTCTCTTCATGAGTCTGCAGCCCACTAGGCCCACCTGCCAGGAGGCTCAACGCAAAACCCCTCTCCCGTGATGACCTAGTACTCTGCTGCCTCCTTCCACGCCCCGCGCCGCCGCCCTGTGCTCTCTGCCTCCCTCTCCCGAAGCCTATCCTCCTCCGTGTCATACGCTCTCCGGCTCCCTCTCCCAAAGCCTCTCCTCCCTTGTGCGATCTTCACCTCTACCTCGAAGCCGCTCCGCCTCTCTCTCACCAATCTGCTGCCTGCAGCCATCGTAGGTCCGTCCGCTCTCTCTCTCTCGTCGATCCGTCGATTTGCTGCCTGCTGGATTGACCCCGGAGGTGTTCCTCCTCTTCCTCTCCCTCCTCTTCTCCCTTAAACATGCCAAATGGGCACGATTAAGCAGGGCCAGCGCTTAATTGCCCGCTTAGTAGGTAAGCGATGTGTTGACCCTCTGCTCAGCGCTTAACCGCGCCTAATCGCACGCCTAATCGTGCTTTCTTGAACCATGTCTACCAGTACTAGAAACATAAGTTCTCTACTAAAACATGGATGTGACTGTATATAACACAATGTAAGGAACCAAACACAACTGTATCAGTGCACAATGATTACATAAATCAATTTACAATATCTCTGATAACAACGAATGAATAATTAAACTAAATCTAGCGATGGTTAGGGTTTAGGGGTTGGACCTTTCTGACTTCTGTGCCTCCTTTTGTTCACCATCAAGGTTGTCTACGATGACCCAAATCCAGCGATGTTAGGGTTTAGGGGTTAGCGAGAGCAATGTGGATGGGGCGTGTTAGGTGGAAGGGGCGAGAGAAATGCGGATGGCAATGAGATAGAGCGGGATGCGGCGAGTGAAGTCGGCGACGACGCAGCTCATCGACGCGATGAGAGGTAAGGGGGCGGCGGTGAGGTACCTGGTCGAGGGGGCAGGTCGTCGACGGCGGATGTGTCCCAGCGGCGGCGGTGAGGTACCTGGTCGAGGGGGCAGGTCGTCGACAGCCGTCGTGTCCCGGCGGCGGCGATTAGGTTTGGAGAAAATAGTGGGGGAGAAAGAAGAGTGGGGGAGAAATAAGAGGAGTGTGGGAGATAGAGGATGAGAGCGGAGTCTGTTTTAGTGACGACGGCGAAAATGTTTTTTGGCGCCCTTTGGCAATGCGGAGGCTAATGCGTTTAAGTATACTAGCGCTGGGTATATATCGAAAACACGTGCATAGCTCAATGGTTTGATCTGCTAACTATAAGTCTGAGCTCCTAGGTTCAAGCGCCTACAGGGAGACTTTTTTTGTGTTTTGCCTACCATTTTATATTAATTCTTTGTTTTTTATTTATCTCTATGTTTTTTTTGCAATTATCTATTCATGGACACATTAGTTTGGTTTATGATCATGTTATAATATTTTGAAATATTTTTGACATAGTGGTACTATACATCTCTCACTTGCAATAGCATCTCTCACTTAGTAATTAGCCTTATATGAGAGATGTATGCCTTTCTTAGGATGTGTGTCACCACTTTGTCCGAATGAGTTGAAACTATTTTGTCAACATTGTACACCAAAATGAATGGTCCATGCAAGTTTTTAGATTTTTCTAGCTAGGTTATGGTATTGTAACAAATATCTTTACGAAATACAATAAATAATTACAGTAATTAGTAAACTAGGTCTGAAAAATGCATAACTGCACACAACATCATAGGTTGGTTCAATAAACATGCCATTAAAGTTTAAAATGGTTTGGAGAAAGTGGTAGTATAGATCCATCACAAGCATGAACATCTCTCATTAGTAATTAGCCTTATATGAGAGATGTATGCCTTTCTTAGGATGTGTGTCACCACTTTGTCCGAATGAGTTGAAACTATTTTGTCAACATTGTACACCAAAATGAATGGTCCATGCAAGTTTTTAGATTTTTCTAGCTAGGTTATGGTATTGTAACAAATATCTTTACGAAATACAATAAATAATTACAGTAATTAGTAAACTAGGTCTAAAAAATGCATAACTGCACACAACATCATAGGTTGGTTCAATAAACATGCCATTAAAGTTTAAAATGGTTTGGAGAAAGTGGTAGTATAGATCCATCACAAGCATGAACATCTCTCACTTAGTAATTAGCCTTATATGAGAGATGTATGCCTTTCTTAGAATGTGTGTCACCACTTTGTCCGAATGAGTTGAAACTATTTTGTCAACATTGTACACCAAAATGAATGGTCCATGCAAGTTTTTAGATTTTTCTAGCTAGGTTATGGTATTGTAACAAATATCTTTACGAAATACAATAAATAATTACAGTAATTAGTAAACTAGGTCTGAAAAATGCATAACTGCACACAACATCATAGGTTGGTTCAATAAACATGCCATTAAAGTTTAAAATGATTTGGAGAAAGTGGTAGTATAGATCCATCACAAGCATGAACATGTCTCACTTAGTAATTAGCCTTATATAAGGGCTGTATGCATTTTTGTAGGATGTATGTCACCACTTTGTCAGAATAAATTGCATTTTTTGTCAACATTGTACACCAAAATGAAGTGTACATGCAAGTTTCTAGATTTTTCTAGCCACCTAAGGTTTTTTAGCACTTATTCTGTAGTAAAATAACAAATACTTACATTAATAGTTAAACTAGTTCTAAAAATTGCACCGACACAAAACATCATGGTACACCTCCATCAACACCCCAAAAAAAGGTTGAAATGATTTGGAGAAACTGGTGCTATACATGTAAATAAATAAAAGAAAAATACAAAAATGATTGAAAAATGTAAACAAAACCAAAAAAAAACCTACCTATCCCAAGCTCGAACACAAGACGCCAGGGTTCATAGTAGCAAGGAGTTACCATTGGACTAGTCACGTTTGTTCATTAGTAATAGAGCGCAGTTATATGTAAGCATAAACTGTTCTCTGTCCAGGATGTAACCGAGCGCCCAGTTCAGATTTCTGCATTTTTCTGCCCAGTAACAGAGCACACAGTAGCAAGGAGTTACCATTGGACCAGTCACATTTGTTCATTAGAAGCATAAACTGTTCTCTGTCTAGGATGTAAGCATAAACTGTTCTCTGTTCACAGTGGCAAATTATAGCATTTTCAGATTGTAAACTTCCCAGTTCAGATTTCTGCATTTTTATGTTATGCCCAGTTCAGAGATCTGCCCAGTCCATAGTTAAGCATCAACTGTTCTACCCAGATCAGATTGTAAAGTGCCCAGTTCAGATTGTTGGGTGTTCTGAGTAAACTCTGCTGCCCAGTTCAGATTGCTGCCCAGTTCAGATTGTAAACTCTGCCCAGTCCAAAGTTCAAAGTTGCCCAGTCCAAAGTTCAAAGTTCAGATTCTAAATTGCCACTACAATTCCTTGTGTCAAGGTGGTAGAAAGTATCAAATCAAAGGATCAACTGGCACTGGTGCTTTTGCTAAAGTATACAAAGCCACTGTTGACAGTAATGCGGAAGAAATGGTTGCTTTGAAGGTGAGTCATGTTTCCATTGCATCAATAACTTGATGTTGCCTTTCATAGTTTGGTCCACTTTTAAACGCTGTTCATTATATGCAGATTCAGAATCCCTCATTTACTTTGGAATTTTACATGTATCGCCAACTTGATCTGCGTATATCTGATGTCGAGGTACATAATTTATGTCAAGAGCAGCCTCAACATTCTTTCATAAAGCACAATAATATTTAATAATATACATTGTTTACTTCCAGAGACCAAGCTATCTTGATCTGCGTATATTTGATGTTGGTTATCTATTTTAATGAATATGTAACTACAACTAGTCGATGTTGCTAACATGTAATGAGATATGAATCAAGCCTTCTGCAGGATGTCATAAATTCTCACTTAGTAGTCGGTCGATACATGGATGAAGTTCTATGCATGTATTATACCATAGAGATGCTGACCATGCTGGAAACACTACATAGTGTTGGCATAATCCATGGTGATTTCAAACCTGACAACATCCTTGTTTGCTACCCGAGGTAGCTATACCATATTGCCATTACTGTTAGTCTGTTACCACTTTATGTCTCTCTTTAGCAGTATCAGTAATAACCATGCAATCTTTTCTCTGATATTAAGTGTTCAGATGTTTAGTTCTGAAAATACAGAAAATACAGAATACACATTCAGTTCACCACAAGTTCAGTTCACCCCAAATTCAGTATTTCAGACACACATTCAGTTCTGAAAATACAGAAAATACATTGTATCATCTAAACATGAACTGAATTTCAGACACACATTCAGTATGCTGTACTAATCTGAACTGAACAATTCATAAATCAACTATCAATACTAGAAATCCTCATCTTCATCTTCTATGGACATGTCATCATTGTTGTCGTCGCCACCATCATTAAAATATTGAAACATTGTATCATCTTCCTCCTCATCCTCACTATCTTCAAGAATAATAGCAGCTTCCTTCTTTTTTCTTATTAGTTCCTCTAAATTGCCTTCAATTAGACTGGCTTCTCCACCTTCAACATTGTGCAGAACCTGATTATCATCACCTTCTTGCACTATATGCTCTGTATCAGAACAATAATCATCCTGATGCACATCATTACTGCCCTCATATTTTTCAGCCACATCATAAATATTCCTATGTTCAAATTTCTGCACAACTCGGAAATCTTTACATTGTGGAGTTGTGTCTTGCAGGTAAAATATCTTTTTCGCTTGGTCTGCCAAGATAAAAGGATCGGACTTGTACCAAAATGACTGCACATTGATGGATTTGAAATGGCTGTCATCTCGAATGCCCACAGTCTTTCCTACTTGGTTGTACCAATCGCATCGAAATACAACCACCGACCGACGAACTTGATAATTCGAGTTATATTGTAACTCAATTACCTCTTTAAGGACACCATAAAAATCTATGTTCTCCCCATTATGTTCACCTTCAGTCATTACACCACTATTTTGTGTCTGCATGAACTTCTCATGATCCACTGTGCTAAACCGCACTCCATTAATCTTGCAAGCTGTACTAGTCTTAACTCGCCGAGCTGGGCCACATGACAGTGCCCACAGTCCTTCGCTAACCAATTCTGGATTCTCATTATGCTTCTTCTCAACCTGTTGCAACAAAATTACTCAGCTGAGCAATTACATATGCATACCCAAAACTTTAGTAAACCTATAACATAAAAGTTTAGTGACTTACATGGGACATAAACCACTTTGCAAATCCTTGTTGAACCATTCGATCAACATCATTTGGACGTGCACCTTGCTGCGATAGCTCCTCCCTGTACAGACTGCATGGCATACTTTATTCATAAGCATATTTTCAAATTTAATAAACATAACATAAATTATGTAGCACATACCAAACTAACTTACGTCAAATATTCCTGTACTTCATCAGCATTATGTAGCACATACCAAACTAACTTATTCATGATAGCATCATCAATGTACTCAGTCTTAGTAGCTCCAACAAGAGTAGCACCATGCTTAAAAACAGACATGTCATTAGGCAATGGCATCTCTGTACCACTATCATCATCCTGGTTAAATCTAGTGTCAACATCCTTCATGTACCTAGAACAAAATGTTAAGGTATCACTTGCCATATATGCCTCAGCAATTGATCCTTCCGGCCTAGCCCTGTTCCTTACAAAATTTTTCAAAGTGCCTAGTCGCCTTTCTATTAGGTACATCCATCCATACTGAACAGGTCCTCTAAGCATTGCCTCATCGGGAAGATGGACACTCAAGTGCACCATGACATCAAAGAAGGCAGGTGGAAAGATTTTCTCAAGCTTGCATAGGATCAATGGAATATCTCCTTTTAGCCGTTGCACAACATCTATCCGTAGATTTCTACTACATAGTTCCCTGAAGAAGGTCCCCAGCTCTGCAATTGCTTCATATACATCCTTCCTCACCAGTCCTCTAAGGCCAGCGGCTATGATTCTCTGTAGGAGTATGTGGCAAGAATGTGTTTTCAGTTTTCCAACCACCTTTGAACCATCTTCACTTATGTATCTTGCTAGGTTATCCGCAAATCCATCAGGAAACTTGATACCTTTGAGGAACTTGCAAAACTCGACTTTCTGATCCTTCCCCAACACATATGGAGCAGGTGGAGCCCTGCAGGCCGAGTTGCCATCTTGTTGCAAGTGCAGTTCAGGTCTTATGCCCATATCGTACAAATCTAGCCTTGCATTATGTGTGTCCTTGGACTTGCCTGGTATACTAAGTAGTGTGCAAAGAATATTTTCACATACATTTTTCTCTATGTGCATCACATCGAGATTATGTGGAAGCATCAAATCTTTCCAATATGGCAATTTCCACAACCCAGATTTCCGGCTATAAATCTTTGGACCGTCACTACTACGCTTCCTTTTATTTCCAGTAATGTCAGCCTGCTTCCCTGGCCTGACATCTTTCACCTTCTCTAGCTCTTGTAGGACCTCATCCACAGTGAACCTGCCAGGCACAACTTTGTTTTCACGCTTACCATTGAAATCCAAGCTATTCCGCCATGAATGTGTCCTTTTAAGGTAACGACGATGTCCAATGTAGCATAACTTGTTCCTTATTGCCATAGACAACGGATTCTTGTCGCAATAAATACATGCATAATACCCTTTTGTTGTTCGCCCAGATAACGTGGCCAGCGCTGGATAATCATGTATACACCATAGTATAGCAGCACGAAGGTCGAACTTCCTACCAGTACATGCATCATAGGTCTTGACACCCTTCCATAGCTTCAGCAGTTCTTCAATTAGGGGCTCAAGGAACAAATCAAAATCCTTTCCTGGACATCTTGGACCTGGGATGAGTAAAGACATAAAGCAGTTTGTTGGATTCACGCATTCCCATGGTGGGAGATTAAGCGGTGTCACAAGCACTGGCCACATAATGTACTGGGTACTCATGTTGCCAAATGGATTGAATCCATCGGTAGCTAAGGCTAGCCTCAGGTTCCTCAGATCATTTGCAAAACCTGGGTACTTTCGGTCAAAGTCCTTCCACGCTTCCCCATCAGCTGGATGGCTCATCACATTGGCGACTGGCTTCCTCACTTTCTTGTGCCATTGTGTTTCCTCTGAAGTTTGTTTTGAAGCAAAAATTCTTTTCAACCTTGGCAACAGTGGAAAATGCCTCAAAACCTTATGTGGAACCCGCTTCGAACCAGTTTCATCTTTCCATCTAGACTCCGTGCATACTGGGCACTCATTCAATTTAGCATTAACATTCCGAAACAACACACAATTGTTCTTGCACACATGGATGTTTTCGTATCCAAGGCCCAATTCTTTAAGATATTTCATGGCCTCATTATATGATTTTGGCAACTCACTGTTAGGGTATCCATCGGACATCAGCTTCATCATTGCTGAAAATGCTGTATTGCTGATTCGATAACGAGACTTCATATACAACATCCTCACCATAAAAGAAAATTTTGAATGGCTAGAACCCAGACTAAGTGCCTTCTTTGAATCTCCAAGAACTCCTGCAAATCTTGGCTCTTCTCCATCAGCCTCTGCCGCTGCAAACAATTCACCGATCATCTCAGGTACTCCATGATCATCATCGTAAACATCATCATCCACATCCATATGTATCCCAAAGTCATTATCATATCCTTCGACATCCTCCTCTATACCCTCAACTTCTGTATCTGCCGACTCCCCATGATGAATCCACCTCGTGTATGTAGCTGACATTCCATAAATGTGTATATGAGTTTCTACTTCACTCTGAGGTCGCAACCTTTGATTAAGACAATTCACGCACGGACAACGAATGTCTGTGTCTTCTGGGTATCTTTCAGTAACAAAATTCATGAACTCTTCAACTCCTTTCACATATGCAGGTGTGAATTGTTTCCCATAAACCCATCTTCTATCCATCTATTTTGACAATAAATTAAAACTTGCATTAACTCCATAACTATGATTACATTGAACAAAATTGAAAACCACATCAAACACATGCATATATGAAATAAAATTCAAACGCACATGGAACCTTATTGTCAAAAACAAAACACATCAAACCTTGTCTTTTATCCCCGCCCTGCCGCTGTTCTGTCCACGCCCGCCGTAGCTCTGCGCAAGACGCCGCTGCTTTGCCGCGCCCGAAGCTTCTCTGCCTCGCTGTTTGCAGACAACGTCGTTCTTCCAACACAGTTGGATCAATGGATCAGGCGACAAGATCGCTCGTTCGCTGCGACGCTACCCAGTTGCCGATCAAGCGGACGACGACAGACGCCGGCGTCGGTGTGTGCCCTAACCTGACGGCCGATCGCAGAAGCGCAGATCGCAGCAGGAAAAATCAGAACAGGCGATCGCAGAATGGCGGCTGGGAAATCCTGTTAACATAACGACAGATGGGAACACCTGTTAACAGACGAATACTTTCTTTATATACAAGAACAAGTCCGTAGTCTGGTGGTAGCAACGATTTAAAGAAAGTCGCAGGTCCCTGGTTCGAAGCTCCGCGGGCGCAACTTTTTTTTGCCAAATAACCAACTACCGATTCCAGTACTGGGCCGGGTCCACTTCGCCAGGTGGGGGCTGTGTCCCAAAAAACTGCGGCCCATGTAGGCCAAGGATCCCACGCCGTCAAGTGGTGTGTACACGTGGGCCGTTTTTTACTAAAACTCATCTGTGACCACTTTATTTCATCATTACGTCAGCCGATCAAGCCAAATTAATCTGTGACGTTCCTTTCATTTTCGTCTATGACGTTCCTTTCATTTTCGTCTTTAATATTCAAGTCTAATCTTCGTCCCTTGTAATTGTTGACGAAGATGTAAATTTGGTCATAGAAAGGTATCAATCTGTGACTGAAGTCACCAGCGTCACTAGAAAATCGTCACTGATGATCACATTCTTACTAGTGTCAGGATTAAGTTCGATGGTATCCACAAGCCCAACGAACTTAACTTAAGAACGTGGGTACCCACGTTCCTAACTTGTTAAGTTCAACGGTTTTATCCAGGGCCCATGAACTTAACTTAAGAACGTGGGTACCCACATTCTTAACATAACCCATGAACTTAACTCAAGTAAGAACGTGGGTACCCACGTTCTTAATTTTACCCATGAACATTTATCAGTTTCTTGTAGTGTGTGTTGCATCATGTATTTTGTCATCCTGCTCTTGCATCTGCCTGAAGGCTTTTACGAAGATGATATTTGTTGCATTGCCTGTGTCTACAAGGACATTGTGAATCAGAAACCCTTTGATAACACAAGATATGACCATTGCATCATTATGGGGGTAGTCCTTGAGCTGAAGGTCTTCCTGAGAGAATGTGATTGGTACATGAGACCACTTGGATTTGATGAAGGGTCCTTGCACTCTAACATATTGTACCCTTGTCCGTGCTTCCTTCTTCTTCTTCTTATTGGCTAGTTCAGAACTTGAGCCACCTGTGATTGGAAGCACTAGCTTCATAGCCGAAGGTGTCACGACTTGGTCACCTTGCAAAGCCATTGTTGTGGTCGTGGAAGTGAGTTCACTCGAGGTGGGCGCCAATGTTGGTCACTTGTTCTCAAATGTTGTGAATTAAGAACAAGGCAACACAATTGTTAAAGATTAAGGACCTTCATCCTCCGAAGCATTATCTCCTTTTGGATATAATGATCTTCAGACAAAGGTCATGAAGGACACACCGTTGTTATTTATGAAAATAAAAATACATAGAGATAATATATGTAATTCATTCATTCATATATGTATTTCATGATATACACATGAATATTAACAGAATCTATATTACATTGATACCTTCGGCTTGTTCGAAGGTGTTGACGCGAGGGCAATTACAATCCAGTGTGAACAGTATGGGGGTACTGCTCACCTATTTATAGGCACGAGACGCAGCCCGGGTGAAAATACATTTGTGACCTCAATTTGTATACACAATAGTAACATAAGTCATCAGGGGATTAACTGGTCTTTTTCTCTTCGGTTTAGCATGCTTGACCTTGTCGCCGCCTTAAGCCGAAGCTGTCGTCCTTCGGTGATAGCTTCGGTATTCATCATTATAGCTCTCAGATAGTATCTTTGTCTCGAGGACCTTCGACAGAGAGGACCCTCAACATCACTTTGCTAGTGATACCTTTGTCTTGAGGACCTTCGGCGGAGAAGAAGACCCCCAACACGAGTCAAAAAGAGTGCCATATATATGCGCATGAGAATTTATAGAATTCATTTCTATTTTCCACCCATGAAAATTTAAGATAGACTTATCTGTAAACTTTAGAAAGTTATGGATTCTAGGATCCAACGCAACGCTAAGGTATGTTTGGTTGAGGGCCAGAGGAGAATGGAGCAGCTCCAGTCTCCACGATTGCTTTCACGTGTTGCCCTGATCGTCCACGCTGGCCGGAGCACCGATTCCCTCCCGTAGTTGCCTACCTACCTATGGCCCTGTTTGTTTGGGCTTTTTTCAGCTTCTGGCCACCAAAAGTTGCTGCAGACTGCCAAAACGTCCCAGCTTTTCAGCTAGCTTCTATAAAAACTGCTTTGGTAAAAACCGTCCAAATCAATATGAATAAAAATTGGTCGAGTCGTCACGATAGTAGAAATCCATCGCTTTTCAGATCTTGAACCCTTTAGATCACTCCATCTTCGTTCACATGTAATCTCCACCAGATCCTCAGAAAAGCTTATCAAAAAAAGCTAAACCAAATAGGCGACTGCCTGCCGATGTCGTGCAGGCTTGTGAATCGATAGGCGCGCGAGATAAGTTCGGCTGGTTGTCATAGGAAGAGGAGCAAATAAGTCATTGAAACAGTTGTCTAGATTATGGGCCCGCCATGTCAATGAGAAGACACTTAACATGACTTGACGGTAGTAGTGGCAATCAAAGAACGACAGTGAAGGGAACGTGAGAATTTGGAGGGAAGTTCTATAAATTTCAATAGCAATGAAGGAATTCTCTTTAAAACTGGCTTGGGCAGACCTTGCCGAGCAAGAAAACATAGGGCATGTTTTTATGACCAGCTTTTCTGAGAATCTAGCTGTGGGGAGAATCTAGCTGTGGAGAGAATATGAGTATTGTTGGCATTACGTGCTCAGGAAGATGAAGGTATGCATATGGTTTAGGATCTAGAAAGTGACAGATTCCTGCAATGACTCACTACCGGAAACAGCTGCTTTGCCGAGTGCTTGAAGCACTCGACAAAGCCTGGAAAACACTCGATAAATGCTTTGCCGAGTGTGACACTCACCAAAGAAGTCTCGGTGAACTGTACATTGACAACGACTTCTTTGCTGAGTACTTTTTGTCGCCGGGTGACACTCGGCAAAGACTTTGCTGAGTGCCACTCGATATTCAACAAAGAAAAGTCGCCATCATGGCGCCAGGTGACGACGACAGGGACTGTGCCGAGTGCCACCGTGACACTCGGCGAAGAAGCACCCCATGGGCCCCTTTGCCAGTTCCTTTGCCGAGAATATAAGGTGCACTCGGCAAAGGCCCCCTCTTTGCCAAGTGCCCGCTGGACTAGCTCTCGGCAAAGGGAGCACCAGCGGTCCCCTTTGTCAGTTCCTTTGCTGAGTGTCAATGCCATAAAATTTGGCAAAGTACCGGTTCACAGGTGTGCCTTCTTTGCTGAGCGCTATGGTCTTGACACTCGACAAAGTACCTCTTTGCTGAGTATTACACTCGGCAAAGTTACTAGAATACCCCTTTTTATTTGTTTTTGTTGTTTCATCCAAACAAACAAAAGATATATCACATAATCATCACATATACATCACAAATATCACATAATCATCGCATATATAGTACACACCACAAATCTCACAAAGACCATAAATCTCACAAATATCACCACATCAAACAAGTTTGAACTCAAACATAAGTCTCAAACACTCACAAACATAAGTCTCAAATATCTCACAAAGCATTACCAACATCAACAAGTTCAGACCAAGTTATCTCACAAAGTATTAACAGCATCAACAAAGATAAGCTCATGTGCACAAAGTATCTCAGCGGGGTAGGCGGCTGGACTGGTGCGGCGATGGGTTGGGTGATCCATGAGGGTTGTTGGATGTCGCATATTGTCCCTGCACAGAGAGGAGATTCCATGTGTTATACCAGATGAATATATATCATGCAGGACTAGAATTTTGATACTCACAGGGGTATGGAACTTAGCAGGGTCAGTTGGAGGGAACAACAGAGGTGGTGGAGCAAAACCCTGTGCGACGCCAAGGCTCTGCATATACTGGAACATCTCCGCCATCCTCTGTTGATCTGCCAAGTGAGCCACCCACTCCGCCTCCCGCTCCGCCATCATCCTCGCCTCTATCTCTTGTCGTTCCCTCCTCTCTACTTCTAGCTAGGCCTATAATTTCACCCCAATGTTATAATAACTCAAAGAGAAGGTATATAACTCAAGTAATGATGAGTTACAGAAGCACTAACCTGGAGTTGTTGTATCTGATGATGTGAGTTGTCCTGCCGAGGTCGTATGGCTGGGCTCGCGCTCGTGCTCCTTGCTCGCACCTTAGATAGAGTGGGAGTGCACGATGAGTCGATTGCCCCATCGGCAATATAGTACCGCCCATGCCTCTTGCCTCCTCCGACCCTCATAAGGACATCTCCGTCTCGATGTCATCGGTCCTTGGATCATAATCTGGCCCATGGACCTCATGTGCCATGGCAGTGTACTCACTTAGGCGGCTGTAGACGGCAGGGTTGCTATACACCTCAGGCCCATCCTTCGAGTTGTAGGTGACGTCGAACGTCGCCTTGCCCTTGTCGGCCATAGCATACGCCGAGAAGATGGAGCAAGGTTGGCCACCATGTGACGCCTACTACAAGAAAACCAACAAGATAGTTAGAAATCATGCCTAATCGAGTGTTATATACCTAAATAAAAAAGAGGGCGTACCCATGCTTCTGCGTATTTGCTGAGGTTGCGGCTGCCTTGGTGGTGGGAGGGACCTTGCATCATCAGACGTCGTTCCCGGCTAGCGTTGTGTGCCTCGTCCCACTCAGGCGAGCACCACCTATCCACCATCTGCTCTCAGCACTGAGGATGCGTGGCGCACCAATAAGGAATCATCTACGAAGTAAAACAAGTACACGACATATTAGAAGATAAAATTAAGCAAATTTTGTCACGAATATTAAAGTTCTGTATTTACCTGCAAGTTTGTATTTACCTGCAAGTACTCGTCCCGAGTCAACGACATAGTTCAGGCGTCCTGCTTGGTCACCTTCTCCTCAAGGATGGAGCCGTGGTAACTGACGATGGACTTGATTCGCGCCTCGTAGTGCATATCCACAACAAGCTTCTTACAGCTCGTGGTAGCCACCACATCCGTCCTGGCCTCGTATTCAGCCTCACATCTGAAGAAATCCTGCATACAAATACGATGTATCCATACATTATTTCAAGAATAACTGCTTATATTCACTCATCGCTGTCTTCATGTCTGGCCAAAAGAATAACTGCTTGAGTTTGCTATAAGTAGCGGGTGCTCTAGAATGTCCTCCCACTGCTGCATCATGCATAGCTTGGATCACCTTTTGCTGCAACTGAACATTGCCTGCCAACCATACATGACCCTTATGACGGATGACACCTTAATGTAATGTAAATGGTGCCATCTCACTGGATTGTAAACTCAAACGAGTTAGCAACTCCTGAGCTGCAGCATTGTTCTGATATCCTTGCACCACTTCATGAAGACAATTGGGAATACAGTGAGAAACAACCAAACAAGTAGAGGTCATAGGTTGTCTAGATAACGCATCAGCAGCTCCATTCTCAATACCCTTCTTATAAATAATCGTGTACTGCAAACCAACGAGCTTTGTGTAAACTTTTTGCTGCCACAAAGTATGTAGACGTTGTTCATTAAGCTGAGACAAACTGTGGTGATCAGTGTACATGACAAATTCGGCCAATTGCAAATATGATCTACACTAGACAATTGCCAAAATAATGGCCATGTACTCCTTTTCATAAGTGGACAAACCTTGATTCTTTGGACCCAATGCCCAACCCAGGAATGCAAGAGGATGCCCTTGCTGCATAAGAACCGCTCCCACTCCATATTGACACGCATCTGTGTATATGCAGAAGGGTTGAGTGAAATCAGGCAACGCTAACACCGGGGCAGTGATAAGAGCTTGCTTCAACAATTGGAAGGCCTTCTTATGTTCCAGTGTCCACACAAACACAACATGTTTTTTAACAGATCAAACAATGGTCGATTGATCATACCAAAGTTTCTCACAAATTTCTGATAAAACGCTGCTAGACCCATAAAACTGCGAAGTTCCTTGGCATTTGTAGGTTCTTTCCGGTCCTCAATGGTCCTGATTTTAGATGGATCTGTAGCTACACCTTGCTCACTGATTATATGTCCCAAATAAGCTATCTTTGTTTGAGCAAAATCACATTTCGACAATTTCACTTTCCACTTATCCCTTAGTAACAATTGAAGCACTTGCTGAATATGCAACATATGGTCTTCAAATGTTTTACTGTAAATCAAGATATCATCAAAAAAACCAAGGCACACTTCCTTAAAACCGACTATAGAGTATTGTTCATAGTTCCCAGAAAAGTATTTGGAGCACCAGTCAAACCAAAAACCATCACTTGAAACTCAAGATGACCAATATGTGTTTGAAAAGCTGTTTTATACTCCTCTCACGGCTTCAACAGGATTTGATGATTACCAGCCTTGAGGTCCAATTTGCTAAACAATTTAGCATGAGCCAATTCATCTATCAATTGATCAAACATAGGGACTGGATATTTACTCTTATCTGTCAAGGCATTGAGATATCTATAGTCCACACAAAATCTCTACGTATTATCTTTCTTTTTAATAAAACGGGAGAAGAAAAAGGGCTGCTACTCTTTTGAATCACTCCCTGTTGTAGCATCTCAATAGCCTGTGACTCAATTTCATGCTTGAGTATAGGAGGGTATCTGTAGGGCTTGACAGATACTGGTTGCCCCCCTTGGAGTAAAGGAATAGCATGATAACACTCTCTACTTGGAGGTAATCCCTGTGGATCTTCAAACACCATAGCAAACTACTGTAAGAGGCTCTGAACTTGGGGCTGGAGCTGCGGCTGTGCAGCAGACTGAACTGATGATTCCAACAACAAGACTTCCACAACAGTACCAGAGGGAATAGCTTGAGAACTACCCATAAAAACATTTGAAGACACAAATTTAATTGGCCGTCCAGATCGAGGATCTACAACGGTATATTATTATACGGTGAAGCAGAGGAACAAATTTAATTGGCCGGCGGCGTCGACCTCTGACTTGAGCTCGATTACCTGTCACCGCAGGCGACGACTGCGTCTCCATCGGCGCCGGCCGGCTGCTCCGACGGCGACGTCCACATCGAGAACATAACATCGGTAACTGCTCGTCGATGTTCCTCTTTGGCATGCAGATGAGAACCAGAATTTTGACACACAGACACAGGATGGGTAAAGAATGATTATGTGAAACTACCATGCAACATTGACAGACCATGGCTCTGGCCCCATAGATCGCTTCTGGCAGTAATCACTTCAGCCTTGTGTTGCGATGAACTCACTCACTCAAATACAGAACACCAGAACAAGATACACAAACAACGAACAATAATCTTGGTAGATTCCAAGTAGGGTGTAAGCAGAACTCGTCATTGAACGAAAAAAAAAGGATGTAATTTCGTTGCCAAAATTTTGCTGAACCGGTCCAGCCATAAGGAGCCTCGTTAGCCAGATGCCCAGAAATAAGCCTACGGGCTTGTTTCAATATTTGAAAATGATATTTGTGGGGGGCTGCCCCAGACCTCGAATGTCATTCGTACATTCCCTGTATCAGTAGATACATGTATACTCGTTTATTAATATTTTACATATTGATAAAGGGAGCATATCACTACTAGTAGACTGACCTCACCAGTCCATCTATTCCATTTTCTATTTCAAAAACTCAGTCCACTGTTGCCTCTTTTGTGTATTCCATTTGGTTGTAACCAATTTGCTGAATGCACAAGTTGGACAGCCTATGGACTGGTATAACCACCACCCGAGCGAGCGAGCTCTGTAGGATATGATGGTCAAGATATTTTTTTACCCGGTCAGTACACTATAAGAGTCTTGTTGTTTTTTAATTAATGCCCTTTATTACAATCATGTGTTTAAAATATTCCTTTTTCTTGAATACATGTTTTTAAATGTTTATTATTTCTTTCATATTGTTTGCAAACCGAAGGCATGCCATGCGTATACTATGCTGTCCCAGACAATGCATCTACGCATCCTTTCTACAGTCATTAGAGCAACTCCAAAAACACGTGTAAATTAACCCTAAAACAGATATTAGTCAATAATAGTGTTTTTTCTTACTCCAACAGTTCCCTCATTCTTCCCAAAAAATTAGCGTCCTGTATCCATAGCCTCATCTCCCTCATATTTTAGTGTGTTTCATCCCTCCCCAATCTATTCCTCAACGTATCGGATCATCCACAGCCTCCTGACGACTATACAGATTGCGCCACATGTCATATTTAAAAGAACTGTTAGAGTACCCATCATGATTCACTCTTAAAACTTTTTAGCCTACTCTTAATAATTAGTTTTTGAGGTAAAATTTTTAACATTATTTTGGAGTTGCTCTTACCCTGATGATCCTTCTTTCATACCCGATGGCTCATTTATGCCTCAGGAATATGTTGCTGACGCCGATCTAGACGCCAATCACTGCGAGGTATACTAGTGGTGGTGCTCTCTGTGGTACCGCGGACGGTCCGCGACTGAGGGCCGGACGGTCCGTGACCTGACGTAGAGGCGGGATTTCCCTGATGACGAGTCGGACAGTTCGCTCGTGCGCAGGAGCGATGGCGTTGGCTCACAGGACTTGAATCTAACCTCCTGGGAGGGACCCTGTCAGGGAAGAAAGATACTAGGGTTCGTCTTGTGATCGGTAGGCCACCCAAGATATCTCCCGACGACGTAGAGTCAAAGAAGGCTACGTTACTGTCTACTCTTAGGACAAAGTAAAGTAACAGAAGATATATTGATTTAGCTCGATTGTTGGTGTTTCAATTGCTCGTACCCTTCAAATATATAAGGGGAGGAGGTCTGGACCGTTTCTAGGCGTCCTCCAATAGCTCCCACGAGTTTAGAGGGATAACACGTGAGGATATATGAGTTTAACTGCATGATCTAACCCTATCGTGGACCGTCTGCTCCTATAGGCGGACCGTTCAGCCGCTCCCAGTGCCACAAATGGTGCTCAACACATTCCCCTTTCCTTTTAGGGAAGCTGAGCGAACCAAAAGCACTGGTGCAGACTGGAATCAACTCGATGCGACAACATCGACTTTGCTAAGCATCTTGCCACATACTAGAATGATATTGCTTCAAGAAACGACCATTTAGTGCATTGGATAGGTCCTCACCTTGCAAAGTTTGTAGCATGTAGGTATTGTCAGCTATTACCTGTGTGATCCTATATGACTTCCTAGTTTGGCGACTATTTCCCGAAATTTCGGTCCCTGCGTCTCATACCTAGAATGACTTACCCTTGACCTTCTTATTGTAAGCTTTGGCAACCATAATTTTGTCTTTCTCGATCTCTCCCAGAGCTACCAATTTCTTGTCAGTCACTTTATCAATATGGCTAACATATTAAGCTATGGCTAACCTATTAAACCACAAAGTAAAAATTGTACATTATGAAAGGATGTTTCATTGCTATGGCTAACCTATTAAACCACAAAGTAAAAATTGTACATTATGAAAGGATGTTTCATTCGTTAACATAAACTTCTGAAGATAGTGTGGCACTCTTAAAACTATATAATAACACTCAACGGTGAACGACCAGTAGTTGAGTTCCATTCACGGATTCACCTCGCCAGATAGCAAATTATCCATAACCACCGAGTTTTTTATCGCAATTATAACTACAAACATAATTACATAAATCTAATCTAATCCACCCTAACCTTAGCCATTCGTGCTCCATGACAATAAAGTGTTTTTCTTGCCTTTATCTTGTCCCCAGAGCTTGATTCCCCTTGTCCTTTCAATTTTAGAGTTAAGTTGCGGCTGCACTTATGTCACACCCGGATTTAAGGGGTAAACCTGGGTGCATCTCATATTTGCATCAAAGAATAACACATACAATAACCAAATATATAGAGATAAATGTCACAAACATTATTATATAACGATAATGTCTTACAAAATAACTGATAATCAATAAAGCGAACTAATATTATTGCCTTGACGCTAATAAGTTAACTAGGAGACGATTCCTAGACCTCGTCAAACTCCTCATAGTGGTCCTCCTCCTAAGCTACCTGCTCTTCACCTGTGGGGGGAGAGTTATATCGCAAGAGTGAGCTCACAAAAGTTCATCGCTCAGCAAGTGTGGAGAATAATGTGTATGAGCTCACCAAAAGTAGGGGCTCATGTATAGTGTCAGACTGATCAACAAATAATGGTTAAGGCAAAGTATTGCTTTTAATAAGTTGGTCAAAATTTATTAGCAGTTACTAAGTATAAGTAAATATCAACCCAAATAAGGAGAGATTATAGTTAATAAATAAACCACAATGCGATGCAAATGACCAATTAAATTTAATTCAATAAGTTATTCATGTGAGGGTCTGAGCCGCTCATGACCGTGAGCACGGCTATACCAGTTTTACACTCTGCAGAGGTTACACATCTTTACCCACAAGTCATGTTATCCATCTGCCACTGGGTTGTACGGGCCCCATACACCTCTACCGAGGAAGCGAGGCAGGGTAACGCTACAAGGCCTTTACAAAGTTCCACTAGCTTCAGAAAACCCACTACGGTTTCTGAGGAGAGCAATATAAGTATGCCCCGTTTGAAAAGCCATCTCAGCAAGATCAACCCGAGAACCTCCCTATACCGACAACTCCCCTACTGCCCTTGCCCCTTTCGGGTAAGGTAGTCATCCACTAGCTTTCCTAATTAGGCAGTCAAGGGTGTCCCATACCACCCTTGCGGTAGCACTTGTTTTCCCAGGTGGTCGCTCCATGTTCTAGTTAACATAATGATCTTGTCATGAACAGTAAATAACTCATTTGTAATAAAAGCATGATCATGAATAAAGTGTATCTTAACACTCAAAACGACATAAAGCAATAGCATATACTATCCAAAAGTTCAGTGATAAACAACGTATAAAGATGACCAAACTAGGGTGACCTATTGGGTCCCATCAAAATTAAACTATGCAGATCATAATGATTAACATGAACATTATTGGGTAAAGAAATGTGATCAAGTGCACAACTTGCCTTCAACGAGCTCCTGCTCAGTATTTTCCACCTGCTGAGTATCGGGATCCTCGGTTGCTTGCTCGTCTACTCGCAACAATACAAACAAATACGGTATAGGAAAAATTAACACCACACCAAACATGAGAACATACTACATAATAATGTTCTATGCATTGTAACGAGATCGTAGGTTCCAGAACCACTAAATTCCTCTCATCATCAGCAACTTCCTCTGAAGCATACCTTGACAGCTGAATGAATTTATCTCTATGAGTCTAATGCAACTGGAATGGATCAAAAAGGAGTTAAAATAAAGAAGTTATGAATTTATAAAGTTTTAGGGTTTAGTTCATATGAAAAATCATTTTCTGATTTTAATTTATTAAATTTGTGATTTGGATTGGACTGCGGACACCATTTATGAATTCCCTAGGGTTTAACACTATCCTGGACTGTGGGTTGTTTAGCTAATTCCCTAGGGTCTCTTTTAGAAAATGAACATAGCGAAGGGGTATCGGACGATTCGAGTCGTCTGATCAGAAACCAAGGGCTCAGATTAAATCTGTCTTCGACCCAAACTGATACGCACAGGGCTTAGTCGGATTGACGATCTACAATCCAGATTAAAAACGACCACGATCCAATCTCATTCGAACGATCTTGGATCCATGGCCCAGATCCGATCGCGTGAAGGGGTACTCGCGTTCTAATCAGGACCGTCCGTGGTCCGATCAACGGTCCCGATTAGCCCCAAACCCAACCCCCCGACTAGTGCAGTATGCATGGGGAATCAAGGTGAATCGAGTGGAGTGCCCCATACCGTGGGTTGACACTTGGTTGTTGCCGGCCACGGCGGAGCGCGGGTCCGCGAGTTCGGTTGGTCATCGGCGTGGAATTGGATCCACGCAGACTTCATCGGTGGTGGCCGACCTCAACCAGCGACCGCAAGGGCTCGGGGGCGAAGGACGCAACGGCGGTGCCTGATCTCTCCTCTCGTCGAGCTCTGCTATCTCTATGCACTCCCTCTCCGGCGTTGGGCAGCCAGGGTATTGCATGATGCCCCGAGCAGATGGTGCACCCAGAGGGTTATAAACCCCGCGCGTAGGTAGGCCGGATGGTTGGAGTCGTTCGGCCAGCTGAGGCGCGCGACAATGGTGATGGCCGTTACGGCCAGAGACGACCGCACACAAGGCTGACAGGTAGGGTCCCTGGTCCAGTGACCCGCACGCGTGCACGAACTGAGCGGCGAATGAGGCTAGGTGTGGGGGCACCCTGTCAGTGTGCCAGGGCAGAAGGCTACGCGCTGGTGCGACAGACAAGCCGAGCCCCCTTCGACGCTATATCAACAGTCTGGGCCGCGCGAAGGGGAAGGCGAGATGGACCGAAGGTGGTCTGCTGGGCCCAAACCGAGTCCCTCCTTTATCTTTTTTTTCTTTTCTTTTTTCATTTCCCTTTTCTACCTCCAAATTCAAGTATTCAAATTAGATTTAGATTTCTGTTTTGAATTTCAGATTCCCAATCTCAAACGTAATCCTAGCGTGAATATAAATTATACTATTTGCAATATTATTATTTATTCTTCTTCCTATTATTTAATTGTGGAAGGAATAATTGACTATATTCACATTTTCTTTCTTTTTACTCATTTTCTGTTTTATATTCTCATTTATAATTTGAATTCAAATTTAAATTATGACTCCTTTATTCAAATAAAATGCATCACATAAAACCATCAGCATGAATGCACCTTTAATTTGTTCTTGATCTCTTTATTTACTTATGCAAAAGAGAAGAGAGAACAATTAACCACATAGGGTTCCACAATTTCCAAGGCTAATTGTATAAATAAAAAAATTTATTCCATCCAAATTTTGGGCTTTACAACTTCCTTCAAGAGTACTTGCTTGCCTGATTGCTCCATACCGCTCCTAGTTGTTCCAGTACCATTTGCCGGATTGCGTGCTTCCGGAAGTGTGACTGATTCCAGTAATAAATAAAAAATGAATCTTAATTAGCAAAAAAAGAGAAAAAGCACAAGTAGAAAAAAAATCGATTGCACGTAAAGTAACCGGTGCTCATGAATAAAATTTGCGCTAATACTGAGAAACTCACATTGGAAATCAGTACAAACCTAGTCTAGTATTAATCACATCTTTTTATTTGCACCATCTATTTTCCTGATTGTGGTGACTATTCTATGGTCAAAAACAACGAATAATTGTCAAAACCTCAGGAAATGGTATTTGATGCATTGTCATATTTTTGGATTGCCAGTCATCACCAATCCGGTGATAATTAATCAAATTGCTATATTACGCAAATTAGCTTGTTGTTTGGCTTTTTTTTTATTATCTAGCTATAATGTAAAAGTGCCAGAATAAGACTTTGCTCTACTGGTGCACACTTTGGATTGACTTGACAGTGACCAAGGAAATGTATATTCAATAATAGTGAGTTACACAAGGCAATGAAAGGTACAGCACTTGGAATCTAAGTCCTAGCCACAAGATAGGAAATTAGTTAAACTAGTTATTTGGTGATGTTTAAAGTGCAGCACGCTAAAACCTGAGAGGCAGGAAACATCAGGGGGCATAGTTTATTAAGTGGCCAAGATAGGAAACGCAGCAATGAAAACAAGCTGAACACTACACTGTATTCTTGCTCCTGAAACAGAGCAATATGCCGAGTAAAAAATTACAGAATTTACATAGCAACAGGAGAGCATTAGCTAATTTTAAGGATGGAAATGTAATGAAAGAATAATATGATCAATTTAGGTATGCCATTCGCTGTCCAGAAACAAATTAGCCATCTCGGAAGAATAAATTGGATGTTTTGAAAGAATATTAGAAGCAAAACATTCAAAATTAACTAATGAATATAGAAATATTAATGAACTTTGGTAAAACAAGATCATGGAATTTTGGAATATTAACATATACAATAAAAATGCTACTATAAAATAACAGATCTACAACAGCTTTGGAATAAAAACGCCTGATAAAGTATTTTTTGCTGCCAGTACAGGCTAATTTAACTTAGGAAGGCTAGGAACAGTGAAAACAAAATGTTACCTGCTGGAGGACCAAATACCCAAATGTTTGGACTTTGGAGATCCCACTTTCAGGAAAGATGAAAGCGTGACCCACGGGTCTTCCAGAGCGAAAACGAGCCAAGCCTTTTAGAGTACAGCGCCTCATATCTATAGAAAACACCCATGCCAAGTCTTCATCTATTTCAACTTTGTTCATGATGTGAACAACATCATCTTCGTGCAAGCTCAGAGTAGGATACCAGCATGGAGTCTCATCAACATTGATTCTGTATCCTCACCCACCAGCAGCTTAGGCAGCATATGGGCATATGCCAGATCATTCACGGGACCTCGGAGGTTTTGATCTTGCAGTCGTCCTCCCAGTTCGAATCCTCCTTTGAAAGATCCATTTTCCATGTTGCAGCGTCCAACCATCAGGGGTGAAGTTATTGTATTCAGTGATTGAGCCAGGCTTGATGTATAGGTTCATGTCGATGTACTTGAGTCTTGAGGTAACCTTTGACGACAGCGATGTCCCGAGAAATCAATGGATTACCCTTGAGCACCTTGGGCACCCGTGGCAATGGCAGTGAAATGTATCGAAACTTGTTTTTTCCAGGAGCATGTCGCAGATGAGGATGCCCCGCCAGAGATCGACCCAGCCCACCGAACCGAGCTCCCCTCCGATGGTAATCACCTTGCTCGTGGAGAGGAACGCAGAGTTCTGTGGTGCGTACATCAACTTGGTACTCCATCCGTTTGTGTCGGATCTGTACACATGAAGATTGTACTGCCCACGGTTGGACGCGATACGTCGACGGAGCACGGCAACGAAGAACATGTCGCGGGCGCGGCAACGCAGAAGGGCAGCCTCGTGGTCGGAGAACTCTCGGAGGTCGGGGGGCATGGGGATCAGCTGAAGCGACGGCGGCTTGTTCTTGGAACCAGCTTGATAGACGAAGTAATCTTTGTTTCTATGGAATAACGCCTCTCTGCGAGGGCAGATGACGACGCTAAGGAGGACGAGGTCGTCCTCCGTGCAGAGGATCTTGGGGAAGTCGCCGAACTTGCTGGCCAGCACGCCATGGACGGTGAAACAGGAGATGCGCGGCGGCCGGCGGGTGGTCCACCCAGAAGGTCACTAGGATGCGGTTGTCGCGGCTTGTCGTACCCACGGCGCTGCTGGTGTTCTCTTCGGCGCTAAGGTAGCCGTAGGGGTCCAGGAGGATCGATTCCAGGAGAGGAAACGGCTCATCCATGGTGCGGATAGACGGAGCGACAACGAAAAGTTCATGGAACGTTTTTCTCCTGGATGATGAATCCATCTGAGGGAGGAGGAAAGGAGGTGTGGGATTTCTCCGTCGGACAATTCGATCGGATCTGGGGGTGGAGAGGCGGCGGCGGCGGCGGCGTTGTTTACCAGGACGGAGAGGGCAAGGAGGGGCCGAGGGGGGAATGAGACTGCTTTCAACGGTTGCAGCCGAGCTCCCCCTCCCCTATCCCTGTAGCAATTTAGGGTAACGCGTGAGCTGCAACGGCGCGCACTAAACAGCCCCCTACCTGGTACAGTGCAAGGGGGCAACCTTCTCTCTCCACAGGTCTAGGGGCAGCCGGCGTCTTCCTCTTGCGACTGTTCACTGTTGTTTTATGTGCACTTGAGTGTTTCTTAGTTGGTAAAAAATAAGAATAGATGATGAATAGATATGAAAAATGATATTTTATGATTATAGTGGGGTATAGGGGAAGGATATAGGGGGAACCGCTGTAGAGCGTGGAGAAATAGGGGGAGAGAGAACGCTGACGTGGCACGTGAGTGGGATATAGGGGGAGAAATTTAGGGGGAACCGTTGAAGTCAGTCTGAATGACAAGGGACGAGTGGGCCGGTCGGTGTGGTGAGCCGGCAGGTTGGCTGCCGAATCGGGCTGAAGCGGTGGGAGCAGATCGAGATATTTTTTAAAAACAATTTCTTTTTATTACGATTTATAAAAAATAAGTAACAGGATAAAATCTCTACTACTACGAAGAAGGTAAGGGGGTAGGCTGCCTCTCCGTGTTCTGCCTCTCTGTGTTCTGCCTTCCTTCAATCTGTACCGTCCGTGTCAATCAGCGCTGTCTGCCGCCACGCGAGCAACGAGAGCCTCCTCACTCCACACCAATCGTTCCGCCTCCCGTTCCCCCTGGCAACCATCTCCGATCACCACGTCTCCCAGATCCACCTCTCCCCTCCCCCGGCGTCCAGATCCTCCCTCCGCAGCTGCCACCCGCCTCTCGTCTCCCTGGCAGTAGCACGCTGCCTAGCTCGCGCCCGCCCACATCCGAACCCCACGGCTTCCCCTTGCGTATGCCCACACCCCACACCACCGACCACCGTCTCCACGGTGGCCCCCGCCCCACGGCCGACCAACGCCATGCGCATCTGTCACTACGTCGTACGTGCACATCCTCTCCTCCACCACAGTTGCTCGCACCTTGTCGCCATGACTGCCCGCCGTGTCCTGGCTCCACACCGACGACTGATTCGCCTTATGCGAGCTTAGCCGCCCGGCCCCGTAGGTAACTTGATTGATCCCCTTCTCGCTTTTACTTCTTTGGGGCTAGGGCATGCTAGATCCAGTCCTCGAGCAGAACCTTGCTGGCGGCGGTGGTGAACGACGCGCAGTAACAGTCATGGGGCGGAGCTGCCACCAGCTCCAAAGTCCGTCGAAGAGGAGGGAGCCTCGTCCTACCTCGAGACGGTGCGGTGAGGTTAGACCCGGAGCACAGAGGTATCGTCGGTCGCTGTCGTCATGGGCGAGTCGTTGCTACCATCGCACCCAGGAACAAGGCTCATATCGTTGAAAGGTACTTCGGGGGCTTGAAATCTTTGTTCCCCTTTTCTAGATCCATGATGTGCTTTGCTCAAATGAGTGAATCTGGCCACTAAGCTGCTGCATCATCCCTAAATTACTTGACGAATGGACATGTTGTGCAACTTGGGATGTTACTTAACGAGTGTGTTTGGTTTATGCAACTTGGGATGTCCTATTCGATAGTGATGATAAACTCTATGAACTGTTGTCAGTGAGGCAGCTCATTGAAGATCCTAATTTAATTATCAAGATTGGTGGTGGTGCGTGTTGTATCAACAAGAACAATTAGTGATGTGTAAAGTCTGCACTTGTACTTCCTGAGTTAGTTCGGTGTCTTGTGTTTGGCAGCATGGTAGTGTGTTCAGATACATAGAAAGATGGTAAGCATGTCTCTGCTGCTGCTTTCCTTAGTATAGCGCTTAATGTGAATGAGTAATTTAGGTTATATTCGTGAGTACTGGATGGACCTTTGATGTCGTCACTCACTGCAGCGTTTTCTGAACAGTGACCATATTTACAGCCGGCTGCACTTGCACTACTGTTCATGCGTGATGTCTATCTGCAAGCCGGTAGCTACTCAGACTGTTGAGCAGACATTATTGTTAGCATTGGGCTATATTATTTTGTGGGCTATCGTTAGCATTTAGCTATATTCAGCCTTATCTTATTTGCCAAGAGCAGGCATTATGCGTGATGTCTATCCGAGATAACATATAAGGATGTATTTTACAGCCCCAAATATACATGTTGTTTCTAATATATCAAAACATGCACTTGATTCTCATGGAGATGGCGACATCAACTGGCAAGTAAATAAGTGAGCTTCCTATATTTGTGGGCAAACAATTTATGGAGATGCGCTCTTGGCAAATAAGATACACAAGAAGAGATCCAGAACTCCAAAGTTGAAATGACATGGTAACAAAGTCAACGTCGTATGCTTCTTCCTTCCTTTTCAGAAAGGGTTTTCCTTACCATTTATAACATGTCCAGACTTTTTAGAAAGGATGCACACAACCCGATCAGGATGAGAAGCCACCCTGATCCTCACCTACTACTATTAAACTGTATATTGAAGGGTTGCCCTGGTCAATTTAAGCACAAATTAATGGAGAAAAAGGTTTATTAATGGCTTCTAGAAAAACTTGTAGTGTTTATATTGCCTGAAAATTGTGATTTGTAGTACATGGAATGGTCCCCTGCATTTTTTCAATATGCAATATTGATACTTAACTGTATCTTTGTTTCAGTACGTTACTTTCAACCTGCAACATTAACTAGATGGCTGCTTTTTATCAATGAAGGACATGATAGATTGGATGCATGGTGGAGGTCAGGTAAGTTGGTGTTGCATAACCTGCATGAAATAATGAAATGTTGCACTCAATCTGACTAGATCAACTTGTCCCTAGGTTGGTATATTTGACGCAACAAACAACACAAGAAAGCAGATATATATGCTAATGAAAATGGTTGAAGGTAACTATAAGGTAATTGATAACATTCATATTTACATTGGATATGATTATCTTATATTTTGCATATTTAAGCATCTTCAGCTATATTTTATTTGACATGTATGGAAGTCAGCACTAAGCAGAATACGCTGCGGTACTTGATGTTTATTTAATAATTTAGAGGTTTGTAACCATGCTTGGGAGGAACCATTGGTTCCTCCAGGTTCCTCCACACAGGATTATTATGACCCTCTGTCACCACTGGTTTTTTTCTAACTATATCTTTTAGGATATATAAACATCCACTTTTAGTGACGCTAACAAAAGTATAGAATAACAATTAGTATTTTTACATATCAATGTATTTATCATATCGATTCTGTAGCTATGCACGGGCACATACCTATTACATCTGAAAGGATTTGTATTTGTCACCTGTACTGACCTCTTATGCTTTGCTAGATCGATTTTCCTATCTTCAGTTTGCCTCTACCTACTTTTCCGGCTATAAACCACCAAAGGAGGCAGCCATGCTTGAAATAAGATTGTCTGTAGTAATAAAACCAGATGTACAATTCCTAACACCTTTATTAGCTACAACTTTTCCCCTCTGTCGAATTCATCCTATGTTGAGTTTATTGGTGATGAACTATACTAGGCGTTGAAGACTTATATCTGACTACAGTGCTTTGATCGATGTAAATTTCATTTTCTATTTTTGCATGAGTGGGTAATTATTTTCTATGTGCCTGGCTCAATATTTTGAAAACATCCATTTCATCTGGGTCATCAGATATAATGGTTAGTGTCCTCACATATCATGCGTAGTATGTTGTTCACACCATGCTTTATCAAAATGCTTGATGCCCCAAAACTGGAACAACATAGCTCTTTCTTCTATTTTATTCATGTTTCCATTGAAGCCCAAACTTGGGGATAATCATATTGTTTTGTGAATTTACTTTGCCAGCCATTAGTAGGATTGCTTGTGTCTGTATTGATTTCTAATGTTAGTTGTTAGCAAAAGGAAAATAAACCTCCTTTTCAAATTATAATCAGGTGTCTATACATCCTTTAGTTGTTTCAAGAAGTAATCAACATTTATTCTTTTTTCTGGTTAGGTTATTACTCTTGACATGGGGCTCCTTCTTGCTGCAACTAAATACCGAGGAGAATTTGAATAGAGACTAAAGAAACTTATGGAACAAATTAAGCGAAATGAAGACATTATTCTCTTTAGGCGAAGAAGGTAAAACATGTCATGTTAAATGCTCATGGGTATCGCAATACTGGAAAGTCATATACACATGCATATCTTGTTTCTCTTCTATTTATAGGTCATAACTTTTCATAGGCATTATCTTTTTCTTTGCCTTTTAGTAAAAGCTCATATCTATATTACAATGACTTTGTAGGTGACGAACTGCCCTTGTCAGCATTCTATATAATTATTGTGTCCACACTATTATGACTAGGATGAGAAAAAAACAGAAAGCAGAGAGCAATATACTACTTGCATCTATTGAGAATATGCAATATGTTGTTACAATAGATGTGCGTCATGAGGTAACCTGTTAAAAGTAAACAATGTTGATAGTTAATAGATGTGGTTTTCACCAACTTTTTTTTTGTATCTTGTAACTGTCAAGTCTTTTCAACTTTTGGATTCGTACAGAACTACAGAAGATTGCTATTTTTGAGAAGAATGACTTTTAAGCATTGATCCAGTATCCAGGTAAAAACCAACTTGTTAGGACACAAAATTTAATTGTCCATGCATGGCATGTGACTCATGTATCTCAAGTTTTTAATACTTTTTGGTAGACATTCAAACTTCATTTGCAGCAAAAGAAGCACTAGAAGGGCATATCATCTATGAAGGTGGTTACTACAAACTGCACTCACATTTTCACGCCATATTGAGCTTAATGTTAAGGTAATGTTGTAGCAGTTCCTTCATATGGTTAAATTTACTGTAGTCTGTGGTGCTAGAAAATAAATATGAATAAAATATTTTGAATGAACAATCTTACACAGATTTTAGGCTCACTCAGTTCGGCCCTTTAGGCCAATGTCAATAGGCCCGACACCTATTGCATATTTTGGTAGTATGATTAGGGATAGGCTAGGATATGCAACTCTTATTCTCAATGGTTATCGTTAAATTTATATAATAGAAACCAAAATTTGTATTCTCCACCTTTTATGTGGTGTAGTTTTTGGCTTAGATTTTGAATCCACAGCTAACATGCTTTAGTGGTTACAACCATTATGTTTTTGATGGTTATTTTCTCTTTTCATACTAGACTAATAAGTCGTATTGTCTTTTGCTAGCCTGTGAACAATGTAAATAATATTATTGGACCTGCAATTGTTGGAAAGGTTTTTCCATTTCATTAATTTGACCTAAAGGCTTGGTCTTTCTTTAGTGCCTCTGCCTCGAATGGTATTAGGAATCAACGCCTTTATGGTTTTTAATGTTATCCAAAGCTCCGCAATATTTTTACTAACATGGTGTGATTCCTCTTTCTAAGATTCTCGCACTGCTCTATGTGATTTTGGGACGTTGCTTGTGCAGGGTTCTGCTTGTTTCTGATGGGCTTTCAAATGTAGGCATCGACCAACCATCTTTCCGAGAAGCAGGGCACAACCTCTACAACCTGCCCATCAAGTAAGCCTTAGAAATTGAATGCCCACAAAACACTCAAGTAGTAACAATCTGTATAATTGAACTCTTGAGCTTTTTTTAGATATGACATGCTCAGAAATGTAGAGCTCTTACAAGTTTCCTGTGCCTGACTATTTGAATACTAAAAAACTCCAGAGCTATTTTCAACAAAGACGCCTTAATATTTTTTCTTGCTTTTCACTATAATACAACTGAATTGATACCACTATCAACCAAAAAATTGGTGGAGTATAGCAGTTTGGAATGATCATTCAGGTTTTGACCTGGCTTCAACGTGGTATTAGCCCCTGCAACCACCCTAGACCTAGACCATATTTCAATAGGTAGAGCTGGACTGGAACTGGCCCTTGGATTGTTGTTTAATTTCTTGGCATCTGAACAACATCTCTTAACATTTTTTACTAAAATCAAGTACTTGAGGACTGATTGCATCACTAAGTGACCAACCAGGTGACTGGTTGGTTCACAATGTTTGGGCCCATAGAAATAAAATCATGTCATCTGTAACAAGTTGTCTCTTTGCAGGTTGTTGTGAAACATTATCTGCTACATAAGCTATTTTGTTGCTTATTGGCTTTGCAGGTGGCTGTGAAACATTATCTACATAAGTTGATCTTATTGGTTCGACAAAGCTAGCAGCCTTCCTACCATCTACATTTGTAAGACTCCGTGCACAAGTTGTTCTTTATGTTGAAACATATTCATTAGCCAAACCAGTTGTAAAAGACTCAGTTCAGGAAAAGAGCTTCTGAAAAAAGGATTATCCGCATACTTAAAAAAGTAGATGGCATATGCGGAAGATGACTTTGTGCCATACTCAAAAAAGCAGATGACATATGCGGAATATGACTTTGTGCCATGTACCTGGTAGGGTTGACAAATAGGCAAAGAACTAGGATCATTGTAAGACAACAAAGTGGAATTCTGATATTTTTTCCTTCATGCTTGCATTTAGCAATGATTTTGGCACTGGGGAAGATTGGTTCGCTGCTAGACCCACAAAACATGTTCATCCTTTGATAACTCGACATGTCTTTTTTCTTGTGTTTTTGGGTGCTGACAGATAGCAAAACTGAACTTCTAGATGACTATCTTTTGGTAGCTCTAGGACACTAAATTCTTGAACGGGTGGATAAATTTGAAGACTTTGATTTGATATTGCTTCCTAGCTTTGAACTAGAGAGGTCCTTGTGGTTGGCTAAAGAAGATAGCATCAGATATCTATCTCCCTTTGAGGTTGGTGCCTGCCGATTTGTCATGAGGAGAAACTAGGTTCTTAGATGATGAAGGTAGGTTGTTCTCACACATATTGCTATTGATGAATTGTTCAATACTAATTATTGTGGGTTACCTGTTTCTTCAAATATAATCCATCAAGTGCCTCTCGTATTACACCTTTTTTTAGTGAGTTGTTACTATCAAGTTTCAAATTATATTTTTTTACACATGTTATAGTCAGTTGCTTCGTGTCCAATGTACATATAACAATTACTGTATTAAATTTAGATTGCTTCTTGTGCGATGCTGCAATATTAGTTGTTTCATATAAAGGCAGGGCTAATTTTTTAGGGAAATTGACATGAATATAATTTAGATTACTTCATGTACATAAGTAGAGATCACCTCACTTATAAGAAGCTTCTCGTAATACTTATTGTTCAGGTAAAAAGAACGTATTTGGCACTATTCTTTGCGAACACGAAGCATGAACTTGGTGCACTGCAAGCCATTAGTCATGGTTCGAAGCCATTAATCATGGTTCGAACAGATGGATAATTTGTCTAGAATATATCATGTATAATTGAAAACAAATAGAATAGACTCAGTGCCGGAGGCTCTCACATGAGTAAGGTCTAAATAAGGAGACTGATTAATACTAATTACAACGTTCTAATTCTATTATTTGTATTTTCAGAACAACATTTTAAATTAAAATTCTGGTCTTTAGTCTAGAGCCAGTGGATTAGATTTTGCAGCTTGCCTTGTGCGAATAACTAGATAGTAAGCATTTTGTCAAATTGGTGATGTTTTTATGTTTTATATTAATTTTTAACTCCCGTGGCAACGCACGGGCACACACCTAGTATTTGCAAATCTAAGTACTCCACGGCGGCCGTATGAAATGGTGATTTATACCCATCACCGGTGGTATGCAGTCCTGCCTCCCCACCCTAGGGCAATAACCGTTGTTTTATACAGCGGTTTTGGATTTAAAGATGTTTTTGTTTGAATTTTGGTTTTGGCTTTGTTCCATAAAAGCCAAAAGCCAAACCAAAAGATTAGATTCATGATGCAGTTTTTTTATAAAAGTCGACTTTTTCGCAGTGCAAAACTAAAAGCATCTCTCGACCTGCTTTTAGTGGCTTTCGGATAGAACTGTGAAAACATATATCGAAAAACTTTTAATGGCTTTTAATGGTTTTCACCAAACGGTTTTTAGCTTTTTAACAGTCCACAACAGCTTTTTTCACAGCTCACATCAATTTTTTCACAGCTAGAGCCCAACCAAATAGACCGTAAATCATCGTTTCTTGTTCCTTCACCTCTATTTTTCTTACTTAAATGGTTAGTTTTTACTTATATTTCGAAATAGAGGAATATGATAAGTTTATTTTGGAGTAAAATTGACTTTGATTTGAATGAAATGAAAATGAACTTGGCAAGTTTATTTAATTTAGGAACATGGCAAGTCAATTTAACTTAGAATATGAAATAAAAAGCGACAATTATCTATGAACCCGCAAAATGCTTGAACCATAGGACCTCTGTTACCTATACAATCTAGTACACTTTGCAATGGTATGTGCGGCACACATTTTCACTACTCTTAAAATGCAGCATTGATAATATTAGCATGCCTTAGGCTATCTTCAGCAGCTTACTCATACATACACCCATATTCAAACTACAATCTACAAACAATACAATGACAATGCAAACTAGTGCAAAAGGTGTTTTTAGGGACCATATGGATGAACTAATGTACATTACACTTATATGGTCACTAAAAACACCATTTGCATCGTTTTACATTGTAGATTGCACTGTTTATAGAGTGTAGTTTGAATATGGGTATGGGTATAGATAAGCTGCTGGAGATGGTTAGGGAATTTACCTAGCCAGTTTGAACACTCTTTTTTGTTGAACCAGCTATATGGCCCTAATGACAACATGGAACCACTTGAGTCTAAGGATATGTAGTATCCTAGGGTAAGAAGAGAAGGTGGGGTTGGGGGTTGGCTTTTGTTGATGTGACATGGGCAGCAGCAGTAAGAATCAGTACAAATGGGATCTGCTGAAGGAGTAACATGCTCATCTTCGTCGTTTTCAGCATTCTTATCTTGAAGACTAGGCATGTTGGCGATCTTCCACTTTAGGTCATCGATGACGAGGTGGAAGTACTTGATGTACTCTTGATATGGGTGAAGAGCGGAGGGATCCACCCATCTAGTGAATTGGCAGTTACCTGGTGCGAAATAATATGCCATAAGATATAAATGTTAAGAATGAACAAACATGATGGATGCATGGTAAGGTAGGTATATTGAGGGCTAACCCATCCGCTTGCCTAGCGCTAGAACTTGCACAATGCGGTCCTCACTGTGCATGCACTTTGGCCAATTCACTGGCTTTATATGCGCTCATAAGGTCTAAGACGATTATGGGTTCCGAAATCTCTCTTTTGCTAGGTTGGAAAATGTTCTTGAAACTCCAGTGGACTTTCAACATAGTTGTCTGAACCTATGGTGTCTCCTTTGCTCGCCATTGGTTGTTCTTACATGTGGTATTGTAGTGGAGGCACGAATGGGGTATAAATAGGTTGTTCTAGACGTGTTTGTTGCTGTCACACAGAGGAAGGGCATGTTGTGGGCCATTCGATTCATGGCTATGCGAGATGTGTTTGTTGCTGTCACTCAGAGGAAGCATGAGTAGTAGGCCATTCGATCCGTGGCTATGCGAGATGTGTTTGTTGTTGTCACTCAGAAGAAGCACGAGTAGTGAGCTATTCGATCCATGGCTATGTGGGTTGTATTTCTTACTATTAGTCAAAGAAAGCATGGGTAGTGGGGTGTAGGAAACGGGTGACGCCTAAGAGGGGGGGGGGGTGAATTAGGACTTCTAAAACTTTTACTAAACTAGGCCACAATTAAATCCCTAGAGCAAAACCTATGCAAATAATCAAAACTAGAATGTGCAAACTAGGTTTTGTCTAAGTGTTGCTATCTCTACCGCAAAGGCTAAGTTTCAATCTACACTAAATAAGTATGACTACAAGATTGAAACTTAAATGCTTAATATAAATGTGGAATGTAAAGAGCCAAGTAGAGAAGCAAACTCTCGTGGATGACGCCGGTATTTTTACCGAGGTATGCAGAACCACGCAAGGTCCCGACTAATCCTCGTTGGTGCCCCTACGCAAAGGGAAGCCCACGCGAGGGCCAAGCACCACGGTCGAGTAACTCCGTAGAGAGCCGCGGGCCTTCTCCACGCGCAAGTGGTGCTCCGCTTCCGGCTCCTCTCGGACGCTCCCCGCTGTCTCCACTATCGAGCTTCCGGTCGAAACGCCGCGGGCCTCGTTCCCTCCGGTACACGGTGGCGGCCGTGACACAAATGCGGTTGTCACGGTCTCGCAAGACTCTCGCCCCACTCGGTACAATTACAACGACTCACGCAAGAGCCGAGGGGTTGTGAGGTTTATCTAAACTCACTCAACAATCTAGGGTTCACCTAGAGCAAGCGCTAAAGCGGTCTAACTAACCTAAGCACTTCGCAAAGCACCTACGCTAATCACCGAGTGATTCTATTAAGCACTTGGGTGTTTGAGCTCTTGGAAATATGCACTATGTGTATTGGTATGTTGCTTGGGCTCTCACACTTGAGAATGGTCGGTTGGGGTGGTATTTATAGCCTCCACACCCCCAACTAGCCGTTGGACAGAAAGCAACAGCTTTCTGTCGTTGGGTGCACCGGACAGTCCGGTGCACCACCGGACATCTATTGTGCAGTGTCCGGTGCACGCCACGTCAGCCGACCGTTGGCGCCTGTAGCAGTCGACTGTTGGATCCGACCGTTGCCGTCTGCCCATGGCACACCGGACAGTCCGGTGCACATCGGACAGTCCGGTGCTACAGCCAGAGAGCGTCTGTCTGTGGCCTCTCTGCGCAGACTATCCGGTGCCACACCGAACAGTCCGGTGCACACCGGACATCAGTGTCCGGTGCGCCACCAGGCGCTGGCTGACAGCCCGCATCTTGGATTTCTTCGCTGATTTCTTCGGGCTTCTTTTGTTCTTGAGTATTGGACTCCTATGCATCTTTTTGTGTCTTCTTTTGAGGTGTTGCATCCTCATTGCCTTGGTCCAATTCTCTTTGCATCCTGTGAACTATAATTATAAACACTAGAAAACATATTAGTCCACATGTTGTGTTAATCATCAAACACCAAAACTCAATTAGCCAAAAGACCTGGGGTCCATTTTCCTTACAATCTCCCCCTTTTTGGTGCTTGATGACAACACAACCAAAGCAAGCAAATAATACAAGTATTTGATTTAAAATATGCAATCTACTTGCTAAGATGCATTATTGTCCCCACAATGTGATATTATGGACTTAAGCCTCCCCCTAACTCCATAATTCACTTACTTCCTATTTTTGGACCAAATAACCAAAACCACTAGAAAAACCATTTAGATAAAAAATTTTAAATTGGTGGTGTTTGGTGTTTGATAAAGTTTTCATTGCTTTGGTCCCTAAACTTCTCCCCCTTTGGCATCAACCACCGAAAAGGAAGACATTAAAAGCATGTAGGAAGTAAATAAAGGCTTGCCCTCAACAAGAATTGTATCAAATGATATCACTAGAAGGATATTAAAATAAACCATATGAATGATACCAGTTGAAAGGAACTCCCCCTAAATGAGTGTTCTCTTTAGAAAGAAGTTTCTCCCCCTTTTTAAAGATGAAGAAATACTCCCCCTGACAGAGATCCTCTACTTAGGAAAAAGCATGTGAAAATTAGAGGTGCAAGACATGATTTGAAAAGACTAACTTCCCTTATGCATAGGTAACAGAATATGAGTTAACTACTTATGCATTTTTTGCAACATGGAAGCATATGATATGAAATATAGTCTAATCAAATTTAGGAGAAGACATGTAAATGATACTGAATGTAGTCTCAAAAGATACCAATTGAAGGTCAATGGTGAGCTTGAGAGACATGTGAGTTCTTGGAGATTTTGCAGTGGAAGATTGTTTGTCTTTCTCCGGGGACTTCATTTTCCTTACAATGAGACTATCACATGAAATAGACTTGAAAAGATGTTAGTCTCAAAGTGTTAGATTATAGAGTAACCTCCCCCTAAAGGTGTGCATACAAGTTTTGAATACTTGTAGGAGACATGCACTTTGATTTGATATCAAGAGGGGCAAATTATCTATAATCCTAACTTTGGCACATATAAGTTAAATGATACAACTTGTAGAAATCAACATTTTCAATTGATGCATCATTTACTATGGAGTGATATAGAAGCTATGTGCCGTGCTTAAATAAACATTTTAAGCCATGTAGGTTTGCTTAAGTATATGAATTTAAAAACTAGCAATCCTACCATATGATTTACCTAGTATGCATGATTTTGAACAAAAGTACATAACAAATGTAATACTAGGCAAGAAAGGTAAACTAGATAAAAGGTAAATAGATACGCATATCTAAAAACGAAGAATACAATAAAACTAGTTACCTTAGTCATGGGTGGGAAATTTGGGTCCAAAATTTTCACTAATCCACTTGGCAATAAACTTGATCCAATATGATGTATCCCATGATATACATCCCAATTTTGCCAAGTCTCCAAATTTCCTGAGGACCTTTGGTCCACTCACTTCCCTTTCGGGATCCAAACCTTCTTGGTGCTTTTCATGGTTGAAATTATCTCCTTTGGCACCCAGATGCGTTTGGCCCCTTTTCCTTTGTTGGCTTGC
This sequence comes from Zea luxurians, assembly GCA_029449295.1. NCBI lineage: Eukaryota > Viridiplantae > Streptophyta > Magnoliopsida > Poales > Poaceae > Zea > Zea luxurians. The sequence goes on along the minus strand of JAOPSE010000082.1, from coordinate 1,810,563 downwards.
TTGTTGGCCTTGATTGCTATCACCTTTCCATTCTTTTTCTTCTTGATCAAATATGGTGTAGCATCCTTTTTGTTCACCTTTTTGATGTAGGTGTTGGAGATTTTGCTTGATGGCTTTTGCTTGAGCTTTTGCCTTTGTTTATCCCCGGTCATCGCCTTGCATTGGAAAGACTTGTGGCCTTCCATGTGGCATAGCCTACAAATCACAGTTTCTCCCTCTACAGGCTTGTTCACTCCCGCAGTGGTGTTATCCTGTGGAGGTCGGATTTGTTTGGCTTTGCCTTTCTTGTCGTACAAAGCCTTGCCAAGGCGAGCCACTTCTTGCTTTAATTGTTCATTTTCCTTTGCAACCTCATCCGAACATGTCTCTACAACAATATTCTCAACAACGACTTGGTTGCAGGGGTTAAAATCATCAATTAAGTCAAAGCAGGAAGTAGAAGCATCTTTCTTAATAATTTCAGGTATTTCAGCTAAAGATGCTGCTGGGGTGCTACCAATGTTTTCAAGCTTAGTAGTTAGCTCATTATTGTGTATGCTCAGAATTTCTATTTTCTCTAGCAAATTTTCAATAGCTTCTTGGGAGCTAGCTAACTTAGCCTTAAGTTTTTCATTCTTTTTAATAAGGCTATCATCGGTAGCAGTGGATGGAGCACTAGATTCTAATAGCTCAATTTTAGTTGATAGCTCACTATTTAAGTTTGCAAAAGTTTCAAATTTCTCTAGCAAACCTTTGTAATCATTTTGAGAGCTAACCAACTTATTTTTCAAAGTTTTAAGTTGAGCTTTTTGCTTAGTGCAAACATCCTGGAAAAATTCTACGGCTTCCGCAAGCTCATCTAGAGAGGGTTTTCCCTCACCTTCATCATCACTACTACTTTCATCACTAGAGGATGGAATGCTTTTGTTACCTCTTGCCATAAGGCATTTGTGTGATGACCGTGATGATCGTGACGAGGACCGGTGGCTGCGCGTCCTTGGAGGTTCATCTTCACTTGAAGAATCATCCCAAGTTCTAACACTTGTTAGCGCCTTGCCTTTGCTCCTCTCCTTTTTGGGTTTGGCCATATTTGGACAGTTGTCCCTGAAGTGGCCCTTCTCCCCACATGCGAAGCATCCTCTCTTCCTTTGCTTTTTTCCTGTCAATGTTAAAGAGAAGATCCTCGACCTGCAGGGGCACACCCATTAGATTAATCTTGCGAATCATCCTCATTACCTTTCCGACGCGTCGGATTGTTTCTTCATCCTCGGAGGATGATGTGCATGGTTGATTATCTTCATCATCATCACTTTCTTCTTCTTCCTCTTCTTCACTTGAGGAACTTGGAGTGGGAGCCTTCTTTTTGCCCTTCCTTTCATCACATGCAAAAGCATATGGTTTTGAGGAAGTTGGCTCCTCTCCCCGACTCATTTTTCGCGACATTTCAAAAGCCGCGATTTTCCCAATCACGATGGTTGGGGTCATGTTGCTCAAGTCCTCCATGTTGTGAAGGATGGTGATGATGCTCCCATATCTTTGTTGTGGTAGCAGGGAGATAATCTTCCTCACAATGTCCGCATCACCTAGCTTATTAATGCCAATAGAATTGAGCTCATTGATAATTAGATTCAAACGAGAATACATGTCTCTAACAAGCTCATCATCTTTCATAGCAAAAGTATTATACTCATTTAAGACTAGGCAATGTTTTTGCTCACGGACATTGGATGTGCCGTCATGGAGCTCATGCAATTTTAGCCAAATCACATTAGCAGTTTTCAACGTAAATACTTGATTAAAGATATCCATGCTAAGAGATTCATACCAGCAATTTTTGGCTCTAGCATTTAAATGAAATTCTTTTTCCTCACTCGTGGTGGGTTTCTCGGGATTCTTGAGGGGTTTCATCCCGTCACGAGTGACTCTCCAAACACCTAAATCAACGGCCTCTAGGTAACAAGCCATTCTAGCACTATAATATGGGAAGTTAGTGCCGTCGAAGTGTGGTGGCCTATGGGTATCCATCCCTTCCTCTAAAAAGCGTCGGCTCTTTTAGCGGTGAAGCTAAAGCGTTTCAAATGAGCCAAACCGGGCTTTGATACCACTTGTAGGAAACGGGTGACGCCTAAGAGGGGGGGGGGGTGAATTAGGACTTCTAAAACTTTTACTAAACTAGGCCACAATTAAATCCCTAGAGCAAAACCTATGCAAATAATCAAAACTAGAATGTGCAAACTAGGTTTTGTCTAAGTGTTGCTATCTCTACCGCAAAGGCTAAGTTTCAATCTACACTAAATAAGTATGACTACAAGATTGAAACTTAAATGCTTAATATACATGCGGAATGTAAAGAGCCAAGTAGAGAAGCAAACTCTCGTGGATGACGCCGGTATTTTTACCGAGGTATCTAGAACCACGCAAGGTCCTGACTAATCCTCGTTGGTGCCCCTACGCAAAGGGAAGCCCACGCGAGGGCCAAGCACCACGGTCGAGTAACTCCGTAGAGAGCCACGGGCCTTCTCCACGCGCAAGTGGTGCTCCGCTTCCGGCTCCTCTCGGACGCTCCCCGCCGTCTCCACTATCGAGCTTCCGGCCGAAACGCCGCGGGCCTCGTTCCCTCCGGTACACGGTGGCGGCCGTGACACAAACGCGGTTGTCACGGTCTCGCAAGACTCTCGCCCCACTCGGTACAATTACAACGACTCACGCAAGAGCCGAGGGGTTGTGAGGTTTATCTAAACTCACTCAACAATCTAGGGTTCACCTAGAGCAAGCGCTAAAGCGGTCTAACTAACCTAAGCACTTCGCAAAGCACCTACGCTAATCACCGAGTGATTCTATTAAGCACTTGGGTGTTTGAGCTCTTGGAAATATGCACTATGTGTATTGGTATGTTGCTTGGGCTCTCACACTTGAGAATGGCCGGTTGGGGTGGTATTTATAGCCTCCACACCCCCAACTAGCCGTTGGACAGAAAGCAGCAGCTTTCTATCGTCGGGTGCACCAAACAGTCCGGTGCACCACCGGACATCTACTGTGCAGTGTCCGGTGCACGCCACGTCAGCCGACCGTTGGCGCCTGTAGCAGTCGACCGTTGGATCCGACCGTTGCCGTCTGCCCATGGCACACCGGACAGTCCGGTGCACACCGGACAGTCCGGTGCTACAGCCAGAGAGCGCCTGTCTGTGGCCTCTCTGCGCAGACTATCCGGTGCCACACGGACAGTCCGGTGCACACCGGACATCAGTGTCCGGTGCGCCACCAGGCGCTGGCTGACAGCCCGCATCTTGGATTTCTTCGCTGATTTCTTCGGGCTTCTTTTGTTCTTGAGTATTGGACTCCTATGCATCTTTTTGTGTCTTCTTTTGAGGTGTTGCATCCTCATTGCCTTGGTCCAATTCTCTTTGCATCCTGTGAACTATAATTATAAACACTAGCAAACATATTAGTCCACAGGTTGTGTTAATCATCAAACACCAAAACTCAATTAGCCAAAAGACCTGGGGTCCATTTTCCTTACAGTGGGGCATTGGATCCGTGGCATACACTTGTATACTGTAGTGGGGAACACATAACAAATAGTAATACATGATAGTAACACATAATAGTCTACAACAACATAGTATTAAATGTCATACATCAGTGTGCGACATAAAAAAATAAATCATACTGTTGGTCACTTATTCTCAAATGCTATGAGTTAAGAACAAGGCAACATAAATGTTAGTGGTTAAAGACCTTCGTCCTTCGAAGCATTATTTCCCTTAGGATATAATGATCTCCAGACGAAGGTTATGAAGGACATACCTTCTTCATCTCAATATGTAAGAATAAAAACAGGAGCATACGAAACATGGAAAGAACATAAATAATCATATTAAATCATTAGATTATCTGTATTCTCATTATATAATTCTGAACAAATATTAACAATATTAAGTTGACATTTGTACCTTCGGCTTGATAGAAGGAAAGAATACAAGAGTGACGTGCAAGTGATTACAAGTCAACGTGAACAGTACGGTGTTACTGTTCATCTATTTATAGGCACAGGACGCAGCCTGTGTAAAATTACATCCATGTCCTTGACACTCACTATTGGCCAAAGGGTAACCTATCAAGGATTAAGCGGTCCTTTCCCCTTTAGGTCGGTTTCATTCTCCATTACTGTCTTTGCGCTAAGCCGAAGCTTTTCCATCCGTAGCTTCGGAACCGATTCATCCTTCTTCCAGACCACACCTTTCGTACCGTGCATACCTTCATCTTAAAGCCGAAGGTTCCTGTGATAGTATATTATACTGGAAAGCATGTTAGTCGTGTTTTTGAGGACCTTCGAAAGACGAAGGCCCCCAACACATACAGAAGAGACTAAATGTGGCCTCGCTTCGTCACCCTCGCAGCTCGTGCACCCGCCCTTGTTTGTGGCTAGGAGTACGAACATAAGGGGGGTCTAGGGTCATGACCTGGCGACTGTGTCGTCCAGACCCCTCAAGAGGTGTGAAAGTCGCCTATAGGGAGGGTGAATAGGCGAAACCTAAAATTTATGAACTTAAACTTGCACTAAGGCCGGTGTTAGTGTTAGTGTTAGAGTTAAATCGGAGTGCGGAAGATTGTTTCTCTTGCTATAAGTTGCTCAAATTGATGCGGATATCTTTGAGAGCAAACTCAAAACAATATTAGCAATGAAACTTTGGAGAGAGGAAAGAGGGAAAACAAATCAAATGAAAATCAACACAAGTGAACACGGTGATTTGTTTTACTGAGGTTCGGTTCCAAAGAACCTAGTCCCTGTTAAGGAGGCCACAAAGGCCGGGTCTATTTTAACCCTTTCTCTCTCTCAATCAGACACTTAGACTGGTTGAGGCTTCTCCTTAATCACTTGGGTCACTAAGACCCCGCAAGGACCACCACACACTTAGGTGTTTCTTGCTTGCTTTACAAAGTACTTAGAGAAATAAGAATGGAAGGATAAAGCAATCTAAGCAACAAGAGCAACAAATGAACACAAAACTCTCTCTCTCAAGTCACTAAGTGGTTGAGTTGATTGAGACTTGGAGAGGATTTGATCTTTGGAATGTGTCTTGGAGTGAATGTTATTGCTCTTGTATTGAATAGAAACTTTAGAAAACTTGGATGCCATTGAAGGAGGTGGTTGGGGGGGTATTTATAGCCTCCAACCACTTCCTAGCCATTGGCTATTTTCGCTGGCGATGGGCACACCAGACAGGTACTATTCACTGTTCGATGAGTGTCACATCAGTACGCAAATTGGGGTTTGGAGCGGTTGACCGTTGAAATCTTCTATCCTATAGATGCACCGGACAGTCCGGTGGCACACCAGACATGTCCGGGGTGATCTGACTCTCTGCTCTGACTTCTGACTTGCACTGATCGCTTTTGCAGTCGACCGTTGACGGCAGGTTACCGTTGCTCCGTTGGCTCACCGGACATGTCCGGTGCACACCGGACAGTCCGGTGAATTATAGCGGAGTGCATCCTGAGAAAACCCGAAAGTGGGAAGTTCGCTTGGTGCTCGGCCTGGTCACTGGACACTGTCCGGTGCGCCATTGGCAGCACACTCTCAAGTCTTTGCTCCAAATTAATTTGAGTCCCCAACTTAATTTGTTTCTTGGTTTGTGTTGAACCTTATGCACCTGAGATAAAAGACATCTTGGCAAACTAATTAGTCCACATGGTTTGTGATGGACATCAACCACCAAAATCGATTATAGGAAATGATTAAGCCCATTTCCCTTTCAATCTCCCCCTTTTTGGTGATTGATGCTAACACAAACTAAAGCAAATATAGTGTGTAAAACTATAACTAGTTTGCAATTGTGATAGATGTGCATAGATTACTTAGATTTAAACCAATTGAAAGACTTTCTACATAAGTCTAAGAGTAAACGTGATTGCTTTCTTCTATTAACATTTTGGACCACATTTGCACCACTTGCTTGTTTTTGCAAATCTTTTGGAAAAATCTTTTCAAATTCTTTTGCAAATAGCCAAAGGTATAAGAATATGATTTTTAGAAGCATTATTAAGATTTGAAATTCCTCCCCCTGTTTCAAATGCTTTTTCTTTGACTAAATAAAAGCTCCCCATAAAGAAATTCTCCCTTTAGCTTTCAAGAGGGTTTTTTGAAATGATTTTCCTTTTTTTGAAACAGATACCAAATGAAATTATACCAATTGAAATTCTTATGCTAAGTAACATTTTGAAATCAAATGGGATACCAATTTGAAAATTTTGACTCATTGAAATAATTTCTTCCTTTAGTTTTTGAAAATTTTAAAAAGGTGGTGTGGTCCTTTTGCTTTGGGCTTAATACTTTCTCCCCCTTTGGCATTAATCGCCAAAAACGAAGAACTTGAGAGCCCTTGATACTTTCTCCCTCGTTGGTAAAAGAAATATGAGTGAAGTGTTATACCAATTGAGAGTTTTCTTGAGTAACGGCAAATGATAAATGATATCATCAGAGTTGGAGTGGAAGCCTTGCCTTTGCCAAATACTCCATTTCCCTTTCAATTTAAGACTAAGCATAGAAATACACTTGAAAGCACATTAGTCTTAACCTTGGCTCAAGAAGAATAAGAAATATGTATTTGTACCAAATAAAAGAGACATGATCAAAGGTATATGCATGAGCTATGTGTGCAATGTTTCAATCAAAGTTCCAAGAATCAAGTATATTTAGCTCATTCCTAAGTTTGCTAAAAGTCTTTTCATCTAGTGGCTTGGTAAAGATATCGGCTAATTGGTTGTGGGTATTAACATAAGCAATTTCGATATCCCCCTTTTATTGATGATCTCTCAAAAAGTGATACCGGATGTCTATGTGCTTAGTGCGTTTGTGTTCAATGGGATTATCTGCCATGCGGATTGCACTCTCATTATCACATAGGAGAGGGACTTTGCTCAACTTGTAGCCATAGTCCCTAAGCGTTTGTCTCATCCAAAGTAATTATGCACAACAATGGCCTGCCGCAATATACTCGGCTTCGGCGGTGGATAGAGGTACTGAGTTTTGTTTCTTTGAAGGCCAAGACACCAGGGATCTTCCCAGAAACTGACAAGTCCCTGATGTGCTCTTTTTGTCAATTTTACATCTAGCATAATCGGCATCGGAATACCCAATTAAATCAAAGGTAGATCCCTTGGGGTATCAAAGCCCAAACTTAGGAGTGTAAACTAAATATCTCATGATTCTTTTTACGACCCTAAGGTGAACTTCCTTAGGATTTGCCTAGAACCTTGCACACATGCATATAGAAAGCATAATATCCGATCGTGAAGCACATAGAGTAAAGAACCTATCATTAACTAGTATACCTTTTGATCTATGGATTTACCTCCTGTGTCGAGGTCGAGATGTCCGTTTATTCCATGGGTGTCTTAATGGGTTTGGCATTCTTCATTCCAAACTTCTTGAGAATATCTTGAATGTACTTAGTTTAGCTGATGAAGGTGCTTTCTTAGAGTTGCTTGATTTGAAATCCAAGAAAATATTTCAACTCCCCCATCATAGACATCTCAAATTTCTGTATCATGATCCTACTGAACTCTTCACAAGATGACTTGTTAGTAGAGCCAAATATAATATCATCAACATAAATTTGGCATATAAACAAGTCTTTAGCAATAGTTTTAGTGAAGAGAGTAGGATCAACTTTACCAACTTTGAAGTCATTAGTGATAAGAAAGTCTCTCAGGCATTCATACCATGCTCTTGGGGCTTGCTTGAGCCCATAAAGCGCCTTTGAGAGCTTATAAACATGATTAGGATACTCACTATCTTCTAAGCCGGGAGGTTGCTCAACATACACCTCTTCCTTAATAGGGTCATTGAGGAAGGCACTCTTCATGTCCATTTGATATAACTTAAAGCCATGGTAAGTAGCATAGGCAAATAATATACAAATTGACTCAAGCCTAGCTACGGGTGCATAGGTTTTATCGAAATCCAAACCTTCAACTTGTGAATAACCTTTGGCAACAAGTCATGCTTTGGTCCTAGTCACCACACCATGCTCATCTTCTTTATTGCGGAATACCCACTTGGTACCTACAACATTTTGGTTCGGACGTGGATCTAAATGACATACCTCATTTCTCGTGAAGTTGTTGAGCTCCTCTTGCATTGCCACCACCCAGTCCAGATCTCTAAGAGCATCTTCTACCCTGTATGGCTCAATAGAAGACACACAAGAGTAATGTTCACAAAAATGAGCAACTCGAGATCGAGTGGTTACCCCCTTGTGAATGTCACCAAGAATGGAGTTGACAGGGTGATCTCTTTGAATTGCTTGGTGGACTCTTGGGTGTGGTGGTCTTTGGTCCTGAATCTCTTGATCATCTTCCTTGTCTTGATCATCTTCATCTCCCCCTTGATCAATGTCTTCCTCTTGAGGTGGCTCATCATCTTGATCTTCATCCTCTTCTTCTTGAGCCATTTCTTCATTTTGAGTTGGTGGAGATGCTTGTATGGAAGATGATGGTTGATCTTGTGCTTGTGGAGGCTCTTCGGATTCCTTTGGACACACATTCCCAATGGACATGTTCCTTAGCATGACGCACAGAGCCTCTTCATCATCTAATTCATCAATATCAACTTGCTCCACTTGGGAGCCATTAGTCTCATCAAACACAATGTCACAAGAAAATTCAACTAATCTAGTGGACTTGTTGAAGACTCTATATGCCCTTGTGTTTGAGTCATAGCAAAGTAAAAAGCCTTCTACTACTTTAGGAGCAAATTTAGATCTTCTACCTCTTCTGATAAGAATAAAGCATTTGCTCCCAAAAACTCTAAAATATGAAACATTGGGTTTTTTATCGGTGAGGAGTTCATACGATGTTTTCTTGAGGATTCAGTGGAGGTATAGTTGGTTGATGGAGTAGCAAGCGATGTTAATCGCTTCCGCCCAAAACTGATCCGGTGTCTTGTACTCATCAAGCATGGTCCTTGCCATATCCAAGAGAGTTCTATTCTTCCTCTCTACAACACCATTTTGTTGAGGTGTGTAGGGAGAAGAGAACTCATGCTTGATGCCCTCCTCCTCAAGAAATCCTTCGATTTGTGAGTTCTTGAACTCCGTTCCATTGTCGTTTCTAATCTTTTTGATTCTTAAACAGAACTCATTTTGAGCTCGTCTCAAGAATCTCTTTAAGGTCTCTTGGGTTTGAGACTTTTCCTGCAAAAAGAATGCCCAAGTGAAGCGAGAATAATCATCCACAATTATAAGACAATACTTACTCCCGCCGATGCTTATATAAGTGATCGAGCCGAATAGATCCATGTGGAGTAGCTCAAGCGGCCTATCGGTCGTCATGATGTTCTTGTGTGGATCATGAACTCCAACTTGCTTTCCTGCTTGGCATGCGCTACAAATCCTGTTTTTCTCAAAATGAACATTTGTTAGTCCTAAAATGTGCTCTCCCTTTAGAAGCTTGTGAAGATTCTTCATCCCAACATGGGCAAGTCAGCGATGCCAGAGCCAGCCCATATTAGTCTTAGCAATTAAGCAAGTGTCTAGTTCAGCATTGTTATCATTAAAATCAACTAAATATAGCTGACCATTTAACACTCCCTTAAATGCTATTGAATCATCACTTCTTCTAAAGACAGTAACATCAACATCAGTAAAGAGATAGTTGTAGCCCATTTTACATAATTGAGAAACTGAAAGCAAATTGTAATCTAAGAAATCTACAAGAAAAACATTAGAGATGGAATGGTCAGGAGATATAGCAATTTTACCCAAACTTTGACCAAACCTTGATTTCCATCCCCGAATGTAATCGTTCATTGGGGATCTTCATTTTTCTCATATGAGGAGAACATCCTTTTCTCCCCTGTCATGTGTTTAATGCACCCGCTACCGATTATCCAACTTGATCCACCAGATGCATAAACCTACAAAAACAATTTTATGCCTTGTTCTTAGGTACCCAAACGGTCTTGGGTCCTTTGACATTAGAAACAAGAACCTTGGGTACCCAAACACAAGTCTTGGGACTCTTATGTTTGCCCCCAACATATTTGGCAACTACTTTGCTTGATTTGTTAGTCAGCACATAAGATGCATCAAAAGTCTTAAATGAAATGGTATGCACATTTGATGCATTTACAATTTTCTTTTTAGACATTTTGATATGTGTTGAATGCCTAGAGCTAGAAGCCTCATTTCTATATATAAAAGCATGATGAGAAGCATTGTGAGGTTTTCTAGCATGAATCTTTCTAATCTTATGCTCAGGATAGTTTTCCGGATATAAAATGTAACCCTCTCTATCCTGAACCATGGGAGCTTACCCTTAACAAAATTAGATAGTTTCTTGGGGGCATTAAGTTTGGTGTTGCTTTGGCTCCCTTGTTGGAAGCCAATGCCATTCTTAATGCCAAGACGTCTCCCATTATAAAGCATACTACGAGCAAATTTAAATTTTTTATTTTCTAACTGATGCTCGGCAATTTTAGTATTTAATTTAGCTATGTGATCATTTTGTTCTTTAATCATGGCAAGGTGATCATCAATAGCTTCAATATTAACATCTCTACATCTAGTGCAAATAGTGACATGCTCAACAGTAGATGTAGATGGTTTGCAAACTTTTAATTCTTCAATCTTAGCATTTAAACTAGCATTTTCATCTCTAAGACAGGAAATTGAATCATTGCAAATGCTAAGCTCTTTGGATAAGTTTTCACACTTTTCTACTTCTAGAACATAAGCATTCTTCAATTTAACAATTTTGAAAGTCGCCTAGAGGGGGGTGAATAGGCGAAACCTGAAATTTATAAACTTAAACACACACTAAAGGCCGGGGGTTAGCGTTAGAATTAAATTCAAGTCCGAAAGATGGTTTCTCTTCCTAGGAGTTGCTCAAAGGATACAGATGACGTATGGGAGCAAACTCAAATTAATATTAGCAAGGAAACATTAGAGAGAGGAAAGAGTGCAATACAAATCAAGTGAGAATCAAGTGAGTAGACACGGTGATTTGTTTTACCGAGGTTTGGTTCCAAAGAACCTAGTCCCCGTTGCGGAGGCCACAAAGGCCGGGTCTATTCCAACCCTTTCCCTCTCTCAATCGATCACTTAGACCGAGTGAGCCTTCTCTTAATCACACGGGTCACTAAGACCCCGCTAGGACCACCACACACTTGGTGTCTCTTGCTTAGTTTACAAAGCACTTGTGAATAAGAATGAAAAAGAAAGAAGGCCAATCCAAGCAACAAGACCAACAAAAGAACACAAGTGATCCTCTCACAAGCCCTAATGCACTAGAGTTGATTTTGGGGCTTTGAGTGAATTGATTGCTTTGATTGTGTCTTGGTGTGTAGGGCTTTTGCTCTTGCAATGAATGAAGATTTTAGAAGGCTTGGATGGGAGTGAATGAGGTGGTTTGGGGTATTTATAGCCTCCCAATCACTTCTAGCCGTTGGCTGAATTCTGCTGGCGATGGGCGCACCGGACAGTCACTGTGCATTGTCCGGTGCGCGCCACGTTAGCGCAACCGTTAGGGTTTGGAGCTGGTCGACTGTTGGAGCCTTTGTCGTCTTGCTGCACCAGACAGTCTGGTGCCACACTGGACGGTCTGATGCCCTCTGACTTGTATGCGGCACTGTTCATCACTGTTCACTCTGCACAATCGGCCGTTGGCGCGCAGGGAGCCGTTGCTCTGCTGGCTCACCGGACAGTCTGGTACTGTCCGGTGAATTATAGTAGAGCGCGCCTCTGGATTCCCGAGAGTGGCATGTTTGAAGTTGTATGGTCCTGGTACACCGGACACTGTCCGGTGGCACACCGGACAGTCCGGTGCGCCAAAACCAGCACACTCAAGTCCTTTTTGCTCCATTTAAATTGTGTCCCCTAACTGATTTCTTTCTTGGTTTGTGTTGAACCTTATGCACCTATAATAGATGATATCTAGACAAACTAGTTAGTCCATGTGTTTGTGTTGATCATCAACCACCAAAATTAGTTATAGGAAATGGTTAACCTGATTTCCCTTTCAATCTCCCCTTTTTTGGTGATTGATGCCAACACAAATCAAAGCAAATATAAAGTGTAGAAATGTAACTAGCTTGTATGAAGAATGTGCATAGGTTACTTGGAGTTAAACCAATTTGAAAGTATCACTAAATGTACTTGGATTGCTTTTCTTTTATTAACATTTTAGACCACATTTACACCACTTGTTTGTTTTTGCAAATTTTGTAGAAAATCTTTTTAGAATCAAATTCTTTTCAAATAGTCAAAGGTATAGGAATATGATTGCAAGAAGCATTTTTTAAGATTTGAAATTTCTCCCCCTGTTTCAAATGCTTTTCCTTTGACTAAACAAAAGCTCCCCCTGCATGAATTCTCGCCTTAGCTTTTAGGAGGGTTTTTGAAATAGATACCAATTGATTTTAAAGATACCAATTGAAAGACCAATTGTAAATTCATGCTGATTGAAAAATTCATACTACTTGAAAATTCATTTTGGGGCTTACTTAAATATCAATTGAAATAAGCATTTCTCATACTCAAGAAGACAAAATAAGATACCAATTGAAAAATACTTCCATTTGAAAAAAATCCAATTTGAAATATATACTAAAAAATTTAAAATGGTGGTGCGGTCCTTTTGCTTTGGGCTTAATACTTTCTCCCCCTTTGGCATTAATCGCAAAAAACAAAGAACTTGAGAGCCCTCCAATACTTTTCTCCCCCTTTGGGGCCTAATACCTTTTCCCAAATGGTAATATAAATGTGAGTGAAGAATCATACCATTGAGAGTTTGCGGAGTAACGGCAAGTGGTAAATGATACCGTCAGAGTTTGAAGTGGAAGCCTTGTCGTTGCCGAATACTCCATTTCCCTTTCAATCTAAGACTAATCATAGAGATATACTTGAAAACACATTAGTCTTAGCTTTGGCACAAGAAGAACAAGAGATATGATCAAAGGTATATAAAATAGCTATGTGTGCAATGTTTCAATCAAAATTTCGAGAATCAAGTATATTTAGCTCATTCATAAGTTTGTTAAAGGTTTTCTCATCTAGTGGCTTGGTAAAGATATCGGCTAATTGGTTGTGGGTATTAACATAAGCAATTTCAATATCCCCCTTTTATTGGTGATCTCTCAGAAAGTGATACCGAATATCTATGTGCTTAGTGCGGCTGTGTTCAACAGAATTATCCGCCATGCGGATTGCACTCACATTATCACATAGAAGAGGGACTTTGCTCAATTTGTAGCCATATTCCCTAAGGGTTTTCCTCACCCAAAGTAATTGCGCACAACAATGGCATGCGGCAATGTACTCGGCTTCGACGGTGGAAAGAGCTATGGAGTTTTATTTCTTTAAAGCCCAAGACACCAGGGATCTTCCTAGAAACTGATAAGTCCCTGATGTGCTCTTTCTATCAATTTTACACCCTGCATAATCGGCATCGAAATATCCTAATAAATCAAATGTGGATCCCTTGGGGTACCAAAGCCCGAACTTAGGAGTGTAAACTAAATATCTCATGATTCATTTCACGGCCCTAAGGTGAACTTTCTTAGGATTTGCCTGGAACCTTGCACACATGCATACTGAAAGCATAATGCCCGATCGAGAAGCACATAAGTAGAGTAAAGATCCTATCATCGACCGGTATACCTTTTGATCTACGGATTTACCTCCCATGTCGAGGTCGAGATGCCTATTGGTTCCCATGGGTGTCTTGATGGGTTTGCCATCCTTCATTCCAAACTTCTTAAGTATGTCTTGAATGTACTTAGTTTGGCTGATGAAGGTGCCCTCTTGGAGTTGCTTGATTTGAAATCCTAGGAAATACTTCAACTCCCCCATCATTGACATCTCTAATTTTTGAATCATGATCCTACTAAACTCTTCACAAGATGACTTGTTAGTAGACCCAAATATAATATCATCAACATAAATTTGGCATATAAACAAGTCTTTTGCAATAGTTTTAGTGAAGAGAGTAGGATCGACCTTTCCGACTTTGAAGCCAATAGTGATAAGAAAGTCTCATAGGCATTCATACCATTCTTTTGGAGCTTGCTTGAGCCCATAAAACGCCTTTGAGAGTTTATAGACATGGTTAGGCTACTCACTATCTTCAAAGCCGGGAGGTTGCTCAACATAGACCTCTTCCTTGATAGGGCCATTGAGGAAGGCACTCTTCACGTCCATTTGACAAAGCTTGAAGCCATGGTAAGTAGCATAGGCAAGTAATATACGGATTGATTCAAGCCTAGCTACGGGTGCATAAGTTTCATCAAAGTCCAAACCTTCGACTTGTGAATAACCTTTGGCCACAAGTCGAGCTTTGTTCCTTATCACCACACCATGCTCATCTTGCTTGTTACGGAATACCCACTTGGTACCTACAACACTTTGATTAGGATGTGGAACCAAATGCCCTACCTCATTCCTCGTGAAGTTGTTCAGCTCCTCTTGCATTGCCAGCATCCAATCTGGATCTCTTTGTGCATCCTCTACCCTGTATGGCTCAATAGAGGACACAAAAGAGTAATGTTCATAGAAATGAGCAACTCAAGATCTAGTGGTTACCCCCTTGTGAATGTCACCAAGAATGGAGTTGATGGGGTGATCTCTTTGAATTGCTTGGTGGACTCGGGTGTGGCTGTTTTTGATCACTAATCTCTTGATCATCTTCCTTGTCTTGATCATCTTCATCTCCCCCTTGATCATTGTCCTCCTCTTGAGGTGGCTCATCGTCTTGATCTTCATCTTCATCTTCTTGAGCCTGATCCTCATCTTGGGTTAGTGGAGATGCTTGCATGGAAGATGATGGTTGATCTTGTGCTTGTGGAGGCTCTTAGGATTCCTTAGGACACACATCCCCAATGGACATGTTCCTTAGCGCGACGCATGGAGCCTCTTCATCATCTAATTCATCAGGATCAACTTGCTCCACATGGGAGCCATTAGTCTCATCAAACACAATGTCACAAGAAATCTCAACTAATCCAGTGGATGTGTTGAAGACTCTATATGCCCTTGTGTTTGAGTCATAACCAAGTAAAAAGCCTTCTATAGCTTTAGGAGCAAATTTAGATTTTCTACCTCTCTTAATAAGAATAAAGCATTTGCTCCCAAAGACTCTAAAATATGAAACATTGGGCTTTTTACTAGTGAGGAGTTCATACGACGTTTTCTTGAGAATTCGGTGAAGATATAACCGGTTGATGGAGTAGTAGGCGGTGTTAATCGCCTCGGCCCAAAACCGGTCCGGTGTCTTGTATTCATCAAGCATGGTCCTTGCCATGTCCAGTAGAGTTCTATTCTTCCTCTCCACTATACCATTTTATTGAGGTGTGTTGGGAGAAGAAAACTCATGCTTGATGCCCTCCTCTTCAAGAAATCCTTCAATTTGTGAGTTCTTGAACTCCGTCCCATTATCGTTTCTAATTTTCTTGATTCTCAATCCGAACACATTTTGAGCCCGTCTCAAGAATCCTTTTAAAGTGTCTTGGGTTTGTGATTTTTCCTGCAAAAAGAACACCCAAGTGAAGCGAGAATAATCATCCACAATAACTAGAGATTACTTACTCCCGCCGATGCTTATGTAAGTGACCGAGCCAAATAGGTCCGTGTGGAGTAGCTCGAGCGGCCTTTCAATCATCATTATGTTCTTGTGTGGATGATGGACTCCAACTTGCTTCCCTGCTTGGCATGCGCTAGAAATCCTGTCTTTCTCAAAATGAACATTTGTTAGTCCTAAATGTACTCTCCCTTTAGAAGCTTATGAAGATTCTTCATCCCAACATGAGCAAGTCGGCAATGCCAGAGCCAGCCCATATTTGTCTTAGCAATTAAGCAAGTGTCTAGTTTAGCTTTATTATCATTAAAATCAACTAAATATAGCTGACCGTCTAATACACCCTTAAATGCTATTGAATCATCACTTCTTCTAAAGATAGTAACACCAACATCAGTAAATAGACAGTTGTAGCCCATTTTGCATAATTGAGAAACAGAAAGCAAATTGTAATCTAAAGAATCTACAAGAAAAACATTTGAACTGGAATGGTTAGGAGATATAGAAATTTTACCCAAACCTTTGATCAAACCTTGATTTCCATCCCCGAATGTGATAGCTTTTTGGGGATCTTCATTTTTTCATAGGAGGAGAACATTCTTTTCTCCCCTGTCATGTGGTTTGTGCACCCGCTATCGATTATCCAACTTGATCCACCGGATGCATAAACCTACAAAACAGATTTAGGCCTTGTTCTTAGGTACCCAAACGGTCTTGGGTCCTTTGACATTAGAAACAAGCACCTTGGGTACCCAAACACAAGTCTTGGGACTCTTGTGTTTGCCCCAACATATTTGGCAACTATCTTGCCTGATTTGTTAGTTAAAACATAAGAAGCATCAAAAGTTTTAAACGAAATATTATGTTCATTTGATGCAGTAGGAATTTTCTTCTTAGGCATTTTAATATGAGTGGTATGCCTAGAACTAGAAGCCTCATTCTTGTACATGAAAGCATGATAAGAAACAGTATGAGGTTTTCTAGCATGAGTCTTCCTAATCTTATGTTTGAGATAGTTTACAGGATATAAGATGTAACCCTCACTATCCTGAACCATAGGAGCCTTACCCCTTAACAAAATTATACAGTTTCTTAGGGGCATTAAGCTTGACATTGTTTTGGTTCCCTTGTTGGAACCCAATGCCATTCTTAATGCCAGGGCGTCTCCCATTATAAAGCATGCTTTTAGCAAATTTAAACTTTTCATTTTCTAGTTCATGCTCGGTAATTTTAGCAGTTAATATAGCTATGTGATCATTTTTTGTTTAATCATGTCAAGTTGATCATCAATAGCTTCAACATTAACATCTCTACATCTAGTACAAATAGCAACATGTTCAACAGTAGATGTAGAGGGTTTGCAAGCATTCAATTCTTCTATCTTAGCATTTTACACGACATTTTCATTTCTAAGATAGAAAATAGAATCATTGCAAACATTCAAATTTTCAATCTTAGAAACTAAATTATCATTCTCAGTTCTAAGACAAGAAATTGAATCATTACACATGCTTAGCTCCTTAGACAAATTTTCACATTTTTCTACTTCTAGAGCATAAGCATTTTTCAATTTAACAAATTTTTTGTTCTCTTTAACAAGGAAGTCCTCTTGGCTTTCCAAGAGATCATCCTTCTCGTTAATGGTTTCTATTAATTCATTTAATTTTTTCTTTTGGTCTATGGTAAGGTTGGCAAAGAGAGAAATTAAATCATTTTCATTATCGCTAGAGCTACCCTCACCACTAGATGTTGTATATTTGCGGGTGGCTCTAGAGTGTACCTTCTTCTTCTTGCCATCCTTAGCCATGAGACACTTATGGCCGATGTTGGGGAAGAGGAGGCCGTTGTTGTCGGTGATGTTGGCGGCGTCCTTATCAAAGGAAGAGTCGGTGGAGCTCTCGTCGGAGTCCCATTCCTGGCACATGTGCGCATCACCGCCCTTCTTCTTGTAGTATCTCTTTTTCTCCTTCTTCTTCCCCTTCTTGTCTTTGTCCCTCACCTTTGGTGCCTGCGCTCCAAACTCAACAATATCCCAAATACTTTCGTGGAGTCACGTTAGAAGGTGCCTCATTTTATCACTCCACATGAAATAATCTTCACCATCAAAATATGGTGGTTTGCATAGGGGTACCGAAAGTAAAAGAGCGCATTTAGGAATGCAGGGATAATAAAGAGGCATCTTACTATACTTCTTGTGCTTGTGGCTCGTCAAATTAGTAGACTCGACGCCGGACGTGGAGGGTGATGAAGAGTCGGTCTCGTAGTAGACCACCTTCTTCATTTTCTTCTTCTTCTTGTCACCCCTCCTAAGTGACTTGACGGAGGAAGAGGATTCCTCCTTTAGCTTGTTGTCGGACTCCCTTGATAGAGTCCTCCCCGAGCCCGTGGGTTTGTCGCCGGTCATGATCTCCCTCTTGGCGTGATCTCCAGACATCACTACGAGTTGGTTAGACTCTTAATGAAGCACTGGCTTTGATACCAATTAAAAGTCGCCTAGAGGGGGGTGAATAGGCGAAACTTGAAATTTATAAACTTAAACACACACTAAAGGCCAGGGGTTAGCGTTAGAATTAAATTCAAGTCCGAAAGATGGTTTCTCTTGCTAGGAGTTGCTCAAAGGATGCAGATGACGTATGGGAGCAAACTCAAATCAATATTAGCAAGGAAACATTAGAGAGAGAGGAAAGAGTGCAAAACAAATCAAGTGAGAATCAAGCGAGTAGACACGGTGATTTGTTTTACCGAGGTTCGGTTCCAAAAAACCTAGTCCCCATTGAGGAGGCCACAAAGGTCAGGTCTATTCTAACCCTTTCCCTCTCTCAATCGGTCACTTAGACCAAGTGAGCCTTCTCTTAATCACACGGGTCACTAACACCCCGCAAGGACCACCACACACTTGGTGTCTCTTGCTTAGCTTACAAAGCACTTGTGAATAAGAATTAAAAAGAAAGAAGGCTAATCCAAGCGACAAGAGAAACAAAA
This sequence comes from Zea luxurians, assembly GCA_029449295.1. Taxonomy (NCBI): domain Eukaryota; kingdom Viridiplantae; phylum Streptophyta; class Magnoliopsida; order Poales; family Poaceae; genus Zea; species Zea luxurians. Next base: position 1,792,029 of record JAOPSE010000082.1, on the reverse strand, counting down.
GAACACAAGTGATCCTCTCACAAGCCCTAATGCACTAGAATTGATTTTGGGGCTTTGAGTGAATTGATTGCTCTGATTGTGTCTTGGAGTGTTGGGTTTTTGTTCTTGCAATGAATGAAGATTTCAGAAGGCTTGGATGGGAGTGAATGAGGTGGTTGGGAGGTATTTATAGCCTCCCAACCACTTCTAGCCGTTGGATGAATTCTGCTGGCGATGGGCGCACTGGACAGTCCGGTGCGCCACCAGATAGTCACTGTGCATTGTCCGGTGCGCGCCACGTCAGCACAACCGTTAGGATTCGTAGCTGGTCGACCATTGGAGCCTTTGTCATCTTGCTGCACCGGACAGTCCGGTGCCACACCGAACGGTCCGGTGCCCTCTGACTTCTGCGCGGCACTGTTCACTCTACATAGTCGACCGTTGGCACGCAAGGAGCTGTTGCTCCGCTGTCTCACCGGATAGTCCGGTGGCACACCGGACAGTCTGGTGAATTATAGTGGAGCGCGCCTCTGGATTCTCGAGAGTGGCCTATTTGAAGTTGTACGGTCCTAGTACACCGGACACTGTCCGGTGGCACACCGGACAGTCTAGTGCGCCAAAAACCAGCACACTCAAGTCCTTTTGCTCCATTTAAATTGTGTCCCCTAACTGAATTCTTTCTTGGTTTGTGTTGAACCTTATGCACCTGTAATAGATGATATCTAGACAAACTAGTTAGTCCATGTGTTTGTGTTGATCATCAACCACCAAAACTAGTTATAGGAAATGGTTAGCCCGATTTCCCTTTCAAATTTTTTTATTTTCCTTAACGAGCAAGTCCTCTTGGCATTCCAAGAGATTATCCTTCTCGTTATGGTTTCTATTAATTCATTTAATTTTTTTTCTTTTGGTCCATGGTAAGGTTGGTAAAGAGAGAAATTAAATCATCATTATCATCACTAGAGTTACCCTCATCCTCAGATGTAGTGTATTTGGGGGTATCTCTAGAATGTACCTTCTTCTTCTTGCCGTCCTTAGCCATAAGACACTTGTGGCCGACGTTTGGGAAGAGGAGGCCTTTGTTGATGGCGATGTTTGCGACGTCCTCGTCGGAGGAGGAGTCGGTGGAGCTCTCATCGGAGTCCCATTCCTGCCCCATGGCGCCTCGCCACCCTTCTTCTTGTAGTACCTTTTCTTCTCCATCTTTTTCTTCCCCTTCTTGTCGTCGTCCCTGTCACAGTCACTTGTATATGGACATTTAGCAATAAATTGACTGGACTTACCACACTTGTAGCACACCCTTTGGAATGGGGCTTGTAGTCCTTCCCCTTCCTTTGCTTGAGGATTTTTCGAAAGCTCTTAATGATAAGAGCCATCTCCTCGTTGTTGAGCTTGGAGGCATCAATTGGGAGTCTATTTGGTGTAGACTCATCTTTCTTCTCTTGCGTTGCTTTGAATGCAACGGGTTGCACCTCGGGTGTGGAGGTGGTGCCTTGCTCCAAGTTGACAATGTGTTTGGAGTCTTTGATCATAAGTTCAAAGCTCACAAACTTGCCAATTACTTCCTCGAGAGACATTTGTTTATATCTAGGGTCTCCACAGATTAGTTGTACTTGAGTGGGATTATGAAAAACAAGTGTTCTAAGAATAACCTTGACCATCTCATGGTCATCCCACTTGGTGCTCCTGAGGTTGCGCACTTGGTTGACCATCGTCTTGAGCCGGTTGTACATTGCTTGTGGCTCCTCTCCCTTGTTGAGGATGAATCAACCGAGTTTTCCCTCGATCGTCTCTTGCTTGGTGATCTTGGTCACCTTGTCCCCTTCGTGCGCCATTTTGAGGACGTCCCAAATTTCTTTGGCATTTTTTAACCCCTGTACCTTATTGTACTCCTCTCGACACAAGGAAGCGAGGAGTATATAAGTTGCTTGGGAATTAAAATGCCTAATTTGGGTGGCCTCGTCCGAGTCATAGTCCTCGTCGCCCATCGTTGGTTCCTGCGCTCCAAACTCAACAATATCCCATATGCTTTCTTGGAGTGAGGTTAGATTATGCCTCATTTTATCACTCAACATACAATAATCTTCACCATCAAAATATGGTGGTTTGCCTAGGGGTACCGAAAGTAGAGGAGCACGCTTTGGAATGCGAGGATAGCGAAGAGGCATCTTACTATACTTCTTACGCTCGTGGTGCTTCGAAGTTGTAGACTCGGCGCCGGATGTGGAAGGTGATGAAGGGTCGGTCTCGTAGTAGACCACCTTCTTCATTTTCTTTTTCTTCTTGTCGCCCTTCCTTTGTGACTTGATGGAGGAAGAGGATTCCTCCTTGTATTTGTCGCCGGACTCCCTTGATAGAGTCCTTCCCGAGCCTATGGCCTTGGCGCCAGTGACAATCTTCCTCTTGGTGTGATCTCTAGATTTCACTTTGAGTTTGTTAGACTCTTAATGAAGCACTGGCTTTGATACCAATTAAAAGTTGCCTAGAGGGGGCATGAATAGGCGAAACCTAAAATTTATGAACTTAAACTTACACTAAGGCCGAGATTAGTGTTAGAGTTAAATCGGAGTGCGGAAGATTGTTTCTCTTGCTATGAGTTGCTCAAACTGATGCGGATATCTTTGGGAGCAAACTCAAAACAATATTAGCAAGGAAACTTTGGAGAGAGGAAAGAGGGAAAATAAATCAAATGGAGATCAACACAAATGAACACGGTGATTTGTTTTACCGAGGTTCGGTTCCAAAGAACCTAGTCCCCGTTGAGGAGGCCACAAAGGCCGGGTCTATTTCAACCCTTTCCCTCTCTCAATCGTTCACTTAGACCGGTTGAGGCTTCTCCTTAATCACTTGGGTCACTAAGACCCCACAAGGACCACCACACACTTAGGTGTCTCTTGCTAGCTTTACAAAGTACTTAGAGAAATAAAAATGGAAGGAGAAAGCAATCCAAGCAACAAGAGCAACAAATGAATGCAAAACTCCCTCTCAAGTCACTAAGTGGTTGAGTTGATTTTGAGACTTGGAGAGGATTTGATCTTTGGAATGTGTCTTGGAGTGAATGCTATTGCTCTTGTATTATTGAATAGGAACCTTAGAAAACTTGGATGCCATTGAAGGAGGTGGTTAGGGGGTATTTATAGCCACCAACCACTTGGCTATTTTTGCTGGCGATGGGCACACCGGACAGGTACTGTTCACTGTCCGATGAGTGACACATCAGCATGCCCATTGGGGTTTGGAGCAGTTGACCGTTGAAGTCTTCTGTCCTGTAGCTACACCGGATAGTCCGGTGGCACACTAGACATGTTCGGTGTGATCTGAATCTCTACTCTGACTTCTAACTTGCACTGTTCCCTGTTGCAGTCGACCGTTGACACTAGGTTTCCGTTGCTCGGTTGGCTCACCGGACATGTCCGGTGCACATCGGACAGTTCGGTGACTTATAGCGGAGCGCACCCTGAGAAAACCCGAGAGTGGCAAGTTTGCTTGGTGCTCGGCCTGGTGCACCGGACACTATCTGGTGTACACCGGACACTGTCCGGTGCGCCATTGGCAGCACACTCTCAAGTCTTTGCTCCAAATTAATTTGAGTCGCCAACTTAATTTCTTTCTTGGTTTGTGTTGAACCTTATGCACCTGAGATAAAAGACATCTTGGCAAACTAATTAGTCCACATGGTTTGTGATGAACGTCAACCACCAAAATCGATTATAGGAAATGATTAAGCCTATTTCCCTTTCAAGGTGGTGTCGTGAAGTCTAGCTACGACATCTGCACCAGTCCTAGGGGTGCACCTCACTAGCTATGAACCTCCTATCTCCTCCTAGCTCTGCACATTTCCTCGGTACCTTTCTCTAGGTACGTAGCGCCTCCTCGTCTGCTATGTGATTGTTGGTCCCTCATGACATGTAGGCTAGCTACATGAAAATAAATTATGTAACTATGTATCATATAATAGTACCTGGTGCAGCCAAAGAGGGTCCCACACCCATATCTAGAGGTGTAGCCCAAGAGGGTCCCGTGCCTTAACCTATGTTGTAGAAAGCTGCTAGACGAGGCGTGTAGGTGGGAAGTACCGTAAAATTGGTCAATGTAGGTGGAACTGTGGAAGTAGCAGCGAAGCGAACAAAGTGGAACAGTGGTCGCGTCACAGGTTCGATGGCTGGCATGTTGTAAGAATGACCAATCGGCGCAGAGCTGGACGATGATGCGAGAGTTGGAACTCGCTAACTCGCGGTCAGCCAAGCTCAAACAGTAAAAGAATAGGAAACAATTTGATGCCGTTTAACACATAGTATTAGGGTAACAATGTTTTTCTCTATCCCCCATAATGTTGCAGTACAAGGGTATTTATAGGTAACGGTGGGTCGGCCCTGCCCCGTCAAAGACAATTGTACCCTTGGTTACCTACGTTATCCCCGGAATATTCCCTCGCAAGGGGTTACAGCGGGTCATTACAACATAATTAATTACAAATATTGGCTGATCCGCTAATAGCCCTACCTGCGTAGCGGCCTGCGAGCTAGATCTCACAACATGGGCCGACTACACATGGCCCCCCTATTACAATTGGCGCTAGGTCACAGCGTATGGTCTTCGCAGTCTAGATCCTCTGCCGACGGAATTCTCGATGGTCTTCGCTCTGGCCCGTCCTGGTGAAAGGGGTACCCGAGTCTTCGCCCAGACTCTTCATGTTCTTCGAAGCACGGTTGCTCTTCAGGCCTTCGCGCCCTCCAGTCCTTGACCCTTCGTCATTGTGGTTTTCTAAGCGAGGGCATTGCACCTTCGCCCTAATATTTGCCCTCCAAAGAACCAATTCGACTAAGTCAGCTGGTGCCAAAGTTTGTTGTAAAATGACGAAAATGCTGCCCTCGCTCGAAGAGGTCCTGCCGATTGGTAAGAACGACCAATCAACAGAAAGCTTGATGATGATGCGAGGTACTAGGGAACTAGCACGATGTCATCACGACGCCTAAACCTGCCGAGAAGGTCTCTCAAGGTCTTGTAAGTCTGCTGGTGTGGGTACATCGTCATGTGCATGGTGTTAGACTGTGTTCAACGGTTACTGCTGGCCTCCCCCTCCCCTAGCACTGTTCATGTTTTAGCGGCTACAGTGCCCCCACGCGTTCACCGGCGTCCTCCTCCTCGTCCTCTCCTGTAGCGATTCGTTCTCTCTCAAACTACATGGAGGGGCACTCTACGCCGCTTTCCCCAAGGTGCGTAGCTCCCTTCGCCCGCACGAACGCGGGTGCAGAAGACTCCGAGCCGACTGTTGGAGGCGACCGAGCTCCAGCGTTTGTGCTGTTGGAAAAGGCACCCGGCGAGCTGCCTTCTCCCGCGATTGCGTTTTCCTGCGTCGGGTGGCATCCACCGGTGGGGGACCTTGACGGGGCTTCGTCGTCCCGCTTTGGCGACCCACTTGCCGACAGATCCCTGCAAAGTGACCAGGTTCGAAGACACCACCGCCGTTGTTCTCCGTTAGCTGGCACGTCGTCTACGAGCTCTCGTCCAAAGGGAGGTCATCGATCCGGGCATAGATCTACCTTGAGCCGATCTGCTTCCTTTGATCTGCAAGCTCCAAGGTACGATTCATGTCTTCTCCATTGTCTGGACCTCTGATTCAATCCCTTTCCCAAATATACGTCCCTTAGATTTAGACTAGGGTTTAGGTGTTTTTGAACTGCTTTCATAGTTAGGGTTTAGGTGTTCTTGAACTGCTTTGATAGTTAGGGTTTGCCATCGTGTAATAAGGTTTGTCCGAACCATGGTACTCGGATCTCAGATTGGGCCAATGTGTTGGTGGATTTCATCCCAAATTTGATTGGATTTCCGATAACTCTACGGATCCATAGGTTCCTTCACCATGTTGGCCGGTAGTGTAGGTCTGTGTATCATTTTCAATAACTGAACCTACAATTTGCAGTAGTGTTTGCTTACAAGAGTAACCATTGCATGAAACTAACGAACAACTTTACTTATTATGCAGCTTCAAAACTTTAGATGATTATTTGACGTCCACTTCAAGTAATTGAAGTTCTATTTCCTTTTTCGCTTTTCTTCATTGTTTGTAATCAATTTCATAAGTCTAGTTTCCATGGATGCTGTCTGTGCTTTCATGTTTGTAGTGTAATTCTAGTTTACTATATGTAATCAACAGATTTGCCTACCAACAGTTGAAGTGTTTATAAAATGTGTATCATTATTTTGCATTCTTCTTCCACAATAAATTTTGGCCCAACATTTTATACATGTTACCCACACTTTCTGTGCTATGGTAGCTGCCATGACCACTTACATTTCACGAATTAGTAACAACAGTGGGCCTAATTTTTTCATGTATGCACCTTGTCTAGCCAAGGAGATACTGCCTGAGGATAGGATTCAAGATGAGCAGCCATGATGCCAAAGTGCTGCAAAACTTGGTCCTCACTCTTGCATCCTCAATGGAAACTGGTGCATTCAATATTAGAAGCTTTCTAGAAGAGGCTTTCATGCATTTGGGTGACGAGCATTACCTTCTCAATGCTCTCCTTGCAATCCAAAAAGAGGTAGACCTCATGGAGCAGGATGCACTAGAGAGCAAAGCAAGGTCAGACCTAGAGAAGGAGAGGATGGAGGAAGAAATAAAAGTACTGGAGCAAGTGAACCCAATGGCCCAAAATCCTTTCACCCCCCTTCCTCACTAGAATTGTATGAGGTAGTGACAATGACTCGTACGACTCTGACAGGTCCACTAGGTATAGCATTTGGAACCTGTAAATGTGGTACCTAGTAGAGTCTTAGTGCTAGTATTGCATCCAAATAAATAAAAACTTATGTGTGATGTCTGTGATGTATGGGTTGCCGATGTAGGACATGTGGGATGTATGTTAATGTTCCTTTTGTATGAACCTTTTATGGAATGCATGAACATTGCTATCTTTTAGAAAAAGTGTGTTTTCTGTTTTCCAATTCATTGATTCCTGTATTTAATTCCCAGAATGGCTGAGAACAACCGAAACTCACATATTCGACCTCCTGGTGCCGGCCCCAGTTCAGGTAACCACATTTTCCCACCACCCATGTGGGATCCTCAGTTCTAGCAGGGCCAAGGATTAGACCAAACCCATCCTGCTACTATGAGTGGTAGTACAAGCCACATGAGCAATCCTACCTAGCCCTAGGGACCTAATGACACATCTTCATTTCCCTTCCGCAATCAATGGAACCCATATTTTGCTATGATGAATCTAGGTGGTCCAGCACCACAGACATCCTTGGGTCAAGGCCAGATGGTACCACCTAGTCCATTTCCCCAGGTTTATACCCATGTGACAAACACGACTGACCCTATAAATTTGGAATCAGAAGCAGAGCACAGTGTCCAGGAAGTAAATAGCCCTACCAAACCTTCGGACACACCTAGGACAGGTAGGAGGACAAAGGAATAGAACTTCAAACTTGATGAGGACATTTTGCTTTGCAAAACTAGGCTAGAGATTAGTAATGACCCACTAATTAGCATAGGGCAAAGAAGGAGGGTCTATAGGCTAGAATTGAGAAAAGGTACAACAAACTTAGAGGGGAGTTTCCAATGAGACTAAATAGGGCTTTGAGCAGCAGATGAGACAAAATAAGGGCTGAAACAGGCAAATATGCTGGGTTCTACGCAAGAGTTCTAAGGGAAAATCAGAGTGGCCTAACAGACAACGACAAGGTAAAATAACTGCCTTTGTAATACATAAGTATGAATATGGTTTCATGTGTACTAAAGTTTATTCATGATCTCACATGTTTTTCCAATCCATTTGTAGACTTCCAAGGCTACAACTCTATATGCTACCGCACACAAAAAACCTTTTCATTTCATGCATTGCTGGACGTGCCTGAAAAATGAACCGAAATGGGATTCTATGGTTCATGGAAGCCCCTGGAGAGGCAATGCGGGGATGGAGCCTGTTGGTAGTGGTACACCTTCAGGTTCTGTTAATGATATGGACAATGACGAACCAGGTATAAAAGGTAAAAGGCCATTGGGTCACGACTCCACGAAAGCATCAAGGAAGAAGGCAATGTCCAGTTCCTCCCAGTCTACTGACTACCTTTCAAGAATTCATGAGATTCAAATAGCACGATTGAAGCAAAGTGAAGAAAAATCAGATAAGAAACAGCAGAACATTGAGTTGTTGAAGGAAGTTGAACTGAAAAAGTTGGAGGTCCAATCCAAGGAAATAGAAATGCAGCAAACCAAAATGATGATTGAAGACAGAATCCGAAAGGATGCAGAGCTGAAGGAACTACTAGCAATGGATATGGATGTATTACCAGAGGATGTGTCACACCCGGCTTTAAGGAACAAAGCCAGGTGCATCTCATACATGCGCCAAGAAGACAACATATATAATAACAGAGTGTATAGAGATAAATGTCACTAAACATCAGAGTATTTATTACATAGCGGAAGACTTATTACAAAGTAAAAGAATAAATATAAAACGAACTAAGGATCGTCGGCGCCAATGTCAACTGAGAAACGCCACCAAGATCAAGTCAAATGCCTCAGTGTTAGGCGGCTCCTCTTCGACCACCTATTCTTCTCCTGTGGGGGGGGGGTGTGAGACAGCAAGAGTGAGCTCACATACATTCATAGCTCAACAAGTCGTGGGGAATAATGTGGCATGAACTCACCAAAGGTGGGAGTTCATGTAGGGTAAGGCTGATCAATGAAATAAAGGCCGAAGCTGAGCATTGCTTTTATAAGTTGGTCAAATTTTATTAGCAATTACTAAGTGTAAGTAAATACCGAACCTTAATAATAACAAAGAAAAGTAATAATAAAATAATCCCAAATGCGATGCAAATGTCAAATTGAATTTAAGTTCCATAATTAATCATGTGAGGGTCCGAGCCGCTCATGACCGTGAGCCCGACTAGTATACTAGTTTTACACTCTGCAGAGGTTGAGCATCTTTACCCACAAGTCATGTTACCCATTTGCCAAGAGACGGCCAATCCCATACACCTCTACCGAGGAGGCGAGGTAGGGTAACACTACGAGGCCTTTACAAAGTTCCACTAGCTTCAGAAATCCCGCTACAGTTTATAGGAAGCTCCAGTGCAGGAATCCCTCGCCTGACCGCCATCGCAGCAAAATCAACCCAAGGACCTCCCTACACTGACCACTCCCCTACTGCCCTTGCCCCTTTCGGGTAAGGAAGACCTCCACTAGCTTTCCTAGTTAATCAGCCAAGGGCGTCCCATTAAACCCTTGTGGTAGCACTGTTTTCCCGGGTGGTCGCTCCATGTTCCCATTAATTTAATGATCTTAACATGAACAATAATAATAACAAGATAATAAAAGAGTAATCATGAATGTTGTATCTCCATACCCAATCCACATAAAGCAATAGCAGGTACTACCCAAAAATATTTCAAGGGTGAACAAGGTATAAAGATAACCAAAACTAGGGTAACCTAAAGGATCCCATCAAAATTAACCTATGCAGATCATTAAAATTAATAAGAACATGCCTGGGAAAAAGTAAGTGATCAAGGGCACAACTTGCCTTCAATGAGCTCCTGCTCAGCTACTTCTACTTGCTGTACCTCAGAATCCACAGTGGCTTGCTCGTCTACTCGCATCAGCACAATACATACATAGTATAGCAAAAATTAACATTGCACCAAACATGTAAATAAAATACACAGTAAAAATCTATACATTAAAGTGAGATCATTGGAACTGGAACCATTAAATTTGGAGTTATAGATTTCAAGTTATGAATTTCCTAAGATTTAATGTGCTTGAAATAGGATTAAATGATAAATTAATTTTCTTACTGCTTTCATGCCAAAACAGAGACACTAAATGATAGAGAATAATATTACAAAATTTTAGAAATTGGAATGGTTCAATTTGGAGCTAGAATGAATTTTCTATGCAATAAACAAGTTTTAGGAATTCTTTTTATATTAAAAATCAATTTCTTTATTTATTTACCTATTTTATATATTCTCTGGACTGGGCCTCAATTTTCAGAGAAGGCAGGGGTCTCGGGCGCAAGTTTACCGAGACACAGTGAATAGGACTGTGGGTGGTGGGTTGTTTTCGTGATTCTGCGGGGGCTTTTCTGCAAAACGTAGATGGCGAAGGGGTATCGTGGGATGTCAGGATGTGAGACCTGCCTACATCGCGAAGAGAAAAGGTTTAGTCGAGTACTTCATCAAAAATCCTGTCTGAAGACTTGTAGTGTTAAAACATTTGTTGTCATCCTAGTTTCGGCGTAATGTGGTCGGTTGTATTCGAACAAGGGTCATTTGCAGTTTTTTGAACAGTTGCTTGATTGTTTGAGAACAGTAGCTTGCTTGCTGAACATTTGTTCGTGCACTTTATTGATTCTCAGAATAAGGTTCATTGACGAGGTCACCGATTGCAAACATGTGCACTTCATTTCCAGCAGATTCATTACATGATCTACTAACCATGACTACATTGCTCTAGACCTTGATACATGCCCAACACTTGCATAACTAGTACTAAACAAATAGTTAACTAAACAAGTACAACACACATAACTTTAGAACTTAAGTTCGAGAAAGCCCTTCAACCCATGGACCCTCGCTGTGCCCACAGGTGTTCGATCAGGTTGTGTTGCAAAGACAAGTAGGTGGCCTAACAATTGATGTCCTGCTCGGGATCGTTCGGTAATTCAGAGTGGATACGATTGTTAAGCCACTCGTTCTGGACCTCAGGAATATTATTACAAACTTCAGGGAGACCAGTGGGCCCAATGAAATCCACATTTCCTGCACCATCTCCTTCGTCCTCGACAATCATGTTGTGCATAATAATGCAAGAAGTCATCATCTCTGCGAGGTGATTTCGATCCCAACCATAAGCTGGGCCACGAAGAACTGCCCACCTCGCCTGCAAAACTCCAAATGCTCACTCTATATCCTTTCGACAACTCTCTTGCTTGGTTGTGAAGTGAACCTTTTTTCCTCAAATGCGTGACGAATTGCTTTAACAAAGGTTGTCCAATTTGGATATATGCCATCCACGAAGTAGTATCCAAATTTGTACGTGGTACCATTAATAGTGAAGTGCACTGGTGGCATGGTATCATTACGTAACGGATCAAATACAGGTGAGCGATGCAGCACGTTCAGATCATTGTTAGTACCAGGCATTCCGAAAAAGGCATGCCAAATCCATAGGTCATACCCAGCGACTGCCTCTAGTATCATTGTTGGCCTCGAATTGCGCCCACAAAACTGTCCCCGCCATGCAGTAGGACATTTGCGCCATTCCCAATGCATACAATCGATGGAGCCTAGCATGCCCGGAAACCCCCTGTCGGCGTTTACACTAAGTATGGGAGCGATGTCTTCATGGTTAGGGATACAGAGGTATCGTTTGCTAAAGCAGGATATGATTGCGTGACAGAAACAGATCAGACAGTCCCGAGCCGTAGTCTGGCCAATCTATATGTACTCATCGACCGCATTGGTTGGTAACCCGTAAGCTAGGATACGCAAAGCAGCACATACTTTTTGCAATGGACCGAGCCCCGCTAAACCAGTTGCATCACATCGAATAGTGAAAAAATCGTCTTCTCGCTGAACGACCCAAAGGATACGTAGAAACAAAGGACGATGCATCCGAAACCTGAAAACCAAAGCAAAGCAAATAAGAACAAAACAAACCTCGAAAGCAAAGTCAAAGCATTACTTACGAAATATACCTTCGACGAAAAACATGTGGTGGATAGACTGGATTAGGTCCGAAGTAGTGGTGCTTGATGAGATTTTCTCCAGCAGCGTGGTCCCTATGGATAACTCGGCGAGGCAATGAAGAGCGCCTACGCCGCGTGCTCAAGCCTCCTATACCAAGTTGCTCAACATGTTGACAAAGCAACAAGTTATCGATCTCTTCGTCTGAATCATCGGATGACGAAGACAACACTAGGCTTTTGAGTGAGTCCATGACGAGCTCAAAGAACATTAGGTACTAGGTACAATAGATGGAATGCCTGCTGGTACAGAAGAGAGAAGTATGGAGATGAGTATACCATGGGCGCAGGGTACCTTTTTTATAGATGCCTTAGGCGTGTCAAGGAAGCCAGGATGTCGTGGCGTGTCGTAGAAGCCAGTCGTGTGGTGGAAGCCACCCGTGTCGTGTACTAGAAGATTGCGAATTTCTTATTATTTCAAATTTTGTTTTGTTCAAATAAATATTAATTAAGCAAAATTTTTTTATTACAATAATTTGCGTCAAATAAATAAAATTTTGAAAAAAACATATAATTACAACGATTTGTTACTAACGTATTTATACTAATTACGAAGTTTGCTAATTAATTGTGTACTATTTTGCGGCCGTGCACTATTCATAGAGCAAATAAAAATAAAACAAAAATTGGAAGGTAGTTGAGTTAGTTGAAGATGAATGTATATAATATTGGTGTGGTGGGGTATAGAGGTTTGATATAGGGGGAACCGCTGTAGAGCGTGGAGATATAGGGGGGAAGAGAACGCTGACATGGCACGTGAGTGGGATATAGGGGGAGAAATTTAGGGAAAACCGCTGAACACAGTCTTATCGTGGTTCTACGCGAGTGTCACATCCATCTATGCAAGCATGTCGTACTAGACAATAAGATATTTTAAATGTAAGTATGTAACAATAGAATAAGAAACGTTTCAGCATTGACACTTACTCCTTTTCTCACCTCTATAATTTTTCTATTCTCTTCTCTTTAATAGGATTTTGGGTTAATTATGTGGGAGATGTATTAATTTTCTTTGGGATAATTAAAACCTAGGAAGATATGAATAATGTTTGCTTCATGCTGAGCTTAGAGTATTCTTTTTGTTTGATGCACATGTTTGAATTATTTGAATTTGAATTATGGTTGGATTTGAATTGAATTTCATAGAGAAAATAAAAAGAAAAAACATTTAGAAATTCAGGAAAAATAGAAAAACTCAATTCAGCCCAAATAGCTCATCTCGGCCCAGTCCAGCCACGCGCGTGCGCCCGCCCTCGCTGACAGCTGGGCCCCGCCTGTCGGCGCCGCGCTTGCGCCCATGCATCCCCGCTCCCCCTCTCCCTCTACCCGGTGGGGCCGACCTTCGTACAAACCGCCACAACTCCCTATGTATGACGGGCATTCCGACCCGAAGTAGTTCCTTATGGGCTACGAGGCGACCGTATCATCATATGGTGGCAACACTGCCGTCATGGCGAAGTCCTTCGTCATGGTAGCCAGGAGTGTGGCTCAAACGTGGTATTCTTCCCTTCGGCCAAGAACAATCATGTCATGGTAAAAGTTGAAGGACATGTTGGTAACCAGCTTCTAGGGTTTCCAGACGAAGCCAGTGACTGCTCAAGCTCTGTTCCAATGCACACAGGACCATGAGGAATACTTGCACGTGTATGTCCGAAGGTTTTTGCGTCTCAGAGCTCAGGCGCCAACGGTGCCAAATGAGATTGTTATTGAGGCCATGGTCAAGGGGCTTCGATAAGGACCAATAGCGCAGTATTTTACCAGGAAGCCCCCACAAACTTTAGAGAAGCTTCTACAGAAGATGGACGAGTACATCAGGGTCAACAATGACTTTCGGCAGAGAAGGGAAGAAGCCTACAGATACTCTGAGATGACTAGGGGCTTCGGAGGAAGACTTCACCCTAGGCATGTCAGGATGATCCATAATCCTAGCTCAAGCGACGACAGGGGAAATCATACTGTCGGCGTTTCGAGACCGGGGGGGTCCCTCGGGCCGACGAGTGAGTGTCGCCGCGTGCCCCAGCCCAGATGGGTCGAGCGCGGGGGCGAGCGCGAAGGGGGGAAAGGAGCGAGGCGGCCGGAGACCGGCGTGAGAGAGGTGGGAATCCCGCGGCCTTCGTGTTCGTCCCGCGCCCAGGTCGGGTGCGCTTGCAGTAGGGGGTTACAAGCATCCACGCGGGAGAGGGAAGCGAGCGGCCCCAAGAGAGCGCCTGTCTTGTCCTCGTCCCCGCGCGGCCAACCTTCTCTAAGAGGGCCCTGGTCCTTCCTTTTATAGGCGTAAGGAGAGGATCCAGGTGTACAATGGGTGTGTAGGAGAGTGCTACGTGTCTAGCGGGGGAGAGCTAGCGCCCTAAGTACATGCCGATGTGGCAGCCGGAGAGATTTTGGCACCCAGCTGGTGTGATGTCGTGGCCGTCGGAGGAGCGACGGAGCCTGGCGGAGGGACAACTGTCGGAGCGGTTGAGTCCTTGCTGACGTCCTCCTGCTTCCGTAAGAGAGCTGAGAGCCGTCGTCGTCACAGAGCATGCGGGGCGCCATCATTGCCTATCCGGCGGAGCTAGCCAGATGGGACACCGGTCTTGTTCTCTGCGGCCCGAGTCAACTCGGGGTAGGGTGATGATGGCGCTTCCTGTTGACGTGGCTGGCCTGCGCCGTAGGTCGGGCGACGTGGAGGCTCCTCCGAAGCCGAGGTCGAGTCTGTCTTCCATGGCCGAGGCCGAGTCCGAGCCCCTGGGTCGGGCGAGGCGGAGGTCGTTCGGCAGAGGCCAGGGCGGAGTCCGAGCCCTGGGGTCGGGCGAAGCGGAGTTCGTCGTCTTCTGGGGCTGAGCCCGAGTCCGAGCCCTGGGGTCAGGCGAAACGGAGTTCGTCGTCTTCCGGGACTTAGCCCGAGTCCGAGCCCTGGGTCGGGCGGAGCGGAGTTCGTCGTCTTCCGGGACTTAGCCCAAGTCCGAGACCTGGGTCGGGCGGAGCGGAGTTCGCCGTCTTCCGAGACTTAGCCCGAGTCCGAACCCTGGGTCGGGCGGGGCGGAGTTCGCCGTCTTCCGGGACTTAGCCCGAGTCCGAGCCCTGGGTCGGACGGAGCGGAGTTCGCCGTCTTCCGGGACATAGCCCGAGTCCGAGCCCTGGGTCGGGCGGAGCTTCCTATGGTGCCTTTGGCAGGGCCTGACTGCCTATCAGTCTCACTCTGTCAAGCGGCACTGCGGTCGGAGTGGCGCAGGCGGCGCTGTCCTTTTGTCAGGCCGGTCAGTGGAGCGGTGAAGTGACGGCGGTCACTTCGGCTCTGCCGGGGGGCACACGTCAGGACAAAGGTGTCAGGTCACATTTGCATTAAATGCTCCTGCGACTTGGTCGGTCGGTGCGGCGATTTAGTCAGAATTGCTTCTTAGCGAAGGCAGGGCCTCGGGCGAGCCGGAAATATGTCCGCCGTTGGAGGGGGGCCTCGGGCGAGACGGAAATCCTCCAGGGTCGGCTGCCCTTGTCCGAGGCTAGGCTTGGGCGAGGCGTGATCGAGTCGCTCGAATGGACTGATCCCTGACTTAATCGCACCCATCAGGCCTTAGCAGCTTTATGCTGATGGGGGTTACCAGCTGAGAATTTGGAGTCTTGAGGGTACCCCTAATTATGGTCCCCGACAGTAGCCCCCGAGCCTCGAAGGGAGTGTTAGCACTCGCTTGGAGGCTTTCGTCGCACTTTTTTGCAAGGGGACCAGCCTTTCTCGGTTGCATTTTGTTCCGGTGGGTGCGCGCGAGCGCACCCGCCGGGTGTAGCCCCCGAGGCCTCGGAGGAGTGGTTTCACTCCTTCGAGGTCTTAATGCCTCGCGTAATGCTTCGGCTGGTCTGGTTGTTCCCTCATGCGAACTGGCTGTAGCCCGGGTGTACGGTCGGGGCCCAAGCTCTCGGGCTGGTATGTTGACGCTGTCAACGGTTCGGCCGGAGCTAGGTTTGCGAGAGCAGCCCCCGAGCCTCCGCACAGGGCGAGAGGGCGATCAGGGACAAACTCGGCTTTTTTACATATGCCCTTGCGTCGCCTTTCCGCAAGGAGGAGGGGGGGAAAGCGCCATGTTACCCTCGATGGGCGCCGAACATGGTGTCTCCGGTGAGCTGCAAGCGGGTAATCCGAGTGGACGTCCGTGCCCCGTTCGTTAGGGGTCGGTTAGGGGCCCAGAGGCACGGCCAAAAGTACCTGCGGGTGATCTGCCGGACCCGGTCCCCTGGCGACAGGGTCCGAGGGCTCGATGCCTCCCTCTGATGGGATTCCGTTACAAGATCGCTCTCGCTGGTCTCGGAAATGTCCTAGGGTACCTCGGGAGCGCAGCCCGAGCCTTGGTTATGTATCGAACGTACCCCTGGTCATCCCTCGCTCGGCGTCTGAGGCGACTGTGAACCCTTCGGGGGCCAGCCTTCGAACCCCTGATCAGTAATGGGCGCGGAGCCCGAGTAGCCTGAGGCGGCCGTGGAACCCTTCGGGGGGCCGGCCTTCGAACCTCTGACCAGTAGTGGGTGTAGGGCCCACGCGATCTGAGGCGGCTATTGAACCCTTCGGGGGGCCAGCCTTCGAACCTCTGATCAGTAAGGAGGCTCGGAGCCTGGTTCCTTCATGGGGAAGGATCCTTTTCGGGGTATCCCCCTTTCCCGGTCCCTGCTGCAAGAGATAGAGAAAGAGGAAAAAAGGAAAAGGATACGAAATCGAACGACGCGGCGTACCTTTTTTTTTTGTCGCAGTCATTACGGCGGAGGCGAAGCGTCGCCCACTGCTCCTGCCGGAAGCGCCGCCTGTCCCGCCGCGGAGTTAATGCGACAGGGCGAGCGGTTGGCGGGGCGGCCGTTGCGCGTGCGCGAGCCGTTCGAGGAACGGATCACGGGCGCGTTGTCTTCACGCCGTGAGAGGGGGTTCTCTTGCTGCCCCTGGATGGGACGTGAGCTTGGCTGACGACGTGACCGCTGCTCCCGCCCGCCTGCCACCGTCATTACTGCTGGCCCACTTTTGGCCGCATTGACCGCCGCGTCAGGCTGGCGCTGCTGGGTCATGCGCCTGGTCGCCTCGAGTCGCGGTATTGGTTCCGCAATCGAGGAGGCGCGGTGGGGGCGCAAGTGGCGGTGCAGTTGCTTGCATGCAGCATCCGGCGTGCCGGTTGCGTGACGCGTGGGCCTGGGCCTCCATGCTGGCGTGTCGGGAGTCGGAGAAGCACGTCCACTTGGTGCGGTTGCATGCCGCCTGCATGGCTGCCCGCCTCTTTCGCCCATTGGTCTGGGCAAAAGTGGAGGGTCACTTGTAACCGCTGGGCGGTTGTGTGCACCACGCGCGGCGGTTTGGCTTCTTCTGCTCTGAGCCGGTTTGCATGACATGCGGGACCCAGCCCCCGCGCCGCAGGGGAGGGCCTTGGAGCGTGTTGGAGAAGACTCAGCCCGTGACGGTTGGGGGCGCAAGTAGGGAGAGTTGCCTTTAAAAGGAGGGCGACCCCTTCTGGAAGGCGACCATGTCTTCTCGCTCCCTTATGCATCGCGTCTTTCCACCTTCCAAGCCCCCGGATGGGGGATACCCGCCGTCTTTCCGCCTCATCGTTGGAGGAACGCAACTCCGTGGGAGTTGGTACCTTTCAGCCACCGTTCGGCTTCAAGGATTTTCATCAGCCAGCCCGGCTGTACCCCCTCGCCGGCGGTCACCCGAGACGGTGACCACTAGCTCCTGGGTGGGGAGAAGCAAGCCGGGCTGCGATCTTGGTCCCACCCTCAGCTTCAAGGATGTTCATCATCCTCGCTGGGGTGGGTGCCGGGCTGAGCCGGAGCTCTACCTCCCGCGCGGGTTCGCGGGTCACCCTCTCTTGCGGCGTTCGAGGGAGAGGGCGCCCGCTGGCCCAGCGGGCGGCCCGGACTTCGACAACGCGGGGCTGGTCGACGGCGGGCGTCGTCACCCCCAGCGTGTCGAGCTCGTCGGCCTGGCTCCCGGTGGCCCTTTCTGCCGGAAAGCGGCTGCCGTGCCACGTGCACGGGGGGACCGCCCAAGATGTCGCGCGCTGCTAGGGCGGCATTCGTGTTCTGGGGTGGTCCTGCCTTTGCACTGGGACGTCGCCTTCACGCAGAGGCCGGTGCCCCACTCGTCCGGGAGGATTTGAGTGGGGATCTGCCGGAGGGCTGATGGCCCCTGCCGTCGGTGCCGAGGCGGAGGCGGCTCGAGAAGTCCCCGTCGCCGACGGGATCACCGCCACCATCCGTGCTTCGGGCCTCCGGCTCTTTGTACTTGTCCTCGCCCCTCGAGCGTCGGCGTGGGCGAGGGCAAGATTGCAGCAGTGCCCACCCTGAGGCCTGCGCTGCTGCAGTTCGGCCATCCGGAGCGGGGGTCGTTGTCGTCGTAGTCAGAGCGGGCGGCGGCGAGCCGCTCGTCAGTCTTCTGTTGCTCCGCAGGCCCACCCCTATCGAGTGGGGTTGTTCGTACCTGCGGAGGGGGAACCGGAGTTCCGTTTGTAATGGCACTTCGAATGCCAGGGTTTTTTGTTCATTGCGGCTGTCGAGGCCTTAACATGTATGTAATTTTGGCACGGAGCCGTGTTTCTTCCTCATTTTCGAGCACTAAGACTCGCCTGTTGGTTGTCTGAACCGCTTCACCAAGCATGAGTCGCCCCGTGTCAAGGTGACGAGTGAGGTATCCGTATCCCGGAGGCGTAGGAGTCCCTCGGCTCGGTCGGCCTTGTTGTCTGAGGCTCCTCTAGCTCAGTTAAAGGGACCCCTTGGCCGCTCTTCGACGAGCCGAGGCCAGAGGTAGCGATATCAGCATGAACAGAGGCGGAGTTGGCTCGAAAACGAAACCTGGTTGGCCGGAGCCTAGCCGGGTTGTCTGTTAGCGGGACCGACGCCGGAGTCGATCAGCCGAGGCCTCGGGTCGGGCTGGCGCCCTTGGAAGATGGTTGGCCGAGGCCCTAGGGGTAACCGGCCGAGCCGCCTGCTCGGGCCGGATTCCCAGAGAAGTCCCTGGCAGCGATTGTCTGGGCGTGATGATGACGTCGTCCTCTAGAGTGGGGATCCTTGGACCGCGTCGCGGTCCGAGGCTAGGCCGGACCTTGCTGAAGGCGTCGTCGATGCCGAGGGTGTTACTGCCCCCTTCCAGCGTCAAGACCCGAGCCTGTAGGATCAGAGTGTCTTGTAGCGTGTGCCTTCTGCGGCCGCTGAGGCTAGAATATACACACCCTCGCTGTGTTGTAAAGCTGCGTCTCCTTTCCTCTTGTTTCGAGTATCTGGACTTTTTTGTCGGTAACAGGGATGTTTGTGCGAGCGAGAGTTGCTTCTCGCGGAAGGTGACGAGTGAGGTATCTGTATCCCGGAGGCGTGGGAGTCCCTCGGCTCGGTCGGCCTTGCCACTTACGCGCACTTTCACCCGTCCATGAGGCCTCGTCACCGACTCAGTCGAGAAGGCTCGAAGGATCGCTTCGGCAGAAGAGCTTCCGAACATGAAGACTTGTTCGGTCCGCAGAATCACTTTATCCGAACGCGATTTACTTATCACAGAAGGTGATGAGTGAGGTATCCGTATCCCGGAGGCGTAGGAGTCCCTCGGCTCAGTCAGCCTTGGCTGCTTACGTGTACTCCGTCGTTTTCAGGATCCACTTTTCGAAGTAGTCAGAAAGCACGAAAGATATTCTGGCAGAAGAGATCTCTTTTTTTTCTTTTTTTTTCGAGGAAAATTTCAATGCAGAGGGGGTTCCCCCCCTTTTAGCCCCCGAGGGAGGGTCGGGCTTTGCCGAGGCAAGGCCGACCCTTCCTTGATGACTAAACTTTGCGCGGGTGCGAGGTATATGAACAACTTGAAAACATCTTAAGGGTAGAAGCGACGTAGCTGTTGGATGTTCCAAGCGTTGCCGTAGACCTCGCCTTGACTGTTGGCCAGCTTGTACGTTCCGGGCTTCAGAACTTTGGCGATGACGAATGGCCCCTCCCAGGGGGGCGTGAGCTTGTGCCTCCCTCGAGCGTCTTGCCACAGGCGAAGCACCAGGTCGCCCACCTGGAGGTCTCGGGGCCGGACCCCTCGGGCGTGGTAGCGTCGCAGGGACTGCTGGTACCGCGCCGAGTGTAGCAAGGCCTTGTCCCGAGCCTCTTCCAGCTGGTCCAGCGAGTCTTCTCGGCTAGCTTAGTTGCTTTGATCGCTGTAGGCCCTCGTCCTCGGGGAGCCGTACTCCAGGTCAGTGGGCAAGACGGCCTCGGCCCCGTAGACCAGGAAGAACGGCGTGAAACCCGTGGCCCGGCTCGGCGTTGTCCTCAGGCTCCAGACCACCGAGGGGAGTTCCTTCATCCATCGCTTGCCGAACTTGTTGAGGTCGTTGTAGATCCGAGGCTTGAGCCCTTGTAGAATCATGCCGTTGGCACGCTCTACTTGCCCATTCGACATGGGATGAGCCACGGCGGCCCAGTCCACCCGGATGTGGTGATCCTCGCAGAAGTCCAAGAATTTTCTGCCGGTGAACTGGGTACCGTTGTCGGTGATGATGGAGTTCGGGACCCCGAAGCGGTGGATGATGTTGGTGAAGAACGTCATCGCCTGCTCGGACCTGATGCAGTTCAGAGGTCGGACCTCGACCCACTTGGAGAATTTGTCGATGGCGACCAGCAGGTGCGTGTAGCCCCCGGGCGCCTTCTGCAAGGGGCCGACAAGGTCCAGCCCCCACACAGCAAAGGGCCAGGTGATGGGTATCGTCTGCAGAGCCTGAGCGGGCAGGTGGGTTTGCTTCACATAGAATTGACACCCTTCGCAGGTGCGGACAATTCTAGTGGCGTCAGCCACCGCCGTTGGCCAGTAGAAGCCTTGCCGGAAAGCATTCCCGACAAGGGCTCGAGGCGCTGCGTGATGGCCGCAAGCCCCCGAGTGTATCTCTTGCAGGAGTTCCTGACCTTCGGTGACGGAGATGCATCGCTGGAGGATGCCCGAGGGGCTGCGGTGGTAGAGCTCCTTCTCATCGCCCAGCAAGACGAACGACTTGGCGCGTCGCGCTACCCGCCGAGCCTCGGCTCGGTCGAGGGGTAGCTCTCCTTGGCGGAGATATTGCAGGTACAGGGTCTGCCAATTTCGATAAGGCGTGGCCCCGCTCCGCTCCTCCTCGATGCGCAGTGCCTCACCCTCGGAGGCCGAGGGTACCTCGGGTTGAACCGAGGCCGCCTCGGGCCGAGCTGAGGGTGCCTCCGGCTGTGCCGAGGGCACCTCGGGCTGAACCGAGGGCAACTTAGGCTCGGGCGCGTCATCGATCTTGACGGAGGGTTGATGCAGATCCCGGGAGAAGATGTCCAGGGGAACCGTTGTTCGCCCTGAGGCTATTTTTGCCAGCTCGTCCGCAGTCTCGTTGTAGCGCCGAGCGATGTGGTTAAGCTCGAGCCCGTAGAACTTGTCTTCCAGGCGCCGAACCTCATCGCAGTAGGCCTCCATCTTCGGGTCATGGCAGTGGGAGTTCTTCATGACTTGGTCGATGAGAGCTGCGAGTCACCGCGAGCGTCGAGGCGCCTGACCCCTAGCTCGATGGCGATCCGCAACCCGTTGACCAGAGCCTCGTACTCAGCCACATTGTTGGACGCCGGGAAGTGGAGGCGTAGCACATAGCGTAGGTGTTTCCTGAGGGGCGAGATGAAGAGTAGGCCCGCACCGACTCCCGTCTTCATCAGCGACCCGTCGAAAAACATGGTCCAGAGCTCTGGTTGGATCGGAGCCGTCGGTAGCTGGGTGTCGACCCATTCGGCTACGAAGTCCGCCAAGACCTGGGACTTGATGGCCTTCCGAGGGGCGAACGAGATTGTCTCGCCCATGATTTCCACTGCCCACTTTGCAATCCTGCCCGAGGCCTCTCGGCACTGGATGATCTCCCCCAGGGGGAAGGATGACACCACAGTTACCGGATGAGACTCGAAGTAGTGTCGCAACTTCCGCCGCGTCAGGATCACTGCATACAGCAGCTTCTGAACTTGTGGGTAGCGGATCTTGGTTTCGGACAGTACCTCGCTGACGAAGTAAACTGGCCTCTGAACGGGCAATGCATGCCCCTCTTCTTGCCTCTCGACCACAATCGCGGCGCCAACCACCTGGGTGGTCACGGCGACGTAGACCAAGAGGGCTTCTCCGTCAGCTGGGGGCACCAAGATAGGCGCCTTTGTGAGGAGCGCCTTCAGGTTCCCGAGAGCTTCCTCGGCCTCAGGGGTCCAAGTGAAGCGCTCGGCCTTCCTTAAGAGGCGGTACAGAGGCAGGCCTCTTTCGCCGAGGCGTGAGATGAAGCGGCTCAGAGCCGCGAGACATCCCATGACCCTCTGTACGCCCTTTAAGTCCTTTATGGGACCCATGCTGGTGATGGCTGCGATCTTCTCGGGGTTGGCTTCGATGCCCCGCTCAGAGACGATGAACCCCAAGAGCATGCCCCGGGGCACCCCGAAGACACACTTCTCGGGATTGAGCTTGACGCCTTTCGCCTTGAGACATCGGAATGTCACTTCAAGGTCGGAGAGGAGGTCGGAAGCTTTCCTCGTCTTGACTACGATGTCATCGACGTAGGCCTCGACCGTGCGACCGATGTGTTCGCCGAACACATGGTTCATGCACCGCTGGTACGTCGCGCCCGCATTCCTCAAACCGAACGGCATGGTGACATAGCAGTACATGCCGAAGGGCGTGATGAAAGAAATCGCGAGCTGGTCGCACTCTTTCATCCTCATTTGGTGATACCCTGAGTAGGCGTCGAGGAAAGACAGGGCTTCGCACCCAGTAGTGGAATCCATGATTTGATCGATGCGAGGCAGAGGGTAGGGAACCTTAGGACATGCTTTGTTGAGACCAGTGTAGTCTACACACATCCGCCATTTCCCCCCTTTCTTTCTCACAAGCACAGGGTTGGCAAGCCATTCAGGATGGAATACCTCTTTGATGAACCCGACTGCCATTAGCTTGTGGATCTCCTCGCCTATCGCTCTGCGCTTCTCCTCGTCGAATCGGCGCAGAGGCTGCTTGACGGGTCGGGCTCCGGCCTGAATATCCAGTGAGTGCTCGGTGACATCCCTCGCTATGCCGGGCATGTCCGAGGGACTCCACGCGAAGACGTCGGCGTTCGCGCGGAGAAAGTCGACGAGCACTGTTTCCTATTTGGGGTCGAGCCCGGAACCGATCCGGATCTGCTTGGAGGCGTCGCCACTGGGGTCGAGGGGGACGGCCTTAACCGTCTCCACTGGCTCGAAGTTGCCGGCATGACGCTTCACGTCTGACACCTCTTTGGAGAGGCTTTCCAGGTCGGCGATGAGGGCCTCGGACTCGGCGAGGGCCTCGGCGTACTCCACGCACTCCACGTCGCATTCGAACGCGTGTTTGTACGTAGGGCCGACGGTGATGACCCCGTTGGGGCCCGGCATCTTGAGCTTCAGGTAGGTGTAGTTGGGGACGGCCATGAACTTCGCGTAGCATGGCCTCCCTAGTACCGCGTGGTAGGTTCCTCGGAACCCGACCACCTCGAACGTCAGAGTCTCCCTTCGGAAGTTGGAGGGCATTCCGAAGCAGACGGGAAGGTCGAGTCGCCCGAGGGGCTGGACGCGCTTCCCGGGAATGATCCCATGGAAGGGCGCAGCGCCTGCTCGGACGGAGGACAGATCGACGCGCAGGAGCCTGAGGGTCTCGGCGTAGATGATGTTGAGGCTGCTGCCCCCATCCATAAGGACCTTGGTGAGCCTGACGTCGCCAATGACGGGGTCGACGACGAGCGGGTATTTCCCCGGGCTCGGCACGTGGTCGGGGTGATCATCTTGGTCGAAGGTGATGGGCTTGTCGGACCAGTCTAGATAGACCGGCGCCGCCACCTTGACCGAGCAGACCTCCCGGCGCTCTTGCTTGTGGTGCCGGGCCGAGGCATTCGCCGCTTGCCCACCGTAGATCATGAAGCAGTCGCGGACCTCGGGGAACTCTCCTGCTTGGTAATCTTCCTTCTTGTCATCGTCGCGGGCTCTGCCACCCTCCGCGGGTGGCCCGGCCCTGTGGAAGTGGCGCCGAAGCATGACGCACTCCTCAAGGGTGTGCTTGACAGGCCCCTGATGATAGGGGCACGGCTCCTTGAGCATCTTGTCGAAGAGGTTGGCACCTCCGGGGGGCTTCCGAGGGTTCTTGTGCTCGGCGGCGGCGACAAGGTCCGCGTCGGCGGCGTCGCGTTTCGCTTGCGACTTCTTCTTGCCTTTCTTCTTGGCGCCGCGCTGAGTAGACGCCTCGGGAGCATCTTCCGGTGGGCGGCCCTGGGGCTGCTTGTCCTTTCGGAAGATAGCCTCGACCGCCTCCTGGCTAGAGGCGAACTTGGTGGCGATGTCCATCAGCTCGCTCGCCCTGGTGGGGGTCTTGCGACCCAACTTGCTCACCAGGTCGCGGCAGGTGGTGCCGGCAAGGAACGCGCCGATGACATCCGAGTCGGTGATGTTGGGCAGCTCGGTGCGCTGCTTCGAGAATCGCCGGATGTAGTCCCGGAGAGACTCTCCCGGCTGCTGTTGGCAGCTTCAGAGGTCCCAGGAATTCCCGGGGCGCACATACGTGCCCTGGAAATTGCCGGCGAAGGCTTGGACCAGGTCATCCCAGTTGGAGATCTGCCCCGGAGGCAGGTGCTCCAACCAGGCGCGAGCGGTGTCGGAGAGGAACAGGGGGAGGTTGCGGATGATGAGGTTGTCGTCGTCCGTTCCACCCAGCTGGCAGGCCAGGCGGTAGTCCGCGAGCCACAATTCCGGTCTCGTTTCCCCCGAGTACTTTGTGATAGTAGTCGGGGGTCGGAACCGGGTTGGGAACGGTGCCCGCCGGATGGCCCGGCTGAAGGCCTGCGGACCGGGTGGTTCGGGCGAGGGACTCCGATCCTCCCCGCTGTCGTAGCGTCCCCCACGCCTGGGGTGATAGCCTCGGCGCACCCTCTCGTTGAGGTGGGCCCGACGGTCGCGATGATGGTGCTCGTTGCCGAGGTGGCCCGGGGCCGCAGGCGCGGTGTTGCGCGTGCGCCCGGTGTAGACCGAGGCTTCCCGCATGAATCGGGAAGTCGCGGCATGAGGTTCCGAGGGGTATCCTTGCCTTCGGGAGGCAGAGCTCTCGGCCCGTCGGACCACAGCGCCTTCTAGGAGATTCTTGAGCTCTCCTTGGATTTGCCGACCCTCAGTGGTTGATGGCTCCGGCATTGCGCGGAGAAGCATCGCTGCTGCAGCCAGGTTCTGACCGACCCCACTGGATGCGGGTGGCGGCCTAACCCTGACGTCGTTGGCAACGCGGAGCGGGAGACCCTGGGGTAGGTGACGTATTTCTCCGGCCGGGGGTTGGCCCGCCCATGCCTGCCCGACGTCCCGGCGGATCGGCTCAAGCGCTCCTGCTCCCTCGTCGAGCCTGGCCTGCGCCCCGCGGACTTGCTCGAGCTGTGGGTCATGACCCCCCGCCGGAACGGGGACCACAGCTAGCTCCCGCGGGATGTCAGCGCAGGGCACCGGCCTAGGGAGATCACCGTCCTCCGGCATGCCGAGATGATTGCCTTCGGAGGGACCCCCTAGATCGACGTGGAAACATTCGCGGCTTGGGCCGCAGTCCTCGTCGTCGAGGCTGCGGCTACCGTCGGAACAGTCGGAGAGGCCGTAGTCACATGCGGTCATGAAGTCCCGCATGGCACTAGGGTTGCCAAGTATAGAGAAATCCCAACAGATGCTGGGGTCATCGTCTTCCTCGGACCCGGAGGGCCCATAGGTCGAGACGTCCGTCAGCCAGTCCCAAGGCGACCGCATGCGAAACCCCAGAGGGTTTGAACTCGCCTCTACGAGAGTGCCCGCCAAAGCAAGGTCGCTAGGCGGGTTGAGGCTGAATCTAAGTGACGTAGGATGGGAATCGGTCGGTACCTTTTGGTCGATGAACGGCGATGAAGTCACGTCGGGGACTGACTGCACCGTCATCTCAGGTACGAGGGTGACGCCCAGCAAGCCTTCCGCGAGCGTGCTGGCGTCGTCCGCTTGCTCGGGATTGGCGTGTCGCGGGGAGACGGCGCTCGCCTTCGTCTCAAATGCGAGGTCGACGCCCGACGCGCCCCCCGTTGGGGCGCTAGGGACGTCGATTCGCTCGACAGCCGATGAGGCGCGGCCTCCCGCTTGGCCTTGGTTGCCCCGCCTCCTCCTCCATTGGCGGGGGAGAGGACGGGGCGAGCTCGAATGTTGTTCTTCCACCACGCGGGGAAGACGTCGTCGATTCCGCCGCTGGCGGGCGGGCTGTCGGCCGCCATTGTCGTCGTCGCGCGGCGGTGGAAGGAGTATCATGTCGTAGCTGCCGTCGAAGGACATGAACTCAAGACTCCCGAAATGGAGCACCGTCCCGGGTTGGAGAGGTTGTTGGAGACTGCCCATCTGGAGCTTGACGGGAAGCTGTTCGTCAACACGCAGTAGGCCCCTACCTGGCGCGCCAACTATCAACGTTTCGAGACCGGGGGGTCCCTCGGGCCGACGAGTGAGTGTCGCCGTGTGCCCCAGCCCAGATGGGTCGAGCGCGGGGGCGAGCGCGAAGGGGGGAAAGGAGCGAGGCGGCCGGAGACCGGCGTGAGAGAGGTGGGAATCCCGCGGCCTTCGTGTTCGTCCCGCGCCCAGGTCGGGTGCGCTTGCAGTAGGGGGTTACAAGCGTCCACGCGGGAGAGGGAAGCGAGCGGCCCCAAGAGAGCGCCTGTCTTGTCCTCATCCCCGCGCGACCAACCTTCTCTAAGAGGGCCCTGGTCCTTCCTTTTATAGGCGTAAGGAGAGGATCCAGGTGTACAATGGGGGTGTAGCAGAGTGCTACGTGTCTAGCGGGGGAGAGCTAGCGCCCTAAGTACATGCCGATGTGGCAGCCGGAGAGATTTTGGCACCTAGCTGGTGTGATGTCGTGGCCGTCGGAGGAGCGACGGAGCCTGGCGGAGGGACAGCTGTCAGAGCGGTTGAGTCCTTGCTGACGTCCTCCTGCTTCCGTAAGAGAGCTGAGAGCCGTCGTCGTCACAGAGCATGCGGGCGCCATCATTGCCTATCCGGCGGAGCTAGCCAGATGGGACACCGGTCTTGTTCTCTGCGGCCCGAGTCAGCTCGGGGTAGGGTGATGATGGCGCTTCCTGTTGACGTGGCTGGCCTGCGCCCTAGGTTGGGCGACGTGGAGGCTCCTCCGAAGCCGAGGTCGAGTCTGTCTTCCATGGCCGAGGCCGAGTCCGAGCCCCTGGGTCGGGCGAGGCAGAGGTCGTTCGGTAGAGGCCAGGGCAGAGTCCGAGCCCTGGGGTCGGGCGAAGCGGAGTTCGTCGTCTTCTGGGGTTGAGCCCGAGTCCGAGCCCTGGGGTCGGGCGAAGCGGAGTTCGTCGTCTTCCGGGACTTAGCCCGAGTCCGAGCCCTGGGTCGGGCAGAGCGGAGTTCGTCGTCTTCCGGGACTTAGCCCGAGTCCGAGCCCTGGGTCGGGCGGAGCGGAGTTCGCCGTCTTCCGGGACTTAGCCCGAGTCCGAGCCCTGGGTCGCGTGGAGCGGAGTTCGCCGTCTTCCAGGACTTAGCCCGAGTCCGAGCCCTGGGTCGGGCGGAGCGGAGTTCGCCGTCTTCCGGGACTTAGCCCGAGTCCGAGCCCTGGGTCGGGCGGAGCTTCCTATGGTGCCTTTGGCAGGGCCTGACTGCCTGTCAGTCTCACTCTGTCAAGCGGCACTGCGGTCGGAGTGGCGTAGGCGGCGCTGTCCTTTTGTCAGGCCGGTCAGTGGAGCGGTGAAGTGACAGCGGTCACTTCGGCTCTACCGGCGGGCGCGCGTCAGGACAAAGGTGTCAGGTCACGTTTGCATTAAATGCTCCTGCGACTTGGTCGGTCGGTGCGACGATTTAGTCAGAGTTGCTTCTTAGTGAAGGCAGGGCCTCGGGCGAGCCGGAAATATGTCCGCCGTTGGAGGGGGGCCTCGGGCGAGATGGAAATCCTCCGGGGTCGGTTGCCCTTGTCCGAGGCTAGGCTTGGGCGAGGCGTGATCGAGTCGCTCGAATGGACTGATCCCTGACTTAATCGCACCCATCAGGCCTTAGCAGCTTTATGCTGATGGGGGTTACCAGCTGAGAATTAGGAGTCTTGAGGGTACCCCTAATTATGGTCCCCGACACATACTCAAGGGCATCAACATAGCTCCCAATCATCAGGGACACAACAAAACTTTTTCAGACCACCAGCTCCAAGAGGCAAAGGAGGTAGAAGCTTCGGTGGAAGATTCAGTTCCCAACCAAGAAGGTTGTTTTGTCTATTTTGTGAGAAGATAAGGGGCATACAACAAGGACATGCCTAGTCACGATTCAGAAGCAAAAGGAAATAGCTGAGATCGAAGCATGGCAGAATTCGCCGAAGCAGGTCCTGCATACTGCTTCGTGCTGTTCCCCATACATCCTTGAGTATTTGGGCAACCAACAACCCATAGCATCAGTTTCTTCAGCAAGCCAATCACAAGCTGCATGGGCCCCGCTACTACCACCACCACTCATGGATCCAACTTCGTCTCACAATCAATAGCCAGAAGGGCACCGCCAGGTACAACATCAACGTGATGCACGCGAAGCTTCTGAAGCTCAGACAATCAGCAGCACTATACCAGAGTCGAGACACATTTACTAAAGCAATACAGGGGCTCAATAAAAAATTTCATACATACTCAATGTAATCTTTATTTCTCTTGCTTTTATGTTTCTACCCAAAGACAATATAAGAAGGTACAACCTTCGGCCTGTTGTAATAAATCTAGGGTTACACCATCGAGTGTAACAGAAAAGGTGAAAAAGCTCCAAAGTCGTTCCTAAGGGGATGTAGAGCTTAGCTCCAAAGTCATTCCTATGGGGATGCAGAGCTAAAATGCCACCTAAGTAAAAGGTGAAGAAGCTCTAAAGTCATTCATAAGGGGATGCAGAGCTTAGCTCCAAAGTTGTTCCTATGTGGATGCAGAGCTAAAATACCACCTAAGAAAATGGTTAAGAAGCTCCAAAGTCATTCCTAGGGGGATGCAGAGCTTAGCTCCAAAGTCGTTCCTACGGGGATGTCGAACTAAAATACCACCTAAGTAAAAGGTGAAGAGCCTCCAAAGTCGTTACTAAGGGAATGCAGAGTCCTACTTTGTGAAGCAATTATGCATTAACATCAGTTGCATTATATCATCATACCATATTGCATAGCATCGCATCGTTCATCATCTTGCATCATCCAAAACAGTGGAAAAAGAAGGGAAATTTCTCCTTCAAACAAACTGGCTAACCCATAAGTCTATCTTTGATAAAGAGTTATGAAAGGATGTATCAACAATGCAAGATCTATGCCTTCGGCAGAGGTATTTTCATAGAAGATTTATGCCTTCGACAACGGTACTCGTGCAATATCTACAGCAAGACCTTCGAGTCCAATAAGTTGCTTCGGCAAAAAAGTGATTTTTTTCTTTATGAAGCATGAAAAGAAGGGAAGGTGTTTTTTTTGCCTGCAGCTCAAAAACAATACGTATAAAGGTTTCATGCTCCACAAAGAAATATTTTACATCATTAAGTATACATATAGTTGATAATTGTTTCTTACAAAAGAAAATTGCATACAAAAATTCTACAGTTTAAATAAACAAGGTCTAATAAACCTCTTTTAGAACTTTATCAGTAGCTTCGTTTAGAAGCCTATTCACAGCTTCGTCAACAGCTTCGTTAGCTATTCTGATTACATCAAGAGCCCCCTTCATAGCTGGATCGGCCTCAGGGTCATACGGCTTCAGAGGGAGAGAAAGTTTGGCTGCACCATAATATGTGTTTATTAGTTTCGAAGTTAAAACAATTTACGAAGCTAAGTCACGACAAATATACCAATAAGTCGTTCACGCTCTGCAGCTTCTTCAGTTTTCTTTGCCTCTTCCAAAGCAGTATGAGACTTGTTCTCATTTTTTCTAATAGCTTCGTCTGCTATCTCTCTGCCACCTTCCAACCAGACTTTGAAATAAAATTTTCCACTTAGAGCAATGGCTTCGACTGAAGGGTTCTTAATATCACTCGTTGATACCGAGAATTCTGGCTAAATTACAGCCTTTGCATGCTCGCAGCCAGCTTCCTCAAGGAGTGAGACGGCTCCTCAGGCACCAATGAAGGCGTAAAAATCTCCTCTATCACTAAGAATTTCATCAAAAGCTTTGGCTTTGCCACTAATCCATCGGATAACCCCGTCAGGATCACCACAGATAAAGTTTTGCTCCGTAGAGAATGCACCAACTTTAGCAAAACTATTTTTCAACTTATTGCAATATTCCATAGCAACATTGTAGCATTCCTCTTTCGCCTAACAAAGCTCCTCGATATTTTTCTGAACTCTTAACCGTTCAGTATCAGATATTTCGCATTTTGTTTGTTCGGCATTAAAATGTTCAGTCATTTCATCAAGCTTCTTTTCCAATTCTTGCACTTTGGATCTATGCAATCCCACCTGAATAGATAGCACATATTCTAAATCAGCAATACGCTTCGCATCTTTCTCTTGGTTCTTTTCAAACTCCTTCATTTTCCGTTCTGCTTCGGAAAGGCTAGACAGTCTAGATTCGCTAGACTTTAACCTCTCAACCAAGGAGGGCAGGATTTTATCCTTCTCAAGAGCTTCATTCCTTAGTGTTATGACTTCCGAACGTAGGTTTCCAAAATCTACCTAAGTGCTCTCGTCTTCTGCATCCTTCTGAGCCTTTAAAGCTTTGCTAAGAATAAGACCCTGACAAACAAAAAACATACATATAATAATAATAAGAATTACCACAAATCATTCACCGCAAACTTGCCTAACAAAAATCACCAAATGCAAAAATAAAATATACAAACCTTCAAGCTATTATAAGCAAGGCTGTCTGCAAGTTGATCCTTCGACATTGTAGATAGTCCAAGTTCAAGTTATGGATAACCCATGTTATCCATCATCTCCCGACATACATTTATCTCTTTGTTGTCTGGTAGACAGTAAAGGAAGTCATTTTTGTTGTTTCCTCCATATACCAAGGACCCACGAGGGTATTTCAGGTTCTTCGCATAATGTTGTACTTCAGCAATTTCCTATTTTGATGGTTGTTTCCCCGAAGCATGATGAACAATATATTATAAATCATCTTGAGAAGATGCTTCGGGTATAGGCGATGTTGGCTTTTCCGAAAGACTTTCCTTCGCTAGCTCTACTAGCTTAGTTCCCAAAGGTCTAGTTTCAATGTGAATAGGAGAAGCGTTTAGAGCGGTTACTTCTCTTAGATCTTCAATTTTGTCCTTGGGAGCTTCAGTACAAACAGGAGTCGGCATCTTCGAAGATTTTAAAACAGCATCCAAAATACTAGTCATTCTCCTTTTCCTAGGAGTCATTGTTGCAGCAGTTGTTAGCTTCGGCAACCCCGTCGTGGTTGGGGGACTCAATAGTTTCAGATGCTCTTCTGCCTTTGAGCTCTTTGCTTTCATCTCTTCTACCGGACCGACACTAGCTTCGATCGTCACAACAGGAATTGTCTCCAAAGCAAAGGGGATGGCTTTGGCGTGTTCAGCAATCTCCATCTTCTTTGTACCAAGCACTGCAGCTGTCCTCTCTAAAGAATAAGGCTTTGGCCTATGAGTCAAAACCTTAGCTCTCTTTGGCTTAGGCATGGCGGAAAAAGAAGAAGTTGCCATTTTTCTTTTCTACCCTTGTTTTCGGGTAGGAAAGCAGTAATCAAGATAAAAAATCCAATCACATCAAATACTCTGTTTAGTCTCCTTTTGCTGCGAGCGCCGAAGGCAGTGGTCATGACTTCATCCTCTGCCTTCGTATAAGCTCCCAACAGCTCGTCGCTGTTAGCCTCAACAACCTCAAGCCAGTCATCATTTGGCTCATCAAATTGACTTCTATAGCAATAGGTGTATCTTAGATAAACCAGACCACCTTCGCTGGAGCTAGTAGCAGTCTCCTTCGACATCTTCCAGTCATTAACAAGTGGCCACACCTTATAAGAAATATGCTCTTGAACCAAATCCCTGATGGCAATGTAAGTGCACACCATGTTGAAGGCCATCAAACATGCTTGCACTTCGTTCCCACTTGCGATCGATGGCTTCCTGATGCCGAAGCGTGACCATATAGGGCGCTGGATTATACCCCTCAAATCCTCCCTCTTACTCAGATTATTCTTGACATAAAACCATTGCTTCATCCAAGAGCCCAACCATTTCTTTCGAAACGCTGACACATGACACCTCACATCAGATTGGTGCACAAAGCTATAGCATCCGAAGTTGTTATGATACTGCTCTTTCCCAACTGCCTTAGTCTGGTAGGATAATTCATGAATGTTGCAAAAGCACTTGGCATCTGGTTCCAGTCCTTGGCTCCTCATAGCCCAAATAAAAACTCCAACTTTAATTAAAGCTTCGGGAGTAAGCTGATGAAGGTATATCTCAAATGTCTTTAGCACTTCGACCAGCATCTTATGCAAGGGAAAACGAAGCCCAAACCTCATAAAACTTTTAAATACTACCTGTCGGTGTTTCAGACCCGGGGGGTCCCTAGACCGACAAGTGAATTTGTCGCTACGTGCCCCTGCCCAGATGGGTTGGTGCGAGATGGAACACAAGAGGCAGGACAAGCCTTGTATTATCCTGCACCAGGGTGCTCGTAGTAGGGGTTACAAGCACGTCGCGAGAGGGAGAGGGAGCCTGTTCATTCGCTCCTTCCCCCGCGCGAACCCCCCTCTTTTTTCCCTCTCGCGATGTGCTTGTAACCCCTACTACGAGCACCCTAGTGCAGGATAATACAAGGCTTGTCCCGCCTCTTGTGTTCCATCTCGCACCAACCCATCTAGGCAGGGGCACGCGGCGACAAATTCACTCGTCGGTCTAGGGACCCCCTGGGTCCGAAACGCCGACAGTTGGCGCGACAGGTAGGGGCCTGCTGCGTGTTAACGAACGCCTTCCCGTTGAGTTCCAGATGGGGAGGCTTCAGCAATCTCTTCAGCCCGGGATGGTGCTCCGCTTCGGGAGTCTCGAGTTCATGTCCCTCGATGGCAGCTACGACATGGTACTCCTCCCCTCGCAGCGCGACGACAACGACGATCTTCGACTCGCCCGGCGGCGGCGAACTCGGCGACAGCATCTCTCCACGGCAGAAGAGGAGCATTTGGGTTTGCCTCGCCACCCTCCTCACCGCAGGAGGAGGAGACGGGGCAATCGTGGCCAGGCAGGAGGCAGCACCTCATCGGCTGTCGCACCAGAGCGAGTCGACGACGCCGGCGCCCCAGCGGGGGACATGTCGGGCATTGTCCTCGCACCTGAGACGACAACGGGTGTCACTTCCCCGCAATGTGCCAACCCCAAGCGGACTGATGACGCCAGCACCCTCGCAAAGGATCTGCTGGGCGTTACCCTCGTACCTGAGATGACGGTGTGCTCCGCCCTCGACGCGACTTCACCACCGTCCATTGACCAAAAGGTACCGTCCGTATTCCACCCTGTTCCCTTTCGATTCAGCTTCGATCCACCTAGCGACCCCGCTACGGTGAGCGCTTTCGTAAAGGCGTATCCAAACCTTCCGGGGTACCATATGTGGTTGACCTGGGACCGTCTGACAGCCGTCTCAACCTTCGGACCGACGGGTTCCGAGGAAGAGGACGACCCCAACTTCGGTTGGGAATTCTCTAGCCTCAATGACCCCGGTGCCATGCGGGACTTCATGTCCGCATGTGACCACTGCCTCTCCGGTTGTTCTGACGATGGCCACGACCTTGATAACGAGGGTTACGACCAAGTCACAAATGTTTCCACATCGATCAGGGAGATCACAACGAAGGCAACCACCTCGGTATGCCGGAGGTTGATGATCCCCCTAGGCCCGCATCTCGCGTTGACATCCCGCGGGAGCTAGCTGTGGTCCCAGTCCCTACGGGGGGTTGGGACACATAGCTCGAGCAAATCCGTGAGATGCAGGCCCGGGTCAAAGGGGAAGCAGGCCGGCTTGTGCAGCTCCGATAGAACATCGAACAGGAGTGGGCAGGCCTAACACTCGCTGGAGGAGCCTGTCATCGGCCCCGGGACATCCAGTGCCGCATCGTCGGCAATGCTAGGGCAGCACTGCCCCCGGCCATCAGCGGGTCCAGCCAGGACCTAGCTGCAGCGGCGATGCTACTTCGAACCATGCCGGAGCCATCCACCACCGAGGAACGGCGTATCTAGGGCAAACTCAAGGATCTCCTGGAAGGCGCCGCAGTTCGACGAGCCGAGAGCTCCGCCTCCCCAAGGCGAGCTGACCCCTCGGAGCATCACACGACGTCCTCTCGACGCATGCGGGAGGCCTCGGTCCATCCTGAGCGCGCGTGGGTCGAGGCACCCGCCGCCCGGGATTGCCTCAGCAACGAGCATCACCATCGCGACCATCGGGCCTGCCTCGACGAGAAGGTGCGCCGAGACTATCATCCAAGCGTGGGGGACGCTGTGACAGCGAGGAGGATCGGAGCCCCTCGCCTGAGCCACCTGGTCCACGAGTCTTCAGCCGGGCCATACAATGAGCGCCGTTCCCCGCCCGTTTCCGAGCCCCGACTACCATCACCAAGTACTCGGGGGAGACGAGGCCGGAGCTGTGGCTCGCGGACTACCGACTGGCATGCCAATTGGGAGGGGCAGACGATGACAACCTCATCATCCGTAATCTACCCCTTTTCCTCTCCGACGCCGCCCGAGCCTGGCTGGAGCATCTGCCTCCTGCGCAGATCTCTGACTGGGACGATCTGGTCAAGGCTTTCGCGGGAAACTTCCAAGGCACGTACGTGTGCCCTGGGAACTCGTGGGATCTCCGAAGCTGCCGCCAGCAACCAGGGGAGTCCCTCCGAGAGTACATCCGGCGGTTTTCGAAGCAGCGCACCGAGCTACCCAACGTTACCGACTCGGATGTCATTGGGGCTTTCCTTGCCGGCACCACTTGCCGAGACCTGGTGAGCAAACTGGGGCACAAGACTCCCACCAAGGCGAGCGAATTGATGGACGTTGCCACCAAGTTTGCCTCGGGTCAAGAGGCGGTCGAAGCCATCTTTCGGAAGGACAAGCAGCCTCAGGGAGAGCCGAAGAAAGACGCCCCCGAGGCGTCCGCCCAGCGGGGCACGAAGAAGAAGGCCAAGAACAAGTCGCAAGCGAAGCACGACATCGCTGACGCGAATCTCGTCGCTGACGCGAATCTCGTCGCTGCGGCCGAGCACAGGAACCCTCAGAAACCTCCTGGAGAGTCGTGCCCCTATCACCAGGGTCCCGTCAAGCACACCCTCGAAGGATGTGTCATGCTCCGGCGCTACTTCCACAAGGTCGGGCCCCCAGTGGAAGATAGCAAAGGCCATGACAACAACAAGAAGGAGGGCGACAAGGAAGAAGAGTTCCCGTAGGTCCACAACTGCTTCATGATTTACGGCGGGCAGGCGGCGAACGCCTCGGCTCGGCACCGCAAGCAGGAGCGCCAGGAGGTCTGCTTGGTGAAGGTGGCAGCGCCAGTCTACCTAGACTGGTCCGACAAGCCTATCACCTTCGACCGAGGCGACCACCCCGACTTCGTGCCAAGCCCAGGAAGGTACCGGCTCGTCGTCGATCCGATCATCGGCAACGTTAGGCTCTCCAAAGTCCTCATGGACGGAGGCAGCAGCCTTAACATCATCTACGCTGAGACCCTGGAACTCTTGGGGGTTGATAGGTCCGAGGTCCGGGCCGGTGCGGCACCCTTCCACGGGATCGCGCCCGGAAAGCGAATCCTGCCCCTCGGACGGATCGAGTTACCCGTCTGCTTCGGGACTCCCTCCAACTTCTGAAAGGAAGCCCTCACCTTCGAGGTCGTCGGGTTCCAAGGAACCTACCATGCGTTATTGGGAAGACCATGCTACGCCAAGTTCATGGCCGTCCCCAACTACACCTACCTCAAGCTCAAGATGCCAGGCCCCAACGGGATCATCACCGTCGGATCCACGTACCACCACGCGTACGAATGCGACGTGGAGTGCGTGGAGTATGCTGAGGCCCTCGCCGAGTCCGAGGCCCTCATCACAGATGTTGGGGACTTGTTCTCAAATGCTAAGAGTTAGGAACAAGGCAACATAAAAGTGTTAAATGTTAAAGTCCTTCGTCCTTCGAAGCATTATCTCCCTTCGGATATAATGAATTTCGGACGAAGGTTATGAAGGAAAAGACCTTCGTAAGATCGATAGATGGTAAAAAAGAACACATATATGAAACATGGATAATGATACGAATATTATCATCAACTTATTTTTATTACCAAATTTGTAAAGACAAATTATAAATGTACCTTCAGATTGATGAAAAGTAAAGGTACAGACGTGATGCAAAAAGCGTATGCCAAGTCAGCCTAAACAGTACGGGAGTACTGTTCATCTATTTATAGGCACGGGACGTAGCCCATGTAAAATTACATTGATGCCCTTTACATATATCAATAACTCTATAGCAACTCTTCGAGGTTTAATTTGGCTTTTCATCTTTAAGTCGGTTCCTCTTTTTTGCCATCATCCCGAAGCTTTTCTGCACATAGCTTCGTGATCTTCTTATCCTTCGTCGTGGTCGCTTTCCATCCCAGCCAAGCTTCGTCTTAACCATGCTCTTGTATACCCGCAACCTGACTCCGAAGATACCTGTTCACATGTTTCACTCGGAAAACATTGTCAAATTATGTTTTTGAGGACCTTCGGAAGCCGAAGGCCCCCAACAGTAGCCTCTCGCAATATTAATTTACTGTAATGATAAATTCATATTGCGACATGGACAAAGGCTTTAAGCCGAAGGTCCAAAAAAACACCTTCCTTCTGCTAGAATAGCAGCAGTCATTGACAAGCGGGACCCTTCTGCTAGTTGTATAAATAAGAGCTCAGCACCAGCCTATTTGGCACGCTCCCTTGCCACCTGCTCTTACTCACCCAACTTTTTAGCCTGCACGCAACAGCACTTGCTTGGTTTTAAATTTTTAAGCTTCGGTTTCAAGTGCGCTTTGTCAGCATTTGCGAAGATGTCTGAAGATAAGATAGTTGTTGGTGCTTCAAAGCTAAGCCTTTCTGAGGAGATGCACCTGGGCTTTCTTGAATCAATGTCAAAGACTAATACAGAGAAGATTACTAGGGAGATTTTGGAGGGTTTATCTGAAGATACTGGCGACAGTGAAAGTTACGATGTGGATAGTG
Organism: Zea luxurians; assembly: GCA_029449295.1. Taxonomy (NCBI): domain Eukaryota; kingdom Viridiplantae; phylum Streptophyta; class Magnoliopsida; order Poales; family Poaceae; genus Zea; species Zea luxurians. Next base: position 1,755,140 of record JAOPSE010000082.1, on the reverse strand, counting down.
GCGGTGAAGATTCCGAAGATCGACCCTGGCGACCAAGCCATGCAGTTTTTGGTAAATCGAGTATTAAAGAAAATCATCTTGTCAATATGAGGGGCAGATATTTTCGGGACTTGTCTATTGTGAGGGCTGACGAAGGAGAGAAGACTTGCCCGACTCCCGAAGAAAATGAAGTCATGATATTCCGAAGCTTCTTAAAAGCTGGATTACGATTTCCCTTAAGCAGATTTGTCGTGGAAATACTGAAGATATTTGAAATCTACCTTCATCAACTTACTCCCGAAGCAATCATGAGGATGGGCATTTTTGTGTGGGCCGCGAGGAGCCAAGGTTTGGAACCTAATGCAAAAAGCTTCTGCAACATACATGGGTTATTGTATGAGACAAAACCCTGGGGCAAAGAGCAGTATCACAACAATTTCGGCTGCTACAGCTTCGGCGCTCGGTCTGGGTCAAGCTGCCCTGTGCCAACCTTTCGAAAGAGGTGGCCTGGTGACTGAATGGTTTTATGTGAAAAATGACTTGAAATCACGTGAAGATATCAAGGGTATCATTATGCGCCCTGTCTGGCAACGCTTCGGCCTCCGGAAGCTGAAGGTGGAAATGAATGAAGCAGCCGAAGAATGCCAGAGAGCCTTCGGCGTGGTTTGCTCTTTTATTGGGACAAGGGATTTGGTCCAAGAGCATATTGCCTTCAGAATATGGCCACTTGTAGAAAAGTGGCAAATGCCGAAGGAGACCGTCAAGGAACCTGACGAAGGTGGACTAGTTAGGCTAAAATACACATTCAAATATGGAGATAAGTTTGTTGAGCCAGATGATGACTGGTTAAAGAGTATTGAGGCCATAAGTGACGAATTGCTTGGAGTGTACTCGAAGGCCGAAGATACTGCATTATCAGCGGCCTTCGGAGGCCAAAAGAAGAAGAGACTTAACCGAGTATTTGATGCAATTGGGTTTGTCTACCCCGACTACCATTACCCAGCGCGGGGTCAAAAAAGAAAGAATACTTCTTCTGCAAAAGAAATTGCTTCAGCTGCTCCTAGCGAGCCAGCGCCGAAGAGAAAAAAGGTAAAAGTTCTCACACACCGGCCACGTTTTATTGAACCGGCTACAGTGCCTGAATTTATTGGTGAGACCTCTTCGGCCACCGAAGCTAAAGAACCACCTCCAGTGCAAAAAATCGAAGAAATGGTCGAAGCACCATCAACAGAAAAAACAGAAAAACCGAGGACTGAAGAAACAAAATCATTAAAAATTTTAAGTCCTTCAGCAAAAATTGAGATAGCAAAAAACCAAAAGGGCCCAGCGGTGACCCTGAAAAGAAAAAGGATGGTTAATGTGCTAGATGTTTTCGAGACAATTAAGTCTTCAAGCACAACTCCGAAGAAAATTGTTGAAACTTCCGAAGTGCAAACTGAAATCTTTGTTGCCGAAGCTCCAAAGCAACAATCTGAGACTGAAGCTGGGCCTTCAGAGCCCACCAAGGTAAAATCCTTGGAAACCGAAGAAGCAAAAATGACAGAGCCGATTTTAGTTGAAGAAACTGGCACTGCTGCCCCCGAAGCATCCTCCAAAGCCCTCGATTATATTGTTCGACATGCTTCGGGAAAAAGATTATCTGAAGAAGAGATTTTTGAAGCTAATCACTATGCCTAAGAACTAAGGTATCCAAAAGGGGCCTTAGTATTCAATGGCACAGACGAAGACGACTTCTTATACTATCTCCCAGATAACAAGGAATTATCCGTCTGCTGGGAGATGGCTAGAAGCATGGGGTTCCCGAAGCTTGAAGCTGGCCTCTGCACCATGACGAAGGACGATCTTGCGGATAGCCTTGCATACAATAGTCTGAAGGTACAAAAATTGTGAATTTTAAATTTTATGAATTTTGAATTAGTCTTTTGTTATTATGTTAATCCATTCATTCTTTTGAATAGGGCTTAATACTCAGCAATGCCTTAAGGGCACAAAAGAATGCTGAAGATGAGAGCTGCACTATTGCTCTCAATAACCTTCAAACAGAGGTTATCAAGCTAAGAAACGAAGCCTTGGAAAAGGACAAAATTCTACTTACATTGGTGGATAAGATAAAGGAAAACGAAGCTACTTCTAAAGCTCAGGCCGAAGCTCAGAAGCACGAAATTGAAGATCTTCGGAAACAATTAGCCCGAGCTAAAAAAGAACGCATACTTGAAGAAACGAAGCGAGAACTTAGCGATCAATGGGCAAATCATTTAGAAGGAACCGTTGAAGAGCTTCGTTCATCCAAGAAAAGGTGCTATGACAAATCTATAGAATGCGTTAAGAAAATAAAAGCTAGCTTCGCCAGCGTTGGCGCGTTCTCGAGCGAGGAAAACTTCACAAGGGGTAACCCCGAAGGCCCAATCGAATGGATTAATCACGAAGCTGAAGCCTTTGAGGAAATTTTGAATAGCCGTGGAGACATATGTGCTTTTTCGGGTGCCAGGGGGATTGCTACTATTTTGGAGAGGAAAGGCTGCGAGCATGTGAAAGTTTTAGCACAATCGGAAACTGCCTTATCCTCCGAAGATATAAAAGACCCCTCGGCCGAAGCTAGCATGGTTGGTGGAAAATTTTTCACCGACATCTGGGATAATGGTGGCCAGGAAATGGCCCAAGAGATTATTCAAAAAAGCGAAAAAGGCATCCATGATGCTAGAAAAGTAGCAGAGGCTGCTGAGAAAAGCGTAGAGCCCGAAGGGCAAATAGGTATTAACTAGTGGTTTTTGTCTCTTTGTTGTAATTTTTTTATTTCGAACTTGTTGATGGTTTGTAATAGTAATAAGTCCGTATCTACTCTTCCCTCAGAACCTGCTGAATCATCTGCGGGCCCCCACACGAAGGGGGATGACGAAATTAGACAAATGGCCGAAGCCATCATGGATAAAGTTGTTGATCAGCTACTAAATGAAGCTGTAGAAGTAGTTCTAAGGGAAGATTAAATGCTGCTGTAAAAACATTTAGAATATAACATTTGTTGAGAAACATGTGTAATATATTAACTATTTATTGTTCTATTCTTTACGATGCATGAAACTTCATATACATACCGTTTTTGAGCCTTCGGTGAAAAAACACCTTCCCTTCTTTTCATGCTTCGTAAATAATATCCATATTTTCATAAGAACATCCGATCTTCGCAAAATCAATAACCGATAAATCTTTTCATTTCGGAGTTTGACGAAGGTATGTTTCTTCAAAATTTACTTTTTCGTGCCTTGGCACTGTTTCTTCGGAACAATCTCCAAATATCAACATTGATCCCCTTCTTGCGTCATTGATGCAACATGATGTATGATGTTATGCTATGCAAATGATGTGATGATGTGATGTTATGCAAAATGATATTTGCCGAAGGTTGACATTTATTTTTCACTGCAAGCCTCCCTTAGGAGCTTCTTCGCCTTTTACTTCAGCGGAATCAGCGTTTATTTTTCGCTGTAAGCCTCCCTTAGGAGCTTCTTCGCCTTTTACTTTCAGCGGAATCTGCGTTTATTTTTCGCTGTAAGCCTCCCTTAGGAGCTTCTTCGCCTTTTACTTTCAGCGGAATCAGCGTTTATTTTTCGCTGTAAGCCTCCCTTAGGAGCTTCTTCGCCTTTTACTTTCAGCGGAATAAGCGTTTATTTTTCGCTGTAAGCTCTGCATTCCCTTCGGAACGACTTTTGAGCAGAAAACTTACACTGCACTCCCTTAGGAACGACTTTTGAGCAGAAAACTTACACTGCGCTCCCTTAGGAACGACTTTTGCTGCTTCGAAGAAATTGCACTGTATTTCTTAGAACAAATTTTTGATAATTCGAAGATCCTTCTTGCCACCATAAATTCTTATGTTTCGGCAACTTAAGCCTATGGAGAAGACATATTTTTATTATGACAGAGAACGAAACTGTTACAAGAGATTAAAAGACGATAAAAAGCACTTAAACTTCCCATAATTGATCTTTATTAAAAAGAAAGTAAGACTGAAATGCGAATAATGCGAAAATCCGCTGTCGAGGTAGGATATTTATCAGTAAATATGCTTCGACTCTGGCACAGTCCTATTGACTGTGCGAGCTTCGGACTCCTCTCTGAAGTCCCGCTGAAGGTGAGTGTGCTGATTCCCTTCTGGCTGCTGACCTCGTTGCATTGGTGGTGGCGGTGGAGGCTGTTGCCAAGATGCTTGGAATTGACTTGCCAAAGCAACAGAAGCTGCAGGGTGATTGCCTACATATTCTGGAATGTAAGGCGAATGGTACGAAGCAGTATGCATGACCTGCTTCGGCTGGCTCTGTTGCGCTGCAGCTTCTGCTAGCTCCTTTTGCTTCTGGATGGTAACATGGCACATCCTGGTGGTATGGCCCTTGCCTTCACCACAGAATAGGCAGTAAATTTTTCTTGGTTGATCTCCAAATCTTCCCCCGAAGCCCTTGGCGCCTCTACCCCTTGGCGCTGGCGGCCGGAAAGAGCTTTGCTGTTGCCCCGAAGCTTGCGAAGAGCACTGTGGCCTTTGCTGTTGACTCCCTTTGTCATCACTTTGAGTAGAATTGTGAATTGACCTAACGTGCCTCGGATGGAATCTTCCTCCGAAGCCCCTGGTCATTTCAGAGAACCTGAATGCTTCCTCCCTTCTTTGGCGAAAATCGTTGTCAGCTCGAATATACTCGTCCATCTTCTGGAGCAACTTCTCCAAAGTTTGAGGAGGCTTTCTGGCAAAGTACTGAGCTGAAGGTCCCGACCGAAGCCCCTTGATCATTGCCTCAATGACAATTTCATTGGGCACTGTTGGTGCCTGTGCCTTCAGACGCAGGAACCTTCGGACATACGCCTGAAGATATTCTTCGTGGTCCTGGGTGCACTGGAATAAAGCTTGGGCAGTAACTGGCTTCATTTGAAACCCTTGGAAGCTGGTTATCAACATGTCCTTTAGCTTTTGCCATGAAGTGATTGTCCCTGGCCGAAGAGAGGAGTACAAGGTTTGTGCAACACTCCTGACAGCCATGACGAAAGACTTTGCCATGACCGCCGTGTTGCCACCATACGAAGATATGGTTGCTTCATAGCTCATCAAGAATTGCTTCGAGTCTGAATGACCGTCGTACATGGGGAGCTGAGGTGGCTTGTAAGACTGTGGCCAAGGTGTAGCCTGCAGTTCTGTTGACAGGGGAGAAGTATCATCAAAAGCAAAATTTCCATGATGGAAATCTTCATACCAGTCGCCCTCGTTGTAGAAGCCCTCTTGATGAAGCTCTCTGCGCGGGGGCCTTTGGTTCTGGTCATCTTGAGCAAGATGTCGAAGCTCTTCAGAGGCTTCGTCTATCTGCCTTTGAAGATCAGCTAGACGAGCCATCTTTTCCTTCTTCCGTTGGACCTGTTGATGGAGCATCTCCAAATTTTGGATTTCTTGATCCAAGTCGTCTTCCGGAGGCATTGGACTGGTGGCCTTCCTCTTCTGGCTTCGGGCCTCCCTAAGAGAAATGACATTCTGATTGGGGTCCAGCGGCTGCAGAGTGGCAGCCCCTGTCACTGAAGCTTTTTTTGGCGGCATGACGAAGGTGATGCTTGCCGAAGGTGTTCAAAACTCAAAAAATGGACGTGAGTTCACCGGAGGTGGGCGCCAATGTTGGGGACTTGTTCTCAAATGCTAAGAGTTAGGAACAAGGCAACATAAAAGTGTTAAATGTTAAAGTCCTTCGTCCTTCGAAGCATTATCTCCCTTCGGATATAATGAATTTCGGACGAAGGTTACGAAGGAAAAGACCTTCGTAAGATCGATAGATGGTAAAAAAGAACACATATATGAAACATGGATAATGATACGAATATTATCATCAACTTATTTTTATTACCAAATTCATAAAGACAAATTATAAATGTACCTTTAGATTGATGAAAAGTAAAGGTACAGACGTGATGCAAAAAGCGTATGCCAATTCAGCCTGAACAGTACGGGAGTACTGTTCATCTATTTATAGGCACGGGACGCAGCCCATGTAAAATTACATTGATGCCCTTTACATATATCAATAACTCTATAGCAACTCTTCGAGGTTTAATTTGGCTTTTCATCTTTAAGTCGGTTCCTCTTTTCTGTCGTCATGCCGAAGCTTTTCTGCACATAGCTTCGTGATCGTCTTACCCTTCGTCGTGGTCGCTTTCCATCCCAGCCAAGCTTCGTCTTAACCATGCTCTTGTATACCCGCAACCTGACTCCGAAGATACCTGTTCACATGTTTCACTCAGAAAACATTGTCAAATTATGTTTTTGAGGACCTTCGGAAGCCGAAGGCCCCCAACAGCCGACTTGGAGCGCCTCACCAAGGAGACACCCGATGCGAAGCGGCACGCCGGCAACTTTGAACCAGTTGAGGCGGTCAAGTCTGTCTCTCTCGACCCTAGCAACGACGCCAGCAAGAAAGTCCGGATCGGCTCCGAGCTCGACCTCAAATAGGAAGCAGTGCTCGTCGACTTTCTCCGTGCAAACGCCGAAGTCTTTGCGTGGAGTCCCTCGGACATGCCCGGCATACCGAGGGATGTCGCCGAGCACTCACTGGACATCCGGGCTGGTGTCGGTGTTTTGGGTCCGACTGCGCACCCGGGGTTACCCCTCAAGGTGCTTTTAGGAGTAGGACGGTGTTATCAACTATAGCTCGATGGTTCGCGCTGGAGGCACGAGAAACAGTGGACAGCGGTTTACAGGTTTGGGCCGCTTTGAGATGCGTAACACCATACGTCCTATCGAGAGTGCTTTATGTTGTGGGTTACAAGAGGATTCTCTAGCGCTGAAAACGTAGAGAGTTGGGTGGGAGGCTAAGTAGCGAGAATCTGATCTGAAGGGGTGCCCCTTAGGCCTTATATATTCGACCGTGGGGCAGTACATATAGATATGACAACAACGTGTTCCTAAGAACTAGTGAACCAACTGAGTTTATCCTCCTATAATCCTGCCGACCCATTCTCGCTTGGTTCTGTTGTATGGGGCTCCTGCGCAGGAAGGTCGGGCCTCTGTTGTGATTACTGCTTGAATTCGTTGGGCCGTCTTGGGCTCGTGCTGATACAGCCTTGTGTCGATTCGCTTCATTGATCGTGCCTCCCCAGGCCCACGAGGGGGATGACCTTACGAATTATGGGGCCCTTGGGCCTTTCGTGAGGTCTTTTATCCTTCTGGTGGACCCGGGGGATATCTGTCCCCCACAAGCCCCCGATCTTTGGGCCAGTTCTGAAATAAACGGCCCAAGGTCCAGCTTGTAGTCAGTTCTGAAATAAACGGCCCAAGGTCCAGCTTGCAGTCTTTGACTTTAACAAGGGATGCCTTGGAGATAAGCCTGTCGAGCCACTACTTCTGAGTTCTGAATGATCCGGTAGAAACAATTCTTCATTGTCTTTTTCTTCCTTTATTACTCAAAATTTGGTGTTCTGTCTCAGACTTATGCTTCGGAAGCCAGCATTTTTGTACCGTAGGACTTCAAATTTCATTGGGTGCACCGAAGGTGCACCCAATGGGTGTAGCCCCCGAGCTTCGAGTGGATTTTTGCAGATAATCCACTCGATGGTCTTCACTTCAAATATTATCAGAGCTCACTTTTATCTTCCACTTACGCTTTTTCAGAGGTCAGCCTTGTCTTGATCGTGCCTTATGCTTTAGAAGTCAGCACTTTACTTCTTCGGGGATGATGATCCATTGGGTGCATTGAAGGTGCACCCAATGGGTGTAGCCCCGAGCTTCGAGTGGATTTTTGAAAATAATCCACTCGAAGGTCTTCATTTCGTGTCTTTTTTCTGGGAATCATCCTTCTCCTTTGCCGAATGCCTTGGAGATCAGCATTACATCATTGATACTACGCTTTAGAGGTCAGCATACATTTTTGTCTTTGAGGCCGAGTACGCGATCTGCCCATATCTTGCTAGGTCTTGCCATTTATTTGATCTGCAACTGATTGGATGTTCGATAGATGGCCCTTGACTAGTCTTCATGTCACTTCGTGCTTTGATGCTTCTGTCGATTAGACTTGTTCCTCATCGGCTATATTTGGCTTTCCTTTGATCCCTGCTGATATCTTTCTTCTGTCTTGAAGTATTCATTGCATATACTGTTCGAATGTGACAGTGTTGAAAATATACTGATAGTTCCTGGGCGTCCCCCCAATGGGTGTAGGCAAGGGACGGCTTGGTACGCTGAGCGTTTAGCAAACTACTTCTGAGTAGTAACTTGATGTGACCGCGGGCGTAATCATATCGCCCGCGCAGTTGACTGGAGTCCCAATGGGTGTCGTGTTACGTGAAACGGCGTCAGCCGCCTGACGTGTCTTCAGACGGTTTGAATTGCATATTGAATTTTTGCGACTGTTCAGTGGCCGTGGTAGGAGGTGAGCGGTTGCCTTCTTCCTCTATAAATTTGACAAGTGGAAATCTGATGAGATGATACAAGATGTTGAATGCTAAAAATGTTTGCCACTATGTATGAGTAGATAGTACATATTTAGCCTTAAGAGAGTCACACTTAAATTTGACAAGATAAAACTTGATTTAGAAACTCAGCTAGTGCTTTTGGCAACCAAACCCCACAGCCAAACAGCTGCATGTCTAGAGGTAGAGGAGTAGACTCCTCACACCAGGTAAGTCTAGCTGAGTATTAGTATACTCAGCCTTGCTTGTGGCATAATTTTTACAGGTTCTCTGGAGCTGGAGTGACTTGGTCGTCTGCCTTGCCACCGGGTTGGACTGTCGAGTGGGACCCCGCCTCGGCCGAGGAGGAGCATGAGGAGTGATGGGATAGGCTTCCCCATCCCTCCATTTATCTATCGTTAGTTTTATTCCGCTGCACTTCTGGAATGACTTGGTCGTCCGCCTTGCCACCGGGTTGGACTGTCGAGTGGGACCCCACCTCGGCCGAGGAGGAGCATGAGGAGTGATGGGACAGGCATCCCCATCCCTCCATTTATCTATCGTTAGTTTTATTCCGCTGCACTTCGAACATGAGGGCTACTTTTGCAAAAACTCCGATGGTGATGTAATAATTTAATACTCCTTAATGTATGGTTTTATGCTTTATTGTATTTGCTCTGTGACTCAACTTCGAGTGAGATTGTGGTACTTGATCCTGTCAGTGGCCTCGTCAGACTAGATCCGAGGGATTGACGGGTTATTCCCATTTAAGTGTGGTCTAGCCTCTAAGGCGGGACTTAGGCACTTAAGTCGGAATAATTCGGGCAGTTCCGCCACAGCTGGTATCGGAGCTTGTACCACCACAGAGGAATCAGTAAAATATAAATACCATCCTTTTCTGAAGTAAAACTTGATAGAAACAAGGTTGGATAGATCGTAGGACGATCAGGATAGACCTAGGCCGTGAAGCCTTAGGATGATAGAGGGGTAGTTAGGTGGCTAAGTGATTAAGCCCTATAGGCTACTATAAGGGGTGGGAGTCGTTCCCTATTCCCTTTACCTTGATGTGAGGTCGTTCAGGATGAGCATGCATGCATTCTTAATTAAACAAATAGATAATTGAGTAAAGACCTAAATACAAAATGATGACCAACTAAGTACCCCAGTACCATTGTCATAATTAGAGAGAGGCTGAGTTGTGTTTTCCTTTTCTTTCTTTTTATATAATTCTTTTTCTTTTACTTACGCTTAACCGTACACTGATGGCTTCCCACGGATCCTCAAACGACGGGAATGCACCGTCCCACACTGACGGGCTTGCACGAGAGGGCTTTCCCCGCATTTTGTGGGAGGTACTTCAGGGGGGCGGATACACGACACCTCCTCAGTACACGTTGCAGCAGTTTGAGAAGCACCGAGTGCCCCGCTGTAGGGTGAGGATGACCTTGGAGCCTCATCCACTGCAGCCAGGCTGGTGTTCGCTGGACTCTGAGTCCTTTGGATACCGGGCTAAGGACACGATTGAGGCAATTGCTCTGCACGGGTTGACCACTTTCTGCGGATTCCAACCCTTGGAGCTGTCCACCCACCCCATTGGCTTGTTCCCCGCTGAGAAGGAGGACAACCCAATGTGGAAGGATCGGGTGGAGCATGCCAAGGACATCTGGGCTATCTACCCGGGGCAGACTGCTCACTTGACGGTACGGTGCATGAATGCCCTGTATCGTCTGCAAGTGATGCGTGGTGAGGCAATGTCCCATGTGATGGCATTGTTGGAGGCAACTAAGATCTCCCTGGACAACAGAGAGGAGCTTGTGGTTGATTTGTCCCAAGAGATTGTGGAAAAGGACTTACAAGTGGAGCAGTTGTTAGATGAGATCCAAGAGCTGGAGGAATTAGTGGGGACAAGGGAGAACACCATCGAGGTTCTCGAGGATCAGCTCATCAACACCCAGCAGCAGCTTGCCGAGGCTAATGAGCACCTGGATATGCATCACCAGGAGATCCAGGATGTGGAGGCTAACGAGGACGTCGACATTGAGGGAGGGGAGGAGCCTGCTTCCAGTGTGGACACTGCTGGCTCAGGGAGGCCACCTTCCCCCAAGTCGAGTGTTGCCTCGTTCGCTCACTAGGTATCAGGGGTAGAGCTAGAAGTCGGTAATGGTGGGACTCCTCGAGGCTAGCTTAGCTTTTGCACCCTTGGGGTACTAGGCTAGATAGAGTTGAGTTTTTTTGGGCCATTGATGTAATCATGATAAACTCTTTTGGAAGCATGGTTGATGGATGCTCTCAGTTTTAAATTGGAAAGAAAAGTTTATGCCTTTTTAAATCTTTTATGTCTATGCCGGAATCTATCAATTCGCCTTTTGACTCTTTCGCCGCGATTAAACCTTAAACTTGAAGATGTGTTATTGAGATATATGTGATTTTTCAGATGTCCGGGAGAGCGCGTCGTGGACAGAATGAGCGCATTCCTCCACCACCGCCACCGCCTCCCACTCTGCAGGAGCTAATGGCTCAGCAGAATGAGATCTTGAGGCAGCTAGCTCAGCGCCAGCCACCACCTCAGCACTATGGTGGTGGAGATCATCAGCGTCACCCCGCAGTTGCCACTTACCAGGAGTTCCTCAGTACTCAGCCGCCGTTGTTCACCAGGGCAGAGGACCCACTTGATGCTGATGTATGGCTGAGGGTAGTGGAATCTAAATTCCCACTACTCAATGGGATTTGTTCCGAAGTGACTAAGGTCAGGTTCGCCACCCAGCAGCTTCGCGGACCCGCACGGACATGGTGGGACCACTATCTTGCTATGCAACCAGTTGACCATGAAGTGGATTGGAGAGAGTTCAAGACAGCTTTTAGGGGACACCATATCCCAGCTAGCATTATGGACCGTAAGCTCAACGAGTTTCTGGCACTTACTCAGGGCAACAGGACAGTGTTGCAGTATGCTCAGGCTTTTAATGATCTGTGCCAGTATGCCGGGTATCATGCAGATACGGACGAGAAGAAGAGGGACAGGTTCAGAAGGGGGCTCAGCACTAAGCTCCGTGACTGTCTCAACACCGTCAGGGCCAACAGCTACAATGATTTGGTCAACATGGCCATCTCCCAGTAGGACTGTATCACAGCTCGACAGGCAGAGAAGAAGAGGAAGACCCCTGTGGTAGGACCTTCAGCTCAGCCATAGCGTTTCGGGATTGTGTCCAACACTCAGAACAGGGGACCTCAGCAGCAGCAAGGGCGTTGGGTGATCTGACCACAGCAGCAGCAGCAGGCACCCAACCGTACCCAGTTTCCAGCTCAGAGGAACAATCAGCAGCAGCAGTATCGCCAGGCAAATGACAACAGGTGTTTCACATGTGGCAACACTGGGCATTATGCCAAGAATTGCCCCAGAAACCAGCAGAGGCAGGGGCAGAATGTTAATCAGAATCAAGGCAAGAGACAGAAGGTACAAGTGAGGCAGGGCAAGCTGAACTTTACCACCATGGCTGATATTCCAGGGGGAGCACCCGTCATGACTGGTATCTTTACAGTTTTGAATTGTCCTGCTATTATTCTTTTTGATTCTGGTGCATCACATAGCTTTATTAGTGCCAAATTTAGTGTCAAGTGTCAATTGCCCTTTCATCACACCAATGGGGGTATCACAATTTCAACACCAGGAGGCAGGATTGCCACCAATCAAATCAGCAAGAATGTGCCTATAAAGTTTGGTAGTCTGATAATTAAAACCAACCTTCTTATTTTGGGTTTGGATAGTGTGGATATCATATTGGGAACTGACTGGTTGACCAAACATCAGGCAGTGATTGACATTGCAGCTAGGGCCATTGAAGTGCACTCACCGACCTGTGGTGAAACCACATTATTTTTGCCCGACCAGGGTTGTACCCGTTCTTGTGCATTCGTTATGATAGAATCCCCAGTGGAAAAGATCCCAGTGGTCTGTGACTACCTAGATGTTTTTCCGGATGAATTGCCAGGAATGCCACCTGACAGAGGCATTGAGTTTGCAATTGAATTGCAACCCGGGACTGCTCCTATCTCCAAGAGACCTTATAGGATGCCTCCCGCGGAACTGGCAGAACTGAAGAAGCAACTGCAGGAGTTGTTGGACAAGGGGTTCATTCGCCCAAGTACTTCACCTTGGGGATGTCCTGCTTTATTTGTGAAGAAAAAGGATGAGAGTTTGAGAATGTGTGTCGATTACCGCCCTCTCAATGCGGTGACCATCAAGAACAAATACCCACTACCCCGTATTGATGTCTTGTTTGATCAATTGGTGGGAGCCAAAGTGTTTTCAAAGATAGATCTTCGCTCAGGTTATCATTAGATCAAGATCCGTGCCAGTGATATTCCCAAGACGGCCTTCTCTACCAGATATGGGCTCTATGAGTTTTTGGTGATGTCTTTTGGGTTGACCAATGCCCCGGCTTATTTTATGTACCTGATGAACTCAGTATTCATGCCAGAGTTGGACAAATTCGTGGTCGTTTTCATTGACGATATTCTGGTGTATTCCAAGAATGAAGCCGAGCACACCAAACATTTGCATACTGTACTTCAGAGGCTACGTGACCATCAGTTGTATGCCAAGTTGTCCAAATGTGAGTTCTGGCTGAAGAAAATTAAATTCTTAGGTCACACAATTTCTCAGGATGGGACATCTGTTGATCCTGAGAAGGTACAAGAGGTGATGGATTGGAAGCCCCCGACTACAGTGAGGCAAATTCGGAGTTTTCTGGGATTGGCAGGGTATTATCGACGATTTATTCCGGATTTCTCCAGAATTGCCAAGCCAATGACTGAGTTATTGAAGAAGGGAGCCAAATATGATTGGAGCCAGAAGTGTGAAGATGCTTTTCATACACTGAGGCAGCATTTGACCACAGCCCCAGTGCTGGCTCAACCTGATAACACCAAGCCCTTCGAAGTCTATTGTGATGCTTCTGGTACAGGATTGGGATGTGTATTAATGCAAGACAACAGAGTAATTGCTTATGCCTCTCGAGCACTCAGACCCCATGAGCAGAACTACCCTACACATGATCTGGAGTTAGCAGCCGTGGTTCATGCTCTCAAAATATGGAGACACTACTTGATGGGAGCTCACTGTAACATTTACACTAATCACAAGAGCCTCAAATACATTTTCACTCAGGCAGATCTGAACATGAGGCAGAGGAGATGGTTAGAATTAATCAAGGACTATGATTTGGAGGTGCATTACCATCCTGGCAAGGCCAATGTTGTGGCAGATGCCTTGAGCAGGAAGGCCCAGTGCAATTGTATGAGCATGGATGCGAGAGTTACCACCCTGTGTGATGAATTATGCAAGCTGAACCTGGAAGTTGTTTCTTCAGGTGATTTAACTTATACCTCGGTGGAGCCCACCCTGCAAGAGCAAATAGTCCAGGCATAGATTGGAGATAAGGGTGTTTAGGTTATCAAAGACATGATCAAGCAGCAGGCCGAGAAATACAAGTGCTTCCGTCAGGATAGCAAGGGAATCCTATGGTTTGGAGATCGATTGGTTGTTCCCAAGAACCCTGAGCTCAGAAAGAAGATATTGGATGAAGCTCACCTTTCAAAATTCTCCATGCACCCCAGCAGCAACAAGATGTACCATGATCTCAGATCCTTATACTGGTGGACCAGAATGAAGAGGGAAATTGCCAAGTACATATCCGAGTGTGACACCTGCCAGAGGATCAAAGCCAGTCATTTGAAGGCAGCAGGCCCTTTGCAACCCCTTCCCATACCATCTTGGAAATGGGAGGACATTTGCATGGACTTTATCGTGGGATTGCCCAATACCTCCCGGCACCACGATTCCATTTGGGTCATTGTGGATAGATTGACCAAGTCAGCTCATTTCTTACCAGTGCACACCACCCATAGGATGGAGAAGTATGCGGAAATCTACATCGACCAGATAGTTCGTTTGCATGGTGTACCAAGGACTATAGTCTCAGACAGAGGAGCACCATTTGTGGCACGATTTTGGGAGCAATTACAGGAATCACTTGGGACCCATGTAATATGAAGCTCAGCATACCATCCTCAAACAGATGGCCAGACCGAAAGGGTAAATCAGATTTTGGAAGACATGTTGAGGGCATGTGTGCTACATTATGGAAATGATTGGGACAAGTGTCTTTCGTTGGCAGAGTTTTCTTATAATAACAGTTACCAGTCTAGCCTGAAGATGGCACCTTTTGAGGCCTTATACGGGAGAAGATGTAGAACCCCGCTGAATTGGTCTCAAGCAGGAGAGAGGGAAATATTTGGGCCAGATTTGGTACTGGAAGCAGAGGAAAAGGTCAGAGTCATCAAAAAGAACTTAGAAGCTGCTCAGGCTAGGCAAAAGAGCTATCATGACAAGAGAAGGAAGCCCCTACAGTTTGAAGCGGGAGACCATGTTTATCTTAAGGTGTCACCCACTAAAGGTGTCCAGAGATTCGGGATCAAGGGCAAGTTAGCTCCTCGCTACATTGGACCCTACGAGATCAAGGAGACTTGTGGACCTGTAGCATATCAACTGAAGTTGCCACCCAGCATGTCAGCTGTTCACGATGTGTTCCATGTATCTCAGCTGCGGAAATGTGTCCGCTTACCCACTGAAGTGCTACCTGAGCCAGAAATTGAGATAGAACCAGACTTGTCCTATCAAGAGTACCCTGTCAAGGTATTGGATCAGAAAGAGAGATCAACGCGAGCAAGATCGATCAGAATGTATAAAGTTCAGTGGAGTCACCATTCCGTGGAAGAAGCCACATGGGAGACTGAGGATTTCCTACGCTCTCGCTTCCCTGACTTTTTGCCCAAAGGAGTCGGTACGTAACCCCAACACCCCCACCTGCCCTTTGAATCCAAATATAAGAAAAATCTAGATGATCAGGATAGTCTAAGTTGTGGTTTTAACTTAAAAAGGACTTCCTTCTGAAGTTGCAAAGATGATGACATTCGAAGAACAGTTAACTAAAGAAACTTAAAGAAAAGCAGAAACCACCCAGCAGCACACCTTCATGGCACCCTCCTGAGGACTCTACCTAAAATCTCGGGGCGAGATTCCTTTAAGGGGGAGGGCTATAACACCCCAGGTGTTACTCAGGGTATCCACCTAGGGCTACACCATTGAACCTACTATCACATGTGGGTTAGCTTGAGCAAAGTACATCAAACTTAGAATTCAAATCCTAAGCAAAGTGCAACCCATCTTAGATGTTATACCTTAACCCATCATGCATCTACAGGGGAGAATTGCCTAAAACCCTAAAGCAAACCCCTTTGGACAATGGGCACCCTAGATGTAAGTATGACCAAAAGATCATGAAAACCTGGTGATCATGGCTTGGACAAAATATAAAAGTTGTAGTACACTTAATAACCTACAAATAATAGTAAGAAAGTAACCCCAAAAGGATTACAGAAAAACCCCAAAAAGTTCACCAAAGGTTGAGCACAAAAGAAAAATCAGAAATTGCCTAAGTCCAAAAACTAACCCTTGGCCAAAGATCACACATGTTCACCTTCATTCAAACTTCAAAACACTTCGACCCAATTGACAAAGTGGCGCCAAATTAACCCTAGAATGCCCTGGAAAAAGTTGACACCTACCCTAAGACATTTGACATGACTTGGCACCATTTTTGTCTCGGTTTGGACAGCTATGACATAGGCAACTTCTCACCCCTCTATCTCCCTACCCCGACCGTATCTTGGCTTGGGACTCACAGCAAAAAGATAGGATTTGGAGCAGAGAAGAGACTGTACACAGTGGTTTTGCCAAGATACGCACGCTATGGTGCTCAAAATCGTCGTTGAAACATGGCAGAAGCAAGCTCCCATGTGTTCGACGCGGGCTGACACTCGGGGGCGCGCTCAGAGCACGCCCGCGCGCGAACCCCTGCGCGCCCACGATCGCCCGTGACCACACCCGTGCCACGGTTATAAAACCCGTCCCAGAGCCCGGTTGTCTTCCCCGTTGCCTCCTCCGTACCACGCCTAGCTTCCCCGAGCCCGCCCATAGCTCCGGCGACCTCCCCGCGACCCGCCAGAGCCGCCCGAGGACAACCACCGTGGCCAACCCCTTTCCCGCCCTCCTCCGTTCGATCTGAGCCCTCGGATAGCTTCCCTGGGAGGCCGTGAAGCTTGCACGAACTTGAACCGAGGACCCGCGCCACTGGAACAGTGCAATCGTGCTCGCTGGAGTTCAAAACCCCGCCGGCGCACGTGGACCGGGTAAGCCATGGCACCATTTCCAAATTCGTTGCGCACAGGGCCTCTACATCACCCCATGGAGCTCCTCGTGCACTTTAATTGAACTCTACCGTCATGGTTTGGCCGGAGCAGGAGCCGCCGACGACCTCCGCCGCCTGTGCTCGTGGCCAGGATAGCTCCGACGACCTCCGACGCTGACCAGCATACCGACGTGACCGTCGTGACCTCCCCGACGTCACTAACCACCCCGTCGGAGCTCTACTGTCGCCGGTAAGCCTCGCCGCCGTAATCTATGTCGCGGATACTGTTTAAGCCAGCCAAGGAGCGCGGGTTAAATTTCGGTTAGGCTCGGGGGGTTATGTGCAATGTCAGTGACTCGGATGAATAGTAGCGCGAGGGTATAACTGAGAGAGTTAGTTTGGAAATAACCCGAGGACTTCGGTGCAAAGTGGTTTTCCAGGAAACCTTTAATTAAATCTGATTTAAAATTGAAACAACACTTGAATAATTCATATCTTCTGTTTTATTCACCCAAATTGAGTCAAACCAATTTTGTCAGACCTTAAATAATATAAACTACTGAAGAAAAATATAAAACCCCTATGTGCTACAGAAAACTTTAGGGTTCTAAATTAAATACTGATTTGGCCAAAAGCTCAATAATAGGGGGAAAAATAGTTGCACTATTTAACTGAGGGTAAGAAAAATTGAAGAAGTACATGACCACCTACTGACCTATTTAAAAATGCTAAACCCCTCTGTACACCCCATTAAGGTAGAGGTTGCCATTTAATTCACATTATGCTTAAAGTTAAAGAAAATAGGAAAGGTGATTTAAATAAGGAACCAGGGAGCACCCATATTTTTGTTAGTCTATTTATTCAGTATAGTTTACTAGAAAAATTTATTATACCCTGGTTTAGTATAAAATAAATGGGATACCTTTTATTTTAAAGAAAACAAGGAAAACTTAGAAAAACCCTAGAAAAATAACCCCAGGGTAAAAACACCCCAAACCTTGGGATAACAAATGTTTTGTTATTATGAACATAGGAAAAATACAAAATCTGTTGTTTGATATTTTTCAAATAACAAGTTAGTTATAAGCACCTTTTTGGCATAAAACTTTAGAAAATCACAACTAAATAACCACCAATTAACTTTCTGTGATTTTTGGCACAGAGGCTTATTATTACTGTTAGATGCCAACAAAAATAACCCTTAGGGCAGAACCTACCCCTAGTTAAGAGTTGTAGTGTAAAGTGGCCCATTTACACAGCTTTTGTTATTTTTGTCTAAAGCATAACCTTTTTATTTTGAACTTCAAACTCCTAGAACAGACTATATTGACCAATGACAAGCCACTGTAATTTTTACCAGATTTTTGAAAATTTTGAAATCACTGTTGTAGTTCAAACCCACACTAAAATTCATAAATAGAAAATAAAGAAGGGGAAAAGGAAATGATGGAAATTAATGTGACCCTAAAACCCTTTGTAAATTGTCCACTGAAGGATATAAACTTAGAATGATAAGCATAAACTACTAAAAGCCACGTATGACCAAGAAACCCTAAGTTACGAACTAACTTAGTTTTCCTTCCTTTAACATAAAGTTGTTAAATCCTGCGTAATCATGACACACATATTCATTGCATTCGATAGATTGCAACCTCGCTGACGGAGAGTACGTCCTCGTGCCGGAGCAAGGAGCTGCTCAGGAGGTAGCCCCGGATCCAGCACCAGAGCCTGCACCAGAGGATCTGCCTACCACTGCTTTGGAAGGCAAGCCCCGGTTTTATGCATAACCTGTTATTTATACTATTTTACTATACTTAATGATTGTAGGTTTGATTGCGCACTTAAGTGTAGGAGTTGTTTGAAACCCTAGTTGCATGATCTCAGGAAATCCTATTGAGATGAATACTAGTATGCTAGGTCGAGGTAGCTGCTTTACTAATTAGGATCTCGGTAGAAGTCGAGTGATTTTTCTAGCACTCGCGCGAGGTCAGGAAATTGGTTGTATCCACTTTCTTATCATAATGATGCTGGTTGTGGACAACAATCCATGGGGATTGGTTGTCCACGGGATAAAAATGTGAATAAGGATTAAGGTGTGGTACCGTGAGTCAAGCGTTTGAACGTACTAAACACATACCGAGAAATATGGTAAATCGGTAAGCCTAGTACCTGAGTGAACCTGCCCGCAGACATATCCCCTCACGCGACCTGAGACGAGGTCTCCCATTCCGGTTATGGTGGGTACAAGTGCGGTCACTGCACGACGGCAGTCGGGGTCAGTGGGGCATTGTACGCCAAGGCGGTGAGCCCTGATCTGTTGCTAGGGAATCGAAGGAGACGGTTGATGTGTGTGGGGACGGAGTGCCCCTACATGTCGTGTGTTTAGGTTTACCTTGCAAGGATAAAAACTCGATTCGAATCGTCTGCTTCTCGCAGCTAATGAGACTGCTTGATCCATGCTGCTACATTGAGTAACAAGTGGAAATCTGATGAGATGATACAAGATGTTGATTGCTAAAAGTGTTTGCCACTATGTATGAGTAGATAGTACATATTTAGCCTTAAGAGAGTCACACTTAAATTTGACAAGATAAAACTTGATTTAGAAACTCAGCTAGTGCTTTTGGCAACCAAACCCCACAGCCAAACAGCTGCATGTCTAGAGGTAGAGGAGTAGACTCCCCACACTAGGTAAGTCTAGCTGAGTATTAGTATACTCAGCCTTGCTTGTGGCATAATTTTTACAGGTTCTCTGGAGCTGGAGTGACTTGGTCGTCTGCCTTGCCACCGGGTTGGACTGTCGAGTGGGACCCCGCCTCGGCCGAGGAGGAGCATGAGGAGTGATGGGATAGGCTTTCCCATCCCTCCATTTATCTATCGTTAGTTTTATTCCGCTGCACTTCGAACATGAGGACTACTTTTGCAAAAACTCCGATGGTGATGTAATAATTTGATACTCCATAATGTATGGTTTTATGCTTTATTGTATTTGCTCTGTGACTCACCTTCGAGTGAGATTGTGGTACTTGATCCTGTCAGTGGCCTCGTCGGACTAGATCCGAGGGATTGACGGGTTATTCCCATTTAAGTGTGGTCTAGCCTCTAAGGCGGGACTTAGGCACTTAAGTCGGAATAATTCGGGCAGTTCCGCCACAGCTTCAAAGATCAACCTTGGTGCCCCAAACTTGAGATCAGCAGGTAGCACTGCCTCCGAACCATAGACCATGAAGAAAGGAGTGTTTCCATGCAGGGCTCGACTAGGTTGAGTTCTCAGGCTCCAAACGACGTATGGCGGTTCTCTGATCCACTTTCCAGCGAACTTTTCATTTTTGTCGAAAACTTTCTTTCTGAGCGCCTCCAATATCATCTCGTTGGCTCTTTCTACCTGCCTGTTGGCTCTTGGGTGTGCCACCGAGGCATATTTGATCTGAATGCTCTTTTGCTCGCAGAAGTCGAAGAACTCTGAGCTTGTGAAGTTGGATCCTAGGTCGGTTATGATGTTGTTTGATATTCCAAACCTAAATATTATATCTTGTATGAATTCCACTGGCTTAGCTGAAGTTAGGGAAGCAATGGGTTTGAATTCTATCCACTTAGTGAATTTGTCGATGGCAACCAATACATGAGTGTATCCTCCTTGAGCTTTTTTGGAAGGTCCAATCATATCCAATCCCCAGCATGCGAACGACCAAGTTACGGGTATGGTTTGTAGTTGCTGTGCCGGTAGATGCTGCTGTTTTGACAAGTACTGGCAGGCTTCGCACCTCTGAACTAACTTGGCTGCATCACTTTTTGCTGTTGGCCAGTAGAAACCCGACCTGAAGACTTTCCCAACCAGGGTCCTAGATGCTGCGTGCACTCCACATTGCCCAGCATGGACCTCATCCAGAAGTTGCTTTCCAGTAGCTGAGAGAATACATTTCATGAGGCCTCCTGACGCGCCCCTTCTGTATAGCGTTTCCACAATGAGTGTATAGTGAGCTGACTGCCTTGCAATGCGCTCGGCGGTATTTTTGTCATCTGGATCCTCTTCATTCTTTATATATCTGATGATCGGCTCCCTCCAGTCATTAGGATTTGACTCTGGTTGGCTCAGAGTATTGCATTCTTCTACCCGATCCACTGAAATGCTCGGGCGTGACACTTCTTGGACAAAAACTCCAGGCGGGACCTGAGTCCGACTGGACCCCAGCTTAGATAATGCATCAGCCGCCGCGTTGCGGTCTCTCTCCACATGATGAAATTCCAAACCTTCAAATTTATCTTCTAGTTTCTGGACAGCAGTGCAATATTTTCCCATTGAATCATTCGAGCAATCCCATTCTTTGTTTGTCTGACTTATAACCACCAGAGAGTCTCCATATACCATCAGTCTCTTGATGCCCAGTGATATGGCAATGTTTAGCCCGTGAATTAGAGCTTCGTACTCGGCTGCGTTGTTAGATGCCGGGAATAACAATTGAAGAGCGTACTTGAGTTGTTCGTCTCCAGGTGAAATAAAGAGGATCCCTGCACCTGCTCCCTGCAGCTTCAATGAGCCGTCAAAATACATTCACCATACTTCTGCGATTTCTGGGTTATCTGGTACCTGTTGCTCGGTCCACTCTGATACGAAGTCAACCAGTGCTTGAGTTTTGATAGCAGTGCGAGGTCGAAATTCGATGTCATGAGATTCCAATTCATAGGCCCACTTGGCTATTCTTCTGATGGCTTCTTTGTTGTGGAGAATATCCCCTATTGGAAATCCAGTGACTACTATGACTTTGTGGTCGTCGAAGTAGTGCCGAAGCTTGCGTGCAGTTAGAAGTATTGCGTACAATAGCTTTTGAACCTGAGGATATTTCTTCTTTGAAGAGCCCAGAACTTCGCTGATGAAATAGACAGGGTGCTGTACTGGGTATGCATGTCCTTCTTCCGCTCGCTCGACTACAAACGTGTTGCTCACCACATGAGTCGTGCAAGAGATGTATAATAGCAGATCTTCTGCTGGTTGAGTCGGCGTGGCTCGGTGTGGCGGTTTCAGCACAGGTGGTGTTGTCAAGAATTTTTTCAGCGCATCTAGAGCTTCTTGTGCTTCTAAAGTCCACTGAAATTTGTCCACCTTCTTGAGTAACTTATAGAATGGTAAGCCTTTTTCTCCCAGCCTTGCTATGAACCTGCTTAGGGTAGCCATACACCTGGTGAGTCTTTGAACTTTCTTTTGTGATCGTGGTGCTTCCATCCTCATGATAGCTTCGATCTTTTCTGGATTGGCTTCAATTCCCTGCTGGTGGCTAACAATAAACCCTAGCAACTTTCCTGCTGGCACTCCGAAAACACACTTTTTGGGATTAAGCTTCCATCTATATCGTCGCAAACTATTGAAGACCAGCAGTAAATCTTCGATGAAATTTTCTGAATCCTCTGTCTTGATCACCATGTCATCTACGTAGGCTTCCACACGCTTGCCCCAGTGATCGGCTAAGCATGTCTGAATAGCCCTCTGATAAGTTGCTCCAACGTTTTTGAGGCCGAACGGCATGGAGGTATAGCAGAAGGCTCCAAACAGGGTGATAAATGCCGTTTTTTTCCTCGTCTTCCTTTGCCAAACTAATCTGATGATACCTAGAGTAGCAATCCAAGAAAGACAGCATAGAACATCCGGCGGTTGAGTCCACCACCTGGTCGATTCTAGGAAGCCCAAAGGGATCCTTCGGACAGTGTTTGTTGAGATCCGTATAGTCAACGCACATGCGCCAATCCACTTTATTCTTTTTTAGTACAAGAACAGGGTTGGCTAACCATTCAGGATGTAACACCTCTCTAATGAATCCGGCCGCGACCAAGTGAGCTAGCTCAGCACGGATGGCTTCTCTCTTGTCGAGCGCAGAGCGACGTAATTTTCGTCGTATTGGCCTCGCCTGGGGGTAGACCTTCAATCGCCGATGGTTTGGTGGTGAGGGCCGACTAAATGGCCACTTGGAAACATTCTGCGGCACCTTGGAAGTCGGCGCGCACAGTTATGATCCCTTGTGGTCCAGGCATCTTCAATATCATGTACGTATAATGTGGAATAGCCATGAACTTCGCTAATCCGGGCCTCCCGAAGATGGCGTTGTATCCACAGTCGAAGTTTGCCACCTCGAACCTCAGGAACTCGGTTCTGTAATTTTCTGGAGTTCCGAAGGTGACTGGCATGTAGATGTGGCCCAGCGGGTACTCTCCTTCAGTCGGCACGATGCCGAAGAAGGGTGTGTCTGACTTGTGGAGCTCTTTGAGGGGAACTCCCAAGCCTTGGAGCGTCCGGGGGAAGGTGACGTTGATGCTGCTTCCCCCGTCCACTAGTACCTTCTTTATCCTGCTCTCTCGGATCACCGGATCGACGTGAAGCGGGTATTTGCCTAGGTGGTTGAGGTTAAGCCATTGGTCTGCCCGGGTGAAGGTGATCGGGTGCTCAAACCATTGGTACGGGGCGGGAGGACCGGTGGCCACCACCAGTATCTGACGATCATTGAGCTTTTGTTGTCTCTTGCTTTCTTGTGACCCGTGTCCACCGAAGATGATGTTGACTTCTCTGTCGACGCGTGGGAAGGCTCCTCCTCTTCCCTCCTGCTGCTGCTGGGGTTGTTGCGGTTCTCCCGGTCCTCCTCGCGGCGGGGGAGGAGGTAGAGGTTGAAAAGGTCGACCGTGCCCGATGGAGTGTTTGAAGTCCCTGCAGTTCCGGAGGGTGTGGCGCATGTCCTTATGGTATGGGCACTAGGCGTCGAGGATGTCGTCCAGCGTGCGTTCGCCTCCACGAGGTCCTCCTCGGGCGTGAGAGGCTGGCGGTCCGGCGGCGTGGACCTCCTCGCGAGGCCTCTTCTCCCAGCGCTTGTCGGGTTGCTGGTTCGTGTCGCGTCGTGGCACCGCTGGTGCAGGCTTCGCTCCTCCGATGAGGTCCTGAGCTCGTTCGTCCGCGGTGATGTAAATGTCGGCATCCTGGAATAGTTGCTCGGAGGTAGTCAGCATCTTCTGTAATATGGTTCGGACGAATGCCGAGTCATTGGATCCCCTGTAGAAGTCCTCGATCACTGCTGCCTCCGCGACCTCGGGGATACGATTTCTCATGGTCTGGAATCTTTTTAGGTACGACCGAAGAGTTTCGTCCCCTCGGCGCTTGATGGATTTGAGGTCCCATGGTTGCGCCGGTTTGTCGGAGAGAGACTAAAAGTTAGCGGTGAAACGCCGACTGAAATCGCTCCAGTCGTCGATGCAGTGTCGGGGTAGGTGTCGCAGCCATTGCAGCGCGTCTTGCCCAAGGACGATAGGCAAGTATGCAGTCATCACGTCCTCGGTTGCCCCAGCTGCTCGGGCTGTGGTGGTGTAGATGTCCAGCCAGCCTCCCGGATCCTGCTTAGGTTCGTACTTGTCGACGTTGGAGACCTTGAAGTTAGGGGGCCATTGAATGGCCCTGAGGCGTGGAGTGAGTGCCGATACTCCGCACGTGTCCTCCTGTCTTTGATGATGATGTCGGTCCTGGGGAGGAGAGTGGTTGTCGTGGTGCCTTGACCGTCCCCGGGTGGTGCCACCAGTTGAAGTTGTGGCCGACTCGGTCCTGGTAGCCTGACTTCACGCTGGGACGCCGTGATCCCGGTCGTACTCTTCCCGGCGACGAATTTCGTTCTCGTGTCGTCGTTCGCGCGAAGCGTTGATGGATCTCCATGTGTCCCGCCGACTATTGATGGCGTGTCGTAGATCGTTCGGCGGGTGAGCGAGGGGTAGGAGATGATTGGCTGCTTGAGTGAACAGTCGTCGATAGCCCTCGGCATCGGGAGTCCGTGGGAGACCATCCGCTATCCGAGCCAATACTCCGCCGACTTCGCTCGGCGTGTTCATGGCTCGGGCGAAATCGGGATTCAGGTTGCGTCCGAAGAGTGGATTTTCCCGGTGTTGTTTTGTTTCCTGCTCGGCCTGTTCTTGCGCCCGTCGACGATCGCGTCATCGGGAATTCCTTCTTTCCCTGAAGACACGTTCTTCCGGAGTTTCTCCTATCTCCGAGACCTCGTCTCACGATACAGGTTGCGCCGGGTCCAGTTCTCCAGCCTTGTGATGTCGTCGGATATTTCGGTGTCGGTTCCTTCTGAAAGTTCCCTTTGACCCGGGAACAGGATCTGGATGTCGCCTAGAGGGGGGGTGAATAGGCGAATAAAACTTATCACTTTTAAAACTTAAATTCTTACTCTACTCGAAGACTTAGTACGCAGTGGAGTGAGAAGACCCTTCGAGTAGGTTGCAGCAGAATAGAAGATCCTGTCTCAAAATGTCCTGCACTTCAAATAAAGCTTATACCACAGATAAGTATTGAAGTGCAGATATAAAGACGAGTAAGGCAGAGAGTCAGGATACAATACAGAACAGAGAACACAGACGCAAGGATTTATCCCGAGGTTCGGCCAAGCCTGAAATGCTTGCCTAGTCCTCGTTGGAGTTAGCCACATCTGGGCTTGGAGTCTATTTCAACTCCTTCCTCCGTTTGCTCAGATCTGTCAGTATGACAGATAGAGCATTTCACTATTGATTTGGGTTACAACAACACCGTGGCTGCTTACACACTTCTTGGCAGCACCTCAGCAGAGTAACGATACGCTCAAGACCTTGCTCTAGCTCTTAGCAGCACTTCTCCTCTCTCTAAAGGCTTACAGCTGTGCCTTCTACACAAACTATAGAGTTACACACAAGAGGGAGAGTGAGAATTGATTCGAGTGAAGTCTACACTTGTTGGCTGCGCTTGTACATTGCTTGAGGCGCCTAGGGGTCCCTTTTATAGGCACAAGGAGCCTAGGAGCCGTTGGAAGCAATCCAGGAAGGAAAATCTTGCCTTCTGTCGGGTGGCGCACCGGACAGTCCGGTGCACCACCGGACACTGTCCGGTGCCTGATCTCCTTCCATAAATGGAGCAGTCGACCGTTGCAGTCCTGGAGCCGTTGGCGCACCGGACACGTACTGTCCGGTGCACACCGGACAGTCCGGTGCCCCATCTGACTGTTGGCTCGTCCACGTGTCACGCGCGGATTGCACGGCCGACCGTTGGCCCAGCCGACCGTTGGCTCACCGGACAGTCCGGTGCACCACCGGAAAGTCCGGTGAATTATAGCCGTACGTCGCCAGACTCCTCCCGAGACCAGCTTGTTCACCGGGGTTCAACCTGGCGCACCGGACACTGTCCGGTGCACCACCAGACAGTCCGGTGTGCCAGACTGAGCTGAGTCTTGGCTGTACACAGCCAAGCCTTTTGCACCTCTTTCCTTTTCTTCTTCTTCTTTCTGTTTCTAACACTTAGACAGGTATATTAGTCAACAAAACCAATGTACTAAGTCTAGAAACATACCTTCTCTTAATTATTACATCTATAGCATTTGACATGCTTGAGCTTTGATGTTGGACTCATAAATCATCAAGTTAGCTTGACTTGATCTAGATTGACATTTCTTAGCTCCAACATCCTGCAAAGGTCACATAGAACATCTCCAAACATAGGAACAACCCAAACTAAAGATTAAGGTGAACTTAGCTCTTTTGGGCTGCTTCCAGTTCTGGTTTTGACACTTGTTCTCCTACTAGTGACCTTGATCTCCTTCTTAGAGCTTGATCTTGAGCCTTATGACTTACACCACATAACTGTAGCTGTTACCTCATTGGTTGTAAGTCACGTCCTTATGTAGTGATCCTTGATGTGCCGTAGCTGTTCTCAACTCAATCACCCTTGACTTTTGCAAGCCTTCTTCTTCACCCTTGGCTTTGGGTTCCTCAGCCACCTTGACCTTCTCCCGTGCACTTGGTACCTCAAAGCTCTTCTTGCCTCCGTCCTTGGCTTGATCAGTTGTCTCCGAGCTACGCACCCGAGTATCACTTTTTGCAATGACCATCTTACTTGTGATGTCCATTATGTATCCATAATCCAGTTCTTGGACCATCACATTTGTTCACTTGTGTTGAACCCTGTTAGCTCTACCTTAAGCACCTGTTCAACACTTAGTACACTGTTAGTCCTTTAATTGAGTTGTCATCCAAACACCAAAACTCACAAGAGAGCTTTCAATCTCCCCCTTTTTGGTGATTGATGGCAACACAATTAAAGCTTACATAAGATTTGAAGCATAAATTTTGAATTCCAAGTTTATAGAATGCTCCCCCTAGTTATGTGCTTACTTCAAAAACATAATCTTGACCTCAGACGCCAATTTGCACATACTTGGCAATTCGAAACATTTCTACACCTTAGCACTTTTTAGGATGCATTATGTCAAGAATCAAACCATGATACTATAACACACAAATGCACATAATCAAACACACATATGCACATAATCAGAGTTAAACACCATTCAATTTAGTGGATATATCACAGGAATATCAACCTACCCCTATTCACCATTAAGATACCAATTTAAAGCAATCTTAAAGCACCTTTAACCACATGACTATCTATTACACTATAGAAGCCAATATCAACCTACCCCTATTCACCATTAAGATACCAATTTAAAGCAATCTTAAAGCACCTTTAACCACATGACTATCTATTACACTATAGAAGCCAAATAATAATTCATCGCGGCGGAAACACTAGTCCATATGATGCAACACATATAATACTGCAAGAAGCATATGAATAACACACTAGCAAAGCTTAAACTAACACATCACCCCTTAGGATAAACTTTCCTCTCAGGTTGAGATAAGCTTTAATACACAAATTCTCCCCCTTTGACATCAAACACCAAAAACCATACTCAAGCAAGAACATAGGATGATATCAAGGGACAGCAGGGTGTTTAAGGAGGAAAAACGACTATCAAAACTCCCCCTTACTTATTGAACATATGCACTATCACGTTTAGGTAAGATACATATATGCAAAAAGATTAATACTTCCTTTTGTACCTTTACCATGTTGTAGTGTACTTCCCATCTTGAAAGTATTTAATCTCTCGAGAGCTTCTCCACACTTGTGCCTGATTCTTTATCCTAACTTTTTCTTGTTGCTAAGACACCAAACTTAGAACAAGTTATAGTATTGGGCACAAGAAGAAACTTCTATTCTAATGATTATCAAGAGATGTCGATTGAAGCAAACTATCACGGCTACTAATTGAAAGATACCAATTGCAAAGTTCATTTATTATCATAGCTCCATGATATTTAAGAATAAGCATCTATTATCACCAGATATTATAGAGCATGAGCAATCTAAAAATATGCACTTACTCACGACTTGAGATACCAATTTC
This sequence comes from Zea luxurians, assembly GCA_029449295.1. Taxonomy (NCBI): domain Eukaryota; kingdom Viridiplantae; phylum Streptophyta; class Magnoliopsida; order Poales; family Poaceae; genus Zea; species Zea luxurians. The sequence continues at coordinate 1,727,257 of JAOPSE010000082.1, read as the reverse complement.
TTGACTTACAGAGGTACCCAAGTCCTGATTGCTCCATTTCTTGCTTATCTTCTCTTTTCCACCTTGAGACTGTACAAGATTGCTCAAGAAACAATTAGTCTCAAAGGACACAAGTTATGTGTGCTCCCCCTCAAGTTGTGCATCAAGTATTTGAATGACTTGCACTTTGCACATTCTAGCTTCCTCAGAACTAGAGGGGATCACAACATACCTTGGTCAAGACATACTCTATCACTTTCATCACACAAAGAGATATCAATTAAATACCAAATTGAAAGCCACTTAATACCAATTGAAGGCTAAATAAAAGGTTGACTAAATACAACAATGCATGCCTCAGGAGCACCTAAGCCATTCGAATACTCACAGGAAGTCTATCATTTACACGCAATTTAGACATGCTTCATACTTAACTATCATTGCATCACATATACCAATTGAAAAACAACACGATCATGCATATAAAGCGCAAAGTCTAAGCACATCATAATTAAGAGGGTTCCTTAGATACACCAAGAGAATCAACATTATAAAGAAGGAGCACCTAAGCCAAGATACTACCAATTCAGAGGCAAAACCACAGCTGTGATCACAATTAATGGAACTTCAAGATTTTCAATGAAATTGCATAGTTCCATTTTCCATACCTTTGCCTTTTCCTGAATTGCTATGAGAGCACCAGTTGTCACTAATTGAGGGCTCCTTTTGATCATGCACCTTATAGCTCAAAAGAGTGCATTAGAGGCACAACATGGAGTTTGTATTCACACAATACCAGACTAGAGTAATCAAGTGAACATAAACTAAACAATATGTCATATTTGCACACAGGTTAATCATTAAAACCATATAGCATAACTCACAATTGAATACAGGTTTATTCACGAACACAACGAGAGCTAATCATGGTGGATATATTCAATGAAAAACTACCCATTAAATGATTCAAGAGACATAACATTTAAAGCACATAATCATGATTAAGCAAGCATAATTACTAACTTGGAAATCATTAATCAATAATTGAAAAGTACCCAACACAGCAATCAAAAAGCATAGCTACTCCAAGGACAGATAGCACGACACTTAAGAAACACAGATACCGTCCTTTGGAGAGACAAATGCGCAATCGAGGTCCTTTGCTTGATTCACCAATAATGATTAAGGACCAATTCAACTTTTCACTTGAGATGAACATGGGATTAGCGTCTCACAATAATTCAACCTTGGGTCAATGAATAAACACCAAAACAATGAAAAGCTTAAGCATAGAATTTTAGATAACCGTCTTAAGCTCTCCCATGGTCTCCAGTCCATCTCAAGGCACCTGCATGGTCTAGTTAGCACAGTTTGGTACCCATCTTGGGATGGGTCCATAATGATCATCTAAATGTGCCTTTGGTACCCAAATTGCCTTTGTGCTAGTTCTAGGTGATCTCGTTATAGATCTAGCACAAGTGTATGATTTGGGTCTCCTACGCGAATAAAATTGAGACAAATTCACTTGCTTAGGAATCTTACCTTTATAACATACCTTGGATAGATGACCCTACTCACCACACTTGTAGCAGAAGCGTCGCTCAACCTGACATGACGCTTGCTGTTTGTCATTTTCCTTGGTGAGGGTCACCTTGGAGGATGCACATCCTTGATTCTTCATGACCGGACATGAAGTGATCGTGTGGTCCTGATTGTTTCATCCAAAACAACTCCTTGTCCCTTCATTCTTGTCTTGGTACGGACAAGACGCGATGAGGTGGCCTAACTTCTTGCACTTGAAGCACCTCCTTTTTCCTTTTCCCTTTTTGTACTTGAATGACATGGAGAGATGATCAGTGCAAACAACATGATTAATTGAATTTTTACCTTTTTCCTTGTTCAAGTTGATTTCTTTATGTATTGCTTTGGGAACATCCTTCTCATGGAGTTTGACCCTTGCTGCGGTTTCTCCTTCCTCAAGCTTCTTCACCACGGGTTCGTAGATATCTTGCGGAAGTCGAGCAAGGCATCTTCTCTTTAATTGTCTTTGTTTCTTGTTCCCAAGCAATTTCCTTTTTGATCCTGCAACTTGTTTCTCAAACAAAGATTGGCCTTTCTTGGGGCGGTGGAGGTCAGCACATGATAATATTTTGACTAATTGATTACTAGTGCAAGAATGAGGTTCATATGAGTTTAAACTAGTAATTACTACCTCATGAGCAATATCGAGCATGATATGATCATCAACTAGTTTACTATGAGAGTATGACAACGTATCATACTTTTCACTAAGAGCAAGCTTTTCTAAATTCATTGTTTCTACTTGACTTCTAAGCATAGAATTTTCAGTTTTAAGTTGAGCAACATTAGATAGAGCGTCATCATTATTACTTTGCTTAATTAACATTGAATCATACCGTTGGACCAAGACATCATGAGAGCACCTTAGCTCCTCATGTTCTTTGGTCATCTTCTCCAGGCTGTTGTTTGTTTTGATGAGAGTCTCCTCTAGCCTGAGAAGCGTCTCGCCTTGTTCCTTGTTCCTTCTCAACAACTTAATCAAGAGAGTTTTGTCCGCTTTGTTGAGATGGTTGTAGAAACGGCGAATCTCCTCTTCTTCTACATCATCGGTCTCATTTTCCCTGTCATTAATGTCAGTGGAACCAATATAGGAAAATGTACCTTGTGATGATGAAGATTCATCCTGGCTATCATCCTCATATTCCTTCTCATCATGGCTTTCGTCTCCACCGTCATTGTTAGCAATAAAATATTTATCACTAGTGGAGAACAAACCTGTCGACGAGGTGGATTCATCGTTTGGGTGCCATCGTTCTTGTTCTTCTCCCTCTGAATGGTTAGTAACACAAGTAATATAGGGAGTAGGAGCATCACAGTTTGTCACAGAATATTTTTCTTTAATTCTATTCCATAAATCATGAGCATCAACAAATAAATCACTATCACTGCTCATGATGGCAAAATAAGCACTTCTAGAAAGAGAGTCAACTAAGATGTTGCAAGCATGGTGATTGAGAGATAAACATCTTAGTTCTTCATTAGAAGGATTTTTACTAAAATCAGAGGGAACAATACTTCTACTAAAGATCAGTCTCAAATCAGAATCAACATTCATGAAAGCTTTGTAAATAGAGACAGACCAAGATTTGTAATTAGAACCATCGCCGAAAAGAAGTTCTACAGTTACCTCTTGTGACGACATCGTTATCTCCAGACGGCTAAGCCCACACTGGAGAGGCCTAGCTCTGATACCAATTGAAAGTTCCCTTTGATCCGGGAACAAGATCTGGATGTCGCCTAGAGGGGGGGTGAATAGGCGAATAAAACTTATCACTTTTAAAACTTAAATTCTTACTCTACTCGAAGACTTAGTACACACTGGAGTGAGAAGACCCTTCGAGTAGGTTGCAGCGGAATAGAAGATCCTGTCTCAAAATGTCCTGCACTTCAAATAAAGCTTATACCACAGGTAAGTATTGAAGTGCAGATATAAAGACGAGTAAGGCAGAGAGTCAGGATACAATACAGAACAGAGCACATAGACGCAAGGATTTATCCCAAGGTTCGGCCAAGCCTGAAATGCTTGCCTAGTCCTCGTTGGAGTTAGCCACACCTGGGCTTGGAGTCTATTTCAACTCCTTCCTCCGTTTGCTCAGATCTGTCAGTATGACAGATAGAGCCTTTCACTATTGATTTGGGTTACAACAACACCGTGGCTGCTTACACACTTCTTGGCAGCACCTCGGCAGAGTAACGATACGCTCAAGACCTTGCTCTAGCTCTTAGCAGCACTTCTCCTCTCTCTAAAGGCTTACAGTTGTGCCTTCTACACAAACTATAGAGTTACACACAAGAGGGAGAGTGAGAATTGATTCGAGTGAAGTCTACACTTGTTGGCTGCGCTTGTACATTGCTTGAGGCGCCTAGGGGTCCCTTTTATAGGCACAAGGGGCCTAGGAGCCGTTGGAAGCAATCCAGGAAGGCAAATCTTGCCTTTTGTCGGGTGGCGCACCGGACAGTCCGGTGCACCACCGGACACTGTCCGTTGCCTGATCTCCTTCCATAAATGGAGCAGTCGACCGTTGTAGTCCTGGAGCCGTTGGCGCACCGGACACTGTCCGGTGTACACCGGACAGTCTGGTGCCCCATCTGACCGTTGGCTCGTCCACGCGTCACGCGCGGATTGCGCGGCCGACCGTTGGCCCAGCCGACCGTTGGCTCACCGGACAGTCCGGTGCACCACCGGACAGTCCAGTGAATTATAGTCGTACGTCACTAGACTCCTCCCGAGAGCGGCCTGTTCACCAGGGTTCAACCTGGCGCACCGGACACTGTCCGGTGCACCACCGGACAGTCCGGTGTGCCAGACTGAGCTGAGTCTTGGATGTACACAGCCAAGCCTTTTGCACCTCTTTCCTTTTCTTCTTCTTCTTTCTGTTTCTAACACTTAGACAAGTATATTAGTCCACAAAACCAATGTACTAAGTCTAGAAACATACCTTCTCTTAATTATTACATCTATAGCATTTGACATGCTTGAGCTTTGATGTTGGACTCATAAATCATCAAGTTAGCTTGACTTGATCTAGATTAACATTTCTTAGCTCCAACATCATGCAAAGGTCACATAGAACATCTCCAAACATAGGAACAACCCAAACTAAAGATTAAGGTGAACTTAGCTCTTTTGGGCTGCTTCCAGTTCTGGTTTTGACACTTGTTCTCCTTCTAGTGACCTTGATCTCCTTCCTAGAGCTTGATCTTGAGCCTTATGACTTACACCACTTAACTGTAGCTGTTACCTCATTGGTTGTAAGTCACGTCCTTATGTAGTGATCCTTGATGTGCCATAGCTGTTCTCAACTCAATCACCCTTGACTTTTGCAAGCCTTCTTCTTCACCCTTGGCTTTGGGTTCCTCAGCCACCTTGACCTTGTCCCGTGCACTTGGTACCTCGAAGCTCTTCTTGCCTCCGTCCTTGGCTTGATCAGTTGTCTCCGAGCTATGCACCCGAGTATCACTTTTTGCAATGACCATCTTACTTGTGATGTCCATTATGTATCCATAATCCAGTTCTTGGACCATCACATTTGTTCACTTGTGTTGAACCCTGTTAGCTCTACCTTAAGCACCTGTTCAACACATAGTACACTGTTAGTCCTTTAATTGAGTTGTCATCCAAACACCAAAACTCACAAGAGAGCTTTCACCTTCGTCGGCGGGACTCCCGCTAAGGAAGTTCTTCTCTAGGTACGGTCAGTTCGTCGTCGGAGATGGGGGGCAACTCTGCCCTTCCAATGAAGAGGAGCTCAGGGTAGAGTGGAACAGTTGTCGTGGCGACCTTCTTTCTGCCCTCCTTTGAGGACGAAGGTACAGAAAGAATAGCTTGCCGCCTTTCGATCTCATTCGTTTCTTTCTTCCTCGTGATCCGTGTCCATTCTCCCATCGGAGAGGTGGACAACAGAGTTCTCTAGGTTGGCGAGCCCTAGGTTCCTAGTTTGCTGAAGGTGATCTTTTTTCGGGGCAATGGAGGTTGTGCCTTTTCCTGCTGTGCCCCGATTTTCCTAGAGATTTCTGAGGAAAATTTTCTCTCCGGCGGATCCGCGATGCGATGCAGAGTTCCTTCCTCATCTGCTATAGATGAGATAGTTCCAAAGCAGAATGTGGATTCGGGACAGAGGATGATCTTATGCTGGAAAGTGACGGCCATTGAGCTAGCTTAGATCGATGACACACCCCCCAACCTAGCGCGCCAGCTATCGGTGTTTTGGGTCCGACTGCGCACCTGGGGTTACCACTCAAGGTGCTTTTAGGAGTAGGACGGTATTATCGACTGTAGCTCGATGGTTCGCGCTGGAGGCACGAGAAACAGTGGACAGCGGTTTACAGGTTCGGGCCGCTTTGAGATGTGTAACACCCTACATCCTGTCGAGAGTGCTTTATGTTGTGGGTTACAAGAGGATTCTCTAGCGCTGAAAACGTAGAGAGTTGGGTGGGAGGCTAAGTAGCGAGCATCTGATCTGAAGGGGTGCCCCCTAGGCCTTATATATTCGACCGTGGGGCAGTACATATAGATATGACAACAACGAGTTCCTAAGAACTAGTGAACCAACTGAGTTTATCCTCCTATAATCCTGTCGACCCATTCTTGCTTGGTTCTGTTATACGGGGCTCCTGCGCAGGAAGGTCGGGCCTCTGTTGTGATTACTGCTCGAATTCGTTGGGCTGTCTTGGGCTCGTGCTGATACAGCCTTGTGTCGATTCGCTTCATTGATCGTGCCTCCCCAGGCCCACGAGGGGGATGAATTTATGAATTATGGGGCCCTTGGGACTTTCGTGAGGTCTTTTATCCTTCTAGTGGACCCAGGGGATATCTGTCCCCCACAGCCGGCGCCCGACCCGTGAAGCAGCACCTGCGCCATTTTGACGAAGAAAAGCGCAGGGCCATAGGTGAGGAGATCCACAAGTTACTGGCTGCAGGGTTCATCAAAGAGGTATTTCATCCTGAATGGTTATCTAACCCTGTGCTTGTGAAAAAGAAAGGTGGGAAGTGGAGGATGTGCATAGACTACACCAGTTTAAACAAGGCATGTCCAAAGGTTCCCTACCCTCTGCCTCGCATCAACCAAATTGTGGACTCCACTGCTGGGTGCGAGACATTGTCATTTCTCGACGCCTATTCAGGTGCAACATACCAAAGGTGCATGAACCACGTGTTCGGAGAGCGCATCGGCCAAACGGTCGAGGCTTACGTCGATGACATTGTTGTCAAGACGAAGAAAGCCTCTGACCTCCTCTCCGACCTTGAGGCGATGTTCAAGTGCCTGAGAGCGAAAGGCATGAAACTCAATCCCGAGAAGTGTGTCTTCGGAGTCCCTCGAGGCATGCTCTTGGGGTTCATCGTCTCCGAGCAGGGCATTGAGGCAAATCCGGAGAAAATCGCGACCATCACCAACATGGGACCGATCAAGGATTTGAAAGGAGTACAGAGGGTCATGGGATGCCTTGCGGCTCTGAGCCGCTTCATCTCACGCCTTGGCGAGAAAGGCTTGCCTCTGTACCGCCTCTTAAGGAAGGCCGAGCGCTTCACTTGGACCCCCAAGGCCGAGGAAGCCCTCGGAAACCTTAAGGCGCTCCTTACAAATGCACCCATCCTGGTGCCCCCCGCTGCAGGAGAAGCCCTCTTGATCTACGTAGCCGCGACCACTCAGGTGGTCAGCGCCGCGATCATAGTCGAGAGACAAGAAGAAGGGCATGCACTGCTCGTCCAGGGGCCGGTCTACTTCATCAGCGAAGTGCTATCCGAGACCAAGATCCGCTGCCCACAGATCCAGAAGCTGATGTACGCAGTGATACTAACACGTCGAAAGTTGCGACACTACTTCAAGTCTCATCCGGTGACTGTGGTGTCATCCTTCCCCTGGGGGAGATCAACCAGTGCCGTGAGGCCTCGGGTAGGATAGCAAAGTGGGCAGTGGAGCTCATGGGCGAAACGCTATCATTCGCCCCTCGGAAGGCCATAAAATCCTAGGTCTTGGCAGACTTCCTGGCTGAATGGGCCGACACCCAGTTGCCAACAGCTCTGATCCAGGCCGAGCTCTAGACCATGTACTTCAATGGGTCACTCATGAAAACAGGAGCAGGCGCTGGCTTGCTCTTCGTTTCACCCCTCGGAAAGCATCTTCGCTACGTCATACGCTTCCATTTTCTGGCATCAAACAACGTGGCCGAGTACGAGGCTCTAGTTAACGGGCTGCGCATCGCCGTCGAGCTAGGGGTCCGGCGCCTCGACGCTCATGGCGACTCGCAGCTTGTCATCGACCAAGTCATGAAGAACTCCCACTGCCGCGACCGGAGGATGGAAGCCTACTGCGACGAAGTCCGGTGCCTGGAAGACAAGTTCTATGGGCTAGAGCTCAACCACATCGCCCGATGGTACAACGAGACTGCGGATGAGCTGGCGAAGATAGCCTCGTGGCGGACGACGGTTCCCCTAGACGTCTTCTCTAGAGACCTACATCAACCATCCGTCAAGATCGACGACACGCCCGAGCCCGAGGAAGCCTCGGCCCAGCCCGAGGTACCCTCGGTCAAGCCTGAGGAGGCCTCGGCCGAGCCCGAGGTACCCTCGGCCATCAAGGAGGAGGCCTTGCCCGTCGAGGGGGAACAGAATGGGGTCACGCTAGATCCGAACTGGCAGACCCCGTACCTGGAATATCTCCTCCGAGGAGAACTTCCCCTCGACAAGGCCAAAGCTCGGCGACTGGCTCGGCGCGCCAAGTCGTTCGTCTTGCTGGGTGATGAAAAGGAGCTCTATCACCGCAGCCCCTCGGGCATCCTCCAACGATGCATATTCATCGCCCAAGGACAAGAGCTGTTGCAAGAAGTACACTCGGGGGCTTGCGGTCACCATGCAGCACCCCGAGCCCTAGTGGGTAAAGCCTTCCGACAAGGTTTCTACTAGCCAACCGCGGTGGCCGACGCCACAAGGATTGTACGCTCCTGCCAAGGATGCCAATTTTATGTGAGGCAAACGTACCTGCCCGCTTAGGCACTGCAGACAATACCCATCACCTGGCCGTTTGCAGTATGGGGTCTGGACCTCGTTGGTCCCTTGCAAAAGGCACCCGGGGGCTTCTCGCACCTGCTGGTCGCCATCGACAAATTCTCCAAGTGGATCGAGGTCCGACCCTTGACCAGCATCAGGTCTGAGCCGGCGGTGGCGTTCTTCACCAACATCATCCATCGATTCGGGGTCCCAAACTCCATCATCACTGACAATGGCACGCAGTTCACCGGAAAAAAGTTCCTGGACTTCTGCGACGACCACCACATCCGTGTGGACTGGGCCGCCGTAGCTCACCCCATGATGAATGGGCAGGTGGAGCGTGCCAACGGTATGATTTTGCAGGAACTCAAACCGAGGATCTACAACAACCTCAACAAGTTTATCAAGCGGTGGATGAAAGAGCTACCCTCGGTAGTCTGGAGTCTGAGGACGACACCGAGCCGAGCCACGGGTTTCTTGCCGTTTTTTCTAGTCTATGGGGCCGAGGCCGTCCTCCCCACAGACTTAGAATACGGCTCCCCGAGGACCAGGGCGTATGACGACCGAAGCAACTAGACCAGCCGAGAGGACTCGCTGGACCAGCTCGAAGAGGCTCGGGACATTGTCTTACTACATTCGGCATGGTACCAGCAGTCGCTGCAACGCTACCACGCCCGAAGCGTTTGGCCCCGAGGCTTCCAAGTGGGAGACTTGGTGTTTCGTCTGCGATAGGACGCCCGAGGGCGCCACAAGCTCACTCCTCCCTGGGAAGGGCCCTTCATCATCGCCAAGATTTTGAAGCCCGAAACATACAAGCTGGCCAACGACCAAGGCGAGGTCTACAGCAACGCTTGGAACATTGAACAGCTACGTCGCTTCTACCCTTAAGATGTTTTAAGTCGTTCATGTACCTCGTTTTCTTTACATACATAAAGTCTAACCATCAAGGAAGGGTTGGCCTTGCCTCAGCAAAGCCCGACCCTCCCTCGGGGGCTAGAAGGGGGGAACCCCCTCTGCGTCAAAACTTTCCTCGAAAAAAAATTTCTACCAAAACGACCTTCGTGCTTTCGACTTCCGTATCGATAGCGGGATCCTAAAAACGACGAGAGTACACGTAAGCAGCAAGGCCGACCGAGCCAAGGAACTCCTACGCCTCTAGGATACGGATACCTCACTCATCACCTTCCCGAGAAGTAACTCACGCTCGGATAAGCGATCCTGCTACCGAACAAGTCCAAACACTCGGGTAGAAAACGACTTTCGTGCCTTCTCGACTATATCAATAACAGAATCCAACGACCAAATGAGAGTGCATGTAAGCGGCAAGGCCGACCGAGCCGAGGAACTCCTACGCCTCCGGGATACGGATACCTCACTCATCACCTTCCGCGAAAAGTAACTCTCGCTTGGATAAACGATTCTGCTACTGACAGACAAGTTGTGATGCTCGAAATGAGAGGAAAGAAAACTCAGCTTTTTAACACGATGATAAAGTGTTTAGGCCTCGGCGGCCGTGAAAACATGCGCATGCTACAGACAAACTGTTCCTGTAGGTTCAGGCATCGGCAGGGGGAGCAGCAGCACCCTCGGCGTTGTTTCCACCCTCGGCGGAACCTAGCCCGGCCTCGGACGGTGACCCGGGCGAAAGGACCTCCACCTAAGGGAGGACGCCAGCACCGCGCCCGCGGATGTCTTGGCCAAACTCCAGCTACCACTGCTGCACCTCCTTGGCCTGGGAAGCCATCTGCCCCCGCACCGACGAAGTCTCTTTTCGAGCCGACTCCGCCTCTGTCCGTGCCAACACCGCGGCCTCCGGCTCCGGCTCATCGCAGAGCAGCCGAGGGTTCTAAAAACTGAGCAAGAGAGGCCTAGAGCGGCAAGGCCGACCGAGCCAAGGGACTCCTACGCCTCCAGGATACGGATACCTCACTCGTCACCTTCCACGAAAGGCAACTCACGCTCGGTTAAGTGGTTCTGCTAGCCAACAGGCAAGTCCCAGTGCTCGAAATGAGGAAGAAACGCAGTTTTATACTCAAATACCCAAATGTTCAGGCCTCAACAGCCATGAAGAACAAATACATATGCTTGGGGTAACTATGCTACATAGACTTAGACGTCGGCAGGACCCTCGGCGGTTCTCCCGACCTACGACAAATGTCTAAGTCCTTGAAGCGGTTACATTTTGCTCAGGCAAAAACCCAGTATATCCCCTTACAAACGGGACTCTGGTTCCATTCCCATGGGTATAAACAACCTCCACACCAGGGGGCCCGCGGGATAACGAACTCCAAGCGGCTCGCCAGCGACCTCTGCAACAGCAGAGACAACGACCTCCACCTCAGGCGGCTAAACAGCAGCAGCGATGACCTCAGGACAGACGCTGCTGTGAAAAGGCCCTCGCCCATGTCCCCACATGAGGGGCGAGGACAAGCCGTTAAGGCCGAAGAGTCGGAGGACGCTTTCCGTGGGATCGAACCCACCGACACCGCGCCGCCGAACAGCGGCCGCCCCAAAGCGCACCGGCAGGTCCTCACTCCCGTCCTCGCCGAGGCCGTCCCAGAACACGAGTACCGCCCTCGCGGCGTACGACGTGCTGGGCGATCCCCCGGCGCAGCTGATGGTGCGAGGAGGACCTGGACGTGGCCGGCCCGCGCGCGGCACGACCGCCGCCTGGAGGAAGGATGGAAAGCTGCACCCTGGCCGGGGAGCAGCAGTTCGCCTTCCCCCACATGACTGGAGGATGCCTCCGCAGGGCTGGAGGATGCCTTTCTCCCCCAAACGCTGGGGGAAGAAAAGGGTCACCGACCCACGCGGAGGCAACCCCCCACTCGGTGCGCTCCTCCGCCTCAGCCCGGATGACAAAGATCCTTGAAGCTGAGGGCGGGGCAGAGGCCGCAGTCCGGCTTGCTTCTCCCCACCAAACTGACCATTGGTGAGGGAACGCAGCCGAGCTGCACGACAAAAATCCTTGAAGTCGAGCGATGGCTGAAGAGCGCCGATCTCCACAAGGTCACGCTCCTCCAACGACAGCAAGAGCAAGGCGATGCTGGTGCACCCCATCCGGGGGCTCGAAAGGTGGAAGGGCGCAATGCATGAGGGGAGAACGAAGGCATGGCCACTGCCCGGGGGATCGATCCCCTTTTATAGGCAGACCTCCTCACTTGCACCCCCAAGCGTCACGGGCAAAGTCTCCACTGACGTGCTCTAGGGTTCTCCCCCTACAACATGGGGGCTAGGTCCCACACATCATATGAGCTGATCCGAAGCGCGAAGAAGGCGAACCGCCGCACACGAGGCATGTAACCGTCCTGCGGTTACAAGCGCTCTCCCATCTTCACAGAAACCAGTGGTCGAAAGGGTGGACTGCCATGTAACAGGCATCCAACCGCACCACAACTATGCACCCTTTCGGCTTCAACCACATCCGGTGGACCAGCGCAAAGGAAGCGGGCCCGCATGTCATGTAACCGGCGCACCGGTTACGATGTGCAAAGAGCCGCACCGCCACTTGCGCCGAATGCCGCGCCTCCTCGACTGTGGATCCAGTACCGCGACTCGAGGCAGCCCTGCGCATGACCCAACAGTACCAATTAAAGGCGACGGCCACGGGTCAGTCAGCCGCGGGGATAGGCACGACGGTTGGCATGGCCAAAAGTGGGCCGGCAGTAATTGCAGCAGCAGACGAGCGGAAGCAGCGGTCAAATCGCCTGCAGGCTCGCGTCCCCTTCTGAAGCGACAAGAGAGCCCTCACTCACGGCGTGAAGATGACGCACCCGTGTCCCGTTCCTCGAACGGCTCGCACGCGCAACGGGCGCCACGCGAATCGCCCGTCACGTCACATTAACTCCCCGGCAGAGCAAGCGACACCTCTGGCAGGCGAGGCGGGCGTCATTTCACCTCCGCCATGATGACCGCGTCAAAAAAGGTGTGCCTCATTATTTAAATTCATATCCTTTTCCTCTTCCTCTTTCTCTCTCTCTCTTGCTACAGGGACTGGGGAAGGGGATAATTCGGAAAGGATCCTTCTCGATGAAGGAAGCGGGCCCCGAGCCCTCCTACTGATCAGGGGTTCGAAGGCTGGCCCCTCGAAAGGGTTTCGACAGCCGCCCTAGAGCACTCGGGCTCCGCGCCCATTACTGATCAGGGGTTCGAAGGCTGGCCCCTCGGAAGGGTTCGACAGCCACCCTAGAGCACGCAGAGTGAGGGATGACTCTGGGTACGTCCGATACATGGCTGAGGCTCGGGCTACACTCCCGAGGTACCCTAGGACATTTCCGAAACCGGTGGGAATGATTTGTAACGGAATCCCACCGGAGGGAGGCATCGAGCCCTCGGACCCCGTCGAAGGGGTCCAGGTCCGGCGAATCACCCGCAGGTACTTTTGGAGCGCGCCTCCGGGCCACCAGCCGACCCCTAACGAATGGGGCATGGGCGTCCACTCGAATCACCCATTAGCAGCTCACTGGAAACACCTTGTTCGGCACCCTCCGAGGGCAACATGGCGCTTTCCCCTTCTCCTCCTTGCGGAAAGGCAACGCAGGGGCGTATGATAAAAGTCGGGAAAGTCCTTGATCGTCCTCTCGCTCCGTGCAGAGGCTCGGGGGCTGCTCTCGCACCCGGCTATAGCCAAACTGTTGACAGCGTCAACAAACCAGCTTGAAAACTCGGAACCTGACCATGCACCTAGGCTATGGCCAGGCCGCATGAGGGAACGATCAGAGTGGCCGAGGCACCACAAAAAGCATTAAGACCTCAGAGGAGTCAAACCACTCCTCCGAGGCCTCGGGGGCTACACCCGGCGGGTGCGCTCGCGTGTACCCACCAGAACAAAGCAAAACCGAGAAAGGTCGGTCCCCTCACCAAAAATGCGGCAAAAGCCTCCAAGCGAGTACCAACACTCCCTTCGAGGCTCGGGGGCTACTGTCGGGTACCGTAATTAGGGGTACCCCAACACTCCTAATCACAGCTGGTAAATACCCTCAGACCAACTGACGGGCGCGGTTCAAGTCAAGGCTTCGTCTACCCAAGGGACGCGACCTCGCCCGAGCCCAGCCTCGGGCAGGAGCAGTAGTCCCAGACGAATTCACGCCTCGCCCGAGGGCCTCCTCAGGCAGCGGGCACACCCTCGGCTCTCCCGAAGCCTGGCTCGGACAGGCTTCATTGTGAATCAACCTTGGCCAGACCGCCTCACCAACCGACCGCTTCGCAGGCGCATTCAATGCAGGGGTCGCCTGACGCCGTATCCTGGCACACGCGCCTCAGTCGGCCAGGCCGAAGTGACCGCAGTCACTTCGCCCCCCTTTTACTGTCCGATCTGACGGGAAAACAGCGCCGCTCGCCTCGCTCCGACTGCCGTGCCAACCACCCAGGCGAAGCTGACAACAAGTCATGATCAACCACCGAGTTCGGCCTCGGGCGCAGCAGGAAGCTCTGCCTCGCCCGACCTCAGGCTCCAGCCTCGGAAGGAAGTCTCCGCCTCGCCTGACCCCCGGACTCGGCCTCGACCTCGATCTTGGGAGGAATCGCGTCCTCGCCCGACCCCAGCCTCGGCCTCAGGAGAAGTCCCCGCCTCGCCCGACCTTGGGCTCGGACCGACCGTGCCAACAGGGGATACATCATTACCCTATCCCTAGCTAGCTAAGGCTACAAGGAACAAGACCGGCGTCCCATCTGGCTTACCCCGGCGATGGGTAATGATGGTGCCCCGCGTGCAACCATGACACCGGTGGCTCTTAGCCCCTTACGATAGCAAGGAGACGTCAGCAGGATCCTTGCCGCACCGCCAGCTGTGCTTTCACAGGGCTCAGGCGCTTCTCCGACGGCCACGTTATCATGTACGCAGGGCTCAAGCTCTCCCCCGACAGCCATGTTGGCATGTACATAGGGCTTAGGCATTTCTCTGCCAGACACGTTAGCGCATTGCTACACCCCCCATTGTACATCTAGACCCTCTCCTTGCATCTATAAAAGGGAGGTCCAGGGCCTTCCCGCAGAAAAGAAAAGGGGGGTTCGCGCGGGGAAGGAGCGAACGAACAGGCTCCCTCTCCCTCTCCCTCTCGCGACGTGCTTGTAACCCCTACTACGAGCACCCTGGTGCAGGATAATACAAGGCTTGTCCCGCCTCTTGTGTTCCATCTCGCACCAACCCATCTGGGCAGGGGCACGCAGCGACAAATTCACTCGTTGGTCCATGGACCCCCCAGGTCCAAAACGCCGACACAACCACTTCATCTTCTTTAGGAAGAGGAACAGTGCTTTCTCCTCTAGCCCTCACTATGGATATATCATGAAAATATCTGCCATTCATCACTTCAATTTGCCCTTGCTTAAATGCAAGGTGTCTGGAGAGAACAGAACAACAAAAAGCAAAAAGAAAGGATACCCTGTGGAGGTGTTGGGTCGTAAGGAAAAAGTAGAAAAATATGTTTGGGAAGGCCAAGGTGTTGTCCCCTTGTTTTGGTTTTTTTATTTTCGTATTTTTCTTTTCTATTTTTGACTTCTAATTCCAAGTTTAAATCAGATTTGAATTTGAGTCTAGGTTTCAATTCGAACTAGATACACAGTCCAAGTCCAGCATGATGCAAGTATAATTTTATAATAATTATTTAACTATTCTATTTATTTTGGCTAAATGCCCCTCAATATGCCACACACATTATTCGTTTTAAAGACATCATTATTTTGAATGTGTAGTCAAATTTAGAGTTCCTAAAAACAATATTTACTACTTATTTCATATAGAAGAGAATAATTTCTATTATACAATCTCTATTAAGGGATACTCTAGCCTAAATCTTTTAGTGAATATTTCAAAATATATAACTCAATAAAGAATAGTTTAATTTATATAAGGATCTTTTTATTTAATCTATTATTAGAAAACTCATTAATTTAAATTTGGGAAGAATTTGCCCTAAATCCCAAAACAGGATTTTATGGTGTTACAAAGACCAAATGGAATAATTTTGCTGGGAATCACAAAATCTTTAGTCGCATTGCCCAAAGGGAAGTGGATAGAAGAGCTTATCAAAGTTGTGTGGAGTCATAACACATATGTATCAAGATCCACTGGTTTCACACCATTCAAGCTTCTCTTCGGGGACGAAGCAATTGGCCCCCGAAGAAGTCAAGTTGGGTTCAGCAAGGGTCATAGCTTTGACTCAAGATTAGGACGATGAAATAGTTTCAAAGGATGCAATAGAAGAGTCGAGGCTTGAAGCAATCGAGCACATAAGAAGGTATCAAGCTGAAGCCATAAATGGAGAGATAAGAAAGTGAAACTCAAGAACATATCACCAGGCCATCTTGTGCTCCAAAGGGTAGCTAAACCAAACACAACGGGCAAGTTATAAGTGAAGTGGGAAGGCCCCTTCTTGGTCTTAGCTTCGAACAGACCAGGTTCATACAGATTAAAGGACATGGAATGAAACGACATTCCAAGATCATGGAATGCTGATGAGCTTCAAAAATATTACATCTAATGTCAAGCTTCAACATCCTTGTTCCTTATAAGGGGTTTAAGGTTTTTTAATGGGATCGTAGATGTAATATTTGTACAAGGAGTGCCTAGAGCCAATAATGGTACAATTCTCCCAAAGTGGTATCCTTGAGCGCAGAAAATCCAAGTCAGTGAAGAGACCAATTCTCAAGCCTCAGATACGAAGGTAAGTATCACCACCAAGTAAAAGTGAAAAAGCTCTAAAGTCGTTCCTAAGTGAATGAAAAGCTAAAGTTTTATCACCAAGTATAGGTGAAAAAGCTCTGAAGTCATTTCTAAGGGAATACAGAGCTTAAGTTTTATCACCAAGGTGAAAAAGCTACGAAGTCATTCCTATGGGAATGTAGAGTTAAGGTTTTACCACCAAGTAAAGGTGAAAAGGCTCCAAAGTCATTCCTATGGGAATGCCGAGCTTAATCATGATAGGTTGCTATCAGCAAGCATGAAGGTGCTAACTGAAAAATATCAGACAACATAAAACAAGAAGATCATCAAATGTAAGCTTCAAAGGCTTTGTTCCAAGTAAAAAGAAGGGAATGTGTTTTTCGCCTTCAGCTCAAAATACCAGTAAAACTTGTTTTCACACGCAACAAAACAATTAGAGTAAAAACAGAAAAAGTAACAGACTGTGTAAATGTTATAATAAGGCAGTACTTTGACTGCGTAAATGTTTGTTTCAAAATACAATTTTTTCAGCCTAATGATTCAATTACACTTCGGCCCTCACTCACGTATTCACTCTCTTCATCTTTTTCGACTCTTTGTTCTACTAAAAAAAGGGTAAGTATCTAAGAGAGTTCATAAATAAAAGCTTCAGCAATACAAGTCTAAGAACAAACCTTTCTGGTATACTCTTTGGCTTCCAAGGTAGCTAGCTATCGGCCACCTTTGTTCTATAACTCAAAGAAAAATCTCTTAGCAATGTTAAGAATGCTTTTCGGAGGAGTCTTGAAATCTTCAATAGTCATCTTGAAGTTAGCTTATCCTACATCTTTGACATGGTTGCAGCTAGCTTTCTCGAGTACCGAAGCCATACCACACGACCCGATCATCACACAGTAATCACTAATGTCGTAGATTATCGACTTGACTTCTCCCAATTCCTTTTCTATCCAACTGAGTGCTCCCTTGGTGTCTCCGCTGGTATGAGAAGTCGCTCTCAAAGTTGCACCAACGGAGGAAAATATTTTCTTCAAAGCATCACAGCACCGAGAAGCAAGGGTAAAGGAGCCATTCTTAAGATACTATAAAGTTTCCAACACCCTTTGATTTTCTCTGTGTAATACCCAAATAGTGAGAGTAATAGGATGTATAAGAATTGGGAAATATAAAAGGTTCATTAGACCACTTGTGTTGTTATTCTTAGTTTTGCATATTTCAAATGATGGGTTAACCTTTACTACCAATAATTATACTAAATAAAGAAAATGGTGCATCATGTTGGAGTTTAATTGGTTGCGCATTTAATAATAATAATAATATTAATAAGAATACATTAATGATGAGAATTAGGGTTAGACCTAATTTAAACTTCTAAGAATTTGGAAAAAAATTGGAAAAGAGAAGCAAGAAGCGAAAACCCTATGTACAATATGAAGAAAAATATATAAATAAAGATATTATTTCATGCCGATAATCTTGAATTGTAGATTTAAATCTAGGTGCAAAAATTCACAACAAAATATGGATTTGAATTTGAGATTCAAAAATAGAAAGAAAAGAAAACAGAAAATAAGAGAAAAAGAAAAAAGGGGATAGAACGCCACTTGGGCCCAAACCTGCAAGCCGGCCTAGTTGCACCGCGTCTAACCCCTGTGTCGCCCACGCGGTGGAGTCTCTGGCACGTCGGGCCCACTCGCAATGTCTATCCTCAGCTCCGCGCGCGCGTTTGTGGCCGATTCCCTGGCTGCCTGGTGGGGCCCGTGCGTCAGCTTCCTCCTTCCTGCGCAACAAACTGCGCGGAGATCGCCGCCATCGTCGGAGTCGGTGGCGACCTCCCCCTTTTCCTAAACCGAGACCCCAAGAAATAAATTGGAACCCTTGTGACCCTTTCCTCCCCTCTACTACCCTCTTGCGTGAGCTCGAGCACCCAAAACCAAACCGTCGCCGCCAGGTCCGTGTCCAGGGAGGGTGAAAGCGCTGCCGTCGTCGACCACTTGCTGCACCGTAGCCGTGACCTTGGAGTACTACCTAGGAGATTCGCCATATTGTGCCGCTCGTGTGCGACCACTTCGGGAGGGCAGAATCCAGCCGTTCTATCCTCAATTGCTTGCCGGAGGAGAGCCGTCACCTTGATTCCGCACCTCGCCGTGGGCAGGGGGTCCACGCATCACGATTAGCTGGTAAGTCCGCCTCGCTTAAATCGCCTAGTCCTAGTCTTCATGTAGCACCTGTCTACGTTCGATTTGGAGCACCCGCGCTTTAGCTAGCAGACCTCGCCGGAGTTCTCCCCGTGGCTCAGAGCGCGCCATCGTCCCTGGTTGCTCGATCAGGGGAGAAATAACTAGAGCCATCGGTTCTAGGGAGAACGGTCTAGATCAGATCCTAGGACCGATTCGAGGAAGATTGCATCTAGTGCATCGATGACAAATCGGACAGATCGAGATGAATCTTGGTGTTTAGAATCTGGGTGGTCACATTTGGATCCTACAGTTGGATTGACATTCTGTGTCTGACATGATCTGCAGCCGTCCAGATCTAATCCAATGGCCGAGGTTTCTGGATACCCCTTCAGCCCGACCACCTTACTAAAGAAACCCTGGACTTATTTGCAATTAACCCGTAGTCCACCACGGGTTAAGCTGAGTCTAGGAAGTTTTACGAGTTAGCCCCTGTTCTCTTCTGTATTCTTGTACGCAATCCATGGAGCTATTATTTAGTTAAAAAATATAGAAAATGAGTTTTTGCATAAAAACAATTATAGAAACTTGTTTAAATCATAATAAATCCATTTTAACTCCTTTTTAATCCATTCTAGTTGCAATAATTTTGTATTAATATTGTTTATCACCTGGTAACTCTGTTTAGTCATGAAACATAGGTTAAATTTATTCATTTGGTTTAATCTATATCAATCACTTAATAACTTTAGAAAATCGTAACTCGATAACCGCAACTCCGAATTTAGTGATTCTTGTTCCTACGTTCTCGTTACGACGCATAGAATATTATCATGCATTATGTTCTTCTATTTGGTGTGATGTTAATTTCTCCTATACTATGCTTGTTTGTATTGTTGTGAGTAGACGAGCAAGCCACTGAGGACCCAGGTGTTCAGCAGGAGGAAATTGCCGGGCAGGAGCTCGTTGAAGGCAAGTTGTGCCCTTGATCACTTCCATTTACCCAAAAATGTTCTTTTTAATCATTATGTTCTGCATGGGTTAATTTTGATGGGACCCAATAGGTCACCCTAGTTTGATTATCTTTATACCTTGTTTACCACTGAACTTTTGGGTAGTACCTGCTATTGCTTTATGTGGTTTTGGGTATTGAGATACACATTATTCATGATCATGCTTATATTATCAATTTGTTATTTACTGTTCATGATAAGATCATATTATTAATTGGAACATAAAGAACCACCCGGGAAAAACAGTGGTACCACAAGGGTGGTATGGGATGCCCTTGGTTGACTAATTAGGAAAGCTAGTGGATGACTACCTTACCTGAAAGGGGAAAGGGCAGTAGGGGGAGTGGTCGGTGTAGTGAGGTTCTCGGGTTGATTTTGCTGCGATGGTGGTCAGACGGGGGATCCCTGCATTGCGCTTCCTAGAAATTATAGCGGGTTTTTCAAGCTAGTGGAACTTTGTAAAGGCCTCGTAGTGTTACCCTGCCTTGCTTCCTTGGTAGAGGTGTATGGGATTCATGACTCCTTTGTAGATGGCTAACATGACTTGTGGGTAAAGTTGTGAAACCTCTACAGAGTGTAAAACTAGTATATCAGTCGTGCTCACGATCATGAGCGGCTCGGACCCTCACATGAGTAACTTATGGAATTAGAATTAATTGGTCATTTGCATCGCATTGTGGTTTATAATTAATTTTGATCTATTATTACTTTGGTTTGGTATACACTTACATTTAGTAACTGCTAATAAAATTTGACCAACTTATTAAAAGCAATGCTCAGCTTTAACCTTTATTCGTTAATCAGCCTTACACTTCACATGAGCTCCCCACCTTTGGTGAGTTCATGCACATTATTCCCCACAACTTGTTGAGCTATGATCTTTTGTGAGCTCACTCTTGCGATATATAACCCCCCACAGGAGAAGAACAGGTGGTCCAGGAGGAGCCCTACAACGAAGAGTACGAGCTTATCTAGGTGGCGTCTCCCAGTCAGCTTTATGGTGCCAAGGAATAATATTTAGTTTGCTTTATTGTTATCATTTATTTTTGTAAGACTTACGCTTTGTAATAATGATACTTGTGACATTTATCTCTATACACTTTGACATTATATGTGATGTTCTTCTTTAGCGCACATATGAGATGCACCCGGCTTTATCCCTTAAATCCGGTGTGACAGAAGTGGTATCAGAGGAAATGTTGATTGTAGGACGAAACCTAGATAGAACTAGGCAAAACCCTTACCTACCCACCTTTACTTTGATTCTTTCTATACTTTTCTTGATCCTGTCTCACCTTTTGCTGTTCTACTCTGACTATTCTTATCTTTTGTACTCTAGAAGAACAAGAAGGATTTCACACCATGGAATCCTACAACTACAAACTCCCTAAAGAGATAGGATACTTAAGACAATATATATATATATATTCCTATCTAAAATGTTTGGATGATTGTGCTGATGACAAATGCTTGATTTGCTTCTTTGGTTGACTAAATTAGCATAGCAGGGCATTCTAGCATGTAGCACCATAAGGTAATGAATTAGTATTAGTAGGTGACACACTAATCTACTTAGCTAATAAAACCCCAAAAAGATTATGTCTCGCAATTACTCATCTTATCTACAATTATATCTTACCATGTATTTCTAACCCAAATGGTCAATACTAGGAAGGGAGGCAGAATTGATCTACCTGTCAACCCCCACAACAGGAGGATTGATAGACAACCACAACCAGAAATGAATCCTCTGAATCCTCCACCAACTGGGACAAATCCAGTGGTTGCCACTTAGATGCAGATGCTACAACAGATGGCAAATACGATGAATGAGATGCAGGCTCAAATGAGGTAAGAACGCCAGGAGATGCGGGAGGAAATGAGGCAAGAACGACGAGAAAGGCAGCAACAACCACCACTACCTCCACCACCACCAGCTCCACCGTGTGACAAACACCGGAAGTTCATGAGTCACAAGCCACCTACATTTGCTAGCTCTCCAGATCCGTTACATGCTGATGATTGGTTGAAATCAGTGGTGAAGATTCTTAATATCGCTCAATGCTCTGACCGGTAGAAGGTGCTCTATGCTTCTAGTCGTCTTACTGGCCCCACTACTGATTGGTGGGACTCCTACACTACTGCCCATGATGCTGCCAATACTATTACTTGGGCAGAATTTGCCACACAGTTCAAAAACTACCATATTCTTGCTGGCCTGATGAAAATCAATAAGAAGGAATTCTTATCACTGAAGCAAGGCAGTATGTCCGTCAGTGAATATCGTGACAAATTTATTCAGCTATCAAGGTATGCTCCTGATGAAGTTGCTAGTGATGAAAGAAAGTAGGAGCATTTCATGGAGGGACTTGTTGGACCACTTCAGTATCAACTGGTTGCTCACACCTTTCCATCATTCCATAGGCTTCTAGATAAGGCTTTAGCTATTGAACACAAACGTGTTCAGCTGGGTGAAATGAAGAGGAAGGCTATCACCCAGGGGTAGGGGAGCAGTAGCATCCATCCTCGCTATGTTCAGCCCTATGGTACATCAGCTCATCCTGGAGGAGGACAATGACCAGCTCAGTATGCACCATAGGGGACTCCACAGACTCCAGACACTCGTCAGGCTGTCCCCACTGGCACCCCGGTGAGACCTGTAGGACACAGTACAGTCACCATCTGCTTCAAGTGGGGTGAGGTTGGTCACTACGCCAATGCTTGTCTAAATAGGAACCCTAACACACCCACTCGAAGCAATGTCCTGGGCAAGCAACAGACTCCAACATCTAGCAACGGATTCAGCATTGACAGAGTCAACCAAGTCAGTGCTGATGCTACTGCTGATGGAGCTGACATCGCTATCGGTATGTTTTACATTAATTCAATTCCTACAGCCATATTATTTGATTCCGGAGCTATGCATTCATTTATTTTTGCTTGCTATGCCAACACCAATGAGTTACCACTTCAAACTATGCAAAACCACTGATAGTAATTACCCCTAAAGGGCCTATTGAATCAAATTATATGACACACAGATTAACATTGACAATTATGGGAAGGGAATTCCGGTCTATGCCTATAGTATTAGAGGAAAGCAGTATATATTTGATACTTGGTATGTCATGGTTAAGGAAAGCAAAGGCAGTTATACATCGTGCTAAGGGAACCGTAGAACTCACCAGTCTAAAAGGAGAAAGATTCGAAGTCGAGATTACCATAATCGCTTCCACCAGACCCGCCATATATCTAGTAATGGAAAATTTGTGGGTAGAAACATCTGTGTGGTTAGAGACTTTCCAGATGTCTTTCCTAAGGAGTTACACGGAATGCCACCAGATAGGGAAGTTGAATTTGTTATTGATCTCTTACCTAGAACCGATCCTATTTAAAAAAGGCCATATAGGATGTCAGTGGAAGAATTAAAAGAACTTAAGAAACAATTAACAGAGTTGCAAGAGGTAGGGTACATTTGTCCGAGTTCCTCACCTTAGGGAGCGCCGGTTCTGTTTGTACAGAAGAAAGATGGTTCACAAAGGATGTGTGTGGATTATAGATCACTTAATGATATCACAATTAAGAACAAGTATCCTTTACCTTGTATTGAAGTTTATTTGATCAGATGAGAGGTGCTAGGGTATTCTCTAAAATTGATCTCATATCGGGATACCATCAAATGAAGATTAGGCCATCTTATATTCCCAAGACGGCTTTCTCTACTCGGTATGGTCTATATGAGTTCACAGTCATGTCATTTGGCTTAACTAATGCACCAGCCTACTTCATGAATCTAATGAACAAGGTGTTCATGGAGTATCTTGATAGATTCGTCATGGTATTCATCAACGATA
Source organism: Zea luxurians (assembly GCA_029449295.1). Lineage (NCBI taxonomy): Eukaryota > Viridiplantae > Streptophyta > Magnoliopsida > Poales > Poaceae > Zea > Zea luxurians. Next base: position 1,704,005 of record JAOPSE010000082.1, on the reverse strand, counting down.
TTCTGATCTATTCCAAGAATGATAGTGATCATGAGGAACATCTACGATTGGTACTACAGAAGCTGAGGGATAATCAACTCTATGCCAAGTTTAGCAGTGTGAGTTCTGGCTTGATGAAGTACCATTCCTTGGGCATATCATCTCCAAAGGTGGAATCTCAGTGGATCCAGTTAAAGTAATGGAGATAGTGGGTTGGAAGATACCAAAAACAGTCACTGAGGTCCAGAGTTTCCTGGGACTCGCGGGTTATTACCGGCGTTTTATTAAAGGATTCTCCAAGATAGCGAATTTAGTATTGGAGAAGGGGAAAGAGTTTACGTGGACTCATGAATGCCAAGAGAGTTTCAATCGATTCAGGTTTAAATTGATGTCACCCCTAGTGTTGATTATGCCAGATCTACAAAAGGGATTTGACATATATTGTGATGCGTGCCGATAGGGCTTGGATTGTGTTCTTATGCAAGAAGGATATGTCATTGCTTACGCGTCTAGCCAGTTGCGGAAACATGAGCTGAACTACCCCACTCATGACTTAGAACTGGCAGCCGTAGTGCACGCTCTCAAGATTTGGAGGCATTATATTATGGGGACTAAGTGCCAAGTCTACACTGATCATAAGAGCTTAAAGTATATCTTCACTCAGAAGGATTTCTACCTTAGGCAACGTCGTTGGTTGGAGCTAATCAAAGATTATGACTTGGAAATTCACTATCATCTGGGTAAGGCAAATCTGGTTGCAGATGCCTTGAGTCAAAAGGAGCATGTTCATGCAGCTATTGTTACCCAGCTACCGGATGAGTTGGCGGAAGATTTTGCAAAACTCAACCTAGGAATAGTTGCTCACATAGAAGGAGTTATCATAGAGGTGGAACCTACCTTAGAACAAGAAATACGAAAGGGTTAGATCGGGGATGTTAAAATTCAAGAGATAAAAAATCTAATGGCAGAAGGTAGAGGTTCAGACTTCACGGAAGATGAGCAGGGCATGATCTAGTTTAAGAACATGATTTGTGTCCCTGGGATTGATAGTCTTCGTGAAACCATATTGAAGGAAGCACATTTTTTTATTATGGAAACAAGAGTTCCGTCTTTAGCATAAAGACGCGTACAACCAATACATGACGATTATTGCACCAGAAAGGAGTTGCTTGAATAATTAAACTAACTCAAAGAAAACAAAATGCCATGACTATAGAAAACACTAGCCATCTTCAATTCTTGCATTCGAGCACCATCCATGCATTGCAAGACTTCCATCGCCACCACCTCCAAAGCTCGACAGACATCGAGTATTTGTTGATGCTTTTCCTCCTTCTGTAGAAGTCTCCAGAATCTGAACTAGTGAGTACCCCTAAAAATAACCTGCACAATTGATAATATTGGTTTATGATTAAAAGCCACCTCGTTTCGACAGAGCCAGATGGACCAAAATAAAGCTGATATTCCAGTCAGTAATAATTTTTCGGAAGCCTGAGCACTATTAGATTCCCAAGACCCGATAATATGATTAATGCTAATTGGCATGTCTATTTTTAAAGCAAAGTAAATTATTCTCCATATACTTTTGGCAATGTAACAGTCAAAAAAGAGATGATGTATACTCTCATTGCTGTTGTAAAAGCTACAAGTCAAGCTACAATTTCAACGCCTTCTAGCTAAATTATCTTTAGTGAGGATCGCTCCCCGACATAAATTCCACAAAAAACTTTTATTTTTAGAGGGAGTTTAAGTCTCCAAAGCATCTTACTCCGATTGTTGTTAGGATTATTCATCAAAAGATGGTACATCAATTGGGCAGAGAAAATTCCATTCTTATGACCGTCCCAAACAAAATTGTCCCTAGTCGGATTCAGAGTAACCGTAGTTAGCAAGTTTAACAGGTTGTGCCATTCCACCAATTATTTCCCCTAATTGTTCGGTGAAAAGATAGATTAAAATTTGTATCTGCAAATACGTCTACAACCAAGGCCGATTTGTTATGCACTATATTAAAAAGGTTCAGGAATTGCTCACTAAGAGGTCGACTGGTTAACCATATATAGTTCCAGAATCTGGTAGCATGACCATCCCTCACTTGAAAGTGACCCCATCTAAGGAATTGATCCTTAATATTCATTATACCTGACCAGATGTGTGAATCATCCGGTCTTCTAGATATTTGAGCAAGAGATTTATCTCCTACGTATTTGTTTTTAAGTAACTGTTGCCACCTCCCCTCCTCATTGAGTAATTTAAATAGCCATTTGCTGAGTAAGCAAATATTTTTTACAGCCAGATTAGAGACACATAAGCCTCCTAACGCTTTGGGTTGACAAACAATATGCCACCTGGCCAGCCTATATCTCGTTTACTGCTTCCTCCCTGCCAAAAGAATCTAGATCGAATAACATTAAGTTTCTTCAAGACGCTTGCCAGAATCTCAAAGAAAGACATCATAAAGGTAGGCAGACTACTTAATACTGAATTAAGTAAGACCAACCGTCCACCTGAAGATAGAAATTTGGCCTTCCATGTACTAAGCCTCTTTTCAAATCGGTCTATAACACCCTACCAGTCACTATTTCTCAATCTTCTATGAGTCATAGGAATTCCAAGATATTTAAAAGGCATTAACCCAATTCCACATCCAAATATAAGTGAGTAATGCAAATCATATTCCTTAGCCAACCCATAACAAAATAACTCAATTTTATGGAAATTTATTTTTAAACCAGACATTTGCTCAAAAAGAGTCAAAATAAGTATGATGTTCCGAGCATGCTCCAGATTATGATCTAAGAAAACCATCGTATCATTAGCATACTGAAGGATAGAAAACCCCCTCGGAATCAAATGCGGAACAATACCTTTGAATTAATTTTCCTCTGTCGCTCTTGTGAATAGAATTGCCAACATATCAGCAACAATATTGAATAATATTGGCGACAAAGGATCCCCCTTACGAAGGCCCTTGTAAGTACCAAAAAAGGACATACGCCATCATTTACTTTAACTCTAACATGACCTCCAGAAACTATTGTTTGGATCCATGCGCACCAAGATGGAGAGAAACCCTTCATATGCATCGCTTGCTGTAGAAACTTTCATTTTACTTTATCATAAGCTTTCTCGAAGTCTAATTTAAGAATAACTCGATCTAACTTTTTCCTCTATAGTTCATGAATAGATTCATGAAGAATAATAACCCCTTCAAGAATATTCCGACCGGGCATAAAAGCTGTCTGAGAGGGGCTGACAATTCTGTCTGCTACTAGACCTATTCGATTTGTAAGAACTTTAGTGATGATTTTGAATGAAACATTAAGTAAGCAAATAGGTCAGTATTCCTGGATTTTAGTTGCGTTGTCTTTATTTAGGATTAGAGTAATAACTCCAAAATTTAAGCTATGAACCGGTAAAGAATTTTTATGAAAGTCCTCAAACAACGCAATCAAATCATACTTAATAACTTCCTAGAAAACTTGATAAAACTCAGCTGGAAAGCCATCAGGTCCAGGAGCCTTATTATGTTCCATATTAAATACCACCTTTTAACTTCATCCATAGTAAAATTGGCGGTTAAAATGTTATTCTCTGAATCTGAAACTTGAGGTATGTCATGGATCATAGATTCATCAAGTTCGATTGATGTTGCGTCTGGCTTCCCAAAGAGGTTTTTGTAATAACTCGTTATGTGATTTTTAAGCTCTTCCTCATCGGCTATATAGGTGCCATCATCATCCTCCAAATAATAAATTCGTTGTCTCCGGTGCTTGCCGTTAGCCACTAAATGGAAATATTTTGTGTTATCGTCCCCTTCAAGGAGGTGTTTGACTTTAGCCCTCTGGAAGTGATGAATTTCTTCCTCTCCCAAAATACTGGCAAGTCTATCATTAGCAAAAGCTTTAGTATTCAACTCGTAAGGCGATAAGTAAGTAAGTTCTTTGCCCACCCCCTTAGATGTTGCCGAAGGGCCCTAATCTTGTTCTGCCATATTTGTATAGCGATTTCTCCTTTATTTTTTGCCAAATCAAAGTAACCATATCATGGAAGCCCTCTATTAAGGTATACTATATGATCTAAAACACATGAAGTACCAAGAAGGGAAATCACTCTGAGTTGAAGGAAGCACATGACTCAGCCTACTCCATCCATCCTGGTAGTACCAAGACCTGAAACAAAAGTATTGGTGGTATGGTCTGAAAAGGGATGTTGCTTCACATGTGGCAGTGTGTGATGTTTGCTAGAGGGTAAAAGTTGAACATCAGAGACTAGCTGGATTACTTCACCTACTGAAGGTACCTGAGTGGAAGTGGGAAGAAATTGGTATGAACTTCATTGTTGGTCTACCCCGCACTTCTGTAGGGTATGACTCTATTTGGGTGATTGTGGACAACCTAACAAAAGTGGCTCACATCATTCCTGTGAGGACTAATTACACGAGGGCCAAGCTAGCAGAGTTGTATATGGATCGGATAGTTTGTCTACACAGAGTGCTTAAGAAGATTGTGTCAGACTGGGGATCACAGTTTACTTCTCGGTTTTGGCAGAAGTTGCACGAGTGCTTGGACACGCAGTTGAATTTCAGCTCGGCCTACCATCCTCAAATTGATGGGCAGACTGAGAGAACTAACCAAGTACAGGAAGATATGTTGAGAGTGTGTGCTCTAAAGCATGGTGGCAGTTGGGACAAGAGTCTACCATATGCAGAGTTCTCTTACAACAACAGTTATCATGCTAGTCTCAAGATGTCTCCATTTGAAGCTTTATATGGCAGAAAATGCAGGACTCCTCTATATTGGGATCAGACTGGTGAAAGACAGTTCTTTGGGCCTGAAATTATTCAAGAGGCAAAAGAACAAGTCCGTATGATCCGGAAAAACTTAATGATAGCACATACTCGGCTGAAGAGCTATGATGGTAATAGAAGAAGACCACTGGAATTCGAAGAGGGTGATCAAGTATACTTAAAGGTGTCACCAATTCGTGGAATGAGGAGGTTTAAAGTTAAAGGCAAGTTATCCCCTCGCTTTATTGGACCCTTCAAAATCCTTAAGCGAGTTGGGGAGATGGCCTACCAACTTGAGCTACCTGATCATCTGTCTAATGTGCATAATGTATTCCACGTATCTCAACTCAAGAAGTGTCTCCGTGTCCCGGAAGAACAGTTGCCAATAGAAGAACTTAGTGTACAAGATCCTATCAAAATCCTTGACACTTTGACTCGTGTGACAAGAAATAAGGTGATAAAATGTGCAAAGTGCAATGGAGTCACCATGGAGAAGAAGAAGCTACTTGGGAGAGAGAAGAAGAGCTACGAATAGAATTTCCCCACCTCTTCCCTAGTTCATCTTAATCTCAAGGTCGAGATTATTTTTAAGGGGGTAGGATTTGTGATACCCAAATAGTGGGAGTAACAGGATGTACAAGAATTGGGAAATATAAAAGGTTCATTAGACCACTTGTGTTATTATTCTCAGTTTTGCATATTTCAAATCATGGGTTAACCTTTACTACCAACAATTATACTAAATAAAAAAAATGGTGCATCATGTTGGAGTTTAATTGGTTGCACATTTAATAATAATATTATTATTAATAAGAATACATTAATTATGAGAATTACGGTTAGACCTAATATAAAATTCTAAGAATTTGGAAATAAATTAGAAAACAGAAGCAAGAAGGGAAACCCCTATATACAATATGAAGAAAAATATATAAATAAAGATATTATTTCATACTGATAATCTTGAATTGTACATTTAAATCTAGGTGCAAAAATTTAGAACAAAATCTGGATTTAAATTTGAGATTCAAAAATAGAAAGAAAAGAAAACAGAAAATAAAAGAAAAGGAAAAAAAACAGGATAAAACGCCACTTGGGCCCAAACCTGCAAGCCGGCCCAGTTGCACCGCATCTAACCCCTATGTCGCCCGTGCGGTGGTGTCTCTAGCACGTCGGGCCCACTCGCAGTGACTATCCTCATCTCCATGCACGCGTTTGTGGCTGATTCCCTGGCTGCCTGGTGGGGCCCATGTGTTAGCTTCCTCTCCTCCTCCGCAACAAACTGCGCGGAGATCGCCGCCATCGTCGGAGTTGTTGGCGACCTCCCCATTTTCCCGAACCGAGACCCTAGGAAATAAATTGGAACCCTTGCGACCCTTTCCTCCCCTCTACTACCCTCTTGCGTGAGCTCGAGCACCCGAAACCACTTGCTGTGTCCAGGGAGGGTGAAAGCGCCGTCGCCGTTGACCACTTGCTGCACCATAGCCGTGACCTTGGAGTACTACCCAGGAGATTCGCCTTATTATGCCGCTTGTGTGCGACCACTTCGGGAGGGCGAAATCCAGTCGTTCTTTCCTCAATTGCTCACCGGAGGAGGGTCGTCACCTTGATTTCGTGCCTCGCCATGGGAAGGGGGTTCGAGCATCACGATTAGCCGGTAAGTCCGCCTCGCTTAAATCACCTAGTCCTAGTCTTCGTGTAGCACTTGTCTACGTTCGATTTGGAGCACCCGCGCTTTAGCTAGCAGACCTCGCCGGAGTTCTCCCCACGGCTTGGAGCATGCCGCCGTCCCAAGTCGCTCGATCGGGGGAGAAATAACTAGAGTCATCGGTTCTAGGGAGAACAGTCTAGATCAGATCCTAGGAGCGCTTCGAGGAAGATTGCATCTGGTGCGTCGATGACAGATCAGACGGATCAAGATGAATCTTGGTGTTTAGAATCTGGGCGGTCACATTTGGATCCTACAGTTGGATTGACATTCTGTGTCTGACATGATCTGCAGCCGTCCAGATCTAATCCAATGGCCGAGGTTTCTGGATACCCCTTCAGCCCGACCACCTTACTAAAGAAACCCTGGACTTATTTGCAATTAACCCGTAGTCCACCACGGGTTAAGCTGAGTCTAGGAAGTTTTACGAGTTAGCCCCTGTTCTCTTCTGTATTCTTGTACGCAATCCATGGAGCTATTAATTAGTTAAAAAAATATAGAAAATGAGTTTTTGCATAAAAACAATTATAGAAACTTGTTTAAATCATAATAAATCCATTTTAACTCCTTTTTAATCCATTCTAGTTGCAATAATTTTGTATTAATATTGTTTATCACCTGGTAACTCTGTTTAGTCATGAAACATAGGTTAAATTTATTCATTTGGTTTAATCTATATCAATCACTTAATAACTTTAGAAAATCGTAACTCGATAACCGCAACTCCGAATTTAGTGATTCTTGTTCCTACGTTCTCGTTACGACGCATAGAATATTATCATGCATTATGTTCTTCTATTTGGTGTGATGTTAATTTCTGCTATACTATGCTTGTTTGTATTGTTGTGAGTAGACGAGCAAGCCACTGAGGACCCAGGTGTTCAGCAGGAGGAAATTGCCGGGCAGGAGCTCGTTGAAGGCAAGTTGTGCCCTTGATCACTTCCATTTACCCAAAAATGTTCTTTTTAATCATTATGTTCTGCATGGGTTAATTTTGATGGGACCCAATAGGTCACCCTAGTTTGATTATCTTTATACCTTGTTTACCACTGAACTTTTGGGTAGTACCTGCTATTGCTTTATGTGGTTTTGGGTATTGAGATACACATTATTCAAGATCATGCTTCTATTATCAATTTATTTTTTACTGTTCATGATAAGATCATATTGTTAATTGGAACATGGAGAACCACCCGGGAAAACAGTGGTACCACAAGGGTGGTATGGGACACTCTTGCATGGCTGACTAATTAGGAAAGCTAGTGGATGACTACCTTACCTGAAAGAGGCGAGGGCATTAGGAAGTGGTTGGTGTAGGGAGGTTCTCGGGTTGATATTGTTGCGATGGCGGTCAGACGGGAGATCCCTGCATTGCGCTTCCTAGAAATTGTAGTGGGTTTTCTGAAACTAGTGGAACTTTGTAAAGGCCTCATAGTGTTACCCTTCCTTGCTTCCTTGGTAGAGGTGTATGGGATTCATGACCCTTGGAAGATGGGTAACATGACTTGTGGGTAAAGATGCACAACCTCTGCAGAGTGTAAAACTGGTATATCAGTCGTGCTCACATGAGCTCCCCACCTTTGGTGAGTTCATGCATATTATTCCCCACAACTTGTTGAGCTATGATCTTTTGTGAGCTCACTCTTGCGATATATAAACCCCCCACAGGAGAAGAATAGGTGGTCCAGGAGGAGCCCTACAACAAAGAGTATGAGCTTATATAGGTTGTGTCTCTTGGTCAGCTTTATGGCGCCAAGGAATAATATTTAATTCGCTTTATTGTTATCATTTATTTTTGTAAGACTTCCGCTATGTAATAATGATACTTGTGACATTTATCTCTATTCACTTTGTCATTATATGTGATGTTCTTTTTTGGCGTACATTTGAGACGCACCCAGCTTTATCCCTTAAATCCGGGTGACACTCTGTCCTTGTTGATAATGCTTTCTCTCACATCTTCAAGACCGATATGAAGCTCACTGATTGATTTGTTTTGATCTTTCATCTTCGTCATATCAGCATCATGAACCTTTACTACCTCTTCCTTTTCCTTCTCGACCTGGATTACTTTCTCTTTCAAGAATATCACTTCGGCCACCTTCTCTTCTAGATATTTCTAAAGTTTTTTAACTTCGTCTTCAAGTGTCATTAGCGCTTTTTCTTTCTTCTCTTGATGTATCCTCAAAGCTTTACTCAACATTAAGCCCTGCATTACAAAGATAAAAAAGTTTAATTGAATATATTCCACTAAATTTACTTTGGAATAAAAAAGAGGAAGTCTTCTCTTACCTTGATACTAGTATAAGCCAAACTATGACAAAGTTTCCTCTTCTTAACCTGGCTGAGTCGGTCTTCAACTTCTAGGAATCCAATGCTTTGGGTAATAGTCCTTATAATTTTTGATTCGTCAGGATCAGGTATACACATAAACATTTGATTTTCTCCATCGAAGAGCATGGCTCTAGGACCATATCCGGATGACACACCAAGTACCATTGAAGGGGTGTATTCCTCTCCTGATGATGATTTTTTGAAGGAAGCAATAAGGAGTGAGATGGATTCTATTATGTCTAATGCAACTTGGGAGGTCATTGAGCGTCCTTATGGGCGTAAGCCCATTGGGAGTAAATGGGTGTTTAAGAAAAAGCTTAGGCCTGATGGTACTATTGAAAGGTACAAGGTGAGTGAAAGGGAAATAGGGTCAAACCTTTTCCAATAAGAATTTTGGTGGTTGAATTGCCCAAACACAAAATATTGGACTAACTAGTTTGCTCTAGAAAATATGTTCTACAGGTGCCAAAGGTTCACAACAAACCAATACAAGTCAAAAGAAAGGGTTCAAATAAAAGGAGCAAAGTTCAACCGAAGGCAGCCCTGGTCTAGCGCACCGGACTGTCCGGTGTGCCACCGGACAGTGTCCGGTGCTCCACCGGATAGTGTCCAGTGCACCAGGGAATCCAACTCCAAACTTGCCAGTCTCGGGAATTCTGGAGGCCGCTCCGCTATAATTCACCGGACTGTCCGGTGCAACACCGGACTGTCCGATGTGCCAGCGGAGCAACGGCTACTTCGTGCCAACGGTCGTCTGCAAAACGCATTCAATGCGCTACAGTGCGCGCCAGTGTTAGAGCAGTGTCAGAAGGCACACCGGACAGTCTACAGGACCTGTCTGGTGCAACACCGGACTGTCCGGTGACCCAGAAGACAGAAGCTCCAACGGTCGAACCCTAACAGTCGGGTGACGTGGCTGGCGCACCGGACTGTCCGGTGCGCCATGCGACAGACAGCCTCCCAACGGCCACTTTTGGTGGGTGGGGCTATAAATACCCTAACCACCCCACCATTTATTGCATCCAAGTTTTCAGACTTCCTACACCTTACAAGAGCTATAGCATTCAATACAAGACACACCAAAGAGATCAAATTCTCTTCCAAGCCCAAAGATCACTCCAAATCAAATAGTGGCTAGTGAGAGAGTGACTTGTGTTCATTTGAGCTCTTGCGCTTGGATTGCTTCTTTTCTTTCTCATTCTCTCTTGTGATCAACTCAATTGTAACCGAGGCAAGAGACACCAATTGTGTGGTGGTCCTTGCGGGGACTTAGTGTCCCGTTTGATTGAGAAGAGAAGCTCACTCGGTCTAAGTGACCGTTTGAGAGAGGGAAAGGGTTGAAAGAGACCAGGTCTTTGTGACCACCTCAACGGGGAGTAGGTTTGCAAGAACCGAACCTCGGTAAAACAAATCACCGTGTCACACTCTCCATTTGCTTGTGATTTGTTTTTCGCCCTCTCTCTTGGACTCGATTTTAATTCTAACGCTAACCCCGGCTTGTAGTTGTGCTTAAACTTTTTAAATTTCATATTTGCCCTATTCACCCCCCCCCCCCTCTAGGTGACTTTCAATTGGTATCAGAGCCCGGTGCTTCATTAGAGCCTAACCGCTCGAAGTGATGTCAGGAGATCACTCCAAGAAGGAGATGGTGACCGGCGACAAGCACGCTACAAGCCACGGGAAGGCTCCATCGGGAGAGTCCCGCAACAAGGGGAAGGAGAAGGAATCCCCTTCACACAAGTCGCATCGGAGTGGCGAAAAGAAGAAGAAGATGAGGAAGGTGGTCTACTACGAGACCGACTCTTCATCGCCATCGACCTCCGGCTCCGACGCGCCGTCCGTAACTTCTAAGCGCCATGAGCGCAAGAAGTTTAGTAAAATTCCCCTACACTACCCTCGCATCTCTAAACGTACTCCATTACTTTCTGTTCCATTAGGCAAACCACCGGTTTTTGACGGTGAAGATTATAACATGTGGAGTGACAAAATGAGGCATCATCTAACCTCACTCCACACTAGTATTTGGAACGTTGTTGAGTTTGGTGTACAGGTACCATCCGTAGGGGATGAAGACTATGATTCAGACGAAGTTGCCCAAATCCGACACTTCAACTCCCAAGCCACCACTATACTCCTCGCCTCTCTAAGTCGAGAGGAGTATAACAAGGTGCAAGGGTTGAAGAGCGCCAAAGAGGTTTGGGATGTACTCAAAACGGCGCACGAAGGAGATGAGGTGACCAAGATCACCAAAAGGGAGACGATCGAGGGGGAGCTTGGTCGATTCATGCTTCACCAAGGGGAGGAGCCACAAGCGATGTACAACCGGCTCAAGGCCTTGGTGAACCAAGTGCGCAACCTCGGGAGCACCAAATGGGATGACCATGAGATGGTCAAGGTTATTCTAAGATCACTAGTTTTTCTTAATCCTACTCAAGTACAATTAATTCGTGGTGATCCTAGATACAAAATAATATCTCCTGAGGAAGTGATAGGTAAATTTGTGAGCTTTGAGCTAATGATCAAAGGCTCCAAAAAGATCATCGAGCAAGGCGCATCCTCCTCCATACCCGAAGCACAACCCATTGCATTCAAAGCAACAGAGGAGAAGAAAGAAGATTCTACTCCAAGTAGAATCCCCATCGACGCCTCCAAGCTCGACAATGAGGAGATGACGCTTATTATCAAAAGCTTCCGTCAAATCCTCAAACAAAGGAAGGGGAAAGAGTACAAGCCCCATTCCAAGAAAGTATGCTACAAGTGTGGTAAGCCCGGTCATTTTATTGCAAAATGTCCATTATCTAGTGACAGTGACAAGGGCGACGACAAGAAGGGAAAGAGGAGAGAAAAGAAGAGGTACTACAAGAAGAAGGGCGGCGATGCCCATGTTTGCCGGGAGTGGGACTCCAACGAGAGCTCCACCGACTCCTCCTCCGACGAGGACGCCGCCAACATCACCGTCAACAAAGGGCTCCTCTTCCCCAACGTCAGCCACAAATGTCTTATGGCAAAGGACGGCAAGAAGAAGGTTAAATCCAAATCCTCCACTAAATATGCTACATCTAGTGATGAGGCCAATTCGAGTGATGATGAGGATGATTTGTTTACTCTCTTTGCCAACTTAAACATGCAACAAAAGGAAAAATTAAATGAATTGATTAGCACTATTCATGATAAGGATGAACTCTTGGATAGCCAAGAGGACTTCCTAATTAAAGAAAACAAGAAGCATGTTAAGGTGAAAAATGCTTATGCTCTAGAAGTTGAAAAATGTGAAAAATTAACTAGTGAGCTAAGCACTTGCCATGAGATTGTTGCCAACCTTAGAAATGAGAATGCTAGATTAATTGCTAAGGTTGATGCTAATGTTTGTGATGATTCAATTTCCAATCTTAGAAATGATAATGCTAGTTTACTTGCTAAGATTGAAAAATTGAATGCTTCTCTTTCTAGCCTTAAAATTGAAAATGAAAAATTAATTGTTAAAGCTAAAGAACTAGATGTTTGCAATGCTTCCATTTCCAATCTTAGAGATGAGAATGATATTTTGCATGCTAAGATTGTTGAATTTAATACTTGCAAACCCTCTACATCTTCCGTTGAGCATGTTACTATTTGCACTAGATGTAGAGATATTAATGTTGATGCTATTCATGATCACCTAGCTTTAATTAAACAACAAAATGATCACATAGCTCAACTTAATGCCAAAATTAATGAGCATGACTTAGAAAATGAAAAATTTAAATTTGCTAGAAGCATGCTCTATAGTGGGAGACGCCCTGGCATTAAGGATGGCATTGGCTTCCAACAGGGAGACAATGTCAAGCTTAATGCCCCGCCTAAAAGATTGTCCAATTTTGTTAAGGGCAAGGCTCCCATGGTTCAGGATAACGAGGGTTACATTTTATACCCTATCGGTTATCCTGAACACAAAATTAGGAGAATTCACTCTAGGAAGTCTCACTCTGGTCCTAATCATGCTTTTATGTATAAGAGTGAGGCATCTAGTTCTAGGCAATCAACCCATGCTAAATTGCCTAAGAAGAAAACTCCTAAAGCATCAAATGATCATAATGTTTCATTTAGAACTTTTGATGCTTCTTATGTGCTTACTAACAAATCCGGCAAGGTAGTTGCCAAATATGTTGGGGGCAAACACAAGGGATCAAAGACTTGTGTTTGGGTATCCAAAGTTCTTGTATCTAATGTCAAAGGACCCAAAACCGTTTGGGTACCTAAAATCAAGAACTAAACTTGTTTTGTAGGTTTATGCATTCGGGGGCTCAAGTTGGATCATCGACAGCGAGTGCACAAACCATATGACAGGGGAGAAAAAGATGTTCTCCTCCTACTGAGAAAAACCAAGATCCCCAACGAGCTATCACATTCGGGGATGGAAATCAAGGTTTGGTCAAAGGATTGGGTAAAATTGCTATATCACCTGACCATTCTATTTCCAATGTTTTTCTTGTAGATTCTTTAGATTACATCTTGCTTTCCATTTCACAATTATGTAAAATGGGCTACAACTGTCTTTTTACAGATACAGGTGTTACTGTCTTTAGAAGAAGTGATGATTCAGTAGCTTTTAAGGGAGTATTAGAGGGTCAGCTATACCTAGTTGATTTCAATAGAGCTGAACTCGATACTTGCTTAATCGCTAAGACTAACATGGGTTGGCTCTGGCATCGCCGACTAGCCCATGTTGGGATGAAGAATCTTCACATGCTTCTAAAGGGAGAACACATTTTGGGACTAACAAATGTGCATTTTGAGAAAGACAGGATTTGTAGCGCATGCCAAGCAGGGAAGCAAGTTGGTGTTCATCATCCACATAAGAACATCTTAACGACTAACAGGCCACTCGAGCTCCTCCACATGGACCTATTCGGCCCGATCGCTTACATAAGCATCGGCGGGAGTAAGTATTGTCTAGTTAGTGTGGATGATTATTCTCGCTTCACTTGGGTATTCTTTTTACATGAAAAATCTCAAATCCAAGAGACCTTAAAGGGATTCTTGAGACGGGCTCAAAATGAGTTTGGCTTGAGGATCAAGAAAATTAGAAGCGACAATGGGACGAAGTTCAAGAACTCTCAAATAGAAGGCTTTCTTGAGGAGGAGGGCATCAAGCATGAGTTCTCTTCTCCCTACACGCCACAACAAAATGGTGTAGTGGAGAGGAAGAATAGAACTCTATTGGACATGGCAAGGACCATGCTTGATGAGTACAAAACTTCTGATTGGTTTTGGGCCGAGGCGGTCAACACCGCTTGCTACGCCATCAACTGGTTGTATCTACACCGAATCCTCAAGAAGACATCCTATGAACTCCTCACCGATAAAAAGCCCAATGTTTCATATTTTATAGTCTTTGGAAGCAAATGTTTTATTCTTGTTAAAAGAGGTAGAAAATCCAAATTTGCTCCTAAGGCTGTAGAAGGCTTTTTACTAGGATATGATTCAAACACAAGGGCATATAGAGTCTTTAACAAGTCCACTGGACTAGTTGAAGTTTCTTGTGACATTGTTGTTTGATGAGACTAACGACTCTCAAGTAGAGCAAGTTGATCTTGATGAATTAGATGATGAAGAGGCTCCATGCGTCGCGCTAAGGAACATGTCCATTGGGGATGTGTGTCCTAAGGAATCCGAAGAGCCCATTCAAGCACAAGATCAACCATCCTCCTCCATGCAAGCATCTCCACAAACTCAAGATGAAGATGAGGCTCAAGATGATGAAGAAGAAGATCAAGAAGATGAGCCACCTCAAGAAGACGGCAATGATCAAGGGGGAGATGCAAATGATCAAGACAAGGAGGATGAGCAAGTTCCAAGGCCGCCACACCCAAGAGTCCACCAAGCAATCCAACGAGATCACCCCGTGAACACCATCCTTGGCGACATTCATAAGGGGGTAACTACTCGATCTCGTATTGCACATTTTTGTGAACATTATTCTTTTGTTTCCTCTATTGAGCCACACAGGGTAGAGGAAGCACTTCAAGATTCGGATTGGGTGATGGCAATGCAAGAAGAGCTCAACAATTTCAAAAGGAATGAGGTATGGCATTTAATTCCATGTCCTAACCAAAATGTTGTAGGAACCAAGTGGGTCTTCCGCAACAAACAAGACGAGCATGGTGTGGTGACAAGGAACAAGGCATGACTTATGGCCAAAGGGTACTCACAAGTCAAAGGTTTGGATTTCGGTGAAACCTATGCACCCGTAGCTAGGCTTGAGTTAATTCGAATATTACTTGCCTATGCTACTCACCATGACTTTAAGCTCTACCAAATGGATGTGAAGAGTGCCTTCCTCAACGGACCCATCAAAGAAGAGGTCTATGTTGAGCAACCTTCTGGCTTTGAAGATATTGAGTATCCTAACCATGTTTACAAACTCTCTAAGGCGCTTTATGGGCTCAAGCAAGCCCTAAGAGCATGGTATGAATGCCTAAGAGATTTTCTTGTCACTAATGGCTTCAAAGTCGGAAAGGCTGATCCTACTTTATTCACTAAAACCATTGAGAATGATTTGTTTGTATGCCAAATTTATGTCGATGATATCATATTTGGGTCTACTAACAAATCTATTTGTGAAGAGTTCAGTAGGATCATGATTCAAAAA
This sequence comes from Zea luxurians, assembly GCA_029449295.1. Lineage (NCBI taxonomy): Eukaryota > Viridiplantae > Streptophyta > Magnoliopsida > Poales > Poaceae > Zea > Zea luxurians. Next base: position 1,688,564 of record JAOPSE010000082.1, on the reverse strand, counting down.
TTCGAGATGTCTATGATGGGAGAGTTGAAGTATTTCTTAGGATTTCAAGTCAAGCAACTCCAAGAGGGCACCTTCATTAGCCAAACGAAGTACATTCAAGATATACTCACTAAGTTTGGAATGAAGGATGCGAAGCCCATCAAGACACCCATGGGAACCAATGGGCATCTCGACCTCGACATGGGAGGTAAATCCGTAGATCAAAAGGTATACCGGTCAATGATAGGTTCTTTACTCTATTTATGTGCTTCTCGACCGAACATTATGCTTTCTGTATGCATATGTGCAAGGTTCCAAGCCGACCCTAAGGAAGTTCACCTTAGGGCTGTGAAGCGAATCTTGAAATATTTAGTTCAAACACCTAAGTTTGGTCTTTGGTACCCCAAGGGATCCTCATTTGATTTATTAGGATATTCCGATGCTGATTGGGCAGGGTGTAAGATTAATAGGAAGAGCACATCAGGGACTTGTCAATTTCTGGGAAGATCCCTGGTGTCTTGGGCTTCAAAGAAACATAACTCAGTAGCTCTTTCTACCGCTGAAGCCGAGTACATTGTCGCAGGCCATTGTTGCGCGCAATTGCTTTGGATGAGGCAAACCCTTAGGGACTATGGCTACAAGTTTAGCAAAGTCCCTCTCCTATGTGACAATGAGAGTGCAATCCGCATGGCAGATAATCCCGTTGAACACAGCCGCACTAAGCACATAGCCATTCGGTATCACTTTCTGAGAGATCACCAACAAAAGGGGGATATTGAGATAGCCTATATAAACACCAAAGATCAATTGGCCGATATCTTTACCAAGCCTTTAGATGAGCAATCTTTTACCAAACTTAGGAATGAGCTAAATATTCTTAATTCTAGGAATTTTGATTGATTCTTTGCACACATAGCTCATTTATATACCTTTCATCATATCTCTTTTTTATGTCTATGACTAATGTGTTTTCAAGTATCACCTTATGCTTAGTCATAGGTATTGAAAGGGAAATGGAGTTGTCGGCAAAGAAGGCGCTTCCACTCAATTCCAATTGTGTTTGCCGGTACTCCGCTTCGTTCTCCACTTTGGTATAATCTTCACTCATATTTTTGTTTGCCAAAGGAGGAGAAAGTTTTTTAAAAGGGCTTGTATTTCACTCACAAGTATCCGTTTTTGGCGATTCATGTCAAAGGGGGAGAAAGTATGAGCCCAAAGCAAAAGGACCGCACCACCACCGCCGAATTTAAAAATGAAGTTTTCAATTTGATATCTTATTGTGTTCAAAAGGGGGAGAAAGTAGTATCTTCAAAACTTGCAAAACCCTCTTGAACACTAAGAGGAGATTTTTATTTAGGGGGAGTTTTGTTCTTGTCAAAGGAAAAGCATTTGAGACAGGGGGAGAAAATTTCAAATCTTGAAAAATGCTTTCTTCAATCTTATTCATGTAACTTTGACTAATTGCAAAAGATTTTTGAAAAGAATTTTACAAAGAATTTGCAAAACAAAACTCATGGTGCAATCGTGGTACAAAATTTTAATAAAGAAGAAAACAATCCATGCACATCTATTTGAGATAAGTATATTGGTTTCAACTCCAAGCAACCTTTGCACTTACATTATGCAAACTAGTTCAATTCTGCATTTTTATATTTGCTTTGGTTTGTGTTGGCATCAATCACCAAAAAGGGGAGATTGAAAGGGAAATAGGGTCAAACCTTTTCCAATAAGAATTTTGGTGGTTGAATTGCCCAACACAAAATATTGGACTAACTAGTTTGCTCTAGAAAATATGTTCTACAGGTGCCAAAGGTTCACAACAAACCAATACAAGTCAAAAGAAAGGGTTCAAATAAAAGGAGCAAAGTTCAACCAAAGGCAGCCCTGGTCTGGCGCACTGGACAGTGTCTGGTGCTCCACCGGACATTGTCTGGTGCACCAGGGAATCCAACTCCAAACTTACCAGTCTCGGGAATTCTGGAGGCCGCTCCGCTATAATTCACCGGACTGTCCGGTGCAACACCGGACTGTCCGGTGTGCCAGCGGAGCAACGGCTACTTCGCGCCAACGGTCGTCTGTAAAACGCATTCAATGCGCTATAGTGCGCGCCAGTGTCAGAGCAGCGCCAGAAGGCGCACCGGACAGTCTACAGGACCTGTCCGGTGCAACACCGGACTGTCCGGTGACCCAGAAGACAGAAGCTCCAACGGTCGAACCCTAACGGTCGGGTGACGTGGCTGGCGCACCAGACAGTGTCCAGTGGCGCACCGGACTGTCCGGTGCGCCATGCGACAGACAGCCTCCCAATGGCCACTTTTGGTGGGTGGGGCTATAAATACCCTAACCACCCCACCATTTATTGCATCCAAGTTTTCAGACTTCCTACACCTTACAAAAGCTATAGCATTCAATACAAGACACACCAAAGAGATCAAATCCTCTCCCAAGCCCAAAGATCACTCCAAATCAAATAGTGGCTAGTGAGAGAGTGACTTGTGTTCATTTGAGCTCTTGCGCTTGGATTGCTTCTTTTCTTTCTCATTCTCTCTTGTGATCAACTCAATTGTAACCGAGGCAAGAGACACCAATTGTGTGGTGGTCCTTGCGGGGACTTAGTGTCCCGTTTGATTGAGAAGAGAAGCTCACTCGGTCTAAGTGACCGTTTGAGAGAGGGAAAGGGTTGAAAGAGACCCGGTCTTTGTGACCACCTCAACGGGGAGTAGGTTTGCAAGAACCGAACCTCGGTAAAACAAATCACCGTGTCACACTCTCCATTTGCTTGTGATTTGTTTTTCGCCCTCTCTCTCGGACTCGATTTTAATTCTAACGCTAACTCCGGCTTGTAGTTGTGCTTAAACTTTGTAAATTTCATATTCGCCCTATTCACCCCCCTCTATGCGACTTTCAGTGAGGCTTGTAATTAAAGATTATTCACAAAAGGAAGGTGGGGATTTCTTTGATACTTATTCACCTGTGGCTCGATTGACCACAATTTCTGTGCTACTTTCTCTGGCTGCCTCTCATGGTCTTCTCATCCATCAAATGGATGTTAAGACAACATTCCTAAATGGAGAGCTAGATGAGGAAATCTACATGGAGCAGCCAGCTTGGTTTGTAGCAAATAGTCAAGAAGGCATGGTGTGTAAATAATTGAAATCTTTATATGGCCTAAAGCAAGCACCTAAACAATGGCATGAAAAGTTCGATAGAACTTTGGCATCTGTCATCTTTGTTGTGAACGAAGCAGACAAATGTGTTTAGTATCGGTATGGTGGGTGTGAGGGAGTAATTTTATGCCTGTATGTTGATGACATTCATCTTGGGGACGAGTCTTGATGTGATTAAAGAGACAAAAGACTTTCTGTCTAATAATTTTGAAATGAAATATTTGGGAGAAGCTGATGTTATTCTTAACATTAAGCTACTGAGAGAAGGCAATGGTGGGATCACACTTGTGCAATCCCATTATGTGGAAAATGTTTTGAGTCGCTTTGGTTATAGCGAATGTGAACCTGCTCTAACACCTTATGATCCTAGTAAACTATTGAAGAAAAATCGAAGGATATCTAGGGATCAATTGAGGTATTCCCAAATAATTGGTTCACTCATGTACTTAGCTAGCGCTACAAGGCCTGACATCTCGTTTGCTGTGAGCAAATTTAGGCAGTTTGTTTCAAATTCAGGAGATGACAACTGGCATGTTCTTGAGAGAGTTCTATGCTATCTAAAAGGTACTATGAGTTTAGACGTCCATTATACCGGGTACCCAACAGTACTAGAGGGTTATTGTGATGCAATTGGATATATGATGCTAATGAGATATATACCACAAGTGGATATGTGTTTTCACTTGGAGGTGGCGCTGTTTCATGTAAGTCTTGCAAGCAGACCATCTTAACGAGGTCGACTATGGAAGCAAAACTCACAGCATTAGATACCGCTTCAGTTGAGGCTGAGTGGCTTTGTGAACTCCTTATGGATTTACCGGTGGTTGAAAAACATGTGCCGGCTATTTCTATGAACTATAATAATTAGACTATGTCTGGAGTAATAGCGTTGGACTATGTCCGTACGTCTAAAAATCTGGCAGATCAATTTACTAAGGGGCTATCACGTAGTGTGATAGATAGTGTATCAAGTGAGATGGGCCTGAGACCCACCTAAAGTTTATCATAGTGGTAATATGTTCTATGTGATCGGAGATCCCGTGAATTAGAATGGTGAAACAAGCTAGTGGTAGACTGAGAGAAAAGACCCTTAATAAGGTTCATTTCAGATGCACATCTTTCCTTACTGTAAGGTAGGTTGGTGTTTACACCTTAATATGTTCCAAGTGGCTTTGTGAAGCAAAGATGTTGTCCTATAGAACATCTTTAGAGAAACATAATTATATGGGTTAACTACTAGTCATAGTTTATGAGATCTGGGTGGTCTCTAGATACCCATGAAAGGCTATAGAGTTTGGCTTATATGCTCCAACCAGAAAGGATGCGCTCTACAATCTAGTACTGATAAAGAGTTTAGATTAAACTTATTCCATGCAAAACTACCAACTCAAGGCCCAGTCCATTGTGCAGTTGTGGTTAAGTATAATATAGGTTCTAGGTGGATGTTCAACTTAACAGTCTCCATCGAAACACCAGCATATCAAACGTTTGAGATGATGAGAGCATTTTAGTGTGACTTAGCATTTGGTGGATTAATGTGGGCCTGTCCCAAATTAATATTCAATAATAGTCGATGCTAAAGGCCCACTTTAATGCCTACTAATACTTAAGTACCATACTAGAAGTTCAAGGGACAAATCAATCAACTTAAATAGGTGGACCATTAGTGCATCTATTGAGAAGTTGAGAAAAGAATGAAGGACTGTCACATGCGCGCGCCACTGGCCAGGCCGAGGCCAAGGCCGTGGCTCATGGTAGATCGGACCTTGGCTCGAATATTCCTTCCTAACAGTTGCGTGCTTTGTCTGAAGTGATAACCGTCCGTTACTGTCCGTTTCCTGTCTTATGGCTAGTAACGGACAGGCTGTAATGGCTGTCAGCTAGTAACGAACGTCTCTGATGGCGTCGATTTCTGGTTGGCTGTAATAGATGTCAGTTTCTAGCTCTGATGGTGATCGTTACTGTCCGTTCGCCTCCCTCTGCATGTGTACAAATACAGAGGTGAAGCTGCATCTGGTTACACGTGAATAGACTCTCATACGTGTTGCACACAGCCCATCTCCGTCCCACATTCTGCGAGCACAGAGAGAGTGGGAGAATAGGCCTTCGAAATCGTCGTCCGCAGAGCTACACTTGCACGGGTGTGCAGGGCGATCAAGTTTTTGGGAAGCGTACTCACGACTGCTCGTTTCGTCCGCTCGACCAGCGCTGATCAGGTTCCTCGTCGCCGGCGCCGTTCGAGGGACTGCACTGCGTACATCTGCCTGCATCGACTGGGTACGACTACATCGAACATACACACGAGACGTCTCGTGTGAATGGAGCCACTGATGTCTTGAGCATCGGTCCCTCCATATGGTACAATCTGTTCTTAATAATTGTGCATGTTTTACTGATTATATGAGTATTTATACACACATGCATATACATGTTGTCACATATATCACTCTAATTTTCTGGATTAAATTAAAACTGGAAATGTCTGTTTCTCTAATGGTCTTCTCCCAGTGACAATTATATGTTATTTTGTGAGCATCTGCGAGTTACAAAGGAACTTGCGGAAGGAGAAATGGTTGGAAGCAAAAACTCAAATGTGACATATACAAAGAATATTATGTACAATAAGTCCTTATTTCTTACATTTTTTTGGGTAATATTCACATTGTAGTATAATTTAATATTAGTTCTGTATTAGTTGTTGGCAAAGAATTTGGAAGATACTTAGATCGATAATACATATGTTATGTTCGTTTTCATAATTGTTGTGTACTACATCGTGACGCAACGGCATTATTTCGGTGAGTAATAAATGTAGGCGTCATTCTCGATGGAATCTACTGCTTTCGGTTAAACCAAACTTTTTGAGATACATGTTCGTCGCCAACTTGATGCAGATTAAATTTCACATCTACTGTACCCCGTGAGCAGTTGACGGTGATGCATGCATGAGTGGCATGTGAGTGTTATACGGTTATACCCAAGGCACAGGCGCTGAAGACGCCTGCAGTATGTCATGTACGTAGATTCTTGTTTGTGCCAACCGAAATAAAGGATATTGTTCGGTTGTGTCGGATAAAATTAAAATGTATATTGACATCGTTGTATCGTCGGATAAAATTCGAATGTTTATTTACATCTAAAAAATACATTCCGAATAAAATACTACTTTGCCGGTGCAAGTTTACTTACATGAACCCTATCGATACTATCTTGGTGCAAGTTTATTTGGATGGAGCTAGATACGATTCATTGATTGCTTAGGTCATGTTTGGTTTCATTAGTCCTAGAACTAAAGTTTAGTCGAGGGACTAATCTTTAGTGCCTACTGTGTTTGGTTCTAGAGACTAAATATGATCTAAACATAGTTAATGCAGTATACATATACTAAAATGCCCTCTAGTGCTGTGTTACTTCTATCTTTAACCACCAACATCAACTGGCGCCAACTAAATACCCGCCAGCAGCCTGGCGTTACCAACAGCAGCACATGAATAGCAGTCTGGCGCCAAATTACTCCAGTTGCAAACTATTCTTCCTTTGTGACAAATTCATGTTTCTTCATACTGTGTCGGACTGCATAGTTGCAATCTATGCTTACAGTCTAGCGCCAAATTACTCCAGTCTGGAAGCATAGTTGCACATGAATAGCAGTCTGTGACAAATTCAGTATTTCTTCGGTTTCAAAATATTCCAGTACAAACTCATGTTTTGCCGTGGCGGCTATGGTAAGGAAGATTTTTTGCCGTTGCGGCTCAAGGGCAGAGAGAGGAATTTTTGCCGTTTAGTCCGGTTTAGGAGCTCTTGGAGGGACTAGAGACTAAACTAGTTTAGTCCCTCTATTAGTTCTTGTGTTTGGAGAATTAGGGACTAAAAGAGACTAAAAAGTAGGGACTAAAGATTAGTCCTATAGAACCAAACAGGGCCTTAGTGTGCAGTAAATGTGGGAGAGGAGAGATGGTCGGTCGGAAGGCAAGAGTAAGTTGAGGGAGGCCTCTCACTCGCCGCTACTCTTCAGCCTCTCGGCGCGTCACGCCACGGCATGAGTTGAGGGAGGCAGGCTGGCCCGGTTGGTTAGCATGTTGCCCCGTTGTCCCCTGCCCCACCGCACGAGCTGCCACACCGCACCCTCCTGCCTGCTGGATCCTCTGCACCAACACCCCCACCACCCCCTGCTCTCTGCTCATGCTAATCACTCATCATCATCATCATTACCTGTGTATGAAACACTAGCAATTGGAGGACCTAGGTGCGTCTGGGTTTATTAATAATTTCTTTTTCTTTTTTGGATGAACAACGAACACACCGACGAGCGCTAAACCGCTAACAACTCAGCTAACTTCCAACGTCAACTTGCCAAGGGAAAGGAACCAACCAGGCCAGTGGAATGCAAGCAAGAGGGAGGGAGGGAAGGAAAGCCTTTTCGTGGTGGTAGAGCAGGACCAAACCAAACCCAAAAAGGATTAGATGTTGATTACGACAGAGAAGAAGAGAGGAGTGGGCGAGTGGTGTCATGGTGTGAGTGAGCAGCGTTGATGAGAGAGAGAAGGAACAACAGCCCGGATGGCCGGATGGGGGCCACACAACAGCACGCACACACCTAGACCTAGAGTCAGAGAGAGGGAGATCACTCCCTTTACGTGAGCACAATGTCTAGCTAGTACCAACCTTTTTCCAGCTCTCTCTCTCTCTCCCTTGCTTGCCACTTTGTATACTCCGTTGCACTCATCATCAGCTCACGCTCATATTGACACTTGAGAAAATATACAAATTACAACTGGTCTGATCATTCAAGAAGCAGGAATATACCAATACACGCAGTTTCGACAGTCGGAAGCAAACACTAGCTAAATCAACGAAAAACATATATTAAGTCAAAGAAAGGAAAAAAAAAACAAGAAGACGGATTCTAAATCAACGAATGAATCAATAGAACTTTTAATAAAATCTCACACGCGTCTCTGTTTCTGTACCCGATAATTCACATCTCCCGTTCCAAATCCCCAATCTTTTGATGAACATGAACAAATAATGTAATCAAAATAGACCGATCGATCTAAGAATACAAAGAACAGAAGAAGAAAGAAGAAGAAGAATATCTAGAAAGCAAGGAATGGAGTGGCGTGTAGTGTATGTGTATGTGTATGTGTGTGTCACTGTATATGTATGTATGCAGTAGTAATTATGTATGATGCTGATCGAAGCAGAAGAGGGGGGCTGATTGGTGTGTTGTATTTACTAGTAATGGCAGTCAACCAGGGCGGACGGCGTGGCCGGCGGGAAGGGCAGCGGCGCCGGAGGCCGATCCGCGACGGCGAAAGCGAAGCGTGGGGACGTCAGCTCCGGAGCATCGGCCTCGTTGCAGGGAGCTGGCAAGTTCAGGTCCAGCTCCAGGAGGCTCTTCTCCTTCCTCGGCGCGTGCAGGTCGTCCCGAGAGGCCGCCGGCACCAGCGGCCGGTGCCGCCGCATGTGGCCGCCAAGCGCCTGCCCGGACCCGAACTCGGCCCCGCAGATGGAGCACTCGTGGACCCGCGGGTGATGATGCTTGGCGCTGCTGCTGCTGCTGTTCGCGGCCACGGCGATGGCGATGGGAACGGCGGCGGCGCCCGCGTCCTGTCCTTCTTGCTTTGGCGCCACGGCAACAGGGATCGCGAGCACTGTTGCATCGGCGGCCCCTTCTCTCGTCGTCGTCGGCGGCGGCGGCGGCGACGTATCAGTTGGTTCCACAGCTGCAGGGGCAGGGGCCAGCAGGTGGTCCGTTTCCTGGGGCGGCTGCGGCGGCACCGGCGGAAGCAGCAGGCGTGGCTTCTTGTGGCTGGTGCGGTGGCCGCCCAGCGCCTGGAAGGACGGGAAGCACTTGTTGCACGTCCTGCACTCGTACACGTACTCGCCGGAGGCAGCGCCGTCGTTGGCGGCCGGGCGGCGGCTCCTGAACCTGCTGGCCTCCTTGGCCGCCACCGCTACCGTCCCGCCATCGTCCTTGCCAGCCACTGCGGGCTCGCTGTGCGCGAGGAGCATGAGGCAGAGCGCCGTGTCCTCGTCCTCCTTGGTGAGGCAATACCCGGCGGACGCAGCCTCGTCCGCGGCGGACGGCGACGTGGCGGTCGCTAACCCCGAGACGACCGAGTCGTCCCCGCCCGGCGCCGTGGCAGCCGATGCCGCAGATGACGACCACTCAGGCGCCGCCGCCTCCACCACGACCGGCGGCGCGTGCACGCGCTGCCTCTTGCTGCGCTTGCCCTTGACGACCACCGGTGGCACAACCATGGCTGGCGGTGTGCCGGCCTCTTCTTCTTGGACGCCGCTGCCGCCCATCGCGCCCCGACCTCGACCGGAGGAGGGATCGGAGAGGATGGACGAAGGCCGCGCGTGGAGATCAAAGGGGAAGGCTTGGCTGGCCGGTGATGCTTGTGGAGAAGGCAAGGGATGGCGCTGCAGCTGCGAATGCCGCTGCTTTTCTGTGCTTTGCTTTGCTGCGGGTGTCTCTGAAGGATATGCTAATGACAGACGGACACGGAGACACCACACCACCACCACCACCACCACCACAGGGAGAGAAGACAAGGGAGGTGATGCTATGTCAACAAGACAAGGCAAGGGGAGGGGAGGTGGAGAAAGTTAGGAGGTTGACATATGCCAATGGCTGGCAATGTGACCATAAAGTAATCATCATGGGGGATTGTGCTTGCATCTGCACTGGCAAGTCTGGCATTGCCACTGGTTCAGGCGAGCCTGCTACCAATTGTACTCCCTCCTAGCAAGCTATAATTGTAAGTTACAAAACGTTTTAGCATTTTTTGATATATAGTTTTTTAATACCTATACATATTTTTTATATACACATATATATTTAGCTACCTGACTAAAAGATATAAATATAAAAAATCAAAACATCTTATAATTTAGGGTTGAGCGAGATTTTTTTTTTGTATACCATTTCAAGAGTTCTGGGAATGGTATCACAAATAATATTACTAAGTACCATATAGTAGTGTTAAAGTAATGCATCATGCCTGAGTGATGAGATTTAATGGTACCAGATCGAGCAGGTGTGAGACAGAGCGCTTAGGTGCTAGTATCTTTCAGTGTCCTTCTATCCATGGACTCTGCTACCTAATTAGTGAGTGAGTGTCTAACTAAAAGTGTTAGGACCTTGGACTATGTCGAAAGTGTGTGTGTTTAATCAGGTCTACCTGCACACTACTGTCCCATGCATATGGTACGGTAACTTCAATTATGCACATTTTTTTAAAAAAAAATATTTGCATCCACCACTTACGATTAATTCTCCTGTAAATTGTTCAGCACACACAGGTTCATGTTACACACAAGATCTCATTCCTAGCACACATTGAACGTCCGTGCTGCATTCGGTGATACATTAGTACATCGAGGCGTGTATTGACCGCCGTCACCAGCTTTGTTGACGATCTATATACATTTATTTGGTTTTAACCCATACCAGCTTCTACTATTTCTATAGTATTTTGTTTTATAGATTAAAGCTCAAGCAATCCAAACAACTAGCTTTAATCGGAAGCGAATATCATGTCGAATTCACAACAGTTTCGCAAGTCACCAATAGTGATGTTCAAACGAACCGCCCAGCCTGATCTGGCACGAGACCAGTTTGGGCCTGGCCCGCCAGGCACGGATATAAAACCGGGCCGGGCTTGTCAGCCTGTGGGCTTGTTTCCTTGAACGGACCCTGCACGCTATGGGCTTAAACAGGTCGGGCCGACCCGATAAGCATAGAAAAAGCGGGCCGGAAAGCACGATTTAGTACAAAAAATGGGCCAAGCGGGGCAAGCGCTAAACGGGCCAGACTGGGCTAGCACGTCAGGCTTGATTCTCTGTCCGGGTTCGACCTGCTTATTCGTGTGGAGTTGGCCCAAACTCGTTTTAAGCAAGCCAGACCGGGCTTGTACTGGGCCAAAAAAACTTGCTTCGGGCCGGGCTTGCGGGCTTCAGGTTTACTATACATCTATAGTGACCTAGGTTTTCATCTCTCTCATTGATCTCGGCCTTGACAAATGTAGACATGTCGTGCTCTCGACCAATAGCTTAAGTCCAATGTGATAAACCCAACGGGTAGAAGGGAGCCTGATCTTTCTATGAGAGTTGATGATGGTTGAAGAACGACGTTCGGTGCCCGACTACCACAACCAAGATGGTGAGGCACCTTGAGTGACAGGTACATCGTCTCCTAATAACTACGATTTGTGGTGGAGGTCGATGTTATGCTATCCGACTACAACAACCACAAGGGTGATGTGCCTTAGCAATAGTTACAGGGCTCCTGTTGTTGCTGCTCTTGCCATGCGAAGAACAACCTTGAACTTGAAAGCAATTGAGAACAAGCAAGAACAAGATAATAAGCAGACACTCACGGATCAGATAAGGTTGGGGTGTTGTTTCAAGTAATCGGGTGGTCTAGCCGACACACGCGTTTACAAGGAAGTAGCAAAGGCTAAACTTACATCAAACTAAAAACCAAGTTCTTTGGTGGCTACTAGTTGCTTAAATAGAGGAATAGAAAGAAGTCTAGTGGAGTCATGAAGCTCTCTTGTGAGTTCCTGGACGCCTTGGGTGCAATCTCCCATTAATTCTTGATCTAGTAGCAAGTAGACGAAGAGAGGTTTCCAACAAATACTTATTTGTATTAAACGACCTTGAGAGTTGAAAGATATGCTCCATTTAGTTTGGTGCTTGTTACAATTATGAAATCCCCTCGGGCTGGTGGAGTTATGAAGTTGTCTCGACCCTTTCTAGGCGCCTTGAGTGTGATCTCTTACTGATTCTTAATCCACTTGATGGTAGATGAAGAGACCTTTCCAACAAGTGCTTATTTGCATTTAATGACCTTGGCAGTTGAAAGATATGCCCTCTTAAACATGCACTTGCTGCATTTATGAACTCCTCTCGGGTGCAACATCTTTTATTGCTTTGTTGTCTTCTCCACTCCAAGTTGGTTCAACTCCCAAACACATGTATGGGATCATGTCATTGGTGCTTGGTTAAATGGCATGAAGGGGGTCGCTGGTGTGGTTATATCAAGGGCAGCGATGTCCTCAACACAATGTGCCACACAGATGAAAATTTCGATGAATAGGTACATGTTTTGGATATTTCTGCACTCTAATCCTTTTTCGTCCTTCTATTTACTTCGACAACAGCTTCGCTGCTCATATTCACATTGGAAATTAGACAAGGGTTACCATCTCATTTTTTGATCTGTTCTCGCAAGCGATCGAAAACTGGATTTAAGCAAAATTTGCAAAACTCGAGCGATTTCAGTTTCAAATTTGAAATAGCGATTTTCATTTTTTTTCTCAGCTGTTTTCGACGCAAATCGAGCAGTTTACGGCGCAAATCGAGTAGTTTTCAGTGTTTTTACCCAAAAAGGATGATTGGTTTAAAAAAACTTAAAAATAAATATAAATATATAATAATACTCAAAAAATTCTCTAGTATTATATTATAATTTTTCTTAATTTTTTTGAAAAATTGAACAATTTTAGAATTGTAAACAAAAAATCAGCCCGAAACTGATCCGGGGCTCGACCGGGAACGGAAAAACCACCAATTTTCGTCGAATCCCAACCGGGATTTTGAACCGTGAATTAGACAAGGAGGCATACTATCTACGAGAGTATATAATTAAGGTTTCCATTACTTATATTACCATCGTAAATTCACAAAGGTAGATTTTTTTAAAAAAACTAAGATTATTTTGGAAAAGTATGTAGTATCTATACAGTTCACTCAACCATGAGTTAGTGGGAAGTGGTTGAAGCTATATATTGAGCATCATTTGTGGCACTGGGCACGCCTGTATGGTCCAGCCCTGAGGCCTCGACGGTCCGGCTTGCGGATGGTCCGCCCATAGACGCGGACGGTCCACAGATAGATCAAATCAGACGATTAAAACTCCTATCTCCTCACATGTTTATTCCTCTAATCCTATGGGAGCTGTTGGTGCCAATCACTGCGCCAAGGGAGGAGGTGTAGACCCGTTCCTAGGCATTGTCCAACAGCTCCCACCACGGGATTAGAGCAATAAACACGTGAGGAGATAGGAGTTTAAATCACCTGATCTCATCTAACCGTCCGGGACTCAGTGCCGGACTGTCCGGGCGTGCCCAGTGCCACAAATGGTGCTCAACATATGTGCCCCTACCTTTTAGAGAAGCTAAGCAAACCAAAAGCACTGGTACTGGCTGGAACCAACTCTATGTGATCACATCGATTCTCTTAAGCATCTTGCCACATACTAGGATGATATTACTTTAGGAAACACCCGTTTAGCGCCTTGGGCATGTCTTCGCCTTATAATGTTTGCAACATGTAGGCGTTACCATTTCCGGAACTTCTGGTCTCCGCTCCTTAGTGGCAAAATGGTCTTCCATACTAGGTCTCCTACCTGAAATGACTTAGCCTTGATCTTCTTGTTGTAAGCTTTGGTGACCATGATCTTATCTTTCTCTATTTCTCCTAGAGCTATCACTCTCTTGTCAATCACTTCATCAATATTATTTATCATTGAATTATGATAATCATTGACAGTTAGATCATTCTGCCTGGCGAATCTGATAGCATTTAGGCTTACCTCTACACGCAAAATTGCTTCCTGCCCATAAACAAGCTCAAACGGAGATACTTTAGTAGCACGGTGTTTAGATATTTTATGAGTCCATAAAGCTTCAGACAAGACCTTGTGCCAATGCTTAGGATGATCAGATATCTTCTTTTTTACCAGGCTAATCAATGTCCTATTACTAGACTCAGCTTGCCCATTGGCCTGAGCATAATATGGAGATGAATTGAACAATTTAATTTTATATGATTTAGAAAACTCACGTACCTTATTTGACATAAAAGAAGTCCCCTGGTCTGTGGTCAAAGTCTAAGGAATGCCGAATCTATGAATAATATGCTCAATTATAAACTCAATTACCTCTCTGTGCGTCATGTTCTTCAGAGCAATGAGTTCAGTCCATTTGGTAAAGTAGTCTTTGGTGACTAACATGAATCGATGCCCTTTTCATGATAAAGGATGTATTTCTCCTATAAAGTCCAATCCTCATTCCCTGAAAGGCTAAGGTTTGATGACAGGATGTAATTCGGCAACAGGGACCAACTGTAAGTCGCCGAATTTCTGACACACTTGGCATCCTTTGTAGTACTTGAAACAATCAACTATCATGTTAGGCCAATAGAAGCCAGATCTTCACAATAACCACTTCATCTTCGGACCCGATTGATGTATACCACAAATCCCCTCATGTACTTCGGTCATGGCTAATACAACATCATATAGGCCCAAGCATTTAAGCAGGACATCGTTGGCAGTTCGGCGGTATAGTTCATCATTCATTAAAACATACTTGAAAGATGAACATCGAACATTCTTGTCCATCCTACCACTGGGATTACGTAGGTAATATATGTATCCTCTAATCAATGGCATTGGCTGCGTTATCGGCCGAATCAATTAGGAGAACATTCCTGGCACCGTCGGATGGTCCGAACCCCATACCTGGATGGTCCGAACCTACTGCGAATGGTCCGGCTTGGCCGTCCGAATAGTCCGCGATCTGGGGATTTGGCATGACACCATTTATCAGATTTTCGGTATTGTGAAACTTCCCTCATTTTATCTGATAACCTAAGGAGTCTTGTGCCAAATTGTTAGCTCTGTAATTCTCAACCTCAAATATATGTCGAATGTTGAATTCGTCAAAAGAATGGATTATGTCCCTACTTTTTTCAAGGTAACTATTTAGAGTATCATCAAATCATTGATACTCTTCTAATATCCGCTAGACAACTGGCCAAGAATCACCAAATGCCCTCACATGCTTTACTCCCATATAATTTAGAAGTTCAAAACCGAATAAGAGAGCCTCATATTCGACTCGATTGTTAGTGCAATAAGTTTTTAATCGGCTAGAGAAGTCGAAGGAGGCATTACTTGGTGAAACAAGCATGAAGCCAATTCCTTGTCCTTCGTTACAAATCGATCCATCAAAATACAAAGTCTATAGAGTAATAGAGAGATATGACATATCTAGTTTATGAGTATCATCAATCGGATGTTCTACAATAAAATCTGCTATGACCTGGCCCTTCATAGATTTTAGCGATTCATTGGCCAAGTCATATTCTATAAGTGCATAAGCCCATTTACCAATTCTACCACTCATGAATGGGTTTTGCAACATGTATTTAATCACATCAGTTTGACCAGAAACCTTGCAATGACTAGACAATAAATAACACCTACACTTGGTGCATGCCTAAAACATGCATAAGCATAATTTCTCAATGAAGGTGTACCTTGTTTCAGCATCTACTAGCCTTCGGCTTAAGTAGGTACCACATGTTCCTTTCCTTCGGTCTCCTGTGTTAGAATAACTCCAATAACTTTATCTTCGGTTGCAATCTATAACCTAAATGGTACTCCTACTTGTGGTGCTTTCAATATTGGAGTCGAAGACAGATATTTTCTAATAAGATCGAATGCTCCCTGTTGTTCTGCTTCTGCCCCCAAGTGAATTCAGCATCATTTTAAGCCGAAGGATAGGACTGAAGGCATCAATCTTCCCGACTAAGTTAGAAATAGACATTCATAAATAATTTACTTTGTCGAACTTCTGCAGGTCAAGCTTATAGATTAGATCTCCCACATTCCGAATGGACTTAATTCGGTTGGGATCTATCTCTATACCATATTCATGAATGATAAATCCTAAGAACTTACCAGCCGATACTTCAAAAGCACATTTACGTGGGTTCATTTTTAGACCGTACCGACGCATTTTATCAAAGGCTTTGCGCAAATTAGTTATATGAGAACTAAACTCAGCCAATTTTACTATAATATCATCAATGTAAACTTCCATATTGATTCCCAACAACTTGTGAAAGATCAAATTCATTTCCCTCTGATAAGTGGCACCATCATTTTTTAGACCGAACGTAATGACAACCCACTCAAATAAACCAATGAAGCCTAGACATATAAAGTCATTTTACACGCATCTTCTTTGGCCATGAAGATCTGATTATATCCAGCATTACCATCAAGAAAGCTAATAATTCTATTTCCTGATGCATTATTAATCAACATGTCGGTGCATAGGATATTCATCTTTAGGAGTCACTTTGTTTAAACTTTGGAAATCAATGCACACTCTAAGCTTACCTGACTCCTTCTCTACCGGCACAATATTAGAGACCCACTCTGTGTATCTGCAAAGTCTAATAAAATTAGCTTCTAAGGACCGATGAATTTCGTCCTTAATCTAGGGGAGTAAGTCTGGACGAAATGATCTTGGTTTTTGCTTGAAAGGTCAGAAACCAGATTTAATAGACAGGCGATGCTCCACTATTTCTCGGCTTAATCCGGGCATCTCGGTGTAATTCCAAGCAAAGCAATCAGAATATTCTTTTAATAGACCGACATTTCATCCCTAGGATTGGCTTCCAGGGTCTTGTTCACAAAAGTCGGCCTTGGAGTTTTACCATCTTCTATGTCAAACTCCTCCAAAGGATTGGCTAATGTAAATCCATGTCCTAACTTGTCGAGATCTCTAAATTCCTCTATTGTGCTTCCTTCAGAGGAATTAGATGCTCTTTGTGTGGCTGTGGACTATCCAGCCTCCAAGGCCGGATCGTCCATGACATTGAACTCGTGTTGCGGCACTCTATAGCAGCAGCCAAACCGTCCGACCTCAGGGGGCCAGACTGTCCATGATAGTGGATGAGCCCTATGAATCTTTCTGTTTTACCTCGGACCATCTGGCCTCGGGGGTTGGACTATCCACGACCTAGGTTATGTTCCTTTTGGATGTACTCATCATTTAAACTTTACTTGGGATTAGCCAATTCTCCATCGGTTCTAGCATTACAGGAATGAAGCCTTTCCTATCTATATTTATGAATTGAAAGTTAGAAAAATCAACTCCTATGAGACATGTAGCAGTTTCATAGGTACAAGGAACATGGGCATGGGCCACCGCGATGCATGCCAACGCATCATCATGTACTTGTTTTATATCATCGCCTACCCATGTAACAATATTTGATGTAAAGTAGAAGGTACACATTGATTAGCATGGTCCAATCTCTGCCTAAGATTAGACTATAATTTCCTTCTACATTGGCGACAAAGAATACAACAGCAAGGGTCTTAGTCCTGATGGTTAACTCAACGGACATGACTCCATTGGCTTTAATCGAACTGTCGGTCCCAACACTGCTGAGCGTCATATTGGTCTTGACTAGTTCATTATCTTGCTTCCCTAATTTTCTATACAATGAGTAAGGCATTAAATTCATGGCTGTCCCCCGTCTACCAACATTTTAGCAATCGGTATTCCATCGATATGATCGTGCACGAAGAGTGGCTTTAAATGGTTGATTGATTCTTTTGGCTTAGTGAAGGCGGTCTCTTTAGGACCAAAATCGAATTGAGCAACGATAGGTTCATCGTCACCGATAATAGTACAATCGGTTGAGAACATAATAACATTTACATCCATACCTGGATGTTTTGGCGTGGCTCCGTAGTCGACCATGTCCTCTTCCATCAGGTCCTCCTCCTCTGTATTATCTTCCTCCATAGGTGTTGGCGCGTCATCGGATGCATTCTGATGTAGAGCTGACAGTCTGGACTCGAGGGTCAGATGGTCCGCAATAGATGCGGATGGTCCAGCTTTTAAAGCCAGACTATCCACCGTACCTGCAGAGAGCTGTGTAGCTGTTGTCTTGTTCTCTGTCTTTGTGGCCATTTGATTTTCTTTGATGGACTTTGTCTTCCACCTCTTTTGTGGTGGTGGTACTACGAATGTGTATCATTAAATATTTTTTCTATTTCTTTTTCCTCGCTCTCCTTTGCTCTCAAACACTATAATTTACGCTTTTGAGACTGTGTCAGTCCCGATGGGCACCATCGGAGCATGGAGTATTTTGGGTCGGTTGTTTTGCTGGATGCTCTCGTGTTTTCTTCCTTGCCTGTATTGGCTGATTTACCAAATACCATTGACCCTTTATTATTTCCCTATATGATGACATCTATTGTGCCTATTTTAATGATGTCCCCTTTTGTTGTTCCCTTGGCGACTATAGATAATTCCTCTCTATGCCCCCTGTCAGATTGGTCAGCCTTTTTGGCCGAGTAGTCCAGAAATCTTGATATGGCACACGTGGTTGTATGTATGCATATTGATATGGCACATGTGAGTATGGGGGTGGAGGTGTCCTTGTAGGTACATTAGGTCTTAATTAGACATTATGACATGCAGACTTTTTCGATTGGTGAGATGACCTAATCAGTCTTATCTATCGTCACCACTGAGTAGGTGAGAGAGGTCGCTTCGTTGGCTGGTCACTTCAGCTGGCCTTCTTTTTCACATATTTAGATAATAATTAATCAAAAGTCAGGCCAGATCTGACCAGTCGATCGAATGCCTTGAACGTGTTTGTCTTCCACGTACCTATTTCTGGTCGTCGAGGTTTAAATGTATGTGGCCGCTGTTCCAGGGCGTTGCCGGACCGTCCGCTTGATTGGTGTCCTAGACCTCCGCGTCTATGCACCGAACCGTCCGTGGTGCGTAGGACGGGAGCCCGGGCCTGCCCGCCTGCCTACGTCTGCCCCCCAGCGTTGGACGTAGTGATGGTGATTTTCATGGTGTCCCCTCCATCTGGAGTCTTTCTGTCACCACTTTCCTGCAAGAAAATTTTAGTGTTTCCATTGGCCTCTCTTGCATCGTCGATGATGATCTCCTTGCCCTTGCCCTCATGGGCGGTGCTAGGCTGAACCAGGACTTTTTTTACCATCAAAGTTGATCATATTTATTGGGAAGGGCTCCATGTCCACCTGCATTTCCTGAAATTTCAATCGTCCCTTGTTAATGACCGATTGTATCTATCATCGAAACACATTACAATCATTAGTTGCGTGAGAGAATGAATTGTGCTACTTGCAGTATGCACGATGTTTGAGTTCATCGGCAGATATTATAGTATGGTTTATTTTAATGTTACCATTTTTGAGTAATTCATTGAATATTTTATCACATATGCCAACATTAAATGTAAACTTAACCTCTTCTTGTCGTTTCTTTTGAACCGGCTCTAAGGAGGAACAAGTCGAAGACTTGGCATGCTTTGTCCAAATCATTTTAGCAGCGTACACTTCTTTTGATTCGTCGTTCGAGTTACTCTGGTAGCATTCTACCACATGGACATTGTGTCAAACCGCTTTAGTAGTATCTTTGCCTCGGCTTTCACAAGCCAAAGCTCTCGGGTGTAACTGAGCTAGCGTGAAAAATTGAATGCCTTCTAACCTTTCTTTTAAATAATAATACATTCCATTAAAGGTTAATCCTACTAGCTGTTTCTTTGCCAAGTGAATTTGGAAGCATCGGTTTCTTGTATCCCAAACCCTCCGGATGTATTCATTAATCGATTCATCTTTTCCCTGTCGTAGGGCCACTAAATCTACTAGATCTAACTCATAATTGCCGGAGAAAATATGATCATGGAACTTTTTGTTCTAAATCTCCCCACGAAAAGATAGAATTAGGAGGTAGCATGGCATACCATGCGAATCAAGTCTTTGTAGGGACAATGAAAATAAGCGAACACAAAATGCCTTTGTGTCGGCCAATTCTACTAATTGTGCTAGGAACTGGCCTATATGCTCGTGCGTGCTCTTACCCTGGTCACCCAAAAATTTCATGCATTCGTGTATTCTAGTTCCCTACATGTATGGGTGATTGTCAAGTCGGTTATCATAGGGCCTCCGATATGACTATCCCATAGAGATCATGCTAACTCCGAGCTTATCTCGGAACACCTCAGTTATCTCTTCCCTTACTATGTCAATGGCAGCCGGTGGGAGCCCACCGGACCTTTGGTCCAACATAGGTGTGGTTGTTTTGTGGGCATTAATGCTTGCCCTATGCAGCTCATATGACTGGTCATTCCTTTCTAGCCTTCTGGGAGGGGCTAGAAAGTACTCACCCCCACGTGTTTAGGATGTTATATTACGGTATTGGGGTATTGTAGGATGTGATAGGAAGTTTAGCTGGGATGAATGTGTATTCGGATAATAATCATCATCACTGGGTTCTATGTATTCTGCGCCAGACCGTCCGGTTAAATAGGCGGACCATCTGGTGGCATGCGCGGACTGTCCGGCCACATGGACGGATAGTCTGGTAATGTATTTGGACTGTTCGGCGCTATTCGCGGATGGTCCAAACTGTTTGGTTGGGATTTGCGCAGATCGTGTCGGCTCGGGCGCATGTCTTAGTAATTCGGTTCTACAAACGGGACAGGCCGTCATTGGCCCGGATGGTCCGTGCTCACGCGGGGACGGTCCTGCCATTCGCAGATCGGCAAATTTACCCTTGATTTATGTAGGAGGCTGTGGTTGTCCAGGTTATGTGTCCATCGACATCACATAAAGGGGTTGTGATTGGCCATGCCAATCTAGAGCCAATGAATCACATGTGTTTTCCCCTGATTCAACCTCGTGCGAGGGGAAATTCGCTACAATAGATTTATCAAATGCGCGCACTAGCCTCTTATAGTCATTTTGCATACCCCCTATAATCTGTTGTATTTGGGCTCGCTGCTCATCTATGTTAGCTCTAAGAGATTAGATTTTCTTTGTCTCGCTTACCTTAGGGGTAACCGCAGCAGGTCGGAGCGAAGCCAGATCAGTCATCCGTTGTCGAACGACCTTGTTATTTCTGTCCACTTTGAAGTTGGCCAGGAACTTCGCTTGTGCTTCCTTGATCAGCTGCTCCTTGTGCTCCTCAAACTTCTGTTGTTCTTCAGCCAGCAGAGTTTCCCAGGTCGGCTCAATGATGTTGCTGGGAGAGACGTCAGAGCTATCTTTTGAACTGGCCATTGAGGGCAGATAAATCTTCACACGAGTTCCCCAGCGGAGTCACCAAAAAGTGTGTTGGCGTCGATCTATGCTCCTATCACTACGTTGAATACCGACGGTGGTGCTCTCTGCGGAAGCGCAGATTGTCCTTGGTCGAGGGCCGTACAGTCCGCGACCTGGCGCAGAGGCTAGTGTTTCTGCCTGATGAGTCGGACGGTCGGCGCCTAGTGGCCGGACGGTCCGCGCGTGCTCAGAGGAGACGAGTTCGCCAACAACACCTAGATCTCACTCTTCGCCGACAGCACCAAGATCTCTCCTCCCCGATAGGGTCCCTCCCAGAAGTGAGATCTAGGTGCTGTCGGCGAACTCGTCGCACGTGCGGACCATCTGGCCACCAGGCACAGACCATCCGACTCGTCGAACAGAAACCCTAGCCTCTACGCCATGTCGCGGACTGTCCGGCCCTAGGCCGCGGACCATCCATGCTTCCGCAGAGAGCACCGCCGTCAGTATTTATCACAGTGATTGGCACCCAGATCGGCGCCAACACCGTACCTCCATCCTTGAAGTACCTTGAAATTAGGTTAGCATGTCAATATACCGTTCGGCTAGAGTGAAATTAGCTTATCAGTGCACTGTTTGAGCATAAAGCTAGATTTAGGGAAGATGCTTGAAGAGAAAATAAAAGGTAAGGATGGAGGCTTAGCTTGGAGAGAAAAGAAAGTGATTTGAACCCTGAAAACAGAAGGACCTAACTAGCTCTTCCTTTTACCGTAGGTACGTACGGTCAAGTACTCAGCACAACCACCTCCTCAACTCTGTACACACTAACTGCTCACTACACCCATGACCATCCCATTTAATTATACATGCCATGATCCAAACATTACATGTCGATCAATAATCAGAGAAAATGAGTGGTCTTTAATCATTTGGCACAGTGTAAAACCGTTGGCACTCGAATAAATAGTTTTGTTCAGGTCAGAGGTTAGTTGGCTTGCTTGCGTCCCACTCCCATTTTTTTTAAAGGAAGAGGCAGCAGCTCTGGCTGTTGCCTGCTGTCTTTGAAGCTGCAACAACACTTTGGTGGTGTGGTGTAGTGTGTGTACTAGTTAGTAGCCTGGTAGTGGAGATGCTGTAAGTGTAAGCAACAACTGCTTCACTCCCTAGCTACTACTCTCTGTCCCCGACCATACATACCTAGAAATGGAATTTGTCATGATTTGGTTTTTTTTTTAAAAAAAAATGCTACTCAAATCACGAGAGATTCTGAATGATTTATAAAATAATAAGATTAATATAGCCATTGGGACGGTAAGACATGGTTCCCACATTTCTTGTCACGGCCAATTTGGAGCCGTACATGCCATGCATTTTGTTCAAGTAGCAGCTGGCGCGCGGCCTGGTTGTTCAACTTTTCTGCGAATTTTCAGTGCCGAAGAAAATTCCGCGGCAACTGGCGCGCGGCCTGGTTGTTCAACTTGGACCAGACGCTGTAATAGCCTTGCATCTTATTCGGCGTTTTAAGTTATATATTTAGTTACATCAGTTCTATTTGATATAAATTCTTGGATGATTTACATAAGAAATTATCAAAACTTAGGGAGTGTTTGGTTTCTAGAAACTAAAGTTTCTCTATTTTATTTTATTTTACTCTTTAAATTGCTAAATACGGAAACTAGAACAAGGTATAGATCTGGGATCTGGAAGGAAAACAGACCGAGTGCACAAAGCAGGTCTCTCTCAGCAGAATTGGGGCATCGTTTGGTGCTGTCATGTTGGCTCCACCTCCATTGCAACAACAACCCCCCAACCCTCATGTTCGTCGATTCTTGGATTTGGAGGCTGCTAATAACAACAGCTCACGCATGCAACGTGTCACCGAGACAATGGGCTGGAATACAATATGATCGGATGACTTTTCTTGCATGTGGAGCAAGCATTGTTACAAATCATCTGGGAAAATATGGTTATTGGCTACTTGATTGGCAGTCTACACAGTCTGCTAGGTTTCATCCCTAATGCCCTGTTCGTTTTTTTGTCAAACCATGGAGATTGAGGAGAACAAATCTCCTATAAGTCAAAATCCTTCTCAATCCCTTTTAATCCCCCTTAATCCCTATGGTTTAGGGATAAAACGAACATGGCCTAAGAGTTGATTTGGTGGTCAGGGAATTGAAGAGGATCCATATGGGAGGAATTCTGTCCCTATTCAAATTTGAATACGGAGGGGATTACTCCCCCATAAATCCTCTCTAAATCCATGTACACCAAACCAGTCCTGTTCTCAAGTTGAGAATTCTTCTCGCTCTCGTCCTGTCTTTGCTTGCCCTACACTGCACTCCCATCTCCGCCGTCATCACGACCATGTAACTAACAGCTCATGGTGTACGTCACAACATTTCAACTTGCTTGCTCAACAAAAACTAACTATTTTCTCTGCGGAGTACAGCCCGTCTTCAACAGAGAAATACAATACAAAGTTTCGCTTGACAAAAAAACATACCAAGTGATAGAACGCTTGACTATTAAGGCAGGGCACCATGTTTTACAGCATAGAGGAAAGAAGAAGAATTGACTCGAATTAAATTTGCTCTCACGAGAGGAAAAGGAACACCACTATTTTTAAGCACAGCCTCGCTCCAGCCTGGCCCAGAAGTTTCTAAAGTTTAGATTACTTTAGAAGACAATTTAGTTCTCCTATTTAGAGCCTCAATAGCTAATGTGATCTTATGTTTATGGTGTGTTTGGTAGAATTGCGGCTTCTAGGAAAGTAGCTGAGATATAGGATTGTGAAAAAACTTCTGTGAGGTATCTTGTGTGTGAAAGTCGAAAGCCAATTTGTTGAATACATTAGTATAAAAGAGCTCAAAACCTACGGTGAAGTTTAATTTTTTACAGATGGTTTTAGTTATCAAACGGCAATGTTATTTGTAGTGGCGGTTCCTTAAGAAAATCGCCACTAGAAATCATATTTCTATAGATTTCTAGTGCAGGATATTTTAAGGAACCATTGCTAAAAAATTAATTTCTAGTGACGATTTTCTTAAGAAACCGCCACTAAAAATCATTTTTATCCTGAATATTTTTGAGTTTTTCAAATGATATCATATGAAAAAACCACCAACATAAAAGTTGTAGATCTCCAAAAATTACGAAACTTTGTAGTTGACAACTTTTTTATTTCAAATCATTTTGGCTCTCAAAAATTGCATCTAAAATTTTCAAATTTAAAATACAAATTTTATAAATGAACTCAGATGGGAAAATACTAAAATAAAAGTTGTAGAACTACAAAAGTTATGAAACTTTGTAGTTGACAACTTTTTCATTTGAATTCGTTTACAGACACAAATAGTCAATTTATACTCAGACTGAAAATAAACATGAAGTAAATGATAAGTAGAGTGGTAGAGGGGGCTACACGTGGGAGTAAGGTTGTGGGTCAATTCCCATTAGCCATGTAGCCATGAATTTTGCATGAGACCGGCGACGAGACCTTCTAATAAACATATATTTTTGCTATTTTTAAACCCATTTTTATGTTTCTTGGAAAATATTTTCATTGGCAGTTTTATTACCTTGATCGCCAGGGTTTTCTTAGCTCGACGTAGAAATTTGCACTGGTGGTTCTCAGTTACCCGTCTACATTAATATTTATTTTTCTACTGGCTTCTAGCACTGGCGGTTCTGAAAAACGCCAGTACAAATATGTTCATAACCGCCTGTATAAAGCTTACTGGTGGTAGTTGTGATTCTTAGAAAAATTATTGAGTTGACCATACATATCATTCGTAGTCCTCTTCACTGAACTCTCTCCCTCTCACTAGCAACCGAAACTCGCTCGTTAGCCTCTCCTTATTCTGATGCCACTCGTGCATAGATCTATGGACCTTAGTAGAACCACGCCCGTGCTGGGCCGCATGCCCTCCCCATCATGCATATCTATTTTACTTGATAGAACTAAACCATTATTTTTCATAACCAATGGCAGGTGGGTAATTTTAGACCTAAAAGTAGGTGAAAGCACATATGAGAGTGTTACTAGTTTTGTACTAGAGCAAATACAACTTTTGACCCAAAACTCTTGTTGCTTTTTGCCCTTTTGGTTGGCTTTTGGCTTCTGTAAAAGCAAAAGCTCTTGTCAACAGTAAGCCTTGCTATTTTTAAACCCATTTTTTATGTTTCTTCGAAAATATTTTCACTGGCAGTTTTATTACCTCTATCGCCAGTGGAAATCAATTTCCACCGGCGGTTTTCTTATCCCGAATGCCAGTGAAAATTGATTTCCACTAGCGGTTCTCAGTTACCCGGCTGTACAAATAGTTTTTTCTATTGACCTCTAGCACTGACAGTTCTGAAAAACACCAGTACAAATATGTTCACAACCGTGTATAGAGCTTGTCTGTACTAGTGGTAGTTGTGATTTCTTAGAAAAATTATTGAGTGGATTGTACATATCATTCGCAATCCTCTTTGCTCAACTCTCTCCCTCCCACTAACAACCGAAACTCCCCTCCAATTCTGATGCCACTTGTGCATAGATCTATGCACCCTCACTAGAATCACGCTCGTGCTAGGCCGCATGCCCTCCCCAGCATGCATCTCTACTTTACGTGATAGAAACAAACCATTATTTTTCATAACCAATGGTAGGTAGGTATTTTTTAGAACTAAAAGTAGGTGAAAGCACAAATGAGAGTGTTGCGAGTTTTGTACTAGAGCAAATACAACTTTTTACCCAAAGCACTTGTTGCTTTTCACCCTTTTGGTTGGCTTTTGACTTCTGTAAAAGAAAATCAACTGTAGACGGTGAGGCTTGCTATTTTTAAACCCATTTTTATGTTTCTTAGAAAATATTTTCACCGGCAGTTTTATTACTATCGGTACCACAGAACTGAGAGCACTTAGAGGGGGGTGTATAGGTGATCCTACAAAAATTGACTCTAAACAACACAAACTTGGTTTAATGGGTGTTAGTGGAAGCTAAAACCATGGTGGTATGAGTAGAGATGGAGAGAGGAGAACTCTTCACTTGATTGCTCCTTTTAAATGTGTATTAAACTTAGGAGCAATAATACAAGGGAATATGAGAACTCAAGATAGACAGCAATCATAATAAAGTAAATGGACAAGAGACACAACAATTTTATACGTCTAATGCCTACTCTACGTTGTGAAGACCTCCTTCGGTCAAGGGTTGCACTCAACCCCTCTCAAGTGATCCAAAGATCAAACATGAGTACCGCTGTTTTCTTCCTTATATCAAATCTCGTTTGTGAGGAATCTCCACAAGTTGGAGAGTCTCACACCTTATACAAATGATCCTAATCATAACTGGAGTAAGGAGGGAGTAGGAACACACACACAAGAACACAATCGCAGCAACAACACACACAAGTCAAGAAAAGAGCGCAAGAACCAAAATAGCGGAGTCATAGCTCAAGAATGCGCTCAAATCTCTATCCGATGAATCGACAGCGTGGTTGCAGAGTCTAGGAGTTGTAGATTGCTCAAAGTGTGCTTGGGTGCTGCTCCATGGCGCCTAGGGGGTCTTTTTATAGCCCCAAGGAACCTAGGAGTCGTTGGAGGTCCATTTGGAAGGCTTTGGTTGCTTTCTATCTGCGAGTGGACTGGACTGTCTGGTGCACACCGGACACTGCACAGTCACCGATTCCCTTCCTTAATCAGCCGATCCGACCGTTGCCAGTCGTTAGTCACTTGGCACACCAGACAGTCCGGTGGCGCATCGAACAGTACATTGTGACCTAGTGACCATTAGCCAAGCTGACGTGGCTCACGCGGATTGCGCGGCCGACCGTTGGCGAGAAGCACGGTTGGCACACCGGATAGTTCAGTGAATTATAGCCTATTCGGCCAGCTGAACAGTGTCCGGTGCACATTGGACAGTCCGGTGC
Organism: Zea luxurians; assembly: GCA_029449295.1. Lineage (NCBI taxonomy): Eukaryota > Viridiplantae > Streptophyta > Magnoliopsida > Poales > Poaceae > Zea > Zea luxurians. Next base: position 1,661,598 of record JAOPSE010000082.1, on the reverse strand, counting down.
TTCCCGGACTAGCACATGTTTGGCCAAACTTAGCCAAACTTCTTCACTTCAATTTGTCTCGACTTGGAGATTTTCCTAGCAATTAGATGAACATTGTTAGCCACTCAAACAATTTACTAAGTGCTAGAATCATACTTTTGTCCTTCCATACAATGGGATTTGCAATATACACATATTCAAAGTTTGGGGGCTACACCCATTGGGTGCACCTACTTTGCACCCAATGGACATAAGGGCCAAAAGAAAATGATGAACTCAAAAGTAGACAATGAAGACCTTTGAGTTGATTAGTACTCAAATCAATTCAAAGCTCGGGGCTACACCCGTTGGGTGCAACTACGGTGCACCCAATGGACACAAGGGCTAAAAAGAAAATGCTGAACTAAAAAGTAGGCAATGAAGACATTTGAGTTGATTAGTACTCAGATCAATTCAAAGCTCGAGGGCTACACCAACAGATAAAACAGTGAAGCAAAGCGAACCACGTAAAGCTTAGAAGGAGCAAAGGACATCGTTCTCTTTTAGAGTCTCGAGCCAACTACCCTCAAAAGTTGGATTGAGCCTCGGGGGGATCACTAAAACACGACATGGGCCACATGATGGGCTTCCTACTAGGTCACCCTAAAGGATGGACTAGCAGGGTTTGGCCAACTTAGGTAAGCCCAACCCAAGCTAACTTAGATCGACGTCTGAGTTAAGCGCCGTCAAAGCCCAGATGTGTTGGACGATGCAGTTGCAAACACTCGAAGGGCAGCTTGGCATTCGGCGGTAACTCGGGCGGTTAGGCGATGAAAGCTCCGGATATGCAGGGACACGATCTATGGTAAAGGAGATAAGCAAGTAGATAGTAATTGTGACTTGTAATGGGATAGCTCTCTCTAGTCGTGTATATAAGGCCGAGGGGGACCCCCTACCATTTCATCGATCATCACCCACAACTTCAGCTCACCCTCACCCACAATCTTCAGCTTGTAATCCTCGTACTCCAGAAATCAATACCAAACCTCCAACAGAAAGTAGGGTGTTACACAATTCTAAGCAGCCTGAACCTGTATAAGTTTGCGAGTAATCCCCGCGTGCTTTGGCGCGAACCATCGAGTCACGATCAATGACACCGTCCTACCCAAAAGCATCACGTGGGTAAACCCGTGGTGCGCGGTCGGGTCACAAACGTTGACAACATGTACCTTATCGTCTCTGCTCACGCTCATTATGATGGATGACAAGAGCGATGCGGGGCCCCAGTGCCATGATTGCTATCTCTACGCTACGCCAAACCCTGGCCTCCGTAGCCTGGGTCTCGGCATGGCTCATCGTGTTGTGGGCCCTACGGTCGGCCTGTGTGCTTAGGACTAGGCTCGATAGGTCTTGAGTGCTCCATAGGTCGAGGAGCTCGTAGGTCATGAGTGCGCTGCTGACCGAAGGGCCGCACAAATCTTGTGCGTTGCAGGCCTGGGGGCGGCACAGGTCATGGGTCGGAGGTGGACCGACTTTTTACTGCGACTCGATGTCAGGTGTAGTTAATGTGTCCAACCACATAGGGCGGTTCAGTCTCGGCTCAGGCGAGGAATACACTCGTGGCTTCCTCCCAATTCGCCTGGCCCCTTCTGTAGCTCCGCCACGCCCGACCCAAGGCTCAATGCCTCAAGGTTTATTCGAGGGCGGGTGCTTACAGGGTAGACGGTTCTCTTTCTCCCTCACTGATGGGAGGGTCCTGGTAGTTCGATGGTTCTCATCTCGTGCGTTCTCTATGACTGGCAGGACCCAAGGACCTGAGGATCTTTTCTCGTCACTCCTATTCTCTCTCTTCCACATCAGCATTTAGCCAGCTTATAGCCCCTTTTTATACTTGCTCTAAGCAGCCTGAATGCTAAGATGAAGGAGAGAGAGAGAGAGGAGATGACTATAAATTTTCAGCCAATTTACACTCAAAATCCAAAACAATTGTGGGAGAGACAAGTGAACCATGCATTAATAACTAAGAATTAGCTGATATACAAATAGCTAATAGGTAGACTAAGGAGGTGTTTGAATGCACTAGAGTTAATAGTTTTCTAAATGTATTCTAAAGGCTTAGAACTCTAGCTCCACGATTTTCTATAGTGTCTAATGACCTGCTCCACTAAGAGCAACTCCAAAAGAACGCTAAAAATTTGTTTACTAAAACGTCTTATTGGGGCTGATGAAAAAATATTATCGCTAAAAACAATTTAAATCTACATCAGACTGCTAATAACTAATCCTAATAATTTTGAAACAGATCCCATAGGTCATGGCTTGCCTATTTGGGCCAGCTCGTTCGCGTCATGGGCTCGTATGTGCTGCAGGTCGGTAGTCATCGTTGTTCATAGCTCCTGTTCATCGCTGTCATCCCTACAGGCTACATTCCTACTAAATAAAACCGAAATTGACCACAAGCTGGCACTGACTGAAACTAACACTAACTAAAAACCAAATGGTCAATTTCAGAAAATATACACTGAAATTGACCACAAGCTGACACGGACTAAAATGAAGTAACCCGAATTATTCATATCAAATCCCAGGTACTATGCACAAACTGAACATTGTATTGCAATTTGGTAGACATTATGAGTGAGTTTCAGTTCTCAAGGCACAAGTTTCAATTCTGAAAGTGCCATTATGAATTAATGAGCGAGCTGCCATGTATGTATGGATAATAATAAGAACTATGTAAATTCAGCACAAGGTCACATAGACTAAGCAAGAGGGTGGGGAAATTAAAATTGTCACATTCTTGTCTAACCAACTGAACTAAATAGACTAACCAACTAAACTTCATATATAGACTGAGCATCATAGGCTGGGAGATATGAAGCTGAGAAGGAAAAGTTCATCAAGACAACTGTTGCATTTAGGAAGCAGTAATAATTTAATTGCTAATAAACTCTAGTCATTGACATTGATAACAAACTATAAAAATCTATAACGCTCATTATGCATAATCTCACTGCATAGAGATAGAATGCACAATTACTACCAAGTGCACAAGTAAAGTAACATATGTGGTAAAATTTTAGATGGATTTACCTTGTCTACTGAATAGGACATGAATGGATCAAACAAAGACATAGAACCATTGGACATGAAAGCGAAACATAAACCTCCGTGTTTGGAGACTGACGCAAAGCATCAGCGATGCTAACCATGGATTCCTCCTGCGACCCCAATCAGACACAAACACAAGTAGCCACGTTCCTACCCTAAACACCCAATTTCATGCCTTTAGCCGCTAGCTCGAAGGATGAATAGAAGGCCACGTCGCTGCATCCGAAGGGGGATGAAAATGGATCTGCGATGGCTCTTGTGCGTCCTGGCACTGATGGGCGGAGAGGTCCTTGCAAGGTGCCTCCACTGTCGCAGTCAATTTCTCCATCTCCGGCCATCTGCATATGAGAAACTCTGCCTCCGATGGATTCCACTGGCGCTTTCGGAGCAGCGCCGCGACTAGGCTTCATCTCCCTCCGTCGACGCCGCCTCCGACTCCTCCACTGCCATTGTACCCTCTCCCATCTCCTCTACCGCTGCCGCTGAAACCTCCCGTGGCCACCGACGCTTCGCGCCTTCCAAGACCAACGATACTGGGTGCGAGCAAACTATTGTGTATCAAACAACTGAGTGCGCGCGCGCTCGAGCGATTGGGGAGGATTCAGCGACGCCAATATATGCGGGAGAGAGACGGGTGGATTCGGGATGCGAATGTTTTTGGGAGAGGATGAAGATACTGTTGGACGGCTCAATAAGGTGTTTTTCACCAATAAATGTTTTTAGTGTTATTTTAAGGTTTCTCTTGGAGTTGCTCTATCCACCAAATTTTTGAAGCTGGAACTATTCCAAACAGGGTCAACTCTAGAGCAGATATGCTCCACCCAAATTTTAGAGTGCTCTGACAGTCATGCCAAATACGCCCTATATTATTAACCTTTCTCTAATACACACTGCAGCGCACACACTAGCTGTCTGGCCGAATCGAGGAGTCAATCTTTGCGTCGTGCATAAGCTTCTTGATTGAGGAAGTCTGTCATAATCCAGACAACGCTAGTCAACTCGCCGCCACTGCCGAGCTTCTTGGCGTGGGACTCCCTGCTGCACCGATTGGCCGCATACACCACGAAATCCATCCACACGTCAAGGACCAATCTCAAGACGGCCTCGACGCCTTTCTCCTTCACTCTGGCAAGCAGCTCTACGGCGACTCCATGGGCGTAGCAGAGGCGAGGGACACTCTGGCTGTATTTGGGCTTCTCCTCATACACGTTGCTGGCAAGCTCATAGACATGGCTCGGTTGTCCAGTGACACTAGCAGGGCCATCCTGCAGGCTGAACATTTCCCTGAGCACCGTGCCGAGATCTCTGCTAATACGATGTCCTTGCTGATGATCCCTGCACCTGTCGGCTAGGTTGTCGCAGGTTCTCCGGTACACCATGCTCTGGGCAAGGCCTGGCAGCATGTTTGGGTGGTTCACAAGGAGGAACATCATGTAGTTGGACAGGGTCCTGATCGACTTCACCAGCAGCAGATCTCCTGCCTCTAAGCTGCTTCTGGCGAGGAAGATGTCTGTGCCGATGTGCCAGATGATGACGCCCTCCTGGAACTCCACGCCGAGGTTCCTGTCTCGCTTGATGCGTTCGTACAAATCCTTGTCCTCTCTCTCAAGCGCCTCCTGACCCCAGCTCTTCCTGATCACGCCCTGCGAGTTGAGACCCGTCTCGGTCAGCCTCTGCACGTACCGGAACAGCCCCTGCCTCAGGTCGTCTGAGATGTGAGTCGTGGCCGAGTAATGCTTCCGGTTCCACCAGTCCTCGAATCCCAGCGCCATGGCCATCCTACCTGCAAGAGGTCTGTGAGCCCTTGTGTGACGGCTGCAGAAGTGCAACATGCTGTACTGCCCCATCTCGCCAGACCACCTCCTAATGCTGCCAGATCTTCCCTGTATTGTCTTGACAAGCTGACGAAGGCGATCCCATCTTCCGGTGCACAGAGCCGCGTACCGGAGCCAGCACCACCGCGTGGTGCACAGGAACGCGTACGCCCACGAGGAGCCCAGCGCGTTCAGCACCGACACCATCTCCATCCCGAACGCCCCGACCAGCAAGACGTAGGTGACGACCACGTCGACCTCGTATCGACGACGGCCGCCGTCGCTGAAACGGAACAGAAGGAACGAGGCGGCGACGGCGAGAGACGAGGCGAGGCGGACAAGGTAGCCCGGCCAGGTGTGGATCACGGCGGCCTTGGTGTAGAGGACGTCGTACAGCAGGGAGAGCTGCAGCTCCGCGAACGCCCACATGCCCCTGCCGTCCTGCTTCCTGAGCGCCCTGAGCATCTCCAGGGTGTTGTGCTCGGGGTCTTTCTCCAGCCAGGAATCCACGGCGGCGCGCTTGGAGATGTGGAACATGTGATGTGCCTGGCGCAGGTAAGCTTCTTCCTCGTCGACGGCGGCGGCGGCCTTGTTCGGCAGGCCGTGGTCCCAGTGGTGGACGTGGTGGTGCCTGGCGGCGGGCGGTTCCTTCGTGAGAGAGCTACGGATGCTGCTCTTGTTGCCGCCCCTGATCGCCGCCACCTTCTCCCCGTACTTGGCGACGCCGACGGCCCACATCAGGAGGGCGGCCAGAACAAGGAAGGTGTCGCCTCTAGCGGCCGGCGGCCTCGGGAGATGTATGTAGAGGACGTAGGTGACCGCTAGCACCTTGACGACGAAGACCTGCAGGTGGCGCAGCCAGAGCTGGTTGTCGTGGAACGCGTAGGCGCCGATGCTGTCCGGGCCGCCGCGGTGCAGGAGGAGGAAGGGCGCCCAGAACGGCATCAGCCGGTGGTCGCGCACCGCGCTGCTCAGGGACAGGAGCCCGATCGCGTAGATCCCGACGGTGTCGGCCAGGTGGTACGCCAGCCACAGAGGAACCCGGAGCAGCATAGGGGCTCGACGCCGACGGATTCCGGCGAGGGGTAGGAGGAGGACGTGCATGCCGAGGCTCAGCAGCAGCAGGATCTGGATGGCCCAACGGTTCCACACCTCCAGTGGCCGAAAAGCCATTTTTGCTACAAAGAATGGAAAAAAAAGAAAGTATTTACATACAAATATTGCGAATTTTAGATAGATAATGTGTTTTAACGGAATATGGAGTCGCACTTCTGAAGTAGACTATATATAGAGACGGAAACACATCAGAGATATACTGGTATGAATTGTCAATATCTGCAAATGCTATGAATTGTCAACATGTGCAAAGGGAGAAGCCTATAGCAGCGGATCATGTAGCTGGACAGCAGGAGAGGAATGGCGACGATTTGACCCGAAGAGAAAGGGGCCGGTGAGCGAGGTCTTGTACCATGTATCTGCATCAATCATCAATCGCTGTATGGTGGCATTAGCGTTAGCAATAATTAACTTTTGATTGCTGGTGACTTGCATATTGTAGGAGGCGATCTCCACTAATAATATAATAAGTCATCAGTTAATACTATAGGTATGAACTTACAAACGTCTATCAATACAATATATAGTCAACATATAAATCGATCCAAAAGGAGCACCTGTGGCCATTTGATGGAAGGCTAAGTCACCATTTATTGCCAGAAATTGGAGAAGCTTCTGCAGGTTTATGTGATGGGGATGCCAGAGCCCACAATCATTGACGGTTGTCCGGTTGGCATGCCAAAATTTGTTTTCATTGTTTAACACTGTAAGATCTTGCGTGTAGTATATCAATCCGTACGTTTAAATATTATCTTACCGGATTGGTTGCTGTTGGTCATATTAATTCTGTTAGGTTATTCTTATTCCAAAGATCCTCAAAACATTTATCCAATAACAGATTTTATCTTGTTTCACATGTTGTAGAATTAATCTCGAAGATATTTCGAAACTGTATTTGTTGGTCACTTGTTCTCAAATACTATGAATTAAGAACAAGACAACACAAATATTAATGGTTAAAGACCTTAATCTTTTGAAGCATTATCTCTCTTAGGATATAATGATCTTCAGACGAAGGTTATGAAGGACATACCTTCATCATTTCAATATGTAAGAACAAAGTAAGAACATATAAGACATAGAAAGAACATGAATAATTGTATAAAACCATTAGATTATTAATATTCTCATTATATAAACAAATATTAATGATATCAAATTACATTTATACCTTCGGCTTAACAGAAGGCAAAAATCCAAAGGTGTCGTGCGAGCAATTACAAGTCAGCGTGAACAGTACGGTGTTATTGTTCATCTATTTATAAGCACAGGACGCAGCGTGGGTAAAATTATATCCATGTCCTTGGCACTTACTACTGGCTAAGGAGTAATCTATCGAGGACTGGGCAGTATATTCCCCTTTAGGTCGGTTCTATTCTCCATCGCTGCCCTTGTGCTAATCCGAAGCTTCTTTATTCGTAGCTTCGGAACTGGTTCATCCTTCTCCCAGACCGCACCTTTCATACCGTGCACACCTTCATCTCAAGGCCGAAGGTTCCTGTGACAACATATTATACTTGGAAAGCATGTTAGTCGTGTTTTTGAGGACCTTCGGAAGACGAAGGCCCCCAACAGTAGCCCCTCACAGTATTAATTTGTTCTTGTAACAACGAATTTAGACCGCGACGTGAACGAAGGCCTTAAGCCGAAGGTCCGAAAAAATACCTTCCCTTCGCTAGAATAGCGAAAGTCAATGACAAATGGGGCCCGCCAAGTTGCAATGCTATAGGCGTATAAATAGAAACCCACAGTAGCGGCATTTGCTATGCCATTTCTGTTGCTTGCGCTGTTTTCTCAAATTTTAATTCTCTTGCTGTCAGCTGTTGCTTGATTTTCGATCTTCGTGAAATACTGAAGTTTTGAAGAAATGTCTGAGGAGAAGAAGGTGTCTGAGGTGACAAAGGTGGCCGAGGAGAAGAAGGTTGTGGACCCTTTTATTGCTGGGTTTTACGAATCTATGGCAGAAACAAATACAGAGAAGATCACAAAGGAGATAATGGCGGATTTATCTGAAGATTCTGATGACAGTGATGACTTTGATGTGGAAAGTGGAGATGAAGATTCCGAAGATCGGCCTTGGCGGCCAAGCCATACTATCTTCGGAAAGTCGACCATTAAGTAAAGTCAGATTGACGCCATGAAGGGAAGATACTTTTGTGACATGTCTATTGTGAGGGTTAGAGGAGACTGCACCGCCCCTGCACCTGAAGAAAATGAAGTTGTTGTTTACCGGAGCTTTATGAAGGCAGGCCTTCGGTTCCCATTGAGCAAATTTGTGGTTGAAGTGCTGAAGATATTTCAGATCTTTTTACATCAAATTACCCCCGAAGCTATAATCAGAATGGGGATGTTTGTTTGGGCTGTGAGAAGCCAAGGGCTGGAACCGAGCGCAAAGTGTTTTTGCAATATGCACGAACTATTGTATGAAACAAAGGCCACTGGCAAAGAACAGTATCACAACAACTTCGGTTGTTATGGATTTATTGCTCGTCCCAATGCAAGCTACCCGGTTCCAACATTTCGGAAAAGATGGTCCGGGGTCTGGATGGAGGAATGATTTTATGTTAAGAATGATCTGATTAAAAGGGAGGACATAAAAGAGATTATCCAACACCCCATCTGGTCTTGCTTTGGCCTTCGAAGGCTGACTGTGACGATTGAAAATGATGACGAAGTATGTCAAAAGGCCTTCAGCAACGTCTGTGCTTTCATTGGTACACGGGACCTGATCCAAGAGCACATAGCCTACATGGTATGGCCACGTGTGGATAGCTGGGAAATGCCGAAGGAAACTGTTATCAAGTCCAGTGAAGGTGGATTAATTCACTCGAAATATACCTTCATATTTAGAGACCGGTTTGACGAACCAAACGACGATTGGCTGAAGAGTATTGAGGCTACTAGCGACGAGTTGCTTGGGGCATATACCAAAGCCGAAGATGATGCTTTGTCCTCGGCCTTTGGGGGTCGGAGCAAGAAAAGATTGAACAGAGTTTTTGATGCGATTGGTTCTATATATCCTGATTATTGCTATCCCTCACGGAGGCAAGGAAAAAAGAGGAAAGGTGCCACTTCGGGCGTTTCTGCTGTGCCGAAGGGCAAGAAAATCAAGGTTTTGACCCACCAGCCAAGATATATTGAAACGGTCATAGTGCCAAAACTTGGTGAAGAAGCATCTTCCGCTGCCGAAGCGGAACAAGCTGCTCCCGCCACCCGAAGTGCTGAGGAATCAACTATAGCGCCGAAGTTGCCTATAGTTGAGCCAGTCGAGGCCGAAGATGAGGCAGCCAAAAAGTCAGAATTGGAAAAGGCAACAAAGCTGCTAGAAATTCTGAGCCCACCAGTAGGAGCGGAACTGCCGAAGGTTACAAAGGCTTTTGCCACCACTCCCAAGAGGAGAAGAATGGCCAACGTGCTGGATTCCGTTGTGGAGACAACGAGAGCGTTGACTCCTACAAAGAAGGTTGCCGAAGCTCCTACAGCTCGAGCTGAAACCGAAACCGGGCCTTCAGTGCCTACTGAGACAAAACCTGCCATAATTAAAGAAAGGGCTGAGCAAGAATCTCTAGATACTAGCATAGCTTTGGAGAAGAATGTGGCCGAAGAAGCCAAATCCCCCACTCCCGAAGCATCGTCCGAAGATCTTGATTATATTATTCGACATGCTTCAGGAAAAAGATTATCCGAAGAAGAAATTTTTGAAGCCAAACACTATGCCTGGGAACTGAAATACCCAAAGGGGGCCTTAGTGTTCAATGGCACGGACGAAGATGATTTCCTGTACTGTCTCCCGGACAACAAAGAGATATCCGTCTGCCGGGAGATGACCAAAAGTCTAGGATTTCCGAAGCTCGAAGCGGGCCTCTCTGCCATGTCGAAGGATGATCTTGCAGATAGCCTCGCATATAACAGCTTGAAGGTACATAAGTTGTGAACTTCAAAGTTTATGAATTTGGAGATGAAGTCTTTTATTCTTAGGCTAAGTCTTCTTTCTTGCAGGGCTTAATTCTTAGCAACACGCTGAGGGCACAAAAGAATGCCGAAGACGAAGGCTGCACTATGGCTCTCGACAACCTTCGGTCAGAGGTCATTAAGCTGAGAAACGAAGCCTTGGAGAAGGACAAAATTCTATTTTCATTAGCGGATAAAGTGAAAAAAGATGATGCGAAATTTAACGCTCAATCCGAAGCTTATAAAGCTAAAATTGAAGACCTTCAAAAAAAGCTTGCCGAAGCTAATGAAAATTGTGCACTTGCAAAGGCTGGTCAAGAAATAAGTGAATGGTGGAAGACTAAGCTATAGAAAAATATTGAGGACCTTCGTGAATCCATGGAAAGATTCTTTGAAAGATCCTTGGATTGCGTGAAAAAATTGAAAACCAGCTTTTCTAAAGTGGGTGTTTATTCTTCGGAAGAGAACTTCATTCGAGGCGACCCTGAAGGCATTATTGATTGGATAAGCGGGGAAGCCAAAGCTTTTGAAGAGATTCTGGGCGATCGCAGGGATATCTGTGCTTTCTCCGGCGCTCGAGGGATTGCGGCTATCCTGGAGAAGGCTGGTTGCGATCATGTTAAAGCTATAGCCGAAGCTGAAGCCGCCTTCTCCATAGACGACATAAAAGACCCCTTGGCTGAAGCTACTTCGGTGGGCGGAAAATTTTATTCTGATATTTGGATGAACGGTGGCCAAGAATTGGCCAATGAAATTATAAAGAAGAATGAAAAAGAAACCCATGAAGCCCGAGAAGAAGCTAGGCGAGCTGAAGAAGCTGCTGAACGCGAAAGGCGCATAGGTATTGTTTTTGAATTTTTAGCTTCGACACTTAATTTGTGGCTTCGAACTAATAGTTTGCTTACTACAGCTAAACTGTCACCGCTGCCGGAGCCATACAACCCCCTAGCTGATCCGGTCATGAAGGAAGCACTAGTTGTAATGAGCGTTGCTAACTCCATTATCGACGAAGTCATCAACAAGCTATTGAACGAAGCCGCAGAAAAAATACTTAGGGAAAATTAGAATTCATTGTAATGATTCTATGTAACATTTGATGTATGGAACAATTAATCAGTCATGTAAATTATTGTATATATTTCTTTACGAGGCATAAAATTTACACACATACCATTTTTGAGTCTTCGGCGAAAAAATACCTTCCCTTCTTTTCATGCTTCGTAAAGAAAGAAGCCCCCTCTGGGAAGTTTGATAAAATCGTTCTTTCCGAAGTTTACCTCGTGCCTCAGCACATTTTCTTTTAACAAAGTCTTGCCGAAGATTTGCTTTGTATCCAATCTTTTTGTTGTTGATGCGATATGATGTATAATGTAATGTTATGCGGAATGATATGATGATATGATGCAAAATGATGGTGATGTCGACCATACACACGCACGCGCCCACACTAGAACACACAGGACTCTGCATCGACTTAGGAACGACTTTTGAGTCTTTAAGCTCTGCATCCCCTTAGGAACGACTTTTGAGCGTCTTCACCTTCTATTTCGGTAGCATTAAGCTCCGCATCCCCTTAGGAATGACTTTTGAGCTTCTTCACCTTCTATTTCGGTGGTATTTGGCTTTGCATTCCCTTTGGAACGACTTTTGAGCAGAAAACTTGCGCTGCGCTCCCTTAGGAACGACTTTTTGCAGCTTCGGAACCTGATTTTTTGGCTCTGCATTCCTTTAGGAATGACTTTTGAGCAGAAAACTTACGCTACGCTCCCTTAGGAACGACTTTTTGCAGCTTCGGAGCCTAATTTTTGGCTCTGCATTCCCTTAGGAACGACTTTTGAGCTTCAGAAGTCTGTGAAGAAGGCATATTTTACTCACTGATGCAGACCATTATTACAGGAAATCGAAATTTAATCCTCCGTTATTTGTTTCTCATACAGAAAATAAAATGACAAAAGATAAAAGGTATATTAAAAGTAGGATATTCTTTTGTAGATATGCTACGATTCTGGCACAGTGCTGTTGACTGTACGAGCTTCGGATTCTTCCCGATAATCATGCTGCTGCTGTGCGCGTGGGTGCCCTTCTGGCTACTGGCTTCGGGTGTGAGTGGGTGGTAATGGTGGTGGTAATGGGAGCTGGACCCAAGAAGCTTGAGAATGACTTGCCGAAGCAGTAGAAGTCGCAGGTTGTTGATTACCTATGTATTCTGGTACGTAGGGAGAGTAGCATGAAGCAGTATGTAGAACCTGCTTCGGCTGATTCTGCCGCGCCCCAGCTTCGGCAATCTCCTTTTGCTTCTGAATTGTGACTTGGCATGTTCTTGTAGTGTGACCCTTGTCTTCACCACAGAATAAGAAATAGAGCTTTCTAGGCTGATCCTCGTACCTTCCTCCGAAGCCCCTACCGTCTCTACCACTTGGGCCTGGTGGCCTGAAAGAGCTTTGTTGTTGCCCTGAAGATTGAGAGCTGTGTTGTGGCCTTTGAGGCTGGCTTCCTCTGTCATCACTTTGGTTGGAGTTATGAATTGATCTAACATGCCTGGGGTGGATTCTTCCTCCGAAGCCCCTGGTCATTTCAGAAAACCTATAGGCTTCTTCCCTTCTCTGGCGGAAATCATTATCAGCTCGGATGTATTCATCCATCTTCTGAAGAAGCTTCTACAGGGTTTGTGGGGATTTCCTGGCAAAATACTGAGCTGTAGGTCCTGGCTGAAGCCCTTTGATCATGGCCTCAATAACAATTTCATTGGGCACCGTGGGCGCTTGTGCTCTCAAACGCAAGAACCTTCGGACATACGCCTGAAGGTATTCCTCATGGTCTTGTGTGCACTATAACAAAGCCTGAGCCGTGACCGACTTCATCTGAAATCCTTGGAAACTGCTGATTAGCATATCCTTTAGCTTCTACCATGATGTGATTGTTCCTGGCCGAAGAGAAGAGTACCAAGTTTGTGCAAAAAATTTTACTGCCATGACGAAGGATTTCGCCATGACTGCAGTGTTGCCCCCATATGAAGATATGGGTGCTTCGTAGCTCATTAGAAACTGCTTCGGGTCTGAGTGCCCATCATACATAGGGAGCTAGGGTGGCTTGTATGATGGGGGCCATGGGTTAGCCTGCAGTTCTGCTGATAAAGGAGAAGCATCATCGAAGGCAAAATTTCCATGATGGAAATCATCATACCATTCGTCATCGTTGTAGAAATTGTCTAGACAAAGCTCTCTGTGTTGAGGCCTTCGGTCTTGGTCATCTTGGGTAAGATGGCACATTTCCTAAGCAGCCTCATCAATCTTCTTCTGAAGATCGGCAAGCCGAAGCATCTTTTCCTTCTTCCTCTGGACCTGTTGGTGAATGGCTTCAAGGTCCCTGATTTCTTGGTCCGGCTCCTCCTCCTAAGGTGTCGGACTGGTAGCCTTCCTTTTTTGGCTCCTAGCTTCACGTAATGTTTCTTGGTTGACGTCCAGTGGCTGCAGTGCAGCCCCTAGCGCTGAAGACTTCTTCGGTGGCATGACGCAGGTCATAGTTTGCCGAAGGTGGTCAAATGAGTTCACCGGAGGTGGGCGCCAATGCTGGTCACTTGTTCTCAAATACTATGAATAAAGAACAAGGCAACACAAATGTTAATGGTTAAAGACCTTTGTCTTTCGAAGCATTATCTCCCTTAGGATATAATGATCTTTAGATGAAGGTTATGAAGGACATACCTTCATCATTTCAACATGTAAGAATAAAAGTAAGAACATATAAGGCATAGAAAGAACATGAATAATAGTATAAAAACCATTAGATTATTAATAATATCATTATATAAACAAACATTAATGATATCAAATTACATTTATACCTTCGGCTTGACAGAAGGCAAAAATCCAAAGGTGACGTGCGAGCAATTACAAGTCAGCGTGAACATTACGGTGTTACTGTTCATCTATTTATAGGCACAGGACGTAGCCTAGGTAAAATTACATCCATGTCCTTGGCACTTACTACTGGCTAAGGAGTAATCTATCGAGGGCTAGGCAGTATATTCCCCTTTAGGTCGGTTCCATTCTCCATCGCTGCCCTTGCGCTAATCCGAAGCTTCTTCATTCGTAGCTTCGGAACTGGTTCATCCTTCTCCCAAACCACGCCTTTCATACCATGCACACCTTCATCTCAAGGTCGAAGGTTCCTATGACAACATATTATACTTGGAAAGCATGTTAGTCGTGTTTTTGAGGACCTTCAGAAGACGAAGGCCCCCAACAGTATTCCTGAAGGAGTAAGCTTTGGACAGCTACCATGTGCTTATACAACGAAGAAAAGCAGAACCATAAGAAACCTCCGAAGTTCAATTAGCAGGTCAGAACAAGAGTAAAGGACAACTTCGCCCTTAGCATATATAATAGACCAAATGTATAGGTTTAAAGATAAAATTATAATCTTACCAAAGTTGTATCTCGTGCCTATAATAAGCAGTATAGTAAAACAGGGAATTTGCGATGGAAATAACAAGCTAAACAATATTAAACACACAAAAATTTTAATACTGAAAAAAGACAACTAGAAAACAATATATACATTGACAAAATTATACTAAAAATTTAAAATACTCACTTAGCGGCTCGGCGGTGGGGCGGTCGTCGGTGTGGGCTGGGCGGGAGACGAGTCAGGGCCGCCGGTGTTGGGGCAAGTGTTGGGTCGGTGGTGGTGGGCGCCGACGATGGGATCGGCGGCGGGCAGAGCCACGACGGCGGCGGGAGCGGCCTACGCGACAGTGGCGGTAGCAGGTCGGCGGCGGTGACGGTAGCGGCTTGGGCACGCGGGCTGGTGTGGGCGCGCGATGGAAATGAAACGGTGGTTCCTAGGCACACGTGTTAAAATCATTTATGTCCGACGGCCAACCGTCGGACATAGGCTTATCTCTAACGGCTGTCAGTCGGGCCCTCGGACATAAGCTTATGTCCGACGGCTATCAGACAAGCTGTCGGACATAAGATTTTATATCCGATGGCCACCAGAAGCCGTCAGAGATAAGCTTATGTCTGATGGTCTTGTACGAGATTGTCAGACATAAGCAGGCCATCGGAGATTTATGTTTTTACTATAGTGAGGTGAACAATAGTGCATTGTATTGTTCGGACTTTTGGTGGGGGCAAGTTTCACCTTTCTATATGTATACGAAGATGTAATCTCCCTCTTTCTCTCCCTTTGTAAATTTACAAAGGACAAGGTACTTGTATGAACTTTTGGCTAACAACACTAATTTAAAAAGGCTCAGTAGCATGACTTCTCCCATGTTTAAATCATAAACCTTCTCGTTGTACATTACCATTAACTGCATATTATTATCTCGTTTATTTATTTTAAGTTTTACCTTCGTCCTTTCTTCTGACCTTCTCTCCCAGGACTGTTAATAAAGAGGTCGAAGGTGAAGCTAAATCTTACTGTGTTGCCTTGATTTTCAATACATCCAGAGGGTTGAAATCAAGTACCTAACATTGGTGCCCACCTCCGGTGAACTCACTTCCACGACCACGCCAAGCTTCATCATTTTACTGATGAAGTGCATGGTAAGTGTTTACGCTTCGTCAACAAATTTGAAGAAGATTATTCTCATGTTCACAGGAGGGTCAAGCTTCGAACCAGCCAACAAAAAGTAGAAGAAAGAAGCTCAATGAAGGGTACATCATGTTGGAGTTCAAGGACCCTTCATCAAGTCTAAGTGGTCTCATATCCTAATCACCTTCTCCCAAGAGGACCTTCAGCTCAAAGACTATCCACATAATGATGAGATGGTTTTATCTTGTATCATCAAAGGGTTTTTAGTCCACAATGTGTTGGTGGAGATAGGCAGTGTGGTAGACATCATTTTTGCTAAAGCCTTTAGACAGATGCAAGAACCATAGGACAAAATATCACTTGGTAACAACACTTCAGAGGAAAGCAGATAACAGCACTTGGTAAAATATCAATGACAGTCACCTTCGGCTACATACATTCATAACACAAGCACTATTGAGGAAGTTGTATATGATATATTGGATATGGAATACCCCTATAATGCAATTGTTGGCAGAGTAACATTGAATGCCTTTGAAGCTATACTACACCAAGCATACCTTTGCATGAAAATACCATCTAATCAAGGTCCAATCTCCATATATGGAAGCCAAGAAGCTGTAAGAAGAGCCCAAGGAAATTGGACGGATTCCAAGGCTATACATAACATAGATGAAGCTGAAGCTCAAAATCAGTAGAAGCACATAAGGGATAAGGCAGCTTCGGCGGATCAACATAAGGCCATACTTCTCTGCAAAGATGTGGTGGATCAGAAAGTGCTCTTCGGATCACAGTTATCAAAAGAGCAAGAGAGAAACCTAAAACAATTTTTATTCAACAATAGTCATGTCTTTGATTGGTCTACCAATGACTTATGTGGAGTAAACAAAAGTATCATTGAACACTCTCTTAATGTGGATCCTAAAATCAGATCAAGAAAGCACAAACTTCTAAAAAATGTTAGAAGATAAGACCAAAGGCAGAAGAGCAGAAGTTAAAAGACTCCTTAGTGTTGGAGTAATCAGAGAAGATACTTACCCAAAGCGGCTTGACAACACTGTAATGGTGAAAAAAGCAAATGAGAAATGGGGAATGTGCATCGACTTCACTGTAATAGTTGATCAACAAATTCTCTAACTTCAGGAATCCAATAGATTTTGTTCGAGTGTTAACAACTCTAGCTCTAGATCGGTCAGGAAGACATTCTAGCATTTCCTCATCTACACCACTAAGCAAAACGGCTCTGGGTCCATAACCACCAGTAATAGCAAACTCTTGAAGTTCGGACAACTCTTCGACATTTATTTCGCCGCCACCTAGGTGCCTAAGATCAAATGTTTTTTCTTGACTGGAAGAAGCTTTAGCTTGCTTCATCTTCAAAACTACTGCCCTTGCCACAAATTTCTTCGGCTCTGTAATCTTAGTCATTATATTTGTCTCTTCAATAGCTTTTTAGGCTCCATTAGAAGTGACTCCACGATTATCCTCTCAATCGCAGCCATAGTGGTACCGAAGGGACCTCCGCTCTCTTCAGCTTCTTGTCCTACCTCAGCAGCAGAGGCTGCTTCTACATCCTTGTCAATAACCAAGGCGGTTTTCCTCGCCACGCTCGGAGGACTTAACATAGGAAAAGGCAAAGGTTGAGTCATTATCTCTAAAAATTCTGTGGCACCAATGGAAGAAGTTGAAGGGGATTCTGTAATTTTCTTCGTTAATTCCGAAGGACCTTTACCAGCATGAACAACCTTTGTTGTATTCCGTTTTTGGGTGCAGGGGATCGTGGTACCGAATGAGAAGGATCCCCTTCGTCATCATTCTTTCTCTTTCGTTTTGTAGCTCCTTCTTTTCTTTTCTTCCTTTCTTTAACGGACCTCTCCGCTTGCCTCTTCATAATACCAACAATTCACTTTCTTTTCACTCCAGCAGCTTCTTCCTCATAAATCTTTAGACAATTTGGATAATCAAACTGAAGAGCGTTCATAACTTTGTTCAGTCTTCATTTCTCTTGATTCCCAAAGGCGATAGTCATCAACTGGACTTCCTTTTTTGTAAAGTTACCCAATATCTCATTACACATTGTTTCAATCATTTCAAGCCATTAGGCACAAGGTTCTCTGAATGCATCTTGGAATTTGAATCAGTATGAAAGTGTCACAAGCTTCATTTTGTCCACCTCCCCTTTCAGCTTTGGCACACCCCAGCCACTCAGTGTCAGAAACACTTTATTAGTAAGGTATTCTTGCACTAAGTCCCGTGTGTTGATGTGCTCAATAAAAGTGCTAAAGATGACTTGGACTACCTGTGCTAGTGAGCTAATGCTCATGTTATAAATCGGTCGTGTTAAACCAAAGTTTAAGCTCATTGGGCTCATCACAATCTTTTTAAATTTGTTTCTGCCCTTGATACAACATTCATGTAGAACCACTCATTGGTCCATCCCCAGTTGGCCACTTTGTTTGATATCCTAACATAGGAGCCTTTTTATCCTTCCTGTATGCATAGTTATAACACCCAAAATTCTTGTGGAGACTGTCTGAAGATCTTGCCTCCGTTTGATAGTGAAGCTCATGGATCCTATAGAAACCTTTGGCATTTGCCCTTAAACCTTGGCTCCAGAGGGCCCATATGTAAACACTGATTCATACAATAGCGTTTGGGGTTAGCTGGTGCATGTATATTTTAAACCTCATCACTCCATACATTGGAAAATGAAGACCATCCCAGAAGAAGCTTCTAAACACAACAACCTCATCACTGTTTGGCTGAGGGATAACCTCGCCACCAGCAAACCTAATCATGTTATCATCTTTTTGGCCAATGTATCCAATTATTTTCAACACATCTAGGTCTTCTGCCTTTACGGTTGATTTACCAAACTCAATGTGACTAGGCTTGTTTGGATGAAGGATGCTAGGATCTTCTTCATCGTTGTCACTGTCAACATCATTATCAGCCTTAGCTTCTGAATCACTCTTTTCAGCAACGTTTCCTTCTTCCGCATACTTCGACTCGACAATACCTGATTCTCTCATCATGTCTAAAATACGAGTTGTTTCAGCCACATCTACAGTCTCATCACCGGTGGTCAACCTAGCAGTGGCGTGAGCTCTAGCCATTAGTGGATTGCCGAAGCTTTATATGAGAGCTTCTGTGCAAGAGAAAGAGCTTTGGAGCACTGATTTTTTGCAACAACTCAGAGCAGAAGCAATAAATGCAGTAAGAAACCCGCAACAAGCGAACCAGCTTATATAGCTCGATAAGCGGTGAAGACGAGTGGTCGCACTGCCCGCACTCTTTGGTCGGTGGGCCGGTGCGGAACGTTTTTTACCACGCGCTGAAGGAAGGTGTTTTTTGGACCTTTGACATAAAGCATTCGTACCTTTCATGGACTGAGATCGTTATAAAAAAGGACTAACATCGCGAAGGGGCTACTATTGGGGGCCTTCTTCCCCCGAAGGTCCTCAAAACACTTATTCAATAACAATTTTTTTATCTTGTTTCACATGTTGCAGAACTAATCCCGAAGGCCTTCCGAAACTGACGACAAACCAAATTCTCAAAGGAGGAAGCTTCGAACAACTACCATGTGCTCATGTACGATGAAGCAAAGGAGAACCATTAGAAACCTCCAAAGTTTAGTTAGCAGGTTAGAAGAACGAAATGACAACGTCGCCCTTAACATGTATAATACACCAAATGTATAGGCTTAAGGATACAATTGTAATCTCACCAAGGATGTATCTGTTGTTCACTTGTTCTCCATTGCTGTGAATCAAGAGCAAGGCAACACATTTGTTGTATGTTAAATGTCACGGAATCTCCCAAGGTATTAGGCCCACCTACAGATGTCCTTGTCCTAAGGACCTTGAACAACCATGTAGATGCGCATAATCACTCGACAAGTTCGGTCATCTGTATCATCATCATATTGCCCAAGAGCGCTTCACCCATCACGTAGACATTACACACATAATCGGAGTAAAGAATAAGCAGAAACGGATTACAATAACATAATTTACATTCATAAAATATAGAGAGAGTATTTATTACAACACCAAGTGTGGCAGAACCTCCCAAGTTATTGGGCCCACATGCACCTGCCCTTGTCTCGAAGACCTCAAACGACTATGCATGTGCACCGGATAACTTAATCCGAGTGTCCCAAGGACCTCGGATAAACCAAAAACAACTAGGACAACAGGATTAAGTAAACACAAACCACACACCAACATTTTTGCAGCGGAATTTCTTTATTACAAAAGTTACAAGTTACAACAAATTTACATTATATTTATCGGAGTGTTTACAAAAGTGATTCAAAGGAATACACTTTGAAATGTTATTAATTATTTATAAGTTTGAAATATATGCTAGCTTAAGTGACCATCCTCAGTAAGAAGTATAGAAGAGTTACTTAGACTTATAAGAAGGCCGTGCCCACCGGCGCTTAACACCAATCACAATCAAAGTGACTCGTAACCTGCAACAACAATGGGAATAAAACCCTAAGTACGCAAGTACTCAGCAAGACTTACCCGACTAAAGAAAGGACTCTCAATGGTATGTTGGTTTTAAAAGGATTCAAGGTAAAGGTTTTAGCAAGAATCAAATTAGATACTTTTGCAGAAATAGCTTACTAAAGTGAGTCCTTACTTTCAATATTTTAATGCCAGATTAAATATTAATAGACTCTAGTTGCATCTAGTCTAATTTCACCATCTCATCAATACAACATCATTTTTATTCATAATGTTTACATCTTGACTTGGGATTGCAGGTCAGAGATCAAGTCTCCACTCTCCGGGGATATAACGGTGATCCGAATCGATTTACTCAGCTGAGGATCTCTAACCACACGACATATGTTTCTCATAACTCTTGCATATGTCTACCATTCCCATGGATCCTCCACTGCATCAATAGGTCCGCGCCACCCAAGAGCACACCACCCCTTTTAGGCGGTCCTTTGCCAGGAGGGTACGTGCCACTCTCGCCATCTCTCCACTCCCAGTGCGCGATTGTCTTTTCATGTATGGAATAGCCGGGTTCAAGCTTACACTGTCCCTTATCCAGGGCATGTGGCTAGTTAAGATAGTCCTTGATCATACAGGCCTACATACGCATCCAATCCTTAATTAACCTGGGTGGAGCATCACCTGTTCCTAGCCCAAGTCCCAATTTAAGTACTTCCATCCTTAGGATTGTGTGTGTTCCTTAGGATGAAAAGAGCATTATAGGGAACTTTACAATAAGATCCCACCATGCTCCCAATGAAAATATTCTTGCAGGTAGAAGCCATCCTTCCTCAGGATAACCCCTGAGCTAGGCATTAATGCAAAAGACAACCTCTATCCACAAGATCTAAGCAGGGCTAAACATTTTTGTAAACAATATTTGATACTTCCAAAGAAGTACCTATAACAGGAAGGGATATCAAGGTAGTCAATGCATCAAAGGGTTTCGAAGCAACTCCTATAAACCTAGTGCACATATCACTAGACTTAAATTGTGTAAAAATCATTTAAAACACAAGGAAGGGGTTGCATGCACCGAGGCTTGCCTGGGATAAACGCTACGTTAGTGTATGTTAGGTGACGTCCACTTGGCGATCAGCCTTTTGTGTTGGCACTCGTTCAGATTATCCATCTTTCGGTTCATCCATCAGCATCATCTTGTGGAGAAGCTCACGCTTTCCATCTTCTTGTGGTCGGCTCAGCTTTGGTTCTCCGCATCACGTGGTTAATAAACATACCTAAATGATTTGCATAATGCACATGAATGCATATAACAGGAATAGTACAAGACTAAATATTGCTACACGATAGCGAATTAAACACTTAAAGGCGAGATGCATTTCAACATTCATGATACTAGTATCGACATATTACTAAATACAACAATCACCCTCTCTATCCCAACCAGACCTAACTCAAATATCAAGAAATATTAAACCATGCATAGGTTCTATATATTTTTTAAAACTAGCGTATACATCAGAAGAGCACCAAAAATCTAGGTTCATCAATATAGAACACTAAAGACTTAGATTAAGACTAGAAGTAACTTAACGAGTATTTCTAAACTATTTACTTAGACTAACTTGTATATCATACCAATTAATTAAAACATCTAATTGGTTTAGTAAGAAGAGCATCATCAACCATTATTCTTAGATCTAACGGACAATTCATTATACGTAATACTGACGACACTTATTAGATATGTCTATCAATACATTCTTCACATGAATTATACTGCAACATATACTTCGCGACTACTTCACAATCATGATGGTAACTTGATGTCACACCCAGTTTTGAAAGGTAAACCGAATGCAAACTATGTACGTGCCAGGATCAGAACTCACGTACACAACGATTACATAAATGAACATCATCGCACAGTGCTCGAGTAATAACAAAAAAGAGTATTAACTTATTACATCACAGAGTCAGAGACATCCACATAGTCATCAACTTAACTGGTAAATCAAAGTGCTAAGCGAAACGCAGTAAAGATAAGGCCTTCACAGGCAGCTGACTGGGGTTGCCGCCAACCCACACCTAAAACTCGTCGTAGTCTTGGAACTCCTGGAAGTCCCCTTCCACGACTCCGATCTTCTCCTGAGCAGTGGTTACAATGTGGACAACCTGGTGTTTTGTGGTAAAGCAAGGATGAGTACACATCAACGTACTCAGCAAATGCCCCGTTTGGCTGAAGTGGACTAGCTTTATGTAGGGTTAGGCTCAAGCAGTTGCTTTTAGTTGGTCAAGTATTTATTGTGGTAGAAGCCGGATTTTATCAACAAGCCCAAGTTATAATCCCAAAAAGTATCTCCTCGGAGGAGAAATACTAGAATACATAATTAAAGTCACCATCATTAACCATCTGTATCTCTAATCAAAGAGGATCCCAAGGCTGCTCTTAACCGTGAGCGCGGCTGATATATCAGTTTCACTACCCTCTGCAGAGGTCGCACACTTTACCCATGAGTCATGATTCCCTTTCCACCCGGGGAGAGCTAATCCCCATTGACCACTACCTAGGTGGTCCGGCAGGGTATCACTACGTAGCTTTTACAAAGATTCCCTAGAGATCATAGCTGCCCATTAGGTTTCTCCAGTTTGATAAACACAGTACCCCTCCCCGCAGGAGAGTGACTAACAAAAAGCAAAACGAAAGAACCTCGGCACTCAACCTCGGCAGAGCAAGCACTGTGCCTGGACCCCATTGACGGCACGACGGCTAAGCAACTACACCTCTAGTTCCTCTAATTAATCAGCTAAGGGCATCCCATTTCACCCTCATGGTTGCACTGTTATCCCGGGTGGTCTCTCAACGAACAGGTCCTTACGGAGAGGTACTCAGGAAATAGCCTGAGCCCCCTAGAGTATCACAAGATCATCAATATCATCAGGATAACAGTATCGTATCATAAATAGTCACAGCATGTTCATTGATTAAGTTAAGGCAATAGCAAAATGCTAACCATAATAACCCAAAAGGTCATCAAGGATAAGGTAAAGCGTAAAGCTAGTCAATCCTTAGGTTTTCAACTAAGTAATGCGAGATAGTGAATTATAAGTGAGTAGGACATAATGGGTCAGAGGACACTTGCCTTCACCAAACTGCTGATCAGGGACTTCTTCTGCAACTTCCTCGGGAAACACAGACTGCCCGTTGTCTACGTAAAGTAATCATTCATTCTATGCACTTGGGAAATAACAAACAAAAGCAATATACCAAACATATGCAGCAGAGAGATCACAAGTTCATAGTAGAAAAGGATTGGCAAACTGGTGTTCCCTAGGTCTAGGGTAGATGACTATACAAAGTGATTCATTATCCACTAATCAGGTCTAAGTCAGCGGTGGGGTTAAATCATTACATGGTGTTAAGTCCATAAACTTAGGTGCTCCAACTTTTATTAAGGTCTACTATCTTTTATTTATCTCAAATAGGGTCCCAATAACATTAATTTTACCCTAATGATCAACTATTAGTTGGGACATAAAAACAGCAGGGAAACATTGTTTAAATAGATAGATAAGAATATTATGAACATTTTGCAATTTGAAGCACCTAATTTGGAGTTCATATGACAAAGTTATGAATTTTACAAGATTAGGGATTAAAAATATTCCTTAAATACTTATTTTGGATTAAATAAAAGGTCTGAGGGCCTAACTGCGAAGTTCCAGGGACGGCGGGTTAATTTGCAGAAAACCGGGGGTCTCTTTAAGAAATTGCGCGGGCGAAGGGGTATCGGGCTCCTATGGCCGTTCGATCTCGGATCAACGCCCGAGATTAGATCTGCGGGCGGGCGCGCGAGCGCGCAGCGGCATGAGCGGCTGACAGGCGGGGCCGGGCGGGCGTGGACGGCTGACAGGCGGGGCCGGGCGGGCAGCGCGGGCGCGCGAGCGGCTGACAGGCGGGGCCCGATTGACAGGAAGGCGGGGTGCGGGGGAAACAGCCCTGGGCCGTCGGATCTCAGGCGGACGGCTAGGGTTGGGTTCGGGCTATTTGAAACAGGGTCGTCCGATCTAAGATGGACGGCCGAGATCTGGCGGCTTGCTTCTGTCCTCCCCTCCGGCTAGCAGAGGCGGCGGCGCCCGTTCCCACGGCGGGGAACTCGCCGGAGACAAGGGGCACGGGGGCTCTGCGGGTCCTTAGGGCGACTGGGATGGCCGGGGAGGTTGGGGAAGGCGCGGGGAATCTTCTGGTGGGGGCTAGGTCGGGACAGGGGCACCGGAGGGGGCGGTCCACGACGAAGTGACTCGGCGGCGGCGCTAATCGACTCCGGCGAGGAATTAAACACAGCAGGGGGCAATAGAAAGGAAGGGAGAGGGCAGGGAAGGTTCCTTACCTCAAGGCGAACTCTGGGGACTCCTCGGTGGCGGCGAAGGCGCGGCGACGGCCCTGGTCGATGGTGGCGGACCACGGCGACTGCGCAGAGGACGGCGGGTGAGCGCGGGCAGAGGAAATTAGGGAGGGAGAGGGGAAATTGGGGCGTGTCCTGGGTTGCCGACGTCGAGGCGAAGCTCACCGTGGTAGAGGGCACGGCGGGGCTCCAACGTCGACGGAGGAACGGGCTCGGGACGGCGGTGGTAATGGCGGCGGCGCTTTGGCGTGCGAGCAGTGTGGGGGAGGTGGAAGGAAGGTCTGCAGGTGCGCAAATGAGGGAGGGAGAGAGGGTGGGCTAGGCTCCGGGCTCAAGTGGCCGAGGGCGAGGTGGTTGCGAGCTCCACGCGCGACGTGGGCGAGGAGACCGCGGCACGCGCAGCTCGGGGCGGCGGTTACGCGGAGATGAGGGAGCTGACAGCCCGGGCCCGCGAGTAGAGAGAGAGCGGGGGAAGCGGGCGCGTGCGTGGGGGAAAGCGGCTGCGCTGACGGGCGGGGCCGCCAGGGCAGAGAGAGGAGAGGGGGAGGAAGGCGCGCGCGGGGGATGGGCCAGATGGACCGAAAGGCCGAGGGGGGCAGGGGTGTGGGCCTTTTTTCTTTTTTCTTTTATTCTAGCAATTGTTTTCCCCTTTTCTTTTTTTATTTACTCTATTTGATTCAATTCCAAAAATGTCACAAATTCAAATTAGCACTTCCAAGTATTATGCATCCAACAAAAGTGAAATTTAGGGTTTATCATGATGTCACAATACATACTCCTTTGGAGTTGGTCTAATAGACTTTTAATTACCCAAAGAAAATAGCCCCTTTTCTTCTATAGAAAAGAGAAAGAGGAGATTGGGAAGGGTGTGAAAAGAAAAGTAACACCTTAATTTGTGAATATGAGCAAAGAAATTTTATACCCCAAATTCAGGGTGTTACAAACCTATCCCCCTTAAAAGAGTCTCGCCCCGAGATTTAGGGTTGGTCAGCAAAGAGTTCGGGGTATTTGGCTCTCAGATCATCTTCTCGTTCCAGGTTGCTTCTTCCTCAGAGTGGTGGCCCCATCTGACTTTGCACATTCTAATGGTGTTCCTCCGGGTGACTCTATCTGCAAACTCCAGAATCTGTGTTGGCTTCTCTATGTATGTCAGATCCTCTTGGACTTCCAAGTCCTCCACTGGCAACTGTTCTTCTGGTACTCGCAGACACTTCTTCAATTGCGACACGTGGAACACATTGTGCACCGCCGACAGACTTTCTGGTAGATCGAGCTGGTAGGCCACTTCTCCACGCTTTGCTTGAATCTGATATGGTCCAACGTACCGGGGTGCTAACTTGCCCTTGACTCTGAACCTTCTGACTCCTCTGATAGGCGACACCTTCAGATAGATGTAATCTCCCACTTCAAAACTCAGTTCTCTTCTCCTTCTGTCAGCATAGCTTCGCTGCCTTGATTGCGCTATCTTCAGATTCTCCCGAACCATTTTGATATTCTCTTCGGCTTCAAGTAAAATGTCGGGGCCAAACACCTGTCTCTCTCCAGGCTGGTCCCAATGCAGCGGAGTCCTACAACTCCGTCCATAGAGCGCCTGAAATGGTGACATCTTCAAGCTGGCCTGGTAACTATTGTTGTAGGAGAATTCTGCATAAGGCAACCTTTTGTCCCATCCTGACTTGTCTTGCAACGCGCAGGCTCTCAGCATATCTTCTAGGATCTGATTAGTTCTTTCAGTCTGACCATCTGTCTGTGGATGATAAGCTGAGCTGAAGTTCAAATGTGTGCCCAAAGCTTCTTGTAGCTGCTGCCAAAAATGAGAGGTAAACTGTGTCCCTCGATCTGACACTATCTTCTTCGGCACACCATGAAGGCAGACTATCCAGGACATGTATAACTCAGCTAATGTTGCTCCGGTGTATGTTGTCTTCACAGGTATAAAATGGGCCACCTTTGTTAAGCGGTCCACAACCACCCAGATGGAATCATAGCCAGCCCGGGTACGAGGTAGGCCCACTATAAAATCCATCCCGATCTCATCCCACTTCCACTGAGGAATCTGCAATGTCTGCAACGGTCCGGCGGGCCTCTGATGCTCTGCTTTGGTTCTTTGACAGCTATCACAGATGGCGACATATTCTGCGATCTCTCTTTTCATGCCATACCACCAAAACCTCCTTTTTAGATCCTGATACATCTTCTCACTTCCAGGGTGTATGGAGTAGGCTGTCTCATGAGCTTCCTTGAGGATCAGCTCCCGAATAGGTTTGATGTCGGGAACACACAATCGGTCCTTGAACCATATTACTCCCTCTTCATCCTCTCGAAAGTCTTTGCCTCTTCCTTCTAAGATCAGTTGCCGGATCTTGTTGATGTTTTCATCATCCTTCTGCCCTCCTTTGATCTCCCGCTCTAGGGTGGGCTCTAATTCCACTGTTACTCCTTGCGTACTATTCAGAAATCCGAGACTCAGTCTGTCGAACTCCTTGGCTAACTCGTATGACATTGGGTACGTGGCCATCATATTGACTTGACTTTTCCTGCTCAGAGCATCTGCAACAACATTGGCTTTGCCTGTATGGTAATGTATCTCCAACTCGTAGTCTTTGATCAATTCCAACCATCTTCGCTGCCTCATGTTTAACTCTGACTGGGTGAATATGTATTTCAGACTTTTATGATCTGTGTAGATGTCGCACTTCTGCCCATACAGGTAATGTCTCCATGTCTTCAAAGCATGAACCACTGCTGCCAACTCCAGGTCGTGTGTGGGATAATTTTTCTCATGGATCTTCAGCTGTCGAGATGAGTACGCTACAACTCTTCCTTCCTGCATTAGCACACATCCCAATCCGGTGTAGGAAGCATCGCAATACACCGAGAATGGCTTGTGAACATCAGGCAGAACTAACACAGGTGCTGTAGTCAATCTATTCTTCAGTTCTTCAAATGCCTCTTGGCACTTTTGGGTCCACTTAAACTCAACTTTCTTCGCTAGCAATGCTGTCATTGGTCTAGCAATCTTTGAAAAGCCTTCAATGAAACGCCTATAGTATCCTGCCATTCCAATGAAGCTTTTGATTCCACGAACATCCTTCGGTGCTTTCCAGTTCAGGATATCTGCTACTTTCTTTGGATCCACTGCTAATCCATCTTGGTTTATGATGTGACCTAGAAACAAGACTTCATGAATCCAGAACTCGCATTTGCTCAGCTTGGCATACAGCTGATGCTCTCGTAGCCTTTGCAATACCATCTTCAAATGCTCCACATGTTCTTCCTCACTTTGAGAATATATAAGAATATCATCGATGAACACTACAACAAACTTGTCTAGATAATCCATGAACACGCTGTTCATCAGATACATAAAGAAGGCTGGCGCATTTGTCAAACCAAAGGACATAACTGTGAACTCATATAACCCATACTTGGTGATGAATGCTGTCTTCGGTATGTCCGAGGGTCGGATTTTGAGTTGATGGTAACCCGATCTTAGATCTATCTTCGAGAATACGCCGGCACCTCTGAGCTGGTCAAACAGATCTTCTATTCTTGGCAGGGGGTACTTGTTCTTAACAGTGACTTCATTTAGGGCTCTGTAATCTATGCACATCCGTCTGGTACCATCTTTCTTCTCTACAAACAATACTGGAGCGGCCCAAGGCGAAGTACTTGGTCTGATGTAACCCTTCTCTAACAACTCATCTATCTGCTTCTTGAGTTCCACCAATTCTGGTCCAGACACTCGATAGGCTCTTTTGGAAATGGGGGCAGTACCAGGGATAAGCTCTATGGCAAATTCAATCTTTCTCTCGGGTGGCATGCCTATTAATTCTTCGGGAAACACATCTGGAAAGTCCGATACAACCCTGATAGCCTCAAGCGGATTGGCCTCCTTACTATCAACTAAAATCTGGTGACAATCTCCCTCTGCTGTTTTAGGCACTCTTAGCTCAGCCACTACCTCTTCTCCTGACGGGGACTTCAATGTTACGGTCCTCTTGTCACAGCTAACATTCGCTTCATATTTCATTAACCAATTCATCCCTAGGATGACATCTATCCCAGGGGTGTCTATTACTATTAGATCACTGGGGAACCCTATCCCCCTTATCTCCACCCTTATATTTGAGCATATTTTATCTGCTTGCACTTTACCACCAACCGAATTAATCCTCATGGGCGGCATCATTGCCTCTACTGAGATGTTATGCATTTCTACCCATGTTCTAGTGACAAATGAATGAGTTGCACCAGTATCAAATAGCACTTTTGTGGGATGGGATTCGATTGAGAACATACCTACTGCCACATCTGGTGCATCCTGGATCGCTTCGGCCTCCAAGTGGTTCACCTTCCCACGGTTGTACGCTTGGCCACGATTACTTGCTGCCTATTGAGGTACACCTTGCCTTGCTGGAGCATTGGGGTTTGCCTACTGCTGTGCCATCTTCTTTGGGCAATGCATCGCCCAGTGGCCTTGTTCTCCACAGTGGAAGCATCCTCTGCCTCCTCCTTGCGCTGGGGCTGCTTGGTTGTTCTGATTCGCTGCTGGGGCAGGAAGGCAAGGTGCCTGGTGGTTCTGCTTCTGATACTGATTACCTCCTTGCTAGCTGTTCTGACGGTACTGCTGCTGCTGTGGGTACTGCCTCTGAAATTGCTGCTGATACGGACGCTGACTCTGATGCTGATATCCCTGTGGGTGACCAGGCTTGCCTTGCTGAGATGAACTTCCTGAGAAGCGGGGGCGGCTGATGCTCCCGGACTGTGGTCCACTCATCTTGTGCTTCCGATCTTCCATATCCTTGCGCTTCCTCTCGGTCATGATTGCCCTATCGACCAGGTGCTGGAAGGTGGGGAAGGTGTGGTTCATCAGCTGGTAATGCAGGGGATCCACCAAACCCCTCATGAACCTGTACTGTCTTTTAGCATCAGTGTTGACATCTTCAGGTGCATAATGAGATAGCTGCAAAAACTTGTCCCTGTATTCACTAACAGACAGGGGTCCCTGCCTAAGAGCCAGGAACTCCTCTTTCTTCATGATCATTAGTCCCTCTGGAACATGGTACCTGCGGAAACTCTCGCTGAACTCCTCCCAAGTGATGGCTTCGGGGTCAGCATGGGTGGCGAGGTAGGACTCCCACCAAGACTAGGCTGCTCCTCTTAGCTGGCGGGGGCCATACAGAACCTTCTCCCTGTTGTCACATTGGGCGGTGCGCAGTTCCCTTTCCACTGCACGCAGCCAGTCTTCTGCATCCATGGGGTCAGTAGAATGGGCAAAGGTAGGAGGGTGCCCTCTCATGAACTCACCACGCTTATCCCGTGGCATCTGGGGCATCTGCACTTGCAACCGGGGTTGGGGTTGCTGTTGAGCTTGCTGCATGGCTGCCAGAGTCTGCCCAATAGCCTGCACTGCCTGAGTTTGCATCAAGAACATCTGCTCCACGGTCATCGGGGGTGGTGGGGGAGGCTGCCTCTGATGTTCCTCCTGCTGGGCATGCTACTCTTGCTGAGCAGCAAGCGGATAGTAGATCTGGCTCCATCCCTTGAATCCGCTGTAACTGATAGAATCTTGTACGAGAGACCCGCAAATAAATAGGGAAACCCGCTTAAAACGCTTTTTAAGTAGAAGCTGAGCCATTACCTGCTAGCATATCTCCCCACCAGGACTCCCCCCAAAGCAAAGCTAAACCCGTTCTTTAATTCAATACCTAGAGACCCGAAAGCTCCAGTCCAAGTTGAGGCGCAGTAGGAGGGATTTCTGTCACCATTATTTATTCATCAGCATTGATCTTACAATCCTTCAGCATAAGAAAAGGGAATACAGAATTCTTCATGACACTGAGTGAACAAAGGATCTTCACTGATCTTCATTATGATCCAATACAGCTTCTCAGATAAAAAGGAAAGTAGAAGTAAATGGTTTCCCAACTAAATATCTGACCTCATTAACATCACTAGCTAAGCCAAACTGCAGGGGAAACCCACATGTTGGCTACAGTCATTACAAAGATTCAAATCCAGCACAGGTTCATCATAACAAGCATGTAAGCAACTGATAAGCAAACTAATCTAAATGGAAGCAACTGATAAGCAAACTAAACTGACTACCTAAGACTGAGACATCTGACTTAAGAATTATTACAAACTTCGAAGCTAACGATCTAAGGATCCAGATCTATCCTGGTCTTACAGGCAGGGGAACCATAAGTGTAGTGACCACGTGGCGGCGAGCGGTAAGGGTGCTGAGTCCCAACAGGAGTGGGAGAACCACCCTCCTGGTGGCAGCGCTCTGCCAGCTCAGCACGCAACCCAGCAATCTCCGTTCGAGCCCTGCTCAGCTCGTCCAGAGAGTGGTCCAGCTCGGTGTTAAGCACTGCGACTAGGTTGACTGTGCTGCTCAACCTAGGGTTACCTTCACCAACGGGTGAGACAACCACACTCTCTGTGCTGCCAGTAGGACGGCGGGGGTAGTACCTAAAGTTAAGACCGTCGGCCACCCCATCGAACAAAGAACAATACTAGGATAGTGCACACCGTACTGCGTCCTGCATAGCTGCCTCTGCAGTGTCCCTCTCGGAGATGGAGTAATGCTCCGAAACGGCCTCCGCACCCCGGAGATCATCCTCCGGACGGCGAACTAGGCAGGTAGCCTCCCAGCGGTCTGGGTACCTCCTACGACTGTGCTGGTAGACTACACAACGGTACTCGATCGACCAGGTGTGCCGGTCAAAAGCCTGGCGCAACAAGGTGTCGAGTGCGTCGTGGAAGTAACAACCGCGAGCGGCGTCATGGGTAATGGGTTGGGCGACCCATCCTTCCGCCTCCTGTGGCTCAGAGGACTCGGTGCTGGGGTCTGAGCTGTCGTCGTCGTCGGGATCTCCTCCAAGACCTCCTCCAACAACCGGGGCGTCCCGCGGTGGTGCAGGGGGCGCCTCCAGCTGAGGAACAGAGGAACGGCGCCTCACGGACTCCACCTCCTACTCAGGTGGGGAGGAAGAGCCCTGATGCTCCCTCTACTGACGCTGGCGCTCCTGCTCCTCACGCAGACGGTAGTGCAGTCTCTCTAGGTGACTCGACTGACCGGACATGGTGCGGCGCAGAGGACGCTCCGCAAGGCGAGACGGCAGGAAAGGAATCACCGACTTACGTGCAGTGTGTCTAAGACGAGCCATCTACAAAAGACACCGTAAGCATAAGAGTAAGAACAGAACTAATATGACAAGTGAGTAAACCATAAACAGAACAAAATAAAATTTTAACAAGGTGTAATATAGTATATATATGTGTAGTAAAACATAGGGTTGGTCGAGGTGACCGACTTTTGAAGTGACACCAGAGGTCAAGGTGAGGGTGAAGGTCAATAGTCCTTAGTACGACCAGTGCTACTCTAGGATAGCGGTCCTACAGTCAACACGGCTTTGATACCACTTATTTCACACCCGGTTTTGAAAGGTAAACCGAATGCGAACTATGTACGTGCCAGGATCAGAACTCACGTACACAGCGATTACATAAATGAACATCATCGCACAGTGCTCGAATAATAACATAAAAGAGTATTAACTTATTACATCACAGAGTCAGAGACATCCACATAGTCATCAACTTAACTGGTAAATCAAAGTGCTAAGCGAAACACAGTAAAGATAAGGCCTTCACAGGCAGCTGACTGGGGTTGCCGCCAACCCACACCTAAAACTCGTCGTAGTCTTGGAACTCCTGGAAGTCCCCTTCCACGACTCCGTCTTCCCCTGAGCAGTGGTTACAATGTGGACAACCTGGTGTTTTGTGGTAAAGCAAGGATGAGTACACATCAACGTACTCAGCAAATGCCCCGTTTGGCTGAAGTGGACTAGCTTTATGTAGGGTTAGGCTCAAGCAGTTGCTTTTAGTTGGTCAAGTATTTATTGTGGTAGAAGCCGGATTTTATCAACAAGCCCAAGTTATAATCCCAAAAAGTATCTCCTCGGAGGAGAAATACTAGAATACATAATTAAAGTCACCATCATTAACCATCTGTATCTCTAATCAAAGAGGATCCCAAGGCTGCTCTTAACCGTGAGCACGGCTGATATATCAGTTTCACTACCCTCTGCAGAGGTCGCACACTTTACCCATGAGTCATGATTCCCTTTCCACCCGGGGAGAGCTAATCCCCATTGACCACTACCTAGGTGGTCCGGCAGGGTATCACTACGTAGCTTTTACAAAGATTCCCTAGAGATCATAGCTGCCCGTTAGGTTTCTCCAGTTTGATAAACACAGTACCCCTCCCCGCAGGAGAGTGACTAACAAAAAGCAAAACGAAAGAACCTCGGCACTCAGCCTCGGCAGAGCAAGCACTGTGCCTGGACCCCATTGACGGCACGACGGCTAAGCAACTACACCTCTAGTTCCTCTAATTAATCAGCTAAGGGCATCCCATTTCACCCTCATGGTTGCACTGTTATCCCGGGTGGTCTCTCAACGAACAGGTCCTTACGGAGAGGTACTCAGGAAATAGCCTGAGCCCCCTAGAGTATCACAAGATCATCAATATCATCAGGATAACAGTATCGTATCATAAATAGTCACAGCATGTTCATTGATTAAGTTAAGGCAATAGCAAAATGCTAACCATAAAAACCCAAAAGGTCATCAAGGATAAGGTAAAGCGTAAAGCTAGTCAATCCTTAGGTTTTCAACTAAGTAATGCGGGATAGTGAATTATAAGTGAGTAGGACATAATGGGTCAGAGGACACTTGCCTTCACCAAACTACTGATCAGGGACTTCTTCTGCAACTTCCTCGGGAAACACAGACTGCCCGTTGTCTACGTAAAGTAATCATTCATTCTATGCACTTGGGAAATAACAAACAAAAGCAATATACCAAACATATGCAGCAGAGAGATCACAAGTTCATAGTAGAAAAGGATTGGCAAACTGGTGTTCCCTAGGTCTAGGGTAGATGACTATACAAAGTGATTCATTATCCACTAATCAGGTCTAAGTCAGCGGTGGGGTTAAATCATTACATGGTGTTAAGTCCATAAACTTAGGTGCTCCAACTTTTATTAAGGTCTACTATCTTTTATTTATCTCAAATAGGGTTCCAATAACATTAATTTTACCCTAATGATCAACTATTAGTTGGGACATAAAAACAGCAGGGAAACATTGTTTAAATAGATAGATACGAATATTATGAACATTTTGCAATTTGAAGCACCTAATTTGGAGTTCATATGACAAAGTTATGAATTTTACAAGATTAGGGATTAAAAATATTCCTTAAATACTTATTTTGGATTAAATCAAAGGTCCGAGGGCCTAACTGCGAAGTTCCAGGGACGGCGGGTTAATTTGCAGAAAACCGGGGGTCTCTTTAAGAAATTGTGCGGGCGAAGGGGTATCGGGCTCCTATGGCCGTTGGATCTCGGATCAACGCCCGAGATTAGATCTGCGGGCGGGCGCGCGAGCGCGCAGCGGCATGAGCGGCTGACAGGTGGGGCCGGGCGGGCAGAGCGGGCGCGGACGGCTGACAGGCGGGGCCGAGCGGGCAGAGCGGGCGCGGACGGCTGACAGGCACGGCCGGGCGGGCAGCGCGGGCGCGCGAGCGGCTGACAGGCGGGGCCCGATTGACAGGAAGGCGGGGTGCGGGGGAAACGGCCCTGGGCCGTCGGATCTCAGGCGGACGGCTAGGGTTGGGTTCGGGCTATTTGAAACAGGGCCGTCCGATCTAAGATGGACGGCCAAGATCTGGCGGCTGGCTTCTGTCCTCCCCTCCGGCTAGCAGAGGCGGCGGCGCCCGTTCCCGCGGCGGGGAACTCGCCGGAGACAAGGGGCGTGGGGGCTCTGTGGGTCCTTAGGGCAACTGGGATGGCCGGGGAGGTTGGGGAAGGCGCGGGGAATCTTCTGGTGGGGGCTAGGTCGGGACAGGGGCACCGGAGGGGGGCGGTCCACGGCGAAGTGACTCGGCGGCGGCGCTAATCGACTCCGGCGAGGAATTAAACACAGCAGGGGGCAATAGAAAGGAAGGGAGAGGGCAGGGGAGGTTCCTTACATCAAGGCGAACTCCAGGGACTCCTCGGTGGCGGCGAAGGCGCGGCGACGACCCTGGTCGATGGTGGCGGACCACGGCGACTGCGCAGAGGACGGCGGGTGAGCGCGGACAGAGGAAATTAGGGAGGGAGAGGGGAAATTGGGGCGTGTCCCGGGTTGCGGACGTCGAGGTGAAGCTCACCGTGGCAGAGGGCACGGCGGGGCTCCAACGTCGACGGAGGAACGGGCTCGGGACGACGGCGGTAATGGCGGCGGCGCTTTGGCGTGCGAGCAGCATGGGGCAGGTGGAAGGGAGGTCTGCGGGTGCGCAAATGAGGGAGGGAAAGAGGGTGGGCTAGGCTCCGGGCTCAAGTGGCCGAGGGCGAGGTGGTTGCGAGCTCCACGCGCGACGTGGGCGCGGAGACCGCGGCACGCGCAGCTCGGGGCGGCGGTTACGCGGAGACGAGGGAGCTGACAGCCCGGGCCCGCGAGCAGAGAGAGAGCGGGGGAAGCGGGCGCACGCGTGGGGGAAAGCGGCTGCGCTGACGGGCGGGGCCGCCAGTGCAAAGAGAGGAGAGGGGGAGGAAGGCGCGCGCGCGGGATGGGCCAGATGGGCCAAAAGGCCGAGGGGGACAGGGGTGTGGGCCTTTTTCTTTTTTCTTTTATTCTAGCAATTGTTTTCCCCTTTTCTTTTTTATTTACTCTATTTGATTCAATTCCAAAAACTGTCACAAATTCAAATTAGCACTTCCAAGTATTATGCATCCAACAAAAGTGAAATTTAGGGTTTATCATGATGTCACAATACATACTCCTTTGGAGTTGGTCTAATAGACTTTTAATTACCCAAAGAAAATAGCCCCTTTTCTTCTATAGAAAAGAGAAAGAGGAGATTGGGAAGGGTGTGAAAAGAAAAGTAACACCTGAATTTGTGAATATGAGCAAAGAAATTTTATACCCCAAATTCAGGGTGTTACACTTGAACAGCACACACACTTAGGACCTTTACATTACTAACTGGACCATTCGTCGCAAATGACGAACTAAATTTATGCATACTTAAATTATACGTTCTCTAAGACATTCTTCGTAGATCCTGCATTTTAGACCTCTTTCACCACACGACATCGACCACATCACTGTAGACGACTTGGGTATCCTAATAAATATTATACCTACCCAACGACATACCCATGTTGAAGGCAATAAGACCGATATAATTAGTATATTTAACAAATCCCTTCATCGAACTAATAATAGAAATAGCAATCCGACTCACCATAGAATTATCATGATTAATATACCTAGTCAGATCATTCATCAACCCTCTTGACACAAATAACAAATCGGCTTACCCTGACCAATCCGACGCGATAGTCGGAAGAACGATGATGGTTTCCGGCTGACGTCTTTGATCACACACATCTGGCGAGCGATGCACATAATTTTGATTCTGGACCAGATACTCAGGGGATTCATTTTGTCAAGCTGGTGACGCGTGGCCAGCACGACGATTCCCATTCGACGAAGAAGATGAAGCAGCCACTTCCGATTCGGGCTTTTTGTGGAGCATCAGACGAGTGTCGCACGAACACCACCATCACCGTCCACTAATTTTTTGGAATTTCTTCCCCAACATTCACAGCTCCAATTCCACACCAAACGAACGTTAGAACCACACGGGCTTCGCTTTCTTCTCTATCGACTATGTTCTTCCAGTTCGAGCACTTGCGATCATAAGCAGGGAGCTGTAGGGATGCTCGACCAGCGAGCACGGTGAAGCGATGACAACGGGGATCGAGCTCGCGACAAGAGGTAATGATGGCGCAGCACGACATTGGGGTAGAGACAAGTGGCGGCTGGGCAAAGGGTGGGCGGGATTCGATGGCTCGACGGTGCCCACGGCCGAGCACACAAGGCGACCAGCACACGCGGCGAGGAGACCACCGGTGAAGGGACATGGCCGGCAAATCGCGTGCACCAGCGAAGCTTAGCAACAGCGGCCAACCATGGGATGTGCTCAGCCATGGGGATGAGAGCTCGGCTGGGCGTTAACGGCCGGATCCGAGCGCGAGGGAGAAGCTCGACCGGCGAGCTAGAGAAAGCTGGGCACACGTTGACTTGAGGGCGCGCGCAGGGAGGAGTGCCATGGCTAAACAAAGAAGCGCACAGGGCGCGGTTGGGTGTAGAGGCGAAGAATAGGGACAACACGAGTCCGGGCGATGGGGAGGGAAGAAAGAGGAGGCCGACTAGAGGGATGGAGAGGAAGCTGAGCTGGACATGAGGAAGATGCCACGAGCGGCCCTGTCACCGTTGGCCGGACTAGGCAAGCGCCATGGGAGAGACGCGCGGTTAGGCTAGGCGAGCAGAGGGAGAAGACCCGGGCACGCGCCAGGGAGCCGCTCGGCTGGGCGCTAGGGAGGCTAGAGGAGGGAGGAGCAGAGGAGCACGGCGCGCGACTAGCAGGGAGGAAGAAAGTCGAGCGCCACGGAGGGAGCAAGTGCGCGTGTGAACAGAGAAAAGCCTGGGTGGCGGTGGGATTTTCTTCCCTGAGCAGTGGCTGGAAAAATCAAGGGGGAGAGAGGGATAGCGACGACAAGATATTTTTCCTTTTTTTGTTTTTGTTTTATATTTTCTCAGAGAATACGAAAATATCCTGATTCTAGGATTAGAGTTGGGGCGAGGTCTAAATGGAATGGATATCGGACACAATATTTAAGACAACACTGGTTTAGTCGAAATCGGATAAAAATTCATCCGATATCTAAACACAGTAAATTTTTACTATCTTACAGAGTGTGCTGAAGAATAAATTGGATCATAACCTCGCGCACGATTTCTCTCGGACAATGCGCGATTCGGATTATTTTGCCCCAAACATTTTAGTCGTCGAGTTCAAATTAATTTACCTAGGATAAAAATCGTATGAGTAGGTCGAGCTTCCGAATTCGTATGCGCTTACTTGATGGCTTTTAATTGGGCACCAGACTCGCAAACTTTCAGAACAATTATGTTTCGAAATCCGCGAAAAATTCAGGAGGAGTCTAAATAGACAGAAACATATGCGATGTTAAAATCACGATAAACGAAGATAATTAGACCTTAGTGTCTGTCTTATTCACTGATATCACATGCTTAAATCCATACTCGTTGTCGAGCGGAATATAAACACCTGGGGTGTTACACCGGATGTATGAGCGCATAACTTATTATTACATAATAGGGAGGTAAAACATCCTCCCGCCAACAAGTTTACTGATTTTCCTCTTGCTTTGGCACCACCTTCGAGCAGAAACGGCAACACTCGGCTGTTTCATCACCTACAACAACATGGGTTCGAAAACCCTTAGTATGGAGTGTACTTTCGCAAGTCTTACCCGATAAAGGAAAAAGACTTCTCAAGGATATGCTGGCTTATAGGATTCAAGGTAAGGCTGAACAAGAATCAAAGACTCTGTTTGCAGAAAAGCTTACTAACAGTGGATCCTTAAAAATCCAGTTCTATTATCAGGTTAATTCATTACCTGTAGCTAGAGTTCTTTCTATCCTAGTTCAGGCACTTAACCTATGCTAGCCATCTTTTATCATCCCATTGGTTCATTGGATTGCTATGTGTAGGGCTGTGACCAAGTCTTCATGTCCGAGAAGTAGCGACGATCCGAATCGATTAATACCCAGTTGGGGATCTCCAACCACACTACATATGTAGCACTTAACCCTTGCATATGTCAACTCACCACCGGGTTTCTCAAGACCAGAATGGGTTCACGCCAACCGAGAGCACAGATACACCACCGTCCAGCCTCTTGCCATAGAGGGTACACGCTACTCTCGCCATCTCTCCACTCCCATTACGTGGTGGCCTTTCTGGTATTGGTCCAACCGAGGCAAAGCTTACCCATGACAAGGCATGTGACTAGTTAAAAGGTCCTTGATCATCAAGCCTACATCGACACGGTCCTTAATCGACTCAGACAGAGACACTACACCGAGACTTCCTTCTCGTGAAAATCACCCACCCGGTCTCGTCTTTATCATTTACAACCCAAAATTTGGTACCTGACAGAGGTACATCTTTTCATATGTTGAACCCATCATGGCCATGATGGATTCACCATCAAGTCTTTTCCTTGAAAACTTCCCCTCCCATATGAAGCATCATCTTTTGTTTAAAACAAAACATTTTGTTTTCTAAAGCAAAGCTAAGCATTAGAAAACTTTTAAGTAAAACAGGTATCAAGGACTAGTAATCAGTTCCAAGGAAGGAAATGCAGCAATTGTTTAGCACACAACTCCTATCACCTAATGCATCATCTCAAGTGATACAGAGTTTAAAACAACAAGGAAAGGGGTAAATGCATCGGGGCTTGCCTTGTGTTATAGGAGGCTTTGGGTCTGTCCCACAGATGTCAAAATAGAAGTTGTTCTCAACTGGGGGATTCTCAGCCTGCGGGGCAACTTCTTCTTCGACTACAACTTATTCTTCGTTTTCTATACATAACAATACATATACATGAATGCTTATGTAATGCTATGAATATGCAGGTATATAATGGAAGTATACCAAGTTGTATCTTGAATACAACTTTTCTTCACGGTACACACTAGTCACTAGGGTTCCCTGAGTTAGTACTCTATTAGGGTTAGGCAATTATACCCTAGGAAGCTAGTGTATTAGATTTGGGACCAAACAATGTCCAAAGCATGACAAACTTTACCCAAGGGCTTTAATCATCAAAGCAAGCTTACCCAAAAAGTTTTATTATTTTTGGAGCTATCCAATTAATTCTAACATTCTAAAAGGCTAGGTTTAGGCATCTTTAAATGCCAAATAATTCCAAGTTTGGACTAAAAATCTTGGAACTATTTTTATTAAATACTAGATGAATTTAGGAGTCTAGCAAAATTGGTCCTATAATTTTACCATTTTCTAGAATTTCCTATAATTTTCTAAGTTGGCAGAAAAAGGAAAAAGGAAAAAGATGAATAGTACTGGGCTGAAACTAGCCCGATCCGGCCCATGACCAGACAAAACGCGCCCGCGCTGGCCATTTTTACGCAGAAACCCTCTGTGATCTGAAAAACTAGAAAAGAGCCTGCAACAGTGTTTCTCTGTCTCGCTGACCTTTGCGCATACACCCCTTGCACTTCTATTCCTTCTCCAATTCAACCCCTAGCGACAGCGAGCTCACCCGCCGACCATCTCTCGTGGGAACTCGCCCCAAATGGCGATGCCTGACGAAACCGAGCACTCGATCGAAATCACCGAACCTAGGCGAGTCTAGACCATGCTCTAATCGAGCGAATCCGACCCTGGATTCTCCTACCTACGACGACGGCGAAAACTGAGGGCGGGCCGAGCCGTTCCCGGCGATGAGGTGCGGTAGCGTTCGAATTCTAAGTATGGGGGGCATCATCACACCGAAAGGAAGCTAGAACAGATCGCAATTGGGCTAAAACTTCCTTGGGGGACGCTGGCCACGGAAGAGCTCTTCTCGGCGGTGAGTTTGGCTGATTTGGGGCAAAACCAAAATTCACGGTCTATGGTGGTTAATGAGAGGCAAGAGTGGGTGCTCTGGGTTCGTAATAAGCTAACAGAGCTTGCTGTGCACTCAATTTATAGCACCTGCTAGCGGTGGCTTTGAATATGGAAGAGGGAAACTAGCGGCCGGAGAGGGGGGTGAGTCACCGGCACGAAATACCATGGCGTTCACCGGGGCAATGTCTCAGGCGATGGACAGGCTACCTACGACGCTCTACTATGACGTGGTAACACTTCTGAATACGTGGCGTCTAGGCGGCAAGCGACAAACTCCGGCGAGGGTCATCTCGACCGACCGCAGGGCAAGTGGGTACGACGGCCAGCTCATGGCCTCATCCACAGTCAAGATCTTTTAACCGTCAGCAGCTGTCCACACACCAGAGCGCACGAATCGCAACACCGGCGAGGATCGCGGTGCACGCCCACCGGCGGCGACAGGTTCACTGAATCAACGATCTGGTTCAGTTACTGTACCATCACGTTCTTCATCAGACGTTCTGACTGAGCGAATTGAAGAGCTTTGTCCTCAATTTTTCATGTGACAACCAACTACTCTGTCTGTAGCAAAGTTGATCTCAAATGTACCAGCTACAACTTTGTTAGAAAGACCTTGCTCAAACATCCACTAAATCCCTCGCAAAACGATCTCAAAGTTCATCCAAGTTCACTGGTGTAACACCCTGAATTCGAGGGTATAAAATTTCTTTTCTAATATCCACCAATTTCAGGTGTTACC
The DNA here is from genome assembly GCA_029449295.1 of Zea luxurians. Taxonomy (NCBI): domain Eukaryota; kingdom Viridiplantae; phylum Streptophyta; class Magnoliopsida; order Poales; family Poaceae; genus Zea; species Zea luxurians. Next base: position 1,620,923 of record JAOPSE010000082.1, on the reverse strand, counting down.
CTCTCTTTTCCTTGATTTTTCTTTTCTTTCCCTAAATAGTGGGGAATTATTTTATTGTATATGTAGGGGTAAGCCTAGTAAAATAGAGTAATAGAGGATTCTTGAATGTTGCATGACATGCTGGGGCACATGTTTTGATTGATGAACTTACTGGGTGTGTACTTATTTAACTTGTGTGTCATACTCGAGTTTGAATCTAAGTAGAAAGAAAAGAAAGTAAGAGAAATAGAAAGAAGAAAAGGGGTAAATCGTTCCCAGCCTAACTCCCCTTCCAGTCGGCCCACCTCGCTGCCCCGCGCCAGGACGGCCCAGCGCGCCGCGCGCCCCTTCCCCTGGCCCACCCACGCAGCCGCAGCCACCCTAGCCCAGCGTGCCGCACGCTCCTTCCCCTAGCCCAGCACGCCAGCTCCTCAGTCCCGCGGCCCAGCACGCTTCGCGCAGCCCAGCAGCCCCGTAGCTGCGCCCCGTGTGCTCTGGTGCTCACGCGCGCAGCCGCGTTTGCCCTAGCGCCGCTGCCTGGCGCTGCCGCCATGCCCACATGGCGCCCAGGCACGCTCGCACAACCGCCGTGGCCTGGGCCCCACATGCTAGAGTGCCGGCCTCCACCTTCCCCACACGCTCCTGCAGCCTGCCCGGACATCGCGCACGATCGCGCGTGGGCACGCGCTCGCCCAGGCCTAGCAGCCGCACTCCTGCAGCGCGCGAGCGCGCTCTCCCCTAGCCGCTCGCCCAGCCGCACCGATCGCGCTCACCCACACCATCACCTGCGCACACGCCGCGCGAGCAGTTCAGCAACTTCCTCATTTCCTCTCTCCCTCGGACGCCAGACTCGCCCACCTCCTCCTCTCTTCCCCTCACAAAGCCTCTATCGCGCGTCTCGCCGTCGCACTCTGCGACAGCACCCTGCTCACCTCGCCTAGAGCCTCGACATCGTCGGGCGCTGCTATGTTCGCATTGTCTGTGCTCACCATCAAGTTCTGCTCACCTCGACACCCACTGCGTGGCTGCGCCCAGCCCGACGACACCTCGATCTCCTGCCCATGCGCCTCGGCGAGTGCCCGCGGTGAGCTCACGCCCATCCTTCCTTCTCCCCTTCCCCTCTATCCTTTTTCCCCAGCACGGCACGCGGTGCCCGGCTTGGCGCGTGCAGCCCAGCCAGCGTGGCCAGCAGCCTTGGCGTGGGTGCGTGGTGGTCCAACGCACGGCCAGAGCCCGGTTCGATGTGGCTCGGGCCCGCGACTCGCTCGCGCGCCCCCGGCGCAGCCTCTCGTGCCCTTGCGTGTTGCGCAGCACCCGTCCGTGGTAGCGCTGTCACACCCTCGGCCGAGTTTGCCACGTGTTGGGCTTCCCACGCGACGCGTTCGCCAACCCGCGCATGCACGAAAAACCCCAAGTCATGTTCTCGCAGTGCGCACATCGCCATCATATGTTGCGCGTCTCGTCGCGCTTCACTAAACCATTCTAGTATCGCTCGTGTTAATTAGACCATTGTTCACGTAACAAAATAGTTAGGATTAAATAATTAATTTATGGTTTGGTTGTTGGTTATTAAAATAGCAATTTAATTTATAGTTTTAAGTTGCACTTTTATAAATATATGTTAACGTCATTAATACCAAAGCAAATGTTTTGATTTATTACTTGCGTAGTGTAATCACAACGCGTGTTTAGTAGTTCTCGTATGTCACGTCTTTTATAGTCCATGAATTGTTATTTGTTCTATTATGCGTAAAACCGTTACAACTCGTTTTAGTCGTGTAACTTCGTGACAGCGTCGATTTCATATTAATAATATTATTTTATCATGTCTCAAATTTTAATTGTTTAATTAGTGGTCTATTCGTTACTTATGACCTTCTAATTAAAACTAGTTTATAGTTTATCTCGCGCTTTTATAAATAAACGTTAACTTGATTAATACCAACTTAAAGCGCTTTATATTTAATACTTGGTTATTATAAACTCGTTGTGGTTCAATGAGTATCGCGTGCATCGCTCGCGCGGGTCACGCGCTGTTGTGCACGTTGTTTCGCGTACGCGCAGCGCGTCGTCAGGATCCCGACGACGTTCGTCTACCCCTAGACGACATTCGTCTACCCCTAGACGACTCCCTTCTACCCCCGAGTCTACCTCGTCTATCCCCTGTGCTAGTTAATTTCCTATTTAATTGTCGGTCAGTAAACTGAATACTCAATCTGATTAAAATTATGATTTTAGTTAGGTGATTGTAAATATGTGGTAAGGTGATTTTAACAACTTAGATGTGGTATTTAATACCTATTTAGTGTTTAGTGTAAACACGATGTCTGTTAGCGACTCTCGTGAGTCGTGCACGTCGTCACACTGTCTACGCTCTGTTCGCATGTGTGGCGCTCGTCGTCGTCGTATTGTTCGTGCGTATAGTTCGTGTGTTATTCTCGTGTTATCGCGCGGCGTCTGCGCGTGATAATAAATTGTTTTCGCTTATAAGCACTCATGTTAGTAACGCTAATTCGTCAGGTTATATATGTCAGATAATTAACTTAAGGTTCGCTCGACTAATATTCATTAGACTAATATTCAATTAGATTAAATATGTAGTGTTTAACCGCGTTTTTATAATAAACATTAACATGACCATTATTAACCTAACTACTTTGTAATTATTTAATATTTGTTTAGTATAAACGCGTCACCTATTTAGTTTTTCTTGTCTGTCGTGCGTGCTGCTCCGCACGTGACGACGTCCTGGTTCGCGCGTTGTTCACACTCGTCGCGCGCGCTGTTTCGTGTGTCGTCAGCATGCTATGCTGCGCGTGTCCGCGCGTCGTTTACACGCTGTCGTGCTGTTTCACGTGTCATAAATTCATCTCGCTTAGAATCTCTCGTTTTAAATTAAATTATTTAATTAACTGGCATTTGTTAGTGCAGCAGGCTAATCGAAACTAAATGGTAGATATTATGTATATTTGATAGGATAATGTCAATTCATATAATTATAATTATGTCGAACTAATATTCTAATTATTACTTGCTTAGTGTAAACACGTTAGCTTCTCGACCGTAACCTCGACTATCGCATCTCTTTTTCGTCACGTGACCGTCGTAACGTGCTCTTTTTTATTTTGCATGTTTAATTATGTTTGTATTTGTACGGTGTAATGTTCTTATGCATATATCTGTTTGTTTGCTTGTGTCTGTCCGTCTTCGCTTCGATTAGACTACGATCCATTTCCGAGCTTCGAGGAATCGACAGTCAAGCTTCGGCGACCAAATGATCTGGCTCTTCAAGTTTTACAAAGTTGAAGACCCTGAGCATCTGTTTGGTGAAGGCAAGTGTTCTCTGACCCATTATGTCCTATTTACTTTATAATTCACTATCCCGCATAACATAATCAACCTAAGGATTGACTAGCTTTCTATTTATCCTGTCCTTGATTACCTTTTGGGTTACTATGGTTAGCTTCATGCTATTGCTTTACTTTAATCAATGAACATGATGTGAACATTTATGATACGATACTGTTATTATTATGATGATGATGAATTGATAATCTTGTGATACTTTAGGGGACTCAGGCCATTTTCCTGAGTACCTCTCCGTAAGGACCTGTTCATGGAGTGACCACCCGAGATAACAGTGCAGCCATGAGAGTGGAATGAGACGCCCTTAGCTGATTAATTAGGTGAACCTGGGGGTGTAGTTGGCTTTGCTGGAGGACCGTCAATGGGGGCCGGGGCGTAGTGCTCGCTTTGCCAAGGGGGGTGCAGAGGTTCATTTGATTTGGTTTTGTTAGTCACCCACCTTGGGGAGGTGTACTGCGTTTGTACGACTGGCGAAACCTAACGAGCAGCTATGCTACGTAGTGAGACCCTGCTAGGTCACCTTGGTAGTGATCAATGGAGAGTCATGATCTTCAGGCAGAATGGAAATCACGGCTTGTGGGTAAAGTGTGCGACCTCTACAGAGGATTAGAAACTGATATATCAGTCGAGCTCATGGTTAAGAGCGGCCTTGGGATCCTCTTTGATTAGAGATACAGAAGGTTCGATATACAATGGTTCTATTTATTATTTTGGTTTGATGATGATAATGTTGTTCCTCGAGGAGGAAATGGTTCACGGGTTGGTTATACGATAAAACTTGGCTTCTACTAATAATAAATACCTGACCAACTAAAAGCAACTGCTTGAGCTTAACTCCACATAAAGCTAGTCCACCTCAGCCAAACGGGACATTTGCTGAGTGCGTTGATGTGTACCTACCCTTGCTTTCACAAAACACTAGGTTGCCTTTGGTGCAATCTATGCTAAGGTAAAGAAGAAGGCATCAAGGCGGATCTCCAGGAGTTCCAGGACTTCGACGAGTTCGAGGATTAGGCTAGCGACCTCCCCCAGTCAGCTGCCTGTGGTGGGTTTATTTACGTTGACTACGTTTCTATTATGTGCACTTTGATTCGTATTATGTAAATGACTCTAGTCTTTAATATCATTATTTATTATTTATTGTCATTCGAAGCATTGTGCTATGATGAGTCATTTATGTAATCGTTGTGTACGTGAATTCCTGATCCTGGCACGTACATGGTTTGCATTCGGTTTGCCTTTTCAAAACCGGGTGTGACATAAGTGGTATCAGAGCCCTTGCTGACTGTAGGACCGCTATCCTAGAGTAGCATTGGCCGTTTTAAGGACTTATTGATTTTTATTTCACCTCATGCTTGATTCTGCTTCAAAATATTAGTCACCTCGACTAATTCTATGTTGTGCTCCTATATGCCCCCTTGCCAAAAGTATTTTATTATATTATGGTCTATACTTCTCTCAATCTATTAGATCCGATCTCACTCTTGTGCTTGCAACATCTTTGTAGATTGCCCCCTGACCATAACCTTTTTGTCTGTTGGGATTCTTCCCTCCTCCGTCATTAAATCGCTACCTTTTGACTACCTTTATTCCCTTAGTATTGACATGCTCATACCATTAGATTCTTCAATACTCTTGTTTCAAATACTTACATCTAAATTTCTCCTGCCTACTTAAACACTCTAGTTTATATATCCATGAACTTCTGGTCTTCTAAGATCCCTCCCTATCCCGTTGTTAAGTCGTTACCCTCTGCCTTTTTCTATTCCCTTGTCTTGGTACGCTCATATCCTTGGAATCTTGCACACCCTTATTTTTATGTACGTTTACCTTTATATCCCAATGTATGTTTAAGACATTTCGGTTTACATGCTCATGTCCACCCTTGTTTCTTGATGATCCATGAGTGATCATTCTATTTCACACATCCTTGATGATCTCATTGCTCCCTTATAACATCTCTCGGTAATAATCTCTGTTACTTCAACCATTCTATTGGAACCTTACCTAACTCACCTTTGGTTGTCTTATCCACTTCGTCACTTCGTGAGTCTTGCCTTAACTCTATCCATGGTTATGCTTTCATGATTATCATCTTTACCCTTGTCACCTCTGTATCTTACCTTGATGCTTATATTATACTCGTCCTTTAAAACCTTCTCTCTTCCATCTCAATTTTATAGTTGCATTTTACCTATTTTCCCTTGGTCGTACCCTCTTCCTTGTCGCTTGCGAGTTTTCAACTCTATCCTTTGTTGTGCTCTAGTTGGGTACTACCTTTACCTTTCTCATCTCTCAATCTTACCTTGGTAATTACATTATGTCCGTTCTCGAAAATCTCCAACATCCTATCCCAGTTTGAGAGTGGTGTCTTACTTATCCTACTCTTGGCAATATCCTCTTCTTTACTGTATGCAAGCTTTGACATAAATCCATTCTTTGTTGTACTTATACCACTGGCTCTTCTATGCCTTCATCTTTTCTCTCATACCATTGTCTGTTATCGCCCTTGACCCTTGCAATATTGATGTCTTCTACCTAAATGCTTACCTTAAACTTATCCTTTAAAAGCCTCTCCTTTCGTTCAACCAAGTTTGAGAGTTGTGAGTTACCTATCTCTCCCTTGATTTCTTTTCACTCCTTGTCGCCTTACAAGTTTTGTCTTAATCCCATCCTTCGTTGTGTTTTTATTTGCTATCACCATCACCTTGTCATCCATCGATCTTGCCTTGATACTCATCTTTATTCATACTCAAAAAAATCTCCCCTCTTCCACCTCAAATTGAGAGTGGCAGTTTACCTATCTGACCCTTGGACATACCCTCTCCTTTTCCATTTGCAGGTTCTGTCTCAACTCCATCCTTTATGGCACTTATATCATATGTTCTTGTGCTTATTTATACCCTCTTCTACATCCTTGTTCGTTACCACCTTAAAACCCTTGTAATATCTATACCCATGTCTTCACGCTTACTTTGAACCTACCCTTTGAAGCCTCCTCTTTTGCATCTCTGTCCGGGTATAATGCCTCATCTATTTCATCATCGATTACTCCCCCTTCTTTGACACCTTGCAATTCCTGTTTAAAATACATCCTTTATTGTGTGTTTGTCCATTATCACCTTAACCCTTGTCATCCCTCGATCTTTACCTTGATGCTTACCTGCATTTTAAAGCCGCCTCTCCCATTTCATTTCAAGAGTGATGTCTTACCCATCTCGCTCATTTTCGTTCCCTTTTCTTCTGTCGTGTTGCAAGTCTTAGCTTTTGCTCGATATCACCCTTACCTTCCTAATATCTAGATCTTTCCATGATGCTTATCCTATGCCTACCTTTTGAAATATCATTTTCCCATCTCGATTTGAAAATGGTGTTTTACCTATCCTGACCTTGGTTGCATTCTCTCCCTTACCGGTTACAATCCTTGCTTTAACTCCATCCCTTATTGTGCTCATTCCCCTATCCCATACGTCTTGTTCTTCTCATCGTTCTTCGACAACCTTAGAGAGTAGTTATTCCCTTTTCAAGAAAGACCATCATCTAACTAACATTAACGCGTAGCAACGAGATGTTTGTTGTTGTATGCTTGTGCTGTTTGTCTTTGTATTATGACTGATTTGCCTCTTTATGATGAGTGTTGATGTGCTGTGGCCCTTGGTCCGCAATGACATCAGTTTACTAGGTGAGTGCCATAGAGTTATGTAGTTTGGTGCTCTCCCTTTTCTCTCTTTAATCCATCTAAGCTTACCTTTTCCTATCTATACTCTTCCCTCTTACACTTGTCTGGTTGGCATCCTACAACTTCTCTTAATCAATCAAGATTAGAGTCGACAGCATCTTCACCAAGTGTGTATCAATGCTCTTGTTAAGGGGGTTAGTCGCTAACCCCAATGAAGACAATGCGATCAACATCAACCAACAAGATCAGAGTGGCGCAGCGAAAGCGTATGTGGGTCCTAACCCACTGGTCCTAGGGATCGTCAAGAATTATATTGATTGGTCCCGAGCAACTAAAGTTCAAAGCAACTAATCCACAAGTGAAGCTTGTAGAGTCAAAGTCAACTCAAGAAAGCCGTGAATAATCTACAAACCAACCTTGTCGTTCTTGCTAGCCTCTTCTTGAATCTTGGGGGCGAGATTCCTGTTAAGGGGGTTAGATCTGTAACACCCTGAATTCGGGGGTATAAAATTTCTTTTCTAATATCCACCAAATTCAGGTGTTACCCTCTCTTTTCCTTGATTTTTCTTTTCTTTTCCCTAAATAGTGGGGAATTATTTTATTGTATATGTAGGGGTAAGCCTAGTAAAATAGAGTAATAGAGGATTCTTGAATGTTGCATGACATGCTGGGGCACATGTTTTGATTGATGAACTTACTGGGTGTGTACTTATTTAACTTGTGTGTCATACTCGAGTTTGAATCTAAGTAGAAAGAAAAGAAAGTGAGTAAGAGAAATAGAAAGAAGAAAAGGGGTAAATCGTTCCTAGCCCAACTCCCCTTCCAGCCGGCCCACCTCGCTGCCCCGCGCCTGGACGGCCCAGCGCGCTGCGCGCCCCTTCCCTCGGCCCAGCACGCTAGCTCCCTAGCCCCGCGGGCCACAACCTAGCATGCTTCGCACAGCCCAGAAGCCCCGCAGCCATGCCCCCGCGTGCTCTGGCGCTCGCGCGTAGCCGCGTTTGCCCTAGCGCCGCTGCCTGGCGCCGTCGCCACGCCCGCATGGCGCCCAGGCGCGCTCGCCCAACCGCCGCGGCCTGGGCCCCACATGCCAGAGCGCCGGCCTCCACCTTCCTCGCGTGCTCCTGTAGCCTGCCCGCACGTCGCGCACGATCGCACGTGGGCACGCGCTCGCCTAGGCCCAGCAGCCGCTCGCCCAGCCACGCCTAGCGCGCTCGCCCGCACCGTCATCTGCGCACACGCCGCGCGAGCAGTTCGGCAACTTCCTCATTTCCTCTCTCCCTCGGACGCCAGACTCGCCGACCTCCTCCTCTCTTCCCCTCACAAAGCCTTTATCGCGTGTCTCGCCATCGCACGCCGCGACAGCACCCTGCTCACCTCGCCCAGAGCCTCGACGTCGCCGGGCACTGCTACATTCGCATCGTCTATGCTCACCATCAAGTTCTGCTCACCTCGACGCCCACTGCGCGGCTACGCCCAGCCCGACGACACCTCGATCTCCTGCCCCTGCGCCCCGACGAGTTCCCGCGGTGAGCTCACGCCCATCCTCCCTTCTCCCCTTCCACTTTCTCCTTTTTCCCCGGAGCAGCACCGGTGCCCAACGTGGCGCGCGTAGCCCAGCGCGGCCAGCAGCCTTGGCGTGGGTGCGTGGCGGTCCAACGCGCAGCCAGAGCCCGGTTCGATGTGGCTTGGACTCGCGACTTGCTCACGCGTCCCCGGCGCAACCTCTCGTGCCCTTGCGTGTTGCGCAGCACTGGTCCGTGGTCGCGCTGTCGCACCCTCGGCCGAGTTTGCCACATGTTGGGCTTCCCGCGCGACGCGTTCGCCAACCCGCGCATGCACGAAAAACCCCAAGTCATGTTCTCGCAGTGCGCACATCGCCATCGTACGTTGCGCGTCTCGTCGCTTTTCACTAAACCATTCTAGTATCGCTCGTGTAAATTAGACCATTGTTCACGTAACAAAATAGTTAGGATTAAATAATTAATTTATGGTTTAGTTATTGGTTATTAAAATAGCAATTTAATTTATAGTTTTAAGTTGCACTTTTATAAATATACGTTAACGTCATTAATACCAAAGAAAATGTTTTGATTCATTACTTGCGTAGTGTAATCGCAACGCGTGTTTAGTATTTCTCGTATGTCACGTCTTTTATAGTCCGTGAATTGTTATTTGTTCTATTATGCGTAAAACCGTTACAACTCGTTTTAGTCGTGTAACTTCGTGACAGCGTCGATTTCGTATTAATAATATTATTTTATCACGTCTCAAGTTTTAATTGTTTAATTAGTGGTCTATTCGATACTTATGACCTTCTAATTAAAACTAGTTTATAGTTTATCTCGCGCTTTTATAAATAAATGTTAACTTGATTAATACCAACTTAAAGCGCTTTATATTTAATACTTGGTTATTATAAACTCGTTGTGGTTCAACGAGTATCGCGTATCGCGTGCATCGCTCGCGCGGGTCACGCGTTGTTGTGCGCGTTGTTTCGAGTATGCGCAGCGCGTCGTCAGGGTCCCGACGACGTTCGTCTACCCCTAGACGACTCCCGCCTACTCCCGAGTCTACCTCGTCCATCCCCCTGCGCTAGTTAATTTCCTATTTAATTGTCGGTCAGTAAACTGAATACTCAATCTGATTAAAATTATGATTTTAGTTAGGCGATTGTAAATATGTGGTAAGGTGATTTTAACAACTTAGATGTGGTATTTAATACCTATTTAGTGTTTAGTATAAACACGATGTCTATTAGCGACTCTCGTTAGTCGTGCGTGTCATCGCACTGTCTACGCGCTGTTCGCACGTGTGGCGCTCGTCGTCGTCGTGTTGTTCGTACGTATAGTTCGTGCGTTATTCTCGTGTTGTCGCGCGGCGTCTGCGCGTGGTAATAAATTGTTTTCGCTTATAAACACTCATGTTAGTAACACTAATTCGTCAGGTCATATACGTTAGATAATTAACTTAAAGTTCGCTCGACTAATATTCATTAGACTAATATTCAACTAGATTAAATATGTAGTGTTCAACCGCGTTTTTATAATAAACATTAACATGACCATTATTAACTTAACTGCTTTGTAATTATTTAATATTTGTTTAGTATAAACGCATCACCTATTTACTTTTCCTCGTCTGTCGTGCGTGCTGCTCCGCACGTGACGGCGTGCTGGTTCGCGCGTCGTTCACGCTCGTCGCGCGCGCTGTTTCGTGTGTCGTCAGCATGCTATGCCGCGCGTGTCCGCGCGTCATTTGCACGCTGTCGTGCTTTTTCACGTGTCATAAATTCATCTCGCTTAGAATCTCTCGTTTTAAATTAAATTATTTAATTAACTGGCATTTGTTAGTGAAGCAGGCTAATCGAAACTAAATGGTAGATATTATGTATATTTGATAGGATAATGTCAATTCATGTAATTATAATTATGCCGAACTAATATTCTAATTATTACTTGCTTAGTGTAATCACGTTAGCTTCTCGACCGTCGCGTCTCTTTTTCGTCGCGTGACCGTAGTAACTCGCTCTTTTTTATTTTGCATGTTTTATTATGTTTGTATTTGTATGGTGTAATGTTCTTATGCATATATGTGTTTGCTTGCTTGTGACTATCCGTCTTCGCTTCGACTAGACTGCGATCCATTTCCAATCTTCAAGGAATCTATAGTCAAGCTTCGGCGACCAAGTGATCTAGCTCTTCAAGTTTTACAAAGTTGAAGACCCTGAGCATCTGTTTGGTGAAGGCAAGTGTTATCTGACCCATTATGTCCTATTTACTTTATAATTCACTATCCCGCATAACATAATCAACCTAAGGATTGACTAGCTTTCTATTTACCCTGTCCTTGATTACCTTTTGGGTTACTATGGTTAGCTTCATGCTATTGCTTTACTTTAATCAATGAACATGATGTGAACATTTATGATACGGTATTGTTATTATTATGATGATGATGATCTTGTGATACTTTAGGGGACTCATGCCATTTTCCTGAGTACCTCTCCGTAAGAACCTGTTCGTGGAGTGACCACCCGGGATAACAGTGTAGCCATGAGGGTGGAATGGGACGCCCTTAGCTGATTAATTAGATGAACCTGGGGGTGTAGTTGGCTTTGCCGGAGGACCGTCAATGGGGGCCAGGGCGTAGTGCTCGCTCTGCCAAGGGGGTGCAGAGGTTCATTCGATTTGGTTTTGTTAGTCACCCACCTTGGGGAGGTGTACTGCGTTTGTACGACTGGCGAAACCTAACGAGCAGCTATGCACCAGGGAAATCTTTGTAAAGGATACGTAGTAAGACCCTGCTAGGTCACCTTGGTAGTGATCAATGGAGAGTCATGATCTCTGGGCAGAATGGGAATCACGACTTGTGGGTAAAGTGTGTGACCTCTGCAGAGGATTAGAAACTGATATATCAGCCGTGCTCACGGTTAAGAGCGGCCTTAGGATCCTCTTTGATTAGAGATAGAGATGGTTTGATATACAATGGTTCTATTTATTATTTTGGTTTGATGATGATAATTATGTTCCTCGAGGAGGAAATGGTTCACGGGTTGGTTATATGATAAAACTTGGCTTCTACTAATCATAAATACATGACCAACTAAAAGCAACTGCTTGAGCTTAACTCCACATAAAGCTAGTCCACCTCAGCCAAACGAGACATTTGCTGAGTACGTTGATGTGTACTCACCCTTGCTTTCACAAAATACCATGTTGCCTTTGGTGCAATCTATGCTTAGGTAAAGAAGAAGGCGTCGAGGCAGATCTCTAGGAGTTCTAGGACTTCGACGAGTTCGAGGATTAGGCTAGCGACCTCCCCCAGTCAGCTGCTTGTGGTGGGTTTATTTATGTTGACTACATTTCTATTATGTGCACTTTGATTCGTATTATGTAAATGACTCTAGTCTTTAATATCATTATTTATTATTTATTGTCATTCGAAGCATTGTGCTATGATGAGTCATTTATGTAATCGCTGTGTACGTGAATTTCTGATCCTGGCACATACATAGTTTGCATTCGGTTTGCCTTCCAAAACTGGGTGTGACAACTGGTGGTCAAAATTCAGTCTTAATGTTGACTGACAGTCCAACTTCATGTCCATTTTTCTTCAATTTCTATATAGCACCAATGCTTAGTCTCTTAATCAAACTTGTACCCCTATAGTACCTCTTCAAACTTGTTATAGCGACATAGGGCAAAATCTTTATGGACTAAGAAATACAAGGCCCCAAACTTGGCCTAAGCACACTGATTTTTCAGAGTTAAGCCACATGGATGCTCTTGAGGCTTTTTGTAATTAAGTCCAAATTGTTCCATACAACTTGGAAATCTCCAAATGTAAAAATTGTTTGGTTTTTGATACCCTACTACTTTGATATATGCACTTTGGTCCAAAAATGTATAGAAATTGAAATCACCTCATAGGGCACAAATTAGGGTTTTCTTTAGGGTTTTGAGTACTCTAGGTTTATGTGCCACTTAAATTCATCAAACGTAGTCTCTTGTGAACAATTCCCATAACCTTTGAGGTAATACTCAATTTGGCCTCACATACACCCATGTACCCTAATCCCATGGTTAAGTGCCCCACTCTAGGGTTAAGTACACTTCAAGTCACCACATCCCACTTGTTTTGAAGTTTTAACCTAGTGGATGCATTCTAGGTGCAACAAACATAATGACATGTCAATGCATATGATGCCATGCTCAAATTTAGTTTTGGTAACACCAGGGGTGTTACATCCTTCCCCCCATAAAAGAATCTTGTCCCAAGATTTAAGGTCCTAGGGTATGTAATGGAAAAGGAAACACGTCACAACTTTATTTCCTTATTTGTCTTACAGAGCAGGGGGTGGTATGGGGCTTGTTCCAACTTTATAATAAGGTATACAAATTTTACAGGTTACATGAAGCTAAAAACCTAGGAAAAATTTTCTCTAAGAAATCTTGAGTTTCCTAGGTAGCTTCGTCTTCAGTATGTTGGTTCCATTGTACCTTATAGAATTTGAGATTCCTTTTTCGAGTGATTCTGTCCTTTTGATCCAGAACTCAAATGGGATGTTCCGAATAAGTCAAGTCTAGTTCCAAAGTAACATCTACGACATCCATGGTTCGATCTAGAATCCAAAGGCATTTCTTCAACTGAGATACATGGAACACATTATGCACCGCAGATAATGATTTGGGCAGTTGTAGTCTATACGCCACTGGTCCGCATTGTTCAAGAATAGGAAACGGGCCAATATATCAGGGTGCCAACTTTCCTTTTACCTCGAACCGGTTAACACCCTTTATCAGTGATACTTTCAGGTACACATGATCCTTAACTTGAAAGACCAAAGGTCAGCGTCGTTTATCAGCATAGTTTTTCTGCCGAGCTTGAGCTTCTTTCAAGTTGTGTCTTATCCGTTGAACTTTTTCCTCTGTTTCTTTAACCAAGTCAAGCCTGAAAAACCACAGTTCCCCGGGTTCAGACCAATTAAAGGGTGTTCGACAACGTCGTCCGTACAGTGCTTCAAACGATGCCATTTTAATGCTTTCTTGATAACTATTATTATAGGAAAATTCTGCCAATGGCAGACAATCATCCCATTTCTGTGGAAATTCCAAGACACATGCCCATAGCATATCTTCAAGTATCTGATTTACTCTCTCAGTTTGTCCACCTGTTTGAGGATAACAAGCCGAACTGTGGAGTAATTTAGTACCCATGGATTTGTGCAACTCCTCCCAGAACTTGGATACAAATTGCGATCCCCGGTCCGACACTATCGTCTTTGGAACTCCATGTAAACTGAGAATACGAGCAATATAAAGTTCTGCGTATGTAATCACTAGATATTTCACCTTGACGGGAAGCAAATGGGCAGTCTTCGTAAGCCGATAAATTATGACCCATATAGAGTCAAATCCTTTAGCTGTCCTAGGTAATCCCACAATAAAATCCATACTAATATCTTCTCATTTCTAGGTTGGGATTGGTAGAGATTGCAACGGTCCAGCAGCCTTCATATGTATGGCCTTGACACGTCTGCAAGTGTCACACTTTTCCACATAGAGTGCGATTTCAATCTTCATTTTAGTCCACCAATAATGTTGTTTTAAGTCTTGATACATCTTAGTGCTTCCAAGATGAATGGAATATCGACTAAAATGAGCTTCGTCCAAGATTGGTTGGCGGACTTCAGCATCTTTTGGCACTACTATGCGATCTTTAAACCATATTACTCCTTGATTATCTTTCCTAGAACAATTTGCCTTGCCGACCTCCATTTTCTCATAAATATACTTCATACCCTTATCTGTTCTTTGAGCATCAATAATTCTTTGTAGAAGAACTGACTCAAGCTTCAATTGCGTGAAAGTTCCTTGTTGTATTATCCCCAAATTCAGCTTTTCCATTTCTTGACATAAGGTGGTGTCAGGTGTTCTTATTGTAAGACAATAACAAGAAGCCTTGCGACTTAAAGCATCTGCCACCACATTAGCTTTTTCTGGGTGATAATGAATTTCCAAGTCATAATTTTTTATTAGCTCGAGCCATATTCTTTGTCTCATGTTTAATTCTGACTGGGTAAAGATATACTTCAAACTTTTGTGATCCGTATACAAATGGCATATATTCCCCAGCAGATAATGACGCCAAATCTTAAGGGCATGAACTACTGCAGCCAATTCCAGATCATGGGTTGGATAATGTTCTTCATGCCGGCGCAGCTGCCTTGAAGCATAGGCTATCACTCGTCATTCTTGCCTAAAGACACATCCAAGTCCACTGCCTGACGCGTCATAATACACATCAAAAGGCTTTTCAATATCCGGTTGGGCCAACACCGGTGCAGTGGTCAACAACACTTTCAGTTGCTCAAAGGCCTCGTTGCATTTAGAGGACCAATCAAATTAGTACATTCTTCAATAACCCAGTAATGGGTTTAACAATTTTGGAGAAATCCAGAATAAATCTGCGGTAATAACCAGCCAATCCAAGGAAACTCCGAACTTGATGCACTGTAGTAGGCGAGTTCCATTCTAGAATATCCTTGATTTTCACCGAAATCCCTTTTGCAGACAGAACATGTCCAAGAAATTGGATTCCTCCAACCAGAACGCGCATTTGCTGAATTTGGCATACAGCTGACGCTCCCTTAAGCGCGTTAACATGATCCGTAGGTGTTTTGCATGCTCCTCCTCATTCTTAGAATAAATCAGAATGTCGTCAATAAAGACCACCACAAACTTGTCTAACTCGGGCATGAATACTGAATTCATCAAGTATGTGAAGTGGGCTGGAGCATTTGTTAGTCCAAAAGACATGACCAAATATTCAAATAATCCATACCGCGTGGTGAATGCGGTCTTGGGTATATCCTCGGGTCGAATACGGATCTGATGATAGCCCGATCTAAGATCAATTTTAGAAAACACTCGGGCTGCAGTGAGTTGATCGAATAAAATATCGATTCGAGGGAGAGGATACTTGTTCTTAATAGTAACTTCATTGAGGGGTCTATAGTCCATGCACCTTCAAAGAGTCTGATCCTTCTTCTTGACGAAGATTGCTGGACATCGCCACGATGATGAACTTGGTCTAATGAACCCTTTCTCCAACAAATCTTGTAGTTGTGCTTTGAGTTCCGCCAGTTCATTAGGTGGCATACGATACGACCTTCTAGAAATACGAGTTGTACTGGGCTTCAACTCGATCACAAATTCCATGTCCCTTTCCGGAGGCAATTCGGGCAAGTCTTCGGGAAATACATCCGGAAATTCACATACAACCGGAATATCCTGGATTTCTTGTACTATGGCCTCAAAAACTTGTCCAGATGCTTTGACTAGGATAGATATAGGGATGGACAATTGGACTTCATCATGACCATAACTCAATTTAATGGTCCTTTGATCCACATTAATGATGGTCTTATTCTGGGCTAACCAGTTCATTCCCAGAATTACATCTATATCTTGTCCCTTTATAACAATCATGTTTGTAGGGAATTCCCGTCTGGCCTAGGTTACGGTACATGGAAGACTACTTCCTTAGTAAATATCTGACCCCTGGTGAGTGGATAACAAATCCCTCCTTGATTCAGTGCTATGTATGCAATGCTTATCCACAAAAGTCTTGCTCATAAAGGTATGCGATGCACCAGAATAAAAAAGGATCGCTGCTGGATGGTTGGCAACGAGAAACGTACCCATCATCACTGGTTCGCCTCCGGTGTAGTAGCCACCTGGGTATAATACACTCATCCAATTTTCTTCATATTTCTGCCCGCTGGAGGGTTGGCCGTGTTTCCCTTTCCTTGATTTGTGTTCCCAGAAGTCTGTTGAAAGTTTGATTTGTTCTGCTTCAGGTAGGGGCAGTCTTTGTTGAAATGTCCGGACTTGCCACAATTGAAGCAGCCACTCGAGGAACTGGGAAGGGTAGGGAAACGAGCACCATGGGCACTCGGCTGATTATTCTGGGCTGGGGCAGGAGAGGGACAAACGAACATGGGTTGTCTGAAGGGATATGTGGGTAGTCGAGGAGAAGAACGATTTGGATTAAAAGGTCGGATCACCAACCTTGTCCGCTTTTCAGGTCCGTGAGTCGATCTTTCACCTGCATATCGTTTTAACTTTCCTTGTCCCGCATTTTTGGCTTCAACTGACAGTGTTGTGCTGACAGCCCTGTTATATGTGAGATCCAGACATGTAGCCATTTTGCGTTGTAGTCTGTCATTTAATCCCCTCATAAAGCAATTATTCTTTTTCAAGTCTGTATCCACTTGATCGATGGCGTATTGGGAGAGGTGATTAAATTTGTTGAGATACTGCATCATAGAATCTCCCCCTTGTTTCAGACATATGAACTCTTCCAGCTTCATCTGTAGCACTCCTTCCAGAATATAATGTTCCCTGAATGCCAGTTTGAACTCTTCCCAAGTGACTTGATGTCGTGCAGGCTGGATGGCTGAAAAGTTTGCCCACCAGGTGCTAGCGGGGCCTCTCAACTGTTAGGCGGCAAATAGGGGCTTCTGTGTCTCGATGCATCGGATTAGCCCAAACTTTTGTTCCATCACCCGCACCCATTCATCAGCTTCCAAGGTTCCTCTGCCTTGACAAAGAGCGGTGGACGGGTCTCAGAGAACTCTAGATAGGTGGTGTCTCGTGGTCCTTGAGGTGGACCTCTCCCTCCGTGTTGCTTAAATTGGTTTCCTGCCATTTCACGCAGGAAGCGTGTATTGTCGGTGATAGCATTGACCAAGGTAGCGATAGCCTCAGCCAGTGTAGGAGGTACATGTGGCGGGTTGGGAGTGTCCTCCCTGCCACGGGAAGTTCCCACCCCATCATGAGCAAGAGTTTGCGATGGCATCTAAGGAAGAAAAACATCCTAAATTATTACATGCCAAACACATACCATCTTCATTACATTGCTGAACTGTAATAATTATACATACTCAGGATACAACTCAAGCTTCCTTATTTATTTTACATGAGTACATTACTTAAACTATACTACTCTAATCCTCTTCGTCCTTAGCTGCTCCACTGTCTGCTTCAGGAGACCGTTCATCTGCAAGGTTCATGGAAGGAGGGGCTGCAAAAAGGTCCAACCCCCCATCAAATCCTCCATTAGTTGTTGCAGATGGTCCTTCTCCCATTGCTGCAACTTTAGGTGACACGCTCGGATGCAGCCGGTCATACAATATGTGCACTTCTTCATGCAGGGTGTTGCAATATGCTTGCAAGTTCTCCAGGGATGCGCTAAGTTCTACCACCCAGGCTAGACCTTTGGCTCCACAGTCCCAGGCGAAAGAGCACGAATTTACGGCCCAGTCAATGGCCGTACCGCGTTCCGCAATTTCCTGCTGCAGGCGATTAACTTCTGCTGATAGTTCAGCAATGCGATGGCTATCACGCGCACGCTCCCTACACCCGTGGCATAGTTCAGACCTGAGACGCTCCACTCTGGTCTCCAAATCCCCTATGGGGTCGTTACTTCTCCAAAGCTGATGCCGGGGTACACCATGTGGTCCGGTTGATTTGCGCTGAGTGGTGTTGGTTCGCGCCATATCTCCATAAGAGGGGAAAAATTTGTTTAGTGTAGTTTAATCATGATGCATGCATAACCTAATAATCATGGGATCAACTTTTCATTGATCCCCTATTTCCTACATATATCTTTATTTAGCACTCTGTTACCTGACTTTAAAAGGTAAGTGACTAACAGAAAGTGGTAAGATAAGAATGAAAGAATGTTCAAGGTAAGTACTTTAAAATTCTTTTAAAGTACTACGTAATGTCCAAAGTGACGGGCTTCGGTCCGATACCAGCTGTCACGGAACCTGCCAAGGTATTAGGCCCACCTACAGATGTCCTTGTCCTAAGGACCTCGGACAACCATGTAGATGCGCATAATCACTCGACAAGTTCGGTCATCTGTATCATCATCATATTGCCGAAGAGCGCTTCACCCATCACGTAGACATTACACACATAATAGGAGTAAAGAATAAGCGGAAATGGATTACAATAACATAATTTACATTCATAAAATATAGAGAGAGTATTTATTACAACACCAGGTGTATGAGTGCATAACTTATTATTACATAACAGGGAGGTAAAACATCTTCCCGCCAACAAGTTTACTGATTTTCCTCCTGCTTTGGCACCACCTTCGAGCAAAAACAGCAAAACTCGGTTGTTTCATCACCTACAACAACATGGGTTCGAAAACCCTGAGTACGGAGTGTACTTTCGCAAGTCTTACCCGACAAAGGAAAAAGACTTCTCAAGGATATGCTGGCTTGTGGGATTCAAGGTAAGGCTGAACAAGAATCAAAGACTCTGTTTGCAGAAAAGCTTACTAACAGTGGATCCTTAAAAATCCAGTTTTATTATCAGGTTAAGTCATTACCTATAGCTAGAGTTCTTTCTATCCTAGTTCAGGTACTTAACCTATGCTAGCCATCTTTTATCATCCCATTGGTTCACTGGATTGTTACATGTAGGGCAGTGACCAAGTCTTCATGTCCGAGAAGTAACGGTGATCCGAATCGATTAATACCCAACTGGGGATCTCCAACCACACGACATATGTAGCACTTAACCCTTGCATATGTCAACTCGCTACCGGGTTTCTCAAGACCAGAATGGATTCACGCCAACCGAGAGCACAGATACACTACCGTCCAACCTCTTGCCACGGAGGGTACACGCTACTCTCGCCATCTCTCCACTCCCATTTCATGGTGGCCTTTCTGGTATTGGTTCGATCGAGGCAAAGCTTACCTATGACGAGGCATGTGGCCAGTTAAAAGGCCCTCGATCATCAAGCCTACAACGACACGGTCCTTAATCGACTCAGACGGAGACACTACACTGAGACTTCCTTCTCGTGCAAGTCACCCGCCCGGTCTCATCTTTATCATTTACAACCCAAATTTTGGTACCTGACAGAGGTACATCTTTTCAGATGTTGAACCCATCATGGCCATGATGGATTCACCATCAAGTCTTTTCTTTGAAAACTTCCCCTCCCATATGAAGCATCATCTTTTGTTTAAAACAAAACATTTTGTTTTCTAAAGCAAAGCTAAGCATTAGAAAACTTTTAAGTAAAACAGGTATCAAGGACTGGTAATCAGTTCCAAGGAAGGAAATGCAGCAATTGTTTATCACATAACTCCTATCACCTAATGCATCATCTCAAGTGATAAAGAGTTCAAAACAACAAGGAAAGGGGTAAATGCACCGGGGCTTGCCTTGTGTTGCAGGAGGCTCTGGGTTTGTCCCACAGATGTCAAAATAGAAGTTGTTCTCAATAGGGGGATTCTCAGCCTGCGGGGCAACTTCTTCTTCGTTTTCTATACATAACAATACATATACATGAATGCTTATGTGATGCTATGAATATGCAGGTATATAATGGAAGTATACCAAGTTGTATATTGAATACAACTTTCCTTCATGGTAGACACTAGTCACTAGGGTTCCCTGAGTTAGTACTCTATTAGGGTTAGGCAATTATACCCTAGGAAGCTAGTGTATTAGGTTTGGGAACAAACAATGTCCAAAGCATGGCAAACTTTACCCAAGGGCTTTAATCATCAAATCAAGCTTACCCAAAAAGTTTTATTAATTTTGGAGCTATCCAATTAATTCTAAAATTCTAAAAGGCTAGGTTTAGGCATCTTTAAATGCCAAATTATTTCAGGTTTGGACTAAAAATCTTGGAACTATTTTTATTAAATACTAGATGAATTTAGAAGTCTAGCAAAATTGGTCCTATAATTTTACCATTTTTCTAGAATTTCCTATAATTTTCCAAGTCTGGCAGAAAAAGATAAAAGGAAAAAGATGAATAGTACTAGGCTGAAACTAGCCCGATCTGGCCCATGACTAGACAAAACGCGCCCGTGCGTGCGCCCGCGCTGGCCATTTTTGCGCAGAAACCCTCGGTGATCTGAAAAACTAGAAAAGAGCCCGCGACACTTTTTCTCTGTCTCGCTGACCTTTGCGCATACACCCCTTGCACTTCTATTCCTTCTCCAATTAAACCCCTAGAGACAGCAAGCTCACCCGCCGGCCATCTCTCGTGGGACCTCACCCCAAATGGCCATGCCTGACGAAACCGAGCACTCGATCGAAATCACCGAACCCAGGCGAGTCTAGACCATGCTCTAATCGAGCGAATCCGACCCTAGATTCTCCTACCTACGATGAAGGAGAAAACTGAGGGCGGGCCGAGCCGTTCCCGGCGATGAGGTGTGGTAGCATTCGAATTCTAAGTATGGGGAGCATCATCACACCGAAAAGAACCTAGAACAGATCGCAATTGGGCTAGAACTACCTTGGGCGACGCTGGCCACGAAAGAGCTCTTCTCGGCGGCGAGTTTGGCTGATTTGGGGCAAAGCCAAAATTCACAGTTTATGGTGGTTAATTAGAGGCTAGAGTGGGTACTCTGGGTTCGTAATAAGCAAACAGAGCTGGCTGTGCTCTCAATTTATAGCACCCGCCAGCGGTGGCTTTGAATTTGGAAGAGGGAAGCTGGCGGCCGGAGAGGGCGGTGAGTCACCGGCACGAACTACCGTGGCGTTCACTGGGGAAATGTCTCAGGCGATGGACAGGCTACCTACGGCGGTCTACTACGACGTGGTAACATTTCTGAATACGTGGCGTCTAGGTGGCAAGCAGCAAACTCCAGAGAGGGTCATCTCGACCGGCCGCCGGGCAAGTGGGTACGGCGGCCAGCTGACGGCCTCATCCGCGGTCAAGATCTTTTCATCGTTGGCCGCTATCCGCACACCAGAGCGCACGAAACACAACACCAACAAGGATCGTGGTGCACGCCCACCCGTGGTGACAGGTTCACTGAATCAGCGATTTGGTTCGGTTACTGTACCATCACGTTCTTCATTAGACGTTCTGACTGAGCGAATTGAAGAGCTTTGTTCTCAATTTTTCATGTGACAACCTACTACTCTGTCTATAGCAAAGTTGATCTCCAATGTACCAGCTACAACTTTGTTACAAAGACCTTGCTCAAACATCCACTAAATGCCCCACAAATCGATCTCAAAGTTCATCCAAGTTCACTGGTGGTCAAAATTTAGTCTTAATGTTGACTGACAGTCCAACTTCATGTCCATTTTTCTTCAATTTCTATACAGCACCTGTCGGGGACCATAATTAGGGGTACCCCTAAGGCTCCTAATCTCAGCTGGTAACCCCCATCAGCACAAAGCTGCAAAGGCCTGATGGGTGCGATTAAGTCAAGGTTCGGTCCACCCAAGGGACACGATCTCGCCTCACCCAAGCCCAGCTCGGGCAAAGGCATCCGACCCCGGAGGATTCACGTCTCGCCCGAGGACCCCCTCAAGCGACGGACACACCTTCGGCTCGCCCGAGGCCCAGTCTTCACCGAGAAGCAACCTTGGCCAGATTGCCACACCGACCGACCGTATCGCAAAAGCATTTAATGCAAGGATGGCCTGACACCTTATCCTGACACGCGCCCTTCAGTCGACAGAGCCGAAGTGACCGCAGTCACTTCGCCGCTCCACTGACCGGCCTGACAAGAAGACAGCGCCGCCCGTGTCACTCTGACTGTTGTGCCACTCGACAGAGTGAGGCTGACAGCAGCCAAGTCCAGCCTCGGGCGCCATAGGAAACTCCGCCTCGCCCGACCCCAGGGCTCGGACTCGGCCTCGGCTCCGGAAGACGACGAACTCCGCCTCGCCCGACCCTAGGGCTCAGACTCGGGCTCGGCCTCGGAAGACGACGAACTCTGCCTCGCCCGACCCTAGGGCTCGGACTCGGCCTCGGCTCCAGAAGACGATGAACTCCGCCTCGCCCGACCCCAGGGCTCGGACTCGGCCTCGGCTCTGGAAGACGACGAACTCCGCCTCGCCCGACCCCAGGGCTCGGACTCGGCCTCGGCTCCAGAAGACGACGAACTCCGCCTCGCCCAACCCCAGGGCTCGGACTCGGCCTTAGCCTCGGACGACAGTCTCCGCCTCGCCCGACCTGGGGCTCGGACTCGACCTCGACCTCGGAAGACAGACTCGACCTCGACCTCGGAGGAGCATCCACCTCGCCCGACCTAGGGCTCGGACCGACCACGTCGCAAGAGGGGCCATCATTACCCTACCCCTAGCTAGCTCAGGCTACGGGGAATAAGACCGGCGTCCCATCAGGCTCGCCCCGGTAAACAAATAACAATGATGGCGCCCCGTGTGCTCCGTGACGATGACGACTCTCAGCCCCTTACAGAACCAAGGAGATGTCAGCTAGGACTCGACAGTCCCGACAGCTGTCCTTCCTCAAGGCTCCAGCGCTCCTCCGACGGCCACGACATCACATGAACAGGGTGTCAAGACCTCTCCGGCTGCCACAACGGCATGTACTTAGGGCGCTAGCTCCTCTCTGCTAGACACGTTAGCACATTGCTACACCCCCCACTGTACACCTGGGCCCTCTCCTTACACCTATAAAAGGAAGGACCAGGGCTCTCTTACGAGGAGGTTGGCCGCGCAGGAGGACAGGATGACGCGTAGAGTCCCTCGCTCTCCCCCGCGCAGACGCTTGTAACCCCCTACTGCAAGCGCACCCGACCTGGGCGCAGGACAACACGAAGGCCGCGGGTTTCCCCCTTTTGCCTGTCTCCCCCCTTCGTGCTCCATCTCGCGCCGACCCATCTGGGCTGGGATACGCGGCGACAATTTATTCGTCGGTCCAGGGACCCCTCGGGGTCGAAACGCCGACAGTTGGCGCGCTAGGTAGGGGCCTACTGCGTGTTGACGAACAGCTTCCCGTCAAGCTCCAGATGGGTAGTCTCCAGCAACCTTTCCAACCCGGGATGGTGCTCCATTTCGGGAGTCTTGAGTTCATGTCCCTCGACGGCAGCTACGACATGATACTCCTTCTTCCGCCGCGTGACAGCGACAATGGTGGCCGACAACCCGCCCACCGGCGGCAGAATCAACGACGACTTCTCCACGTGGCGGAAGAACAACATCCGAGTTTGTCCCTTCACCTCCCCCGCCGACGGAGGAGGAGGTGGGGCAACCGTGGCCAAGCAGGAGGCAGCACCTCGTCGGCTGTCGAGCGAGTCGATGGCGCCGGCGCCCCGACGGGGGACACATCGGGCGTCGACCTCGCGTCTGAGACGAAGACGAGCGCCGTTTCCCCGCAACACGCCAACTCCAAGCGGGCGGACGATGCCAGCACGCTCGCGAAGGACTTGCTGGGCGTCGCCCTCGTAACTGAGACGACGGTGCAGTCCGCCCATGACGTGACTTCATCACCGCTTGTCGACCAAGAGGTATCGACCGATTCCCATCTCGTGCCTTTTGGATTCAGCCTCGACCCACCAAGCGATCCCGCTTTGGTGGAAGCCTTCATAGAGGCATGCACCAACCCTCCGGGGTATCATATGCGGTCACCCTGGGACCGGCTGACGGCCGTTTCGACCTATGGACCCTCTGGTTCCGAGGAAGATGACGGGCCCGACTTTGGTTGGGATTTCTCCAGGGCAAAATCACCACCGGCTTCTAGTGGGGTCGGCCAGAACCTGGCTGCAGCAGCAATACTTCTCCGCGCAATGCCGGAACCATCAACCACCGAAGGGCAGCGTATCCAGGGAGAGCTCAAGAATCTCCTGGAGGATGTCGCGGTCCGACGGGCTGAAAGCTCTGCCTCCCGAAGGCAGGGATACCCCTCGGAGCATCGCGCCGCGACTTCCCGATTCATGCGGGAAGCCTCGGTCCACACCGGGCGCACGCGCAACACAGCGCCTGTGGCCCCGAGTCGCCTCGGCAACGAGCACCACCACCGCAACCATCGAGCCCACCTCGACGAGAGGGTTCGCCGAGGCTACCACCCTAGGTGTGGGGGACGCTACGACAGCGGGGAGGATCGGAGTCCCTCGCCCGAACCACCCGGTCCGCAGGCTTTCAGCCGAGCCATACGACGGGCACCGTTCCCGACCCGGTTCCGAACCCCGACTACCATCACAAAGTACTCGGGGGGGGGGGGACAAGGCCGGAACTGTGGCTCGCGGACTACCGGCTGGCCTGCCAACTGGGTGGAACGGACGATGACAACCTCATCATCCGCAACCTCCCCCTGTTCCTCTCCGACACCGCTCGAGCCTGGCTGGAGCATCTGCCTTCGGGGCAGATCTCCAACTGGGACGACCTGGTCCAAGCCTTCGCCGGTAACTTCCAGGGCACGTACGTGCACCCTAGGAACTCCTGGGATCTCCGAAGCTACCGCCAGCAGCTGGGAGAGTCTCTCAGCGACTGCATCCAGCGATTCTCCAAGCAGCGCACCGAGCTGCCCAACGTCACCGATTCGGATGTCATCGGCGCGTTCCTCACCGGCACCACCTGCCACGACCTGGTGAGCAAGCTGGGTCGCAAGACCCCCACCAGGGCGAGCGAGCTGATGGATATCACCACCAAGTTCGCCTCTGGCCAGGAGGCGGTTGAGGCCATCTTCTGGAAGGACAAGCAGCCCCAGGGCCGCCAGCCGAAAGATGTTCCCGAGGCGTCCACTCAGCGCGGCACCAAGAAGAAAGGCAAGAAGAAGTCGCAAGTGAAATGCGACGTCGCCGACGCGGACCTTGTCGCCGCCGCTGAGTACAAGAACCCTTGGAAACCTCCCAGAGGCGCCAATATCTTCGACAAGATGCTCAAGGAGCCGTGCCCCTATCATCAGGGACCCGTCAAGCACACCCTTGAGGAGTGCGCCATGCTTCGGCGCCACTTTCACAGGGTCGGGCCACCTGCGGAGGGTGGTAGGGCCCACCAGGACGACAAGAAGGAGGATCACAAGGCAGAGGAGTTCCCAGAGGTCCGCGACTGCTTCATGATCTACGGTGGGCAAGTGGCGAACGCCTCGGCTCGGCACCGCAAGCAAGAGCATCGGGAGGTCTGCTCGGTAAAGGTGGCGGCACCGGTCTACCTAGACTGGTCCGACAAGCCCATCACCTTCGACCAGGGCAGTCACCCCGACCGTGTGCCAAGCCCGGGGAAATATCCGCTCGTTGTCGACCCCGTCATCGGCAACGTCAGGCTCACCAAGGTCCTCATGGACGGAGGCAGCAGCCTCAACATCATCTACGCCGAGACCCTCGAGCTCCTGCAGATCGATCTATCCTCGGATCGGACCGGTGCGGCGCCTTTTCACGGGATCATCCCCGGGAAACGCGTCCAACCCCTCGGACAACTCGATCTACCCGTCTGCTTCGGGACTCCCTCCAACTTCAGAAGGGAACCTACCACGCAGTGCTGGGGAGGCCATGCTACGCCAAGTTCATGGCCGTCCCCAACTACACCTACCTCAAGCTCAAGATGTCGGGCTCCAACGGGGTCATCACCGTCGGCCCCACGTACCGACACGCATACGAATGCAACGTGGAGTGCGTGGAGTATGCCGAGGCCCTCATCGCCGACCTGGAGAGCCTCTCCAAGGAGGCGCCAGACGTGAAGCGCCATGCCGGCAACTTCGAGCCAGCGAAGACGGTTAAGTCCGTCCCTCTCGACCCCAGCAACGATGCCTCCAAGCAGATTCGGATCAGCTCCGAGCTCGACCCCAAATAGAAAGCAGTGCTCATCGACTTTCTCCGCGCAAACGCCGAAGTTTTCGCGTGGAGTCCCTCGGACATGCCTGGCATACCGAGGGATGTCGCCGAGCACTCGCTAGATATCGGAGCTGGAGCCCGACCTGTGAAGCAACCTCTGCGCCGATTCGACGAAGAAAAGCGCAGAGCCATAGGCGAGGAGATCCACAAGCTGATGGCCGCAGGGTTCATCAAAGAGGTATTCCATCCCGAATGGCTTGCCAACCCCGTGCTTGTTAGAAAGAAAGGAGGGAAATGGCGGATGCGTGTAGACTACACTGGTCTAAACAAAGCATGTCCAAAAGTTATCTATCCTCTGCCTCGCATCGATCAAATCGTGGATTCCTCTGCTGGATGCGAAACCCTGTCTTTCCTCGATGCCTACTCAGGGTATCACCAAATCAGGATGAAAGAGTCCAACCAGCTCGCGACTTCTTTCATCACACCTTTTGGCATGTACTGCTATGTTACTATGCCATTTGGTTTGAGGAATGCGGGTGCGACGTACCAAAGGTGCATGAACCACGTGTTCGGCGAACACATTGGTCAAACGGTCGAGGCTTATGTCAATGACATCGTAGTCAAGACGAGGAAAGCCTCCGACCTCCTTTCCGACCTTGAAACGACATTCCGGTGTCTCAAGGCGAAAGGCGTAAAACTCAATCCCGAGAAGTGTGTCTTTGGAGTCCCCCGAGGCATGCTCTTGGGGTTCATCGTCTCCGAACGGGGCATCGAGGCCAACCCAGAGAAAATCGCGGCCATCACCAACATGGGGCCCATCAAGGACTTGAAAGGCGTACAGAGGGTCACGGGATGCCTTGCGGCTCTGAGCCGTTTCATCTCGCGCCTCGGCGAAAGAGGCCTACCTTTGTACCGCCTCTTAAGAAAGACCGAGTGCTTCACTTGGACCTCCGAGGCCGAGGAAGCCCTCGGGAACCTGAAGGCGCTCCTTACGAACGCGCTCATCTTGGTGCCCCCCCGCCGCCGGAGAAGCCCTCTTGATCTACGTCGCCGCTACCACTCAGGTGGTCAGCGCCGCGATCGTGGTTGAGAGACAAGAAGAAGGGCATGCATTGCCTGTCCAGAGGCCGGTTTACTTCATCAGTGAGGTACTGTCCGAGACCAAGATCCGCTACCCGCAAATTTAGAAGCTGCTGTACGCGGTGGTCCTGACGCGGCGGAAGCTGCGACACTACTTCCAGTCTCATCCGGTGATTGTGGTGTCATCCTTCCCCCTGGGGGAGATCATCCAGTGCCGAGAGGCCTCGGGTAGGATTGCAAAGTGGGCGGTGGAAATCATGGGCGAGACAATCTCGTTCGCCCCTCGGAAGGCCATCAAGTCCCAAGTCTTGGCGGACTTTGTGGCTGAATGGGTCGACACCTAGCTCTCGGTGGCTCCGATCCAACCGGAACTCTGGACCATGTTTTTCGATGGGTCGCTGATGAAAACAGGGTCAGGCGCGGGCCTGCTCTTCATCTCGCCCCTCGGGAAACACCTACGCTACGTGCTGCGCCTCCATTTCCCGGCGTCCAACAATGTGGCTGAGTACGAAGCTCTGGTCAACGAGTTGCGCATCGCCATTGAGCTAGGGGTCCAACGCCTCGACGCTCGCGGTGACTTGCAGCTCGTCATCGACCAAGTTATGAAGAACTCCCACTACCACGGCCCGAAGATGGAAGCCTACTGCGATGAGGTTCGGCGCCTGGAGGACAAGTTCTACGGGCTTGAGCTCAACCACATCGCCCGACGGTACAACGAGACTACGGACGAGCTGGCTAAGATAGCCTCGGGGCGGACAACGGTTCCCCCGGACGTCTTCTCCCGAGACCTACATCAACCCTCAGTCAAGACCGACGACACACCCGAGCCCGAGAAGGCCTCGGCCTAGCCCAAGGCACCCTCGGCACAACCCAAGGCGCCCTCGGCTCGGCCCAAGGCACCCTTGGCCCTCGAGGGTTAGGCACTGCGCGTCGAGGAAGAGCGGAATGGGGTCCAGCCTAATCGAGACTGGCAGAGCCGTACCTGCAATATCTCCACCAAGGAGAGCTGCCCCTCGACCGAGCCAAGGCTCGGCGACTGGCGCGGCGTGCCAAGTCGTTCGTCTTACTGGGTGACGGGAAGGAGCTCTACCACCACAGCCCCTCCAGCATCCTCCAGCGATGCATATCCATCGCCGAAGGCCAGGAGCTCTTACAAGAAATACACTCGGGGGCTTGCGGTCATCACGCAGCGCCCCGAGCCCTTGTTGGAAATGCCTTCCGACAAGGTTTCTACTGGCCGACCGCGGTGGCCGACGCCACTAGAATTGTTCGCACCTGCCAAGGGTGTCAATTCTACGCAAGGCAGACTCACCTGCCCGCTCAGGCTCTGCAGACAATACCCATCACCTGGTCGTTTGCTGTGTGGGGACTGGACCTCGTCGGTCCCTTGCAGAAGGCACCCGGGGGCTACACGCACCTGCTGGTCGCCATCGACAAATTCTCCAAATGGATCGAGGTCCGACCCCTGAACAGCATCAGGTCCGAACAGGCGGTGGCATTCTTCACCAACATCATCCATCACTTTGGGGTCCCGAACTCCATCATCACCGACAACGGCACCCAGTTCACCGGCAGAAAGTTCCTGGACTTCTGTGAGGATCACCACATCCGGGTGGACTGGGCCGCCGTGGCTCACCCCATGACGAATGGGCAAGTAGAGCGTGCCAACGGCATGATTCTGCAAGGACTCAAGCCGAGGATCTACAACGACCTCAACAAGTTTGGTAGGCGATGGATGAAGGAACTCCCCTCGGTGGTCTAGAGTCTGAGGACGACGCCGAGTCGAGCCACGGGCTTCACACCATTCTTTCTAGTCTACGGGGCCGAGGCCATCTTGCCCACAGACTTAGAATACGGTTCCCCGAGGACGAGGGCGTACGACGACCGAAGCAACTAGACCGACCGAGAAGATTCACTGGACCAGCTCGAAGAGGCTCGGGACATGGCCTTACTACACTCTGCGCGGTACCAGCAGTCCCTGCGACGCTACCACGCCCGAGGGGTTCGGTCCCGAGACCTCCAAGTGGGCGACTTGGTGCTTCGGCTGCGACAAGACGCCCGAGGGCGGCACAAGCTCACGCCTCCCTGGGAAGGGCCGTTCGTCATCGCCAAGGTTCTGAAGCCCGGGACATACAAGCTGGCCAACAGCCAAGGCGAGGTCTACAGCAACGCTTGGAACATCCGACAGCTACGTCGCTTCTACCCTTAAGATGTTTTCAAGTTGTTCGTACACCTCGTTCACGTACAAAGTCTAACCATCAAGGAAGGGTCAGCCTTGCCTCGGCAAAGCCCAACCCTCCCTCGGGGGCTAGAAGGGGGGAACCCCCTCTGCGTCAAAATTTTCCTCGAAAAAAGTTTTTCTGCCGGAACGTCTTTCGTGCTTTTTGACTACTTCAAAAGTGGGATCCTGAAAACGACGGAGTACACGTAAGCAGCCAAGGCTGACCGAGCCGAGGGACTCCTACGCCTCCGGGATACGGATACCTCACTCATCACCTTCTGCGATAAGTAACTCACGCTCGGATAAGCGATTCTGCTGACCGAACAAGTCTTAATGCTCGGAGACCTTTCTGCCAAAACGATTTTTCGGGTCTTCTCGACTACATCGTTAGAAGAATCCTACGGACGAGTAAGAGTACACGTAAGCAAGGCCGATCGAGCCGAGGGACTCCTACGCCTCCGGGATACGGATACCTCACTCATCACCTTCCGTGAAAAGTAACTCTCGCTCGGACAAACAATTCTGTTACCGACAAATAAGTCTTGATACTCGAAACAAAGGGAAAAAGAAACGCAGCTTTACAACACAACGACAGTATGTTTGGGCCTCGGCGGCCGCAGAAAACATACGCACACTACAAGATAAACCGATCCTGCAGGTTCGGACCTCGATGGAGGGGGAGCAGCAGCACCCTCGGCGTCAACACCACCTTCGGCAAAGTCCGACCAAGCCTTGAATGGCAACACAGTCGGAGGATCTCCGCTCCGAAGGACGACGTCAGCACCACGCCCGGGCCATCGCCGCTAGGGTCTCCTCCAGGAGTCCGGCTCGAGCAGACGGCTCGGCCGGTCGCCCCGAAGCCTCAGCCAGCTGTCCCCCGAGGACATCAGCCCGGCTCATGGCCTCGGAAACTCGACTCCGGTGTCGGTCCCGCCAGTGGACGGCCCGGTCAGGCTCCGGCCGACGAAGTCTTCTTTTCGAGCCAACTCTGCCTCTGTCCACGCTGATAGCGCTGCCTCCGGCTTTGGCTCATCGAAGAGCGGCCGAGGGTTCCTTTAACTAAGCAAGAGAAGCCTCGGGCGGCAAGGCCGACCGAGCCGAGGGAGTCCTACGCCTCCGGGATACGGATACCTCACTCATCACCTTCGCCCTTGGCAACTCACACTTGGTAAAGCAGTTCAGTTAGCTGACAGGCGAGTCCTAGTGCTTGAAATGAGCGAAAAACACGGCTTCACGCCAAAAATACATACATGTTCAGGCCCCGACAGCCACAATGAACAAACACCGGCACTCAAGGTGCCATTACAAACGGAACTCCGGTTCCGCCCCCGCGGGTACGAACAACCCCCCACATTGGGGGACCCGCGGGGCGACAAGGTTCTAGGTGGCTCACCGCCGCCCGCTCCGGCAGCAGCGACAACGACCTCCGTCCCGGGCGGCGAGACAGCTGCAGCAACGGCTTGCAGGCGGACGCT
The DNA here is from genome assembly GCA_029449295.1 of Zea luxurians. Classification (NCBI taxonomy): domain Eukaryota; kingdom Viridiplantae; phylum Streptophyta; class Magnoliopsida; order Poales; family Poaceae; genus Zea; species Zea luxurians. The sequence goes on along the minus strand of JAOPSE010000082.1, from coordinate 1,590,042 downwards.
GCGGCAGAAAGGCTCTCGCCCACGAAGGACGAGACCAGCCATTCAAGTCAGGGGACGGAGGTCCGGGGGTGCAGGCGGAGTTGGCAATCTCGTCGGCAGAGAAGCCTTCTCCGGCTGCCACCACCTCAACACCGCACCAGCGGGCGCCAGGCGCCCCAAAGCTCACCGGCAGGTCCTCGCTCCCGCCCTCGCCGGATCCACCCCAGAACATAAGCGCCGCCCTCGCGGCGCACGACGTGCTGGGCGACCCTCTGGCGCGGCTGTCGGCGCGAGGAAGACCTGGACGTGGCCGGCCCGTACGTGGCGCGACCATCGCCCGGACGGAGGACGGAATGCTGCACCCTGGCTAGGCAGCAGCAGTCCGCCTTCCCCAGCATGGCTGAAGGAAGCCTCCGCGTGGCTGGAGGATGCCTTTCTCCCCCAAACGCTAGGGGAAGAAAAGGGTTACCGACCCACACGGAGGCAACCCCCCACTCAGCGCACTCCCCTCCCTAGCACTGATGATGAAGATCCTTGAAGCTGAGGGAGGGGCAGAGGCTGCAGCCCGGTTTGCTTCTCCCCACCATCGAACTGGTGGTCACCGTCTTGGGTGACCACCGGCGAGGGGATGCAGCCGGGCTGCCTGATGAAAATTCTTGAAGCCGAACGATGGCTGAAAGGTACCAACTTCCGTGAAGTTGCGTTCCCCAACGACGACAAGGCGGAAGAACCGCGGGCGCCCCCCATCTGGGGGCTTGGAAGGTGGAAAGACACGATGCATGAGGGGAGTGTGAAGACATGGTTGCCTTTCAAGGGGGTCACCCTCCTTTTAAAGGCAACTCTCCCCACTTGCGTCCTCAGCCGTCGCGGGCTGAGTCTTCTCCAACACGCTCCAAGGTCCTCCCCCTACGACACGGGGGCTGGGTCCCACGCGTCATACAAGCTGGCCCAGGGCAGACAAAGCCAAACCGCCGTGCACGGTGCACGCAACTGCCCAGCGGTTACGAGCATTCCTCCACTTTCACCCAGGCCAGCGGGTGAAAGGGCAGATCGCCATGCAGGCGGCATGCAACCGCACCCAGGGGGCGCACCCTTTTGACTTTGACGCATCCAGCATGGAGGCCTAGGCCCACACGTCATGTAACCGGCGCGTCGGTTACTACGTGCAAGAAACTGCACCGCCACTCGCGCCAGTACCGCACCTTCTCGACTGCGGAACCAGTGCCGCGACTCGAGGCGACCCTGCGCATGACCCGACAGTGCCAACTGAGCACATCGGTCACGGGTCAGTCAGCCGCGGGAGAGGGCGCGACGGTCGATACGGCCAGAAATGGGCCGGCAGTAATGGCGGTGGCAGGCGGGCGGAAGCGGCAGTCAAGTCGTCAACAAGCTCACGTCCCCTCCTGGGATAGCGAGAGGACCTTCTCCCACGGCGTGAAGATGACACGTCCGCGTTCCATTCCTCGAACGGTTCGCGCACGCACAACGGCCGCCCCGTGAACCACTCGTCCCGTCGCATTAACTCTGCGGTAGGACAGGCGGCACCTTTGGCCGGCGAAGCAGGCGACGCTTCACCTCCGCCATAATGACCGCGTCAAAAAAGGTGTGCCATGTCATTTGATTTCGTATCCTTTTCCACTTCCTCTTTCTCTCTCTTGCCTCAGGGATCGGGAAAGGGGATACTCCAAAAGGGATCCTTCTCCGCGAAGGAAGCGGGCCCCGAGCCCCCCTACTGATCAGAGGTTTGAAGGCTGGCCCCTCGGAAGGGTTCAACAGCCGCCTCAGAGCACTCGGGCTCCGCGCCCACTACTGGTCAGAGGTTCAAAGGCCGGCCCCTCGGAAGGGTTCAATGGCCGCCTCAGGCCACTCGGGCTCCGCGCCCACTACTGATCAGGGGTTCGTAGGCTGGCCCCCGAAGGGTTCGACAGCCGCCTCAGACGCAGAGCGAGGGATGACCCTGGGTACGTTCGATACATAACCGAGGCTCGGGCTGCGCTCCCGAGGTACCCTAGGACATTTCCGAGACCAACGGGAATGATTTTGTAACGGAATCCCACCAGAGGGAGGCATCGAGCCCTCGGACCCCGTCAAAAGGGGACCGGGTCCGGCAAATCACCCGCAGGTACTTTTGGAGCGTGCCTCCAGGCCACTAGCCGACCCCTAACAAATGGGGCACGGGCGTCCACTCGCATTACCCGTCAGCAACTCACTGGAGACACCGTGTTCGGCGCCCTCCGAGGGCAACATGGCGCTTTCCCCCCTCCTCCTTGCGGAAAGGCGACGCAGGGGCGTATGCAAAAAGCCGAGTCTGTCCCTGACCGTCCTCTCGCTCTGTGCGGAGGCTCGGGGGCTGCTCTCGCAAACCTGGCTCTGGCCAAACCATTGACAGCGTCAACATACTAGCCCGAGAACTTGGGACTCGACTGTGCACCCGGGCTACGGCCAGTTCGCATAAGGGAACGACCAGACCGGCCGAAGCATTACGAAACGTACTAAGACCTCGAAGGAGTCAAACTACTCCTCCGAGGCCTCGGGGGCTACACCCGGCGAGTGCGCTCGCGCGCACCCACTGGAACGAAACGCAACCGAGGAAGGCCGGTCCCCTTGCAAAAAAGTGCGACAAAAGCCTCCAAGCGAGTATCAACACTCCCTTCGAGGCTCGGGGGCTACTGTCGGGGACCATAATTAGGGGTACCCCCAAGGCTCCTAATCTCAGCTGGTAACCCCCATCAGCACAAAGCTGCAAAGGCCTGATGGGTGCGATTAAGTCAAGGTTCGGTCCACTCAAGGGACACGATCTCGCCTCGCTCGAGCCCAGCCTCGGGCAAAGGCAGCCGACCCCGAAGGATTCACGTCTCGCCCGAGGACCCCCTCAAGCGACGGACACACCTTCGGCTCGCCCGAGGCCCAGTCTTCGCCGAGAAGCAACCTTGGCCAGATCGCCACACCGACCGACCGTATCGCAGGAGCATTTAATGCAAGGATGGCCTGACACCTTATCCTGACACGTGCCCTTCAGTCGACAGAGCTGAAGTGACCGCAGTCACTTCGCCGCTCCACTGACCGGCCTGACAAGAAGATAGCGCCGCCTGCGTCGCTCCGACTGCTGTGCCACTCGACAGAGTGAGGCTGACAGCAGCCAAGTCCGGCCTCGGGTTCCATAGGAAACTCCGCCTCGCCCGACCCCAGGGCTCGGACTCGGCCTCGGCTCCGGAAGACGACGAACTCCGCCTCGCCCAACCCCAAGGCTCGGACTCGGGCTCGGCCCCAAAAGACGACGAACTCCGCCTCGCCCGACCCAGGGCTCAGAGTCGGCCTCAGCTCCAGAAGACGACGAACTCCGCCTCGCCCGACCCCAGGGCTCGGACTCGGCCTCGGCTCCAGAAGACGACGAACTCCGCCTCGCCCGACCCCAGGGCTCGGACTCGGCCTTGGCCTCGGACGACAGTCTCCGCCTCGCCCGACCCGGGGCTCGGACTCGACCTCGACCTCGGAAGACAGACTCGACCTCGACCTCGAAGGAGCATCCACCTCGCTCGACATAGGGTTCGGACCGACCACGTCACAAGAGGGGCCATCATTACCCTACCCCTAGCTAGCTCAGGCTACAGGGAACAAGACCGGCGTCCCATCAGGCTCGCCCCGGTAAACAAATAACAATGATGGCGCCCTGCGTGCTCCGTGACGACGACAGCTCTCAGCCCCTTATGGAAGCAAGGAGACGTCAGCTAGGACTCGACAGCCCCGACAGCTGTCCTTCCTCAAGGCTCCAGCGCTCCTTCGATGGCCACGACATCACATGAACAGGGTGTCAAGACCTCTCCGGCTGCCACAACGGCATGTACTTAGGGCGCTAGCTCCTCTCTGCTAGACACGTTAGCACATTGCTACACCCCCCACTGTACACTTGGGCCCTCTCCTAACGCCTATAAAAGGAAGGACCAGGGCTCTCTTACGAGGAGGTTGGCCGCGCGGGAGAACGGGATGACGCGCAGAGTCCCTCGCTCTCCCCCGCGCGGACTCTTGTAACCCCCTACTGCAAGCGCACCCGACCTGGGCGCAGGACAACACGAAGGTTGCAGGTTTCCCCCTTTTGCCTGTCCCCCCCTTCGTGCTCTGTCTCGCGCCGACCCATCTGGGCTGGGACACGCGGCGATAATTTACTCGTCGGTCCAGGGACCCCCCGGGGTCGAAACGCCGACAGCACCAAAGCTTAGTCTCTTAATCAAACTTGTACCCCTATAGTACCTCTACAAACTTGTTGTAGTGACATAGGGCAAAATCTTTATGGATTAAGAAATACAAGGCCCCAAACATGGCCTAAGCACACTGATTTTTCAGAGTTAAGCCACATGGATGCTCTTGAGGCTTTTGCAATTAAGTCCAAATTGTTCCATACAACTTGGAAATCTCCAAATGTAAAATTTGTTTGGTTTTTTATACCCTACCATTTGATATATGCACTTTGGTCCAAAAATGTATAGAAGTTGAAATCACCTCATAGGGCACAAATTAGGGTTTTCTAGGGTTCTCTTTAGGGTTTTGAGTACTCTAGGGTTTGTGTGCCACTTAAATTCATCAAACTTAGTCTCTTGTGAACATTTCCCATAACCTTTGAGGTAATACTCAATTTGGCCTCACATACACCCATATACCATAATCCCATGGTTAAGTGCCCCACTCTAGGGTTAAGTACACTTCAAGTCACCACATCCCACTTGTTTTGAAGTTTTAACCTAGTGGATGCATTCTAGGTGCAAAAAACATAATGACATGTCAATGCATATGATGCCATGCTCAAATTTTAGTTCTGGTAACACCAGGGGTGTTACATTAAAGACCTTCGTCCTCCAAAGCATTATACCCTCTTGGGTATAATGAATCTTAGGCGAAGGTCATAAATAACAAGTTTACATTACTCACAAATATAAACATATAATCACGAGTTGTAATTTTGTGCCATGTATTCATTTCATGATGAATATAAATATAAAAATATACTCATGATCTTCAGCTTGTTCGAAGGTAATGACGCGAGGGCAATTACAATCCAGCCTGAACAATACGAGGGTACTGTTCATCTACTTATAGGCAATCGTAAGGCTTTGTGCGTTATTACATTCATGCCCTCAACAATTACATATAGAGTTTACAAAATGTCAAAAGGACAACATCGTCATTTGAATTTACTAACTTGAACAACACTTTCTTCTTATGTCGTCTCCCCGTTTCACCATGGTGAAGCCTGTTAGACGAAGCTTGCTTCGTTGTGCTCCTCTTGTGTTATGTCGAAGCTTTTCTAGTGATGAAGCACCTGTAATATTTGGTAGTATGTTGAAAGCAAATGGTTAGCCATGTTTTTGAGAACCTTCGGAAGAGGAAGGCCCCCAATAGTAGCCCCTCGCAGTATTAGTTTGTTTCTTTGTAACAAATTCAGCCTGTGAAAAGAACGAAGGCCTTTAGCCGAAGGTCCAAAAAAGTACCTTCCCTTTGCTAGAATAGCGAGCCATTCTATATCATGGGGCCCATCGTTTCAGTGGTGCTTTGCGTATATATATGAGAGTTTGTGTTGAAAATATTTTCGTGCTATCAAGCTTTGTGTTGGGTTTGTCATTTTAGCTTTGTAATTCTGTGACCGCAATTGCTTTTGAGCTTTGACTTTTTGTTGCAATCATCGCTGAAATGACCGAAGAGAAGAAAAGCGTGGATCCCGCACTCGCTGGTTTCTACGAAGCCATAGAGAGGACCAATGTTGAGAAAATTACTGATGAGATGTTAGCTGGGCTGTCTGGAGACTCAAGTGATAGCAAAAGTTTTGATATTGAGAGTGACAATGATGATGCCGAAGATCGGCCATGGAGGCCAAGTCATGTTGTGTTTGGAAAATCCACCGTTAAGAAGAGACAGATTGAGGCAATGAAGGGCAAATATTTTCATAATATATCTATTGTGAGGGCTAGAGGAGAGAACACTGTTCCTCTTCCTAAAGCTAATGAAGTGGTTGTTTTCAAGAGCTTTATGAAGGTTGGCCTTTGGTTTCCTCTGCATAAAATGTTGGTTGAAGTGTTAAATTGATTTTAAATATACCTCCATCAACTTACTCCCGAAGCTTTAATTAAAGTCAGAATTTTTATTTGGGCGATGAGAAGCCAGGGGTTGGAGCAGGACGCTGATTGTTTTTGCATCATTCATGATTTGTCTTATCAAACGAAGGCCACTAGGAAGGAACAGTATTATAACATCTTCGGATGTTATAGCTTTGTGTACCGGTCTGACGTGAGCTGTCCTATGCCAACGTTTCGGAAAAAGTGGCCGGGCTCATGGATGAAGCAATGGTTTTATGTTAAAAATGATTTGAATGAGAGGGAGGATGTGAAGGGCATAATACAGTGCCCCATACGATCACGCTTCGACATTAGAAGACCTTCGATCGTGGGTGGTAACAAAGCTCAAGCATGTCTGCTGGCCTTCACCACAGCGTGCAACTACATTGGCACCAGAGATTTGGTCTAGGAGCACATCGCTTTCAAGGTATGGCCCCTTGTTAACGTTTGGGAGATGGCGAAGGAAACCACTGCTAGTTCCAGTGAAGGTGGCCTAGTTTATCTGAAATACACATATCGTTATAGAAGTCAGTTCGGCGAGCCGGATGATGAGTGGCTCGAAGCCGTTGAGGCGACCAGTGATGAATTGCTAGGGGCTTATTCGAAGGCAGAGAACGAATCCATGAATACTACCTTCGGTGCGCGTGGGAAGAGAAGGTTGAACAGAGTTTTTGATATGATTGGATTTGCCTATCCTGACTGTTGTTTTCCCACACAAAAACAAGGAACGAAGAGGAAAATCACAACTACAACTTCTTCCTCCACGCCGAAACTGAAAAGAACTAAAGTTTTAACTCATCGGCCGAAGTTGCATTCCTTAGAGAGGGCTACTACACTGCTTTCTATAGAAAAGATGGAAGTTGTTGAATCTGCTGAAGCTACCTCTTTGGCTTTGGAGATAATTCCCGCTGAGGCTGTCGAAGCTACCATCGCTCCGCTAGAGAAATCAGAACCAGAAAATTCTTGGACCGAGCATCAACCGAAGCTGCAGAGTCCTACAACATTGATGGGGTTGTCAAAGATAGAAATCGCTCCAGCGGCAACTCCTAGGAAAGGGAGAAGAATGGCCAACATTCTGGACGTTGTCCTAAAACCTGCGAAGGTGTCTACTCCTGCTTCCACTAAGGTTTTCGAGGACAAAATTGAAGAATTTGTAGAAGTTGTTGCTGCAAGCGCTTCTCCTGCCTGTGCTGAGGCTAGATCTTCGAAAACTAAACCAGTGGAGCAAGCAAAGGAAAGTGTACCAGAGAAGCTAACACTGCTGATACCCGTTGCGTCTTCTCATGGCGACTTTGGATACATTGTTTGGCATGCTTTAGGGAAACAATTATTGGAAAAACAAATTGCCAAAGTGCAATATTATGCAAAGGACCTGAAATATCTCCGAGGGTCCTTGGTATATGGAGGAAATGACGAAGATGATTGTTGGGGCGAAGGCGCAACACCCCCTCGCTCGATCAACTACACGTTGAAAAGTAGAACATGTCCAAAATAATTCAAGCGAAGACTAAAGAGCGTGAAGACTTAAGAGTTTGCTCCGCTACAGAGGGAGTGTGCAGAGCTGGTGAAGGCTTGGAACGCAAAGACCATGTGTTGCAACCTACTCCTTATTGTAATAGGGGGCCTAGGTATAGCCAGCCCATGTTACAGGGTCCCACTTATAAGCCGCTATGAGGGTAGGGTTGTTAGTGCGTCTATCCGTGCTTGTAATTAATTATGCTGTAAGGCTGGCTCCAACAGGAGCTAGGCAAATACGGCAGCCATTTGACCATTTAGCTGCCTTCTTTGTTTTGGCTGCCAAGCTATGTCATCGAGGTATCCAACAGAGAAGGTATTTTCCCTTATACAGTTGAATGGTTGATTATGGGGACATACTGTCAGAGACAGAGCAGCGTGATAGCTGCCCACCATAGTACCAACGAAATTGGCTGGTTCTCTCTCCTACCATCATTTTGGCTGGCTCAAATGGCTGCTCTATTGGAGGCCAGTTTCTCATGCTACAGTACCGTGTTGGCAGGCAAAATGACTTTGGCTGTCCATTTGGCTGGTCTGTTGGAGTAAGTCTAATGACCCACCATAACCCCCCCTAGGAAGAATATTCTAGGGATAACGTAGGTAACCGAGGGCACAATCATCTTTGACAGGGTAGAGCTGACCCTCGGTTACCTATAAATACCCCCCGTACAACACCATTGCGGGGGACGGAAGAAAACATTATTGCCCTAATACTCTGTGTTACCCAGCATCAATTATTTTCCTGTTCTCCTATGGTTTGAGCTAGGCTAACCACGAGTTAGCGAGTTCCAACATTTGGCCCCCATCATTCGTGCTACAAAAAACCATTCCCGCGATGGCCCCCAAGAGAGCGAATTCGAAGGCCGCCACTTCCATCGATGATGCAGTGAAGGCGGCCCTTCTAGTTGAAAAGAAAGGCAAGGCTCCCATTGCGGACGACATCCCTCAGGAGACCTTCGATGATGAGGCAGTCAACAACAAAAGGCAACGCCAAGGCAACCTGCCTATGCCGGAGGGCACCGTGCACACCTGCAGCTCTCAGGGGGTACCCCAAGCACCCCCGCCAGGCTTCATCCACCCAGAGGCTGAAGACTTGTCAAAGACGGTGAGATCCTAGGCATTTCAGCCCTTTCTTGGATGAATGCCCGAAGGACTCAAGAACGCCGGATCAACCTTCTCTCGCCTTACCAAAAATATCCTTGAAGACCAGATGCGCCGCAACGTTTTCACGTATGTTGATGACATAGTCGTCGCGAGCAAAAACAAAGATGACCACCTTTTAGACCTCACAGAAACATTCGCCAACATGCGGGAAGCCCGACTCCGGCTGAATCCAGAAAAATGCATTTTTGGTGTCCGCCAAGGCAAGATACTCAGCTATCTCGTATCACACAGAGGAATCGAAGCCAACCCTATCACAATTCAGGCTATCATGGACATGGCACCGCCATAATCAACAAAAGACATACAACAACTGACAGGCAGATTGGCTGCACTGAACAGATTCATCTCGCGATTCGCTGAGCGAAGCCTTCCCTTCCTCAAAACATTACGCGGTGCAAAGGACTTCACTTGGACCCAGAACAAGCTGCAGCCTTCGAGTCTCTGAAGCAAAATTTGTCTGATCTGGCAACATTAACCAGCCTAGACCCAGTTCTACTCCTACTACTCTACATCGTAGCTTCACCCAGCGCAGTCAGCGCAGCCTTTGTCCAAGAAAGGACTAGAGAGGGCAAGACCCGCCAATGCCCAGTGTATTTTGTCTCCGAAGTACTTACAAGCTCCAAGTGCAACATGACAGACTTAGAAAAGATAGCATACACCATCATTATGGCTTCGCTTAAGCTAAGACATTATTTCGAGGCACACAAAGTACGAGTCACTTTAGATCAGGGTCTTGGAGAATTGTTCAGAAATCCAGAGGCATCCGCTAGAATAGCCAAATGGGCCACTAAACTCTCTAGTTACAACATCACCTTCGAGCCAAGGGCAACAATCAAATCTTAGGTTTTGGCCGATTTCATAGTAGACTAGACAGGGCCTTTGGAGCCACAACAACTCTGTGCAGAAACTCTTTAGACCATCCATTGCGATGAGGCATGGTGTCACGCAGGCGCCGGTGCTGCAGCAATCATTACATCACCCACAGAACTCAAACACAGATACGACGCGCGTCTCGCATTGGACTCAGATAAATGCACAAATAACATCACTGAATATGAAGCAATCATCTTAGGCCTTCACAAGCTATGAGCCCTCAGAGTTACCACATGCATCGTCAAAACTGATTTCAAGGTCTTCGCCGGCCAAATCGAAAAAGACTACTCAGCCAAAGAGCCAGTACTCATGCAATATCTCACTATTGTCCAAAGCCTAGAAAAGCAATTCAAAGGATTCACCTTACAACACATTGAGCGGAACAAGAATGAAGAAGCTGACATGTTAGCGAAAGCAGCAGTGAAGGGCAAACCCTTGCCATCCGACGTATTTTTTGCACGTAGTCAGCACACCAGCCATAAGAAACCTCAAGGGTCTGCAAATAACACAAGACGACGACGGGCACCGGATAGTAAATCTAATAATGGCCGAAGACTGGTAGGCCCCCATCACTCTTTATCTCCAAGGCCATTACCATCCCTCCCACTAAAGCGAAGCCAGAAGGTTAAAACACAGAAGCAGAGACTTCGCTATAGTCAACGGACAGCTCTACAAGAAGGGGATAAGTCAACCCATGTTAAAATGCATAACTGAAGCCGAAGGCATAGAGCTTCTCCGCGAAGTCCACAGGGGTATATGCAGATCATATTCGGGACCAAGAGCCCTTGCTGCCAGTCATATGCCAAGGTTTCTATTGGCCAGCAATTATGTGCGCAGCCAACCGGGTGACCCATTCGTGCGAAGCATGCCAAAAATTATCACCTCGAACGGGCACCCCTTCACAGCTCACAAAGCTCATTGCACATACCTGGCCACTATAGCGTTGGGGACTTGACATCGTTGGACCACTGCCCACAGCGCAAGGAAACTTAAGATTCACCTTTGTTGTTGTTGAATATTTCATCAAGTGGATCGAAGCCAGAGCTGTGTCGACAATAACATCAAAGTCAACACAAAAATTCTTCTGGTAGAATATTGTTTGTCGGTTTAGAGTCCCATCAGAGCTAATAGTCAACAATGGAAAGCAATTCGACAATCAAGATTTCAAGGAATTCTGCAACTCTATCGGCACGAATGCAGTGTTCGTATCAGTCTACCACCCAAAATCCAATGGAGTAGTGGAGCGTGCCAATGACAAGTTTTTCAGCGCCATAAAGAAGAGACTACTTGACGACAAGAAAGGCAAATGGGTAGACCAACTTCCTGAAGTCATATGGGCACTGAACACAACAGAATTTAGAGCTACTAGGTTCACTCCTTTTCGCTTGATGTACGGATCCGAAGCAACAACACCGCAAGAACTAAAGCATGGATCTCCATGAGCAAACACCATGGCTGCTCCAGACGTTGACGAGTCAACCTTCAAGGACCTTATCGATGGAGACCGTATTCTTGCCCTCGAAGCATTGAACAAATACCAAGCGCAAACGAAGGCATGGGGTGACAACACTGTCATACCTAAAGAGTTTGAAGAAGGGGACCAAGTCCTCATCAAAACCACCAGAATAGAGTCTCGAGGCAAACTCGAGCCTAAATGGGAAGGGCCATTCATCGTCAAGGCGAAAACGTCCCCAAACGCCTATAGACTCAAAACACAATTCGGTGAAGACCTAGAGCACTCGTGGAATGTAGACAACGTAAGAATTTTTGTCTAAGACACCAATTTCCATGGCCTTCGCGCCTTTGTAACTTTCGCAAACATTATTTCAGTCAGGCCCGCACTCTTTTCCTCGTAGGGGGGTGAGGTTTTTAACGAGGCGGATCCATGTAATAAATCGCCACAAAAATCCCCCCAAAAAAATAAATGCGGCACCATGACAATGGGATGTCAAAAAAGACCGCAGAGTCGGTCTTCGGCATTCGACGCTAAAATAGTCACCACAACGGCCAGCCTCAATAACCGTTGTGTGCGACAAGCATAGTCTGAGCAAAAATCGCCTAAGGGTGCAGCCGGATCAGCACAAGTGCATGACAACACCCAAGGGTGCGAAGTCATCCTAGAGACGCATATTTTTATCCGAGCAAAAGTCGCCTAGGGGTGTAGCTGGATCGGCACAACAAGTGCGTGACAACACCCAAGGGTGTGAAGTCTTCCCCGACACGCATATTTCTATCAATGCAAAAGTCGCCTAAGGGTGCAGCTAGATTCACACAAGAGGCGTATCACAAAAAGGCGAATTTGTCACCTGGACAAAAAAATCATACCCTACCAAGAGTCGGATCAATATAAACATAGTAATGAACCCAAGCGCGTGAAGACATACCATGTGCAACTTAGCACATACACCGCAGTGAAAGACACAGCATATTACAATTACAAGATGCACACTGCGCATAATTAAAATCGCCCACATACATGTCCCCACAGTCGTCCTTTGGCAAAGGCGGGCGAGGGCAGCATTTTCGCTTATTATCACCAAAGAACGGTGATGGCAACACTCATCATTACATCGGCTCTTGTTTCGGAATAAGACCAGCTTCTCGGAAATTAAACAACATCAACCTCAATTCTTCACTATCAAAAAGGTCCCGCAGATCCCCCTCCCTGAAGCACGACCCGGTCGTCGGTGCTAGGTAGTCACAACGGGTCCCTTGATCCAACCATGGTCCAATCTAAAAGACGTGACTTCTCCATGCCCATTCGACGATGTCTTCTAATACCATGCGAAGACTCCCCTACCACTCCGACACTTTGTTTTGATACCCCAATCTTTTTTCACCCCTGCGGTTCACCAGGGGCTACCCTGGCTGAATGCACCAGCGCTTCAAGGGGAGTGACCCTCAATGGAGACTCTGCTGCAGCTACATCTAGCGCTGCAAAATAATCTAAATCATCTTCTAAGGATTCGTCATCAATCCAAGCAAACAAGCTCCCCACTTTTCACCTTCCGAAGTCCACGACCCAACATCAGTTTCGTCAGACGAGTCAGTACTAAGAAACATCACATTTCCATCCATCAAAATATCGTCATTCGCATTATCATCACGGTTTGCTTGCGCAAGCCTAGACGCGCGGAACCTGCTCAGCAACTGATCTTCAGTATCATACACAAAGTGAACATTGTCATGCTATTTCCTATTACATTCTTGCAACCTGCTCAGAAGCATCCACCGCTGCAGGACCCTCAGCACCGCCTCCTTGGAGCAAGGATTGCTCTTCCGCTCCCGCCTCCACCGCAGCATCCTTCTGGGCCGCCAAGCTCTCGAGGCTGGCGAGGTCCTCCACTTCTTCTTCCCTCATTGCCTGTGAAGATAGCACAACAACGTTTTAGACAATGAACACACACACAACATGTAACACCCGGATTTTAGGGATCCAAAACCCAGGGTTAACATAAACACCAGGTATGCTGGGACCAAGTCTCAAACATATGATGTAAAGTGGCACAGGATCGAATGTCACATCTTTATATATAACAGGAGTTCTATACAAAGTAAATAATTACATTATAAGGAGACAACGGTCCAGCAACCCAAAGTTGACTGGGAGACGACGACCTAGACCTCTCACGAACTCATCGCAGCATCCTCCAAGAGCATCATCCTGCAGTACCTGTTCTTGACCTGTGGTGTATGTGAGACAGCAAGAGTGAGCTCACATACGTTCATCGCTCAACAAGTTGTGGGGAATAATGTGCATGAACTCGCCAAAGATGGGAGCTCATGTGAAGTGTAAGGCTTACCAAAGAAGATGGTTAGAGCTGAGCATTGCTTTTAAAGTTGGTCAAAATTTTATTAGCAGTTACTAAGTATAAGTAAATACCAAACCCAATTAAGTAATAGATCAAAAGTAACAACAACATCACCCGCGATGCAATGCATATGACAAATTGAATTTAGTTCCATAAATTAATCATGTGAGGGTCCGAGCTGCTCATGACCGTGAGCACGGCTAGTATACCAGTTTTACACTCTGCAGAGGTTGCGCATCTTTACCCACAAGTCGTGTTACCCATCTGCCAAGGGGTCATGAATCCCATTCACCTCTACCAAGGAAGCGAGGCAGGGTAACACTACGAGGCCTTTACAAAGTTCCACTAGCTTCCGAAAACCCGCTACAGTTTATAGGAAGATCCAGTACAGGAATCCCTTGCAGGACCGCCATCGCAGCAAAATCCTCCCGAGGGCACTTCCCGCACTGACCTCTCCCCTACTGCCCTTGCCCCTTTCGGGTAAGGTAGTCTTCCACTAGCTTTCCTAATTAATCAGCCAAGGGCATCCCATACTACCCTTGTGGTAGCACTGTTTTCCCGGGTGGTCGCTCCATGTTCCAATTAACATTAATGATATCATCATGAACATAAACAGGATAACAACAAGAATTGGAACATGGAGGTAATAAATGATTATCCCAAAACCATATAAAGCAATAGCAAACTACCCAAGTGATTCAGGGGTGAACAAGGTAATGAGATAAGCAATCTAGGGTGACCTATTGGGTCCCATCAAAATTAACCTATGCAGATCATTATGATTAATCAGAACATGGCTGGGTAAAAAGAAGTGATCAAGGGCACAACTTGCCTGGGCCTTGAGAATCCAGGTACCAGGATGATTCTTCAGATCTTCGTGACCTCACTGCTAGTCGTAGCAATTCAAACGAACATAGTATAGGCAGAATTAACATTACACCAAACATGTATACCAAAATACATATTAATAATCTACATATTAAAATAAGATCACAGGAAAAAGAATTATTAATTTTGGAGTTGTAGAATTCAAGTTATGATTTTCCTAAGGTTTAATGTGATTAAAATATGATTAAATGATAAATAAATTTTCTGACAGAATTCATGTCAAAACAGTGATTCTAAATGGTAGAGAATATTATTACAAAATTTTAGGAATTGGAATGACTCAATTTGGAGCTAAAATGAATTAGTTATGAATTATCTAAGTTCTAGCAATTATTTTTATATTAAAAATTCATTTTCTATTTATTTTCTCTGGTTTTATAAAATCCTGGACCGGGCGTCAATTTCCAGAAAACACAGGGGTCTCGGTGTAATATTTCTAAGGCACAGGGAATAGTGACTAAAGGACGGCGGGTTGATTTCACAAAACCCCGAGGACTCTTTAGAAAAATACCCAGCCGAAGGGGTATCGGATGGGCTGAGCCGTCCGATCAGAAACGGAGGGCTCAGATTAGATCTAACCCTGACTGAACCGGTACGCAATTGTAGCCCTCGGATCTAAATCCGACGGCCCATAAAAGATCCTGGACTATGTGATCTCCCAGCCATCCGATCAAGGATCAACGGTAACTATCGACTTGGCCGAACCGGTACGCAGGATTTAATCCGCGCCGCCCCTTCCTTGATCTACGGCCCACAGTGATTCCTACCCCAGATCTAATCGTGGCCGCCCATCCCTAGACTGACGGCACAGGGGCCTTCTTCCCCCCACCCAGTCGACCGAACACGGCGCACAGGAACTCCGCGGTGGAGCTCACCGGCGTTCACGTGGTCGGCAACGCAGAGCCCTGAAACCTAATCGGACGAAGCTACGCGATGCTCAGCGAGAAGCGAAACCGGTCAGGGGTCACTTACCAGGAATGGCGGGGCCGCTGAAGCTGTCCACGGTGCGGCGCGGGTGAGCGGCTTGGCTGAACGACGGCGAGGAATTGGTGCGGCCACAGTGATCGATCCACCCTACCACGGCCACGGACGTCATCCACTTATCGAGGCGAAGCAAGGGGAGGGAGTAGTACCGGCAGGCACGGCGCGAAGTCCCCCGGCCACGACTGACGGTGTTCCTCGGCGGAGGAGAGCTTCGGCGAGGCACGTGCGGATGGGGAGAGGGGAAATCTTCGACTGGATGCTTTTCGGCCAGGGGCCCGCTACTTATGCGTCAAGGGGGAGAGTCCGAGCGGGGCAGGGCCGAGCTCCGCGGTTCACGGCGGTAGGTGCGGGGAACGGAGTCCGCGCGCGCGAGTTCGCGTGGTCTGTTACCGGGGAGAAGAACGGGCTGACAGAGGGGGCCCACACGTAAGCGACTCCAAGCGAAAGCAGGCGCGTGAGGGAGAGGCTGGCCAATGGGCCCACCGTGTCGGCACCGAGCGGGCGCGAGCGCGTGATGAATGAGTCACAGATGAGCGGGCCCCACCTGTCAGTTGCCGGGCGCGCGCGGAGGGAGTAGAAGTGGGCCGCGCGGTGGTATCTCCAAATGGGCCGATTTCCAGTAGCTGGCCCAGTTAGGGGTTTTTATTCTTTTTCTTTTTCTTTTCTATTTTCTTTTCTCCATTTTCAAATCCAATTTGAATTTCAAGTTTGAGTTCAAACTTTGTGAATAACTTGTCCTCAGTTTGATAGGTATAATTTTTTTAATATAAGTGTGAAGGATATTTATTTTATTTTATGTAATGTTTTTCTTAGTTCTTCCCTTCTCTTTTATTTTCTATTTTCTATTCCAAATCCAAATTTATACTTCTATTTTAGTTTTCAGATTTTTCCAATGTATCATTTGAAATCCAAGGGTGAATATAAACCATACTATTTTATTATTACTAGTTTAAGTTTTATTCTCCTTGTTTATTTATTTCATGAGATGTATAAATGGTTTCCTTTAAAAGAAAAAAAAATTCTTTTTCTCCTCTTTTTCTTATTTCCCAATTTCCAAAACATTATGATACTTTGTTCAAATTTCTTCTACCAATTCCAAATTCAGAATTTGGGTGTTACAAATCCTACCCCCCTTAAAAATAATCTCGTCCTCGAGATTTGTAAGAAAAAAGGATGCATACTCATACAAACAAAGAGATCTCAGCATGAGGTATAATTTTTTTTTAACAAAACATTGGGTCAATAGACCTTTATTATTTTTTTTCTAGAATAATATCATATCATCTACTAACTAAAGTAACATTTAAATTTTATAAATCATCATAATCTATATCTATGTAGCTTGGTGAAGCTGGTGGTGGTGGTGGAGGTTGTTGTTGTTGTCTCTCCAGCCGTGCTTGTCTTATTTCTTGGCGGGCTTGACGTATTTCCTCGCGTTGTTGTCTTATCTGATTCTGCATCTCGGTCACCATGTCTGTTAACTGTTGTATTACCAGTCTTTGGGTAGCAACCACTTGATTGAGGTCAACAGGTGAAGGATTTGGAGGATTCATTTTCTGTTTGTTGTTACGTGATAATCTTTCCTTTCCTGGTATTGACCATGAAAGTTAGAAGCATGTGGTAATAGTTTTGCAAAGGAAATTACTAAGCGGAATGGATAAGCTAGTAGTTGGTTATAATCTATAGATTCTTTGGTAGGGCTTAATTTATGTCCAGATTGGGGTAACCAATCATATAAGGTGAATATCCAAGGGTAAGATAGAATCTGTCAAGATGAGAGATATATATGAGTGAGATAGACTACAAGATGTAGGTTAAAAGTTTGTTTGTTGTTGGGTGGGAATAGAAAGGTCATACTATTCATTATGGCACTATGGGTTGGGTTAGCTCATGGTTGAATTGATCCAATGTGCTAAGTTAAGTTAATACATGGCTAGTGGGGTCTATTCTCTTCTACCAGTATCACTAGTCTATTTAAGTGGACCATATTAGGTTAGTTTAGTAGATGGCTATAAGTTGAATGAGATTAGTCAGAATCTGGTTCGGTTATTTTGCTTTTGATTGGTTTGGATAGGTTATGTAACCCATTATGTAGGTCAAGTTGTTGTGTAGGGCTTAGTTGCTCTAAGTCACCAATTTGGACTCAAGTGAATGTGGAGTATGACCTTATCCATTGTACCAGCATTAAGTAACTTATGATAGATTAGATCATTTTATGTTAGATAGGATCTAGATTGGTATCACCAGATTAGTCTAGACAATATCTAATTACTTTGAATTAGATCGTGGTTGTTACACTAGTGCGGAATAAATATGCTTATTGGGGCAAGGTGAATCCATAAGGATAAGATATAATCTGTTGAGATCAGTTAGATCTATTAGGATGAGATAGAATCTTTTCAAGATAAGATGAGTATCTTTTAAGACGAGATGGATCTATTAAGGTAAGGAAGAATCTTTTAAGATAAGATGGGTATTGTTAGGCTAGATACTTTATTGAAGGATAATTTAGTTTGTCTGGTTATTTTATAAATATATTTTTATACCTATGTGTCTATGCAGATGCAATTGTGGACATTACTCCACAACTCATCACACTCAAACAAAGATCCAAATCAGACAAGTATCATAAGGACAAACATTCAAATGCATAGATAACCATAAAAATAGTTTTGTTTTTGTTCCTAAGAGTAGGTCTCCTATTCCTAAAGGTCACTTTAGGCACAGGATTTCAAAGTGTGAATTCCACATTTTGTCTTTAGAAATAAAAGGTAAGAATAATCAGAGTAAAGCGGAATTAGATGAGAAAAGATTAAGATGAGTTTAGAAAAGAATCAGAGTAGCAGAGGTAAGTAAATAATGGTTGTCCAGTTCTATCTAGGTTTCGTCCTACAGTCAACATTGCTCTGATACCACTTCTGTAACACCCGGATTTTAGGGATCCAAAACCCAGGGTTAACATAAACACCAGGTATGCTGGGACCAAGTCTCAAACATATGATGTAAAGTGGCACAGGATCGAATGTCACATCTTTATATATAACAGGAGTTCTATACAAAGTAAATAATTACATTATAAGGAGACAACGGTCCAGCAACCCAAAGTTGACTGGGAGACGACGACCTAGACCTCTCACGAACTCATCGCAGCATCCTCCAAGAGCATCATCCTGCAGTACCTGTTCTTGACCTGTGGTGTATGTGAGACAGCAAGAGTGAGCTCACATACGTTCATCGCTCAACAAGTTGTGGGGAATAATGTGCATGAACTCGCCAAAGATGGGAGCTCATGTGAAGTGTAAGGCTTACCAAAGAAGATGGTTAGAGCTGAGCATTGCTTTTAAAGTTGGTCAAAATTTTATTAGCAGTTACTAAGTATAAGTAAATACCAAACCCAATTAAGTAATAGATCAAAAGTAACAACAACATCACCCGCGATGCAATGCATATGACAAATTGAATTTAGTTCCATAAATTAATCATGTGAGGGTCCGAGCTGCTCATGACCGTGAGCACGGCTAGTATACCAGTTTTACACTCTGCAGAGGTTGCGCATCTTTACCCACAAGTCGTGTTACCCATCTGCCAAGGGGTCATGAATCCCATTCACCTCTACCAAGGAAGCGAGGCAGGGTAACACTACGAGGCCTTTACAAAGTTCCACTAGCTTCCGAAAACCCGCTACAGTTTATAGGAAGATCCAGTACAGGAATCCCTTGCAGGACCGCCATCGCAGCAAAATCCTCCCGAGGGCACTTCCCGCACTGACCTCTCCCCTACTGCCCTTGCCCCTTTCGGGTAAGGTAGTCTTCCACTAGCTTTCCTAATTAATCAGCCAAGGGCATCCCATACTACCCTTGTGGTAGCACTGTTTTCCCGGGTGGTCGCTCCATGTTCCAATTAACATTAATGATATCATCATGAACATAAACAGGATAACAACAAGAATTGGAACATGGAGGTAATAAATGATTATCCCAAAACCATATAAAGCAATAGCAAACTACCCAAGTGATTCAGGGGTGAACAAGGTAATGAGATAAGCAATCTAGGGTGACCTATTGGGTCCCATCAAAATTAACCTATGCAGATCATTATGATTAATCAGAACATGGCTGGGTAAAAAGAAGTGATCAAGGGCACAACTTGCCTGGGCCTTGAGAATCCAGGTACCAGGATGATTCTTCAGATCTTCGTGACCTCACTGCTAGTCGTAGCAATTCAAACGAACATAGTATAGGCAGAATTAACATTACACCAAACATGTATACCAAAATACATATTAATAATCTACATATTAAAATAAGATCACAGGAAAAAGAATTATTAATTTTGGAGTTGTAGAATTCAAGTTATGATTTTCCTAAGGTTTAATGTGATTAAAATATGATTAAATGATAAATAAATTTTCTGACAGAATTCATGTCAAAACAGTGATTCTAAATGGTAGAGAATATTATTACAAAATTTTAGGAATTGGAATGACTCAATTTGGAGCTAAAATGAATTAGTTATGAATTATCTAAGTTCTAGCAATTATTTTTATATTAAAAATTCATTTTCTATTTATTTTCTCTGGTTTTATAAAATCCTGGACCGGGCGTCAATTTCCAGAAAACACAGGGGTCTCGGTGTAATATTTCTAAGGCACAGGGAATAGTGACTAAAGGACGGCGGGTTGATTTCACAAAACCCCGAGGACTCTTTAGAAAAATACCCAGCCGAAGGGGTATCGGATGGGCTGAGCCGTCCGATCAGAAACGGAGGGCTCAGATTAGATCTAACCCTGACTGAACCGGTACGCAATTGTAGCCCTCGGATCTAAATCCGACGGCCCATAAAAGATCCTGGACTATGTGATCTCCCAGCCATCCGATCAAGGATCAACGGTAACTATCGACTTGGCCGAACCGGTACGCAGGATTTAATCCGCGCCGCCCCTTCCTTGATCTACGGCCCACAGTGATTCCTACCCCAGATCTAATCGTGGCCGCCCATCCCTAGACTGACGGCACAGGGGCCTTCTTCCCCCCACCCAGTCGACCGAACACGGCGCACAGGAACTCCGCGGTGGAGCTCACCGGCGTTCACGTGGTCGGCAACGCAGAGCCCTGAAACCTAATCGGACGAAGCTACGCGATGCTCAGCGAGAAGCGAAACCGGTCAGGGGTCACTTACCAGGAATGGCGGGGCCGCTGAAGCTGTCCACGGTGCGGCGCGGGTGAGCGGCTTGGCTGAACGACGGCGAGGAATTGGTGCGGCCACAGTGATCGATCCACCCTACCACGGCCACGGACGTCATCCACTTATCGAGGCGAAGCAAGGGGAGGGAGTAGTACCGGCAGGCACGGCGCGAAGTCCCCCGGCCACGACTGACGGTGTTCCTCGGCGGAGGAGAGCTTCGGCGAGGCACGTGCGGATGGGGAGAGGGGAAATCTTCGACTGGATGCTTTTCGGCCAGGGGCCCGCTACTTATGCGTCAAGGGGGAGAGTCCGAGCGGGGCAGGGCCGAGCTCCGCGGTTCACGGCGGTAGGTGCGGGGAACGGAGTCCGCGCGCGCGAGTTCGCGTGGTCTGTTACCGGGGAGAAGAACGGGCTGACAGAGGGGGCCCACACGTAAGCGACTCCAAGCGAAAGCAGGCGCGTGAGGGAGAGGCTGGCCAATGGGCCCACCGTGTCGGCACCGAGCGGGCGCGAGCGCGTGATGAATGAGTCACAGATGAGCGGGCCCCACCTGTCAGTTGCCGGGCGCGCGCGGAGGGAGTAGAAGTGGGCCGCGCGGTGGTATCTCCAAATGGGCCGATTTCCAGTAGCTGGCCCAGTTAGGGGTTTTTATTCTTTTTCTTTTTCTTTTCTATTTTCTTTTCTCCATTTTCAAATCCAATTTGAATTTCAAGTTTGAGTTCAAACTTTGTGAATAACTTGTCCTCAGTTTGATAGGTATAATTTTTTTAATATAAGTGTGAAGGATATTTATTTTATTTTATGTAATGTTTTTCTTAGTTCTTCCCTTCTCTTTTATTTTCTATTTTCTATTCCAAATCCAAATTTATACTTCTATTTTAGTTTTCAGATTTTTCCAATGTATCATTTGAAATCCAAGGGTGAATATAAACCATACTATTTTATTATTACTAGTTTAAGTTTTATTCTCCTTGTTTATTTATTTCATGAGATGTATAAATGGTTTCCTTTAAAAGAAAAAAAAATTCTTTTTCTCCTCTTTTTCTTATTTCCCAATTTCCAAAACATTATGATACTTTGTTCAAATTTCTTCTACCAATTCCAAATTCAGAATTTGGGTGTTACACAACACCTTCGCCAAACCCAAAACATACACGTGCCAGCGCTCGGTCGGCCCTCTCTCGAACGACACCACGGCTGTGAGGGCCCCACATCCTATTGTAAAGCGCCCCGCAAAGTGCTTCAACACGTCATCTTCAATCTGGAACACGCCAGCATCGAAGTCCTCGTTAACCTGGTCGAAGGCCTCTATGTGCCTGCATCCCTCGTGGGACAAGGCATTCGTAGCCCCTTCGCATGTCACAAGAGACGCGTAGGACATGAGGCATGTCACAATAGATGGGAGTGACTCTAGCTCATCCTGTAGCCACCCCAAGAAGCGTGTCCCCACCTCCTCCCCTGATTTGTCGAAGGGGGCGGTTTGCGTGCCAAAGTCGCGGTACGCTTCCACAAAAAGCGTGTGCGCCCGGTCCACCCTAGCGTGAGTGGCAGACTCCGTCTTCTCGCGTAGGGGGTGCACAGAGCTGGCGAAGGCTTGGGCGCTCCCTCCTTCCGGGCAGGTAAGAACGAAGACCGTTGAGAATTCCAAAGGCTGAGAATGTGGAACGCGAAGACCATGTGTTGTAACTTACTCCTTATTGTAATAGGGGCCCACGTATAGCCAACCCTTGTTACAGGGTCCCACTTGTAAGCCGCTATGAGGGCAGGGTTGTTAGTGCGTCTATCCATGCTTGTAATTAATTACACTGTAATGACCCACCATAACCCCTCGAGGAAGAATATTCTAGGGATAACGTGGGTAACCGAGGGCACAATCGTCTTTGACAGGGCAGAACTGACCCTCGGTTACCTATAAATACCCCCGTACAGCACCATTGTAGGGGACGGAAGAAAACACTGTTGCCCTAATACTCTATGTTACCCAGCATCAAATCTTTTCCTGTTCTCCTACTGTTTGAGCTAGACTATACACGAGTTAGTGAGTTCCAACAATGACTACCTTTACTGCCTGCCGGACAACAAAGAGATAGATGTTCGCCGGAAATAATGGATAATATGGGTTATCCAAAGCTTGAACTTGGTTTATCTGCAATGCCTAAGGATCAACTTGCAGACTGCTTTGCTTACAACAGCTTGAAGTTTTGCACATTTTATTTTTGTATTTGTTAATTTTATGTTAGGAAGGTTTGTGGTAATTAGGGATGGATCTGGATACTTATTCGGATGTCAAATTTTTTGTCTTCTTTCTTCGATTGTGAACAAATAACATATAGAATTTGCTATGTAAATTTATATTCTTGTTTTTAGCATTAAGGCTATTAATCTTCACAAAAATAAACCTTAAATTTGTTCTATATTTTTTTAAAATAATTGATATAAAATTTGGATGTCTATCCAAATACGAATTCGAATGTTTTTTCATCTTTTTGTTGTAGAGAGAAAATAAAGCACATGAAAAATTATACAAAATTTTATTTAAATACTTCATAATATTCTTAATAACATTGCCAAAAATTAGCTTTAAATTCTATGTATATCTATGTTAAAATATTAGATTTATCATATAAGTCGAATGTTTTAGGAACATCCCCAGTGGTAATCGATTTGTGGTAATGCTTATTATTTTATTTGTATGTTTTTTGTTTATCATGGTCTTATTCTTAGCAAGGCTTCGAAGGCTCAAAAAGATGCTGCAGATGAAGGCACCCGGATAGCCTTCAAAAATCTACGTTCAGAAGTTATATCACTTCGAAATGAAGGCCTTGAGAAGGACTAGATCCTGCTTTCTTTAGTCGAGAGGCTAAAGACTAGTGAAGCTAAATTGGCTAGATTTTCTGGAGTGGAACAAAAAATTCTGAAATTTGAGAAATAAAAAAAGCAGATGCAAAGCGTATCGCTGATCTAGAATATGCTTTATCCATTCAAGTGGGATTACATAGATCCGAAGTAGAAGGTCTAGAGAAGAAGCTTGATGAAATTACTGAAAACTTCAATGTCGAGCAATCAAAACGTGAGATATTAGATACCGAACTTTAGAGGGTTCAGAAGAATGTTGAGGAGCTTCGTCAGGCAAAGGAGGAGTGCTACAATGTTGCTATGCAATGTTGTGATAAGCTAAAGAGTAGTTTTGCTAAGGTTGGCGCGTTCTCTACTAAACAAGACTTTATTCATGGTGATCCCGAAGGAGTTATCAAATGGATTGAAGGCGAAGCCAAAGCTTTTGATGAGATCCTTAGCGATAGGGGAGATTTTTGTGCCTGTATCGGCGCTCGAGGAGCTATCTCTCTGCTTGAAAAAGCTGGTTGTGAGCATGCAAAGGCTGTAATTTAGCCATAATTCTCAGTTTCAGCGAGTGACGTTAAGGATCCTTCAGCCGAAGCTATTGCCCTTAGTGGAAAATTTTATTCTGAAGTATGGATGAATGGTGGCCGAGAAATGGCAGACGAAGCTATTAGGCAAAATGAAAAAGAATCTCACATTGCTTCAGAAGAAGCGAGAAGGGCTAAAGAAGTCGCAGAGCGCAAAAGGTGTATAGGTATGTTTGTTATGTCTTAGCTTCGTAAATATTTTAGCTTCGTAATTGACAAGGACTTATATTTTGGTGTAGCTGAACTTTCTCCTCCTCCAGAGCCGTACAACCCTGAGGCCAACTAGCCCTGAAGGGTGCTCTCAATGTGATCCGGATATCAAATGAAGCAATTGACAAAGCTATGGGATAAGCTCCTAAACAAAGCTGCTGAGAAAATCCTGAAGGAGGATGATTAAACATTGTATATAAAAACACTTGCAGAATTTTTGTGTGTTATTCTCTTATGTAAAAAACAATTGCCAACTATATATCTCATAATGTAATATATTTCTTTGTGGAACGTGAAACCGTCATACGTACCGTTTTTGAGCCAGAGGCGAAAAAACACCTTCCCTTCTTTTCACATTTCATAAAGAAAAATCTTTTTCCGCCGAAGCGACTTTATCATACTCGAAGGTCTTGCCGTGAATCTTGCATAAGAAATACCATTACCGAAAGCCTTGTTGTAGGTCTTGTATTGTTGAAGCACACTTTCATAATTCTTTATCAAAGATAGGATTAACTTCATGAGTTATCCATCGTTGTTGAAGGAGCAATTTCCCTTCTTTTTCCCACTGTTTTGGATGATGCGAGATGACGAATGATGTGATGCTATGCAGGATGATGCGATGATATGATGCAACAAATGTTAATGAACAAACACTTCATAAAAGTAAGACTCTGTATTCCTTTAGGAACGACTTTGGAGTCTCTTCACCTTTTACTTAGGTGGCATTTCAGCTCTGCATCCCCTTAGGAATGACTTTGGAGCTAAGCTCTGCATCCCCTTAGAATGACTTTGGAGCTTCTTCACCTTTTACTTAGGTGGTATTTTAGCTCTACATCCCCGTAGGAATGACTTTGGAGCTAAGCTCTGCATCCCCTTAGGAACGACTTTGGAGCTTCTTCACCTTTTACTTAGGTGGTACTTTAGCTCTGCATCCCCGTAGGAACGACTTTGGAGCTTTTTCTTTCTTTCTGTTACACCCGATGGTGTAACTCTAGATTTATTACAACAGATCGAAGGTTGTACCTTCTCAAATTCTCTTTGAGGTAAAAACGTAAAATCAAGAGAAATAAAAATTACATTGGATGTGTATGAAAGTTTTTTGATTCAGCCCCTCTGTTGGTTCAGTAAATGTGCCTTGATTCTGGTATAGTGTTGTTAACCATCCGGGCTTCAAACTCTTCCCTTGCATCATGTTGTTGCTGAATTTGGCGATGTCCTTCAGGCTGTTGATTGTGGGACGAAGCTAGGGCCATGACCGGTGGTGGTGGTAGCAAAGCCCATGCAGTTGGGGAGTGGCTCGCCGAAGCTACTGACACTATGGGTTGTGAAAATGGATGTTGATTGCCCACATACTCATGAATGTACGAGGAGTAGCACGAAGCAGTATGTAGGACTTGCTTCGGCTGATTCTGCCTTGCTTCGGCCTCAGCTATCTCCTTTTGCTTCTGTATTGTAACTCGGCATGTCCTAGTTGTGTGTCCCTTATCTTCTCCACAGAACAAGCAAAACAACCTTCTTGGTTGTGAGCTGAATCTTCCTCCAAAGCTTTGTCCCCCTCTGCCTCTTGAAGCTGGTGGTCTGAAGGAGCTTTGCTGTGTCCCAGGTGATTGGGAGCTGTGTTGATGCCCTTGAGTGTGATTTCCTCTATCTTCACTTGAGCTGGGATTGTGTATTGTCCTGACATGCCTTGAGTGGAGCCTTCCTCTGAAGCCCCTGGTCATCTCAGAATATTTTTAGGCTTCTTCCCTTCTTTGCCGGAAATCATTGTCGACCCTGATGTACTCGTCCATCTTTTGTAGAAGCTTTTTCTAGGGTTTGTGGAGACTTCCTGGCAAAATACTATGTTGTTGGTCCTAGACAAAGTCCCTTGATCATGGCTTCAATAACAATCTCATTTGGCACCGTTAGCGCCTGAGCTCTAAGATGTAGAAACCTTCGGACATACGCCTGCAAGTACTCCTCGTGGTCTTGTGTGCACTGGAATAGGGCTTGAGTAGTCACTGTCTTTGTCTGAAAGCCCTGAAAGCTAGTGACTAGCATATCCTTCAGCTTCTGCCATGATGTGATTGTTCTCAGCCGAAGTGAAGAATACCATGTTTGAGCCACACTCCTAACTGCCATGAAGAAGGATTTCGCCATGACAGCAGTGTTGCCACCATATGATATGGTTGCTTCATAACTCATGAGGAACTGCTTCGGGTCTGAATGCCCATCATACATGGGAAGCTGCGGTGGTTTATACGAAGGTGTCCATGGTGTGGCCTGCAATTCTGTGGCTAGGGGGAAGCATCATTAAAAGCAATGTTATCATGATTGAAATCATCATATCATATGTCATCATAGCTTGGGCTTTCCTGACGAAGCTCTCTCTGTTGTGGCCTACGCCCTTGTTCGTTGTCTTGTGTGATGTGGCGCATCTCTTCGGTAGCTTCATCAATCTTCTTCTGTAGTTCAGGCAGCCAAAACATTTTCTCCCTTCTTCTCTCCACTTGTTGGTGGATAGCCTCTAGATCTCTGATTTCTTGATCTAACTCTTCTTCCTGTGGTGTTGGGCTAATGGCCTTCCTTTTCTGGCTTCGGACCTCTCTTAGAGGGAGCCCTTCTTAATTGATGTCCAGCAGTGCAAGGGTAGCCCCTGATGCTACTGCCTTATTCGGTGGCATGGCGAAGGTAGTCGAGTTCTTGTTGTCGAAGGTGGTCGTTTGAATTCACCGGAGGTGGGCGTCAATGTTGTTCATTTGTTCTCAATTGCTATGAATCAAGAGCAAGGCAACACATTTGTTATATGTTAAAGACATTCGTCCTCCAAAGCATTATACCCTCTTGGGTATAATGAATCTTAGGCGAAAGTTATAAATAACAAGTTTTCATTACTCACAAATATAAAAATACTCACGAGATGTAATTTTATGCCATGTATTCATTTAATGATGAATATAAATATAAAAAATACTCACGATCTTCGGCTTGTTCGAAGGTAATGACGCGAGGGCAATTACAATCTAGCGTGAATAGTACAAGGTACTGTTCATATATTTATAGGCAATCGTAAGGCTTTGTGCGTTATTACATTTATGACCTCAACAATTACATACAGAGTTTACAAAATGTCACAATGACAGCATCATCATTTGTATTTACTAACTTGAACAACACTTTCTCCTTATGTCGTCTCCCCGTTTCAACGTGATGAAGCCTGTTAGACGAAGCTTGCTTCGTTGTGCTCCTCTTGTGTTATGTCGAAACTTTTCTGGTGACGAAGCTCCTGTAATATTTAGTAGTATGCTGAAAGAAAATGGTTAGTCATGTTTTTGAAGTCCTTCAGAAGAGGAATGCCCCCAACAGTATCCCGTGTCTATCAATAGGTGAACAATGCCATGTATTGTCGGGCTTTTGGTGGGGCAAGTTTCACCTTTCTATGTACGAAGTTGTAATCTCCCTCTTTCTCTTCCTTTGCAAATTAACGAAGGACAAAGTACTTGTATGAAATTTTTTATAATAACAGTAATTTAAAAACGTGCAGTGGCTTGACTTATCCTATGTTTAAATCAAAAACCTTCTCATTGTACATTACGAGTACCTACATATTATTATCTTGTTTATTTATTTTAAATTTTACCTTTGTCCTTTCTTCTTATCTTCTTTCCGAGGACAGTTTATAAAGAGGACAAAGGTGAAGTTGAATCTTACTATGTTGCCTTGATTTTTAATACCTCCACGGAATGAAATCAAGTATATCCAACAAATTCCAATCCATATTTACTTCTTCATACTAGGTACATTGTTATATATTTGACATGTCCTAAACAATAGTGTGTATGTACGTAGGCACACTATATAGTGAATATATCCTACGTATAAGAACTTTAATGCAAAAATGCAAGTCTGATCTAGACCCTCCATTCAACAACTAATGAATGACACGTTTTTTCTAAGGAAATGCTTTAAATTACTCGCCTCACCTATAGACGATGTCTGTATGACTCCCTAAAGTATTTTTATTTTATTTTGCCACTCCGCTAATTTTAGTTTGTTAAATTGACCCTTTACCAAAAATTGTATTTTTTTATTTATATATAAACAGAATAATCAATTCAAAATTTGTTGGTTAGTAGCTAACGACATAACTTATCCTAAAAATATATATTATATTGTTTTCATAATGACTTTTATAGATTATAGAGATTAGATAAGATAATATTTTAATGGTACATACTAAATGTGAAATAATGATGAAAATTTCTTACTATATTTTTCAACATAAGTTATGATATCCCAACAACTTAGAAAATATAAACTTAAAATTTAACTTGTACGTGGATAAAAAAGACAAATCTTTTTAGTGATAGATTTGTCTTTTTTTCTCTACGTACAAGTTGAATTTTAAGTTCATAATATATTTTATAGGCTAAGTTATCGAATTAGCTATTAACTAACAATTTTTTTTTCAAAAACTTAGTGGGAATATAAAGAAATAAAAAGACAAATTTTATTAAGGAGTAGATTGAACCAATTTAAATGGGTGGAGAGGTAAAATAAACTAAAAATATTTAAGGAATTATATTGACATCGTCCATATGCGAGGAAAGGGGAGTAATTTGGACTCTTTCTTTTTTTTTAAACACCACCCACCCCTCCTTTCCTCGTGGAGTTGCATATTTACTAAAATCCTCGGCCATTAGTTATTGGATGAAGAGTCAAGATCGAGTCTACTATGTATTTGTGTATCAGTAGTGCCATGTACGGTGAATACGTCCACCACTGTTTATAGACAGGATCAGATAGGAAAATATTTTAGAACCGTATATAAGCTTACGAAAATAAGAGCTTCTAAACGGTCAGCAGTAAGTACAAGTACATGGCACAAAATGTATACAAGAATATTGTTGTAACTCACTAATACGTGGTCAAGTGGAACCAAGCAGTAGAAAACGGTAACGCGTTGATGCTTAGCAACACCACGGATTAGAGAAACACTGTTGTTCACCCTGTCCTGTCAATGTATAGTGCAGAGGTATTTATAGGTAACGAAAAGGACGGTCTTACCCTTACACGTCCAATTATGTCTCTGGTTACCTACGTTATCCCCGGAATATTCACCCCTCAAGGGCGATTACATGTCATTATGGCATGGTTAACTACAGCCCGAGCTAACACACCATCAATCATACCCTGGACTGGGGCTTACACATGGGCCCAAACAAGGCAATAGGGCGCTACATGGGCCCACTTCGCCGATACGCGTGGGTAGTGACGACAGTCTTCGCCTAATGGCACCAGGCCTTCGGATCTTGTCGTGGCCTCTACCTGTACCGATTGATCCCTTCGTCCCTAAGCCTTCGTGATATGCACACCCTTATGCAACGTGTGTAGCAAATTGTGTGGCCCGATCTACTCGTAGGATCTACGAACTTGATAACTTGTCACTGCGTGCCCTGGTGAAGAGGCAGTGTACCGTGAGGCTGTCCACACGACGACCGAGATAATCACCCTTCCACGTACGGACGAAACAACCCACACAATCACGCCCTATAGACGTGAAGGCACGAACTGGGTGAACTGCAGTTAGACGTTACTAAAAAAACACCTTGCAATGGGCAAAAATCATTGCGATAGACTATAAATCATTGCAATAGGCACCAATTGCCATAGAACAATCGTTGCCTGTTGTTGCAAAAAAACAGAGTGGCAATATGCTATAGCAACAGTTTTACGTTCTATTGCAATTACTGCATCCTTTGCAACGTATTCAAGTGTTGCTGTCGTTTTTTGTTATAATGGACTTTTCTATTGCAATAAGTTATATTGCAACATTTATGATAGTTGCCAAAAACTCTATTGCCAGAAATTATTTGATGGTACTAAGTGTTAATGCCACGTTTGAATCTGTTGCAAATGGCTTTGTTACCACAAGATGTTTCATGGCAACAAAACACTAGTGCCACACAAGTGACTCGTGGCAACAAGATGTATTGCTATGTAAATAATTTCGTTGCATTTGATCATTTTGCAACATAATGTGTCTCGTGGCTATATGACATTTTTACTATAAAAAATTAATTCATGGTAAAAATCATTATGGCAACAAAAAACATCGTTGTGACTAATGATGTTGCAACAAGAAGAAAATGTTGCGACTACTGAAGTCCCAACGAACTAGATCCACGTTAATTACATCTTATTGAAACAAAAAATCATTGCAATTGATGATGTCGCAACTATAAAGATAATGCAACCGAACCATACAACAACGAATAAAACGGTTGCATTTACATATATTCAACCCACAATTTATACAACAATGCATTTTGCATTTCTATTGGGTATAAAATATTATGCAAAAGAATTATATTTTACATATGTAACATCAAAACAAAAATTGACAACTATAATATTTGTCTCTTGCCTCATATATTAACTATATCCATACCATAAGTTGTAACAAATAGGTTACACCAAATAATCAGTGACCAAGTACAAATTAATTTGACAAGACAGCTCACATTCACAACATCCTCATACTAGCTTGGATTGTGATAACATAGATAATAAACTACTCAACACTAGCAAATGATTGAAAGTTTTTTTGGGCCACCGTATACCCCTCCATCCCCTCCATTGATGCAAGTGATGGTTATCATGACAACGATATCGCGACGACAATGGACCTGTTGGAAGTGTTCAAAACAAATAATTAGTAAAGCTACAATAACTTAGTTAACCATGAGTGGAAGACTATAACTGCAGTGGCTACAACTACAGTAACTTAGTTAATTATGTAGTTGCTCTCTAAGTAGAATCCAAATGCTATGCAAGAACTAAACCTTTTATATAGCAAAACTCCTAGCAAGCAGCAACACGCAGCACACAGCACGCAATACATGGTTTTGTGCGTTGTAAGAAATTAGCGGGTAACGCTTAATATGTTTTGCAAACATCATCTGTTAAGTAATTAGAGTAGTGGCAACGCTTAATATGTGTTGCTAGCACCATCTGTTATTCAAACAGGACGTGTCAACACTTAATATGCGTTGCTAGCAGAATGTATTGATTAACTAGGATATGGCAACAGCTAATATATGTTGCTAGTAATATTTAATATTAGAACATAGAACAACTAGGCACGGATAACTCACAGCCAAATCTCTCTCTCTTTCTATTAAACGAGGGAGAATTCTCAACTTCTTCCGCTGCCACTGAAAGGGAAATGTGCCCTTGGGCCATTTCTAAAGTGTTTTGGTGATTAAGTGCCCAATACAAATGCTCTAAGTGTTAATTTGTGCCAAAGACTCAATAAGTGCAAATCAAGTTACAAGGTATGTTTCTAGACTTAGTACATTGATTTGAGTACTAATGTGTTGTGTCTAAGTGTTAGAAACAGGAAAAATTGGTTTGGAATAGAGTTGGCTGTGTACAGCCAAATGCTGCTCGGTCTGGGTGCACCGGACTGTCCGGTGGTGCACCGGACAGTGTCCGGTGCGCCAGGCCAGCCTCCGGTGAACAGGCCACTCTGGGGACTTGACGGTGGCGTACGGCTATAAATCACCGGACTGTCCGATGGTGCACCGGACTGTCCGGTGAGTCGTCCGCGGCGAAGTTGTCGTTCTCGGGAAACGTTCAACGATGTACGACTATAATTCACCGGACCGTTCGTTGAGGCATCGGACTGTCTGGTGAGCCAACGGTCGACTGCGCTAACGGTCGGCTGCGCAATCCGCGTGTGACGCGTTGGCACGCCAACGGTCGGCAGGGGGCACCGGACTGTTCGGTGTGCACCGGACAGTGTCCGGTGCGCCAACTGCCGCAAATCTGCAACGGTCGGATGCGCCAGAAAAGGAAGGAGATCGCGCACCGGACAGCTACAGGGACTGTCTGGTGGCGCACCGGACTGTCCGGTGCACCACCCGACAGAAGACAAGATTTGTCTTCCAAAGTTGCCTCCAACGGCTCCTAGCTGCCTTGGGGCTATAAAAGGGACCCCTAGGCACATGGAGGAGTCACCTAAGCATACTTTGAGCATTCTAAGTCTTCCACACTCCGTCTCCGCGCACTTGATTGACTTTGTTAGTGATTTGAGCTCCGTTCTAGTAGTGAACTTGTTGCGATTCATTTGAGCTCAAGTCTTGGTTGTCTGTGTGCATATTGCTGCGGATTTGTGTGTGTTGCTTCCCTCCCTTACTCTTGTGCTTTCACTTTGATCTTTGTTGTAAGGGCGAGAGACTCCAAGTTGTGGAGATTCCTCGCAAAAGGGGAGAAAGTATAAGAAAGAAGAACACTGTGGTATTCAAGTTGATCATTGGATCACTTGAAAGGGGTTGAGTGCAACCCTCGTCCATTAGGACGCCACAACGTGGAAGTAGGCAAGTATTACTTGGCCAAACCATGGGATAACTCGTGTGTCTCTTGTGATTGCGTTTCTGTGTGATTATTGTGTCTCGCAAGAGCTCGCTCTATAGCCACTTGGTTTTATCACTCTAACACTTAACCAAGTTTTGTGGCTATTAGTTGTTGATTTTTATAGGATCACCTATTCACCCCCCCCCCCCTCTAGGTGCTCACAATTGGTATCGGAGTCGTCCTCTTCATGTAAGGGACTAATCGCCCGAAGAGATGGATCCTAAGGGAAAGGGGATGGTGGTCAACGATAAGGAGAAGGAGTCCATCTTCAACGAGCCAAGGGACGACAAGCCCACTGACTCTGGCTCGAGTCATAAGAAGAAGGACGGGAAGAAGAAGAGGCGCATCAAGAAATCGTCTACTACGACAGCGACGAGTCTTCTTCTTCCCCAAGAGACGACGACTACAACGAGAAAAAGAAACCGGTTAACTCAAATTTTTCATTTGATTATTCTCGTATTTCGTATAATTCCAATGCTCATTTGCTTTCCATTCCTCTTGGTAAACCTCCACACTTTGATGGAGAGGACTATGCCTTTTGGAGTCACAAAATGTGTAGTCACCTTTTCTCTCTCCATCCTAGTATTTGGGAGATAGTTGAGAATGGAATGTAATTTGATAGTACGGACAACCCTGTTTTTATTAACGAACAAATTCACAAAAATGCACAAGCTACTACTGTTTTGTTAGCATCGTTGTGCAAGGATGAATACAACAAGGTGAGCGGCTTGGACAACGCCAAGCAAATATGGGACACCCTCAAGATTTCACATGAGGGGAATGATGCCACCATAATCACCAAAATGGAGTTGGTGGAAGGCGAGCTGCGATGATCAGGGGGGAGGAGCCGACGCAAACTTACAACAGGCTCAAGACCCTGGTCAACAAGATCAGGAGCTATGGAAGCATGAGATGGACGGACCACGACGTCGTCCGACTTATGCTCAGGTCTTTTACTGTCATTGATCCTCATCTTGTGAACTCAATCTGTGAGAATCCTAGGTACACAAAGATGACGCCCGAGGAAATACTCGGAAAGTTTGTGAGCGGGCGTATGATGATCAAGGAAGCAAGATACGTTGATGATGCATTGAATGGCCCAATGCCCATCTATGAGCCCCAACCCATTGCACTCAAGGCAACAAGCAGCAGCAGGGAGGCGCTACCTAGCAAGGTGGCACAAGTTGAAGCTGTCGGGCTAAATGAAGATGAAATGGCCCTCATCATCAAGCGCTTCAAGACGGCGCTAAAAGGATGGAAGGAGCATCCCAACAAGAGCAAAGCAAAGGGAAAGCGCTCCTGTTTTAAATGTGGTAAGACTGGTCATTTCATAGCAAATTGTCTTGATAATGCTAATGACCAGGAACAAGAAAAGAGCGGGAAGAGGGAGAAGAAGAAGGCCTACAAGAAGGCGAAGGGCGAGGTGCACCTAGGCAAAGAGTGGGATTCGGATTGCTCTTCGTCCAACTCCGACGACGAAGGACTCGCCGCCTCGGCCTTCAACAAGTCATCTCTCTTCCCCAACGAGCGCCACACCTGTCTCATGGAAAAGGAGAAAAAGGTAAGCGCTCGAGATACCCCTAAGTATACTACTTCAAGTGATGATGACTCTAGTGATGATGAAGTAGATTACACAAGTTTATTCAAAGGTTTAGATAGAACTAAAGTTGATAAGATCAATGAATTGATTGATGCCTTAAATGAAAAGAATAGATTATTAGAGAAGCGAGAAGATGTTTTATATGAAGAGCATGACAAGTTTATTAGTGTGCAAAAATCTCTTGCTTTAGAGGTTAAAAGGAATGAAATGCTTTCTTCTGAATTATCTGCTTGTCATGAAACTGTGTCTAGCTTGAAGAGTATGAATGATGATTTAAATGCTAAGCTAGAAGTAGTTAATAAATCTAGTTCTTGTGTAGAGCACGTTGTGATTTGTAATAGGTGTAAGGATTTCGATGTTGATGCATGTGTTGAGCACCTTACTTCTATTACAAAACTTAATGGTGAAGTGGCAAGTCTTAATGCCCAACTTAAGACTTGCAAAAATGACTTTGATAAATTAAAATTTGCTAGGGATGCCTACACCGTTGGTAGACATCCCTCAATTAAGGATGGACTTGGCTTTCGAAAGGAAGCCAAGAACTTAACAAGTCAAAGGGCTCCCATTTCCAACAAGGAGAAAGGGAAGGCCCCTATGGCTAGTAGTAGCCAAAAGAATCATGCTTTCATGTACCATAATAGAAAATTTTCTAGAAATTCTCATTATAATAGGAGTTATAGTGCTTTTGACTCACATGCCATGGTTGCTTCAAGTTCTAATGTTAATGGTAGGCCTAGGAGAAATTTTGTGTCTCATGCTCCTAGGAAAGTGTGTAATAAAACTACCACTGTTTTTCATGCTTGCAACACTACATATGTACTTTCATGTAAAAATGAAAAAGTGGATGCTAGAAAGATGGGGTCCAAATGCAAGGGAGACAAGACTTGTATTTGGGTCCCAAAGACTATTGTAACTAACCTTGTAGGACCCAACAAGAGTTGGGTACCTAAAACCCAAGCCTAATTTGCCTTGCAGGTTTATGCATCCGGGGGCTCAAGCTAGATTATCGACAGCGGACGCACAAACCACATGACGGGGGAGAAGAAGATGTTCACCTCCTACGTCAAGAACAAAGATTCCCAAGATTCGATTATCTTTGGAGATGGGAATCAAGGCAAGGTTAAAGGGCTAGGAAAGATAGCTATTTCATCCGAGCATTCCATATCTAATGTGTTCTTAGTTGAATCGCTCGGGTATAACTTGTTGTCCGTTAGTCAACTATGTAATATGGGCTACAATTGTTTATTTACCAATGTAGATGTGTCTGTCTTTAGAAGGAGTGATGGTTCACTAGCTTTTAAGGGTGTACTAGACGGCAAACTCTACTTAGTTGATTTTTCGAAAGAGGAGGCCAATCTAGATGCATGCTTAATTGCTAAGACTAGCATGGACTGGCTGTGGCATCGTCGTCTAGCACATGTTAGGATGAAGAACCTTCACAAACTTCTAAAGTGAGAACATGTGTTCGGTCTAACAAATGTGTTTTTCGAAAAAGATAGACCTTGTGCAGCTTGTCAAGCAGGTAAACAGGTGGGAAGCACTCATCACAGCAAGAATGTGATGACCACATCAAGACCTCTGGAGCTACTTCATATGGACCTCTTCGGACCCGTCGCCTACCTCAACATCAGGGGAAGTAAGTATGGTCTTGTTATCGTTGATGATTTTTCCCGCTTCACTTGGGTATTCTTTTTGCAGGATAAATCAGAAACCTAAGGGACCCTAAAGCGCTTTCTAAGGAGAGCTCAAAACAAGTTTGAGCTCAAGGTAAAGAAGATAAGAAGCGACAACGGGTCCAAGTTCAAGAACTTACAAGTAGAGGAGTACCTTGAGGAGGAAGGAATCAAGCACGAGTTCTCCGCTCCCTACACACCATAGCAAAATGGTGTGGTAGAGAGGAAGAAAAGGACGCTCATAGACATGGCGAGGACGATGCTTGGAGAATTCAAGACGCTCGAGCGGTTTTGGTCGGAAGCTGTGAACACAGCTTGCCACGCCATAAACCAGGTCTACCTTCATCGCCTCCTCAAGAAGACCTCGTATGAACTTCTAACCTGTAACAAACCCAACGTGTCATACTTTCGTGTATTTGGGAGTAAATGTTATATTCTAGTAAAGAAAGGTAGAAGTTCTAAATTTGCTCCCAAAGCTGTAGAAGGGTTTTTGCTAGGTTATGACTCAAATAAAAGGCGTATAGAGTCTTCAACAAATCATCGGGTTTGGTTGAAGTCTCTAGCGATGTTGTATTTGATGAAACTAATGGCTCTCCAAGAGAGCAAGTTGATCTTGATGATGTAGATGAAGATGATGTTCCAACGGACGCAATTCGCACTATGGCGATTGGAGATGTGCGACCACAGGAACACCAAGAGCAAGATCAACCGTCTTCCTCAATGATGGTACATCCCCTGACTCAAGATGATGAACAGGTTCCTCAAGAGGAGGCGTGTGATCAAGGGGGAGCACAAGATGACCAAGTTGTGGAGGAAGAAGCACCACGGGCCCCTCCAACTCAAGTCTGAGCGACGATTCAAAGGAATCATCCCGTCGACCAGATTTTGGGTGATATAAGCAAGGGAGTAACAACTCGCTCATGTC
Source organism: Zea luxurians (assembly GCA_029449295.1). Lineage (NCBI taxonomy): Eukaryota > Viridiplantae > Streptophyta > Magnoliopsida > Poales > Poaceae > Zea > Zea luxurians. Next base: position 1,553,306 of record JAOPSE010000082.1, on the reverse strand, counting down.
TAGCTAATTTTTGTGAGCATTACTCATTTGTCTCTTCTATTGAGCCTTTCAGGATAGAAGAGGCCTTGCTAGATCCGGACTGGGTGTTGGCCATGCAGGAAGAGCTCAACAACTTTAAGCGAAATGAAGTTTGGACCCTAGTGCCACGTCCCAAGCAAAACGTTGTGGGAACCAAGTGGGTGTTCCGCAACAAATAGGACGAGCACGGGGTGGTGACAAGGAACAAGGCTCGACTTGTGGCAAAAGGTTATGCCCAAGTCGCAGGTTTGGACTTTGAGGAGACTTTTGCTCCTGTGGCTAGGCTAGAGTCTATTCGCATTTTGTTAGCCTATGCCGCTCACCATTCCTTCAGTTTGTTCCAAATGGATGTGAAGAGCACTTTCCTCAACGGGCCAATCAAGGAGGAGGTGTACGTAGAGCAACCCCGTGGCTTTGAGGATGAACGGTACCCCGACCATGTGTGTAAGCTCTCTAAGGCGCTCTATGGACTTAAACAAGCCCCAAGAGCATGGTATAAATGCCTTAGAGATTTCCTAATTGCAAATGCTTTCAAGGTTGGGAAAGCCGATCCAACTCTTTTCACTAAGACTTGTGATGGTGACCTATTTGTGTGCCAAATTTATGTCGATGACATAATATTTGGTTCTACTAACCAAAAGTCTTGTGAGGAGTTTAGCAGGGTGATGACTCAGAAATTTGAGATGTTGATGATGGGCGAGTTGAACTACTTCCTTGGGTTTCAAGTGAAGCAACTCAAGGACGGCACCTTCATCTCCCAAACGAAGTACACGCAAGACTTGCTCAAGCGGTTCGGGATGAAGGATGCCAAGCCCGCAAAGACACCAATGGGAACTGACGGACATGTCGACCTCAACAAAGGAGGTAAGTTCGTTGATCAAAAGGCATACCAGTCTATGATAGGTTCCTCGCTTTACTTATGTGCTAGTAGACCGGATATTATGCTTAGCGTTTGCATGTGTACTAGATATCAATCCGACCCGAGGGAATGTCACCTTGTGGCCGTTAAGCGGATTCTTAGATATTTAGTTGCTACGCCTTGCTTCGGGATCTAGTATCCAAAGGGGTCTACCTTTGACTTGATTGGATATTCAGACTCTGATTATGCTGGGTGCAAGGTTGATAGGAAGAGTATATCAGGGACGTGCCAATTCCTAGGAAGGTCCCTGGTGTCTTGGAGCTCAAAGAAACAAACTTCCATTGCCCTATCCACCACTGAGGCCGAGTATGTTGCCGCAGGACAGTGTTGCGCGCAACTACTTTGGATGAGGCAAACCCTCCGAGACTTTGGCTACAATTTGAGCAAAGTCTCACTCCTATGTGACAATGAGAGTTCATCCGCATGGCGAATAATCCTGTTGAACACAGCCGCACTAAGCACATAGACATCCGGCATCACTTCCTGAGAGACCACCAGCAAAAGGGGGATATCGAGGTGTACCATATTAACACCGAGAACCAGCTAGCCGATATCTTCACCAAGCCTTTAGATGAGAAAAGGTTTTGCAGGTTGCGTAGTGAGCTAAATGTCTTAGATTGGCGTAACTTGGATTGATCTATAGCATACATGTGTTTATGCCTTTGATCATGAAATTTATGCATTTCAATCTATTTTTGTTCATTTGTGGTGCTCAAGTTGTAACCATGATCGCCGGACCTCACAAGTCCATTTGCAAGTGATGCACTTATTTAGTGGGAGGCATGCTACAACTTGACACTTTGAGACTAACCTTTGTGTTTGAGTTCTTGATTTAGTCTCAAAAGTGGATTGAAAGGGAAAGGTGAACTTGGACCATGCAAAGACTTCCACTGCACTCCGATAATAACTCCAAGTTCATTTCTATCCTCTCATTGCCTTTTGCTCTTAATTGACAATTTTGGTGAGGCAATGGAGTTAAAGGGGCCAAGAATGATCCCGTTTTGGTGCTTAATGTCAAAGGGGGAGAAATTAAGGCCAAAGCAAATGGATCAGCTACCACTTGTGAAATTTTGAAAATAGTACAGTTAGATCTTTTGATTTGTCAAAATACTCTTATTGTCAAAATTTGGTCTCTTGATCAATTTTTCTCTTGGAATACCTCTCTTTGTGCCTCAACAAATGTGTTTGACTTAGAGACAGGAAATTGAGTTTGATTTCAAAAACAAACCAAGTGGTGGCAAAGAATGATCCAAATATGCCAAATTTGAATAAAAAACAATTCTTGTTCTCAATTGCATTGATGTTGCACTTCTTTTAGTTGCTTTTTGATGTGTTGGCATAAATCACCAAAAAGGGGGAGATTGAAAGGGAAATGTGCCATTGGGCCATTTCTAAAGTGTTTTGGTGATTAAGTGCCCAACACAAATGCTCTAAGTGTTAATTTGTGCCAAAGACTCAAGAAGTGCAAATCAAGTTACAAGGTATGTTTCTAGACTTAGTACATTGATTTGAGTACTAATGTATTATGTCTAAGTGTTAGAAACAGGAAAATTTGGTTTGGAATATAGTTGGCTGTGTACAGCCAAATGCAGCTCGGTCTGGGTGCACTGGACTGTCCGGTGGTGCACCGGACAGTGTCCGGTGCGCCAGGCCAGCCTCCGATGAACAGGCCACTCTCGGGACTTGACAGCGGCGTACGGCTATAAATCACCGGACTATCCGGTGGTGCACCGGACTGTCCGGTGAGTCGTCCGCGGCGAAGTCGTCGCTCTCGGGAAACGTTCAACGACGTACGGCTATAATTCACCGGACCGTCCGGTGAGGCACCGGACTGTCCGGTGAGCCAACGATCGGCCGCGCAATCCACGCGCGACGCGTGGGCGCGCCAACGGTCGGCAGGGGGCACCGGACTATCCGGTGTGCACCAGACAGTGTCCGGTGCGCCAACTGCCACAATTCTGCAATGGTCGGATGCGCCAGAAAAGGAAGGAGATCGCGCACCGGACAGCTACAGGGACTGTCCGGTGGCGCACCGGACTGTCCGGTGCGCCACCCGACAGAAGGCAAGATTTGCCTTCCAAAGTTGCCTCCAACGGCTCCTAGCTGCCTTTGGGCTATAAAAGGGACCCCTAGGTGCATGGAGGAGTCACCTAAGCATACTTTGAGCATTCTAAGTCTTTCACACTCCGTCTCCGTGCACTTGATTGACTTTGTTAGTGATTTGAGCTCTGTTCTAGTGGTGAACTTGTTGCGATTCTTTTGAGCTCAAGTCTTGGCTGTGTGTGTGCGTATTGATGCGGATTTGTGTGTGTTGCTTCCCTCCCTTAATCTAGTGCTTTCACTTTGATCTTTGTTGTAAGGGCGAGAGACTCTAAGTTGTGGAGATTCCTCGCAAAAGGGGAGAAAGTATAAGAAAGAAGAACATCGTAGTATTCAAGTTGATCATTGGATCACTTGAAAGGGGTTGAGTGCAACCCTCGTCCATTGGGACGCCACAACGTGGAAGTAGGCAAGTATTACTTGGCCGAACCACGGGATAACTCGCGTGTCTCTTGTGATTGCGTTTCTATGTGATTATTGTGTCTCACAAGAGCTCGCTCTATAGCCACTTGGTTTTATCACTCTAACACTTAACCAAGTTTTGTGGCTATTAGTTGTTGAATTTTACAGGATCACCTATTCACCCCCCCTCTAGGTGCTCTCAGCCACGCCATCGTCACCTCCTCGATACACTCTCGATTTGACGTGTGTCCGAGCGGACCCGACATCTAGTCTAGTCTAGTCTAGATCTAGATAGTTAAAACCACAACGCGATTCAGGTGCTCTCTGCGTTCAGCGCGTCTTCAACCCATCGCGTGGACACGTGCCCCATGGCTCAGACCTAAAATTTTCATAGGCCACGCGTGTCGAGCTACGTCACGTTCGCCCATCCCTCCTCGACGGCAACCACCCCTCTGCCCACTCGTCCTCCATCTCCTCCGTCGGTCCATCCCTACCACGCCTCCCCTTCCTAGATCCCCCAATCTCAAACCCTAGTGCCCCCGACGTACTCTGCCTCGCCCTCCTTCTTCGCATCTCACATGCTGGATAGGTGGGAGCAGCCATCGTCATAGATGTCGGAGGAAGGCCCAAGCGACGGCGACAGGTGGGAGATGGATCTGAGGAGCAGCAACAGCGGGGGTGAGAGGCTGGTGCAGCCAGACTAGGTGCTGGGGAACGTGACGCGGTGGAAGAGGATTCTGACTCGCCGTCGACGTTAATATCAAGGGACGACCCCGATGGCAGGGACAGGTGGGAGCCAGAACCGCCCAACGACCCTCTTCTCCTCGGCCAAGAGAGCCACACCACAACTGGAACCCTCTTCTCATCATGTGAGCATATTTGCATTCTACTTCAAAACGCTTTCCCTGTTATTAATACTAGATTGGAATGACATTACTATATGGAATGACAAACTGCTCTACATGTGCTACATAAATTTAGCTATGTATTCAATTGGTTAGAGTCTAGTCTTTGTTTCCAATTTATGACATGACAAGTTAAATCATGGTATGTCTTGTTCGGATATTTTCAGGATATGAAATTAATCCACATTTTTATTGATCAATGTGACATTTAAGTATTGTTGTTTTTTTGCACTTCATAAACTAATAGGTTATGTCCTTGTGTTCATTATCCAACTCTCTAATAAGTGAGAACTTAAGGACTCTGTAGCCTCTGAAATTTGGTTACTAAAGCATGCAATGAGTATTGATGTCTTTTGCACTTCATGAACTGATAGATTATGTCCTTGTGTTAATTCTGCAACTCTCTAATAAGTTGGCACTTAAGGACTCTTTAGACTGAAATTTGGTTACTAGAGTATATAGTAAAACTCTGAAATTTAGTTACTCAACAGACTACAAAAGTTTGAAACAGACTATAATAAACTACACATTTGGCAATTCCTTTCATGAAGGTTATAGATAACTATTTAATAGTAAACCTACTTCAAAAAGCTTACCCTGTTATTGCTACCATATTGGAATAGCATTGCTATATCATATGACCAAGTGCTCTACATGTGCCACATAAATTTATAGGTAGTCTTCATAAGCTGTTTGGAATTTTGACTTTAGGTCTAGCAAGTGGACTCATATATTTTTTATGTTTCTTAAAGGATTTTTTTTCAGTTGCTACTGGTGACAAATTACAACTGGTGACAAGGTCTGTGTTGTTTTATAATGCAATGTAATACTATCTAATTCCATATAATCCTTTCATCAGGAGCATGCATACATTAACATTCTTATTTTTTGCTATACTTATCATGTTACTTATGGATTTGATCATACCTGTCACTCGATGATCATGTCTTCTGTTTTGTTCTTTGTTGAAGTGGAAGGCTTCTAGGTTCTCTATACTGAGCAGTGAGGGAGAAATCGTGGCAGTGGCTGTGTCAAGGGCGTTAACCCCTCGAGCAGCTGGACCGCGGCTACGTAACTCGTACCCGCTGTCCGTCTTCTCCGGCGAGGTAATCCTCTGCCGTAGGCTTTAGAGAGAGTGTAGGGAGATGGGAGATAAAGCTGATGTATTTCTTATTCCTTTCACTGCCTCATGTTCCATATAAATAGGCCACTGGCCCGACCAACTAGGTAACTTCTAATTTAGGAAATGACTTATTTGGAAACCCTAATTTAGGAAATGACTTATTTGGAAACCAACTCCCCTCTAATTAAGGCCTATCAATTTGGCCACTAATCTAGCCACCTTCCTTGGATGGACATTCCTTGGTAGTGCTGCTGCTGGCGCCTTCCTTAAACGCCGTAGCCTCAGCCCTCCTGGCGTCGCGGGCCCGTGTGTAGGTGCGGCCCCACATGACATCTCTCCCCCCCTCGAGGTCCAGCTCGTCCTCGAGCTGAAAATCTGGGTATGTAGCGCGAAACTTGTCGAGGCCCTCCCAGGTCGCCGAAGTGTCTGGTTCGCCCCTCCACTGGACCAGCACCTGTTGAATACCCCGTGCCAGGCGAGCGCGTTCCACCCGAGCCGGCTCTGGAACAATCGCCCCATGATGGATGTCGGGTAGGGGCGGTGGGGCGGATGGAGGTGCCCCTACAAACTTCTTCAGGGTGCCCACGTGGAAGATGTCATGAATGCGGGCCTGTGGTGGTAGCTCCAGGCGAATGGCGACATTGTTGATGAGCTCGATGACGCGGTAGGGCCCAAGGAAGCGGGGCTTTAGTTTGCCCGATGTCTGTTGTGGCAGTGAGGACGGAGCTCGCTGGCGAAGTCGAAAGAGTGCCCAGTCGCCGACTGCATATGTCACTGGCCGGTGTTGCTTGTCGTAGTGTCGTTTCTGCACCGCTTGGGCCTGCTCGAGGCGATAGCGCACATCGGCCAGGAATGCCTCGCGTTCCTCCATGTTGCGTGCAACCGCATCCACCCTTGTTTCACCAGGCTCATAAGAGCGGATGGAGGGCGGGTCACGACCATACACCACCCGGAATGGCGTCTCCTGGAGCGAGGACTGGTATGCCGTGTTGTACACGTATTCGGCCCACGGCAGCCAGCGAAGCCATTGTCGAGGACGGTCGCCTCTGAAACAGCGGAGGTACATAATGATGACACGGTTGGCCGCTTCCGTCTGGCCGTCGGACTGTGGGTGGAAGGCGGACGACATGTGCAGCTTAGTGCCCATGAGCCGCATGAGCTCACGCCAGAACGTCGAGGTGAACACCGGGTCGCGGTCGGACACCATGGATTGCGGCACACCATGGAGGCGTACAATGTCGGCGAAGAAGGCCTACGCCACCGACTCGACGGTGTATGGGTGGCCGAGGGCGATGAAGTGGCAATACTTGCTGAAGCGGTCGACGACGGAGAGGATCACCGACTTCCCGTTGACACGGGGAAGTGCTTCAATGAAGTCGAGACCGATGTCTGCCCAAACGACGGTGGGAATCGGTAGTGGCATGAGGAGACCTGCCGGGTGAAGATGCTCCGACTTGTACCGTTGACAAGTGGGACATGCCCGGACGAAGTCCTGCACCAGACTCCGCATGTTGGGAAAATGGAAGTCACGATGGAGGCGGTGTAGTGTGCGCTGGACGCCCTCATGTCCATCATTATGGACAGCCGCCACAATCTCCTGCAGAAGTGGCGAGGCCGGTGGGATGTATAGGCGCCTGTCATAGAGAACCATGTCGTCGACCACCGCCCATGGATCAGTGCGTGTGCCCGCCCTGACTTCGTCGTGGATGGCAGCCAGAGCAGGCTTAGTAGCCTGGGCGTGTCGGAGGCGGCTGATGAAGTCGAAGCGGGGAGCTGAGATTGCCTGGAGAGTCCCCGTGCCGTCCTCTTCGGTGTCGCGGCGTGAGAGCGTGTCGGCCACCGTGTTCGTTGCTCCTGACTTGTACTCGATGGAGAAGTCGAACCCGAGGAGCTTACCCACCCAATGATGCTGTGGAATGGTCGCCAGGCGCTGATCGAGGAGGTACTTGAGGCTGTAGTGGTCTGTCTTGACGACGAAGCATCGCCCCCATAGGTACGGCCTCCAATGCCGTACGGCAAGCACGAGCCCGATGAGTTCGCGCTCATAGGCCGCTAGGGAGCGATGGCGGGGCGCCACCGGTCGACTGAAGAAGGCGAGCGGATGAGCCTCCTGTATGAGCACCGCCCCGAAGCCATAGGTGGACGCGTCGCACTCCACGATGAAGGGCTTGGTGAAGTCCGGTAATGTCAACACCGGTGCTGTCGTCACTGCCCTTTTGAGGGCACGAAAAGCAGCGCTTGCCTCATCGGACCACACGAACCCCTCTTTCTTCAGGAGTGCTGTGAGGGGTGCTGCAATGGCGCCATAGTTGTGGACGAACTTGCAGTAGTAGCCTGCCAGACCGAGGAAGCCCCGCACGGCGCGCGCCGAACGAGGTAGGGGCCAGTCGTGGATGGCCTGGACCTTCGCGGGATCCATAGCGACACCAGCCGCTGAAATGACGTGGCCGAGGTAGGCGACGGAGTCAACACCAAAGGAGCACTTGGACCTCTTGACAAAGAGTCGGTGCTGGCGCAGGGTGTTGAGGACGACGCGGAGGTGCCGGAGGTGGTCCGCCCATGAGGTGCTGTATATCAAGATGTCGTCAAAGAAGACAAGCACAAACCGGCAGAGGTAGGTGCGCAGGACGTCATTCATCAAAGCCTGGAATGTGGCTGGGGCGTTGCACAGCCCGAACGGCATCACCAGGAACTCGTAGAGGCCGTCGTGGGTGCGGAACGCCGTTTTATGGACGTCCTCCTGCCGCATCCGCACTTGGTGATACCCCGACCGCAGGTCCAGTTTGGTGAAGAGGCGTGCACCATGGAGCTCGTCGAGGAGCTCATCGACGACCGGAATCGGAAACGCGTCTTTGACAGTGAGCGCGTTCAACGCGCGGTAGTCGACGCAGAAGCGCCACGACCCGTCCAGCTTCTTGACAAGGATGACCGGGGAAGAGAACGCCGAGTCACTGCGGCGGACGATGCCCTGGTCGATCATGGCGGCGCACTGCCGCTCAAGTTCGTCCTTGTGCGCCGCCGGGTACCTGTACGGTCGCACCGCCACCGGGGAGGAGCCTGGCTTGAGGACGATGTGGTGCTCGCGGCCGCGTGCTGGAGGTAGTCCGCTCGGCTCGGTGAAGACGTCGGCGAAGGCGTGTAGCAGCCCGTCGATGAGGGTGTCGTCGGTTGTGGCGGCTAGGAGAGTCGGCGTGGATGGAGGTGCTACACCGCGCCAGCAGACGTCCCGACCCTCCCACTGGAATGCCATGGTTCGGGCGGTGAAGTCCCATACAATGGGCCCGAGCGTGGCCATCCAGTGCGTGCCGAGGACGACGTCGTATCCCGCTAAGGGCATTACGAAGAGGTCGACGCCGAATACCATGCCGCCCACGTCGATCGGAGCGTTGCGAAGAATGCCCGGGCAGGCCACACGCTCCCCATTGGCCACCGTTGCCGTGAGTCGAGGCCACGGCTCGATGGTCAGCCCGGAGTGTCGCGCAGCCGCTTCCCCGATGAAGCTGTGTGTGGAGCCGGTGTCGATGAGCGCGACGAAAGTAGCGGCGCCGACGATCACCTGCAGTTGTACCGTATTGCCGACGAGTACCCCTGCGACGGCGTGAAGGGAGAACACCGGTGTCTCCGTGTCGGGGTCCTCCCCTGTGGCGGACTCGTCGGTGGTGTCCAACTCGACGCCGTTGATGTAGAAGATCCGCGTACAGACGCGGTTGTGCCCCCGTGTGTAGCGCTCGTTGCAGTTGAAGCAGAGGCCTTGCCGACGGCGCTCCTCTTGCTCCTGCACGGATAGGCGTTTGCGCCCATCCGCCATGACCGCGGGCGTGGCTGCCTTCTCAGCCGGCGGGGCAGGCAGAGCTAGGCGCGGTGCAGGGGTTGGCAGCAGACCACGGGTGGCGCCCTTGGGAGGCGGCGATGTATATTATTCCCGAAGCTCCAGCTGGCGCGCCAGGCTCATGGCAGCCGCCAAGGACTACGGGTTGTGTACCTGGACGTCAAGGCTGAGCGGGGGACGGAGACCCCCCGTGAACAGTTGGACCCGTTGTGCCTCGTCGAGGGGTCCTGCACGTGGAAGGAGCGCCTGGAAGCGGTCCTGATAGTCCGCGACAGACCCCGTGCGGCGGCAATCAGCCAGCTCGAAGAGAGGCGCAGCGCGGAGAGGAGGACCGTAGCGCAGATTGAGCAACTCCTGGAACCTGCGCCACGATGGAGTACCCTCGTCCGTCTGGACCTGGATATACCACATCTGCGCCCCGTGCTCCAAGTTGTAGGATGCCATCCAGACCTTCTCCTCCTCCATGATGCGCTGCTGATGGAAGTAGGATTCGCAGCGGTTGATGAAGATGAGAGGATCGGTTTTACCATCGTACCGGGGAAAGTCCAGCTTTTGGAACCTCGGTGGCCGGTCCCCATGGTGCTCGCCGTAGCCGATCTTGTGACGGAGGCGGACGTGCGGTCGGCTGTGAGGCTGGCGATGGCTTGGGCGTTGGCCGCGACGGACACCTGCAGGGACTTGAGAGCCTCGGCAAAGGCCTTGAAGTCGTTGGAATCGCCCATGGCTGGAACGCAAGACGCCACAGAGGACGTCGGTGATGTTGGTGCTGCGGCTGGCGTAGTGGTGGACCGGGAAGAGGATCGCCGGGATCGTGATACCAGGTTGTCAAGGGCGTTAACCCCTCGAGCAGCTGGACCGCGGCTACGTAACTCGTACCCGATGTCCGTCTTCTCCGGCGAGGTAATCCTCTGTCGTAGGCTTTAGAGAGAGTGTAGGGAGATGGGAGATAAAGCTGATGTATTTCTTATTCCTTTCACTGCCTCATGGTTCCATATAAATAGGCCACTGGCCCGACCAACTAGGTAACTTCTAATTTAGGAAATGACTTATTTGGAAACCCTAATTTAGGAAATGACTTATTTGGAAACCAACTCCCCTCTAATTAAGGCCTATCAATTTGGCCACTAATCTAGCCACCTTCCTTGGATGGACCTTCCTTGGTAGTGCTGCTGCTGGCGCCTTCCTTAAACGCCCTAGCCTCAGCCCTCCTGGCGTCGTGGGCCCGCGTGTAGGTGCGGCCCCACATGATAGGCTGAAGGCAGAGCTGGCAATCTCTGGACGCAGAGGTAGATGATCTCTGGAGGCAGAGAACGACAGAGATCTGAACTGCAGAGAAGAGCATAGAAGTAGAATAAATAAATGGAATTAACTTGATCGACTACACTTTTGTTTCTATTGTATCAACTTGATTGGCTACACTTTTAGCAGCTACAACTGTGGTGACTGCATGTATGCAGTAACAATCTACAATATCTTATAGATTAGATTTGTGTAGTACCAACTACAGCTATAGCATGATAGGTACAGGATATATATCAGATTTGGAAGTGATATTTGTATTATTTTGGTTCTAAGAATAAGGATGTGTTTGGTTTGGAGTCAAAATAGGATGGGATAGGTTCATCCCTAATTTAGGGGCAGGTTCATCCTTAAGAGTCACTACTGTTTTTGTTTGGTTGAAGGGATAAACTTGGATGGAACCAACCCAGTTTTTGTTTGGATGGTGGTTTTGTCACTTGTTGGGAGGCAACACGATTTTTTTAGCACCGCAACAGGGGCGGGGGCGACTTCATCCGCTCGTATTTTGGGGACGGCGCCGCCACCGAAAAATGGTCTAGGGTTCAACTCGTCCCTGCTTGACCCTCATCCAAACATGACTGAAACTGTGGCCGCCTCGTTTCGTCCCTCTTTGTCCATTCAACTAAACGCACCCTAAGGTGAGAAGGGGAAGAGACCTCGATTGTGGTGACACTTCTGTGCCGCTTTTGCTTGGATTATTTTTATTTTTGGTATATATATATATCAGATTTGAAAGTGATATATTATCCTTGTATTATTTTGGTTCTGTTTAGAGAGAAGCAGGATAAGAGAAAAGGGCAAAGATCTGCCGCGATACTTTTGCTTCTATTATTTTCTATTTTGGTGTATATATATATATCAATTAGATTTAAAAGTGATACTTTTCCTAGTATTATTTTCTATTTTTGGTATATATATATCAAATTTGAAAATGTGTGAAAAGATTTAATGCAACACCTTATAATTTTATTGTAACATGTACTAACCATACTAATTTTAAGATTTTGTCAACGATAATATAATATTTTTTAACAGTGCTTTATAATTTTGGGGTAATGTATATCAACATTTCTTAATAAAGATTTCTTTATAATTTTAATAAAAATTAAAATAAATATTTTAAATACAATGTGTTATAATGTTATTGCAACAAATATATCAACCTTATGCAACTATATTAATTTTTGTGACAACATAGTAACTTCATCGCAATAAATTCTTTTTGAAGCAACGTCTTATAATTTTCTTGTAATATGTATCGGTTGTTGTAATATATTGTTGTCATATATATCAGTCATTGCAATAACATTTAAAAATATTACAATGCAGGAAAATCATGTCAAATATATCTTTTTCTTTACAACTTCTAATAATTTTGTTGTAATATATGTAAACCTTTTGCGAAGAAAATTAAAATTAAGACAACAAAGTAAATTCGTTGCAAATTGACGAACTAATTGCAATCATTTCAGTTTTTGTTGCAAATTACAACAACCATTTGCAATGAAATTCAAGTTCATCGCAACAAAGAAAACACATGGCACAACCGTCAACTAATTGCAGCAACATTTTTAGTGGTAGCAATACCACCATTCTCTTGCAACGGAAGTCATGACGATCGCAATTCACAAAAAACAGTAGCAAAAAAGGTGCATATATTGCAACTAGTTTTAAAGGTTGTGACAACAACTATACATAATGCAACAAGTTTAGTGCTAACGCAATATATGGTGTGGCATTATAATGCTTGTGCGACAATTTTTCTAGTCGTTGCAGTAACATCTTTTTCTTGCAACGAAAGTCATGATTATAGCAACGCGCAAAAAATGGCAAAAATGTACATATATTACAACCACTTTTAAAGGTTGTGGCAATAACTAGCACCTAATGCTACAACTTTAGTGTTGTTGCACTATCTGGTGTCGCACTAGGGTAATTTTGCAACAAGTATTCTAGTGGTAGCAATAACACCTTTCTCTTGCAACGAAAGTCATGGTTCTCGCAATGCATAAAAATGGTAGCAAAACGGTTCATATATTGCAACCATTTTTAAAGGTTGTGGCAATAACTAACACCTAATGCAACAAAAATAGTGTTGTTGCAATATTCGTCGTGGTATTAGGGTGATTTTTTAGTAGTGTTTAAACCTCCGATCGATCGATGCTAGCTTGTTGATATGTGCACAATAATACAGATGCCAATTAAGATGAATGTGATGTCTCTCTCCCTCGATCGATCTCTAAACAAAGAGGCCTCGATCGATCGATATCCTAGCATGTGGATCCAAGATCTCTAAGGCCTTGTTCGTTTGTGCTGGATTGATGGGTCGGATTGATTCCTAACCGTATTGCTTCTCTAATTTATATAAATTTTGATTAGCTGGAACGGTTCTGGGTGCAATCTGACACAAACGAACAAGACCTAAACAAATTAAGAGGCATGATGGGTTCCCTGTCCGGCAACCTAGTATGGCAAGCATGGATCGGAGACCTTGCCCCTTGCCGGAGGAGAAAGCAAGCAGGAGTAGTAGTGGTGGTAGCTCTCCGTCTCCTCCGCCTTCTCTGCCCGTTACAAGTGGCCACAGTTGTGCCGCGTAGACTTTTCCTTGTTACAAGTGGCTACAAGTATCAGATTACAATCATATGATCTATTTTCAATGATTTTTGAACTAAAATTATTTTAGTGCTCAAACAAACTTTGAAGTAACATTTGGACCTCCTAAGTACAAGAAGTGGCAGGCTAGTCGGCCTGAGCGTTTTTTTTCGCGTGGGTGGGTGGGAGTACATTGGCCATGCATGGAGGGGAGTCAGCACTACTTTTCCATTGCTTTCCACGACGACATCTCATTTCATCACTCTCTACCTCTATTGGGCGCCGGGCAGCCACGCTGGAGGCGGATGGGCCCAAAAGCGGGACCACATCCTGCCGCTCCGATCCATGGAGCAGGAGCCCCTCTGTGGGTGCCACACGCACACGCCTCCGCCACCACACCTCCCCTGCCCCTGCCTCCACCACCACTACGCCAGCTACAGGCCTGCCTGTTTCATGGAGGTGCCACTCGATCATCTGGACCTGCTACTTGCCCGCCTCGTCGACGTCACCATCGGCGCCAAGCCACAATAGAATAGAATTCCTTCAAAGGAATGCCCATTTCAATTAAATGTTTCTCTGATCAGCAACCATTCGTCTTCAATTAAATGGAGATTAACACTGGCTACTCTCGTCTTCTTGTGTTTGCCTCATCTACCAAGCATGCTTTCGAGCGTATTTTGACGAGCCTGCCTAAGCCTGGCGGTGGCGAATACGGCAAGTTCTTCAGCCTTCCAGCACTAAATGATCCGAGGATCGGTAAGTTTCTCTGCCCGGTTCTGTAATATTTTCAGTTTCTCCTTCCTTCGCTTTGCAATTTACATACATGGACTGCACAAATATATACTTGTAGTACACATGCTAATCCTGTATATCATTCACATTTTCAACTTCCATTAATTTCAACAAGGGCGTTTGTCTAACCTGCCACCTCATTATAGTACTTAGTAGCACATTGAAAAAGGCAGATGAGATGTTCCATTGTCTCTTCTTGGAAAAAGCTACATCCCAAACTTTTGGTTTAACTTAGAAATTAATTTTGCATGAGACAAAATACTATGGCTATGCATAGGTGCAAACTTTTACACCTTTATTTTGTGTACTTATACGAATTGCAATGCCATACTTTTCGCAACATCAGGCATGTATATTAATATGCTAATGCTATTTTAAATAACCAAAAAAAATATTTTTCTTGTGCTCTATCAGATAAGCTTCCCTACTCTACGTGTTCTCCTGGAATTAGCTATCCGCCATTGTGATAACTTCCAAGTTACAGAGAATTATGTTGAGAAAATCATTGATTGGGAGAACACATCTCCCAAGCTGGCTGAGATACCTTTCAAGCCAGCGAGATGCATTCTAATGGTTGGCTGTGTGATCGAAAATCTCATAAAAACTTATAGTTCATATATAATCATGATCCAATTTATGATCTAGGACAACACTGGAGTCCCAGCAGTTGTCACTACCGGAATCAGCTCCTTTGCCGTGTGTCTCAAACACTCGGCAAAGGCTATTTTACACTCGGCAAAGGCTTTGCCGAGTGTAACACTCGGCAAAGAGCGCTCGGCGAACTGTACATTGGCAGCGGTTTCTTTGCCGAGTACTTTTTGTCGGGCACTCGGCAAAGAAAAGTCCCCGTCACGGCGCCAAGTGACGGTGACGGATCCTTTGCCGATTGTCTGTTTGGCACTCGGCAAAGAGGCCAATTTTGCCGAGTGTCTGCTATCGTGGCCCTCGGCAAAGACGGGTCCAGTGGGCCCCACCGCCAGTCCCTGTGCCGAGAGCTCTCGTAGACACTTGGCAAAGGAGGACTCTTTGCCGAGTGTCTAGTGGACCGGCACTCGGCAAAGAGTCCTCCAGTGGGTCCCTTTGCCAGTCCCTTTGCCGAGTGCCTTGGCAACATCACTCGGCAAAGATGGCTTTGTCGGTTCCCAGGTTTCCTTCTTTGCCGAGTGCCATTGTCAGCACTCGGCAAAGATGGCTTTACCGGTTCCCAGGTTTCCTTCTTTGCCGAGTGCCATGGTCATAGCACTCGGCAAAGCAACCCTTTGCCGAGTGTAACACTCGGCAAAGTGACCAGGTTGTTTCTTTATTATTTGTTTTTGCTGTTCCATCCGAACAAACAAAAGATATATATCATTCACATCACATTATATATCAATCGCATCACAGAATGAACACATTTATCATCAACACCATATATATCACAAAGTCTCACAAATATAAGTTAGGATCATCACAAAACAGATATAAGTCTGGATCATCACTAACATCACCAAGTATCTCACAAGACCAAGTCTAGCCAAACATCACCAACACTCACAAGACCAAGTCTGGATCATCAACGAGGTGGGCATCTGGACTGGTTCGGCGAAGGGCTGGACGAAGCATGAGGGTTGTTCGACGCCGCCGATTGACCCTGCACAGAGAAGAGATTGTATGTGTGAGAACATATGAATATATATCATGCAGTACTAAAATTTTGATACTCACAGGAGTAGTGAACTCTGCAGGGTCAGTTGCAGGGAACAACGGAGGTGGTGGAGCATGACCCTGTGCGGCGCCAAGGCTCTGCATGTACAAGAACATCTCCGCCATCCTCTTCTCTAGCTCCTCACGTTGCCTCCTCTCATCATCTAGCTGAGTCTGTAATATTTTGCCCTAATGTTACGATAATGCAAAGAGAAGATATATAATAATTAATGAACGATGAATAGATAAGGAATAACCTGGAGTTGCTGGATACGATGTTGTGAGCTGTCCTACCGAGGTCGTATGGCTGGGCTCGCGCTCGTGCTCCTTGCTCGCACTTGAGAGAGAGTGGGAGTGGAGGACGAGTCGATTGCCCCGTCGGCAATCCAGTACCGCCCATGCCTCTTGCCTCCTCTGACCCTCATGAGGACATCTCCGTCGATGTCCTCGGTCCTTGGATCGTAATCTGGCCCATGGACCTCCTTGGCCATGGCGGTGTACTCACTGAGTCGGCTCTGGATGGCGGGGTTGGTGTACGCCTCGGGCCCGTCATCTGGGTTATAGGTGATGTCGGACGTCGCCTTCCCCTTGTGGGCCATGGCATATGCCGAGAACGTGGAGCAAGGCACGCCACCATGTGCCGCCGACTGCGAGAAAAGCAACGAGATGGTTAGAAATCATGTCTAATCGAAAGTTATATACCTAAATAAAAAAGAGCGCGTACCCATGCTTCCGCGTATTTGCCCAGGCTGCAGCTGCCTTGATGGTGGGAGGGACCTTGCATCAGCAAACGCCGTTCCCGGCTAGCGTTGTGCGCCTCATCCCACTCAGCCGAGCACCACCTCTGCACCATTTGCTCCCAGCACTCAGGATGCGCGGCGCACCAATGAGGAATCATCTAAAAAAATATAAGTACACCGCATATCAGAAGATAAAAGTAAGCATATTTAGTACCAATAATAAAGTTTTGTATTTACCTGCAAGTACTGGTCCGGAGTCAACGACATGGTTCGGGCGTCCTTCTTGTTCACCTTCTCCCCAAGGACGGAGCCATGGTAAGTGACGATGGCCTGGATGCGCGCCTCGTAGTGCATGTCCACGACGAGCTTCTTACAGCACGTCGTAGACACCACATCCGCCCTGGCCTCGTATCCAGCATCGCACCTGAAGAAATCCTACATACAAAGACGATGTATCCATACATTATTTCAAGAATATGCAACAAATGCGACTTATTAAATAATATAGTGCGAGGAAGACTTACCCACAGCTCTTGCTTCACCCGCTCCGCCTTGTTGTTGAATTGTCTGCCGTCCCGATCTACTGCATCGGGGGCGACGGCGTAGTGGTCGAAGGTGTATGCTGGGCTCGTCACTCCGGCGTACACGACAAGTCCAGGGATGTGTTCCCGGCATAGAAGGCCGAGGATGCCATTGGGGTTGCGGCCGTGACCCCCTGCAGTCTCCAAAACCATCCAAGACCTGTCCAAGTGATTAAGATGAAGTATTAGTTTCTATTATTAATTTGAACATATAATATGAAAAAGAAGCAACAACATCTAAAGTTACCTACCTCTCTCCATCGGGTCGTATCAGCGGACGTCTGTCACGAAGTATGGGTCGCTTAGGGAGGCTCGCGGGACCTCGCAGGTAGATACTCCTCGAACCTGAGGAGCCAGAACCTGAGACGCCCTGCTGAGCGGCGTCATCTTCGTCGTCGTCCTGCTGCGCCGCATCGTCGTCGTCCTGCTGTGCCGCATCGACAGCGGCTTGCTGCTCCACCTGCTGCTGTACGGTGTCGTCCTGCTGCGCCTCCTCCTCCGTCCTACGGGTGCTCCTCCTCCCCCTCCCCCTCCCCCTCCTCGTCCTCATCCCACCGCCCACCATCTTTGTCCAACAACCTGCAATTAAGAGTAAACAATTAAGCACAGTTAAAAAAATATGTATTTAGAAACATATGCAAAATAAATGAAATATAACATTACATCGATTAAAAATAATCTTCATATGTGTCCGGGTTAGCCGGATCATAAGTGTCATCATCACTATCAACCATTTCATAGTCAACATTATCTGAAGGCGCAATTTCGTCATTGGCATTGCCTTCAAGTATTTCTAAGTCATTCTCATTTTGCACCTCATCATCCTCGTCATCAACAACCATTTCAATATCTACTTCCATTCCGATCGCTTCGGTTAAGTCTATCTCAAATTGCCCTTCGAGCCCATCTTCTTGGAAGAACTCTCCGTCATATGTGTCCGGGTCTAAGTTATAATCTTCATCGTTTGGAACAGGTAATTTAGCGTGCGATGATACCTTATACACAACATCCCAACCCTTAAGATGTTGTTTCGCACGCATATGGAAGATAATACACTTGTGTGGCCTGTTGGGCCACAATATAGACATCGTCTCCTGGTAAGGTGGAATCCTGTCGAATTTCGACTAGCCCAAGATTGGAATGTGTCCGTCTCGTAACTTCAGGGTCAAACCAATGACATTTGAATATCACTGGAGTAAGAGGTTTGGAACCATAAAAATTGAGTTCATATATTTCTTCAATTCTTCCATAATACTCGACCTCGTCAAGCCCGGGCGTAAAGACTCCAGAACACGTGGTTTTTCGATTAGGACGACTTTGGTCGTAGCTTGTTGTGCGAAAACGGTATCCATTGACGTCATACCCAGAAAATTTCCTGACCCTATAGGCAAAGCCATTGGCTACTTGTCTCAACTCGGCACTCATAGACGGCTCTCTTTGGCCCTGCAAGTTCAAACACGCTAGATTGTTATATTATTCGCACGTAAGAGCAACTTCAAATGACAAACTAAGCACATACCTTACGTTTAAACCAGGAAATGAAATCGGGCAATCCATTTCCCGCACCCTTTCGAAGAAGGGTATCATATTCCTGTGGAGTTGGGTCCCTTGATCGATGCCAGAATTCATGAAGAAATTGCTCCATGTATGGCGTCACCTCTTCAAGGTTGGTCAATACATATAGCATGATATGGCGCCACTCTTCATGTCTCAGGGTCTTGGTGGTCGAACCACTTGCGCTTCCGAGTTGCCCTCGAAAAATGCTGAGGTTCGATTCATTGTCGCCATCATTGTAACGAGGGGGTGGATTATGCACGCTCGGCAGTTTGTCACCATAGTAAGTTGTTGTGAAGTTTGACACCTCCTCCAGTATGTATGCCTCTGCAATGGAAGCCTCGATTTTGCATTTATTTCTACATTTCTTTCGGATTGTCTTTAGACATCTCTCAATTGGATAGCACCAACGTCCCTGCACGGGCCCCCCCATTCATGCCTCATACGGGAGATGAATAATCAAATGCTGCATCGGATTGAAGAAGCCGGGTGGAAAGATCTTCTCCAGCTTACACAGTAACACGGGTGCCATCCTTTCCAAGTCTGCAATCATGGTCTGAGCTAACTCTTTTGCACAAAGCTGGCGGAAGAAATAGCTCAACTCTGCAAGCGCTAGCCAGACATGCTCAGGGACATAGCCTCGAACCATCGCCGGTAGAATTCGTTCAATCCATATGTGGAAGTCATGACTCTTCATCCCTAAGACTCACAGAGTAGATAAGTTCACCCCCTACTAAGGTTAGCTGCATACCCATCAGGGAACATTAACATCTTGATCCACTATAGTACTTCCTTCCTCTGGGCCCTGCTTAGGACGAAATCGGCCTTAGGCCTTCTCCATGTCTTACCACCACTAGGCGGCTTCATCTCTTGGTTTGGTCTATCACATAACTCTGCCAGATCCACTCTTGCCTTTACGTTATCCTTTGACTTATCAGGAATCTCCATAATTGTTGCCCAAAGTGCCTCGGCGACATTCTTTTCAGTGTGCATCACATCAATGTTGTGTGGAAGGAGCAGGTCATCATAATAGGGGAGCCGAGTCAAGCCCGACTTATGTGTCCACATATGTTGCTCACCATATCCCACAAAACCACCTTCTGGGTTGGCCACGAGACCATCTATCTGTTCGCGAACTTCGGCACCAGTCATCATTGCAGGTGGGCGGTCTGTCACCACGACACCTTTCGTAAAGTTCTTGATGTCTAGTCGGAATGCATGGTCAGGAGGGAGAAATTGTTGATGTTTATCGAATGACGAATATTTGCCACCCTTCTTCAACCAAATGAACCTAAGAGCTTCCTTGCAAACTGGGCATGGGAACTTACCGTGAACACACCAGGCGCAAAATAGCCCATACGCCGGAAAGTCATGCATGGAGTACTGGTACCAAACATGCATTTTGAAGTTTGTCTTCATAGCTCGGTCGTACGTCCATACCCCTTCCTCCCAAGCACGAACCAATTCATCAATCAAAGGCTCCATGTACACGCCCATTTTATTCCCCGGGTGTCCAGGAATTATCAACGACACGAATATGTTCTGTCTTTGAAAGCATACGCCGGGGGGGGGGAGATTGATGGGGATAACGAACACGGGCCAACATGTGTATGGGGCAGCGGTCGTTCCATAGGGATTGAACCCATCTGTGGCCAGCGCAACACGAACATGTCAAGCCTCTTTGGCTTTCTCATGGTGAATGGCATCAAAGTGGGTCCATGCTTCACCATCGGATGCGTGAACCATCTTGTCAGGATTGTATCGTTTGCCTTTTTTGTGCCATGTCATCTGTTTCGCGGATTCCTCTGTCATGTATAGACGCTGGATCCTCGGTATGAACGGAAGGTGGCGTAGGATTGTCACGGGGATGTCGAGCTGCCTCTTCTGTCCATCACCAGAGTCTACCTCCATGAACCTAGACGATTTACACTTCGGACAGTACTTTGCCTCAGTTTGTTCTTTCCTAAATAGGACGCAGCCCTTTGGACAAGCATGTATCTGCTCATACGTCATCTTGAGTGCACGAAGGAGTTTCTGTGCCTCGTACATGCTCTTTAGCAGAACGTGATCCTCCGGAAGCAGGCTGCCAATAACTGTCAACAAACCATCGAAGGCGTCTCGACTCATGCTATACTGCGACTTGAACGCCATTATACGCCCAATGGCATCCAGTTGAGAAACCTTTGTCTTGCTGTGAAGGGGTTTCTGTGCCGCGTCAAACATGTCGTAGAATGCCTTTTTGGTCGCCTCTGGCTCGTCCTCCATACGTCCTTCGGCGAACTGTGCCTCGTGATAGTCGTTCAACATGTCCGCTACCCCGGCATCAGCATCGTAATCCTCGACGCGTTGTCTCACCACCTCCTCTCTCGTGCGATGCGCTTCACCATGGAAGATCCACCGAGTATAGTCCGGCGTAAATCCATTCTTCCAAATATGTTCTACCATGGCCTTCTTTGGTTTTCTTTTCCGGTTGTCACATTTGCTGCACGGACAAGGGACTAGACTAGCTCCTTTAGCAGCTTCGCCATATGCCCGTTCCACGAAAGCATCGGTCTTCCTAATCCATTCTGGGGTGACATCATTACGTCTTACGAGGCCCGTGTACATCCACTCACGGTCCTCCATCCTCTAACATATATAACCGAGTATAGTTTAATATAGACATGTAATGCATGTACACTATGTTCCTACCTTCTAATAGGTGAGGATAGGTCCTAATCCCACCCGCGGTTGCGTAGATGGTGTTAGTTTCCATGCTCTACTCCGATCCGAGATAGAATTTCGGCAGCACCTCCCCGCTGTTCTCCGGATACACGTCCTGACAGGGAGAGTGTACTGTCCGGAGAACAACAGGGAGGTGACGCCGAAACTCTGTCTCGGACCGGAGTAGAGCATGGAAACTAACACCTTCTACGCAACCGCGGGCTGTCCAAAAAACGTGGACAATTCGAAACTGATACATTTGTAGATATGCAAAGATCTGCCTATCTACACTGTATCTCTTTCGAACGGGAGACGCCTAACTGGGTTACGTGATCTACGACCATGATGCGGAAATTGAGGTTATACCTAAGGTGACGGTGCTGTGGCGGGTTGGTGCAGTGGCGACGCGACGCGGTGCAGGCAGACCCGCAGTGGCTAGAAAGACAAGTATCTTCTCTGTAAAAAATAAACAAGCATGTCAAAAAAATCGGCAGCACTTCCCCTTTACGGGGAGATTTCCAAAACCTGCAAATAGATCTAACAGCACGATGGCTGACACGCACATCTACAAACGACACGATGAATGCAAGTCACATCTAAGTGGCATCCATATCCACCATCACACATATTTCAACGGCATCCATATCCATCATCACATTATGCCAAATTAACACAAATAGTATAAACTCTCTAAACACACATACTAAACTAATTAAACTCACGAAAATCACTAAATCCACTAAACACATATACTATAAACTCAATAAATACATACTAAACTAATTAAACTTATTATACTCACTAATGTACGGGTCGGCGATGGCGGCGGCGCAACGACGGTGGCGGGGCACGGCGGCGCGACGACCGTAACGGCGCGTGGGGAGGCCGGGCGGCTTGACGGGCGGCGCCGACGTCTAGCCGAGAGCGTGGGGCGGGCGGTGGGAGCGGGCGGCGTTCGCGGGCGGCGAGGCGCGGGCGAGGGGCGGCGGAGAGGGGCGGGCGGCGAGGGGCAGGCGGGCGTGGGACGGGCATGGGGCGGGCGGCGTTCGCGGGCGGGCGTGGGGCGGGCGGCGGTGTCGGGCGGCGGTGGGAGCGGCGGCGTGCCGGGCGGGTTGAAGAGAGGAGGTGAAAGGAGAGAAAGAGAGAAGAGAGCCCGTCGGGCGGTTAAGTTACATTCTTTGCCGAGTGCCGGATCGCGGGCACTCGGCAAAGATTTTTTTAAAATCTAAAAATAAACTTTGCCGAGTGCCGGATCGCGGGCACTCGGCAAAAACGCCTTTGCCGAGTGCTAGCTGTAGAGCACTCGGCAAAGATGTGTTCTACAGACTTTGCGGAGTGCCAACCGACAGGCACTCGGCAAAACTGTCTTTGCCGAGTGCTAACTGCACAGCACTCGGCAAAGTATATTTTATTTTTTTATTTTTGGCAACCAAACTTTTTGTGGTGTGTTCCTACACTATGTAGACCTACAAGTACCATTTTGGTACAATTATAAAAGTGTTTTTTATAACTAGTAGATTTAGTTCGTTTATTTGAATTTCTTCGGAAAATTTAGATTTGAACTGCAGGTCACTCGAAACTTGGAAAACCGTGCATGCAAAAATGATATTCATGTTACTTAGCATAAGTTACGACCGATTCCAGGAGCAGACCGGAAACTTCGAGCAACATGCTCACTAAACATGGCCGTGAACTTGCTATCCACATGTTTAAAAATTGTATAAAACACAAACAAAGTCAGAAAATCCTGAAACACATCCACGTGTCATGATATCATATGTACAGGCTGCGATAAAAATTTTAGAATGTTTCGAGAAAGTTGTGGGACACTATGTGTAGAAACCTCAGAGAACTACACATGAAATCATAGAGTTTCAATGTAGTTCTCTTAGGTTTCTACACATAGTGTCCCACAACTTTCTCCAAACATTCTAAAATTTTTATCGCAGCCTGTACATATGATATCATGACACGTGGACAAGTTTCAGGATTTTTTGACTTTGTTTGTGTTTTATACAATTTTTAAACATGTGGATGGCAAGTTCACGGCCATGTTTAGTGAGCATGTTGCTCGAAGTTTCCGGTCCGCTCCTGGAATCGGTCGTAACTTATGCTAAGTAACATGAATATCATTTTTGCATGCACGGTTTTCCAAGTTTCGAGTGACCTGCAGTTCAAATCTAAATTTTTCGAAGAAATTCAAATAAACGAACTAAATCTACTAACGATTGAAAACTCTGTTAAAATTGTCCACAAATGATACATGTAGGTCTACATAGTGTAGGAACATACCACAAAAATTTTGAGAGACAAAATAAAAAAAATAAAAATATACTTTGCCGAGTGTCTAGAGCTGACACTCGGTAAAGTACGCTTTGCCGAGTGCCTACTATGTGGCACTCGGCAAAGAATCCTCTTTGCCGAGTGCTAACAGTTGGCTCTCGGCAAAGACTGACGGCCGTCAGCTGTGGGACGGCCGCTGACGGCGCTTTGCTGAGAGCCACCTTTGCCGAGTGTTTGACCCTCGGCAAACTTGTCGTTGCCGAGTGCGTCCTGTGCCGAGTGTTCAGCACTCGGTAAAGGGGATCTTTGCCGAGAGCCTAAATTTACCGAGCGCGGCACTCGGTAAAACCTTATTTGCCGAGTGCCCGATAAAAAGTACTCGGCAAAGCCGCCGGCACTCGGCAAAGCCTGCGATTCCGGTAGTGTGTAGACCTTGCAGCTACGCGTGATATGATGCCAAAGTTGGGCTGTGATCCCTACAAGATTAATCCACTGGTACATCCTTATTTTCTCATTTTTGATTCATCGTCTCAAAAGTTATGTGCTCCCTCATCTATTTGTTCCATAATACTTGTTTTTGTTTCCATTTGGATCATACATGCAGATTCCCGTGGATGCTGTTATTGACCATGCAGTGCGAGTGGATGTAGCAGGGACCTATGATGCATTGGATAGAAACGAGGAGTTGGAGTTCCAACGCAACAAAGATAGGTTTGCTTTTCTTAAATGGGCATCCAATGCTTTCCATAGCATGCATGTTTCCTCTCCTGGTTCGGGTACTGTACACTAGGTAAACTAATGCTCTAGATCTAAGAGAATTTGTTGTGCCATATCCCATAAACTCTTTATTTTCATCTTTGATTTGAAATACAAATTTCAGGTAAATCTTGAGTATCTTGCCCGAGTCGTCTTCATCAACGAAGATGGCATTCTTTATTTCGACAGCGTGGTTGGCACAGACTCACACACCACTATGATTAATATTATTGGAGTTGCTGGTTGGGGAGTAGGTGGTATTGAAGCAGTCGTTGCAATGCTTGGCCAGGTAAATACTGTTAAGGCTAGTTTGGGAGCTAAAATATTAGAGGGGATTAGAGAGACTAAAATCCTCTTATCCAAAATTAAATAAAAAGGAGATTTTAACCCATTCAATCCCCTCCAGTTTTGTGGCTCCCAAACGAGTTCTTAGTAGTAAAAGGTTAGCAGAAAATGATGGGTTCAGTCATCCATAAAAAATGATGGGACCATCCCATGACTTTGAACACACTGGGTTTTGCCCACCCTGAAAATCATGAGTTGTATATGGCAGTCAACAAGGAAACTCTAGTCAGACTTTACATGCAAATCTAGCCTTAACACAACTTTCTGCTCTGATAAGTTCAACAACACGTAAATGCTGACTTCTTGTCTATGGATTTCAATTGACCCCTTAGGGCTTGTTCGGTTATTTTCAATCCATATGGATTGGAAGGGATTGATACAGATTGAAGGGGATTTTGACTTACTAGGGATTAAAACCCCTCCAATCCCTCTCAATCCATATGGATTGGGATAGAACCGAACAAGCCCTAAGTTGATGTATTATGCAGCCAATGGACATGGTTTCGCCTGGTGTGGTTGGATTCAAGTTGAGTGGGAAGTTACGGGATGGTGTCGGTGTGTCACTACTACTGACATTGTTCTTACTATGACCCAAATGCTAAGGAAGCACGGTGCTATTGGAAAATTCGTTGAATTCTATGGTAAGCATAGTAGAAAAGCATGGTTTACATTGTTGGAACTTGTGCTAAATAACATGAATATCATTTTTGCATTTATGGTTTTTCATTTTTCGAGTGACTTGCAATTCAAATATGAATTATCCGAGGAAATATAATTAAACGAACAAAATCTAATATTTATAGCAAACACTTTTATAATTGTTTTAAAAATGGAACATGTAGGTCTATATACTATACAAAGAGAGTAGAAAAATTTGAAGGGAAAAAGAAAAAAATAAAAGTATGCTTTGCCGAGTGTCCTAGGAGGACACTCGGTAAAGAATATATTGCCTAGTGCCTACGCAAAGGCGCTCGATAAACCTAGGTTTAAAAAATAAATTAATCTTTGCCGAGAATCAGCCGTTGGACACTCAGCAAAGAAGGCTTTGCCAAGTGCCGGATGGCGGACACTCGGCAAAGTATATTTTAAAATTTAAAAGATCTTTGTCGAGTTTCAGATCTCGGGCACTCAACAAAGAACACGTGCATAGCTTAGGCTTCGTCCTCTTTCTTTCTCACTCTATGTAATACCCAAATTTGTAAATCATGATAATGGAGATAATTCTCTTATGTGCTTTGTTTCTATTTTAACTAAGCATGTAAACAACCACACTTAAAGGGATTAAATGACTAATGTCAACTAAAAAACATGTGCATCATATTAGAGTTTTGTTTGTTGTGCATATAATAATAATAGCAACACTATTGATCAAAATATACTAATGAGAAAATTGAATTGGAACCCAAAAGTAGATTAGGGTTTGAAAATGGAAAGGGGGAAAGGTGAGAAAAGAAAAAGTGGAAAGGGTATAAAATATAAAGAAATATATATAAATATATCTCCAAATTTGGTACTTTTAATTATGTAATATAATCAGTGAACAATCTACAAATCAAGTTTAAAAATTCGAATACTAGAATTTGAATTCATAGAAAGGAATCTGAAATAGAATAAAAAAGGAGAAACGGAACTGTGCAAACGGGGCGACCGTCAACCTTCTGGCCCAACTAGCCACCTAAGTCGCGTGGCCCAAACACCAGCCCCCTCACGCGCTCGCTTCCTCCTCAGATTCACTGACACGCGGGCCCGCCCCGTCATTCACCGATGCTCGGCTCCTGGTACATAGCTTGCGCGCGGTCGGGCTCTGCTCCACGGGCCCCAGTTGTTAGCCAAGTCATGCATGCCAATACTTCTCGCTGTCATGTGGTTCCGCGCGTTCAGCGCTTTTTTCTCCGCACGAGCTCGTGTGTGGGACTCCAACCACACGCACATGGAATCCGGGGTATGGAGTTGTCGCGGGCGCTCGGGCCGACTCTGTGGGGATAAAAGGGTCGTGAGGCTAGCGCGTAACCCTCATCTCGCCCGCATTTCATCGATTCCGCCGCCATTAGACCAAAGCAAAGTAGGTCGTGTTCGGGGGACATCTATGCCGCCGTCAGCATTGGCGACATCCAGCCTCTATACCGCCAAGTGTGTTGCTGTGAGGCCTTGCCGACGCTCCCCGCACGTATCCGAGGCGCCTTCATGTGGGGTCTGCATCGCACGGGGGCAATTGTTCATTGGCGCGGAGAGTTCGCCGCCGGGACGAGGCTCATCGCGGCCAGGGTCTCCTACTCCGTGGTTGCAGGTAATGCTCCTCCCCGCTGGCTCAAAGTATTAATAGCACCATGTAATAGCCATTAGTATCGGGATTGGGTCTCGAGGAAGGTTGGAATGTCTCATCGGATTGGGCTCTTGCGTAATCACCGCTCCGCGCCGCTGTCACCACAATTTTGGGGTCGATCCGCGACATTGATTTCGCGATCTCCATCGCCCAGTCACGCTCTTCATATTTGACCATTACGCAGCGAGGTTCGGCGTCGGGGAGGGAATTTCGTGTCTGCCAGTCATGGCACCGCCGTGGGCGCTCTAGCGCCGTCGTGCGTGTGGCGTTTAGGGGGAGGCACGAGGCGCTAGGGTTTCATGGGCCGTAGATCTTTACACGGATGACCAGGATTAAAAGATGCGCTTACCCTTTCGTGTGAACGAATCTGAATCATTGATTCTAATCGAACGATTGGATTAGGGTCTCGGGTAAATAACATCCGGGTGGTCGATCTCAGATCCAACGTTCAGTATTGTGTACGGCTTTGTCCATGTTTTAATTTGATTTGGCCGTCGAAACAGATCTGGCGGCTGTGATCGTTCAGTACCGCTTGGATAGGGAATTTTACATAAGAAACCCTCTGTTCTTACAGAATCAACCTGCAGTCCAATTGCGGTGTAGTATGAGTCTAGGGAATCTTTGCGCTGAGGCCCTAGCTTTTGGTTTAATTACATACTCAGTCCAGATATTTGATATAACAGGGAAACTAATTGAGAAATTGATTTTTAATGTAAAAATAATTGCTAGAACTTGTTTAATTCTTAGAAAAATCATATTAAATCCTTTTTAACCCATTCTAGTTCCTATAATTTTGTAATAATATTATTCATCACTTAATGCCACTATTTTAGCATGAAACCCATAATAAATTTGATCACTTAATTAAACTTGTACCAAACACATAAAATCTTTGGAAATCCATATCTCGAAATCCGTAACTCTGAATTTAGTGATTCTTTTTCCTATGATCTCATTACGACGTATAGATTATTATTATGCATTTTGCATGCATGTTTGGTGTGATGTTAATTTCTCCCTTGTACCATGCTTGTTTGTATTGTGGCGAGGAGAAGAGCCACTGGCCGAGGATTTCAGTGTTCAACAGGTGGAAATTGCTAAGCAGGAGCCCATTGAAGGCAAGTTGTGCCCTTGACCACTTTTATTTACCCAATAATGTTCTTTTGTAATCATTTTATCATGCATAGGCTTAATTTTGATGGGACAAAATAGGTCGCCCTAGTCTGGTTATCTTTTCACCCTGTTTATCCCTGAATTTTTGGGTAGTCATTGCTATTGCTATACATGGTTTTGGGTGTAACTATTACACATGATTATTATTTATTATTGTTCTATTTCTGTTCATGATAAGACAACTATGTTAATTGGAACATCGAGCTTAACTTGAGAAACATGTGCCACCACAAGGGTGAAATGGGACGCCCTTGGCTGACTAACTAGGAAAGCTAGTGGAGGAGTACCTTACCCAATAGGGGCAAGGGCAGTAGGGGAGTAGGCGTGTAGGGAGGTTTTCAGGTTGATTTTGTTGCGATGGCGGTCAGACAGGGGATTCCTGCATTGCTCTTCCTAGAAACTGTAGCGGGTTTTCTGATGCTAGTGGAACTTTGTAAAGGCCTCCTAGTGGATCCCTAGCCATTCACCTTGGTAGTGTCTAAGGGTCTAGCTAACCCTGGCGACATGGGATACATGACTTGTGGGTATAGGGTACAACCTCTACAGAGTGTAAAACTGGTATACTAGCCGTGCTCGCGGTCATGAGCAGCTCAAGACTCTCGCATGATTAAATTATGGAGTTAAATTCAATTTGTCATTTGCATCACATTGGGATTTATTATTAATTTTGATCTACTATTACTCTGGTTTGGTATCTACTTACATTTAGTAACTGCAAATAAAATTTTACCAACTTATTAAAAGCAATGCTCAATTTTAACCCCTATTGTTGATCAGCCTTACACTTCACATGAACCCTGAAAGTCGCCTAGAGGGGGGGTGAATAGGGCGAAACTGAAATTTACAAAATTAATCACAACTACAAGCCGGGTTAGCGTTAGAAATAATAATGAGTCCAAGAGAGAGGGCGCAAAACAAATCGCAAGCGAATGAAGAGTGTGACACGCGGATTTGTTTTACCGAGGTTCGGTTCTCGCAAACCTACTCCCCGTTGAGGAGGCCACAAAGGCCGGGTCTCTTTCAACCCTTACCCTCTCTCAAACGGTCCCTCGGACCGAGTGAGCTTCTCTTCTCAAATCAAACCGGGAACAAAACTTCCCCGCAAGGACCACCACACAATTGGTGTCTCTTGCCTCGGTTACAATGGAGTTTTGATCACAAGAACAAGTGAGAAAGAAAAGAAGCAATCCAAGCGCAAGAGCTCAAAAGAACACGACAAATCTCTCTCGCTAATCACTAAAGCCTTGTGTGGAATTGGAGAAGATTTGATCACTTGAGTGTGTCTAGAATTGAATGCCTAGCTCTTGTAAGTGGTTGAGAAGTGGAAAACTAGGATGACTTGAATGTGGGGTGGTTGGGGTATTTATAGCCCCAACCACCAAACTAGCCGTTTGGTGGAGGCTGTCTGTCGAATGGTGCACCGGACAGTCCGGTGCACACCGGACATGTCCGGTGCGACAGCCACGTCACCAGGCCGTTAGGGTTCCGACCGTTGGAGCTCTGACTGCTGGGCCCGCCTGAATGTCCGGTGGCGCACCGGACATGCACTGTGGAGTGTCCGGTGCGCCAGCATGGGCGTGCCTGACTTCTACGCGCGCTGGCGCGCATTTAATGCGCCTGCAGGTAGCCGTTGGCGCCGAAGTAGCCGTTGCCCCGCAGTTACACCGGACAGTCCGGTGTACACCGGACATGTCCGGTGAATTATAGCGGAGCAGCCGATGCGAATTCCCGATGCTGGCGAGTTTAGAGCCGCGTCCTCTTGGAGCACCGGACACTGTCCGGTGTACACTGGACAGTCCGATGAATTATAGCGCGCCGGCTCTGAGAATTCCCGAAGGTGCGAAGTTCAGCTTGGAGTTCCCTGGTCCACCGGACACTGTCCGGTGGCACACCGGACAGTCCGGTGCGCCCGACCAGGGTGCCTTCGGTTGTCCCTTTGCTCCTTTGTTTGAACCCTTTCTCTTGATCTTTTTATTGGCTTATTGTGAACCTTTGCCACCTGTAGAACTTATAAACTAGGGCAAACTAGTTAGTCCAATTATTTGTGTTGGGCAATTCAACCACCAAAATTAGTTTAGGGAATAGGTGTAAGCCTAATTCCCTTTCAATCTCCCCCTTTTTGGTGATTGATGCCAACACAAACTAAAGCAAAAATAGAAGAGCATAATTGAACTAGTTTGCAATATGTAAGTGCAAAGGTTACTTAGAATTTGAGCCAATAAATATTACTTACTAGATATGCATGGATTGTTTCTTTATTTTTAACATTTTGGACCACGCTTGCACCACATGTTTTGTTTTTGCAAATTCTTTTTGTAAATCCTTTTCAAAGTCTTTTTGCAAATAGTCAAAGGTAAATAAATAGGATTTTGAGAAGCATTTTCAAGATTTGAAATTTTCTCCCCTTGTTTCAAATGCTTTTCCTTTGACTAAACAAAACTCCCCCTTAATAAATTCTCCTCTTAGTGTTCAAGAGGGTTTTTAAGATATCAATTTTGAAAGGTGCTACTTTCTCCCCTTTTGGAACATAAGGAGATACCAATTTAAAATTTTTAATTGAAAATCATTAATTTTAAAATTAGGGTGGTGGTGCGGTCCTTTTGCTTTGGGCTCATACTTTCTCCCCCTTTGGCATGAATCGCCAAAAACGGATACTTTGAGTGAGATATAAGCCCTTGTCTAACTACTTTCTCCCCTTTGGCAAATAAAACATATGAGTGAAGATTATACCAAAGACGGAGAGTGATGCGGAGCGACGACGAAGGATGAGTCGTAGAGTGGAGTGGAAGCCTTTGTCTTCGCCGAAGACTCCAATTCCCTTTCAATATACCTATGACTTGGTTTGAAATACACTTGAAAACACATTAGTCATAGCATATATAAAAGAGACATGATCAAAGGTATACTTATAGGTTATGTGTGCAAATTAGCAAAGGAAATTCCTAGAATCAAGAATATTGAGCTCATGCCTAAGTTTGGTAAAAGTTTGTTCATCTAGTGGCTTGGTAAAGATATCGGCTAATTGATCTTTAGTGTTAATGTATGCAATCTCGATATCCCCTTTTGTTGGTGATCCCTAAGAAAATGATACCGAATGGCTATGTGTTTAGTGCGGCTATGCTCAACGGGATTATCCGCCATGCGGATTGCACTCTCATTATCACATAGAAGAGGAACTTTGGTTAATTTGTAACCATAGTCCCGCAGGGTTTGCCTCATCCAAAGCAATTGCGCGCAACAATGGCCTGCGGCAATGTACTCGGCTTCGGCGGTAGAAAGAGCGACCGAATTCTGCTTCTTTGAAGCCCAAGACACCAAGGATCTTCCCAAGAACTGGCAAGTCCCCGATGTGCTCTTTCTATTAATCTTACACCCCGCCCAATCGGCATCCGAATAACCAATCAAATCAAATGTGGATCCCCGAGGGTACCAAAGCCCAAACTTAGGAGTATAAGCCAAATATCTCAAGATTCGTTTTACGGCCGTAAGGTGTGATTCCTTAGGGTCGGCTTGGAATCTTGCACACATGCATACGGAAAGCATAATGTCCGGTCGAGATGCACATAAATAGAGTAATGAACCTATCATCGACCGGTATACCTTTTGATCGACGGATTTACCTCTCGTGTCGAGGTCGAGATGCCCATTGGTTCCCATGGGTGTCTTGATGGGTTTAGCATCCTTCATTCCAAACTTGGTTAGAATGTCTTGAGTATACTTCATTTGGCTAATGAAGGTGCCTTCTTGGAGTTGTTTGACTTGGAATCCTAGAAAATACTTCAACTCCCCCATCATCGACATCTCGAATTTCTGTGTCATGATCCTACTAAATTCTTCACATGTAGATTCGTTAGTAGACCCAAATATAATATCATCAACATAAATTTGGCATACAAACAAATCATTGTCAAGAGTTTTAGTGAATAAAGTAGGATCGGCTTTTCCGACTTTGAAGCCATTAGCAATAAGGAAATCTCTTAGGCATTCATACCATGCTCTTGGGGCTTGCTTGAGCCCATAAAGCGCCTTAGAGAGCCTATAGACATGGTTAGGGTACTCACTATCTTCAAAGCCGGGAGGTTGCTCAACATAGACCTCTTCCTTGATTGGTCCGTTGAGGAAGGCACTCTTGACGTCCATTTGGTAAAGCTTGAAGCCATGGTAAGTAGCATAGGCCAATAATATGCGAATTGACTCAAGCCTAGCTACGGGTGCATAGGTTTCACCGAAATCCAAACCTTCGACTTGGGAGTATCCCTTGGCCACAAGTCGGGCTTTGTTCCTTGTCACCACACCATGCTCATCTTGCTTGTTGCGGAAGACCCACTTGGTTCCTACAACATTTTGATTAGGACGTGGAACTAAATGCCATACCTCATTCCTAGTGAAATTGTTGAGCTCCTCTTACATCGCCATCACCCAATCCGAATCTTGAAGTGCTTCCTCTACCCTGTGTGGCTCAATAGAGGAAACAAAAGAGTAATGTTCATAAAAATGTGCAACACGAGATCGAGTAGTTACCCCCTTATGAATGTCACCGAGGATGGTGTCGACGGGGTGATCTCGTTGAATTGCTTGGTGGACTCTTGGGTGTGGCGGCCTTGGTTCTTCATCCTCCTTGTCTTGATCATTTGTATCTCCCCCTTGATCATTGTCGTCATCTTGAGATGGCTCATCTCCTTGATCTTCTCCTTCATCAGCTTGAGCCTCATTCTCATCTTGAGTTGGTGGAGATGCTTGAGTGGAGGAGGATGGTTGATCTTGTGCATTGTAATACTCAAAGTTGTATACCAAGAGTAATAGAGAGAGTTACTCATTTTGTGTGTCTTATTTGCATCATAAAAAGAGCACCTATGTAATTGAGAGTGACTAAATAAAACAATTATTCTAAAATAAAGAAAAAGTGCATTTGTGGGAGTTTTATGTGTTTGTGCATTAAATAAAACCATGAGGATAAAAATAATAAGGTAATAATTATTTGAAGCTTGATTAAACCCTAAATTTGGAATTAGGGTTTGAAAATAAGGAAAAGAGAAGAGGGGGTGTGATAAAAATAATATAGTTATATTTTCCAAAGTTGGTAATCTTGATTTCACAATATGATTTAGAATACATTTGGAACAACTTTGAATTTAAAATTCGGATTCAAATTAAACATAGGAATAAAGAAGAAAGGAAATAGAAGGGGAAAAGAATAAAGCAAAATCGATCCAATTGGGCCGCCCACCTCCATTTCAGCCCACCTAAAACCTCCCTCGCGCGCGCCAGCCCAATCTGCACGTCCCCGCTCGCGCCGACGCCCCGGGCCCACCGCTCAGCCGCACGTATCCTCACCTCGCGCGCGGGCGCTCTCTGCTTTGCGGGCCCCGACGGTCAGACCCCTTCTCCAACCTACCGAAGGACCCGCTCGGTCTTGGACGGAAGCAGCCGTCACCCACCTCCGTTCCTCGCGCGCGATTCCAGCGGAGTCGTTGACGAAAACCCGGGTGGGATTCATCTTTATCCTCCGCTTCCGTAGCCCATCCCGACGCTCGAAGTCTCCCTCGAGCTGGGCGATAAAGCGGGAGCCGTGGCCCCTCTCTCTCTCACCTCACGCGCCACCCCAAATCACAACCTTCCGTCGATTCGCCTCGGGAGGGAGCTCTGGGTGTCGTCGGAGTCAACCACGCCTACCAGTGACCCTCTCTGGCCGTGATCGGATCGAATCCGTCAGGAATTGCTCGCCGACGTGTGCGCCTCCGCCGAGAAATCTAGTGCGCCGTGGACAGCTCTAGTGCATCATCTTCCTCGGTGAGTTCCGCATCCTAGTAATTCGTTTCGTCGTCCTTCACGCAAAACACCCCTCTGATTCAAGAATTAGGCCGTGGATCGCCGGATTTAACACCCCGGTAATGTCCTCCGCCGTGGGTGACGGCGGCGCCGCCGGCCTCTCGGTCGGGATTGGGGCGCGCGCGCGTGGCCATTGGATCGGGTGCGTGCGGCTTTGATTAGAAGCAGGAAATACCCCTTCATCCCAACCGTTATCCACCGTAGATCGGCAATCTGACGACTAAAGCGAAATAGTGGTGATCGTGCGCTGTGAGTCATCGATCTCAGATCCGACGGTGACTCGGGAATCAGGATTTATACCCATCGCCGGTCTAATCTGGGCGCTCGGGGTTGGATCGAACGGTCCAAACCGCACCGTACCCCTTCGCGGTGACGTTTTACACAAGAGACCTTATGATTTTACAGAATAGAACCCGCCGTCCACGTTCACTATTTACTGAGTCTGGGGAATCTTGCGCCAGGCCCCCTGCATTTTCCAGAAAATGACGCCCAGTCCAGATGACAAATAAAACCAGAGAAATGCATTTAAAAATGAATTTTTAGTATTAATTAAATGCCAGAATTTGTATAATCCATAGAAAATTCATGTTAGCTCCAAATTGACCCATTCCAATTTCTAAAAGTTTGTAATATTATTCTCTATCATTTAGAATCACTATTTTGACATGAACTCTGTTAGAAAATTAATTTATCATCTAATCCTATTATAATCACCTTAAATTTTAGGAAATTCATAACTTAAATTCTATAACTCCAAATTCAGTGATTCCAGTTCCTATGATCTCATTCTAATGTGTAGATTTTTACTGTATATTTTATTCATCTGTTTGGTGTGATGTTGATTTTGGCTATACTATGTATGTATTGTGTTGAT
Organism: Zea luxurians; assembly: GCA_029449295.1. Lineage (NCBI taxonomy): Eukaryota > Viridiplantae > Streptophyta > Magnoliopsida > Poales > Poaceae > Zea > Zea luxurians. The sequence goes on along the minus strand of JAOPSE010000082.1, from coordinate 1,518,483 downwards.
GCGAGTAGACGAGCAAGCCACTGTGGAAACTGAGGTTCAACAAGTAGAGATAGCTGAGCAGGAGCTCATTGAAGGCAAGTTGTGCCCTTGATCACTTTCTTTTCCCAGCCATGTTCTTATTAATTTTAATGATCTGCATAGGTTAATTTTGATGGGAGCCTTTATGTTACCCCAGTTTTGATTACCTCTATACCTTGTTCACCCCTGATACACTTTTGGTAGTACTTGCTATTGCTTTATGTGGATTAGGTATGGAGATACACTATTCATGATTATTCTGTTATTATCTTGTTATTATTACTGTTCATGTTAAGATTATTAAATTAATGGGAACATGGAGCGACCACCCGGGAAAACAGTGCTACCACAAGGGTTTAATGGGACGCCCTTGGCTGATTAACTAGGAAAGCTAGTGGAGGGCTACCTTACCCGAAAGGGGCAAGGGCAGTAGGGGAGTGGTCAGTGTAGGGAGGTCCTTGTTTGATTTTGCTGCGATGGCGGTCGGCAAGAACCCTGCACTGGAGCTTCCTATAAACTGTAGCGGGTAGTCTGAAGCTACTGGTACTTTGTAAAGGCCTCGTAGTGTTACCCTGCCTCGCTTCCTTGGTAGAGGTGTATGGGATTCATGACCCCTTGGCAGATGGGTAACACGGCTTGTGGGTAAAGATGCGCAACCTCTACAGAGTGTAAAACTAGTATACTAGCCGTGCTCACGGTCATGAGCGGCTCGGACCCTCACATGATTAATTATGGAACTTAAATTCAATTTGACATTTGCATCGCATTTGGGATTACTTTACTATTACTGTTCTTTATTATTATTAAGGTTTGGAATTTACTTACACTTAGTAACTGCTAATAAAATTTTGACCAACTTATAAAAGCAATGCTCAGCCTTAGCCTCTATTTCATTGATCAGCCTTACACTTCATGAACTCCCACCTTTGGTGAGTTCATGCCACATTATTCCCCACGACTTGTTGAGCTATGAACGTATGTGAGCTCACTCTTGCTGTCTCACACCCCCCCACAGGAGAAGAACAGGTGGTCGAAGAGGAGCCGCCTAACACTGAGGAGTTCGATCTGATCTAGGTGGCGTTTCTCAGTCGACATTGGCGCCGACGATCCTTAGTTCGTTTTATGGTTATACTTTTATTTTGTAATAAGTCTTCCGCTATGTAATAATTACTCTGATGTTTTATGACATTTATCTCTATACACTCTGTTATTATATATGTTGTCTTCTTGGCGCATGTATGAGATGCACCTGGCTTTGTTCCTTAAAGCCGGGTGTTACAGAAGTGGTATCAGAGGAAATGTTGACTGTAGGACGAAACCTAGATAGAAATGGACAAAACCCTTACCTACTTACCTTACTCTGATTCTCTCTATACTTATCTTGATCCAGTCTCACCTTCTACTGTTCTACTCTGATCATTCTTATCTTTTCTACTCTTAGACAAGATGGATTTCACACCTTGGAATCCCTACCCCTATGACATTTTTAAGAGATAGGAAGCCTAAGACAAAATTAAAACTATTTTCTCCATTAAAAATATTGGTTGATTGTTATGATGAAAAATGTCTGATTTGCTTCTTTGATTGATTGAGATATTATATATATGGACATCTTAGTATGTGCCAGCGTAAGGTAATAAATTAGCTATGGTAGGTAAAACATTAATCTGCTTAGCTAATAAATTCCCCAATTTAACATGATTCGTAATTACTGCCTTGTCTACTGCTTTCTCTTACCTTATGTATCTAACTCAGATGGTCAATACCAGGAGGGGTGGTGGAATTGATTTGCCTCCTAACCAACACACTCGAAGGATATATAGACAACCTCAGCCACAGCCTGCAGAGATGAATCCTCCTAATCCTCCACCAGACGGAGTTGACCCACTGGTTGCTGCTCAGATGGCGATGATGCAGCAAATGGCGGACACTATGGCTGATATGCGTGCCCAGATGCAGCAAGAACGCCAAGAGATGCGTCAGGAAAGAGAAGACATACGCCAGGAGTTGCGCCAGGAGAGAGATGAGATACGCCAAGAAAGGAGGGCGCAACAACAGCAGCTGCAACAACAACTTCAACAACAGCAACAACAGCAACAAGTGCCATTGCCTCCACCACCACCACCACCAGTTCCACCTCGAGATAAGCACCGGGAGTTTATGAGCCATAAGCCACCGACCTTCGCCAGTTCGCCAGATCCACTTGATGCAGACGATTGGTTGAAGTCAATCGAGAAGATGCTGAATATTGCACAATGCACTGACCGGGAGAAGGTTTTATATGCTTCTGGACGTCTGACTGGTCCTGCTGCTGACTGGTGGGATTCTTATACTGCTGCCCATGATGCTGCGGATACTATTACCTGGGCAGAGTTCAGTACACAATTCAGGAACTACCATATTCCAGCTGGTATGATAAAGATCAAGAAGAAGGAGTTTCTGTCATTAAAGCAAGGTAACATGTCAGTCAGCGAGTACAGAGACAAATTTATTCAGTTGTCGAGATATGCTCCAGAGGAAGTTGCTGAGGATGAAAGAAAGCAGGAGCACTTCATTGAAGGACTTAATGGACCCTTGCAGTATGCACTAGTCGCATACACCTTTCCATCATTTCAGAGGCTACTATATAAGGCTCTTGCTATTGAACACAAGCGTGTTCAACTGGGCGATTTGAAGAGGAAGGCTATCTCACAGGGACAGGGTAGCAGCAGTGTTCGTCCTCGATACAGTTCACCACAGGGTACACCGACTCGACCAGGAGGACCACGCCCAGTTCAGCAATCACCACTGAGGACTCCACCTCCTCGACAGGCTACTCCCACTGGCACCCCGACGAAGTTTGCAGGACAGAGTCCAGGCACTACATGTTTCAAGTGTGGGAAGACTGGTCATTATGCAAATGTCTGCCCACAGAGGATTGCCACTACTCCAGCTCAGAACAAGCAATAGACCCCTGGCAAGGGATATTCTATAGCCAGGGTGAATCAAGTCAGCATTGATGATACTCCTGATGGTGGGGACCTCGTAATTGGTATGTTTTATGTTAATACAATTCCTGCAACCATATTATTTGATTCTGGTGCTACACATACATTCATGTCTGCTAGATATGCCAACACAAATGAAATACCATTGCTAAATATGAGAAAATCCATGATAGTAATTACACCTAAAGGGCCTGTTGAGGCGAATCAAATGACACGTAGATTGACCTTGACCATTATGGGTAGAGAATTTGGAGCTACTGCTATAATATTAGAGTCAAGCAGTATAAATCTGATCCTTGGTATGTCATGGCTAAGAAAGGCAAAGGCCGTTATAGCATGTGGTAGAGGTACCATAGAGCTCACTACCACTAAAGGAGAAAGATTTCAAGTTAATATTGCAGTAACCTCCTCATCCATGTGTGCAATGTTCTTTATGCCTGAGGAGTTTGTTGGTGACAACATCCGGGTGGTTAGGGATTTTCCGGATGTCTTTCCAGAGGAGTTACCAGGGATGCCACCTGATAGAGAAGTTGAGTTTGTTATTGATCTCTTACCTGGAACTGCCCCTATTTCTAAGAGACCATACAGGATGGCTGTAGAAGAGTTGAAGGAACTTAAGAAGCAGTTGACGGAGTTACAAGAGGCTGGTTACATTCGTCCAAGTTCCTCACCTTGGGGAGCACCGGTGTTATTTGTGCAGAAGAAGGATGGATCGCAACGGATGTGTGTGGATTATAGATCTCTTAATGATGTTACGGTGAAGAACAAGTATCCGTTGCCCCGTATTGAGGATTTATTTGATCAGATGAGGGGTGTTAGAGTATTCTCGAAGATTGATCTCCGATCCGGTTACCATCAGATGAGGATTAGACCATCGGATATTCCCAAGACAGCTTTCTCGACTCGATATGGGTTATATGAGTTTACTGTTATGTCATTTGGACTAACCAATGCACCAGCTTACTTCATGAATTTGATGAATAAGGTGTTTATGGAGTATTTGGACAGATTCGTCGTGGTGTTTATCGACGATATTCTTATCTATTCTAAGAATGAAAGTGATCATGAACAACATATAAGGTTGGTGCTACAGAAGTTACGAGATAACCAACTCTATGCTAAGTTCAGCAAGTGCGAGTTTTGGATTGACAAGGTACCATTCCTTGGTCATATTATTTCTAATGGAGGAATAGCAGTGGATCCTGCTAAGGTGAAGGAGATTATGGAGTGGAGAGTGCCCACTACAGTTACTGAGATTCGGAGTTTCTTGGGACTCGCAGGATATTATCGGAGATTTATTGAAGGGTTCTCTAAAATTGCTAAGCCTATGACATCGCTTTTGGAAAAAGGAAGAGAATTCAAGTGGGATGAGAAATGCCAAGAGAGCTTTGATCAATTAAAGGAGAGATTGATGTCACCCCCAGTATTGATTATGCCAGACCTACAGAAGGGATTTGACATTTATTGTGATGCATGTGGCCAAGGACTTGGATGTGTGCTTATGCAAGATGGTCATGTGATTGCCTATGCATCTCGTCAGTTGCGGAAGCATGAATTGAACTACCCCACTCATGACTTGGAATTAGCAGCGGTTGTGCATACACTTAAGATTTGGAGACACTACATTATGGGAACTAAGTGCCAAGTATACACGGATCATAAGAGTTTGAAGTATATATTCACTCAGAAGGATCTCAACCTTAGGCAACGCCGTTGGTTGGAGCTCATTAAGGATTATGACTTGGAGATTCACTATCACCCAGGCAAGGCGAATTTGGTTGCAGATGCCTTGAGTCGGAAGGAGCATGTTCACTCCGCTTTCGTTGTCCAGCTACCTGAGGAATTAGCAAAAGACTTTGAGAGGCTCAACCTGGGAATTGTTACACATACGAAAGGAGTGACTATTGAATTGGAACCTACCTTGGAGCAAGAAATTCGTAAAGGTCAGGTTGGTGATGCCAAAATCCAGGAGATCAAGGATCTGATAACAGAGGGTAGAGGCCCAGAGTTCACGGAGGATGAGCAAGGCACGATATGGTTCAAGAATCGGATCTGTGTTCCCGATATTGATAGTCTTCGGGAAACCATATTGAAGGAGGCACATGATTCAGTTTATTCTATCCACCCTGGGAGCACTAAGATGTATCAGGATTTGAAGCAAAAGTATTGGTGGTATGGTTTAAAGAGAGATGTGGCTGCACATGTGGCTATGTGCGATATATGCCAAAGAGTTAAAGTTGAACACCAGAGGCCAGCCGGACTACTGCATCCACTGAAGATACCTGAGTGGAAATGGGAAGAGATTGGCATGGACTTCATTGTTGGATTACCCCGCACGTCTGCTGGATATGATTCTATATGGGTGATTGTGGATAGGCTAACTAAAGTAGCCCACTTTATTCCAGTGAAGACCACGTATTCAGGAGCCAAGTTGGCAGAGTTGTACATGGCACGGATTGTATGCCTGCATGGTGTACCAAAGAAGATTGTGTCAGACCGGGGATCACAGTTTACCTCTCGATATTGGAAGAAGTTACACGAGTCCTTGGATACAAGGTTAAATTTTAGTTCGGCTTACCACCCACAGACCGATGGACAGACAGAGAGGACTAACCAAGTGTTGGAAGATATGTTAAGAGCTTGTGCCCTTAAGCATGGTGGAAGTTGGGATAAGAGTTTGCCTTATGCTGAGTTCTCCTATAATAATAGCTATCAGGCCAGTTTGAAGATGTCACCGTTTGAGGCTTTATATGGCAGAAAGTGCAGGACTCCACTGTATTGGGATCAAACTGGTGAAAGACAGTTGTTTGGGCCTGAGATTATACAGGAAGCAGAAGAACAAGTTCAACAAATAAGGGAGAATTTGAGAACTGCACAGTCCAGGCAGAAAAGTTATGCTGATACCCGGAGAAGACTACTTGAGTTTAAGGAGGGAGATTATGTCTATTTGAAGGTGTCACCACTCAGGGGTATGAGAAGATTCAAAGTCAAAGGGAAGTTGTCCCCTCGCTTTATTGGACCCTTCTTAATCTTAAAGCGAGTGGGAGAGGTTGCATACCAATTGGAGTTACCGGATCATCTTGCGGATGTTCATGATGTTTTTCATGTATCTCAGCTGAAGAAATGTCTCAGGGTGCCTGAAGAACAGTTACCAATGCAAGACCTTAGTGTTCACGAGGATTTGACTTATGCTGAGTACCCCATCAAGATTTTGGATACTTTGACTCGAGTTACAAGGAATAAGGTTATAAAGATGTGCAAAGTTCAATGGAGCCACCACGGTGAAGATGAAGCAACTTGGGAAAGAGAAGAAGAGCTTCGCATAGATTTTCCCCACCTTTTCCCTAGATCTTCCTAAATCTCGAGGACGAGATTATTTTTAAGGGGGGTAGGATTTGTAATACTCAAAGTTGTATACCAAGAGTAATAGAGAGAGTTACTCATTTTGTGTGTCTTATTTGCATCATAAAAAGAGCACCTATGTAATTGAGAGTGACTAAATAAAACAATTATTCTAAAATAAAGAAAAAGTGCATTTGTGGGAGTTTTATGTGTTTGTGCATTAAATAAAACCATGAGGATAAAAATAATAAGGTAATAATTATTTGAAGCTTGATTAAACCCTAAATTTGGAATTAGGGTTTGAAAATAAGGAAAAGAGAAGAGGGGGTGTGATAAAAATAATATAGTTATATTTTCCAAAGTTGGTAATCTTGATTTCACAATATGATTTAGAATACATTTGGAACAACTTTGAATTTAAAATTCGGATTCAAATTAAACATAGGAATAAAGAAGAAAGGAAATAGAAGGGGAAAAGAATAAAGCAAAATCGATCCAATTGGGCCGCCCACCTCCATTTCAGCCCACCTAAAACCTCCCTCGCGCGCGCCAGCCCAATCTGCACGTCCCCGCTCGCGCCGACGCCCCGGGCCCACCGCTCAGCCGCACGTATCCTCACCTCGCGCGCGGGCGCTCTCTGCTTTGCGGGCCCCGACGGTCAGACCCCTTCTCCAACCTACCGAAGGACCCGCTCGGTCTCGGACGGAAGCAGCCGTCACCCACCTCCGTTCCTCGCGCGCGATTGCAGCGGAGTCGTTGACGAAAACCCGGGTGGGATTCATCTTTATCCTCCGCTTCCGTAGCCCATCCCGACGCTCGAAGTCTCCCTCGAGCTGGGCGATAAAGCGGGAGCCGTGGCCCCTCTCTCTCTCACCTCACGCGCCACCCCAAATCACAACCTTCCGTCGATTCGCCCCGGGAGGGAGCTCTGGGTGTCGTCGGAGTCAACCACGCCTACCAGTGACCCTCTCTGGCCGTGATCGGATCGAATCCGTCAGGAATTGCTCGCCGACGTGTGCGCCTCCGCCGAGAAATCTAGTGCGCCGTGGACAGCTCTAGTGCATCATCTTCCTCGGTGAGTTCCGCATCCTAGTAATTCGTTTCGTCGTCCTTCACGCAAAACACCCCTCTGATTCGAGAATTAGGCCGTGGATCGCCGGATTTAACACCCCGGTAATGTCCTCCGCCGTGGGTGACGGCGGCGCCGCCGGCCTCCCGGTCAGGATTGGGGCGCGCGCGCGTGGCCGTTGGATTGGGTGCGTGCGGCTTTGATTAGAAGCAGGAAATACCCCTTCATCCCAACCGTTATCCACCGTAGATCGGCAATCTGACGACTAAAGCGAAATAGTGGTGATCGTGCGCTGTGAGTCATCGATCTCAGATCTGACGGTGACTCGGGAATCAGGATTTATACCCATCGCCGGTCTAATCTGGGCGCTCGGGGTTGGATCGGACGGTCCAAACCGCACCGTACCCCTTCGCGGTGACGTTTTACACAAGAGACCTTATGATTTTACAGAATAGAACCCGCCGTCCACGTTCACTATTTACTGAGTCTGGGGAATCTTGCGCCAGGCCCCCTGCATTTTCCAGAAAATGACGCCCAGTCCAGATGACAAATAAAACCAGAGAAATACATTTAAAAATGAATTTTTAGTATTAATTAAATGCCAGAATTTGTATAATCCATAGAAAATTCATGTTAGCTCCAAATTGACCCATTCCAATTTCTAAAAGTTTGTAATTTTATTCTCTATCATTTAGAATCACTATTTTGACATGAACTCTGTTAGAAAATTAATTTATCATCTAATCCTATTATAATCACCTTAAATCTTAGGAAATTCATAACTTAAATTCTATAACTCCAAATTCAGTGATTCCAGTTCCTATGATCTCATTCTAATGTGTAGATTTTTACTGTATATTTTATTCATCTATTTGGTGTGACGTTGATTTTGGCTATACTATGTATGTATTGTGTTGATGCGAGTAGACGAGCAAGCCACTGTGGAAACTGAGGTTCAACAAGTAGAGATAGCTGAGCAGGAGCTCATTGAAGGCAAGTTGTGCCCTTGATCACTTTCTTTTCCCAGCCATGTTCTTATTAATTTTAATGATCTGCATAGGTTAATTTTGATGGGAGCCTTTATGTTACCCCAGTTTTGATTACCTCTATACCTTGTTCACCCCTGATACACTTTTGGTAGTACTTGCTATTGCTTTATGTGGATTGGGTATGGAGATACACTATTCATGATTATTCTGTTATTATCTTGTTATTATTACTGTTCATGTTAAGATCATTAAATTAATGGGAACATGGAGCGACCACCCGGGAAAACAGTGCTACCACAAGGGTTTAATGGGACGCCCTTGGCTGATTAACTAGGAAAGCTAGTGGAGGGCTACCTTACCCGAAAGGGGCAAGGGCAGTAGGGGAGTGGTCAGTGTAGGGAGGTCCTTGTTTGATTTTGCTGCGATGGCGGTCGGCAAGAACCCTACATTGGAGCTTCCTATAAACTGTAGCGGGTAGTCTGAAGCTAGTGGAACTTTGTAAAGGCCTCGTAGTGTTACCCTGCCTCGCTTCCTTGGTAGAGGTGTATGGGATTCATGACCCCTTGGCAGATGGGTAACACGGCTTGTGGGTAAAGATGCGCAACCTCTGCAGAGTGTAAAACTAGTATACTAGCCGTGCTCACGGTCATGAGCGGCTCGGACCCTCACATGATTAATTATGGAACTTAAATTCAATTTGACATTTGCATCGCATTTGGGATTACTTTACTATTACTGTTCTTTATTATTATTAAGGTTTGGAATTTACTTACACTTAGTAACTGCTAATAAAATTTTGACCAACTTATAAAAGCAATGCTCAGCCTTAGCCTCTATTTCATTGATCAGCCTTACACTTCATGAACTCCCACCTTTGGTGAGTTCATGCCACATTATTCCCCACGACTTGTTGAGCTATGAACGTATGTGAGCTCACTCTTGCTGTCTCACACCCCCCCACAGGAGAAGAACAGGTGGTCGAAGAGGAGCCGCCTAACACTGAGGAGTTCGATCTGATCTAGGTGGCGTTTCTCAGTCGACATTGGCGCCGACGATCCTTAGTTCGTTTTATGGTTATACTTTTATTTTTTAATAAGTCTTCCGCTATGTAATAATTACTCTGATGTTTTATGACATTTATCTCTATACACTCTGTTATTATATATGTTGTCTTCTTGGCGCATGTATGAGATGCACCTGGCTTTGTTCCTTAAAGCCGGGTGTTACATGCATGTGGAGGCTCTTCGGATTTCTTAGGGCACACATCCCCAATGGACATGTTCCTTAGCGCGATGCACGGAGCCTGTTCTTCACCTATCTCATCAAGATCAACTTGCTCTACTTGAGAGCCGTTAGTCTCATCAAACACAACGTCACAAGAAACTTCAACTAGTCCTGAGGACTTGTTAAAGACTCTATATGCCCTTGTGTTTGAATCATATCCTAGTAAAAAGCCTTCTACAGTCTTAGGAGCAAATTTAGATTTTCTACCTCTTTTAACAAGAATAAAGCATTTGCTACCAAAGACTCTAAAATATGAAATATTGGGCTTTTTACCGGTTAGGAGTTCATATGATGTCTTCTTGAGGATTCGGTGTAGATATAACCGATTGATGGCGTAGCAAGCGGTGTTGACCGCCTCGGCCCAAAACCGATCCGGTGTCTTGTACTCATCAAACATGGTTCTTGCCATGTCCAAGAGAGTTCGATTCTTCCTCTCCACTACACCATTTTGTTGTGGTGTGTAGGGAGAGGAGAACTCATGCTTGATGCCCTCCTCCTCAAGGAAGCCTTCTATTTGTGAGTTCTTGAACTCCGTCCCGTTGTCGCTTCTAATTTTCTTGATCCTTAAGCCGAACTCATTTTGAGCCCGTCTCAAGAATCCCTTTAAGGTCTCTTGGGTATGGGATTTTTCCTGCAAAAAGAACACCCAGGTGAAGCGAGAATAATCATCCACAATAACTAGACAGTACTTACTCCCGCCGATGCTTATGTAAGCGATCGGGCCGAATAAATCCATGTGTAGGAGCTCCAGTGGCCTGTCACTTGTCATGATGTTCTTGTGTGGATGATGAGTGCCAACTTGCTTCCCGGCTTGGCATGCGCTACAAATCCTGTCTTTCTCAAAATGAACATCTGTTAGCCCTAAAATGTGCTCTCCCTTTAGAAGCTTATGAAGATTCTTCATTCCAACATGGGCTAGTCGGCGGTGCCAGAGCCAACCCATGTTTGTCTTAGCAATTAAGCAAGTGTCGAGTTCAGCTCTATCAAAATCTACCAAGTATAGCTAACCCTCTAACACTCCCTTAAATGCTATTGAATCATCACTTCTTCTAAAGACAGTGACACCTATATCAGTAAATAGACAGTTGTAGCCCATTTGACATAATTGAGATACGGAAAGCAAATTGTAATCTAAAGAATCTACAAGAAAAACATTGGAAATGGAATGGTCAGGAGATATAGCTATTTTACCCAAACCTTTGACCAAACCTTGGTTTCCATCCCCGTCATGTGGTTTGTGCACCCGCTATCGATGATCCAGCTTGAGCCCCCGGATGCATAAACCTACAAAACAAGTTTAGTTCTTGACTTTAGGTACCCAAACGGTTTTGGGTCCTTTGGCATTAGACACAAGAACTTTAGGTACCCAAACACAAGTCTTAGAGCCCTTGTGTTTGCCCCCAACAAACTTGGCAACTACCTTGCCGGATTTGTTAGTCAAAACATAAGATGCATCAAAAGTTTTAAATGAAATGCTATGATCATTTGATGCACTAGGAGTTTTCTTTCTAGGCAACTTGGCACGGGTTGATTGCCTAGAGCTAGATGTCTCACCCTTATACATAAAAGCATGGTTAGGGCCAGAGTGAGACTTACTAGAATGAATTCTCCTAATTTTGCTCTCGGGATAACCAGCAGGGTACAAAATGTAACCCTCGTTATCCTGAGGCATGGGAGCCTTGCCCTTAACAAAGTTAGACAAATTTTTAGGAGGGGCATTAAGTTTGACATTGTCTTCCCTTTGGAAGCCAATGCCATCCTTGATGCCAGGGCGTCTCCCATTATAGAGCATACTTCTAGCAAATTTAAATTTTTCATTTTCTAAGTTATGCTCGGCAATTTTAGCATCTAATATTGCTATATGATCATTTTGTTGTTTAATTAAAGCCATGTGATCATGAATAGCATCAACATCAATATCTCTACATCTAGTACAAATAGTGACATGCTCAATGGTAGATGTAGAGGGTTTGCAAGAATTAAGTTCAACAATCTTAGCACGTAATATATCATTTTTATCTCTAAGATCGGAAACTGTAATATTGCAAACATCAAAATCTTTAGCCTTAGCAATCAATTTCTCATTCTCATTCTCATTTCTAAGGCTAGCAATAGAAACATTCAACTCATCAATCCTAGCAAGTAAATCAACATTATCATTTCTAAGATTGGGAATTGAAACATCACAAGCATGTGAATCAACCTTAGCAATTAATCTAGCATTTTTATTTCTAAGGTTGTCAATAGTCTCATGGCAAGTGCTTAGCTCACTAGACAATTTTTCACATTTTTCAACTTGTAGAGCATAAGCATTTTTTACCTTAACATGCTTTTTGTTCTCCTTAATAAGGAAGTCCTCTTGAGAGTCCAAGAGATCATCCTTCTCATGAATAACACTAATCAATTCATTTAATTTTTCCTTTTGTTGCATGTTGAGGTCGGCAAAAAGAGTACACAAGTTATCTTCCTCATCACTAGCATTATCATCACTAGAGGACTCATATTTAGTGGAGGATTTGGATTTAACCTTCTTCCTTTTGCCGTCCTTTGCCATGAGGCACTTGTGGCCGACGTTGGGGAAGAGAAGTCCCTTGGTGACAGCGATGTTGGTGGCGTCCTCGTCGGAGGAGGAGTCGGTGGAGATCTCGTCGGAGTCCCACTCGCGGCACACGTGGGCATCGCCGCCCTTATTTTTGTAGTGTCTCTTCTTCTCCTTTCTTCTCCCCTTCTTGTCGTCGCCCCTGTCACTATCACTGGATAATGGACATTTAGCAATAAAATGACCGGGCTTACCACATTTGTAGCATACTTTCTTGGAGCGGGGTTTGTAGTCTTTCCCCCTCCTTTGCTTGAGGATTTGGCGGAAGCTCTTGATGATGAGCGCCATCTCCTCGTTGTCGAGCTTGGAGGCGTCTATGGGTGTTCGACTTGGAGTAGCCTCCTCCTTCTTTTCTTCCGTCGCCTTGAAAGCGACTGGTTGTGCTTCGGGCGTGGAGGAGGTGCCTTGCTCGATGATTTTCTTTGAGCCTTTAATCATTAGCTCAAAGCTCACAAATTTTCCTATAACCTCCTCGGGAGACATTAGCTTATATCTAGGATCACCTCGAATTAATTGCACTTGTGTAGGGTTAAGAAATACGAGGGATCTAAGAATAACCTTGACCATCTCATGGTCATCCCATTTTTCGCTCCCGAGGTTGCGCACTTGGTTCACCAAGGTCTTCAAGCGGTTGTACATAGCTTGTGGATCCTCCCCTTGGTGAAGCATGAAGCGACCAAGCTCCCCCTCGATCGTTTCCCGCTTGGTGATCTTTGTCACCTCGTCTCCTTCGTGCACGGTCTTGAGTACGTCCCAAATTTCCTTCGCACTTTTTAACCCTTGCACCTTGTTATACTCCTCTCGACTTAGAGAGGCGAGGAGTATAGTGGTTGCTTGGGAGTTAAAGTGGTGGATTTGGGCCACCTCGTCCGAGTCGTAGTCTTCATCTCCTACGGATGGTACCTGTACACCAAACTCAACAACATTCCATATGCTTGTGTGGAGTGAGGTTAGATGGTGTCTCATTTTGTCACTCCACATATTATAATCTTCATCGTCAAAAACCGGTGGTTTGCCTAATGGAACGGAGATTAAAGGAGTACGCTTTGAAATGTGGGGGTAGCGTAGGGGGATCTTACTATACTTCTTGCGCTCTTGGCGCTTAGAAGTAACGGACGGTGCGTCGGAGTCGGAGGTCGACGTGGATGAAGTGTCGGTCTCGTAGTAGACCACTTTCCTCATCCTCTTGTGCTTGTCGCCTCTCCGATGCGACTTGTGGGAAGAGGATTTCTTCTCCTTCCCCTTCCCTTTGTTGGAGGAGCTCTTCTTCTTCTCCTTCCTCTTGGTGCGGGACTCTTCCGATGAAGTGCTCCCGTGACTCGTAGTGGGCTTGTCGCCGGTCTCCATCTCCCTCTTGGTGTGATCTCCCGACATCACTTCGAGCGGTTAGGCTCTAATGAAGCACCGGGCTCTGATACCAATTGAAAGTCGCCTAGAGGGGGGGTGAATAGGGCGAAACTGAAATTTACAAAATTAATCACAACTATAAGCCGGGTTAGCGTTAGAAATAATAATGAGTCCGAGAGAGAGGGCGCAAAACAAATCGCAAGCGAATGAAGAGTGTGACACGCGGATTTGTTTTACCGAGGTTCGGTTCTCGCAAACCTACTCCCCGTTGAGGAGGCCACAAAGGCCGGGTCTCTTTCAACCCTTACCCTCTCTCAAACGGTCCCTCGGACCGAGTGAGCTTCTCTTCTCAAATCAAACTGGAAACAAAACTTCCCCGCAAGGACCACCACACAATTGGTGTCTCTTGCCTCGGTTACAATGGAGTTTTGATCACAAGAACAAGTGAGAAAGAAAAGAAGCAATCCAAGCGCAAGAGCTCAAAAGAACACGACAAATCTCTCTCGCTAATCACTAAAGCCTTGTGTGGAATTGGAGAGGATTTGATCACTTGAGTGTGTCTAGAATTGAATGCCTAGCTCTTGTAAGTGGTTGAGAAGTGGAAAACATGGATGACTTGAATGTGGGGTGGTTGGGGTATTTATAGCCCCAACCACCAAACTAGCCGTTTGGTGGAGGCTGTCTGTCGAATGGTGCACCGGACAGTCCGGTGCACACCGGACATGTCCGGTGCGACAGCCACGTCACCAGGCTGTTAGGGTTCCGATCGTTGGAGCTCTGACTGCTGGGCCCGCCTGATGTCCGGTGGCGCACCGGACATGCACTGTGGAGTGTCCGGTGCACCAGCATGGGCGTGCCTGACTTCTGCGCGCGCTGGCGCGCATTTAATGCGCCTACAGGTAGCCGTTGGCGCCGAAGTAGCCGTTGCCCCGCAGTTACACCGGACAGTCCGGTGTACACCGGACATGTCTGGTGAATTATAGCGGAGCAGCCGATGCGAATTCCCGAAGCTGGCGAGTTTAGAGCCGCGTCCTCTTGGAGCACCGGACACTGTTCGGTGTACACCGGACAGTCCGGTGAATTATAGCGCGCCGGCTCTGAGAATTCCCGAAGGTGCGAAGTTCAGCTTGGAGTTCCCTGGTCCACCGGACACTGTCCGGTGGTGCACCGGACACTGTCCGGTGGCACACCGGACAGTCCGGTGCTCCCGACCAGGGTGCCTTCGGTTGTCCCTTTGCTCCTTTGTTTGAACCCTTTCTCTTGATCTTTTTATTGGCTTATTGTGAACCTTTGCCACCTGTAGAACTTATAAACTAGGGCAAACTAGTTAGTCCAATTATTTGTGTTGGGCAATTCAACCACCAAAATTAGTTTAGGGAATAGGTGTAAGCCTAATTCCCTTTCAAACCCCCACCTTTGGTGAGTTCATGCACATTATTTCCACAACTTATTGAGCTATGATCTTTTGTGAGCTCACACTTGTGATACATAAACCCCCACAGGAGAAGAACAGATGGTCTAGGAGGAGTCGTACAATGAGGAGTATGAGTTGATCTAGGTGGCGTCTCCCAGTCAGCTTTATGGCGCTAAGGATGGACGTTTAGTTCGCTTTATATTTATCATTTATTTTTGTAAGACTTCCGCTATGTAATAATGACATTTATAATATTTGTGACATTTATCTCTATACACTTTGTCATTATATGTGTTGTTCTTCTTTAACACACATATGAGACGCACCCGGCTTTATCCCTTAAATCCGGGTGTGACAGAAGTGGTATCGGAGGAAATGTTGACTGTAGGACGAAACCTAGATAGAACTGGACAAAACCCTTACCTACTTACCTTACTCTGATTCTTTCTATACATTTCTTGATCCTGTCTCACCTTCTACTCTGATTACTCTTATCTTTTCTATTCTAAGACAAGGAGGATTTCACACTTTGGAATCCTACATTTATGACCCTCTAAAGAGATTGGAGACCTAAGACAAAATTAAAATTATTTTCTCTATTTAAAATGTTGGATGATTGTTCTGATGATAAATGCCTGATTTGCTTCTTTGATTGATTGAAATATTATAGAAGGGCATTCTAGCATGTACCATCATAAGATAATTAATTAGCCTTAGTAGGTGACACACTAATCTACTTAGCTAATAAAACCCCCAAAAGATCATGCCTCGTAATTACTCATCTTGTCTACAATTCTTTCTTACCATATATTTCTAACTCAGATGGTCAATACCAGGAAGGGAGGCAGAATTGATCTACCTGCCAACCCTTCAACTGGAGGGTGCTTAGACAACAACAAGCAGAAATGGATCCTCCGAATCCTCCACCAGTTGGGACTGATCCAGTGGTTGCAGCTCAAATGCAGATGCTGCAACAGATGGCGAATACGATGACGGATATGCAGGCGTTGATGCGGTAGGAGCATCAAGAGATGCGGCAGGAGAGACAAGATAAGTGTAGAAAGAATCAGAGTAAGGTAAGTATAGAAGGATTTAGAATAAGGTAAGTAGGTAAGGGTTTGTCCATTTCTATCTAGGTTTCGTCCTACAGTCAACATTTCCTCTGATACCACTTCTGTCACACCCGGTTTTAAGGAACAAAGCCGGGTGCATCTCATACATGCGCCAAGAAGACAACATATATAATAACAGAGTGTATAGAGATAAATGTCACAATAAAATCAGAGTACTTATTACATAGCGGAAGTCTTACAAAATAAAAGATGAATATAGCAGGACTAAAATCTATCCTTGGCGCCAGAAAGCTGACTGGAAGACGCCACCTAGATCAAGTCGAAAGCCTCAGTGTTAGGCGGCTCCTCTTCAACCACCTGTTCTTCTCCTGTGGGGGGTGTGAGACAGCAAGAGTGAGCTCACACATATTCATCGCTCAACAAGTTGTGAGGAATAATGTGGCATGAACTCACCAAAGGTGGGAGTTCATGAAGTGTAAGGCTGATCAATAAAATAAAGGCTGAAGCTGAGCATTGCTTTTATAAGTTGGTAAAAATTTTATTAGCAGTTACTAAGTGAAAGTAAATACCAAACCTTAGTAATAATAAATAAAAGTAATAATAAAATAGTCCCAAATGCAATGATATGACAAATTAAGTTTAAGTTCCATAAATTAATCTTGTGAGTGTCTGAGCCGCTCATGACCGTGAGCACGGCTCGTATACCAGTTTTACACTCTGTAGAGGTTGCGCATCTTTACCCACAAGTCGTTTACCCATTTGCCATGGAGTTGATCAGACCCCATAAACCTCTACCAAGGAAGCGAGGCAGGGTACCACTACGAGGCCTTTACAAAGTTCCACTAGCTTTAGACTACCCGCTACAGTTTATAGGAAGCTCCAGTGCAGGAATCCCTCGCCTGACCGCCATCGCAGCAAAATCAACCCAAGGACCTCCCTACACTGACTACTCCCCTACTGCCCTTGTCCCTTTCGGGTAAGGTAGTCATCCACTAGCTTTCCTAGTTAATCAGCCAAGGGCGTCCCATTAAACCCATGTGGTAGCATTGTTTTCCTGAGTGGTTCTCCATGTTCCCATTAACATAATGATCTTATCATGAACAGTAAATAATGAACAGATAATAAAAAGTATAAAAATGAGTGATGATTATCTCTATACCCAAATCCACATAAAGCAATAGCATGAACTACCCAAAACTTTAGTAGTAAAACCAGTGGTGAAACAAGGTATAAAGATAGTCAAAATCTAGGGTAACCTATTGGGCACCAGCAAAATTAACCTATACAGATCATTATGATTAATAAGAACATGAATGGGTAAAAGAAGTGATCAAGGGCACAACTTGCCTTCAACGAGCTCCTGCTCAGCAGTCTCTACCAGCTGAACCTCGGAATCCTGTATAGCTTGCTCGTCTACTCGCATCAACACAATACATAAATAGTATAGCAAAAATTAACATTACACCAAACATGTAAATAAAATACACAGTAATATTCTAGACATTAAAATGTGATCACAGGAACTGGAATCATTTAATTTGGAGTTATATATTTTAAGTTATGAATTTTTCAAGGTTTTGTGTATTTAATACATGATTAAGTACTAGATAAATTTTAATGTGTTTTTCATGCCAAAACAGAGGCACCAATGGCTATACAATAATATTACAAAAATTTAGGAACTGGAATGGACCAATTTGGAGTTCATATGAATTTTATATGAATTTTACAAGTTCCTACCATTATTTTTGTATTAAAAATGAATTTAGAATGAATTTCTCTGATTTTATTGATTCCTGGACTGGGCGCATGAAAACAGATAAGTACAGGGTTTAATCTGCAATTAGTTCTAAGACTCAGCACTCCTCTGCGATGGACCGCGGGTTGTTTATAGAGTTATACGAGGTCTCTTATGCATAATAGCATGGCCAAAGGGGTATCTTCGACTGTGGACCACACGATCAAGCACGGACGGACACGATTAGATCAACCCTGACATGAGTCGATACGTGATCTGGACCGCCCGATCCCGAATGGACGCTCGGGATTTAATAAGCCCGCGATCTAATCCGAATTTCGCGCCCCAATGCTCCCCACACTCATTCCGGCCACGGTTCACGACAGGGGAAGTGACTTCAACATGGTGGGACTACATACCGCAGCTGGGAGGCGATGGAGAGGGGTCGACCATGGGCGACAGCGATATGTGGCGGAGAATCTGATTCCGGTGAGGAATTCCCCCCAATTCCAGCCGATGTCCTCGCACCAATTGCCCACCCGCGCACGACTAGGGCCGCGACCAACCGACCCGACCGTAACGCAGCCGGAGTGGCAGTCACCGGCGATGTTCCACGCGGTGGCTCAACACTTCCCACCCGCAGATGCCTAGACGACGCAACGACGTTGGGTGATTCTCGGGTGTCGTGGAGCGAAAGGGAAGAGGAGCCCGCGACAGGGATTTATGCCCCCAACGGCTGGTTCGGAGAAGCATGAGCTGCGGAAGGTGGTTATGGCGGCTGCGATAATCACGCACCCACCGGTGTGGTCCGCACCTGGCGCCCGCGGGGAAGACGGAACAGACACGCGCGTGCGGTTGTGTGGCTGCCAGCAGGGCCCACAGGTCAGTGCCTAGATAAACCGCGGTGGAGAAACAACCGGGAGGGGAGTTGGGAGACTGGAGAGCGGGCCCCGCCCGTCGGTGGCGCAAGGTGTGAGCGCGATTGGGCTGGCGTGGGGAAGGGAGTGAAGTGGGCCGAGTGAGAGACGCGTGGAGTGGGCCAAATTGGTAGTTCGCAGCCCATATGAGGTTTTGTCCTTTTTCTTTTATTTATTCTTTTTTTCCTTTCCTCCCTTTTCAATTCAAATTTAACTCCTAGTTTAAATTTAAACTTGTGACAAACTTATCCTCAAATTATACTGTGAGATTAGAAGTACTACTTTTATAAATATAATTATACATATTTTATTTATATTTTTATAACCTTCCTTTTCCTCTCCTTTTTCTTCAAATCCTCTTCAATATTATTTTATTTTTATTCATTTCATTATTGTTTTAAATGCACAAACAAAAATCCAATATGATACAATGATTTATTTGTGTCTTAGTAATGAATGATTTACTCATTTTTAAACATGAGTAGCCACATGTGATGATAAATGGAGATACACACATATTCAAAGGAAACAATTCTTCCTTTTACTCTCCCTTACAATTTGGATATTACAAATCCTACCCTCCTTAAAAAGAATCTTGTCCTCGAGATTTAGGAAGGACTAGGAAAAAGATGGGGAAAATCTATGCGAAACTCTTCTTCTCTCTCCCAAGTAGCTTCATCTTCTCCATGGTGACTCCATTGCACTTTGCACATCTTTATCACCTTATTTCTTGTAACTCGAGTCAAAGTGTCCAGAATCTTGATAGGGTACTCAGCATAAGTCAGGTCATCTTGAACACTAAGGTCTTCCATTGGTAGCTGCTCCTCAAGTACCCTGAGGCACTTCTTTAGCTGAGACACATGAAATACATCATGTACATCTGACAGATGATCGGGTAACTCTAGTTGATATGCAACTTCTCCCACTCGCTTTACGATCAAGAAAGGTCCAATGAAGCGAGGGGATAACTTTCCTTTAACTTTAAATCTCCTCATACCCCGGATCGGTGACACCTTCAAATACACGTGATCACCCTCCTTAAACTCCAGTAGTCTTCTCCTATTATCAGCATAGCTCTTTTGCCTTGATTGTGCAATTCTCAAATTTTCTCTTATCATTCGCACTTGTTCTTCTGCCTCTTGAATAAGTTCAGGCCCAAAGAACTGTCTTTCACCAGTTTGATCCCAATACTATGGTGTCCTGCATTTTCTGCCATATAGAGCTTCAAATGGTGACATCTTTAGACTGGCCTGATAGCTATTATTATATGAAAACTCAGCATAGGGTAAGCTCTTATCCCAACTTCCACCATGTTTAAGAGCACAAGCTCTTAACATATCCTCTAGCACTTGGTTAGTCCTCTCTGTCTGTCCATCAGTCTGAGGATGGTAGGCTGAACTAAAATTCAACTTTGTATCCAAGTTCTCATGCAACTTCTTCCAAAACCGAGAAGTAAACTGTGATCCTCAATCAGACACGATCTTCTTAGGCACTCCATGTAGACAAACTATCCGAGTCATATACAATTCTGCTAGCTTGGCTCCCGTGTAATTAGTCCTCACAGGTACGAAATGAGCCACTTTTGTCAATCTGTCGACAATCACCCAAATAGAGTCATATCCTGCTGGAGTGCGGGGTAGTCCAACAATAAAATCCATACCAATTTCTTCCCATTTCCACTCGGGTATCTTCAATGGGTGCAATAGTCTAGCTGGTCTTTGATGTTCGGCCTTGACTCTTTGACACACATCACACTTAGCCACATGTGCAGCAACATCTCTTTTCAGTCCATACCACCAATACTTTTGCTTCAAATCCTGATAAATCTTAGTGCTACCAGGGTGGATAGAGTAATCAGAATCATGGGCTTCTTTTAATATAGTCTCTCGAAGGCTGTCAATCTCCGGAACACATATCCGATCTTTGAACTATATAGTACCTTGCTCATCCTCTATGAATTCTGGCACTCTACCTTTCGTAATCAGATCCTTAATCTCTTGAATTTTAGCATCTCCAACCTGACCTTTACGAATCTCTTGCTCCAAGGTAGGTTCCAATTCAATGGTGACTCCTTCAGTGTGTGTAACAATTCCCAGGTTGAGTCTCTCAAAATCTTTTGCTAATTCATTAGGTAGCTGGACAACAATAGCAGAGTGAACATGCTCCTTCCGACTCAAGGCATTTGCAACCAAATTCGCCTTGCTCGGGTGATAATGAATCTCCAAATCATAATCCTTAATGAGCTCCAACCAATGGCGTTGCCTAAGGTTGAGATCCTTCTGAGTGAATATATACTTCAAACTCTTATGCATGCACCACAGCTGCTAGTTCTAAGTCATGAGTGGGGTAATTCAATTCATGTTTCTGCAACTGACGAGACACATAGGTGATCACATGTCCTTCTTGCATGAGCACACAACCCAATCCTTGGCCACATGCATCGCAATAAATGTCAAATCCTTTCTGTAGATCTGGCATAACCAACACTGGTGGAGACATCAACCTCTTCTTTAATTGACCAAAGCTTTCTTGGCACTTCTCATCCCACTTAAATTCTCTTCCTTTCTCCAGAAGCGAGGTCATAGGCTAGGCAATCTTAGAGAATCCTTCAATAAATCTCCGATAATATCCTGCAAGCCCCAAGAAACTCTGAATCTCAGTAACGGTTGTGGGCACGCTCCATTCCATTATCTCCTTCACCTTAGCAGGATCCACTGTTATTCCTCCATTAGAAATAATATGTCCTAGGCATGGCACCTTGTCAATCCAAAACTCGCACTTGCTAAACTTGGCGTAGAGTTGAATATCTCATAGCTTCTGTAGCACCAACCTTAGATGTTCTTCATGATCACTTTCACTCTTGGAATAGATAAGAATATCGTCGATGAACACCACGACGAATCTGTCCAAATACTCCATAAACACCTTATTCATCAAATTCATAAAATAAGCTAGTGCATTGGTTAATCCGAAAGACATAACAGTGAACTCATATAATCCATATCGAGTCGAGAAAGCCGTCTTGGGAATATCCGATGGTCTAATCTTCATCTGATGGTATCTCGGTCGGAGATCAATCTTCGAGAATACCCTAGCACCTCTCATCTGATCAAATAAATCCTCAATACGGGGTAAGGGATACTTGTTCTTTACAGTAGCATCATTAAGTGATCTGTAATCCACACACATCCGTTGCGAACCATCCTTCTTCTGCACAAACAGTACTGGTGCTCCCCAAGGTGAGGAACTTGGACGAATGTACCCAGCCTCTTGTAATTCTGTTAACTGCTTCTTCAGTTCCTTTAACTCTTCTACAGACATCCTGTATGGTCGCTTAGATATAGGGGCAGTTCCAGGTAGAAGATCAATCACAAACTCAACTTCCCTATCTGGTAGCATCCCTGGTAACTCCTCTGGAAAGACATCCGGAAAATCTCTAACCACACGGATGTTGTCACCAACAAACTCCTCAGGTATAAAGTATATAGCCCGTTTGGAAGAGGTGGTTACTGCAATTTGAACTTGAAATGTTTCTCCTTTAGGGCTAGTGAGTTCTATAGTACCTCTACCACATGCTATAATGGCTTTTGCCTTCCTTAACCAGGACATACCAAGGATCAGATCTATACTGCTTGCCTCTAATATTATAGCCATAGCTCCAAATTCTCTTCCCATAATTGTTAATGTCAATCTACGTGCCATTTGATTTGCCTCAATAGGCCCTTTAGGTGTGATTACTATCATTGGTTTTCTCATATTTAGCAGTGGTATCTCATTTGTGTTGGCATATCGAGCAGACATGAATGAATGTGTAGCACCAAAATCAAATAATATGGTTGCAGGAATTGCATTAACGTAAAACATACCAAGTATGATGTCTGCACCATCCGGAGTAGCATCAATGCTGACTTGATTAACCCTGGCTATAGAATATCCCTTGCCAGGAGTCGGTTGCTTGTTCTTAGCTGGTGTACCAGAATTCCCCATCGGACAAGCATTAGCGTAATGCCCAATCTAACTGCACTTGAAGCATGTAGGGTCGGTCTTCTGTCTTGGAAACTTTGTCGGGTTGCCAGTGGGAGTAGCCTGACGAGTGGGAGGTGTCCGTGGAGACCCCTGTGGAGCGTACTGAACTGGGCGTTGTCCTCCTCCTAGAAGAGTAGGTGTACCCTGTGGCGAAACGTAGCAGGGACGAACACTGCTGCTACCCTGTCCCTGTGAGATAGCCTTCCTCTTCAAATCACCCAATTGAACACGCTTGTGTTCAATAGCAAGAGCCTTATCCAGTAGCCTCTGAAATGATGGAAATTTGTGTGCAATTAGTGCATACTGTAGGGGTCCATTAAGTCCTTCAATAAAGTGCTCCTACTTTCTCTCATCCTTAGCAACCTCATCCAGAGCATATCTCGACAGTTGAATGAATTTATCTCTGTATTCGCTGACAGACATGTTGTCTTGCTTCAATGATAGAAACTCCTTCTTTTTGATCTTCATCAATCCAGTAGGAATGTGGTAGTTTCTGAACTGTGCACTGAACTCTGCCCAAGTAATAGTGTTAGCAGCATCGTGGGCAGCAGTATAAGAATCCCACCAGTCAGCAGCAGGACCCGTCAGACGACCAGAGGCATAAAGAACCTTCTCCTGGTCTGAGCATTGGGCGATGTTGAGCATCTTCTCAATTGACTTTAACCAATCATATGCATCAAGTGGATCTGGTGAACTGGCGAAGGTCGGTGGCTTATGGCTCATAAATTCCCGGTGCTTATCACGAGGTGGAACTGGTGGTGGTGGTGGAGGCAATGGCACTTGTTGCTGTTGCTGCTGTTGCTGTTGTTGTTGAAATTGCTGCTATAGCTGCTGTTGCGCCCTTCTCTCCTGGCGTATCTCTTCTCACTCCTGGCGCAATTCCTGGCGTATCTCTTCTCTTTCCTGACGCATCTCCTGGCGTTCTTGCTGCATATGAGCCCGCATATCTGCCATAGTGTCCGCCATTTGCTGCATCATCCTCATCTGAGCTGCAATCAGTGGGTCGACTCCGCCTGGTGGAGGATTAGGAGGATTCATCTCTACTGGTTGTGGATGGGGTCGTCTATATATCCACCGAGTGTGTCGATTAGGAGGCAAATCAATTCCACCACTCCGCCTAGTATTGACCATCTGAGTTAGATACATATGGTAAGAGAATAGTAGACAAGGCAGTAATTACGAATCATGTTACTTTGGGGATTTATTAGCTAAGCAGTTTAATGTTTTATCTACCATAGCTAATTCATTACCTTATAGTGGTACATACTAAGATGTCCATATATAATATCTCAATCAATCAAAGAAGCAAATCAGACATTTATCATCAGAACAATCAAACAACATTTTTAAATATAAAAAAATAGTTTTGGATTAGTCTTAGGCCTCCTATCTCTTAAAAATGTTATAGGGGTAGGGATTCCAAGGTGTGAAATCCATCTTGTCTTAGAGTAGAAAAGGTAAGAATGATCAGAGTAGAATAGTAGAAGGTGAGACAGGATCAAGATAAGTGTAGAAAGAATCAGAGTAAGGTAAGTATAGAAGGATTTGGAATAAGGTAAGTAGGTAAGGGTTTGTCCATTTCTATCTAGGTTTCGTCCTACAGTCAACATTTCCTCTGATACCACTTCTGTCACACCCGGTTTTAAGGAACAAAGCCGGGTGCATCTCATACATGCGCCAAGAAGACAACATATATAATAATAGAGTGTATAGAGATAAATGTCACAATAAAATTAGAGTACTTATTACATAGCGGAAGTCTTACAAAATAAAAGATGAATATAGCAGGACTAAAATCTATCCTTGGCGCCAGAAAGCTGACTGGGAGACGCCACCTAGATCAAGTCGAAAGCCTCAGTGTTAGGCGGCTCCTCTTCGACCACCTGTTCTTCTCCTGTGGGGAGTGTGAGACAGTAAGAGTGAGCTCACACATGTTCATCGCTCAACAAGTTGTGGAGAATAATGTGGCATGAACTCACCAAAGGTGGGAGTTCATGAAGTGTAAGGCTGATCAATAAAATAAAGGCTGAAGCTGGGCATTGCTTTTATAAGTTGGTCAAAATTTTATTAGCAGTTACTAAGTGAAAGTAAATACGAAACCTTAGTAATAATAATAAAAGTAATAATAAAATAGTCCCAAATGCCATGATATGACAAATTAAGTTTAAGTTCCATAAATTAATCATGTGAGTGTCCGAGCCGCTCATGACCGTGAGCACTGCTAGTATACCAGTTTTATACTCTACAGAGGTTGCGCATCTTTACCCACAAGTCGTGTTACCCATTTGCCACGGAGTTGATCAGACCCCATACACCTCTACCAAGGAAGCGAGGCAGAGTACCACTACGAGGCCTTTACAAAGTTCCACTAGCTTCAGACTACCCGCTATAGTTTATAGGAAGCTCCAGTGCAGGAATCCCTCGCCTGACCGCCATCGCAGCAAAATCAACCCAAGGACCTCCCTACACTGACTACTCCCCTACTGCCCTTGCCCCTTTCGGGTAAGGTAGTCATCCACTAGCTTTCCTAGTTAATCAGCCAAGGGCGTCCCATTAAACCCTTGTGGTAGCACTGTTTTCCTGGCACTACAGGAAACTGGTTAAAGAACATGGGTGAAAAACCGTCGAACTTAATGTAATAAGCCGTCGAACTTACCGTAAGAACGTGGGTTTACCGACGAATATAGCCGACGGCGATTTTTGGACGAACTTAGAGAAGTAAGTTCGACGGCCCCGTCGAACTTAACCTTAAGAACGTGGGTACCGTCGAACTTAAGGTTAAAAACGTGGGTACCGTCGAGCTTAACATTAAGAACGTGCGTTTTTAAGTTCGACGGGGGCCGTCGATTTTTCCCCATAGGTTCGACGGCACCCACGTTCCTAAGGTTAAGTTCGACGGGGTCACGTGGCCGTCGAACTTATGTGTCCTGCGGAGGTTTGTGCGGATTGCCCAATAAGTTCGACGGTACCCACGTTCTTAACCTTAAGAACGTGGGTACCCACGTTCTTAACCCTGAGTGGGTCTGCGAGGACTGCGCAATAAGTTCGACGGTACCCACGTTCTTAACCTTATGAACGTGGGTACCCACGTTCTTAACCCTTTTCGAGAAAAAAATAAAAAATACAAAAATGAAAATTAGACACACATAATATCACATGCAACACAATATATCACATACAATACAGATTTCAAACACATTGATATATGTTCATATCACAAATTCACACAAGTCCAAATATATAAGTTCACAAATTCACATAAGTCCAAATACATAAGTTCACAAATTCACACATGTTCACATCCATAGTTCACAAGTTCAAACATTAGCTCCATCGCTCTCGATCAGGACATCGGATTGTTGTTCGTAGCTCCACCACTAGAATTAAGACATCTGTCCGCAAAGTCATCATGAGGGGGAGGAGTCACTTGATGAGAGCCGGAATCCTACAAAATAAACCAAAATTCTCATAAATATACAACTGGCATTAAATCACATGTACACAAAGATATAGGAAAGCATGATAAACACAAAATGTGGCTTCCATATTTGTGCATGAACATGAACATGAGAGTGAAAACATACTTCATTTCAAGATGCAGGACCATGTTATTTAAAGTGATGCATCGTGCAAAGGATCCATGATGTTAACTGTCCAAGAAACTACTTTGGACTTAAGGCCTGATAGACTGATGTAACTAAAGCTATTGGAGAAATGTATACATAGTACAGCAAGCGACCAGTGGCTATTCTCTGAAAAAAGAATAAATTGTGCACTGCAACAATAGCTTCTTAGAACACTGTAGAAGGAAACAACAGCAAAACCATCAGGCTTTCACTTCGACAAATGTACAAGCAGTAGTGGAGTAGTCCCAAAAAAAAGTCCCAAACACTACATGTACAAGCAGTAGTGGAGTAGTCCCAAAAAAAGTCCAATTTGTAGCAAATAAAAGTAGCAAGCAGCATGAATCAGGAACGTACCGCTGGTGATGAAAGTGGCTGTGTTGGCCATGGGGGTGTCCTTAAGGCCCCATTGGATGTGTAGGATATCCCCATAGTGGTGGCGGCCAATATCCCATACGTGATTGTGGAGGAGGAAGAATTTGTCCTCTAGGGGCATCGACCACTGTATGTCCATCTGTGGGTTTTCTTATCCGGTCTCAGAACCCTATAAGTAAATAAAATAATGCATAGTCAAGAATAGCATCAGCTGGTGATATATGACAAATGTTATTTAAGTTATGTTCAAAACAGCTACTGCCAAATCATGGGATCATTGGTAACCAACGTTGAACAATAGCTAGCAGTAAAAATTGGTGTGCTAATTAAGAGATTAGCAATGCTTACTCATGGTCAAAGTAGAATTGAGCCTAGACAATTATCAGATGTAACAGAAATTAAACTGATCCAGACAACATGTGAAAGGGATCAATATATTTATCAAAGCAAATAAAAGCTGAAACAAAACTTCAGTCCATTCTTATAACTCAGATTATTGTTACGAAACCAAAGCTAGCAATAAAAACTGGTGTGCTAAGTGATAAGAAATGCTTACTCATGGTCAAAGTAGAATTGAGTCTCGGACCTCGTCTCTTGTTTTCTAAAACCTTTCCCCCTTAATGGATCGGCAGTGCTCCTGCCATTTTATTCAGAAAAGTAGAATTGAGCCTAGATAGTTATCAGATGCAGTATGAATTAAATTGATTCAGACAACATGTGAAAGGGATCAATATATTTACCAAAGCAAATAAAAGTTGAAGCAAAACTTCAGTCCATTCCTATAACTCAGATTATTGTTATGAACAGAATGGAAAATATGTACATCTGAAACACAGGTCATAGATATTTGTGAACTGAAGCTATGTAAAAAACAGAATTAAAGTAGGTAGGTGAATGACAATGTATGACACATAAGTCAGTTATTATGTGATTGAAGCTATAGTAGAGGAGTCATAAAATATTTCTACAGTGCCGTTGAAACTGAATTTATATGTTAGAAGATGTTCCTTATGTTCAAATGACTATTGCTAGCTGAGGCTCATAACCCACTAACAATGGTAATCATATAGGCAAGTCAATTTATATTAACAATATTGGGCAAGTGAAAGATATTCACGAAAAAATTATCAAACCATAAAAATCATGATTGTTTCTCATGCGTGCAAATTAAATCCACCATCACCTTGTGGTTCGTATACCTAGACACCATGGTAAAAGTGAAAGGTGAAACACCACTGAAATACTGAAAACTGAAATGAAATCATGATTGGAAAGCAAAAGCCATAAATTCAGTATACAAGCTAAAAGGTTGGTACTGTTACTTTCCCACCTTTCTTGAAATAATGATTAACATATTACCATAATAGTATTTCGAACAGAACATATACAATGTGTCAAAAACCTTCCTTATAAAAAAAATGGTAGACATTTTTTCAGACCATGAATCCTAATCCTAAGAGTAAAAGGTAACATTGAAATGACCCATAATGCGAAGATAATAATAAATCATGATACAATAATAAACCGTGATACATTTTAGTTTTCACCACTGCTGCACCACATAAATCAAGAATGTTTAGATTCAGTTACACTATACTGATCAATGTGTCGCTTAACATGAACAGACCTAACCAACAGCTGCTGAGACAAGTCTATAGGAAGCCTCATAATCATTCCATTTTTAAGGTGTACTAAATGCAAAGCCTCACAAAAAATACAATAAGTTAAGAAATAGGAGAACAATTAATCTTGGATAAGATGGACCACCATAATTCCACTATGAAATGGTCAGGAAGCAACAACAGTAAACAAAATAAGTGGCCATAAAAGGGAAGAAGCTTGCTTGTCGAATCCATGTGAGCAGGTTAATACAGTGTCATCGGGAAGATCACACCACCAACCTAATGTAATAAAACGGGTTCATAGTTGCATCCACACACAAAAAAAACAAATGTAAATATGAAGACGGGAGGGTACTATGCAGCACTGAAAATGCCTTTTTAGATGCCGTCTTTGAGAGCACCTTCTATGTCTGTAAAGGAAGACCAAAGTTCCTCAAACAAGTCAGATGACGAAACGGTATAATCGATTCTATCCAGAATGTATGAAGTGCTAATTAGCTACATTTGAGCAAAAGATTTCTTATCATGAATAACTGCTTGTGCACTATGCTTAATGCATTCAAGAATCAGTGTGTTGGTGAAGCTGAGCGCACGTCAGATCACACTTCTGCTGTCATCCATTTGGGCTCAAGCAACATCCCCTGAAAATACACCTGCCAACATGGGAAAAAATTATAACCATTAGTTTTGCCCCCTGAAAATAACCTTTGCCACTGCACGATAAGGAAAAAAGAAACAAAATCTGTCATGGACCTGCAGCAAAGTACCATTTGATATTCGCAAAGGACTGAGACACAGAAATAAATTCAGTCACTGAACATGATTAGTACCAGCACTGACAGTCTATGCGTTGATAAGAGAAACAGTTTTCCATCGGTGTACAAAGATACCTCTGAAGCATAGAAGAAAAAAAGCAACAACAGATCTGGATGCTCACCAGTTCAGACCTCTGAAACACTTGGTAGTGAGTGACTGACTCCAGGACCAAACGATGGCTAAAAGAGAGGAACAGACCTCCAAAAAAATACACAAGGCTCTTCTGAGTTCAGATGCAGAAAAAACTTGAGGAACCTGACCCAGGTTAGCTAGCATCACAGCCTGGATATTTTTGCGTGCGTTCTGTGTTTCCTTACTTGAGAGCATATATATACCAATCAATCAACCCTGCCCAAACATGGAGAATGTATCAACCTCCATCGCCCATCTTAAAACATGCACACAAACAAACTTCAGATTTGGCAGCAAAGTACCGCGGCTTGCTAGTAAAAAATTAGAAACTTGCTAGGACATGGACTTCAGCCTAGAGTAAAATAAGCACATGCCATAGTTTTGAAGTACATCATCTAATGGGAACAAACTTGTATTTCACTTCACTCTGTTGATGCAGGTTGAGGTCGTGATATATGATCCAGGCTTTTATATTGCAAAATCGTTTATATAAGATGGAAACGAATAGTAGTATTTTGTGCATTTGGGCCACTTCATTCTTTCACATACATTGCGGAGTCCTAAGCACATGGAGTTTTACTAACCAAACCAAATTCAAGTCATAGGCAGGGGTGCCGTGCCATACCTCCATGTCGACATCGTCGTTACCCTTGGATGCTTCACCTGCCAAAATGAATAAACACATGTTGGTTGAATCTTAGTGTTGTAATTACGTCAAGAATTTACGAAGTGGCTTGTTGTTTTCTTTATAAAAAAAGATAGTAAATCTTCTAAATCTATTACCATTATGAGAAGTGCCACATATTAAAACATATATATTTATTTTCCTATGTAATACCACATTTTAAAACAAAAAACAGGGATTCAAATGAATTAGGGCACAAATATATAAAGTCTGGTGAGCCATGGATATGACCTACGACCTACCAAACCATAACCAGACACCCCTTCCCCCCAGCTGCCAAACATACACATCATTTTCTGGAGTGGTACCATGATGATGGTCAATCATGAAAGCTTTGCAAATGGTTTACCAGAAAACCTTTTGAGGAAATGAGCTCTTAGCTCTTCAAAAAAAAAAGATTTTGAGCTCAAAATTGTAATGTCTTGGCAAAAGCAATATCAATCTACCTGGAAAGTTAATGAGATATTGATAGAAAATAAACTCTGAACATAATCATTAAAAATAGGGCATCATCAGAAAAAGGCAAAGGCAAATGAGAAACAAATTTGCTTAATCAAGGAACATGTACATACATCTTATAAAAGAATACGATATTTTCACCCGTATTGGCCAAGGGAAGGCAATGAATAGCAATGACTGACAATACTTCATTGCAAACCTTCCTTAGTTCCTCTTCTACTTTCTTCTTATAGGCATCTATCATCACACCAGTCTGACGATCAGCTGCGACCTTTTGCTTATGTGAACAAATGATTCTCCATGATGCTCTCTTTGCTCCAATAGTGTTCTTGAAACCAACTGAGAACAAATGCCTTTCTTCAGCACTCATATCCACATCCATCCTAGCAAGATTCTTCATGAATTCAACCATATCTGACATAATAATCATGAATTGAGTTAAAAACTGAAGAATAACTTCAGTGAATACTGAAATATACGTCATGTTTCCATTTACTTTGAAAAGTTCTTAGTTTTGACAAAGAAAGAGGAAGATGACAACTAAACTGATTGTTAGGAGAAAGGAGGTTCCTATAAACAGAAGACCAAGAGGAAGAAGAATGGAGAACTGCAGACCCATAACGGTGTCTGCACTTACAAGAACCTTACAGTATACCTGCAAGAATAATACAACAGAAACTTTCATGAAAGTAGTCGTATGTTTTTATGTCAAAATGTAGGAGTACCTATTAGTGCTCAGGTCAATATGTTGACCGACAAGCCCCAGGTTAAAGAAACCTAGAAAACATAACAATGAAATAATTTGTAGTATAAAGAAAAAAACGATAGGCATCCAGTTGTGGCCAAATTGCTAAAAAATATGGGGTTCCAGAAGTTGGGAATAACAATTCGAAGGAGTCTAGAATTATGCCATTCCAGCATCAGCATAGTGGGTGCCACTAGATGAAACAACTCTAAACAGCAGAAAAGATAACTTTATATATTGCTAAACTTCTTTTCGCACTAAACTAAAATCTAAAATGTGAACACAATTGTTGGGCTCCACAACTTGACTTATTCTATCTTCTCATTGCATCGCCCATGATAGTATGATACCAAGATCATTCCTTTTCTCGCAGCAACATAAAAGGCAGTAGATAGGTAGCTCAAGGGCATTCGTAGAACTGGCCCCCACAAACCATCGGACACGAATACTTTCGTGAGCCCCTTCAGCAGACACAGATCGACATAGCTAGGAGTAACAGAAATGTGTCAGAAATACTCATCAATTGCAAGATTGGCCTCCAAACCGACATAAAGATCGTATCTTTATT
Organism: Zea luxurians; assembly: GCA_029449295.1. NCBI lineage: Eukaryota > Viridiplantae > Streptophyta > Magnoliopsida > Poales > Poaceae > Zea > Zea luxurians. The sequence continues at coordinate 1,486,655 of JAOPSE010000082.1, read as the reverse complement.
TATATCAGAGCAAAATACGTCTGCCCCCCGTGTCTCTGCGAACCATTCATACAGTCCCAAAATCAACGTAAAAAGAAACAGAAATTAGCCTGGAGTCGCTACGTGGTAGGGATGCAGTGATCGAATTGCTCCGGATCCTGAAGCGGGGGGCTTTCCTCCGCCACAGAAAGGAAACAAAAATCCCAAAACGGAACAGTCGCTGCGGTGGCTGGCCGCTGGCAGGTAGGTTACTGTTCATGAGTTGAAGCAGGGAAGCGGAGGCCGAGACAAACGCACCGAATCGAAGGCCAACCAAGGGACACCTAATTCCTGTCCCGTCCCGCCTAGGAAGACGCCACAGATTTCCCTAGAATGAAGGGCACCGAGAACAACGCTAGAGACTGTAGTCCCGTACGACGGGGCATTATTATTAAGCAGAGGGCGCGAGAATGAGATCCCTCATCGTTGTACCGCTCCGCCTGCTCGGCAAGCTTGGCCAGGCACACGAGCTTCTCCCGCTCCTCCATCTCCTCCGCCGCTGATCCCCCCACAACTCTCCTCGGGCCGGTCGATGTGCTCATCGCAGCGGCGCTTGATGGCGAGCACCGCGCGGTACCACCCTGCCCAGGCACGCCGTGGGGCGGGCGCGAGGTGGCGGCGAGGCGCTGGCGGCGAGGCAGGTAGCGGCGGGCGCGCGCGTGGTAGACAGAGCGAAAAGAAGACAGACGCGCGGGGGTGAGACCGTGAGAGAGATTTAGGTTTTTAGGTTAAGGTCGACGGTGTCTACGTGGCCCACGAATTTAAGTTAAGAACGTGGGTACCCACGTTTCTAATACGATAAGTTCGACGGTTTTACCACAGGCTCACGAATTTCATATAAGAACGTGGGTACCCACGTTCTTAAATTAACTCACAAACATAACTCAATTAAGAACGTCGGTACCCACGTTCTTAAATTAACCCACGAACATTTATTAGTTTCTTGTAGTGTGGGTGGTTCTCCATGTTCCCATTAACATAATGATCTTATCATGAACAGTAAATAATGAACAAATAATAAAAAGTATAAAAATGAGTGATGATTATCTCTATACCCAAATCCACATAAAGCAATAGCATGAACTACCCAAAACTTTAGTAGTAAAACCAGTGGTGAGACAAGGTATAAAGATAGTCAAAATCTAGGGTAACCTATTGGGTCCCAGCAAAATTAACCTATGCAGATCATTATGATTAATAAGAACATGAATGGGTAAAAGAAGTGATCAAGGGCACAACTTGCCTTCAACGAGCTCCTGCTCAGCAGTCTCTACCAGCTAAACCTCGGAATCCTGTGTAGCTTGCTCGTCTACACGCATCAACACAATACATACATAGTATAGCAAAAATTAACATTAACATGTAAATAAAATACACAGTAATATTCTAGACATTAAAATGAGATCACAGGAACTAGAATCATTAAATTTGGAATTATATATTTTAAGTTATGAATTTTCCAAGGTTTTGTGTATTTAATACATGATTAAGTACTAGATAAATTTTAATGTGTTTTCATGCCAAAACAGAGGCACCAATGGCTAGGCAATAATATTACAAAAATTTAGGAACTGGAATGGACCAATTTGGAGTTCATATGAATTTTATATGAATTTTACATGTTCCTACCATTATTTTTGTATTAAAAATGAATTTAGAAAGAATTTCTCTGATTTTATTGATTCCTGGACTGGGCGCATGTAAACAGATAAGTATAGGGTTTAATCTGCAATTAGTTCTAAGACTCAGCACTCCTCTGCTATGGACCGCGGGTTGTTTATAGAGTTATACGAGGTCTCTTATGCATAATGGCATGGCCGAAGGGGTATCTTCGACTGTGGACCACACGATCAAGCACGGACGGACACGATTAGATCAACCCTGAGATGAATCGGTACGTGATCTGGATCGCCCGATCCCGAATGGACGCCCGGGATTTAATAAGCCCGCGATCTAATCCGAGCCGCATCCAACAAGATCAACGGCCCCGATCCGGCCCCTGAAGCGATACGCCACCTGCTAATCCCGGCCGCACACAATATGATCAACGGCCCGGATCTAAGGATTGAATGGGTATACCCGTGTCTAATTTCCACCGTAGCAAAAGGATCTGACGGCTGCAAATCTATCTTCCCCAATTGAGACCTGCGCACGGCGGCGCCGCCCTTCACGCACGGCGGAGCCCATGCCGGTGCACACCAATTTCGCGCCCCAAGGCTCCCCACACTCATTCCGGCCACGATTCACGACAGGGGAAGTGACTTAAACATGGTGGGACTACATACCGCAGCTGGGAGGCGATTGAGAGGGGTCGACCACGGGCGACAGCGATATGCGGCGGAGAATCTGATTCTGGTGAGGAATTCCCCCCAATTCCAGCCGATGTCCTCGCACCAATTGCCCACTCGCGCACGACCAGGGCCGCGACCACCCGACCTGACCGTAACGTAGCCGGAGTGGCAGTCACCGGCAATGTTCCACGCGGCGGCTCAACACTTCCCACCCGCAGATGCCTGGACAACGCAACGGCGCTGGGTGATTCTCGGGTGTCGTGGAGCGAAAGGGAAGAGGAGCCCGCGACAGGGATTTATGCCCCCAATGGCTGGTTCGGAGAAGCATGAGCTGCGGAAGGTGGTTATGGCGGCCGCGGTAATCACGCGCCCACCGGTGTGGTCCACGCCTGGCGCCCGCGGGGAAGACGGAACAGACACGCGTGTGCGGTTGTGTGGCTGCCAGCAGGGCCCACAGGTCAGTGCCCAGATAAACCGCGGCAGAGAAACAACTGGGAGGGGAGTTGGGAGACTGGAGAGCGGGCCCTGCCTTTCGGTGGCACAAGGTGTGAGTGCGATTGGGCTGGCGCGGGGAAGGGAGTGAAGTGGGCTGAGTGAGAGACACGTGGAGTGGGCCAAATTGGTAGTTCGCAGCCCATATGAGGTTTTGTCCTTTTTCTTTTATTTATTCTTTTTTTCCTTTCCTCCCTTTTCAATTCAAATTTTACTCCTTGTTTAAATTTAAACTTGTGACAAACTTATCCTCAAATTATATTGTGAGATTAGAAGTACTACTTTTAGAAATATAATTATACATATTTTATTTATATTTTTATAACCTTCCTTTTCCTCTCCTTTTTCTTCAAATCCTCTTCAATATTATTTTATTTTTATTCATTTCATTATTGTTTTAAATGCACAAACAAAAATCCAATATGATGCAATGATTTATTTGTGTCTTAGTAATGAATGATTTACTCATTTTTAAACATGAGTAGCCACATGTGATGATAAATAGAGATACACACATATTCAAAGGAAACAATTCTTCCTTTTACTCTCCCTTACAATTTGAATATTACACTAATGCACCAGCCTACTTCATGAATCTGATAAATAAGGTGTTCATGGAGTATCTTGATAGATTCGTTGTGGTGTTCATCGACGACATTCTTGTTTATTCCAAGAATGATAGTGATCATGAGGAACATCTGTGGATGGTGCTACAAAAGCTACGGGATAATCAACTTTATGCCAAGTTCAGCAAGTGCGAGTTTTGGCTTGATGAAATACCATTCCTTGGGCACATCATCTCCAAGGGTGGAATCTCAGTGGATCCGGCTAAAGTAACAGCGATAGTAGGGTGGAAGATACCAAGTTCAGTCACGGAAGTCCAGAGTTTCCTGGGGCTCGCGGGCTATTATCGGTGATTTATTGAAGGGTTCTCCAAGATCGCTAAACCTATGACCTCACTGTTAGAGAAAGGGAAGGAGTTTAAGTGGACCTGGGAATGCCAAGAGAGTTTCAATCAACTGAGGTTTAAATTGATGGCCGCCCCAGTGTTGGTTATGTCAGATCTACAGAAGAGTTTTGATATATATTGTGATGCAAGCCGTCAGGGCTTGGGATGTGTTCTTATACAAGAAGGACATGTGATCGCCTATGCATCTCGTCATTTGCGGAAACATGAGTTGAACTACCCCACTCATGACTTATAACTGGCAGTCGTAGTACACGCTCTCAAGATTTGGAGGCATTATATTATGGGGACCAAGTGCCAAGTCTACACTGATCACAAGAGCTTAAAGTACATCTTCACTCAGAAATATCTCGACCTCAGGCAATGCCGTTGGTTGGAGCTAATTAAAGACTATGACTTGGAGATTCATTACTATTCGGGCAAGGCGAATCTGGTTGTGGATGCCTTGAGTCGGAAGAAGCATGTTCACGCTGCTATTGTCGCTCAGCTACTCGATAAGTTAGTAGAGGATTTTCGAAGACTCAACCTGGGAATAGTTGCACATGCTGAAGGGATAACTATTGAAGTGGAACCTACCTTGGAGCAAGAAAGCCATAAGGGTAAGATTGGTGATGCTAAAATCCAAGGGATCAAAGACCTGATTACTGAAGGTAGAGGTCCAGAATTTATGGAGGATGAGCAAGGCACAATATGGTTCAAGAACCGTGAAAGTCGCCTAGAGGGGGGTGAATAGGCAGAAACTGAAATTTACAAACTTTAAGCACAACTACAAGCCAGGGTTAGCGTTAGAAATAAATTCGAGTCCGAAAGAGAGGGCGAAAACAAATCACAAGCAAATGAAGAGAGTGACATGGTGATTTGTTTTACCGAGGTTCGGTTCTTGCAAACCTAGTTCCCGTTGAGGTGGTCACAAAGACCGGGTCTCTTTCAACCCTTTCCCTCTCTCAAACGGTCACCTAGATCGAGTGAGCTTTCTTCCTTGATTTCCCGGGTCACTTAGACCCCGCAAGGACCACCACACAATTGGTGTCTCTTGCTTCGCTTACAAGGCTTTGAGAGTAAGAATGAGAGAAAGAAGAAAGCCAACCAAGCAACAAGAGCAACAAAAGAACACAAGTCGATCTCCTCACAAGTCCTAAAAACTAGAGTTGAATTGTGGACTTTGATTTGATCGGAGGCTTTGATTTGTGTCTTGGAGTGTTGTGTATTACTCTTGTATTGAATGAGGAGTAGTGAATGCTTGGATGCCTTGAATGGTGGTGGTTGGGGGTATTTATAGCCCCAACCACCAAAACAGCCGTTGGGGAGGGCTACTATCGATGGGCGCACCGGACAGTCCGGTGCACCACCGGACACTGTCCGGTGCGCCAGCCACGTCACCCAACCGTTAGGGTTCTGAAGGTTTTGACCGTTGGAGCTCTGTCTTCATGGTGCACCGGACAGTCCGGTGCCGCACTGGACAGACACTGTTCACTGTCTGGTGCGCCTTCTAGCACTGCTCTGACTCTACGCGAACTGTCCGCGCACTGTTCACGCTCACTATTCACTTTTGCAGACGATCGTTGGCGCAGTAGCCATTGCTCCGCTTGGTGCACCGGACAGTCTGGTGCTACACTAGACAGTCCGGTGAATTTTAGTGGAGTGGCTTTCCAGAAACCCGAAGGTGTCAAGTTCAGAGTGTATGGTCCCTGGTGCACCGGACACTGTCCGGTGGCACACCAGACAGTCCAGTGCGCCAGACCAGGGCACACTTCGGTTTTCCTTTGCTCCTTTCTTTTGAACCCTAACTTGATCTTTTTATTGGTTTGTGTTGAACCTTTGGCACCTGTAGAACATATAATCTAGAGCAAACTAGTTAGTCCAAATATTTGTGTTAGGCAATTCAACCACCAAAATCATTTAGGAAAAGGTTTGACCCTATTTCCCTTTTAATCTCCCCCTTTTTGGTGATTGATGCCAACACAAACCAAAGCAAATATATAAATGCATAATTGAACTAGTTTGCATAAGGCAAGTGCAAAGGTTGCTTGGAATTAAACCAATTTATATTTTCACTAGATATGCATGCATTGTTTTCTTTCTTTTAACATTTTGGACCACACATGCACCACGATTTTGTTTTTGCAAATTCTTTTGGAAAATCTTTTCAAAGTCTTTTTGCAAATAGTCAAAGGCATATGAGTAAGATTGCAAGAAGCATTTTCAAGATTTTAAAATTTCTCCCCCTGTTTTAAATGCTTTTCCTTTGACTTAAACAAAACTCCCCCTAAATGAAAATCTCCTCTTAGTTTCCAAGAGGGTTTTGAGATATATATCAATTTGAAATATAAATACCAATTGAGATATTCTTTTAGAGGAAAACCAATTTGAAAGATACTAATTTAAAACTTTATTTTGAAAATTATGAAATTGGTGGTGGTGCGGTCCTTTTGCTTTGGGCTAATACTCTCTTCCCCTTTGGCATGAATCGCCAAAACAGAGACTTTGTGAGCCCTTTTAAATTCTCTCCCCCTTTGGCAAACAATGTATGAGTGAAAGATTATACCAGCGTGGAGAGATGGTGGAATACCGGCAAAGAGTAAATGAAATCGATGGAGTTGAGTGGAAGCGTTGTCTTTGCCGAATACTCCATTTCCCTTTCAATCTACGACTTAGCATAAAAATACACTTGGAAACACATTAGTCGTAGCAAATGAAAGAGATAAGATCAAAGGTATATAAATGAGCTATGTGTGCAAAGTATCAATCAAAATTCCGAGAATCAAGAATGTTTAGCTCATTCCTAAGTTTGGTAAAAGTTTTATCATCTAATGGTTTGGTAAAGATGTCGGCTAATTGTTCTTTGGTGTTAATATAGGCTATCTCGATATCCCCCCTTTATTGGTGATCTCTCAGAAAGTGATACCGAATGGCCATGTGCTTAGTGCGGCTGTGTTCAACGGGATTATCCGCCATGTGGATTGCACTCTCATTATCACATAGGAGAGGGACTTTGCTAAATTTGTAGCCATAGTCCCTGAGGGTTTGCCTCATCCAAAGTAATTGCGCGCAACAATGGCCTGCGGCAATATACTCGGCTTTAGCGGTAGAAAGAGCTACTGAGTTTTGTTTCTTTGAAGCCCTAGATACCAGGGATCTCCCTAGAAACTGACAAGTCCCTGATGTTTCTATCAATTTTACACCCTGCCCAATCAGCATCTGAATATCCTAATAAATCAAAAGAGGATCCCTTGGGGTACCAAAGACCAAACTTAGGAGTATAAACTAAATATCTCATGATTCTCTTCATGGCCCTAAGATGGACTTCCTTAGGATCGGCTTGGAACCTTGCACACATGCATACACAAAGCATAATATCTGGTCGAGATGCATATAAATAGAGTAAGGATCCTATCATCGACCAGTAAACCTTTTGATCTACGGATTTACCTCCTGTGTAGAGGTCGAGATGCCCATTGGTTCCCATGGGTGTCTTGATGGGTTTGGCATCCTTCATTCCAAACTTGATAAGTATGTCTTGAATGTACTTCGTTTGGCTGATGAAGGTGCCCTCTTGGAGTTGCTTGACTTGAAATCCTAGAAAATACTTTGACTCCCCCATCATTGACATCTTGAATTTTTGTACCATGATCCTACTAAACTCTTCACAAGTAGATTTGTTAGTAGACCCAAATATGATATCATCAACATAAATTTGGCATACAAACAAATCTTTTGCAATAGTTTTAGTAAAGATAGTAGGATCGGCTTTATCGACTTTGAAGCCATTAGTGATAAGAAAATCTTTTAGGCATTCATACCATGCTCTTGGGGCTTGCTTGAGCCCATAAAACGCCTTAGAGAGTTTATACACATGGTTAGGATACTCACTATCTTCAAAGCCGGGAGGTTGCTCAACATAGACCTCTTCCTTGATTGGTCCATTGAGGAAGGCACTCTTCACATCCATTTGATAAAGCTTGAAGCCATGGTAAGTAGCATAGGCAAGTAATATACGAATTGACTAAAGCCTAGCTACGGGTGCATAGGTTTCACCAAAGTCCAAACCTTGAACTTGTGAATAACCTTTGGCGATAAGTCGAGCTTTGTTCCTTATCACCACACCATGCTCATCTTGCTTGTTGCAGAATACCCACTTGGTACCTACAACATTTTGGTTAGGACGTGGAACCAAATGTCATACCTCATTCCTCGTGAAGTTGTTGAGCTCCTCTTGCATTGCCAACACCCAATCCAAATCTCTTAATGCATCTTCCACCCTATATGGCTCAATAGAAGACACAAAAGATTAATGTTCACAAAAATGAGCGACTCAAGATCGAGTTGTTACCCCCTTATGAATATCGTCGAGGATGGAGTTCACGGGGTGGTCTCTTTGAATTGCTTGGTGGACTCTTGGGTGTGGCGGTCTTTGACCCTGTATTTCCTGTTCATCTTCCTTGTCTTGATTAACTTTATCTCCCCCTTGATCATTGCCCTCTTCTTGAGGTGGCTCATCTTCATGATCTTCTTCTTCATCACCTTGAGCCTGTTCCTCATCTTGAGTTGGTGGAGATGCTTGTATGGAAGATGATGGTTGATCTTATGCTTGAGAGGGCTCCTCGGATTCCTTAGGACACACATCCCCGATGGACATGTTCCTTAGCGCGACGCACGGAGCCTCTTCATCATCTAATTCATCAAGATCAACTTGCTCCACTTGGGAGCCATTAGTCTCATCAAACACAATGTCACAAGAAACTTCAACTAGTCCAGTGGACTTGTTAAAGACTCTATATGCCCTTGTGTTTGAATCATATCCTAGTAAAAAGCCTTCTACAGCCTTGGGAGCAAATTTAGATTTTCTACCTCTTTTAACAAAAATAAAACATTTGCTTACCAAAGACTCTACAATATGAAACATTAGACTTTTTACCGGTGAGGAGTTCATAGGATGTCTTCTTGAGGATTCGATGTAGGTAGAGCCAGTTGATGGAGTAGCAGGCGGTGTTAATTGCCTTGGCCCAAAACCGGTCCGGTGTCTTGTACTCATCAAGCATGGTCCTCGCCATGTCAAGTAGAGTTCTATTCTTCCTTTCCACTACACTATTTTGTTGAGGTGTGTTGGGAGAAGAGAACTCATGCTTGATGCCCTCGTCCTCAAGAAAGCCTTCTATTTGAGAGTTCTTGAACTCCGTCCCATTGTCGCATCTTATTTTCTTGATCCTTAATCCGAACTCATTTTGAGCCCATCTCAAGAATCCCTTTAAGGTCTCTTGGGTTTGTGATTTTTCCTGCAGAAAGAACACCCAAGTGAAGTGAGAATAATCATCCACAATTACAAGACAATACTTACTCCCGCCGATGCTTATGTAAGCTATCGGGCCGAACAAATCCATGTGGAGTAGCTCAAGCGGCTTGTCGGTCATCATGATGTTCTTGTGTGGATGGTGAGCACCAACTTGCTTCCCTGCTTGACATGCGCTACAAACCCTGTCTTTCTCAAAATGAACATTTGTTAGTCCTAAAATGTGTTCTCCCTTTAGAAGCTTGTGAAGATTCTTCATCCCAACATGGGCTAGTCGGTGATGCCAGAGCCAACCCATATTAGTCTTAGCAATCAAGCAAGTGTCGAGTTCAACTCTTTTGAAATCAACTAAGTATAGCTGACCCTCTAACACTCCCTTAAATGCTACTGAATCATCACTTCTTCTAAAGACAGTAACACCTGTATCCGTAAAAAGACAGTTGTAGCCCATATTGCATAATTGAGAAACAGAAAGCAAATTGTAATATAAAGAATCTACAAGAAAAACATTGGAAATGGAATGGTCAGGTGATATAGCAATTTTACCAAGTCATTTGACCAAACCTTGATTTTCATCCCCGAATGTGATAGCTCTTTAGGGATCTTGGTTTTTCTCGTAGGAGGAGAACATTCTTTTCTCCCCTGTCATGTGGTTTGTGCATCCGCTATCAATGATCCAACTTGAGCCCTCGGATGCATAAACCTACAAAACAATTTAGGCCTTGTTCTTAGGTACCCAAACGGTCTTGGGTCCTTTCACATTAGAAACAAGCACCTTGGGTACCCAAACACAAGTCTTTGATCCCTTGTGTTTGGCCCCAACATATTTGGCAACTACTTTGCTTGATTTGTTAGTTAGCACATAAGAAGCATCAAAAGTCTTAAATGAAACAATAGGCTCATTTGATGCAGTAGGAGATTTCCTTTTAGGCAATTTAACATGGGTTGATTGCCTAGAGCTAGATGCCTCATTCTTGTACATAAAAGCATGATGGGAAACAGAATGGACTTCCTAGCATGAATTCTCCTAATCTTATGTTCGGGATAACCAGCAGGATATAAAATATAGCCCTCGTTATCCTGAACCATGGGAGCCTTGCCCTTAACAAAATTAGACAATTTCTTAGGGGCATTAAGCTTGACATTGCCTCCCTGTTGGAAGCCAATGCCATCCTTAATGCCAGGTTGTCTCCCATTATAGAGCATGCTCCTAGAAAATTTAAACTTTTCATTTTCAATTTCATGCTCATTGATTTTAGCACTAAGTTGAGCTATGTGATCATTTTGTTGTTTAATTAGAGCTAGGTGATCATGGATAGCATCAACATTAATATCTCTACATCTAGTACAAATAGAAACATGATCGACTGTAGATGTAGAGGGTTTGCAAGCATTTAATTCATCAATCTTAGCATGTAAAATAGCATTCTCATCTCTAAGATTGGAAATAGAAGCATTGCAAACATTCAAATCTTTAGCCTTAGCAATTAATTTATCATTCTCAATTTTAAGGCTAGAAAGTGATTCATTCAATTGATCAATCTTAGCAATTAAACTAGCATTATCATTTTTAAGATTAACAATTGAATCATGACAAACATTTGATTTTTCAACCTCAGTAAGTAAATTATCGTTCTCATTTCTAAGGTTGGAAATGGTGTCATGGCACATGCTAAGCTCCTTAGTCAAATTTTCATTCTTTTCTACTTCCTGAGCATAAGCATTTTTTACCTTAACATGCTTTTTGTTTTCCTTAATAAGGAATTCCTCTTGGCAATCCAAGAGTTCATCCTTCTCATGAATGGCTCCTATTAATTCATTCAATTTTTCTTTTTGTTGCATGTTAAGATTGGCAAAAAGACTAAGCAAATCATCTTCATTATCATTAGAGCTACACTCATCACTAGATGTTCTATATTTAGTGGAGGCTCTAGATTTTACCTTCTTTTTGCCGTCCTTTGCCATGAAGCATTTGTGGCCGACGTTGGGGAAGAGGAGGCCCTTGTTGACGGCGATGTTGGCGGCGTCCTCGTCGGAGGAGTCGGTGGAGCTCTCATCGGAGTCTCATTCCCGACACACGTGGGCATCGCCGCCCTTCTTCTTGTAGTATCTCTTTTTCTCCTTCCTTTTTCCCTTCTTGTCGTCGCCCCTGTCACTATCACTAGACATAGGACATTTAGCGATAAAATGACCGGGCTTACCACATTTGTAGCACACCCTTTTGGAACAGGGCTTGTAGTCCTTCCCCTTCCTTTGTTTGAGGATTTGGCGAAAGCTTTTGATGATAAGCGCCATTTCCTCGTTGTCAAGCTTGGAAGCGTCGATTGGAATTCTACTTGGTGTAGATTCCTTTGTTTCTTCCTCCGTCGCCTTGAATGCGACGGGTTGCACCTTGGGTGTAGAGGTGCTGCCTTGCTCCAAGTTGATGATTTGTTTGGAGCCTTTGATCATTAATTCAAAGCTCACAAACTTTCCTATCACTTCCTCAGGAGACATTAACTTGTATCTAGAATCACCACGAATTAATTGAACTTGCATAGGATTACGAAAAACAAGTGATCTTAGAATAACCTTGACCATCTCATGGTCATCCCATTTGGTGCTCCCGAGGTTGCGCACTTGGTTCACCAAGGTCTTGAGCCGGTTGTACATTGCTTGTGGCTCCTCTCCTTGGTCGAGGACGAAGCGACCGAGCTCCCCCTCGATCGTCTCCTGCTTGGTGATCTTTGTCACCTCATCTCCTTCGTGCGCGGTCTTGAGTACGTCCCAAATCTCCTTGGCGCTTTTCAACCCTTGCACCTTGTTATACTCCTCTCGACATAGAGAGGAGAGGAGTATAGTTGTGGCTTGGGAGTTGAAGTGCCGGATTTGGGCGACCTCGTCCGAGTCGTAGTCTTCATCCCCCACGGATGGTACCTGCGCTCCAAACTCAACAATATCCCAAATACTAGCGTGGAGTGAGGTTAGATGATGCCTCATTTTATCACTCCACATACAATAATCTTCACCGTCAAAAACCAGTGGTTTGCCTAATGGGACGGAAAGTAAAGGAGTGTGTTTGGAAATGCAAGGATAGCATAAGGGAATCTTACTAAACTTCTTACGCTCATAGTAGACCACCTTCTTCATTTTCTTTTTCTTTTCGCCGCTCCGATGCGACTTGACGTGTGAAGGGGATCCCTTCTTCATCTTGTTGCCGGACTCTCCCGATGGAGCCTTCCCGTGGCTTGTAGACTTGTCACCGCCGGTCACGATCTCCTTCTTAGCGTGATCTCCCGACATCACTTCGAGTGGTTAAACTCTAATGAAGTATCGGGTTCTGATACCAATTGAAAGTCGCCTAGAGGGGGTGAATAGGCGGAAACTGAAATTTACAAACTTTAAGCACAACTACAAGTCAGGGTTAGCGTTAGAAATAAATTCGAGTCCGAAAGAGAGGGCGAAAACAAATCACAAGCAAATGAAGAGAGTGACATAGTGATTTGTTTTACCGAGGTTCGGTTCTTGCAAACCTAGTCCCTGTTGAGGTGGTCACAAAGACCAGGTCTCTTTCAACCCTTTCCCTCTCTCAAATGGTCACCTAGACCGAGTGAGCTTTCTTCCTTGATTTCCCGGGTCACTTAGACCCCGCAAGGACCACCACACAATTGGTGTCTCTTGCTTCGCTTACAAGGCTTTGAGAGTAAGAATGAGAGACCAGGGCACACTTCGGTTTTCTTTTGCTCCTTTCTTTTGAAGCCTAACTTGATCTTTTTATTGGTTTGTGTTGAACCTTTGGCACCTGTAGAACATATAATATAGAGCAAACTAGTTAGTCCAAATATTTGTGTTGGGCAATTCAACCACCAAAATCATTTAGGAAAAGGTTTGACCCTATTTCCTTTTCAAACCGAATTTCCTAAGATTAACAACCTCCATGAGACTATATTGAAGGAAGCCCATGACTCTGATTACACTATTCATCCTAGGAGCACTAAGATGTATCAAGATTTGAAGCACAAGTACTGGTGGTATGGGCCAAAAAGAGATGTGGCTGCACACGTGGCTGTGTGTGATGTGTGTCAAAGAGTCAAAGCTGAACACCAAACACCAGCTGGACTACTACACCCCCCTAAAGGTACCCGAATGGAAGTGGGAAGAAATTGGTATGGATTTCATTACCGGTTGCCTCGCACCTCAAAGGGTTATGATTCGATATGGGTGATTGTGGATAGACTAACCAAAGTGGCTTACTTCATTCCGGTCAAGGTTACTTATAAAGGTTCTCAGTTGGCAGAGTTATATATGGCTCGGATTGTGTGTTTACATGGTGTACTGAAGAAGATCGTTTCTGATAGAGGCTCACAGTTTACATCAAGATTTTGGGAAAGCTTTCATGAGAATATGGATACGAAGTTGAGCTTTAGTTCGGCCTATCATCATCAAACTGATGGCTAGACTGAAAGGACTAATCAAGTACTGGAGGATATGTTAAGAGCTTGTGTCCTTAAGCATGGAGGCAGTTGGGACAAGAGTCTACCATATGCTAAGTTCTCTTACAACAATAGTTACCAGGCCAGTCTGAAGATGTCACCGTTTGAAGCTTTATATGGCAGAAAGTGCAGGACTCCTTTATATTGGGATCAGACTGGAGAAAGGCAGTTCTTTGGGCCTAAATTTATTCAGTAGGCAGAAGAACAAGTCCGTATAATCCGGGAGAACTTGAGGGTAGCACAGACTCAACAGAAGAGCTATGCTGATAATCAAAGAAGACCACTGGAGTTTGAGGAGGGTGACCACGTGTACCTCAAGGTGTCACCACTTCATGGAATGAGAAGATTCAAAATAAAAGGCAAGTTATCTCCTCGCTTTATTGGACCCTTCCAAAACTTTAGGTGAGTTGGGGAGATGGCCTACTAGCTAGAGCTACCTGACCATCTATCTAATGTGCATGATGTATTCCACGTGTCTCAACTCAAGAAATGTCTCTGTGTCCCCAAGGAACAGTTACCAATGGAAGAACTCAGTGTTCAGGGTGATCTGACTTACACGGAGTATCCTATCAAGATTATTGACACTTTGACTTGAGTTACAAGAAATAAAGCGACAAAGATGTGCAAAGTGCAATGGAGTCACCATGGTGAAGAAGAGGCTACTTGGGAGAGAGAAGAAGAGCTTCGAATAGAATTTCCCCACCTCTTTCCTAGTCCTACCTAATCTCGAGGACAAGATTCTTTTTAAGGGGGGTAGGATTTGTAATACCCAAATTTGTAAACCATGGTAATGGAGATAACTCTCTTATATGTGCTTTGATTCTATTTTAACTAAGCATGTAAACAACCACACTTAAAGGGATTAATTGACTAATGTCAACTAAACAACATGTGCATCATATTGGAGTTTTGTTTGTTGTGCATATAATAATAATAGCAACACTATTGATCAAAATATACTAATGAGAAAATTGTATTGGAACCCAAAAGGAGATTAGGGTTTGAAATTGGAAAGGGGAAAAAGGAGAGAAAAGAAAAAGGGGAAAGGGTATAAAATATAAACAATATATATATAAATATATCTCCAAAATTGGTACTTTTAATTGTGCAATATAATAAGTGAACAATCTACAAATCAAGTTTGAAAATTCGGATACTAGAATTTGAATTCATAGAAAGGAATATGAAATAGAATAAAAAAAGGAGAAATAGAACTGTGCAAACGGGCCGGCCGCCAACCTTCTAGCCCAACTAGCCACCTAAGCCGCGCGGCCCAAACACCAGCCCCCCTCTCGTGCTCACTTCCTCCTCCGATTCACTAGCACATGGGCCCGCCCCATCATTCACCATTGCTCGGCTCCTGGTACGCAGCTTGCGCGTGGTTGGGCTCTGCTCCGCGGGCCCTAGTTGTCAGCCAAGTCATGCACGCCAATACTTCTCGCTGTCATGTGGTCCTGTGCGGTCAGCGCTTTCTTCTCCACACAAGCTCATGCGTGGGACTCCAACCACCTGCGTGCGGAATCCATGGTATGGAGTTGTTGCGGGCGCTCGGGCCGACTCCGTGGGGATAAAAGGGTCATGAGGCTAGCGCATAACCCTCACCTCGCCTGCATTTCATCGATTCCATCGCCATTAGACCAAAGCAAAGTATTAGTAGCACCATGTAATAGCCATTAGTGCTGGGATTGGGTCTCAGGGAAGGTTGGAATGTCTCATCGGAGTGGGCTCTCGTGTAATCACCGCCCTGCGCCGCTGTCAGCACAATTTTGGGGTCGATCCACAGCATTGATTCCGCGATCTCCATCGCCAAGTCGCACTCTTCGTATTTGACCATTGCGCGGCGAGGTTCGGCGTCGGGGAAGGAATTTCGTGTCCGCCAGTCATGGCGCCGCCGTGGGCGCTCTGGCACCACCGTGCGTGTGGCGTTCAGGGAGAGGAGCGGGGCACCAGGGTTCCGTGGACTGTTGATCTGTACATGGATGCGCAGGATTAAAAGATGTGCTTACCCTTTCGTGTGAACGAATCTGAATCGTTGATTCTAATCAAACTGTTGGATTAGGGTCTCGACATCTCCCAGTCAGCTTTATGGCGCCAAGGATAGACGTTAAGTTCGCTTTATATTTATCATTTATTTTTCTAAGACTTCTGCTATGTAATAATGACATTTATGATATTTGTCATTTTTCTAAGACTTCCGCTATGTAATAATGACATTTATGATATTTGTGACATTTATCTCTATACACTTTGTCATTATATGTTTTGTTCTTCTTTGACGCACATATGAGATGCACCCGGCTTTATCCCATAAATCCGGGTGTGACACTCACTCACCTCACCGCCGCCGCTGCGCCCACCGCGCCCACACCTCACCTCCACCGTCGCCCAATGCCTCTCTTACTCACCTCACCCACGCCACCGCCGCCCCACGACGTCGCGCCCACCGTCGCTGTGCCACGCTAGCGCGACCGCCGTCACCGCCCCACGCCACCGTTGCACCCACCAGCGTCCTCAGCCGCCGAGTCCCCTACTCTGGCCACTGTCCCGACCACTCCACGTTGCCGCCTCATCGTTGTCTTCAACATCGGATCACACGGTGGGAAACTGCACACGAGTATCTATATTTATTGTGGATAAATTAATGACTTGTTGTATATGTGGTTGATTTATATTTGGCTTTGTAGTGCATAGATTGAAGTATATGTGGTTTAGGGTTTAGGGTTTACGGTATATGTGGTTGATTGCATGTTTTGAAAACCTCCCCGTGCAGGGGAGGTGCTACTGATTTTTTGTTGATAGGCTTGTACACGCATTACATGTTTATATTAAACTATACTCGGTTATATATGTTAGAGGATGGGGGACCGTGAGTGGATGTACACAGATCGTGTAGGAAGGAACAATGTCACCTCTAAATGGATAAAAAAGATCGATGCTTTTGTGGAACGGGCATTTGGCGAAGCTGCTAAAGGAGCTAGTCTCGTCCCATGCTCGTGTAGCAAATGTGCCAACCGGGCATTCGGCAGGACAGCTCACATCATCGCATACAACAACTCGAGGTTAGTGCTTTTGTAACTCGTCATTCCTTGAGTTATATACCTTCTCTTTTAATTACTATAACATTGGCTTGGAATATTACATACCCAGCTAGAAACAGAGACAAGGGAATGTCAGGAGATGGAGGCGAGGATGGCGGAGATGTTTTAGTACATGCAGAGCCTTGGCGCCGTATAGGGTTTTGCTCCACCACCTCTGTTGTTCCCTACAATTGACCTTGTTGAGTTCCATACTCCTATGAGTATCAAAATTCTAGTCCTAAATGATATATATTTATCTGGTATAACACATGCAATCTCTTCTCTGTGCAGGGACAATCTGGGACAGCATCCAACAACCCTCAGGGCTAGTTTGGAAGCCAAAGGGTAATTAATCCAGAGAAAAGTAACAAAGGGGAAGATTTCCTCGCCACTTTACTTCCCTGTCCGAAAATACCTCTCTAGGAGAATTACCCGTGCATAGTTGGTGGCTGTTTGGTCATCGCACAGCTCCCTAGGAGAATACCCAGGCATACTCAACAGGACATGTAATACAGGGAGCTATCTGCTCCATTACCACCAGGGACGCGGGGAGGAGCCGAGATAGGGATAAGCGCCCAACGTCCGAAGGCCAGGCATGTTTCCACGCGGAAGCTAAACTCGGAGGGGGCCTATACCCCGATGGAGGTGTCTTCCAAACAAGCCAGAGCTGTGCCCTGTGGAAGCTTGTCACGTGGGTCGCTACCATAGGGAAATGACCGG
Organism: Zea luxurians; assembly: GCA_029449295.1. Taxonomy (NCBI): domain Eukaryota; kingdom Viridiplantae; phylum Streptophyta; class Magnoliopsida; order Poales; family Poaceae; genus Zea; species Zea luxurians. The sequence goes on along the minus strand of JAOPSE010000082.1, from coordinate 1,469,331 downwards.
GTTCCCCACCGGGAACTGGGCTGCCAAACTAGGCCTCATGGATCGCCCGACCCATCGCCGCACCAGTACAGGCACCCACCTATTTAGCTTAGTTGTGATACTTATGTTGGTGAACTTGTGTGAACTTATGTTTGAGTTGGTAATACTTATGTCGGTGAAACTTGGTATGAACACAGACATGTTTGTGAAAAACTTGTTAGATTTGTGAAATATGTGGTCTCTATTACGTATGTGATGATTATGTGATATCTGTGATGCATATGTGATATATCTTTTGTTTGTTTGGAGACAATAGCAAAAACAAATAAAAAGTGTATACTGGTCACTTTGTCGAGTGTAAGACTCGGCAAAGAGCTGCTTTGCTGAGTTCAAGGTCATAGCATTCGGCAAAGAAGGAACACCTAGGCACCGGTAAAGGTTCTTTGCCGAGTGCTACGGCCCTCACACTCGACAAAGAAGCAAGCTTTGCCGCACTCGGCAAAGAAACTGACAAAGGGCCCCGCTGGTGACTTTGTTGCCGAGTGCTAGTCTGGCAGACACTCGGCAAAGAGGAAAACTCTTTGTCAAGTGTCACCTAATACACTCGGCAAAGGTAAACTCTTTGCTGAGTGTCACCTAGAACACTCAGCAAAGGCGTCGTTTCCGTTACCAGTCATCGTGACAACGACTTTTCTTTGGCGAGTACCGAGTGATACTCGGCAAAGTCTTTGCCGAGTGCCCATAAAAAGTACTCGGCAAAGAAGTCGTTGCCGATGTATAATTCGCCGAGCTCTCTTTGCCTTCGCCAAGTGCTTCAGACACTCGGCAAAGAGACCGATTTTGGTAGTGACAATTGCCAACATGTCTCCAGAATATGGAGCTACCATGGGCTTCTTCCCTGTAGACCAAGTAGCATTGGTGTGACGGAACCTCTCAAGTTATTAGGCCCACCTACAGTTGTCCTTGTCCAACGGACCTCAGACAACCCTGTAGATGCCCCTGAATTACTTGACAAGTTCGGTATTTGCTTTTCTCACATTTCCCAAGAGCGTTTCACCCGTCACGCAGACATTACAGACCATCGGAGATACAGAAATGCAGAAGCAATTACATAAACTTACATTTATTTGAAAGTAAGATCAAGTTAGTTATTACAGACCAGCATATAAACACGAGTGCAGAGTACTTATTATTACAATACCAAGGGAGGTAAAAACTTCTCCCGATAAGTTCTTACATAAAAGTTTTTTATGGAGGACAAGGTCCTCCCGTAGCCTCATTCTTGCTTCTCTTCATTTATCACCACCTTGGTACAAAAGCAACAAAAATTTGCTGCTTCCTCACCTAAAAACAATAGGGAATAAAACCCTGAGTATGGAATTACTCAGCAAGTCTTACCCGACTAAAGAAAAGACTCTCAAGGGTATGCAGGTTATAAGGGAGTCAAGGTAAGGTATCTCAAGATCAACGACTTTGTTTTGCATAAATGCTTACTAAAAGTGGATCCTTAAAATCCAGTTTTAGTTTCAGGTTAGGTAAAATTACCTGCATCTAGAGTTCTTTCTAACCTAGTTCAATCACTTCACCTGCACTCGCCAATTTCTTAACAAGTCCTTCATCTTTACTGGAGTTCTACGTATAGGGCAGTGACCAAGTCTTCATGACCGCGAAGGTACGGCGATCCGAATCGATTATATTCAGCTGAGGATCTCCAATCACATGACATATGTAGCACTTAACCCTTGCATATGTCAACCCGCCACCTGGGTTCTTAAGACCAGATCAGGTTCACGTGAACCGAGAGCACAGATACACCACCGTCCAGCCTCTTGCCACGGAGGGTACACGCTACTCCCGCCACCGCTCCACGCCCATTCCGTGTTATCTTATTCTGGCCTTAGTCTGCCCGAGGCAAGGCTTATCCATGACGAAGCATGTGACCAGTTAAAGGGTCCTCGGTCATCAAGCCTACATTGAGACGGTCCTTAATCGACTCAGACGAAGACACTACACCGAGACTCTCTTCTCGTGCAAGTCACCCGCCCGGTCTCAGCTTAATCTTTTAAAACCCAAAGCTTGGTACCTGGCAGAGGTACATCTTTTCCGATGTTGAACCCATCACGGCCATGATGGATCCACCATCAAGTTTTATTTTCAAAAACATCCCTCCCACTTTGCCAAACATCTTTTGTAAAACAAAACCTTTTGTTTTGCTAGAGCAATACTAAGCATAATAAAACCTTTTGTAAAAACATGGATTCAAGGAAGGTAACCAAATTCAAGGAAGGTAATGCAGGAATTGTTTAAGCATTCAACTCCTATCACCTAATGCATCAATTAAGTGAGAAGGATTTTAAAAACATCAAGGAAGGTGGCAAATGCACCGGGGCTTGCCTTCGTTCATAGGTGAGTCAGGCTCGGACCCGCGGATATCAAAGTAGAAACAAGTTCCTGCCTGAGATTCCGAAGGTGGTGGTGTCTTCTCTTCGGTTACTTCGACTTCTTCTTCGTTTTGTAATCATAACCATATATATATGTATATAAGAATGAATGCCATGTAATGCTCATGAGAGTGCAAAGATAATAAGAATTTATTATCTAAAGTCTTGAATACAACTTTCCTTCACGGAACTCCGAGAACTTAGGGTTTCCGGAGTCAGTAAAGGAATTCAAAGGGCAGGGGGTAGGGTTTTGGGTTCTAGTTATCAATCAAGGTCCAAATCAAACCAAACTCTACCCAAGGCTTCTAAATAATGTGTAGAGCTCATATAAAAAGTTTGGGCATTTTTGGACTTATTATCTATTTCTAAAAATCTAGAAGCAATGCTTTAGGCTATGTTAAATAACCTAAAATTCCTTATTTAATCTAAAAATCAGAAAACTATTTTTATTAAATATTACAGGAAATTAGGGATCTAAGAAAATTGGTCTCATATTTTTAGGATTTTTATACTATTTCCTATCAATTTCTAAAGTTGAACAGAAAAAGAAAAGAGAAAAGATGTAATAGTGTTGGGCACGCCCAACAGCACAGGGAACAGGGGGCACGCCCTCGCGCGTCCGCGCGCGCTGGCGGTTTTGCGGAAAAGCCCCCACAGTTTTGAATAACCCGAAGAAGTCCAAACACTATTTAAAACAGTCGCTGACACTTTGTAGAAATGCCCTCGAACTTCTATTTCTTCCCTACGAATACCACTGGCCACGGCGTGCTTGTCGTTCATCCTCGGCACGGCCCGTACCGACCATGGCCGACGATGGCTGCTACGGCTAACTACCGGGGAGGCATCACTGACTTAAGGCGACCTAGGAACATCCATTTAATCGACACAAACCCCACTGGAAACTATCTGTCCACGATCAGGGCGGAACCCGTGGTGTCGATCCCGTGTTCCCAATAATCTACGCTTGGATTGGTCAAACAGCCACTACGAGGAGTTTCATGAACACATAGAGTTGCTAAAACAATGCTTGAATCGGACAGGGCCTTACCAGAGAGGGCTGGCCATGGGCGGGCTGTTTTTCGCGGTGTATTTGAACCGGGTTGGGGAAAATGCGAAATTTGAGCTCGCTGGTGATCGGCTGGGAGCAATACTGGGTGTGGTGGTGCGTGATGATGTTGCGAAGCTAACAGCGGGCTCAATTTATAGGGAGCAGTAGCGGTGACGAGCAATTCGAGCAGATTGCGCTGGCGGCCGGAGATGAAGAAGAACACTAGCGCAGTGAATACGTGTTCAACGCTGTGGCAGCTATTCCGGTGAGCAACGGGGAGCTAAAGTGAATCGTGGTGGTGTGATGGCGAGGCTCGGACACGCGACGCAAGGCCGAGAGGCGGTGATCACCGGCGTTCTTATCGGTTTCCATCACGGTGAACATGGTACGGCGACCGGAATTGTTTATCGGCCGGAGTTTATCCCCGGCGACGTACACCGGGTGTTATCCACTCACCCCGAGCACAAAGTGGGCCGGCGGTCGCACGAATCGCGGCGGCAATCGGTCGCCAGCGGTGAAGCGACTGTGCTGGCGTCCTGATCCACAACAGTCACTGTACCATGGTGAACTCCATTCAGATGAACCTGACAGCGAATGTTTGAACTCGATTTTCTCCCAGATTCATATGGCAACACAACCAGTGATCTGCAGCAATATTGTAGTGCTATAAACCAGCTACAATTTTGCTATATTGTGTTCCCACAAAAAGTCAATGGATCTTGCTTGAAACTGAGCTTGAAGTTCATGCCATATATCTGTCAGTCTGAATTTCAGACTTAATTAGCCTGACAGCCTGAATTGGTGTATGATTATCTCCAAATTTTTCACAACAACTTGGCTTACATTCTTAAGCAAAGTTGTTCTCCTTTTATTGCTCTACAACTTTGATGTGGTGACCTAGGGCAAAAACCCTAGAATTTGAAAGATACAAAGCTCCAAAGTTGAGCCCTCAACACTGAATTTCAGACTTAGTATAGAACTCCAATGAGGACCATTTTACAAATAAGTCCAAAATCCAAGGTTTATCTTACAAATTCACACATTTGTGAACCAAATGACTTTACATGCTTTAACATAGTAGTTTTCACACTTTAGTCCAAATGTGCACTACTTTTGCACATAGGCCCCTAGGGTTTGAATTTAGGGTTTTCTAGGGTTTCAATTAGGGTTTCTGGTTTCTCAAGGGTATGAATGTAATGTAGATCCATCTTTAGTAACATTTTATGATTGTTTTACTTAAACCTTAGGGTTTTCTCAATTTGGGTCATGTTTTACCCCTTTAAACCCATTTAGGGTTAAGTCCCCTATTCCAGGGTTCTATTTGCAAAACACTAGAACAATACAACTTGTTTGAAATTTTTACCTAGTGAATGCACTCTAGGTGTGTCAAACATATGCAATGCCAATGTTTATGATGTCATGCTCAAGTTTTAGTAACAGTAACACTAGGGGTGTTACATCCTTCCCCCCATAAAAGAATCTCGTCCCGAGATTAAAAGTCCTAGGGTAGGTAATGGAAAAGGAAATGCTTCACATTTTTATTTCCTTATTTTTGGTACAAGGCAGGGGTGGGTTTGGGACTCACTCCTTTATTATAACAATGTTATACACTTTACAAATTACAAGAGGCCAAAAAGCCTGGGAAATTCTTATCTAAAAAGTCTTGAGCTTCCCATGTAGCCTCATCTTCGCAATGTTGGTTCCACTGTATCTTGTAAAACTTGAGAGTTTTTCTCCGGGTAATCCTGTCCTTGTGATCCAAGACTCGAATGGGATGTTCGGAGTATGTTAGGTCTGGTTTAAGGACAACATCTGTCACTTCGACGGTTCGATCTGGTACCCGAAGACACTTCTTTAATTGGGACACGTGGAACACACTATGTACAGCAGACAAAGTTTCGGGTAGTTGAAGTCGATATGCCACTGGTCCATATCTTTCAAGAATGAGGAAAGGACCAATATATCGTGGTGCAAGTTTCCCTTTGACCCCGAAACGCGATACGCCCTTCATTGGTGAAACCTTTAGGTAGACATAGTCCCCCTCAAGAAAATATAAGGGCATTCGTCGTTTGTCTGCATAATTCTTTTGACGGGTTTGAGCTTTCTTCAAATTAAGTATTATTCTCTGAACTTTTTCTTCGGTTTCTTTTACCAGGTCAGGCCTGAAGAAGTACCTTTCACCTGGTTTAGACCAACTTAGCGGAGTTCGACATCGTCGTCCATATAAAGCTTCAAAGGGTGCCATCTTGATGCTTTCTTGATAGCTATTATTATATGAGAATTCCGCTAACGGCAAACATTCATCCCATTTCTGTGAGAAATCCAACACACATGCCGGCAGCATATCTTCAAGTATTTGATTAACCCTCTCAGTCTGCCCACTATTTGAGGATGATAGGCCGAACTGTGGAGCAATTTGGTACCCAGGGACTTATGAAGTTCTTCCCAGAATTTGGATACGAATTGAGGTCCACGATCCGACACTATAGTCTTCGGAACACCGTGCAAACTGAGAATGCGAGCAATGTATAATTCTGCATAGGTGATGACGGGATATTTTACTTTGACCGGGAGGAAGTGGGCGATCTTGGTAAGTCGGTCAATGATAACCCAAATAGAGTCATACCCCTTTGCGGTCCTGGGCAATCCCACAATAAAGTCCATACTTATGTCTTCCCATTTCCATGTTGGTATTGGTAGAGACTGTAATGGGCCGGTAGCTTTCAGGTGTATGGCCTTGACACACTTGCAAGTGTCACATCTAGCCACATAGCATGCAATCTCGATCTTCATCTTCGTCCACCAATAATGCTGTTTTAGATCTTGATACATCTTAGTGCTTCCGGGATGAATAGAATAGCGACTAAGATGTGCTTCATCCAAAATTTGCTGGCGGACCTCTTCATTCTTCGGCACAACTATGCGGTTATTGAACCATACAACCCCTTGATTATCTTCTTGGAAGCAATTGGCTTTTCCAGCCTTTATCTTTTTACGTATGTGTTTCATACCCTCATCATTTTTCTGTGCATCAATTATCCTTTGTAAGATGACTGACTCCAGCTTCAAGTGATTTGAAGTCCCATGTTGAATCATACCCAGGTTTAGATTCTCCATCTCCTGGCATAACGTAATGTCAGAAGTCCCCATAGTTAAACAATGGCAGGAAGCCTTGCGACTGAGTGCATCTGCCACTACATTTGCTTTGCCCGGGTGATAATGGATCTCCAATTCATAATCCTTGATTAGCTCGAGCCATCTTCTTTGTCTCATATTGAGTTCGGACTGGGTAAAGATGTATTTCAAGCTTTTATGATCTGTATAAATGTGACAGATATTACCCAGCAGATAATGACGCCAGATCTTCAGAGCATGAACCACTGCAGCTAGCTCCAGATCATGAGTAGGATAATGTTCCTCATGCTGGCATAACTGCCTTGAAACATACGTAATTACTCGGCCCTCTTGCATTAATACACAGCCGAGACCACTGCCAGATGCATCACAATACACATCAAATGGCTTGTTAATATCCGGTTGAGCCAATACCGGAGCAGTGGTTAATAATGTCTTCAATTTCTCAAAAGCTTCATTACACTTTAAAGACCAATTTAATTTAGTCTCATTCTTCAATAGACTTGTGATTGGCTTCACAAGTTTAGAAAAATCTGGTATAAATCGGCGGTAATAACCAGCCAGTCCAAGGAAACTTCGGACTTGATGAATAGTGGTTGGGGGTTTCCACTCCAAAATGTCCTTGACTTTGCTGGGATCTACCGCAATCCCCCTGGCAGATAGAACATGTCCCAGAAATTGAATTTCTTCCAGCCAAAATGCGCACTTACTGAACTTGGCATATAATTGATGTTCCCTTAAGCGCATTAACACAGTCCGTAAGTGTTTAGCATGCTCCTCTTCATTCTTGGAATATATTAGAATATCGTCAATGAAGACCACCACAAACTTGTCCAACTCGAGCATGAATACCGAGTTCATTAAATAAGTGAAGTGGGCAGGAGCATTCGTCAGTCCGAAAGACATTACCAGGTACTTGAATAACCCATACCGCGTAGTGAATGCGGTCTTTGGTATATCCTCGGGCCGAATACGGATCTGATGATAGCCCGATCTGAGATCAATCTAGGACAATACCCTCGCCCTAGTCAGTTGATCAAATAAAATGTCAATCCGCGGAAGAGGGTACTTATTCTTGATAGTGACCTCATTCAGGGGTCGATAATCCACACACATCTGTAAAGTTTGATCCTTCTTCTTGACGAATATGGCCGGACAACCCCATGGTGACGAGCTTGGCCGGATGAATCCTTTTGATAGTAGATCTTGTAACTGAATCTTCAGTTCCGCCAGCTCATTTGGAGGCATACGGTATGATCTTCGAGAAATGGGAGCCGTAACAGGCTTCAATTCAATTACAAACTCTACATCCCTCTCGGGTGGCAATCCAGGCAAATCCTCTGGAAAGACATCTGGGAACTCGCATACCACCGGAATATCTTTGACTTCCGGTATAATGGCTTCATAAACTCTGCCAGTAATTTTGGTTGGAATGGGAATAGACAAGAGAATTTCTTCTTGATTATGACTCAACCTGATGGTTGTCTGATCAGTGTTGAGGGTTGCTTTATGTCGGGCCAGTCAATTCATGCCCAAAATCACATCTATGTCTTGGCCTTTCAGAACTATCATATTAGTAGGAAAGTCCCGTCCGGCCAATGTTACGGGCACTTGATAGGCCACTTCTCTAGTAAAAATTTATCCCCCAGGTGACTGAATTTTAAACCCCTCTTTTGATTCATGGTAAGAAATGCAATGTTGCTCCACAAATTTCTTGCTGATGAATGTATGGGAAGCACCAGAATCAAAGAGAATAATTGCAGGATGATTGGCCACAAGGAACTTACCCATCATGACCGGTTCACCATCCGGTGTAGTGGCCACTTGCGTATAGTATATGCGTCCCATCTTCTTTGTATTTTTGCCCATAATATTTCCCTTGGCTTGAGATGAATTCCCAGATCCTTGTGGATTGTTTGACTTGTTTTGCTTTGGATAAGGGCAATCCTTGATAAAATGCCCAGATTTTCCACAATTGAAACATCCTGTCGATGAACTAGGAAGAGCAGGGAATCGAGTGCCAGGGGCACCCGGCTGACTTGTTGTTGTAGGGGCAGTGTTGGGACGGATGAATACTGATTGTTTAAATGGGAAGGAGGGTGGACGTGCTGAAGAACGACCCTGATTAATAGGCCGGATAACAAATCGGTTCCTTTTTTCAGGGCCCTGAGTAGGCCTGTTTCCGCCACTCCCCTTGATCTTTCCAGAACTTGCATACTTAGATTCGACTGCCAACACTGTGCTGACAGCCCTTCCGTAGGTAAGGTCAATGCAAGTAGCCATTTTTCTTTGCATCCTGTCATTCAGTCCTCGCATGAAACAATTCTTCTTCTTCAGATCAGTGTTAACTTGGTCGATTGCATATTGTGACAAATGATTAAATTTATTGAGATACTGATTAACAGTATCCCCTCCTTGCTTCCGCATCATAAATTCTTCTTGTTTCATGTGAAGTACACCTTCTGGTATGTAATGCTTGCGGAAGGCCAACTTAAATTCTTCCCATGTTATCTGATGATTGGCCGGTTGAACGGCCATAAAACTTCCCCACCAGGTGCTGGCAGGGCCGCGCAGTTGCTGGGCTACGAACAAGGGCTTCTGGGTTTCAGAACATCACAGAAGTCCAAACTTTTGCTCGATGACACGAATCCATTCGTCTGCTTCTAAAGGGTCTTCGGCTTTGACAAACAGCGGTGAACGCGTTTCGGAGAAGTCTAAATAGGATGTCTCACGGGGCCCTTGCGGATAGCCCCATCCGCCTTGTTGTTGTAATTGCTGACCCGCCATTTCCCGTAGGAAACGGGTATTATCCACTGTTGCATTTACCAAGGCAGCAATAGCCTCAGCAAGTGTGGGAGGGACTGGAGGTGGATTTGGGGTGGACTCCCTCCCACTGGAGGTTCTGGCTGCATCCTGTGATCGGGTCTTGGATGGCATCTGTGGCAACAAACATTTGGAAACAAATATAATATGCCAAAGAAAAAAACCATCCAATTTACATTACTAAAAAGAGTAATGTTACAGACTCGAATTTATACAACAGGAGTACAATACCCATTATACAATAACACCACTAATTTTACAACTATACTATTCCTACTTCCTATCACTCTTAGTAGCTTCATTGTCGGGCGTAGGAGACCATTCGTCGACCAACTTCATGGAGGGAGGGGGCCTGAAGAGGTCCAGTTCACCACCAAAAGCTTCTCCAACTTCATGAGAAGGTCCGGCTTCTGCCCCGACAGGATTTGCAGGTACGCTGGGGTGCAATTGCGAATACAGTACGTGAACTTCTTCATGTAGGGTATTGCAATATGCCTGCAGATTATCAATAGCTAAGCTAAGTTCTTCGACTCAGGCTCGAGCCTTTGCTTCCTTAGCCCAGGCAAGCGAACGAGACTGAACTGCCTAGTCAAGCACTAAGTCTCGATCAGCAAGCTGATCCTACAGGCGGCGGATGTGGCTTCTTAATTCATTTATTCTGTCGCCATCCGCGACCCATATGTTCGTCTTGCGTTGAAGTTCTGCTTGAAGCTGATTTACTTGGGCTTCAAGATTCCCAATCGGATCGTTACTCCCACTACTACTATCATCATGTCTGGGAGCGAGTTGATGACGGGGTACACCAATTGGGCCAGTTGACTTGCGCGCGGTTTTCCTCGTGTGCGGTGGCATTTCTCTAAGGGGAAAATTTTATTAGTATAGATCTTAGCATGATGCATGTACAATTACAGAACCAACCTTAGTTGATTCATACCTTCTATACATTGCACTCTTCCTATCTGGTCTTTCATATAGATTCTTCAGATATAGTGGGTAAGAATGGAAGAAATTTTTCTAGATAAGTCTGTAGAAAATCCTTTTGAAGATGCCTCATAATATCTGCAGAGAAGGGCTTTGCTCCGATACCAGCTGTGACGGAACCTCTCAAGTTATTAGGCCCACCTACAGTTGTCCTTGTCCAACGGACCTCAGACAACCCTGTAGATGCCCCTGAATTACTTGACAAGTTCGGTATCTGCTTTTCTCACCTTTCCTAAGAGCGTTTCACCCGTCACGCAGACATTACAGACCATCGGAGATACAAAAATGCGGAAGCAATTACATAAACTTACATTTATTTGAAAGTAAGATCAAGTTAGTTATTACAGACCAGCATATAAACACGAGTGCAGAGTACTTATTATTACAATACCAAGGAAGGTAAAAACTTCTCCCGATAAGTTCTTACATAAAAGTTTTTTTATGGAGGACAAGGTCCTCCCGCAACCTCATTCTTGCTTCTCTTCATTTGTCACCACCTTGGTACAAAAGCAACAAAAATTTGCTGCTTCCTCACCTAAAAACAATAGGGAATAAAACCCTGAGTATGGAATTACTCAGCAAGTCTTACCCGACTAAAGAAAAGACTCTCAAGGGTATGCAGGTTATAAGGGAGTCAAGGTAAGGTATCTCAAGATCAACGACTCTGTTTTGCATAAATGCTTACTAAAAGTGGATCCTTAAAATCCAGTTTTAGTTTCAGGTTAGGTAAAATTACCTGCATCTAGAGTTCTTTCTAACCTAGTTCTATCACTTCACCTGCACTCGCCAATTTCTTAACAAGTCCTTAATCTTTACTAGAGTTCTACGTATAGGGCAGTGACCAAGTCTTCATGACCGCGAAGGTACGGCGATCCGAATCGATTATACTCAGCTGAGGATCTCCAATAACATGACATATGTAGCACTTAACCCTTGCATATGTCAACCCGCCACCTGGGTTCTTAAGACCAGATCAGGTTCACGCGAACCGAGAGCACAGATACACCACCGTCCAGCCTCTTGCCACGGAGGGTACACGCTACTCCCGCCACCGCTCCACGCCATTCCGTGTTATCTTATTCTGGCCTTAGTCTGCCCGAGGCAAGGCTTACCCATGACGAGGCATGTGACCAGTTAAAGGGTCCTCGGTCATCAAGCCTACATCGAGACGGTCCTTAATCGACTCAAACGGAGACACTACACCGAGACTCTCTTCTCGTGCAAGTCACCCGCCCGGTCTCAGCTTAATCATTTAAAACCCAAAGCTTGGTACCTGGCAGAGGTACATCTTTTCCGATGTTGAACCCATCACGGCCATGATGGATCCACCATCAAGTTTTATTTTCAAAAACATCCCTCCCACTTTGCCAAACATCTTTTGTAAAACAAAACCTTTTGTTTTGCTAGAGAAATACTAAGCATAATAAAACCTTTTGTAAAAACAGAGATTCAAGGAAGGTAATCAAATTCAAGGAAGGTAATGCAGGAATTGTTTAAGCATTCAACTCCTATCACCTAATACATCAATTAAGTGAGAAGGATTTTAAAAACATCAAGGAAGGTGGCAAATGCACCGGGGCTTGCCTTCGTTCATAGGTGAGTCAGGCTCGGACCCGCGGATATCAAAGTAGAAACAAGTTCCTGCCTGAGATTTCGAAGGTGGTGGTGTCTTCTCTTCGGTTACTTCGACTTCTTCTTCGTTTTCTAATCATAACCATATATATGTGTATATAAGAATGAATGCCATGTAATGCTCATGAGAGTGCAAAGATAATAAGAATTTATTATCTAAAGTCTTGAATACAACTTTCCTTCACGGAACTCCGAGAACTTAGGGTTTCCGGAGTCAGTAAAGGAATTCAAAGGGCAGGGGGTAGGGTTTTGGGTTCTAGTTATCAATCAAGGTCCAAATCAAACCAAACTCTACCCAAGGCTTCTAAATAATGTGTAGAGCTCATATAAAAAGTTTGGGCATTTTTGGACTTATTATCTATTTTCTAAAAATCAAGAAGCAATGCTTTAGGCTATGTTAAATAACCCAAAATTCCTTATTTAATCTAAAAATCAGAAAACTATTTTTATTAAATATTACAGGAAATTAGGGATCTAAGAAAATTGGTCTCATATTTTTAGGATTTTTATACTATTTCCTATCAATTTCTAAAGTTGAATAGAAAAAGAAAAGAGAAAAGATGTAATAGTGTTGGGCCAAATCCGGTCCAGGCGGCCCAACAGCACAAGGAACAGGGGGAGCGCCCTCGCGCGTCCGCGCGCGCTGGCGGTTTTGTGGAAAAGCCCCCACAGTTTTGAATAACCTGAAGAAGTCCAAACACTATTTAAAACAGTTGCTGACACTTTGTAGAAATGCCCTCGAACTTCTATTTCTTCCCTACGAATACCCCTGGCCACGGCGTGCTCGCCGTTCATCCTCGGCACGGCCCGTACCGGCCATGGCCGACGATGGCTGCTACGGCTAACTACCGAGGAGGCATCACTGACTTAAGGCGACCTAGGAACATCCATTTAATCGACACAAACCCCACTGGAAACTATCTGTCCACGATCAGGGCGGAACCCGTGGTGTCGATCCCGTGTTCCCAATAATCTACGCTCGGATTGGTCAAACGGCCACTACGAGGAGTTTCATGAACACATAGAGTTGCTAAAACAATGCTTGAATCGGACACACCCTTACCAGAGAGGGCTGGCCACGGGTGGGCTGTTTTTCGCGGTGTATTTGAACCGGGTTGGGGAAAATGCGAAATTTGAGCTCGCTGGTGATCGGCTGGGAGCAATACTGGGTGTGGTGGTGTGTGATTATGTTGCGAAGCTAACAACGGGCTCAATTTATAGGGAGCGGTAGCAGTGACGAGCAATTCGAGCAGATTGCGCTGGTGGCCGGAGATGAAGAACACTGGCGTAGTGAATACGTGTTCAACGTCGTGGCAGCTATTCCGGTGAGCAACGGGGAGCTAAAGTGAATCGTGGCGGTGCGGTGGCGAGGCTCGGACACACGGCGCAAGGCCGAGAGGCGGTGATCACCGGCGTTCTTATCAGTTTCCATCGCGGTGAACATGGTACGGCGGCCGGAATTGTTTATTGGCCGGAGTTTATCCCTGGCGACGTACACCGGGTGTTATCCACTCACCCCGAGCACAAAGTGGGCCGGCGGTCGCACGAATCGTGGCGGCAATCGGTCGCCGGCGGTGAAGCGACTGCGCTGGCGTCCTGATCCACAACAGTCACTATACCATGGTGAACTCCATTCAGATGAACCTGACAGCGAATGTTTGAACTCGATTTTCTCCCAGATTCATATGGCAACACAACCAGTGATCTGCAGCAATATTGTAGTGCTATAAACCAGCTACAATTTTGCTATATTGTGTTCCCACAAAAAGTCAATGGATCTTGCTTGAAACTGAGCTTGAAGTTCATGCCATATATCTGTCAGTCTGAATTTCAGACTTAATTAGCCTGACAGCCTGACTTGGAGTATGATTATCTCCAAATTTTTCACAACAACTTGGCTTACATTCTTAAGAAAAGTTGTTCTCCTTTTATTGCTCTACAACTTTGATGTGGTGACCTAGGGCAAAAACCCTAGAATTTGAAAGCTACAAAGCTCCAAAGTTGAGCCCTCAACCTTGAATTTCAGACTTAGTATAGAACTCCAATGAGGACCATTTTACAAATAAGTCCAAAATCCAAGGTTTATATTACAAATTCACACATTTGTGAACCAAATGACTTTACATGCTTTAACATAGTAGTTTTCACACTTTAGTCCAAATGTGCACTACTTTTGCACATAGGCCCCTAGGGTTTGAATTTAGGGTTTTCTAGGGTTTCAATTAGGGTTTCTGGTTTCTCAAGGGTATGAATGTAATGTAGATCCATCTTTAGTAACATTTTATGATTGTTTTACTTAAACCTTAGGGTTTTCTCAATTTGGGTCATGTTTTACCCCTTTAAACCCCATTTAGGGTTAAGTCCCCTATTCCAGGGTTCTATTTGCAAAACACTAGAACAATACAACTTGTTTGAAATTTTTACCTAGTGAATGCAATCTAGGTGTGTCAAACATATGCAATGCCAATGTTTATGATGCCAATGTAGATCCATGTTCCTACTGGGGAGAAGCTCTACGTTTACAACGCGGCAAACAATGTCAAAAGATCATCATATTGCTCGTGCTACTGTCGCATATATATACACGTGAATAGTCAATCAATCAACCCCTTTTGAGGATCCGTTTGGGACGGCTCCCCCACAGCTCCGGCTCCAGCTCTTGGGCGGAGCTCTCCCAAACGTCTCCACGGGAAACAGCTCTCAGTAGAGAGCAGGAGCCAAAACTGACTAAGGAGTCGAAGCCCCTAATTTGTGGCTCCGTACCCGTTTCCACGAGCACGCGTAGGCGCGCAGCCCTCTCCCACGGGTAGACCGCCGCTGTACGCGCTCCCGCAGTCTGCCACCGTCTTCTTCCTTAGGTTAGGCTCGCCGTCCTTCCTCGTGCTCGCCCTTCCTCAGATTAGGACCGTGCTTGCCCTTCCTTGCCGCACGGACGCGTACTCACCTCGCTACTCCTTCTCCAACGCAGCTTTGCACCGACAACCATGGACCCCGCGCTCGCTCCAATGTGGATCCTCACGGTTGCAGCCATGGATCTGTGGTGGCCAGGTCCGGATCTAGTGGGCACATGTGGGGGACAGATATCCTCCGAGTCCACTAGAAGGCCAGAAGGCCTCGCGCAGGGTATCAGGCCTGCTACCCCGCAAGGCCATCCCTTCGTGGGCCGGGCCAGAACTAATGGTAGAGTGGGCCGACCTGAGAGGGCAACAGACTCAAGCCCAGACGATCCGTCAACTTGTGCGCTATCCATAGCAACCACCCGACTTTCCCGCGCATAACGTCCTTGAATATCGGAGCGGGTTAGGGATAAGTCGGCAAGATTGTAGGAAGATCAGATCAGTCGGTTCACTATTATTTAGGGGACATGTGATCCTCGTGTACACATGGAGTTCCCCACTGTCACACCCGATTTTGGAAGGCAAACCGAATGCGAACCATGTACGTGCTAGGATCAGAACTCACGTACACAGTGATTACATAATTGGACATCATCACACAATGCTTGAAATAAACAGCGGAAAGGTGCTTTATTACATCAAGATGTCGGAGACATCCACAAGGTCTATTACATAAACAATTAAACATAGTGTTTAACAATAACATCAAAGTGCGGAGTATCGAAACGTAGAATGTAAGCCTACACAGGCAGCTAACTGGGGTTTGCCACTAAGATAAACTAGAACTCGTCATATTCCTGAAACTCCTAGAAGTCATCCATGTTGCCAACTTCACCTCCTGAGCACTGAGAACAGTGGGGACAACCTGGGGTGGGGTGGTTTGTGAAGCAAGGGTGAGCACACTTCAACGTACACAGCAAATGTCCCGTTTGGCTAAAGTGGACTAGTTGTATGTAGGGTTTAAGGTTAAGCAGTTGCTTTTAGTTGATCAAGTTTTATTATTATAAGTAGATCCAAATTTTAGTAATAACCCAGTTATTACCCCGAGGCACTCCCTCCAAGAGGAAATACTAGAGATCAGGATTATAATCACCATTGTTAACCATCATCATAAAAGTAACCATTGTTCTTCTAATCAAAGAGGATCCCAAGGCTGCTCATAACGGCAAGCACGACTGATATACCAGTTTCTAACACTCTGCAGAGGTCGCACACTTTACCCACAAGTCGTGATTCCCATTCTGCCCGGGGTTCTAGCCTCCCCATTGATCACTGCCAAGGTGACCTAGCAGGGTCTCACTACGTAGCCTTTACAAAGATTTCCTAGAGGACATAGCCACCCGTTAGGTTTCTCCAGTTTGATAAACATAGTACATCTCCCCAAAGGAAGGGTGACTTACAACACCAAATCAAAGAACCTCTGCAACCAGCCTCGGCAGAGCAAGTATTGTGCCCGGACCCCATTGACGGCCCTAAGACGAAGCCAACTACTCCTCTGGTTCCTCTAATTAATCAGCTAAGGGCATCCCATTCCACCCTCATGGTTTCACTGTTATCCCGGGTTGTCACTCCCCAAACAGGTCCTTACGGAGAGGTACTCAGGAAAGAGCCTGAGCCCCCTAAAGTAATCACAAGGACCCCATCGGGATAACATCATCATATCATAAAAGATCACATCATGTTCATTGATTAAGTTTAAGCAATAGCATAAGCTAACTATGATTAACCCAAAAAGGTAAACAAGGGTAAGGGAAATACAAACTAGTTAATCCTTAAGTTTCAGTAATGTAATGCGGGATAGTGAATTATAAAGTAAAGTAGGACATCATAGGTCTGAGGACACTTACCTTCACCAGGTTGTTGCTTAGGGAGGTCTCCAACAACACACTCGGGAACCTCGGACTGCTCGTTGTCTAAGTAAAGCGAGCATACATTCAATGCATTTGGAAAAGTAAAAATGAACAACACATCAAACATTTACAATCATTGACACATAACTCAAAAGGGTATAGTATTAAGTGTAAGGGAATGATATCAAGTCACCAAGAAAATGGAGTAATCCTAATTGGGAAATTAATTACTCTTTAAATGTTTAGGACATAGCTCAAAGAGGTTAAGTAGTGATTAAAACAAAGGAAAGCTAAAATAATAATATAACTACTCTCATTTAGGAATTTGATTATCCCTTAAATATTATCCATAATTACATACCTAATTATATTTATCACATTAGGGTCTAAAGGTTAAACCAAAAATAAATCCATTAAATGCATACCCTAGTCTCACCTAATTAAATATATTTTAACTCCTAGGGTTCTTCTTTTATTTATTTCATTGAATAAACAAGTCAACATATACATTAATCCTATATTCTAAGTGTAAAATTAAGGTATGAAAATTACAGTTGGTCATACTTTATTTGGACAGAGAATAATCTTGTGAACATTTTGCAATTTGAACCACTAAATTTGGAGTTCATATGAAAAAGATATGAAATAAACAAGTTTTAAAGTCTGAAATATGAAATTAAGGCTAAATCTATAATTAAATAAAAGTCCAGGGGCTATTCTAAAGAAACCAGGGACCTATGCGCTAAAACAGAGGACGACGGGTTGATTTCCTAAAACCAGGGGGGTTCTTAAGCAAAATAACCACGCAAAGGGGTACGGGGTAATCTCAGCCATCGGATCAGAAATCGACGACCCAGATTAGATCGCGCGGGCGCGAACGCGGGCGCGTGGACGCGACTGACAGGTGGGGCTAAGGCGTCAACGAGCCAGGGCGAGCTGACCAGCCGGGCCCAAGGGTAGAGACACGGGTGAGGGGGAGAGAGGAGAGATGGTTGGATCTAGATCGGGCGGCTAGGATTAGATCTGCTCGGGTTAGCTCTGCGCTGTCCGATCTTAGGCGGTCGAGATCTAACAGTAGGGGGGTGGTCATGGGCGCGGTGGCGCCGCTCGGTCCCACGGCGGAAACTCACCGAAGACGAGTAGACCGGCCATGGTGAGGCACCAGAGGCTTGGGGGTTGGCCTAGGCGCACATAGGGGGATCTGGCGAACTCAGCCAAGGGCACCACGCCGGCGCGAAAGCACCAGAGGGCGCTGCACACGGTGAGACGGGCTATCGGCGGTGCGGGACAACTCTGGCGAGCAATTGCGTGCTAACTCGTGTAGTACACAGGGAAATAGGGGCGCGGGGATGTTGCTCACCTTGCCAGGGAACGCTGGAAGCACTAGGCAGCGGCGGAGACACAGGGACGCGACGGGGCAACGGTGGCGGAGCTCCGGCTGCGCAAGAACCACTCTGGTGAGCGCGGACCGGCTGAACTAGGGAGGGAAGGGGCACACCAAAGGGTGTCCCGAGAAGCTAACGGCAAGGCGAAGCTCACCGTGGCTCTAGACGGGGCGCGGACGCAACGGCGGCCACGGAACAGGCGGTGGACGTCGGCGGGTGGTGGTGGAGGTTCTCGGCTCACGCGGGCAGAGCGAGAGAGAGAGCGAGAGAGCTGGGCAAAGGGCGCAAATGGAAGAGGGAAGGTGGGCAAGCAGGGCGCGGGGTTCAAAAGGGGTGCAGGGGCTCGGTCGTGGCCGGAGGACGCGCGGACGTGGGCGCGTCCATGGCGGGGAGATCGTGGGCGAGAGGTTAGGGACGTGCTGACAAGTGGGGTCGGTGGGGCAGAGAGAGAGAGAGAGAGCGCGCGCGAGAGCAACGACGCAGACAGACCGGTCCCACGGAGCAGCGAGAGAGCAAGGTAGAGAGGGCGCTTGGGGTTGCGCCGATAGGAGGGACCCACCTATCAGGCAGAGGGGGCACGCGGGCGCACACGCGCGCGCACGGGCTGGGCTTAATGGGCTGCCTTGGGCTGAATTGGCTTTTCCTATTTTCCTGGAATTTCTATTGCCTTTTCTATTTATTTTCTCTAGGGTTTTCAATTCAAATTCAAATCAAATTCAAACCAACTCAAATACATGCAACAATTCAAAGAATATTTAGGCTCAATATGATGCAACATTCCATGACTCATATGTTTTGGGCAAAATAAAATAAATAATCCCTCACTAATACAACTAATTTTATTAAAAGAGAAAAAGAGAGAGAAAACTAGAGAGAGGGAGAAACTAGAGTGAGATAGAGAAGGGTAACACCTGAATTTGGATGATCATAAGAAAGAAATTTTATACCCCCAAATTCAGGGTGTTACACCCACGGTCGAGTATATAAGGCCCAAGGGTACCCCATCATTTCCATCGACCACCTACCTATCTCATTAGCTTTTCTCCATTCAGGAGACTTCACCTGTAACCCACTACATAAAGATCCACCCTAGGAAGTAGGGTATTACGCCTCTCTAAGCGGCCCGAACCTACAGAAAATTGTGTGTCCCTCTCTCGTGTGTCTAGCACGAACCATTGAGTTACAGTCAACAGCACCATCCTACCCAAAAGCACCGCAAGGGGTAACCCTGGGTGTGCGATCGGACTCTAAACACCGACAGTACACGTCCATACGAGCGCCCCCCATCCACGACGAGCTAGGGGCTGGCCGAGGTGAAAGGAAAATGTGCCCTTGGGCAATTTCAATAATGTTTTGGTGATTAAGTGCCCAACACGGTTAATTAAGCTTTTATGTGCCAAATAAAGTGAGAAGTGCAAATCAAAGAAAAAGGTACGTTTCTAGACTTAGTACATTGTTTTGAGTACTAATGTGTTTTGTCTAAGTGCTAGAAACAGTGAGAAAAGAATTGGAAAAGGAGTTGGCTATGTGCAGCAAACTCATGCTCGGCTTGGCACACCGGACTGTCCAGTGGTGCACCGGACAGTGTCCGGCGCGCCAGGCTGGTCACCGGTGAAAAGGCCACTCTCGGGAGTTGATGACAGTGTACGGCTATAATTCACCGGACTGTCCGGTGGTGCACCGGACTGTCCGGTGAGCCAACGGTCGCCAGCACCAACGGTCGGCCGCGCAATCTTCGCACGACATGTGGACTGCTCCAACGGTCGGCTGGTGCACCGGACTGTCCGGTGTGCACCGGATAGTGTCCGGTGAGCCAATCAGCCCAGAGGAGCAACGGTCGGATATGCCAATTTTTGAAGGGGATCGCGCACTGGACCGTCTACAGGACCTGCCCGGTGCGCCACTCGACAGAAGGCAAGGATGGCCTTCCAAGTTGGTCTTCAACGGCTCCTAGCTGCCTTGGGGCTATAAAAGGGGTACCTAGGAACATGGAGGAATCACCCAAGCATTCACTAAGCATTCTAAGACTCCCGCACTCCGCCTCCACGCAATTGATTGACTGTGTTAGTGATTTGAGCTCTGTTTGAGTCGTGAACTCACTGTGCTACGTTTCGAGCTCAAGTCTTGGCTTGTGTGCGTGTGTGTGATGTGGATTTGTGTCTTGTGTGTGTTGTTCTTCCCAACCTTACTTCGTGCTTTCTTTGTGATATCTATTGTAAGGGCAAGAGACTCCAAGTTGTGGAGATTCCTCGCAAACGGGAAGAAGACTATAAGGAAGAAAGTCGTGGTATTCAAGTTGATCATTGGATCACTTGAAAGGGGTTGAGTGCAACCCTCGTCCATTGGGACGCCACAACGTGGAAGTAGGCAAGTGTTACTTGGCCGAACCACGGGATAAAATCACGTGTCTCTTGTGTTGCTTTCTCTGTGATTGTTTTGTTCACAAGAACTCGCCTCAAAGCTACTTAGTCGCACTAACTCTTTCATAACTAAGTTTTGTGGCTATTTAGTGTTTGATTTTATAGGATCACCTATTCACCCCCCCTCTAAGTGCTCTCAATTGGTATCGGAGTCGTACTCTTCACAAGGACTAATCGCCCGAAGAGATGGATCCTAAGGGAAAGGGGATGGTGATCAACGATAAAGAGGAGTCCATCTTCAACGAGCCAAGAGATGACAAGCCCACTGACTCAGGCTCGAGTCACAAGAAGAAGGACAGGAAGAAGAAGAGGCGCATCAAGAAGATAATCTACTACGACAGCGATGCATCTTATTCTTCACCAAGAGACAACGATGATGACGATTCTTCATCAAAGAAAAAGACGGTTAACCAAAACTACTTTTTTGACTATTCTCGCATGCCATACAATTCGAATGCATATTTACTTTCTATTCCTCTAGGAAAACCTCCACACTTTGATGGAGAGGACTACTCATTTTGGAGTCATAAAATGCGTAGTCATCTATTTTCTCTCCGTCCTAGCATTTGGGAAATAGTGGAAAATGGAATGCATTTCGATAGTACGGATAACCCTGTGATTATCAATGAGCAAATTCATAAGAATGCACAAGCTACTACTGTGCTATTAGCATCTCTTTGCAGGGACGAGTATAATAAAGTAAGTGGCTTAGACAACGACAAGCAATTCTAGGACACCCTCAAGATCTCACATGAGGTAATGATGCTACAATGATTACCAAAATGGAACTGGTGGAAGGCGAGCTAGGGAGATTCACCATGATCAGGGGAGAAGAGCCAACACAAACCTACAACAGGCTCAAGGCCCTGGTCAACAAGATTAGAAGCTATGAAAGCACAAGATGGACGGACCACAACGTCGTCCGACTCATGCTCAGGTCCTTTACAGTTATTGACCCACATCTTGTGAATCTTATCCATGAAAATCCCAGGTACACAAAGATGACGCCCGAGGAGATACTCGGAAAATTTGTAAGCGGGCGCATGATGGTTAAGGAGGCAAGGTATGTAGATGATGCCTTAAACGGCCCTCTGCCTGTCTACGAGTCGCAGCCCGTTGCGCTCAAGGCAACTAGCAGCAAGGAGGCACTACCAAGCAAGGTAGCTCAAGTGGAGGCTGCCGGCCTCAACGAAGATGAGATGGCGCTTATCATCAAGCGCTTCAAGACCGCACTTAAAGGATGCAAGGAGTACTCCAACAAGAACAAAACAAAGGGAAAGCGCTCCTGCTTCAAATGTGGTAAGACTGGTCACTTTATTGCAAATTGTCTCGATAATGATAGTGACCAGGGACAAGAAAAGAGCGGGAAGAAGGAGAAAAAGAAGAGCTACAGGAAGGCAAAGGGCGAGGCACACCTTGGAAAGGAATGGGACTCAGACTGCTCCTCTTTCGACTCCAACGACGAAGGACTCACTGCCTCGGCCTTCAACAAGTCCTCTCTCTTCCCCAATGAACGCCATACATGTCTTATGGCCAAGGAAAAGAAGGTACATGTTCGAGATATCCCTAAGTACACTACTTCTAGCGATGATGATTCTTCTGATGATGAAGTAGATTACTCTAGTTTATTTAAAGGATTAGATAGAGCTAAAATAGAAAAAATTAATGAATTAATTGATGCTTTAAATGAAAAGGATAGATTGTTAGAAAAACAAGAGGATATTTTATATGAGGAACATGACAAATTTGTTAGTGTGCAAAAATCCCTTGCCTTAGAAATTAAGAGAAATGAAATGTTATCCTCTGAATTGTCTGTTTGCCATGAATCGGTCTCTAGTTTAAAAATCTTAAATGATGAACTAAATGCTAAGCTAAAGGAAGTCAACAATACTAGTTCATGTGTAGAGCATGTTGTTATATGTAATAGATGTAAGGATTTTGATGTTGATGCTTGTGATGAACACCTTATTTCTATTACCAAATTAAATGACGAGGTGGCAAGTCTTAATGCTCAACTTAAGACTTGCAAAATTAATTTTGATAAATTAAAATTTGCAAGGGATGCCTACACCGTTGGTAGACACCCCTCAATTAAGGATGGGCTTGGTTTTCGAAAGGAAGCCAAGAACTTAACAAGCCAAAGGGCTCCCATTCCCAACAAGGAGAAAGGGAAGGCTCCTATGGTTAGTAATCCTCAAAGGAACCATGCTTTTATTTATGATAAGAAAATTGCTAATTGTGCTCATTATAATAGGAGTTATGATCATAATGCTTTTAATTCACATGCTATGTTCTAGTTCTACTTTTGTTCATGGTAGAAGTAGGCCTAGGAGAAATCATGTTGTGCATCATGTGCCTAGGAAAATGTGCAATGAATCTACTACTGTTTTCCATGCTTGCAACACTTCTTTTGTTCTTTCATGTAAAAATGCAAAAGTAGTGGCTAGGAAATTGGGATCCAAATGCAAGGGAGACAAAACTTGCATATGGGTTCCAAAAACTATTGTGACTAACTTTGTAGGACCCAACAAGAGTTGGGTACCTAAAACCCAAGCTTAAATTCCTTGTAGGTTTATGCATCCGGGGGCTCTAGCTGGATAATCGACAGCGGATGCACAAACCACATGACGGGGGAGAAGAAGATGTTCACCTCCTACATCAAGAACAAGGATTCCCAGGATACAATCATATTTGGAGATGGGAATCAAGGCAAGGTCAAAGGTTTGGGGAAAATAGCCATCACAAGCGAGCACTCTATTTCAAATGTATTTTTAGTAGAGTCATTAGGTTACAACCTCCTGTCTGTAAGTCAATTGTGCCACATGGGCTACAATTGTTTGTTTACAAACGTTGATGTATCTGTCTTTAGAAGAAGTGATGGTTCATTAGCATTTAAGGGTGCATTAGATGGCAAGCTCTATTTAGTTGATTTTTCAAAAGAGAATGCCGATCTAGATGCATGCTTAATAGCTAAGACTAGTATGGGCTGGCTGTGGTATCGCCGTCTAGCACATGTTGGGATGAAGAACCTTCATAAGCTTCTAAAGGGAGATCATGGGTTAGGACTAACCGATGTCTGTTTTGAGAAAGACAGACCTTGTGCAGCGTGTCAGGCAGGAAAACAGGTGGGAAGCACTCATCACAGCAAGAATGTGATGACAACATCAAGACCACTGGAGCTTCTTCACATGGATCTTTTTGGACCCGTTGCCTACCTTAGCCTCGGGGGAAGTAAGTATGGTCTTGTTATTGTTGATGATTTTTCCCGCTTCACTTGGGTATTCTTTTTGCAGGACAAATCAGAAACCCAAGGGACCCTAAAGCGCTTTTTAAGGAGGGCTCAAAATTAATTTGAGCTTAAGGTGAAAAAGATAAGAAGTGACAACGGGTCCGAATTCAAGAATCTGCAAGTGGAAGAGTATCTTGAGGAGGAAGGCATCAAGCACGAGTTCTCTGCTCTCTACACGCCACAGCAAAACGGTGTGGTAGAGAGGAAGAACAGGACGCTTGTCGACATGGCAAGAACGATGCTTGGAGAGTTCAAGACGCCCGAGCAGTTTTGGTCGGAAGCTATGAACACAGCTTGCCACACCATAAACCGGCTCTATCTACATTGCCTTCTCAAGAAGACCTCCTATGAACTCCTTACCGGTAACAAACCCAACGTTTCTTACTTTCGAGTATTTGGGAGCAAATGCTACATTCTGGTGAAGAAAGGTAGACATTCTAAGTTTGCTCCCAAGGCAGTAGAAGGGTTTTTATTAGGGTATGACTCAAATACAAAGGCGTATAGGGTCTTCAACAAATCTTCGGGATTGGTTGAAGTTTCTAGCGACGTTGTATTTGATGAGACTAATGGCTCTCCAAGAGAGCAAGTTGATCTTGATGATGTAGATGAAGAAGAAATTCTGACGGCCGCAATACGCATGATGGCAATAGGTGATGTGAGACCACAGGAACAACAGGAGCAAGATCAGTCATCTTCCTCTACAATGGTGCAACCCCCAACTCAAGATGATGAACAGGTACATCAAGAAGAAGGGCATGATCAAGGGGGAGCACAGGAAGATCAAGTGATGGAGGAAGAAGCACCACAGGCCCCTCCAACCCAAGTCCGAGCAACGATCCAAAGACATCACCCCGTCGACCAGATTCTGGGTGACATCAGCAAGGGAGTAACTACTCGCTCAAGATTAGCTAACTTTTGTGAGCATTACTCATTTGTCTCTTCTATTGAGCCTTTCAGGGTAGAAGAGGCCTTGCAGGATCCAGACTGGGTGTTGGCCATGCAGGAAGAGCTCAACAACTTCAAGAGGAATGAAGTTTGGAGCCTGGTGCCACGTCTAAAGCAAAATGTTGTGGGAACCAAGTGGGTGTTCCGCAATAAGCAAGACGAGCACGGGGTGGTGACAAGAAACAAGGCTCGACTTGTGGCAAAAGGTTATGCCCAAGTCGCAGGTTTGGATTTTGAGGAGACTTTTGCTCCTGTGGCGAGGCTAGAGTCTATTCGAATATTATTAGCCTATGCTGCTCACCACTCTTTCAGGTTGTTTCAAATGGATGTGAAGAGCGCCTTCCTCAACAGATCAATCAAGGAGGAGGTATACGTGGAACAACCCCCTGGCTTTGAGGATGACAGGTATCCCGACCACGTGTTTAAGCTCTCTAAGGCGCTCTATGGACTTAAGCAAGCCCTAAGAGCATGGTATGAATGCCTTAGAGATTTCTTAATTTCTAATGCTTTCAAGGTTGGGAAAGCCGATCCCACTCTTTTTACAAAGACTTGTGATGGAGATCTTTTTGTGTGCCAAATTTATGTCGATGACATAATATTTGGTTCTACTAATCAAAAGTCTTGTGAGGAGTTTAGCAGGGTGATGACACAAAAATTCGAGATGTCGATGATGGGCGAGTTGACCTACTTCATTGGGTTCTAAGTGAAGCAACTCAAGGACGACACCTTCATCTCCCAAACAAAGTACACACAAGATCTTCTCAAGCGGTTTGGGATGAAGGACGCCAAGCCCGTGAAGACACCTATGGGAACCGACGGGCATGTTGACCTCAACAAAGGAGGTAAGTCTGTTGATCAAAAGGCATACCGGTCCATGGTAGGTTCATTGCTTTATTTATGTGCTAGTAGACCGGACATTACGCTTAGTGTATGCATGTGTGCTAGATATCAATCCGACCCCAAGTAGTGTCACCTTGTGGCCGTTAAGTGAATTCTTAGATATTTAGTTTCTACGCCTTGCTTTGGGATCTGGTATCCAAAGGGGTCTACCTTTGACTTAATTGGATACTCAGACTCCGATTATGCCAGGTGCAAGGTTGATAGGAAGAGCACATCGGAGACGTGCCAATTTCTAGGAAGGTCTCTAGTGTCCTGGAGTTCAAAGAAACAGACATCCGTTGCCCTATCCATAGCTGAGGCCGAGTATATTGCCGCAGGACAGTGTTGCGCGCAACTACTTTGGATGAAGCAAACCCTTCGGGACTTTGGCTACAATCTGAGCAAAGTCCCACTCCTATGTGACAATGAGAGTGCAATCTGTATGACGGATAATCCTGTTGAACATAGCCACACTAAGCACATAGACATCTGGCATCACTTCCTGAGAGACCACCAGCAAAAGGGAGATATCGAGGTGTACCATATTAACACCAAGAACCAGCTAGCCGATATCTTCACTAAGCCTTTAGATGAGAAAATGTTCCGCAGGTTGCGTAGTGAACTAAATGTCTTAGATTCGCGTAACTTGGATTGATAGACAGCATACATGTGTTCTATGCCTTTGATCATGTTACTTTGTGCATTTCAATCAATTATTATTATTTATGGTGCTCAAGTTGTACAAGCCTCCCCGGACCTCACAAGTCCATGTGCAAATGGTGCACATATTTAGGGGGAGTGTGCTACAACTTGATCCCTTCGAGACTAACTTGTTTGGTTGAGAACACTTGTTGTAGTCTCAAAGGTGCATTGAAAGGGAAAAATGGACTTGGACGACGAAAAGACTTCCACTGCACTCCGGTATTAGTGTATCTAATTCCAAGTTCATTCTTATGCTCTATTTGCCTTTTTGCTCCTAATTGACATTTTTGGTGAGGCAATGGGGTTAAAGGGCCAAAAATGATCCCGTTTTGGTGCTTCATGCCAAAGGGGGAGAAATTAAGGCCAAAGCAAATGGATCAGCTACCACTTGTGAAATTTTGAAAACAATAGAGTTATAACTTTTGATTTGTCCAAAATACTCTTATTGCAAAATTTGGTCTCTTGTGGGGGAGAATTTTTTATTATGGGAAAAAGGAGGAGTTTTGGAGACTTGATCAATTTCACTCTTGGATTATCTCTCTTTGTGCCCAAACAAGTGTGTTTGACTTAGAGATAGGAAAATCAATTTGATTTGCAAAAACAAACCAAGTGGTGGCAAAGAATGATCCAAATATGTCAAATCTTGTGCAAAAATGATTTGGTCCTAAATTGCATTGATGTTGCACTTCTTTTAGTTGCTTTTAGATGTGTTGGCATAAATCACCAAAAAGGGGGAGACTGAAAGGGAAATGTGCCCTTGGGCAATTTCAATAATGTTTTGGTGATTAAGTGCCCAACACGGTTAATTAAGCTCTTATGTGCCAAATAAAGTGAGAAGTGCAAATCAAAGAAAAAGGAACGTTTCTAGACTTAGTACATTGTTTTGAGTACTAATGTGTTTTGTCTAAGTGCTAGAAACAGTGAGAAAAGAATTGGAAAAAGAGTTGGCTATGTGCAGCAAACTCCTACTTGGCTTGGCACAACAGACTGTCCGATAGTGCACCGGACAGTGTCCGGTGCGCCAGGCTGGTCTCTGGTGAAAAGGCCGCTCTCGAGAGTTGACGACGGTGTATGGCTATAATTCACCGGACTGTCCGGTGGATCACCGGACTGTCCGGTGAGTCGTTCGTAGCGTACTCGTCGCTCTTGAGAAAAGCATAGGGGCGACGTGGCTATAATTCACCGGACTGTCCGGTGGTGCACCGGACTGTCCGGTGAGCCAACGGTCGCCAGCACCAATAGTCGATCGCGCAATCTTCGCACGACACGTGGACTGCTCCAACGGTAGACTGGTGCACCAGACTATCCGGTGTGCACCGAACAGTGTCCAGTGAGCCAATCAGCCTAGAGGAGCAACGGTTGGATATGCCAGTTTTGGAAGGGGATCGCACACCGGACCGTCTACAGGACCTGTCCGGTGGCGCACCAGACTGTCTGGTGCACCACTCGACAGAAGGCAAGGATGGCCTTCCAAGTTGGTCTTCAACGGCTCCTAGCTGCCTTGGGGCTATAAAAGGGGTCCCTAGGCGCATGGAGGAGTCACCTAAGCATTCACTAAGCATTCTAAGACTTCCGCACTCCGCCTCCGCGCAATTGATTGACTGTGTTAGTGATTTGAGCTCCATTTGAGTCGTGAACTCACTATGCTATGTTTCGAGCTCAAGTCTTGGCTTGTGTGCGTGTGTGTGCTGCGGATTTGTGTCTTGTGTGTGTTGCTCTTCCCAACCTTACTCCGTGCTTTCTTTGTGATCTCTATTGTAAGGGCGAGAGACTCCAAGTTGTGGAGATTCCTCGCAAACGGGAAGAAGACTATAAGAAAGAAAGCCATGGTATTCAAGTTGATCATTGGATCACTTGAAAGGGGTTGAGTGCAACCCTCATCCATTGGGACGCCACAACGTGGAAGTAGGCAAGTGTTACTTGGTTGAACCACGGGATAAAATCGCGTGTCTCTTGTGTTGCTTTCTCTGTGATTGTTTTGTTCACAAGAACTCGCCTCAAAGCTACATAGTCGCGCTAACTCTTTCATAACTAAGTTTTGTGGCTATTTAGTGTTGGATTTTACAGGATCACCTATTCACCCCCCCTCTAGGTGCTCTCACGAGGCTATGCCGCCGGCCTGGCCACCGCACACGGCGGCGCGCATGGGATGTCCTTCACCAACTCCACATTCTTGCCCCTCGCCCCCTCCATGGCTGCGTTCTTCCACAGTGCGGCGCATGGGGGTGGACCAGGGCACGGCGCTGCTCTGGCCACCGATGGCTGGCGCAGGTCATGGCCCACCCATGGACAATGAATTGCTCGTGTGGTTTTAAGGTGAAGCAACAATGACTTTTGGAGCAGATTGGATGTCCGAAGGCTCTAGCCATGTTGCAGCAACTCCATCGACCACAGTTGGCAAACAGAGGACAATTGAAGCTGCGTCAACTCGGCGTAAGGGTGGACGTGCTCCTCGTCCTCCACCAGTCACAACCCGCTCGCTTGATGTCAACCTCACTGATAATAGGTAACAATCTTCAAACCATTCACTGATTATAGCATGTCTTACAAATGATAGTGCCACAAATGAATATAGTTTAATGGTAATGTCACATGATGGTTTTACTAAACAGTACTGCTGATTGGAGTGAGGAGAACACTAAAATTGTCTATGAATTTTTTGCCGATGAAGTTCAAGCGGGAAATCGTGACAGCACACATCTGAATAAATCTAGGTACAAAAATGTGATTGAAAGGTTTCATCAAAGAACCGGTATTTTGTATGACCGAAAAAGTTCAAGAACACATATTATCATGCCTGAGTCATGGTGGAAGAAGATGTCTAATGTAGATCTCTCATTCATTTTCTTATTGTTCCATTAATTTGCAAATAATAGTCCTCACACATTATCATTGCCATACAATATATGCAGGTAGTGAAAGGTTCATCCAAGTTCAAGCATAGAGGCCTTTTAAATTTAGATAAACTAGAAATAATGTTTGAAGACATTCGCAACACTGGTGATGACCACTGGAATCCATGTAGTGGTGTTGCACCTACCCAACATGAGCTTACTCCAGTGTCATTGCCACAAATCAACGTTGATGATGATAAGGAAGAAGTTAACTATAATGATGATAGTGAGCCAGAGGATGTGACACCCACAAGCTCTAGATCAGTGAGAGCAAGAGTGACCTCACAAGGCAAGGGGAAGAAACGAAAAACCAGTGGTGGCCGATGGTTTCAAGATAAGATCGGAGAGCTTGTTGCTATGAATGAGAGGACCACTACTTCTTGTGAATTAATGGCATTGGCTAGTAGGGAGCCAAAATCTGATTTTTCCATTAAAGAAGTCATGGCATTGGTGAAGGCATGTGGTGCCACCCCTGGGACAAATGAGCATTTCATTGCGACATGTCTCTTCACCAAGAAAGCTGATAGGGAGATGTTCATGACTTTGGACACTCCTGGAGAGAGGTTTGAATGGTTAAAGAGGAAGCATGAATGAATGACTAGAAATGATGTGGCTAAGTAGCAGGTTTCAGTTTAGTAAGCAGCAATGGCTTAGCAGTTTGGTTGCACAAAGTATCAAGTAATAGTTCAGTTTCTATAGTAGCAAATAACACAAAGTAGTAACAGTTCAGTTCAGATTTTTGCAGCAGTTTGGTAGTTCAGTTTGATTCAGTTTTGCAGCAGCTCAGTTTGATTCGGTTTGGTAGTTCAGTTCACCAAGTTTGGCAGCAGTTTCAGTTTAGAAAATAGCAAGCATGTTTTAGTTAGCTTCAGTGAAATTGCAGCTTAGTAGAAGTTTCTACTCATTGGTTTTTAGTGGCTGAAAATGCAGTTTAGTGACTGAAAATGCAGTTTCAGTTTAGTAAAAGTAGCAGCAAGCATGTAGTATGTTTTTAGTGACTGAAAATGCAGTTTCAGTTACCAGTTTGGTTCCACAAATTAGCAATTAGTAGTTTGGTTTCAGTTTGGTTGCACAAAGTAGCAAGTAGCAGATTGGTTTTAGCAACAAGTTTGTTTTAGTATGAATGAAGTCTGAACATGAACTCTTATGTGAATTATTTTTACTAATTTGTGTAATGCTATGTGAACTCTATTTATTATCTGGCAATGACAGTGGCTCTGATGATAGAAGTGGAACTGATGATGCGAGTGCATCTAATGATGAGAGTGGATCCGATGATGAGGAATGGAGAAGGACGGCTATTGGACTAGCGCGGTCTGTTCAGAAAAATACATTGTGCACAACTCTTGTTCTTGGAAAATATTATTTCACTTATATTGACAAGAATAAGGCAAGGACCACAAGGCAAAGTGGATATGCTTGGGTGAGGGAAACGTTGAGTAATCCAGGAGGAAGCCACAAGATGTTTCGGATGGATGCATCTCTTTTCTATAGCTTGCATGACTTGCTAGTGAGTAACTATGGGCTCAAATCTTCTCTTCATATCAATTCAATGGAGTCTCTTGCCATTTTCTTAGTTACATGTGGTCATGGTTGGTCTAATAGTGGTGCACAACATGTTTTTAAGCATTCTGGAGAGATCATTAGCCGAAAATTTGAGGAGGTATTGCATTGTGTGGTGGGTATGTGTGAGGAATATATAAGGCCAATTGATCCAAACTTTTGTACTACACAACCTAGAATTACCAAGGATCATAGGATGATGCCTTTTTTCAAAGATTGCATTGGTGCAATAGATGGCACTCACGTTGCAACAGTACCACCCTCACATGACCAGATTAGATACATTGGTAGAAGTGGAAGGGCAACCTAAAATGTGCTTGCTGTTGTTGATTTTGACCTACGATTCACATATTCATCTATTGGACAACCTGGATCAATGCATGACACAAGTGTATTGTTTAATGCATTGGAGCGTGATGCAGACTTGTTTCCACACCCTCCATCAGGTAATTTTTTATTGTCATATATATAAATTAATAGAATAAGAAGTATCATCTTTGTGCTAAAAAGTATATACTTTTGGACATTGTTCTAGGAAAATATTATACTGTAGATGCGGGCTATCCCAATCGTCCTGGGTACTTAGCTCCATACAAGGGTGAACGGTACCATGTTCCTGATTGGAGAAGGGGACCTCCACCAAATGGTGAGCAAGAACATTTTAACCATTTGCATTCAAGTATTCGGAACGTCGTAGAACGCACATTTGGTGTGTGGAAAATGAAGTGGCGTATACTTCTTAAGATGCCAAGTTACTCCATGGAAAAGCAAAAGATGATTATTGCAGCTACCATGTGTCTTCATAATTATATTCGTGAGAACCATCGAGAAGACAAAGATTTCCATAAGTGTGATCGGAATCTAGATTACGTGCCCACTATACCTTCTAGATATAGAAATACAACTGACTCATCATGTCCATACTCTAATGATCGTACGATGGATAGGTTTTGTGATGACATCGCAAGAGCGATCTTTCTTTCTAGGTAATCATCCAAGTGATATATGACTTGTGTATGAATTGTGATGTGCAAATGCTTTTCTAATATTACTCCATAATATTCTTTTGTTGTAATAATACATAAAGAGCCTTCCACTGTTAGACAACAGAGAGCTACTCCTTTGGATCATCACACATTGCTGTAGTGTTCTCCTTTGAAGAGAACACGACCGGTTTTGTGGTGCCAATAATATTCTTTTGTGTACTCAACGTTATATGCGTATGTACTATTGAAATTGTCATTTTGGTTTGCAAACAACATATACAAGGAGCATATACAAGGAGCCGTTTTTTACCAAACGACTTGCAAAAAGCACGGGCTCCTGCAGAGGAGCTACTCCTTTGGAGGAGTTGGATCCAGAGCCGGAGCCGTTTTCAGAGGAACCGGAACCCTCCCAAACAAGCCCTGAATATGTATGTGATGGCCTGATGGAAATTACAAGTCGGAAGGTCATGACATGGTCATCATCGCTGGCTCCGAATACGGCAGTGGCAGCTCTCGTGACTCTGCTGCCAAGGGACCAATGCTACTGGGTGTCAAGTCGGTGATTGCAAAGAGCTTCGAGCGGATCCACCGGAGCAACTTGGTGGGGATGGGGACCATTCCTCTCTGCTTTCAAGTAGGAGAGGATGCCGATTCACTCTGCCTCACCGGACGTGAGCGCTACACCATCCACCTCCCCACCAGCACCGCCAAGATCAGTCCTGGTCAGGTATCAAGATGCGTGTTTTTAAACATCCCAAAAACGACCTGCTTCACCATCCAGTTCTTCCCGTGTAAATGACACGCATTCTATTGTTCTTGCCTGCCGCACATGCAGCTTGAGGTCACATACTTCAACCATGGAGGCATCCTTCCCTACATGGTCCGCAACCTGGCGGCACAGATGAAATAAGTTGAAGTTTATTGGTGGGATTGGAGTCTTGATCATATTTGTGCAGATTGACGCGATCTCTCTCTCTCTCTCTCTCTCTCTCTCTCTCTCTCTGATCTATGCATATTGATGTACTCTTTCTGATGCAAAATATCCATTGGCATGGTGTATGCACACATTTTGGCTAGCATTTTTCTATGAAAATATGATATGTTTCAAATACAAATAATTACACTTTTATAGAAACAACGTCAACCTATATACTATTCCATCTATCCATGGCCAAAGCTATTGAAGTTTGACTGCCAAGAATTCTAAAACCATCTCTATACATTTTGGATCTGGAGGAGTATTAGTACTATGTGCAAAAGCTCTCTAATCAGTAGGGCCATTTTTATTATCTGATCTGATCATATATTCTCTTCATGTTGGCTACCTAGGTACTCAATGCCAAGTATTGGGCGCATGTATGTGGCACATTCTAATCTTCAATTGCGTTCTTCTTCGCTCCAGCATTGAGGTATGCATGTATATTCTAAAATAAAAATTAAAAGTTTGTAGACTTAATCACCATATGTATACGCTAAATAGTAAGACATTATTGTTCTTGGTTGTGGTGCAGGTGGGTCGTAGCTGCAATATACTTTCTCCACGGGACGTGAGCATGGATTTTGTTTTACCAACCGATTAATTATTTGTACTCTTGATTCTTTGGTTCCATGCTCTCTTCGACCATCTTCATGTCAATTTGCTTTGCAAACAATATAATATCAGCGTGACCTGTCCTTATAGATTTCCAAATGGTTATATGCATATGTACGCATATGTACTATTGAAATTGTCATTTTGGTTTGCAAACAATACCATCATGCCCTTGTAGATTTCCAAATGGATATAGTACGTCCTATGAAATTTGCTATTTCTAGTGACCCCATGTGGCCATTGGAGCCCCCATGGGAATGTCGGGAGTCTACGGTCACCGTCGGACCCTGTCGTGAACATATTTTCGAGCCATCGCAGCTATTGGACTTACCTATGAATGAATATTAGGAGGGCTCGTAAATGCTAGGAGCCCTAGACCACTTCCCGAGCCTACATTAACTTCAACCCAAAATAGGGGAGAGTGAAAAGTCTTGTAAATGAGTCGAGTAAGCCTATAGAGATGATATAATCTATGAATATTCTCGTAAAATCTATGAGCTATTTATAAGAACCTAGTTTTTTGTCTTAAATTTGAAGTACTTTCTTAGCTTAGAACATTTGATTTATGAATACAGAATATTCTATTACCAACCTAAAATATCGTCGTACTTAATAAAAAATATTTATCATTATGAGATAAATGATTGTCAATCAAATTCCATGTAATATATTTACATGGGATCTTGCTTTGAACAGCTTATTGCAAGAAATACGATGATGTAATTTGGTTTCATTTAGGATACTTGGTTTAGCCTCAATAATTTCTTTAAAAAATCCATATGTCAGTAATTTTAGATTTTTATGTGCGGCCCCACCCGAGCCCGACCACGAATGAAGCAGCAAGGGACCAGGCCAAATCGTAGAAGACAACGGCGGTACAGAAAAATAAAAGAACAACCATCAAAAATTGTTTTCGCCCGGACTCGAGCCCGACCACAGATGAAGCAGCAAGGGAGCAGGCCAAATCGTAGAAGACAACAGAGGTCAGAAAAATAAAAGAACAACAACAATCAAAAATTGTTTTCGCCCGGACTCGAACCGGAGACCTTCAGTGTGTTAGACTGACGTGATAACCAACTACACCACGAAAACTTTTTGTTAAAGATTTCAATACTTGTATACTATACAATATTTGCAGGTCAAATGCAGCTATTCCCAATAAATCATGGTTTGTTTGTAAATAGAAGGCTAGAAAGATAGGTTCGCGTCATGTGTTTGATCGGAACGAATCATCCGAACCTGGTATTTTGGTTTGGTTTCATCGCTGACCTGCCAACAATGTTATTCACTGAGACCAATTCAGCCAAGTAAAAATTATTATAGCCTGACGCCTTGTTTTAAACCTTTAAAGTTAATAGTTAGCAGATAAAATTACTTGAGAGATTCAGCTAATAAACTAACTAATTGTTAGCTCCCAAATAGCTATTAGTTGTTAGCTGCTTTAACCCAACTACCAATTTATAGCTAATTACAAATTAGTTTAGAGGTTTGGAGCCGGACCTCAAGCTAGATCAATTGATTCTTCAAACCAAATGTCACACCCGGGTTTTAAGGGACAAAGCCGGGTGCATCTCATACATGCACCAAAAAATATAACATATATAATAACAGAGTGTATAGAGATAAATATCATAATAATATCAGAGTACTTATTACATTGCGGAAGTCTTACAAAATAAAAGATAAATACAAAATGAACTAAGGTCCATCCTTGACGCCATAAAGTCAACTGGAAGACGCCACCTAGATTAAGTCGAACTCCTCGTTGTGTGGCTCCTCTTGAACCACATGTTCTTCTCCTGTGGGGGGTGTGAGACAGCAAGGGTGAGCTCACACATGGTCATCACTCAACAAGTTGTGGGGAATAATGTGCATGAACTTACCAAAGGTGGGAGTTCATGTGAAGTGTAAGGCTGATCAACAAAATAAAGGTTGAAGCTGAGCATTGCTTTTATAAGTTGGTCAAAATTTTATTAGCAGTTACTAAGTGTAAGTAAATATCAAACCTTAGTAATAATAAATAGAAACAATAATAAAGTAATCTTAATGCGATGCAAATGACAAATTGAATTTAATTCCATAAATTAATCATGTGAGTGTCCGAGCCACTCATGACCGTGAACACGGCTAGTATACCAGTTTCACACTCTGTAGAGGTTGTGCCCTATACCCACAAGTCATGTATCCCATGTCGTCAGGGTTTGCAAGGCCCTAAGACACTACCGAGGTGAATGGCTAGGGATCCACTACAAGGCCTTTACAAAATTCCACTAGCTTCCGTAAACCTGCTACAATTTATGGGAAGAGCACTTGCAAGAATCCCTCGTCTGACCGTCATCGCAGCAAAATTAACCCGAGAACCTTTCTACATGCAACTCCCTTACTGCCCTTGCCCTTTTCGAGTAAGGTAGTCTTCCACTAGCTTTCTGTTGGTGACTTGTTCTCAAATGCTTCGGATTAAGAACAAGGCAACATGAAAAGTGTTAAATGATAATTTCCTTCGTCCTTTGAAACATCATTTCCCTTCGGGATATAATGTGCCCCGGACGAAGGTCACAAATAATATATCTTCGTAAGTTATGACAAAGGATTTACACGCAACATAAAAAGTAATATAAACATTTAAATTTTATCACAATGTCATTTCTATTTTATTATCATATAACAATAGAAATGACTTCAAATAACAAGTGTACCTTCGGATTGCAGGGAGACAAAAGTACAAGGATGACGCAAAAGCGAATGCCAAGTCAGCGTGAACAGTACGGGAGTACTGTTCATCTATTTATAGGCGTGAGACGCAGCCCATGTAAAATTACATTCATGTCCATTACATTTGCTAATGACTTATGGAAATCTGTCAAGGCCTAAGTAGTCTTTTCATCTTTAAGTCGGTTCCCCTTTCTGCTATCGCGACGAAGCTTTCCTGCGCACAGCTTCGGCTGTGCACCATCCTTCGTAGAGCTTGGTAATCAGCCCGTCCTCCATTTCAATCCCCCTTCATCTGGTTCAGGCTTCGTCCTGACCGTACTTCATGTTCATAATTCTGAGTCCGAAGATACCTGTTCATATAATCCACTTGGAAAACATTGTCAAATCATGTTTTTGAGGACCTTCGGAGGACGAAGGCCCCCAACACTTTCCTAATTAGTCAGCCAAGGGGTCTCATTCCTCCGTTGTGGTGGCACTGTTTTCCCGGGTGGTTCTCCATGTTCCCATTAACATAATGATCTTATCATGAACAGTAAGTAATAAACTGATAACAAAAGGGTGAACATGAGTAATGTATATCTCTATACCCAAAACCACGTAAAGCAATAGCCTATACTACCCAAAAATTCAGTGGTAAAACAAGGTATAAAGATAGCCAAAACTAGGGTAACCTATTGGATCCCATCAAATTAACCTATGCAGATCATTATGATTAATAAGAACATGACCGAGTAAAAAGAAAGTGATCAAGCGCACAACTTGCCTGGCACTTGGGATTCCAGGTACCAAGGTTATTCTTCAGATCCTCGTGACCTCACTGCTAGTCGTCGCTATACAAACAAACATGGTATAGAAAAAATTAACATCACACCAATCATAAGAATAAAACTGCGTAATAATAATCTACGCGTTGCTACGAGATCGTGGGAACGCGAATCACTAAGATCAGAGTTATGATCTATGGAAGATCTACGTGGTTGGAATATTAAATTATAAATTGATTATTGTACATCATATGAGAAAATATACTCTAAATAATCAATTCAACTTTAATATAGATTATACTTGACTAGAGATCATGTTTTAGTCACATTATAATTATGGTCAGGTTAGTTTTGATTTAGAAGAGCTAATCTAGTAGACATAGGATAAATAAATATCTAACTATAAAATTATGCAATATAGTGTAATTAATGTTGTTACTGCATAGTAAATACTTATACGAATCTAACACAACTGGAACGAGTCAATTCGGAATTAAAACCGAGAAGTTATAAATTTCCGAAGGTTAGTATTTGATACAAGATTAATTAAGAGATTAATTTTAATGGGTCTTTCATGTCAAAACAGTGGTACTAGATGATAAACAATAATCTTACAAAATTATAAGAACTGGAATGGACTCATTTGGACTTAATATGAATTTTCTAGGAATTAAACAAGCTTTAAAAATTACCTTTACATTAAATATCATTTTTGAAATGGATTTCTCTGCCTCTGGTCTGCGCGCATGAATTCTGGAAAGCGCAAGGGCTCACACGTAAGTTTCCAGAGACTCAGTAAGCAGTTACAGTGGATGGCTGGTTAGTTTTTGGAAAATACAGGGGCCCGACTGGAAGATAACATGGCCAAAAGGGTATCTATGGATCTGGGCCGTCTCATGAGATGCGAGCGGCCAGGATTAAATCCCGAGCCGACCGAACGAAAATACAGTGTGGACCCTGGGATTAGAACCGACGGCCTGGATTTAAAGCATCATTTACGGCTAAGATGCGCCAAGACGAAATCCAATGGTACAGATTCGTTGGGCGAAAGGGTATGTACAGGTCTAATCTCCGCCGCTCACTCGCCATCCGACGGTGCACGCACCGTCTTCAACCCACAGCCGATACCTAGCACCACGGTGAACAACCCACGGCGGCGCCATTGACGCAGACAGCAATTCCCCCAGCTCCTACGCCCAAGCTCTGACCCAGACCGTGCTACGCAAAGAGGAGATGAAACCGAGCTCTCAGAGGGGGCACTCACCAGTATTTGTAGCGAAGGCGGGTCTGTCCACGGGAGGAAGTGGCACCGTGCACCGGTGAGAAATTCCCACAGCTCCTGTGATCCCCGCGCTCGCCTGCCAGCACAGACACAATCCGAGGGACCCCGCGAACACTATTGGACCCGGACAATGGTGTGGTTAGGAATTGACTACGGCGGACGACTTCGTAGCCCCGACGGCGATTTTCTCTCGTCGACACCAAAAGGGCTGCGACGGCTTTATGCACGGTGTGGTGGAACGTGCGGAGGAAGTTGATGCTAGCTGAGCTTTTATGAGTTGGAGGCATGGGCGAAAAGTTTGCGACGGTCCAAAAGATCTCGCGGAGGCTATTAGGTCTGCCCGCGGGGTGCGATTCGCGCGAGGAAGAAGACCGCGGTGAGGAAAGGCCCATGCGACAAACGGTGAAGACGTTACGGACGCATGCAGAGGCCGACGGTGTGGGCCCGCTTGTCGGCGCCGCAGCGAATGCGGGTGTGTGAGCGCGAGTTAGTGGGCCGCCGGGAGCGCAATCGGCCTAGTGGCCGAATTGGTTTATCCTTTCTTTTTCTGTTTTTGATTTCCCTTCTTATTATTTTCTTTTGAATTCCAAACTTGAATTCAAGCTTTTGTGGCGAATTTTGTACTCAACTTTTAAGTGTATAATTTGAACATACTACTTATAGAATAAATTTATTTATTTAGAAATTTATTTGGTATTGTGTAGTATTTTCTTCTTTATTTTTTTGTTTTATTTCTTTCTTTTCCAAATTTAAGTATGCAAACTAAATTAAACTTTTTCTGTTTTGAATTTTGGATTTCTCATCTCAAATATAATCCTAATGTAAATCCAAAATCCTATTATTTTTAGTATTATTATTTATTCTCCTCCCCATTACTTAATTTTAATACTAAAGTAATCTATTATAGATCTCTTTTCTCATTTTGTACTTTAGGTTTTCATTTAAAATTTTTTAGGCCAAATTTAAGTTAGGTTTTTGATAACGTGCCTGTTTGTTTCAGCTTCTGGCAGCTTCTGGCCACCAAAAGCTGCTGCGGACTGCCAAACGCTCAGCTTTTCAGCCAGCTTCTATAAAATTCGTTAAGGCAAAAACCATTCAAAATCAATATAAACACATAATCGGTTGAGTCGTTGTAATAGTAGGAATCCGTCACTTTCTAGATCCTGAGCTCTATAAACAATTTTATCTTCCTCCACACGTAATCGTAATGATACTCAGATTTTCCTCACAGCCAGATTCTCCCCACAGCCAGATTTTCAGAAAAGCTGGTCAGAAAAAAGCTGAACCAAACAGGCCCAACATGCCTCACACAAAATTTATAAGCAAGGAATGCATCATTGCATTATTTATTTACTGTCTGCTTAATTAATTTAATATTTTTAATCGATTATGAATAGGAAGGGTCAACACATCAATATTATATTTGTTTATTTATTTTATTTATTTGTTTTTTATACAAATTTTGGGCCTTATAAATCCTACCCCCTTAACAGAAAATCTTATCCTCGAGATTTGTAAGAAAAGGGTGTATGACAATGTTACCTCAGATCATATGCACAAACAAAATCTCAGCATGATGCATAATTTATTAGCAACACATAGGGTCAATTAGACCTTATTATTCCTCCTAAAATAGTATCATACCAACCACTAACTAAAGTAACATTTAACTAAGATAGTAACATATATATATATATATTTATGTAGCTTGGTGGAGCTGGTGGTGGTGGTGGAGGTAGTGGGTGTTGTTGTTGTTGTCTTTCCAACCGTGCTTGCCTTATTTCTTGACGCATCTCCAGCCGGTCCTGACGTATTTCCTGGTGTTCTTGCCTTATCTGATTTTACATTTCGGTAACCATGTTTGCCATTTGTTGTATTACCATTATTTGGGTGGCAACCACTTGATCAATTCCAACCGGTAGAGGATCTGGAGGATTCATTTCTGTTTGTTGTTGCCTAATAATCTTCCCTTCCTGGTATTGACCATGAGAGTTAGAAGCATATGGTAAAATAGTTTTGTCAAGGGAAATTATTTGGTCAACTGAATGAATAGGCTAGTAACTGGTTATGATCTAAAGATTCTTTAGCAGGGCTTAATCTTTGTTTTATATCTAGATTGGGGTAACTAGTCATATAAGATGAATATCCAAAGGTAGGATAGAATTTTGTCAAGATGAGATAGTCTACATGATGTAGGTTAAAAGTTTGTTTGGTGTTAGGTGGGGATAGACAGAGCATGCAATCCATCATGACTCTATTGGTTGGGTTAGCTTGTTTGCTCATGGTTGAGTTGGTCTATTGTGCTAAGTTAAGTTAACACCTGGCTAGTAGGGTTTAATCTCTTCTACCAGTATCACTAATCTGTTACGTAGACCACATTAGATTATAGTAGCTTAGATTGCATTAGATTCTATAATCCTATTTAAGAATCTCATTTAGTTAAGCATATCAAGCTGACTTTATCTTTATGAAATTCTAGTATATATATATATATATATATATATATATATATATATATATATTAAGTGGAATTTTCAATTAGTATTTTTTTATATACACCCTAAATTTTCATGCCATTAGCAGGTGTGACATAGAACAAGGGTACATCAGATTTTAGCCATTAGGTGAGTGTAGAAAAGACTTAGGTAAGGGAAACTTTAATTCTGAGTGGTGGATCTTGATTCATATGAAGTTCAGTTTCTACTTATCTCCTTCATTGTCGAGGTTAACCTTCTTCTTGTGTCTGATTTAGGGACCATCGGTTGTGGTGTTAGATGCTATTATCCGAGTTGGGATAACAATTACGGATAAATGGGGTAGGTAGATTAAATAGAATTTTACTTTTCTTTTGGGATAAATGGACTAGGCAACCTGTGATGTAGGTCAAGTTGTTGGGTACGGTCGAGGTGATCTAAGATCTCAAACTTTTTTATAGGAGCGGAGTCTAATATATTTCCTTAGCATTAGCTAACCATGTTTGAGTGACTCACCGTAGGTTTGATCATAATAGATTAGATAGGATTGGGTATGACTAGAATAGACTAGTTTAGGTTAGATAGATCTACTAGGGTAGAATAAATATTATTAGGGTATGTTATAATCTCTTGAGATAGGATGAATTATATGGTGTAGGTAAGTTAGAATCTTAGTTAGGTTAAAACAGAGGGGTTATGCAACCATCGGATGGTTAAGGTAGTTTCACGAGGCGAAGTTAGTCAGTCATTCTTAACTTAGTGCAGAGTGAATTAAGTTAAATATATTTTATAGGAGTAGAGTCTAATCCATTTTATCGGTATTAACTCTCCTGTTAAACAACTTACATTAGATTAGCTCAACTTTAGCCTTCGTTAGGTTAAATATATCTATCACATTAGATCAGATCTGAGTATGACTAGCTTCGACTAGATAAGATCCAATTAATTTGGGTTAGATCATGGTTGTTATCCCATAATGAGATAAGCAAAGTGGTTTGGGTAAGTATACCTACTAGGACAAGATGAATTTATAAGAATAAGATAACATCTTTTGAGATTAGTTAGATCTATTGGGATAAGATGAAAATCTTTTCAAGATGAGATGAATCTATTAATGTAAGAGAGTATCTTTTAAGATAAGATGGATCTATTAAGATAAGGGAGAATTTTTTTAAGATGAGATGGATCTATTTGATATATTCTAGTGGGGAATATTCTTAGTTGATCTAGTTTATCTTATAAATATATCTAGTCTAATAGATCCATTTTTAATAGAGAATATTTTGTGTTGTCTATTTTATAAATATTTTTCCTTATGTCTAGGTGTATATGCAGATGCAATTGTGAACATTGCTCCACAATCCATCACACTCAATCAAAGATCCAAATCAGACAAGTAACACAAGAACAAACATTCAAGCGTATAGATACCTATATAAAAAAATAGTTTTATTTTTGTTCCTAAGAGTAGGTCTCCTATTCCTAAAGTCACTTTAGGCACAGGATTTCAAAGTGTGAAATCTGCATTTGTCTTTAGAAAGAAAAGGTAAGAATAATCAGAGTAAAGCGGAAATAGATGAGAAAAGGTTAAGGAAAGTTTAGAAAAGAATCAGAGTAATAAAGGTAAGTAGG
Source organism: Zea luxurians (assembly GCA_029449295.1). Classification (NCBI taxonomy): domain Eukaryota; kingdom Viridiplantae; phylum Streptophyta; class Magnoliopsida; order Poales; family Poaceae; genus Zea; species Zea luxurians. The sequence goes on along the minus strand of JAOPSE010000082.1, from coordinate 1,427,027 downwards.
TATTGGTTGTCTAGTTCTATCTAGGTTTCGTCCTACAGTCAACATTCCTCTGATACCACTTCTGTCACACCCGGGTTTTAAGGGACAAAATCGGGTGCATCTCATACATGCGCCAAAGAAGACAACATATATAATAATAGAGTGTATGGAGATAAATGTCACAATAACATCAAAGTACTTATTACATTGAGGAAGTCTTACAAAATAAAAGATAAATATAAAACAAACTAATGTCCATCCTTGGCGCCATAAAGTCAACTGGGAGACGCCACCTAGATTAAGTCGAACTCCTCGCTGTGTGGCTCCTCTTGAACCACCTGTTCTTCTCCTGTGGGGGGGTGAGACAGCAAGGGTGAGCTCACACATGTTTATCGCTCAACAAGTTGTGGGGAATAATGTGCATGAAGTCACCAAAGGTCGGAGTTCATGTGAAGTGTAAGGCTAATCAACAAAATAAAGGTTGAAGCTGAGCATTGCTTTTATAAGTTGGTCAAAATTTTATTAGCAGTTACTAAGTGTAAGTAAATACCAAACCTTAGTAATAATAAATAGAAGTAATAATAAAGTAATCCCAATGCGATGCAAATGACAAATTGAATTTAATTCCATAAATTAATCATGTGAGTGTCCGAGACGCTCATGAGTGTGAGCACTGCTAGTATACCAGTTTTACACTCTGCAAAGGTTGTACCCTATACCCACAAGTCATGTATCCCATGTCGCTAGGGTTTGCATGGCCCTAAGACACTACCGAGGTGAATGGCTAGGGATCCACTACGAGGCTTGTTGGGGGCCTTCGTACTCCGAAGGTCCTCAAAAACATGACTAACAATGTTTTACAAGTGTAATATATGTTCGGGAACCTTCAGACTCGGGATCAAGCTATACACAATATGAAAAGTAGGGTCAGGACGAAGGATGAACCAGTTCCGAAGCTATGCGCAAGGAAGCTTCGGCTCAACGACAGAAAAGGGAACCGACTTAAAAGAGAAAAGGCTATCTAGTCCTTGTTGGATTGTCATTAAGTCAATAGCAAAAAGGGCATGAATGTAATTTTACATAGGCTGCGCCCTGTGCCTATAAATAGATGAATAGTACTACCGTATTGTTCACGCTGACTTGTACTCGCTTGTGCGTCACGCTTGTACCTTTGCCTTCAATCAAGCCGAAGGTACAAATGTAATTTGATATTGTTCTTATCCATTCCTGATTATATAAAAGAAAGATATATTATGATGTCATGTAATTATCCATGTCACTATGTTTTATATGTTTCATCTTTCATTGATTTATGTTGCAATGATGAAGGTACGTCCTTCATAACCTTCGTCCGAAGATCGTTATATCCTCAGGGAAATAATGCTTTGAAGGACGAAGGGCATTAAACACTAACCTATCTTCGTGTTGCCTTGTTCTTAATTTATAGCATTTGAGAACAAGTCACCAATAAGGCCTTTACAAAGTTCCACTAGCTTCCGAAAACCCGCTACAGTTTATGGGAAGAGCACTTGCAAGAATCCCTCGTCTGACCGCCATCGCAGCAAAACCAACCCGAGAACCTCCCTACATGCAACTCCCTTACTGCCCTTGCCCCTTTCGGGTAAGTTAGTCTTCCACTAGCTTTCCTAATTAGTCAGCCAAGGGGTCCCATTACTCCCTTGTGGTGGCACTGTTTTCTCGGGTGGTTCTCCATGTTCCCATTAACATAATGATCTTATCATGAACAGTAAGTAATAAACTGATAACAAAAGGGTGAACATGAGTAATGTATATCTCTATACCCAAAACCACGTAAAGCAATAGCATATACTACCCAAAAATTCCGTGGTAAAACAAGGTATAAATATAGCCAAAACTAGGGTAACCTATTGTATCCCATCAAATTAACCTACGCAGATCATTATGGTTAATAAGAACATGACTGGGTAAAAAGGAAGTGATCAAGGGCACAAGTTGCCTAGCACTTGAGATTCCAGGTACCAGGGTGATTCTTCAGATCCTCGTGACCTCACTGCTAGTCGTCACAATACAAACAAACATGGTATAGACAAAATTAACATCACACCAATCATAAGAATAAAGCTACATAATAATAATATACGCGTTGCTACGAGATCGTGGGAATGCGAATCACTAAGATCGGATTTACGATTAAGGAGTTATGATCTATGGAAGATCTACGTGGTTGCAATATTAAATTATAAATTGATTATTGTACATCATATGAGAAAAAATACTCTAAATAATCAATTCAACTTTAGTATAGATTATACTTGACTAGAGATCATGTTTTAACCACATTATAGTTATGGTTAGGTTAGTTTTGATTTAGAAGAGCTAATCTAGTAGATATAGGATAAATAAATATCTAACTATAAAATTATGCAATATGGTGTAATTAATGTTGTTACTGCGTAGTAAATAATTATACGAATCTAACACAACTATAACGAGTCAATTCGGAATTAAAACCGAGAAGTTATAAATTTCCGAAGGTTTTATGTATTTGATACAAGATTAATTAAGAGATTAATTTTAATGGGGCTTTCATGTCAAAACAGTGGTACTAGATGATAAACAATAATCTTACAAAATTATAGGAACTGGAATGGACTCATGAATTTTCTAGGGATTAAACAAGCTTTAATAATTACTTTTACATTAAATATCATTTCTGAAATGGATTTCTCTGCCTCTGGTCTACGCGCATGAATTCTGGAAAGCGTAGGGGCTCACACGTAAGTTTCTAGAGACTCAGTAAGCAGTTACAGTGGATGACGGGTTAGTTTCTGGAAAACACAGGGGCCCGACTGAAAGATAACATGGCCGAAAGGGTATCTACGGATCTGGACCGTCCGATCAGATGCGAGCGGCCAGGATTAAATCCCGAGCCGACCGAACGGAAATACAATGTGGACCCCAAATTACAACCGACGGCCTGGATTTAAAGCATCATTTATGGCTAAGATGTGCCAAGATGAAATCCAATGGTACAGATTCGTTGGGCGAAAGGGTAAGTACAGGTCTAATCTCTGCTGCTCACTCGCAATCCGATGGCGCACGCACCGTCTTCAACCCACAGCCGATACCTAGCAGCGCGGTGAACAACTCGCGGCGGTGCCATTGACGCAGACAGCAATTCCCCCAGCTCCTACGCCCAAGCTCTGACCCAGACCGTGCTACGCAAAGAGGAGATGAAACCGAACTCGCAAAGGGGGCACTCACTAGTATTTGCAATGAAGGCGGGTCTGTCCACGGGAGGAAGCAGCACTGTGCACCGGTGATAAATTCCCACAGCTCCGGGGATCCCCGCGCTCGCCCGCCAGCACAGACACAATCTGAGGGACCCCACGAACACTACTGGACCCGCGATGGGACCCGGGCAATGGTGTGGTTAGGAATCGACTATGACGGACGACTTCGTAGCCCCGGTGGCGATTTTCTCTTGTTGACGCCAAAAGGGCTGCGGTGGCTTTATGCACGGTGTGGCGTAACGTGCGGAGGAAGTTGATGCCAGCTAAGCTTTTATGAGTGGAGGCGTGGGCGAAAAGTTTGCGACAGTCCCAGAGATCTCGCGGAGGCTGTTAGGTCCGCCCGGGGGGCGCGATTCGCGCGAGGATGAAGACCGCGGCGAGGAAAGGCCCACATGACAGACGACGAAGACGTTACAGAAGCATGCAGAGGCCGACGGCGTGGGCCCGCTTGTCAGCGCCGCAGCGAACGCGGGTGTGTGAGCGCGAGTTAGTGGGCCGCCGGGAGCGCAATCGGCCCAGTGGCCGAATTGGTTTATCCTTTCTTTTTTTCTATTTTTGATTTCCCTTCTTATTATTTTCTTTTTAATTCCAAACTTGAATTCAAGCTTTTGTGGCGAATTTTGTACTCAACTTTTAAGTGTATAATTTGAACATACTACTTATAGAATAAATTTATTTATTTAGAAATTTATTTGGTATTGTGTAGTATTTTTTTCTTTATTTTTTTGTTTTATTTATTTCTTTTCCAAATTCAAGTATGCAAACTAAATTAAACTTTTTCTGTTTTGAATTTTGGATTTCTCATCTCAAATATAATCCTAATGTAAATCCAAAATCCTATTATTTTCAGTATTATTATTTATTCTCCTCCCCATTACTTAATTTTAATACTAAATTAATCTATTACAGATCTCTTTTCTCATTTTGTACTTTAGGTTTTCATTTAAAAATTTTGAGGCCAAATTTAAATTAGGTTTTTAAAAACATGCCTCACACAAAATTTATAAGCAAGGAATACATCATTGCGTTATTTATTTACTGTCTGCTTAATTAATTTAATATTATTAATCGATTATGAAACGGAAGTGTCCCAATATTTTTCCCCCAGGGTTTCAATAATTCTCAAAACACCATCAATATTATATTTGTTTATTTATTTTATGTGTTTGTTTTTTATACAAATTTTGGGCCTTACACCAAACAAGACTACAAGTGGGTGGGCTTAGCATTTGTGATATATACAAAAGTCAATGAAATTCTTATCATTCATTTCACTTGGATCCTGATTGTTACCTCTACTATGTTCTATCAACCTATTTAATGTATATAAAATCTTTTCCACTCAGGTTGACACAAGAAGTTAAGAACATCTCGAGCAAACCCTCTAATAATTGGTGTTGGTTATCAGCAATACGACTCTTTTTACTATTAACTCTTTTTTATTATTGTGAAGTTGCTCTATCATATCACCATTAGACCAACCTATTATATTGAACAAGATACAACTCACCCTATATTTAGGTCTAGTTTAGGTACTCTAGTAATTTACACCCAAATCCACCTCAACACATGTGGATTGGGGTCAATACTAGAGTATCCAAATAAAGTCTTAGTGCTGATTTGGTGTCTAGGGATCACGGGAGAATTGGATGGGACTGAGGGGGAAATTAAAATTTTCCCCACAATCCTCTCCAATCTACCGATGATCTCCTTGTCACCAAATCAACTTATTACTCAATGAGTCACTGACGTATGGCCCACAGCTGGCAAAAACACCTAATGTATTCAACGAGTTATTATTTGGTCAGGAATTGAGATAAATGAACTATTACACATCTTTTCAATTATTGTGACCTAAAAAAGCTCGGATATCATTCCCCAGATTTAGATTCTGATCTAGAATATTCCTAAGCTCGGATATCTTTTCAGTGTTGGATTTGAAATTGAGAAAGAAATTCAAAATAGAATAAGAAAGAAAAAGAAAAATGCAAGCAACACTGGGCTCAAACTCATAAGTCATGGCCCATTAGCTCCTACTGCTGGCCTGGACACTGGTGCCGACTGGCGAGCCCAGTCGGTTAGTCGCCCCGCGCCTATTCCGCAACAGCCTCCCTACGAGTCCAGACGCTACACAATGGGCCCCATATGTCTATCTGTCCTCTACCACGGCCCCCAGGATTCCATGGTGACTTGTAGGTGGGCCCAGGACATCAGGCCTTTCCCTTTCTTTCGTCCGCGACTCGGGTGAGCTCAATCTTGACGTGCTTCTCGGAGTTCGTTGAAGCCGCCCCCAAACTGACCTTGCTGCGACTATAAAGGGTAGCCCTGAGGGCTCTGTTTTCCCTTTCCATCGCCACGACTGTTTACCACCGCTATCGGTGAGAGAGAGAATCGGGGGATTCGAGTTGGCCACCGTCGTCGGGGTAACTCGAACACGACATCGTCTGGGGACCAGATTCGAACCGAGGTGTGTGTGGCCCCGTGGGGACGTTCTCCTGTCAACAATTGTGTGCGAGAGACAGCGGATTGAGGGCAATTCCACGCTGGAGACATCGAGTCGCCGCGATCCACCTATCGCCGTGGGTAGTGCTTCACCGCGGGTGATTCCTGGTGAGAACTCCTCCTATAGCTTCGCGCTTGCCTCCGCTTCATGTAGCTGCTTCGGGAGGGGTCTTTTGGGCTCAGAATCATGGTTTGGCTGGGTCTGGTGATGCCGCCATCGTGATGGCTCTAGTGGCCGCCGAGCTTCGCCATTAGGATAGGGGGGATAGGCGCCCGATCGTCGATCTAGGGGTGGGCAGTCGAGATTAGAACTTAGATACCAGTTGGACTCGGGTGAGCGAGATCGTCCGATTCGAGTCGAGCGCGTAGGATTTAATCTAAAGCATTTTAAATTGGGTTCGTTGATCACAGATCTGACGGCCACGAGCGCATACCTATTTGGTGCAGGCCAGATCTAATTGGATCCGTTGATCATGATCTGAGCGGCTCATAACAACTGATACACTTTCGGGCGGGTGGTATTGCTAAAGAGACCTTGGGGATTTTAGGAATGAACCGTCGTGTTCGACTGGTGTAAAGTAATTACAACGAGCCTCAAACTTTTATATACTAGACCCTATGGTTTCAGGTATTGGTATCCGCAGTCCAGAACCATTCGAATTATTCAGAATTAAAACAGAAAATAATTTTAGTATGAAAATAATTCCAGAAACTTGTTTAATTCATAATTAATCCTTTTTAACTCCTTTTTGATCCATTCCAGTTGCATTAGTCTCATACTAATATTCTTTATCATCTAATAACCTTGTATTATTATGAAACCTCTAGTTAAAATCACGCACTTGATTTGTTCTATAGTAAACACCTAAACTTTAGAAAATCATAACTTTATAACTGTTACTCCGAATTTAGTGGTTCTTGAACCTGTGATCTCGTTATGATGCGTAAAATATTATCATGCATTCTTTTCTGATGTTTGGTGTGATGTGTTTAGGCTTAATTTTGATGGGACCTAATAGGTCACCCTAGATTGGTCATCTTTATACCTTGTTTACCCCTGAACCTTTTTGGGTAGTATTTGCTATTGCTATATGTGGTTTTGGGTGTCAAGATAATTATTATTCATGATCACGTTCGTTACTGTTGTTGAATTCTTTATCATTCAAGATAATACTATTGTTTTAATTGGAACATGGAGCTTAACTTGAGATATACGTGCTACCATAAGAGTGGAAAGGGACGCCCTTGACTGACTAATTAGGAAAGCTAGTGGAGGTCTACCTTACTCGAAAGGGGTAAGGGCGGTAGGGGAGTTGTCGGTGTAGGGAGGTTCTCGGGTTGATCATACTGTGATGGCTTTTCAGACGGCGGATTCCTATATTGCTCTCCTCAGAAACCGTAGCGGGTTTTCTAAAGCTAGTGGAACTTTGTAAAGGCCTCGTAGTGTTACCCTGCCTTGTCTCCTCGGTAGAGATGAATGGGACTTCTGGACCCCTTGGCAACTGGGTAACATGGCTTGTGGGTAAAGGGTACAACCTCTGCAGAGTGTAAAACTAGTATACTAGTCGTGCTCGCGGTCATGAGCAGCTCATGACTCTCGCATGATTAATTTATGTAATTAAACTCAATTTGTAATATGCATCACATTATGATTTTATTATTAATTTTGATCTATTATTTCTTTGATTTGGTATATACTTACATTTAGTAACTGCTAATAAAATTTGACCAACTTATTAAAAGAAATGCTCAGCTTTAACCATTATTTGTTGATCAGCCTTACACTTTACATGAGCTCCCACCTTTGGTGAGTTCATGTACATTATTCCCCACAACTTGTTGAGCTATGATCTTTTGTGAGCTCACCCTTGCGATATATAAACCCCCCATAGGTGAAGAGCAGGTAGCCTAGGATGAGGACTACTATGAGGAATACGATAAAGTCTAGGAGGCGTCTCCCAGTCAGCTTAATATCGCCAAGGAATAATATTAGTTCATTTATTTGTTATCATTTATTTTATGTAAGACACTTCCGCAATGTAATAATATTTGTGATATTTATCTCTATACACTTGGTCATTATATGTGTGTTGGAGCCCATTTTGAGCAGGGCGGACGGTCCGGCCCTGAGGCCGGACGGTCCGCGGTCCGGACGGTCCGCGCCTGGGGGTCGGACGGTCCGCGCGTGCGCAGAGCAGTTTAGGGTTCCGAGTTTTGTGCTACGGTTGTTAGCTAGATTCGCGGGATTCACTCGGAAATTTGTTTGTAACGGGTCCAGCCCCCCTCCTCTATAAATAGAGAGGTCTACGGCCGATTTGGAACAACGAATCAAACCTTCAATCAATACAATTTACATTTTATCCTAGGGGTAGTTCTAGTCTAGTTTAGGTTTAGCTATCCAATCCCCAAATTCTTCGTCTCTCTTCGGCTCTACGTCGATTAGAGGAGTCTAGGTCGGCCGGCCCGAGCCTAGACACCACCTAGGATCTCTCCTCCCCGACGGGGTCCCTCCCGGGAGCGAGATCCAGGCGCCGCCGGCGACTCCCGCCGCCTCTGCGTACGCGCGGACCGTCCGGCCCCCAGGGCGCGGACCGTCCAGCCGTCAGGCAGAAAAGCCCTAGCCGGGCACCAGGCTGCGGACCATCCGGCCCCAGGCCGCGGACAGTCCGCCCTTGCGCAGAGAGTACCACCGCGCCTCGCACCAGGCCGCGGACTGTCCGGCCCCGCGCGCGGACCGTCCGCCCCTGTGCAGAGGGCACCGACACGGTTCTTGTTGAGTGTTTGACGCTCCGAAAAGGCGTCAACATACTTTTTGGCGACTCCACTGGGGAAAACACATCTAGGCTCATCAAATCGGCCCTCAATGGCCGGTTCAAGGGATAGCTCTGATATTTCTCCAAGCAACATCATAGAGCCGACTTGGGAAACCTTGCCTGCTGACGAGCAGCTCCAGTTTGAGGAGCACAAGGAGCGGATGATCCAGGAGGCGAAAGCAAAATTCTTGGCCAACTTCAAAGTGGACAGGAACAACAAGGTCGTCCGACACCGGGCGACGGATCCGACTTCGCTCCAACCCACGCCAGATATCCCCAATGTAAGTAATACCAACGAGCTACAATCTCTTAGAAATTATGTAAAAGAGCAACGTGAACAAATGCAGAACATCATAGGGGGTATGCAAAGCGATCTTAAGAGACTAGTACGTGCATTTGATAAATCTAGTATCGCAAATTTTCCTTCACACGAGGTTGAGTTAGAAGGTAACACGCGTAACACATCGGCTACACGTTGTCATGACCAGTCACAACCCCTTTATGGGATGCCGATGGACACATACCCTGAGCAACCGCAAATCGGCAGCAAATCAGCCGATCTACACATGCCCGGACCGTCCGCACGTGAGCGCGGACCGTCCGGACCAACAACAGTCGGGCCTATTTTTAATGAGTTACCTAGATATGCGCCCGAACCACCACACACGACACAGAATCTAAACTACCCAGTCGGACCATCCGCATACAACGACGGACGGTCCGCACATAATCACGGACGGTCCGGGCCAATGTCCGGACAGTCCGCACATGACCTTTTTGAGGAGGATTGTTACCTGAATCCTCACCCGTCCCAGTAGCACTTCCCATCGCACTATACAATGCATCAACCCATTAATTCGAGATCTAGAGCCCAGGAAAACTTTCCGGCCCCACTGAGAAGGCCGGAAAGGAACGCTCAAACATATGAACCATATAGGGCAAGTGGCAATGCACCACGTAGTTCAAACCAATGGGGGGAAAGACAATATGCTAATATCCAACCAACCCCACCTATGTTTGATCAGAGAGCCGGTGGTCTCACACCGGCTGCCATTGATATAGTAAGGGAAGAAATAGTCGGGGCATTCCGAGATAAGCTCGGAGTAAGCATGGTCCCTGGGGGGCAATCATATCGGAAACCTTATGACAGCCGATTTGATCACCACCCATACCCACAGGGAACCAGGATACCCGAATTCACGAAATTTTCGGGTGATCAAGGAAAGAACACACGTGAACACATAGTCCAATTTTTAGCACAATTAGGAGAGTTGGCCGACAGAGTCATTTCGCATACGTTTATTTTCATTATCTTTAACAGGAACTGCGTTTGCATGGTACGCCACTTTACCTCCTAATTCCATTTCATCATGGGGGGATCTAGAACAAAAATTTCATGATCATTTTTCTCCGGTGACTATGAGTTGGATTTGGTAGATTTAGTGTCATTACGACAAGCAAAAGATGAATCGGTTAATGATTACATCCGGAGATTCCGAGATACAAGAAACCGATGCTTCCAAATTCATTTAGCAGAGAAACAGCTAGCAGGATTAGCCTTTAATGGTCTACGATATTATTTAAAAGAAAGATTAGAAGGCATCCAATTTTTTACACTAGCACAGTTACACCAGAGAGCTTCGGCTTGTGAAAGCCGAAGCAAAGAAACTGCTAAAGCAATTCGTCATAACGTACATATAGTAGAGTGCGATCAAAGTAGCTCAAAGGACGAGTCAACAGAAATATATGCTGCTGAAATGGTTTGGCCAAAGCAGGCCAAATCTTTGGCTTGTGCTTCCCTACAGCCGATTCAAAAGAAACGGCAGGAGGATGTAAAGTTTACGTTTTATGTTGGCAAGTGTGATAAAATATTTGATGAATTACTCAAAAATGGCAACATTAAAATAAATCACACTGTTCCATCTGCCGACGAGCTAAAACGTCGTGCATACTGCAAGTGGCACAACTCATTTTCTCATGCCACTAATGATTGTAATGTATTTCGGCGACAGATTCAATCGGCCATTAACGAGGGACGATTGAAATTTCAGGAAATGCAGGTGGATACAGAGCCTTTTCCAATGAACATGATTGACTTCGAGGGCAAGAAAGTCCTAGTTCGGCCAAACACAGCCGATAAAGACAAAGGCAAAGAGAAAATCATCGACAATGCTAAAGAGGACGATGGGGATCGTAAAGTTTCTTGCAGGAAAGTGGTAGCCGAGAAGACTCCCGATGGAGGGGAGACCCTAAAGGTGACCATCACAGCCTCCAGTACTAGGGGGCAAGCGCAGACAGGGAGACAGATGCAAGAACCCGTGCTGCGTATCCCGGACGGTCCGGCACGTAGGCGCGGACGGTCCAGGACCCCACCGGACGGTTCGGAGAGCTCCGGCGGACGGTCCGGCCATACTCAGGACATACAACGGCCACGTACTTTCAAACCACGACGACCAGAGATAGGTACGTGGAAAACAAATACGTTCAAGGCAGCTGGTCGGTTGGTTAAAGCCGGCCCGACTTTTGATCAATTGTTGTCTAAATATGTAAAAAAGAAGGCCGGCCCCAGTGACCGGTCACCAAAGCGACCCCGCTCACCCATTCATGAGCAACATCAGGTCAGGCCGATTGGACCACCCCACCAATCGGAAGAAATGAAAGGTCCTATTGTACAATTAAGACCTAACATGCCGACGTGGACCCCTCCACCCCCTTATCCATCTATGACATATCCATACACATACTTACCTCCACCGTATGTCCCAAATCAAATGTGGGGCATGCCACCATATCCATTTGGGATGCCACAGTACCCCGCCTGGGGGGCACCCCAAACATCCGTTTTTGATAGGTTGGCGCCGCCAGTACAAGACCGATTGAGCGCTGCTGAATCCGGTCACCGGGCACAGGCCCAACAAGATTGCCGGACTACTCGGCCTCCTAGGCCGACCAATCCGGCAGGCGGGCATATGCCTGTAGCAACTCAAAGAACAACAAAAAAGGACATCATCAAAATGGGCACTACAGATGTTGTCATACAGGGAGACAATAAAGGGCCGATGATTTTCGGCGAATCGGCCAACACAACCGAAAAGGATACGGCTACCATCAAAACAGCCGACCCAAAATACTCCATGCCTCGATGGTGCCCAGCGGGATTGACACGATCCCAAAAGAGAAAATTACAGCGCCTAAGAGCAAAGGAGAGCCAGGAGAAGGAGGCGGAAAAGACATTTAATGACACACATCCACTATACCCGCCACCGCAAAAGAAATGGAGACCGAAGGCCGTTGAGAAAAAACAAACGGCCACAGAAATAGAAAGTCAATCTGCACCAAGCGCGGACCGTCCGGCCCCCGCGCACGGACCGTCCGCCGTTCACCAGGAAGCCTCCAATGACACGACAACATCAATGGAAGAGGACGACCTGCTGGAAGAAGACCTGGTTGACTACGAGGCTTCTCCAGAACGCCCATGTATGGATGTAAATATTATTACATTTTCTGTCGATTGTACTATTATCGGCGACGATGAACCTGTTGTTGCCCAGTTTGATTTCGGTCCTAAAGAAGCCGCCTTTACTAAACCAAAGGAATCGGTAAATCATTTAAAGCCGCTCTTCGTGCGCGGTCACATTGATGGAATACTGATTGCTAAGATGTTGGTAGATGGAGGGGCGGCTGTAAATCTAATGCCTTATTCATTATACAGAAAATTAGGTAAACAAGATGACGAACTTGTCAAAACCAACATGACCCTCAGCGGTGTTGGGGATAGTTCGATTAAAGCCAGGGGAGTCACGTCCGTTGAATTAACCATCGGGACTAAGACCCTTGCTGCTGCATTCTTCGTCGCTGATGTAGAAGGGAATTACAGTTTAATTCTAGGCAGAGATTGGATTCATGCCAATCAATGTATACCTTCTACACTACATCAAATGCTAATACAATGGGTAGGCGATGAGGTAGAACAAGTACATGTTGATGTATCGGCCTGCATCGCTGTGGCCGATGCCCCTGTACTCTGGACTTATGAGACTGCTACATGTCTCACAGGAGTAGATTTTTCTGATTATCAGTTCATAAGTATAGATAAGAAAGGTTTCATTCCTGTAATGCTAGAGCCGATGGAGAATTGGCTAAATCCTAAATAAAGTTTAAATGATGAATACACACAAAGTTCATGAGTCATTGATCACGGACAATTCGGCTCTCAAAGCCGGATGGTCTGGTCTTTCACAAAACAGTTCGGACTTCAAGACCGAACATCTACCACAGCGGAAAGACAGTATTACGGATAATCCGGTCCCCGAGACCGGAAAGTCCGCCATCACACAAAGATCATCTGATTCCTCTGTGGGGGACATGATAGAGGAATTCAAAGATCTTGATAAACTAGGATAGGGGTTTACATCGACCGATCCTTTGGAGGAGATTGACATAGGAGATGGTAAAACTCCAAGGCCGACTTTTGTAAACAAGACCCTGGAGACCGATTCTAGAAATGAGATGATCGGTCTATTGAAGGAATATTCAGATTGTTTTGCTTGGAATTACACTGAAATGCCTGGACTAAGCCGAGAGATTGTCGAACATCGACTGCCTATTAAGTCTGGTTTCAGACCTTTCAAGCAAAAAGCTAGAACATTTCGTCCAGATCTTCTCCCACGAATCAAGGACGAAATCCACCGGCTGCTAGAAGCTAATTTTATTAGACCTTGCAGATACGCAGAGTGGGTCTCCAATATTGTGCCGGTAGAGAAGAAGGAGTCAGGTAAGCTTAGGGTATGCATTGATTTTTGCAATTTAAATAGAGCAACTCCTAAAGATGAATATCCCATGCCCATAGCCGACACATTAATCAATAATGCATCAGGAAATAGAATTATTAGCTTTCTTGACGGTAATGCTGGATATAACCAGATTTTCATGGCCGAAGAGGATGCATCTAAAACGACCTTTATATGTCCAGGCTTCATTGGTTTATTTGAATGGGTTGTCATGACATTCGGTCTTAAAAATGCTGGTGCTACTTATCAGAGGGCTATGAATCTGATCTTCCATGAGTTGTTAGGAAACACTGTGGAAGTCTACATTGATGATATTGTAGTCAAATTGGCTGAGTTTAGTCCTCATATGGCTGATTTGCGCAAAGCCTTTGATAAAATGCGTCGGTATGGTTTGAAAATGAACCCACGTAAATGTGCTTTTGGAGTGTCGGCTGGTAAGTTTTTAGGATTTGTCATCCATGAACATGGTATAGAAATAGACCCTGACCGAATCAAGTCTATTCGGAATGTGGGACCTCCGACTTGTAAGGTCGAAGTGCAGAAGTTTCTCGGCAAGGTGAATTATTTACGAAGGTTTATTTCTAACCTAGCCGGGAAGATTGATGCCTTCACCCCTATCCTTCGGCTTAAGAATGATGTCGAATTCACTTGGGGGCAGAGCAGCAGGAAGCATTTGATCTCATTAAAAAATACTTGTCTTCGGCTCCCATGTTAAAAGCACCACAAGTAGGAGCACCATTCAGATTATACATTGCAGCTGAAGACAAGGTTATTGGGGCTGTTCTGACACAAGAAACTGAGGGGAGGGAGCATGTGGTGACATATCTAAGCCGAAGGTTGGTGGATGCTGAAACAAGGTACACTTTTATTGAAAAGTTATGCTTATGCTTGTTTTATGCATGCACCAAATGTAGATGTTATTTACTGTCTAGTCATTGCACTGTTTCTGGTCAAGCCGATGTGATCAAATACATGTTGCATAACCCAATTATGAGTGGTAGGATTGGTAAGTGGGCTTATGCACTCATAGAATATGACTTGGCCTATAAACCATTGAAATCTATGAAAGGCCAAGTCGTAGCGGATTTCATTGTAGAACATCGGGTTAATGATATTCATGAACTAGACATGTCATACCTCACTATTACTCCTTGGACTTTATATTTTGATGGATCAGTTTGCAATGAAGGGCAAGGAATTGGCATTGTGCTTGTTTCACCAAGTAATGTCTCCTTTGACTTCTCTAGCCGATTGAAAACTTATTGCACTAATAATCAAGCAGAATATGAGGCCCTCCTATTCGGCTTAGAACTTTTAAATGGTATGGGAGTAAAACATGTGAAGGTATTTGGTGATTCTCAGCTGGTTGTCCAACAAGTGTTAGAAGAATATCAATGTTTTGATGGTACTCTAAATAGTTACCTTGAGAAATGTTGGAGCATAATCCATTCTTTTGACGAATTCAGTATTCGGCATATTTCTAGAGTTGAGAATCATAGAGCTAACGATTTGGCACAAGATGCATCAGGTTATCGGATAAAGAGAGGGAAATTTCACAAAACTGAAAATCTGATAACCAGTGCAGAGCCAAATTCCCAGGTCGCGGACCGTCCGCGTGATGACGCCGGACCGTCCGGGGTTACCAGAAATGTTCTCTTAATCGATTCGGCTGACATTGAAGCCGATGCAAGTGATTGGAGAACACCTATACTTAATTATTTACGAAATCCCAATATCAGGACAGATAAGAACATTCGGCGAACAGCTTTCAAGTATGTTTTGATGAGTGATGAACTTTACCGCCGAACAGTCAATGATGTCCTGCTTAAGTGCTTGGGCCCAGATGATGCTATATTAGCCATGGCCGAAGTACATGAAGGAATTTGTGGTACTCATCAATCAGCTCCAAAGATGAAGTGGTTGTTGCGAAGGTCTGGGTTTTATTGGCCTAGTATGATAGCTGATTGTTTCAAGTACTACAAGGGTTGCCAAGTGTGTCAAAAATTCGGCGACCTACAGTTGGTCCCTGCAGCCGAATTACATCCTATCATCAAGCCTTGGCCGTTCAGAGGATGGGGATTAGACTTTATTGGAGAAATTCATCCTTCATCATCAAAGGGGCATCAGTTTGTGTTAGTTGCCACTGACTATTTCACCAAATGGACTGAAGCCGTTGCTCTAAAGAACATGACGCACAAGGAGGTAATTGAGTTCATAACTGAGCATATTATTCATAGATTCGGCATTCCCCAGACCTTGACTACAGATCAAGGTACTTCTTTTATGTCAAAGGAGGTACGTGAATTTGCTGAATTATACAGAATTAAGCTGCTTAATTCGTCTCCATATTATGCTCAGGCCAATGGACAGGCCGAGTCTAGTAATAGGACATTGATTAATTTGATAAAAAAGAAGGTATCTGATAATCCTAAACATTGGCATAAGATTTTGTCTGAAGCTTTATGGGCTCATAGAATATCTAAACATAGTGCTACTAAAGTATCTCCTTTTGAGCTTGTCTATGGGCAGGAAGCAGTGTTACCTGTGGAAATAAGTTTGAATGCTGTCAGGTTTGCCAGACAAAATGATCTAACTGCTACTGATTATTATAATTCAATGATGGATAATATTGATGAGGTGACCGACAAGAGGATGATAGCTTTGGGAGCAATAGAAAAGGACAAGATCATGGTAGCCAGGGCCTACAACAAGAAGGTCAAAGCAAAATCATTTCAAGTAGGAGACTTGGTGTGGAAGACCATTCTGCCTCTAAGGAATAAAGACCGAAAGTTCGGGAAATGGTCGCCAAGCTGGGAGGGTCCTTATAAAGTGAAACAAGTGATGTCTGGTAATGCCTATTTGCTACAAACGTTACAAGGCAAAGATTTGCCTAAGGCTTTGAATGGGCGTTTCCTCAAGCAGTATCATCCCAGTATGTGGCAAAATGCTTAAGAAAACCGATGTAATCACATCGTGTTAAGATGCTTTTGGTTCGCTCAGCTCCACCAAAAGGCAGGGGGGCATATGTTGGAGCCCATTTTGAGCAGGGCGGACGGTCCGACCCTGAGGCCGGACGGTCCGCGGTCCGGACGGTCCGTGCCTGGGGGCCGGACGGTCCGCGCGTGCGCAGAGCAGTTTAGGGTTCCGAGTTTTGTGCTACGGTTGTTAGCTAGATTCGCGGGATTCACTCGGAAATTTGTTTGTTACGGGTCCAGCCCCCCTCCTCTATAAATAGAGAGGTCTACAGCCGATTTGGAACAACGAATCGAACCTTCAATCAATAAAATTTACATTTTATCCTAGGAGTAGTTCTAGTCTAGTTTAGGTTTAGCTATCCAATCCCCAAATTCTTCGTCTCTCTTTGACTCTACGTCGATTAGAGGAGTCTAGGTCGGCCGGCCCGAGCCTAGACACCACCTAGGATCTCTCCTCCCCGACGGGGTCCCTCCCGGGAGCGAGATCCAGGCGCCGCCGGCGACTCCCGCCGCCTCTGCGTATCCGCTGACCGTCCGGCGACTCCCGCCGCCTCTGCGTATCCGCTGACCGTCCGGCCCCCAGGGCGCGGACCGTTCGGCCGTCAGGCAGAAAAGCCCTAGCCGGGCACTAGGCCGCGGACAGTCCGCCCCTACGCAGAGAGTACCACCGCACCTCGCACCAGGCCGCGGACCGTCCGGCCCCGCGCGCGGACCGTCCGCCCCTGTGCAGAGGGCACCGCCACGATTCTTATTGAGTGTTTGACGCTCCGAAAAGGCGTCAACATTGTGTTGTTCTTCTTTGGCGCACATATGAGACGCACCCGGGTTTACCCCTTAAATCCGGTTGTGACATAAAGTCGGCTCTACTATAACTGCAATCCATAGAGACAAAAGTATTGTAAAAGCAGTAGAAACCGGTATAAATTAAATCCAAACGGACATGCTGACAAAGTGAGATGGAACATGTTATCCGTAAAAATATTAACTACTATTACATGTTTTGACCAAGAGTTCTATCTTAAAGAGTTAGGCTTATTTTTGCGTCTCTAACTTTAAAAACGACTAGTACATGTACAAGGATTATGTGGTGCAACGACCCAATCATATTTAATGGTATTAGTTGGAGTGGGTCACGTCAAACCAGGAGCTAGGTGACACACGAGGATCCAGTAACAACCCAATGTGGTGGACATTCCTAAAAAAATAAATTTAATATCATATAGATATATGGTCCACATACCAGATATTAAACTGATAAAAACAAATACTAAACTTTTTTAGCCAGAAAACCGAGAAAATTATGAGTTGAAAACAAGTTCTTCCCTTTTTTATAGCCCATTCATCCTCTTTCAGTTAGCGGATGTACAATATGTGAGCATTGTATATGTTGAGTTTGGATAGTTTCTCACGACCATCTAGAAAGTAACGGACCATGTCACTACAACACACGACGATCGTGAAACCGTAAAAACTAATACTTTATAGAAGTTGAGAAAACAGCAAGAAAAACTACTTCCTCCTATGCATGTACCCCCCTCAAAATATAACATATTCTGGTTTAATCTGAAATTAGGTTCTCTAGCTTTGGCGAAATTCATCAAATAATGATCCCAACATCTACAACATCAAGGGGGTTTATGAACTATGTCTGAGTTCGTCAAAGTAATTTGATATGAAGTCTCGTGTCTCATAAAGAATGTTATTGGCCCTTCCCCAAGAAGACACAAGTTTTCAACTTTGATTAAATATATAAAAGGTTACTAATATTTAAGATGTGTTAGTGCCGATCTAGATGCCAATCACTGGGGGTGTACCGCCTGGTGGTGCCCTCTGTGGAGTGGACGGTCCGTGGCCCTAGGCCGAACGGTCCGCGACCTAGGCGCAAGAGCGGCGCCTTCCCTATGTCGCTCCAGGCAGTCCACGCTTTGGGTCGAACGGTCCATGATGCCTCAGGGTTGTCTTCCTCCTCGCAGAAACCTAGAGCTCATCCCCTGGGGAGAGATCTTAGGGTGTTCTGGGTCGACAGGTCACTCGAGGCAACCCAGACAACGTAGAGTCGCCTAGGGCATTCAATTTCTCTTTGAGGATCAGATCTTGAATGAAGAAATTAAGTTGAGGAAGCGACCTTGAGTGAAGTGGATCTTGACCCCAAGGTGGGGTAAGATCCTTGGGTTGTCTTGGGGTCGGCAGGCCACCCAAGACAAATCTAGACGACGTAGAGTCGAATAGGGGTGGAGGTGGATATGTGGAAAGCTACAACTAAGACTACACTACATCTACTCCTAGGGTAGAAAAGGTAAAGAAAGTAAATTGGTTCGATTGGAATGTGTTCGGGTGTTCTCAATCGGTCGTACCCCTTCATATATAGGGGAAGGTCTAGACCCGTTCCTAGGTGATAGCCAACAGATCCCACGTGATTAGATGGATAACCACGCACGAGATAAGGACAATCACCCGAGTCAATTTGATCGTGGGGGGCACAGACCTTCTGGGCCCTAGAGCCAGACCGTCCGCTACTTTTGGTGTTCAACACATGCTCCATGGATTTTGGTCGAGCTTGGCGAACCAAAAGCACCAACGCACTTCGAAAATAATAGATCTCATGAGTTATTTTGTTCCCAAAGTAAGGACTCAGCTCGATGCAAGTCATCGGCTCTTGTGATCATATAATATAAATATTTGATAGGACTTTGATGCACAGATGTTGTTTTGGATTACATCCACTTTGGCCATGTCTGTCTGATCAACATGTCAATAGGCAAAAACTTATGGTGCCCCCACCCCGAATAAGCAAATGGATTAGGCCAGTAATACGAATTCATTGTTGTACCATGCCACACTTGAGTAGGACAACACATTGGGGATGGATAGACTGGGAAGCACCATGCCATCCTGAAGGAGGACGACCAGGTGATCTTGGCCACGCTACATTTTGGTCTAGTTTAGTCAGTCTTTGCTTTAGCACAGATCGCCTTTTTGACTTCGTTTGTTTTATAGGGCGGTTGTGTGGAACTGCCTTCTTCTTCATATATTTAGCAAGCAGCTGATCAAAAATAGAACAGACTCTGCTAAGTCGGCTAGACGTCTTGGAAGTGCTTTTCTTCCTAGTACCTATTTTGGAACACTATGGTCTAATGTTTTGTGGTCGCTGCTGCTTCTAGTTATCTATGGACCGTCTGATCTTCATAGCTGGACTGTCCGCACATGTACTGGATTGTCCGGTCTTAGTGCCTGGACTGTCCCACATATGCAGGATAGGAGACTGTGATCGGGTGTCTGATCGTGCTTGCCCTCGACGCCTTCGGTCTTTCTTTTGTCCGGAGCCTTAAGAGTAACCACTCTACGTGACATATTTGTCATGCGAGGATCACCAATAATGATATTTTTTTATCTTTGCCTTTATCGGCCGCACATGGCTGAACTAAGACTTTTTTGCTCACCAGCACTAATGTGGTGACGGGGACAGGTGGCCTATCAATTTCACTTCTTGAAATCTCAACCAGCCTTCATTTATAGCCAATTGTATTTGTCGACGGAAGACAACACAATCATTGGTGTTATGGAGAAAGGATCCATACCATTTACAATGCACACGCCCTCTTCATTCTTCAACTAGAGGAATTGTATGTGACAATTTAATGGTACCATGCTTAAGTAACTCATCAAATATTTTATCACACTTAGCAACACTAAATATAAACTTAACTTTCTCCTTTTATGTCGAGTGTAGTTGAGAGCGAGCAGAAGATTTGGCCTTAGTAGGCCAAACAAGCTCAACGACGTGTAACCCTTTTGGGTCCTATGGCTTAGGTGGGTGGCTATCTTTATGTCGGCCTTCTATACTAGGATCACGGTGGCTTCCAATGCTCCAGATGGTCCGACATGTGTAGTCGGACGGTCTGTGAGCGGACCGGATGATCTAGTACTATTCTCAGACTGTCCAGTCGGGTCGAGCAACAACTCCGACCCTTGTGATGGGCTCTTTGTGACTCCGTACTATCCAATTTATGGTGCCGGACGGTCTGATGGAGGGGCGAACGATCCAAGATAGTGTACGGACGGTCCGGTCGTGCTTAGAATGGACCTACCATTTAGTGAAGATGGCAATGACGGTCGTCCTAGATATGAGTCCACCGGCATACCAGAATATGGCTGGCGAAACACATTTGCTGTAGATAGGTTTGATGCAATTGTTTTGGTGCCCAATTCATGTGATAAAAAAATTAGGCATGTGAGATTTTCTAATACATGCTTCATCTTCTCTATATCCTCTATGATACTTTTAATTCAATTATCAAAAGAAATTTTAATAGATTGAATATCATCGACTGACTTGGCATCACGTACTATGGGGAGCAGCAGTAGCATGGCTAACATGTAATCGACATTTATTTCCCTCTCTCGGTCGACCTTCTGGTGGCGATCTTCCCTTAAGTGCGAGAAGTACCACTTCTCCGCCACCTTGAGCACCTGATCTTGTTCTCGCTGGATCTCCTCGCCCAGCTTCTTCATACCATCTTCTAATTTCTTATGCTCAATGGCCAACAAATTAGTCAGCCTTGTGTCGCTGTTTGGAGAAACACCATTGAGATGTTTAGAATCGGCCATATAAGCCTGATTTTGTAGATCTGCAACCTTCGTCCCCAGCGGAGTTGCTAAAAAGTGTGTTGGCGCCGATCTGGGTGCCAATCACTGGGAATGTGCCGCCTAGTGGTGCCCTCTATGGAGGCGCAGATAGTCCGCGGCCTTGAGCCGGACGGTCCACGACCTAGACGCAGGAGCGGCGCCTTCCCTATGTCGCTTCGGATGGTCCGCGCTCTAGGCCGGACGGCCCACGATGACGCAGGGTCGTCTTTCTCCTTGCAGAAACCTAGATCTCGTCCCTTAAGGGAGAGATCTTAAGGTGCTCCGGGTCGGTCGGTCACCCTGGACGTTCCCAGATGACGTAGAGTTGCCTAGGGCACTTGATTTCATTCTGTGGATTAGATCTTGAATTAAGAAATCAAGTTGAGAAAAAGATCTTGAGTGAAGTGGATCTTGGATCTTGCCCCATGGAGGGGTAAGATCCTTGGTTGTCTTAGGGTCAGCAAGCCACCCAAGACGGATCTGGATGACGTAGAGTCGAATAGAGGTGGAGGTGGATATGCGGAAAGCTACAACTAGGATTACACTACATCTACTCTTAGGACATGAATGATAAAGAAAGTAAATTGGTTTGATTGGAATGTGTTCGGGGGTTTTCATCGGTCGTACCCTTCATATATATAGAGGGGTCTGGACACGTTCCTAGGCGCGATAGCTAACTGATGCCACGTTATTAGATGGATAACCACGTCCGAGGTAAGGATAATCGCCCGAGTCAACAAGATGTATAAGAAATACTATTAGATTAATCATTAAAAATCATAATAAATTTTATCATAAAAATATTAATTTTTTTACAGACATAGTTTTTTCTTAAAAATATTCCTTCATCATAATTTATAATTCGTTTGACTTTTTAACATCAAAATTGATCGATTCGTCTTATTCATTTTTCTAGAAAAAATAAAACAATAAAGTCATACTTAAAATATATTGTATACTAAATGATATCAAATAAAAAATCAATAATAATTATGATTTTTAAAATAAGACGTGTTAATCACAGTTAGAATAAAAATGGTAAATGAATTATAATTAGAATGGGGAGAATATAACCAACAGAAAATGCTCGATGACTTCGGTGGAAAGAGTATGTATGTGTCATGTGTGTAGTACTGTCTCTAACAACGTCCCCGCTAAATGGATTCGTATGCTAATTTAGGGTTCCATACATATGCTATCGCCTCCAACAATGTTCGCTAAGACGTCCACTAAAATATAGGAGCTCTCAATCGTCTACCAAATCTAGAGAATCACTGCTCAGTAGTTGCAGCTCGCTGCGTCGCACAACAGCACGCCATGGCTGTCGTGGCCAAGTTCGGACATTGCGGCAGCGCAGAGCACCTTGACTGCGCCATCCCCCTCACCGCTGTGCCAGCCTGCGTGGTTGGTGTAGTCTGGCGCCCGCACGAATGGAGCTCGTCTACTCTGCATTGGGACGGCCTCCATGCGAGCTTGCTTGCTTGCACCAACTCGCATCGCGGAGGAGGAAAGAGCAACAACGTTGGAGAGGAGGACCACTTGGTTGCACGTCACGGAGGAGGAAAGAGCAGCAACGTCAGGGAGGAGGACCACCTGGCTGCACGTCGCGGAGGAGGAAAGCGCAGCGCCGCTATGCAAGAGCAGTGACGCCTCGAGGAGGACATAGGAAGAAGACCGAATTTTTTGTATTTTAGCCCTTAAACAAGATTAAAATCACGTTTAGATCTAAAAAAATTTTAATCTCAAATTTGGACATAGGCTATGGCACCGAGCTAGGCGCCGAGTGTTGACGTGGCCATGGCTGCCGGCGCTGACGTGGCTGCGGACGTGGCACCTAGCTCGGCACCACAGATCTTGGCGCCGAGCTAGGACTTAACCGCGCGTGCGGTTTCTTCTTCGCGTCTGTTCTCTGTTGCTTCACCGTTTCCGGCCGCCGCGAGCTCCACCGCACCGCCGCGCCCGCCCCGGCCTGTGGCCCCGTGAGCTCCACCGCGCCCGCCTCGGCCCGACACCGGCCGCCGCGCCCGCCCCGCCCGCCTTGCTCCACCGCGGCTGCCCCGGCCGCCGTGCGCCCGCCCCGCCCGCCGCACCGTGCGTGCCCGCCACCGCCGCCGACACCACGCGCCGCCCGCCACCGCCGCCGCGCGCCCGCCGCCAGGAGTTTCGTCCGCCCGCCGCCGGGAGCTTCCTCCACGCGCCAGTAGGTAAATTTTTTTATTGTTGTTAGTTACTTAGTTAGAAAATTGTTAGTGTTTAGCATATTGTTAGCTATTGTTAGTGTTTAGTAATTAGTTAGCTATCCACTTGTTTATTGTTTAGTAAATAGTTAGCTATTTTCTTGTTAGTGTTTAGTAAATAGTTAGCTATTTTCTTGTTTAGCATATTGTTAGTGTTTAGTAAATTCTTAGTGATTATATAGTTAGCATTTTGTTTAGTGCATTGATATTACATGTTCAGCATATTGTTTATTACGTAGATATCGTGCAGTTTTCTGTGTTGGCAACCATCGTGTTGTCGTTTATTTGCGGGTTTTCGAAACATCACTTTACAGAGGAGGTGCTGCCAAATTTTTTATTGACAATAGTATTTTTTGCACATAGGTGTTGTTCCGACTTGACCTTCTCCACCGTTTGCTGGACTCGTACGAGATCTCAGGTATAAATTGTTTTCGTACATTATTCATAGATTATGTAATTTCGTTTGATGTGGTCATTTAATATTTACTATATAGTTATTAGTTAATAAGTAGTTACTATTTATTTATTATTTAGTAAGTTTTAGGCTTAATTACGTAGCCATTATTAAGTTAGTAATCCATTTTTGCAATAGATGGACACCCTAGTGGCACTATACCATGGAGGAAGCGTGGGATAGATGCTTATGGGAATGTTACTTTTGATGGTATGAAGATCGTGACCATGTTGTTCGATGAAAGACCATCTTTTGACAAGATTTTCGGTCGAGCTTGTGAGGAGATTAGTTGCGACATAAACGACCCTAGAATATCAATTCAGGGTTTGTTGTCCCATATTACATATGGAACAGTTGTCCGACGGTTGATCTCCATTGCCTCAGAAGATGATTGGGTGAGATATGTAAGAATCGTGAAGACCATGCTTCCACCATGTTTGGATGTGGTTGTTCAGCCGTTATCTGTCACTCATCGTGATGCTCCAGTCGGGTTGACTCCACAAACTCCCAATCCATCTCGTATTGAAGCTCCTTTAGTAGAGCTTCCGAAAGAAGTGGTTGTTGTGCCCGATGCTCAATCGGGGCCGCATGAGTATGGGATTTCTCGTCCTCTTCCTGGCGTTTGTCGGGCTTCTAATCCGGTGGTACCCCCCCAAGAGATCCCATTGACCCAGGATCCAGTTCAGGATCATCCTAGTAAGTGTCTTTGACACGTTGTTCATATCCATCGTTATTTCGTTTGATTAGACTTCTTAATGTGGTATTTCTTGCTTCGACCCGATGCAGGATCTCCACAAATCGATAATGGTGCTTATCTTGATGTGCCTGTGTCATATAATATGGACAACATATGCAGGGTATCCAATAGTGTTGATGTTCAGATTGAGGATGAGGAGGAGCCATATGAAGTTGCATGGGCCTTAGATTCTGATGATGACCGTCCGGTTCAAGAAATGACCGAGTAAGAAATTGAACTCATAAGACGTTTGTGTCCGGAGCGTGACCCTGCAGTACATGAATTTAGCAGTCTAAGGCCTTGTTCGTTTGTGTCGGATTGGTAGGTCGGAACGATTCCGAGCCGGATTGCTTCTCTAATTTATATAAACTTTGATTAGCTGGAACGATTCCGGGTGCAATCCGATGTAAACGAACAAGGCCTAAGTCATTCCACCCGTGCATATGCTGAAGGACGTGATGATGAACTGCTAGAGGCTCCGGATAATGCCGACAGCATTGAGATTAAGGTAGGCTTACTTTTCAAGGACCTGCCTACACTGAGACGATGGCTACAGGAATATTCTGTGAACCGCAAGAGGCCGTTCAAGGTGATAAATAAATTGTACTAACATAATTATAGTATCATTTTTCTCACTCACTTCCCTTGAGTCGATCAGTAAGATTATCCAACATCTGTTTCTCGGCTTGAGCCGCTTCCCATTCCCTTGCATCCTGTGCTCTCTTCTCATCTGCCGCCTTCAACCTCCTATACTCTACACGCTTCGGGCTATCATAAAAGGCAGATTTTGCTTCCCTACGCATGTCGTGTATGCGATCGTTAATGTATGAATCGACGAGCTGAGATCCACAACGCATCTTCTGTCCCATTAGTCTCTTGGACTCTATTGTGCGCATCACCTCTCCTTTGTCGTCGTAACTCTCACAACTGCATTTCCTCGTCTCCTACAAAAAATAGTAAGTACCGCTATAACATTACAGCTGGTGCAAAAAAATACCAACCTCATCGTAATCGACCATATGTCCACAAAAATATCCAACACCAAGCTCGGAAGGAACTAATCCATACTTAGCTTCGATACCACATTTGCAGAGTACTGGATCAAATTTCAACTCTTTTTCCGCCCACTGATTGTATCTCTTTTCCTTTACCTCTGGCTCTGGCCAATGGGACAAAGGACCATACAACCACTCTCTGAAACGACACTTACGCCACCCGTATGGTTGCAGGAGAAAAAATTAGTAATTTATTGTAAAAAATAACTAGTTCATACATTTAGCGTATCGATGGGCTCACATAATCAATGTTCGGACAACAGAACTGCTTCTCATAGTCTTCGTCGATGACAGCACGGTCTCCACAATCGCATCGAGGCGGTGAGTCCATCCGTCTTTCTGTTGCTACCTCCTTCTCCGCATCCGTCATTGGTGGAGGATTCGGGGGAGGAGGTACCCAACGCTTAAAACGCTCATGACTAGTCCTTCCACTCAACCAATTAACGAAAAGAAGATATCGAGGGTCAAATTTATCAGGACCGTCGATCCACTGGAAAAAGAAACACCTCTGGTGCCCCTAAAACAATGGAACGAAGCACTATTACACATCTACAAAATAATGAATGCGAACAAAATTAAGTGACAAGTCATAAGCTACGTACGTCCAAACCGCCACAAAGGTAGTAGCAGCGAGCAGCCGTGTCTCGATGTTGGGATTGATGTACCCAAGCCAGTCTGCCACAGTCACAGTTAGGCACAGAGAGTTCAGGAGGAACAGGAGCATCCTTACTAGATACGTCCGGATATAACTCCCGAGGACGACCTCTCTTCTGCCACAACGCCTCTCGGTACATGTCTTTCATCTAATAAACGATTATATTTATAACTTGTACCTAATATGCTTTATAACAGGTTTACACAAACTATCAAATAAAATATACTCATCATATTAATGATACTATATATATTATGAGCAACTATGAAACTAATAATCGAAATGATAATATAATAAGTTTACACAAACTATCAAACTATGAAACTATGAGCAGCTATGAAACTAACAACCCAATATATAAAACAAATCAGTTGGGCATCATACCTTGGTCTACGAAGTAAACCACCTCGAATCTTTGAATCCAAATAAATTTGACGAAGTTTTAAAATGAGAGGAATTGTGCTGCTTTCGGCCAGCAGCGCGGCTATTTTATAGGCATCCGTAGCTCGGCACCAAGATCTGTGGCACCGAGCTATGAGGCCGCGTCGCCGCCACATCGATGCCAGGTCAGCCCTAGACGCAGGTAGCCGTTGCTGCCACGTCATACCTCGGCGCCATAGGCTATGGCGTCGAGCTGTGTTACCTCGGCGCCATAGCCTATGGCGCCGAGCATCGGGTCCAAACTTGCAAATAAAATTTCTGGAGGTCCAAACGTAAATATTTTTCAAAAGTAGGGCTGAAAAAGGAAAAATTCGGGGAAGAAGACAAGTGTGGGTAAGGTAGGGGAAATAGCAGCGCACACCCGACCAACGCAACTTTTTTTTGACAACATATTAAATAATAAATATGAATAAACAACAATTTACAATTTGTAGATTAGTTAAAATTCTATAAAAACAATAGGGTTCCAAAATTTCTATTAACAGGATTTGTGAAAATATGAAAGATAGGATATAGATGATAAAATTTGGAGGATGCTGCTGGAGATGATAAAAAATATAGAGGATATAATCTTTTAGAGTGCAATTTTATATATTCTTTTAATGGATGAAATTTAGAGTATGTTGCTAGAGATAGTCTAAGTGGAATAAAAATAAAAACCCATGGAACACAATTTTCATATTTTTGTTAATATAATTCAAGATTTACATAATATCTTTAGTTAGAGGTAGTAATGGATCATGGTCCAAATGTTTCTTCATAAATTTGTTATGTTCCTTAATTAATTTTAGTTTAAAAATAAATAGGAATAGAGTCCAATCCTAATTCGATCATAACCTTATTATCTAAAATTTAGAGCCCACTCACCCCTAGCTTTAGTACCTATATTTTGGTATTTTTTTTGTCAAAGTTTCATGTTCGCACTTTTGGTACAACTATTATCGTGCTTGTGCTTGGATCCTACTGGTCATCGCTAAGGTATAATAATGGCACCAAGTCATAGATCATAAATGCCAAGAGACTATGCCACCAGTGGTATGGATGCCACCCGTATTTTTTTTTTCTTTTTGGCCATTTTGTCGATGAAAACTTACCTCTAGACCTCTAGCTGACTTAATTTTAGTTTTGACCCCGACACTCGGCGCCATAGGATGTGGCGCCGAGTTAACATGCCTTAGTGCCATAGATCCTGATGTCGAGCTCCGTGCCACACTGGCTCTGAATGGTTGTCGTGGCGTCGACGTGGTCCGAGCTCAGCGTCATAGATCTTGGCGCCGAGGTCAGAGAAAATATCTTCTCCACGCCGCGCGTCATCCTTCTCCGTCTCAAAATTTTCTCCACCACGCAGCGCGTCATCCTCCTCGCCGGCCGCCGTGCCGCCTGCTCCACCACGCCGGTCGCCCTAGCTCCACCACGCCGGCCGCCACGCCCCCAGCTCCACCACGCCGGCCGCCGCCAGCTCCACCTCGCCGATATGCATCATACCACTTATTCTCAACAATTAGTTTCAAACTTGTGGCCTGTTGGTTCCAGAGGCGCTCCCAGAGTCCCAGAAGCTAGCACCTGCATTTTTAGAGTTCCGTACCATGTCATTATGCACTCCATACTTTGACTTTGCTATGCAGAAGAGAATTCTATTATCATACATTCTATCCTTATCGAATAAATTATTTATTGGTAGTTCCAGATAGCTTGAATGCCAAGTATAACAAATGCCTAGTGATCGGAAGTTCGGAACACAATAGAGTCTTCAAATTTTAGCCACAGGAATTACAAATCCCGGTCTACTATTTTTTTAATAATGTTTTTGGAAATTAGTCTTGAGAAACATTAGTGTTGTGTTAAATTTATCCCTACTTACCTCATGTTTAAGGGTCAACATGCGAAACATTTGTATCAGTTTGATGTCATGACACTACATAGAGACCTCTCTCTATAACTACTAGACAACCTGCTTGTCTCCTTAGGGCAACGTTTGAAAGGGGTAACTGGTCATTAAGCTATCTACAGCATATTCTCTATCTACACTAATAATCAAAAAATTACAACCCAATATACAAAATGAATCAGTGAGACACCATACCTTGGTCTACAAAGTATTCCAACTCGAATATTTGAATAGAGCAAATTTGAAGAAGTTTTGAATGCAAGGGAAATGAGCTCCTCTAGGCCAGCAGCGCGGCCGTTTTATAGGCCTCCCTAGCTCGGCGCCAAGATTTGTGGCGCCGAGCTAGGAGGCCGTGTCGGCCACACCAGCCCTAGCCGCCGGGAGCTGCCACCGCCACGTCAGAGGTCGACGCCATAGCCTATGGCGCCGAGGCACAGCTCGGCGCCATAGGTTGTGGCGCCGAGCTTCAGGTTGAAACGAGGAAATAAGTTATCTAGAGGTCTAAATGTAAATTTTTGTCACAAAAATGTTAGAAAACAAAAAATTCGGGGATGCCACCATGGTGGTGACTTGATAGGACATCATGTTATGATTTAGATAGTTAGGGCTAGTTTGGGAACATCATTTTCCCAAGGGATTTATATTTTTCCTTGGAAAAATGAACTAATTTTTCTTGGGAAAATGAAAATCCCTTGGGAAAATTTGGTTCCCAAACTAGCCTTAGATGGGGTAAAAAACCTATAAAATTTTCTATGAACTCACAAACTGTTAGAGCAAAGTTTGATTAGCATAAAGGATGACACCAATATGATTACTTGCTTTGGATCTAGTTCACCACAAGTAAGCCCCTTAATCAATTCTAGTAGCTAGGTGTCTAAGTCTATATCATACAAATAATCAAGTTACTCTTAGCAAGAGGTTTACGACTAGTGAAGCTACTAAAAAGTAAAACTAAACTAGTTACACTATTAATATGCTATCCACACAAGCACTTAATCACACTAACAATAAAAGGTACAAAGATACTCCCTTCAGTACTTAAAAAAGTAGTCATTTTAGACAAGGTTTTATTCAAATATATAAAACTTTGACTACTAATAACAATTGTATTCTTAAGTTTTGAAATCTAACAGCCATATATATATATATAGATTTTTCATAAAAATAAAAGTTTAAATATATATAGATTTATCTTAAAAAGTACTTTTGCAAAAGTTTAAATATATGCCCGGTGCCGGATGGGTGAGGGGAAGAAGATGGTTCGTCGCCTAGGTGAGGATTTGTCAATAGCCTTCCACGTCTGGGGTACACGGCAGGCCGTTGACGATCTGAGCCAGAACCTCGTCGACTTCACTTGGCGTGTTTAGGGGTCGAGCGAAGTCGGGCAGTAGATTCTGAGGAAGGAGTGGGTTCTCGCGTCAGAGCCTGTCATCATGCTCCGCTCGTTCCCACTCAGGCTCCTGGTGTGGCGAGGATCGTGGCATCGGGAATTTCAACACTCTCGAAGTCCCTATCATCAAGAGTCTCTCCTGCTTCATATGCCTCGTCCTAGGATATGGGCTGATCGAGATCTTGTTCTCCGGCTTCATGATGACACCGAATGTTACGACGCCTGTTCCGACGTTGGCATGCCTCGCGCTGTGGGGGCTCCTCCCCCGGTATAGTGGGCTCGTCGTCGGAGATGGGAGCATCCTCTACTCGTCCCTAGATAAAGAGGACATACAGGAAGAAAGAGCTTGGGGCGGTGTCTCATGCTCCTACTGTCTCTCATGTGAGCGGAGCGGACGGAACTATCGTTGGTCTTGTTCCCGCGGCCACACTGGTGCCAGGGATACACGCTTCTTTTCGCCGAGTGATCTAGGTCTACACACGAGTGGGTGATGTGGACAAAGGGGTCCGGCGCAACAATGGTGCAACCTTAGTCGGTCGAACCACAGGTGTCGCAATGGCCCTAGGCCCACCCGACGCGGGCGCAATCCTGCGTAGGGCAGAAGCTAGTTAAGATATTCGCGCCTTGGAGTTCGTTGGCACAATTCTTGCTGGAGTCAAGTGAGACGAGCCCGCCCCCATTTGGTGCCATTAGAGAAGATCTTTTCTCGGATGGATCTATGATGTGGTGCAGGGCGCCTTCTTGATCTGCGATGTAGGAGAGGGATCCAAAGTGGAACATCTACCCAGCATTGAAGGTGACCGGGATGTTGAAGATGATAACCATGGAGTCGTCGTGGATCAAAGTGGCACCCCCTACCTAGAGCACCAGCTATCGATGTTATGACCCGACTGCGCACCACAGGATTCCCCACGTGATGCTTTTGAGCAGGATGGCATCGTTGAATGTGACTCGATGGTACGTGTGGGAGCACATCGAATTACACAAGAGTTTATAGAGGTTCGGGCCGCTAGAATGCGTGACACCCTACTTCCTATTGAGGTTGTATATTGGAATTGCAGCGGTGTTTATGGATTACAAACGAGCTGAGGGTGATGGTGGATGATCTCTCCTACTGATCTAGTAGCGTGTGGTTGCTACAAGAAGGCTATGAGCTTTTGGGTGGTGCTAGGATGTGGCAGATGAGAGGTGGTATGAGATGTTTTCGTAGGGGTACCCCCTCGGCCTTATATAGGTAACTAGAGGGTTATCCCTTTACAAGTTGTGATCACTATCTATTCTACCTTAATCCTCCTTTATCGTGGCATGTATTTCTACTTATCTGGAGTTCAGTCGCTTCCTCAATCGAGTTAACACCGAGTGTTTAGCTCTTTAGGTGTGTCTCGCTAGGCAAGCCATGTCTCGCTAGGCCTAGTTATGGCCCGATGGCATGTTTCGCTAGGCAAGCCATCGAGAGGCCCATCAGGCGGCCCTTGATGTGTTTCTGTGTTCGTGAGAACCCGAGGGATATCTATCCCACACAACAAGGTATATGATAAACAACGCTGGGTAACCTATTAGGTTCCATCAAATTAATCTAACTATGTGTCGGGGACCATAATTAGGGGTACCCTCAAGACGCCTAATTCTCAGCTGGTAACCCCCATCAGCATAAAGCTGCAAAGGCCTGATGGGTTTGATTAAGTCAGGGATCAGTCCATACGAGTGACTTGACCACGCCACGCCCGAGCCTAGCCTCGGGCGAGGGCAGCCGACCCTATGATGACTCCGTCTCGCCTGAGGCCTCCTCTTTCACGGCAGACGCATCTCCGGCTCGCCCTAGGCCCCGCCTTCGATAAGAAGAAACCCTGACTAAATCACCGCGCCAACCGACCGAGTCACCGGGGCGTTTAACGCAAAAGGTAAGACCAACGGGCGACCAGACTTCGCCAGAGGCACCATAGGAGACTCCGCCCGACCCAGGGCTCGGACTCGGGCTAAGGCCCCGGAAGATGGCGAACTCCGCTCCGCCCGACCCCAGGGCTCGGACTCGGGCTAAGGCCCCGGAAGACGGCGAACTCCGCTCCGCCCAAGGGCTCGGACTCGGGCTAAGGCCCCGGAAGACGGCGAACTCCGCTCCGCCCAAGGGCTCGGACTCGGGCTAAGGCCCCGGAAGACGGCGAACTCCGCTCCGCCCAAGGGCTCGGACTCGGGCTAAGGCCCCGGAAGACGACGAACTCCGCCTCGCCCGACCCAGGGCTCGGACTCCGCCTCGGCCTCTGCCTAACGATCTCCGCCTCGCTCGAACCCGGGGCTCGGACTCTGCCTCTGTCTTGCAGGACGGACTCGACCTCGGCTTCGGAGGAGCTTCCACGACACCCGACCTAGGACACGAGACCGCCACGTCAACAGGGAGCGTCATCATCACCCTGCCCTGAGCCGACTTGGGTCGCAGAGAACAAGACCGGCGTCCCATCTGGCCAGCCACGCCAGATAGGCAAATGATGGCGCCCCGCTAGACCATGACGACGGCGACTCCCAGCTCCCTTACGAAAGCAGGAGGACGTCAGCAAGGACCCAGCCACTCCGACAGCTGTCTCCCCGTCCGGCTCCGTTACTCCTCCAACAGCCACGACGCCACACCAAACAGGGTGCCAAGATCTCTCCGGCTGCCACCTAGGCATGTACATAGGGCGCTAGCTCTCCCTCGCTAGACACGTAGCACCTTGCTACACCCCCATTCTGTACACCTGGACCCTCTCCTTACGACTATAAAAGGAAGGACCAGGGCCTTCTTAGAGAAGGTTGGCCTCGCGGGGACGAAGGGCAGGGGCAGGCGCTCTCTCGGGGCCGCTCTCTCCCCTCACCTCGCGCGGACGCTTGTAACCCCCTACTGCAAGCGCACCCGACCTGGGCGCGGGACGAACACGAAGGCCGCGGGAATTCTCCGACTCCCTCACGACCCGGCTCCGGCCACCGACCTCTCTCTCTCTCTGTTCCCCCCTTTGCGCTCGCTCCACGCGCTCGACCCATCTGGGCTGGGGCACGCGGCACTCTCACTCGTCGGCTCGAGGACCCCCCGGTCTCGGAACGCCGACAGTTGGCGCGCCAGGTAGGGGCACGCTGAGTGTTGACGTTCGATTTCCCGTCAAGCTCCAGATGGGCAGTCTCCAACAACCTCTTCAACCCGGGACGGTGCTCCGTTTCGGGGACCTCGAGTTCATGTCTCTCGACGGCAGCTACGACATGGTACTCCTTTCACCGCCGCGCGGCAGCGACAATGGAGGCGGACAGCCCGCCCGCCGGCGGCGGAATCAACGACGTCTTTCCCGCGTGGGGGAAGGACAACTTTCGAGCTCGCCCCATCCTCTCCCTCGCCATCGGAGGAGGAGGAGGCGGGGCAACCGGGGCCGAGCGGGAGGTCGCGCTCCGACGGCTGTCGAGCAAATCGACATCCCCGGCGCCTCGACGGAGGACACGCCAAGCGTCGCCCTCGCGTTCCAGGCAAACGCGAGCGCCATCCCCCCGCAACACGTCGACTCCGAGCAAGTGGACGACGCCAGCACGCTCACCGAGGGCCTGCAGGACGTCGCCCTCGTACCCAAGACGACGGCGCGGTCAGCCCCCGACGTGACTTCATCGCTCCTCGTCGACAAAAAGGTACCGACTGCTACCCATCTTTCGTCATTTCGACTCGGCCTCAGCCCGCCTGGCAATCTCGCTTTGGCGGGCGCTCACATTGAGGCGAGTGCAACCTCTCTGGGGTTTCGTGTGCGGTCGCCTTGGGACCGATTGACGGGTGTCTCGGCCTACGGACCCTCTGGGTCCGAGGAAGATGACGACCCCAGCATCTGCTGGGATTTCTCCGGATCTGGCAACCCTAGTGCCATGCGGGACTTCATGACCGCATGTGACTACTGCCTCTCCGACTGTTCCGACGGCAGCCGCAGCCTTGGCGACAAGGACTGTGGCCCGAGTCGCGAATGTTTCCACATCGAGCTAGGGGATCCCTCCGGAGGCGGCTGTCTCGGCCTGCCGGAGGATGGTGATCCCCCTAGGCCAGCGCCTCGCGCCGACATCCCGCGGGAGCTAGCTGTGGTCCCCGTTCCGGTGGGGGGTCACGACCCACAGCTCGAGCAAGTCCGCGGGGCGCAGGCCGGGCTCGATGAGGGAGCAGGAGCGCTCGAGGCAATCCGCCAGAACATCGGGCAGGTGTGGGCGAGCCAGCCCCCGGCCGGAGGAATACGTCACCTGCCCCAAGGTCTCCAGCACCGCATCGCCAACGATGCCAGGGACAGACCGCCTCCCGCATCCGGCGGAACCGGTCAGGACCTGGCCGCTGCAGCGATGCTCCTCCGCGCGATGCCGGAGTCATCAACCACCGAGGGTCGGCGAATCCAGGGAGAACTCAAGCATCTCCTGGAAGGCGCTGCGGCCCGGCGGGCCGAGAGCTCTGCCTCCCGAAGGCAGGGATACCCCTCGGAACCTCGTGCCGCGACTTCCCGACTCATGCGGGAAGCCTCGGTCTTCACCGGGCGCACGCGCAACACCGCGCCTGCGGCCCCGGGCCACCTCGGCGACGAGCACCCTCATCGTGACCGTCGAGCACGCCTCGACGAAAGGGTGCGCCGAGGCTACCACCCCAGGCGTGGGGGACGCTACGACAGCGGGGAGGATCGGAGTCCCTCGCCCGAACCACCCGGTCCACAGGTCTTTAGCCGAGCCATTCGGCGGGCGCCGTTTCCGCCCCGATTCCGACCCCCGACTACTATCACGAAGTACTCGGGGGAGACGAGACCGGAATTGTGGCTTGCGGACTACCGCCTGGCCTGTCAACTGGGTGGGACGGACGATGACAACCTCATCATCCGAAACCTCCCCCTGTTTCTCTCCGACACCGCTCGTGCCTGGTTGGAGCACCTGCCTCCGGGGCAGATTTCCAACTGGGAAGATTTGGTCCAGGCTTTCGCCGGGAACTTCCAGGGCACGTACGTGCGCCCCGGGAATTCCTGGGACCTCCGAAGCTGTCGGCAACTGCCGGGAGAGTCTCTCCGAGACTACATCCGGCGGTTCTCGAAGCAGCGCACCGAGCTGCCCAACATCACCGACTCCGATGTCATCGGCGCGTTCCTCGCCGGCACCACCTGCCGCGACCTGGTGAGTAAGTTGGGTCGCAAGACCCCCACCAGGGCGAGCGAGCTGATGGACATCGCCACCAAGTTCGCCTCCGGCCAGGAGGCGGTTGAGGCTATCTTCCGAAAGGACAAGCAGCCCCAGGGCCGCCCGTCGGAAGATACTCCCGAGGCGTCTACTCCGCGCGGCGCCAAGAAGAAAGGCAGGAGGAAGTCGCAAGCGAAACGCGACGTTCCCGATGCAGACCTTGTCGCCGCCGCCGAGCGCAAGAACCCTTGGAAGCCCCCCGGAAGTGCTAACCTCTTCGACAAGGCACTCGAGGAGACGTGCCCCTACCATCAGGGGCCCGTCAAGCACACCCTCGAAGAGTGTGTCATGCTTCGGCGCCACTTCCACAGGGCCGGGCTGCCCGCAGAGGGTGGCAGGGCTCACGACGACGACAAAAGGGAGGATCGCCAAGCAGGAGAGTTCCCGGAGGTCCGCGATTGCTTCATGATCTACGGAGGGCATGCGGCAAACGCCTCGGCTCGGCATCGTAAGCAAGAGCGTCGGGAGGTCTGCTCGGTCAAGGTGGCGGCGCCAGTCTACCTAGACTGGTCCGACAAGCCCATCACCTTCGACCGGGACGACCACCCCGACCACGTGCCGAGCCCGGGGAAGTACCCGCTCATCGTCGACCCCGTCATCGGTGACGTCAGGCTCACCAAGGTCCTGATGGATGGAGGCAGCTGCCTCAACATCATCTACGCCGAGACCCTCGGGCTCCTGCGCGTCGACTTGTCGTCCGTCCGAGCAGGCGCTGCGCCCTTCCACGGGATCATTCCCGGGAAGCGCGTCCAGCCCCTCGGACAGCTCGACCTCCCTGTCTGCTTCGGAACACCCTCCAACTTCCGAAGGGAGACTTTGACGTTCGAGGTGGTCGGGTTCCGAGGAACCTACCACGCAGTGTTGGGAAGGCCATGCTACGCGAAGTTCATGTCCATCCCCAACTACACTTACCTGAAGCTCAAGATGCCGGGCCCCAACGGGGTCATCACCGTCGGCCCCACATACGAACACGCATTCGAATGCGATGTGGAGTGCGTGGAGTACGCCGAGGCCCTCGCCGAGTCCGAGGCCCTCATTGCCGACCTGGAAAGCCTCTCACGAGAGGTGCCGGACGCGAAGCGGCATGCCGGCAACTTCGAGCCAGTGGAGACGGTCAAGGACGTCCCTCTCGACGCCAATGGCGACGCCTCTGAGCATGTCCGGATCAGTTCTGGGCTCGGCCCCAAATAGGAAGCAATGCTCGTCGACTTCCCTCGCGCAAACGTCGACACTTTTGCGCGGGGTCCCTCGGGCATGCCCGCCATGCCGAGGGATGTCACCGAGCACTCGCCGCATATCTGGGCAGGAGCCTGACTCGCCAAACGGCCTCTGCGCGAACGACGCCCGGGGGCTGCGCCCTTTCCCCACTCACACATAAGAATCAATTATTAAGGAAGGGTCGGCCTCGCCCCGGCAGAGCCCGACCCTCCCTCGGGGGCTAAAAAGGAGGAACCCCTCTCGTCGAGTTTGGACGTACTGTTCCGCGTCAGAAAAACTCTTTTCTCGGTCAAGAAGGGTTTTTTGCGTTCTCCCGGAGGCGTCAGAAGCAGGGTCCTGAGGAGCGAACCTGGGTACGAGTAAATGGCGAGACCGACTGAGCTGGGAAACACCTATGCTTCCGGGCTAGGGACACCTCACTCGTCGCCTGCCACGAAAAAGGACCCAGCTCGGGAAATCACCCTGTTGTCGACACTACGGGCCAGGCGCGAAAATCAAAACAAAAAGGAGCATGACTTCACGGAAGGAGAAGTAAAATGTTCAGGCCTCAGTGGCCGCGGCAAATCACACATCCAACAGGAATTGTCCCAACTAAAATCAGGCATCGCCTCGAGCAGGAGCCGCGCCCTCAACTCCGCCCCCGCCGTCGGTAAGGTCCACCTCCGCTTCCGGCGGCGGCGCAGGAGGAAGAATCTCCGCCTCGAAGACGGTCGCCAGCGCCACGCTCGGACCCGCAGCGACCGCGTCGAGCCGCTGAACCTCCGCCAGGGCCGCCTCGTCTTCGTCAGGCAGGCAGTACCCCTCGCTGACCCGCTCCAAGTCCACGACGTAGTGGGAAGCGAGCACGGCGAAGGCCCGCCTGACGCCGTGGTGCAGCGCCCCGCGGACTTTACCGCGCGCGTAATCACCTAGGGCTTGAAGACGGCTTTGGGGAGAGCTCCCAGAAGGGACGTCGCCGGGACCGAGTTTCCGATAGACCTCCGAGACGGCCTCGGACATAGCCGCGAGATCGGCCTCCCTTTGCTCAGCAGTCCCGTCGAGCGCCTCGGCAAGCGCCTTGGCGGACTCGTCGAGGGCAGACTCGAGCTCTGCGAACAACCAGAAGAAAGACCTCAAACCCAAGCGGAAGAAACGGACAAGACTGGGAACCGAGGACGGTCGAGCCATACCTCTGGCTCGGACGTGCTGCTCCGAGGCTGCGACTTGGGCTGCGGCCAGATCGGCCGCAAGGATCTTGGCCCGGCTCTCGGCCTCGGCAGCCTGGCCCCGAGATTGGTCCCGCTCCTCGGCAACCTGGGCAAGCTCCGACCGCCGTTGTAGCACCTCCGTGCGCGCTGCCGCCGCCTCGGCCTTCAGATCAGCACATAGCAGCTGGAGGTCCGCTATCTTAGCGTCCTGCTGAGAAAGGCGCGCGGTAGCTCCGGCGAGCGAAGTCCTCAGGGACCGTAGCGAGCCCCAGACGATGGCTTCGCGGCGAATGAACGACGACTTGGCAGCGCTCCGGTCCGTCAGATCCTGGGAAGGAAAACAAGATATCACGGCGAACGCCTCACTCGCAGAAACAAGAAGGTGTGCCTGAAGCCATTACCTGAAGGATCTGGGGGACGTCCCCGCAGAGAACTTCCAACGACGATCAGAGCAACCCCACTGACGCCTCCGCACGCTTGCGGAGCTCGTCCCAGGACTGGTCCTCCTCTTCGTCGTCAAGAACGAAGATAGGGTCCGAAGCCTCACGGGTCCGGAATCGGAGCAACTGGCCCCGGGCCTCGGGGCTCCGCCCCACAGCGACAAGGCTGCCGCCCGCCTGGGAGCACTGCGCGTCCGCGCCCACCTCTTCCGAGGCTCCGGGCGCCGACGCTGCGGCCGTCCCGACGTCGGCAGCGACCGTACGCTTTCCGACCGGGACGGTGCCAGCTGCGGTAGCGGCAGACGCCGGCATGGCCAACATGGCTGGCGAGCTCGGGACCGCATCGGCGCCGGCCGCCTCCCCGATCACGATGGCCACCTCGGCAGAGGAGCCCGCCTCGGGGACCTGCTCCCCCAGAACGTGCGACGCCTGAGCCCCGTGCGGCGGAGCACCCTGCGAAAGGGTCGGCTGAGCGGCAGGGCCCGAGGTGGCGCCAGCTGCCTGGACCAACACCGTCTTGAGGGCCTTCCGAGGCGCCAGGTCGGTAGGGCCATGGCTCCGTTTGCTGAAGAAAACGAGAAAGGGAAAGTCACGGCCCAGACATATGAATGAAGCGCCGGGACGGAGAGATTCCAAGGTAC
This sequence comes from Zea luxurians, assembly GCA_029449295.1. Classification (NCBI taxonomy): domain Eukaryota; kingdom Viridiplantae; phylum Streptophyta; class Magnoliopsida; order Poales; family Poaceae; genus Zea; species Zea luxurians. The sequence continues at coordinate 1,388,526 of JAOPSE010000082.1, read as the reverse complement.
CTACCCGCTCCGGATCATGATCCACGGTGTCTGGGGGGAGGTCTCTCGGCTCCCGCTTCCTGGAACCTCCGCCAAGGTCCGCTTCACCAACAGCCCCGGCGCCGCCCTCGCCTCGGGCGCCCCTGAGGCCCAGGAGGCGGACTGCCCATGCGCCGCCATGGCAACCTGAGGACCGCTCCCCCATGCTGCCGGCACGGGCGACGGTTCCCCAAGAACGGACCCCTCGGCCCGGCTCCCTGGAGTGGCGTCAGTTCCCCCAGCCGAGGAGTCAAGAACCCTCTCGGGTTGCCCCCGCTCCTCAGGTTGGGGATCCGGCACCTCGGCTCCGGGGACCGACGATGCAGGCCCGCTCGGGGGCTGGCTCGACGACCCCCGGCCACATCCCAAGCCGGGGCTGAGACCGAGACGGGCGGCCATGTCGTCCTCCTCCTCCTCGTCGTCGACGTCGTCGTCATCATCGGACGTCTCCGGCGACAGCTCCCTGGGAAGCCCTTCCCTCTCCTGCTGACGACGGCGTTTCTCCAGGGCGTCTCGAGCCCGCCTCCGCCTGCGGGCCCGAGCCTTCTCCGCATCCTTTTTCTTCTTCTCCTCCTCCGCGGCGACCCGCCTTGCCGCCCGACCCACCGCGTCCTCCGGGACCGGCGGCAGGGAGGGTTTGTGCCGCCCCACCTCCTAAAAAGGGGAGAAAGAAAACCGATAGTGAGAATCAGGAGCAACCCGGCATGTGAAGAAGGGAGGGACGAGCACTCACCAGAGCGACGCACCCCTGGTCGGGGCGCATTCGAGGCTGGGAGAGGGCGTGGGGGTCCGGCTTCCCCATCGCGACCGATACCCGCCGGTAGAGGGCGTCGTGGGGAAGAGGATCAGGGGACATCCGTGACCCCTCCCAGTCGGCCTCCTGGGTCATCTCCCAAAGCGACAACCGCCGCTCCGCCAGGGGGAGCACCCTCCGGCGATGGATGGCGGCAACCACTCCCGCGGCGGTGAGCCCTTCCTCCCGCAACGCCTTCAGGGCCTGGAGAAGAGGTTCGAGTTTCTTCTGCCTCTCGTGTGGAGTCCCGTGACGCCAGGCGTCGGGGGCGGCGGTGACAACCCGCTGAGAGAACGGCGGGAGCGACCCTCCGTCATTCCGGAGGTAGAACCACCGGCGCTGCCAACCCTTGTTTGAGGGTGAAAGAACGGCAGGAATATACTGCAACGACCGCGACTGCCTCAGCAATAGGGTGCAGCCGCCGGCCCGCACTGCCGCACGGACCCTCCTCTCCCCCGTCGACGAAGCAAAAAGCTCGGCAAAGAAGAGGTGAGTCCACAAATCCCAATGGGGGGCGATCCCCAGATACCCCTCGCACACCGCTACAAAGATAGCGGCTTGCGCGATGGAGTTGGGGGTGAGGTTGTGCAGTTCCACCCCGTAGTGGAACAGGATGGCCCGCATGAAGCGGCTCGACGGCACTCCAAATCCCCGCTCGTGGAAGGAGATGAAGCTCACGACATACCCCGGCGGAGGGGATGGAGCGGCTCCGCCCGCGGGAGGGATCCATTCCGGCCGCTCCTTATCGGAAAGGGGGCGGAGCAAACCCTCGCCGACGAGGTCCTCCAGGTCACCCGCCGTCACCGTGGAAAAGGGCCACGGGTCGCGCGGCGAGAGGATGGTCACCCGGTCAGCCATCGCCAAGGTAGAAGAGGTGGCGGCGTGAAGGACAGGGGAGGGCGGTTTCCTTTTCCTGGCTAGATCTCTCAGGCTGCGAAAAACCTGAGAAGAAGGCGAAAAGTGAAGTCGGGAACCGTCACTGGACCCTCTCCGGGGCACATAAAGGCCAAGGTCGAGACGGTTCCAACGTACCGCCTGAACCGGACGCGGGGTTCAAAAAACGCGAAGCAAAACAGCCGTTCCTCAAACGACTCGCGCACGCAACGGCAGCTTCGCCGACCGCTTACCCCGGCGCATTAACTTCGCGGCGAAACAGGTGACGTTTCTGGCAGGGGCAGCTGGCGACGCCTCGCCTCCGCCAAAACGACCACGTCGAAAAAGGTACGCCCCGACGTTCAAATTCGAATCCTTTTTCCCTTTTCCTTCTTTCTCTATCTCTTGCAACAGGGACCGAGAAGGGGGATAACCCCAAAGGGATCCTTCCCCGTGAAGGAATTAGGCTCCGAGCCTCCCTACTGATCAGGGGTTCGAAGGCTGGCCCCCCGAGGGGTTCAACAGCCGCCTCAGGTCGCGTGGGCCCGACACCCACTACTGGTCAGGGGTTCGAAGGTCGGCCTCCCGAAAGGTTCCATGACCGCCTCAGGCTACTAGGGCTCCGTGCCCCCTACTGATCAGGGGTTCGAAGGCTGGCCTGTCGAAGGGTTCACAGCCGCCTCAGACGCCGAGCGAGGGATGACCAGGGGTACGTTCGATACATAACCAAGGCTCGGGCTGCGCTCCCGAGGTACCCTAGGACATTTCCGAGACCAGCGGGAACGACTCTGTAACGGAATCCCATCGGAGGGAGGCAACGAGCCCTCGGACCCCGTCGCTAGGGGACCGGGTCCGGCAGATCACCCGCAGGTACTTTTGGGCGTGCCTCCGGGCCCCTAGCCGACCCCCAACGAACGGGGCACGGACGTCCACTCGGATTACCCGATTGCAGCTCACCGGAGACACCATGTTCGGTGCCCATCAAGGGTAACATGGCGCACTCCCCCCCTCCTCCTTGCGGAAAGGCGACGTAGGGGCATATATAAAAAGTCGAGTCTGTCCCTGATCGTCCTCTCGCTCCGTGCGAAGGCTCGGGGGCTGCTCTCGCAAACCCGGCTCCGGCCGAACCGTTGACAGCGTCAACATACCAGCCCGAGAACTTGGGCCCCGACAGTGCACCTGGGTTACGCCCTGCTCGCATGAGGGAACCGCTAGTCCAGCCGAAGCATTGCGCAAGGCATTAAGACCTCGAAGGAGTGAAACCACTCCTCCGAGGCCTCGGGGGCTACACCCGGCGGGTGCGCTCGCGCGCACCCACCGGAACAAAGTACCACCGAGAAAGGCTGGTCCCCTTGCAAAAAAGTGCGACGCAAGCCTCCAAGCGAGTGTTAACACTCCCTTCGAGGCTCGGGGGCTACTGTCGGGGACCATAATTAGGGGTACCCTCAAGACGCCTAATTCTCAGCTGGTAACCCCCATCAGCATAAAGCTGCAAAGGCCTGATGGGTTTGATTAAGTCAGGGATCAGTCCATACGAGTGACTTGACCACGCCACGCCCGAGCCTAGCCTCGGGCGAGGGCAGCCGACCCTATGATGACTCCGTCTCGCCTGAGGCCTCCTCTTTCACGGCAGACGCATCTCCGGCTCGCCCTAGGCCCCGCCTTCGATAAGAAGAAACCCTGACTAAATCACCGCGCCAACCGACCGAGTCACCGGGGCGTTTAACGCAAAAGGTAAGACCAACGGGCGACCAGACTTCGCCAGAGGCACCATAGGAGACTCCGCCCGACCCAGGGCTCGGACTCGGGCTAAGGCCCCGGAAGATGGCGAACTCCGCTCCGCCCGACCCCAGGGCTCGGACTCGGGCTAAGGCCCCGGAAGACGGCGAACTCCGCTCCGCCCAAGGGCTCGGACTCGGGCTAAGGCCCCGGAAGACGGCGAACTCCGCTCCGCCCAAGGGCTCGGACTCGGGCTAAGGCCCCGGAAGACGGCGAACTCCGCTCCGCCCAAGGGCTCGGACTCGGGCTAAGGCCCCGGAAGACGACGAACTCCGCCTCGCCCGACCCAGGGCTCGGACTCCGCCTCGGCCTCTGCCTAACGATCTCCGCCTCGCCCGAACCCGGGGCTCGGACTCTGCCTCTGTCTTGTAGGACGGACTCGACCTCGGCTTCGGAGGAGCTTCCACGACACCCGACCTAGGACACGAGACCGCCACGTCAACAGGGAGCGTCATCATCACCCTGCCCTGAGCCGACTTGGGTCGCAGAGAACAAGACCGGCGTCCCATCTGGCCAGCCACGCCAGATAGGCAAATGATGGCGCCCCGCTAGACCATGACGACGGCGACTCCCAGCTCCCTTACGAAAGCAGGAGGACGTCAGCAAGGACCCAGCCACTCCGACAGCTGTCTCCCCGTCCGGCTCCGTTACTCCTCCAACAGCCACGACGCCACACCAAACAGGGTGCCAAGATCTCTCCGGCTGCCACCTAGGCATGTACATAGGGCGCTAGCTCTCCCTCGCTAGACACGTAGCACCTTGCTACACCCCCATTCTGTACACCTGGACCCTCTCCTTACGACTATAAAAGGAAGGACCAGGGCCTTCTTAGAGAAGGTTGGCCTCGCGGGGACGAAGGGCAGGGGCAGGCGCTCTCTCGGGGCCGCTCTCTCCCCTCACCTCGCGCGGACGCTTGTAACCCCCTACTGCAAGCGCACCCGACCTGGGCGCGGGACGAACACGAAGGCCGCGGGAATTCTCCGACTCCCTCACGACCCGGCTCCGGCCACCGACCTCTCTCTCTCTCTGTTCCCCCCTTTGCGCTCGCTCCACGCGCTCGACCCATCTGGGCTGGGGCACGCGGCACTCTCACTCGTCGGCTCGAGGACCCCCCGGTCTCGGAACGCCGACACTATGCATACATAGGTGACAATATAACAATAAATATTTTTAGGTCACAAGGAAAGTGATCTAGGACACACATGCCTTTTTGGTGCTACTCCAACTGCTTAGTTGCTTCCTAAGGATGGGCTTCAGGTTCTCGCAACTTTGCTCTTCTACTCACAACATGCACATACAAGTAGGCAGACAATAAATAAAATAGCATCACACCAAACATGGAAAATAGTTATGTAAAATAAATCTACCTGTCCAGACGAATCTGTAGGTTCGAGAACCACTAAAATCGAAGTTAAATCGTGAATGTTATGAAGTAAATAAGTTTTGGGCTATTTTGATATTAATTTTATATTAAACTAATAGATATAGTGGTTAATTTGTGAAGTCTGAGGTCACAAACGCAATTATGAGTGTAAATGTAGGGGACTCGGTGCAATTCTACCATTGTAGGATGGCGAATTCCATTATTCTAAAGATCAGGGTCTCATTTGTAAATAGCAATACCTATTTTAAAAGCTCTTTAACCTAGTCAATACGACGAGTTGATTTAGGAAAATACCATGGTTTCGTTTGCAAAACATTTGCGGCCAGAAGTGTGGGATGTCTCGAAGCCGTCCCATCCAAAACTGATAGCTTGATTTCAATAAAACAAAATGGTACGCCGAGATCTAATCGTGGTCGTCTGATCCGCGATGGACGGCTAGAGCCCATCACCCTCCTCCCGATGGATTAGCATGGGGTCATGTGCTGCTGCAGCAGCGACCTCGTCGAAGCCCCGCATCCATCCCTCCAGTGCCCTCAATCTCCCGTCCAAATGGTGGTACTCGTAGAGAAGACGATGGCGATCAATACTACGGGTGACTCACTAGAGATTATGGTGCAGAGGCCCCTGCCCATGGAGAGGTGCGACTTTGTGGCAACTCCCAAGTCCGACGAGTAATCGTTGGCTCTCCAGTCACCGTTCTCGTATTATGAGGCCCGGCATGATCACGTCTAGCGTACTCTAATGAAACTCTTGTTCAGCCTCCCGAGCCAAAGCTGGGCTAGACACTGATTTTGTCGGCGACGACTCTGTCGACTCTCGGCGACCTCGTTGCCACACTAGCTCTGCTCAATTGGCTGCGATCCAGTGTCAAGGGGGTGCGACGCTTCATACTTATACATAGGACGACCTAGACGGTGAGAGGGATTTGGCCAAGCCCGAGATCCTTGGTGGCACTTAAGGCTTTCTGTTTGCATTCATTACGGTGAAGGAAGGAAGAGCTCATGAGTTGGACCCGGGCGCGACAGCAAATAGGTGGACCGGGCGCACGCGCATGACTACACCGGCTAAGCCAAGTCAGGCCAAGGTAAGACTGACTGTAGCGGTCGACGCTACCGCCCCCCTTCCCTTGCATGTCGGCTGTAGGGGGCATCCTATGGCCGCAGCGGTGCCCCTACAGCGCCTCCTACGTGTCGGTCCCCTTCTCTCTCTCCTCAGATCTAGCGTGTCACTGTTCATCGTCCTAAACACTGTGCTGGTCCACGAGTAATTGTTAGTAGATAAAAAATTGATAGTTGATATAAAAAATGATATTTTATAGTGGTAGTGGGGTATAGGGAGAGTATTTAGGGAGAATCGCTGCGGGAGATGAAAAAATAGAGGGAAAAATAGGGGGAAAAAGTGATATAGGTGGAAAAATTTAGGGGTAACGATTACGGATAGCCTAAGCGCCTGGTACTGGTAGGTTTCCTTTCCCTTTTTTCTTCGTTTTCTTTTCTCATTTTCTTTTCTGTATTCTATTTTTATTTTCCATTTTCAATTCCGAATTCCAAATTTCATTCAAATTAAATTTTCAATCTTACAATATTATGCAACAATTAAAGTTCCAGAATGGCATTTAAAACTTAAATGCTTTTATTTAGCCTTTATTAATTTATAGAAATAAATTACGGATGCATAATTTAGTAAAATAAAAATTCAAACAAAGCACTATTTTTTTTTAAAAAAAAATATAACCTCCTAGCCACTTAACTAGACTTTTGGGGTTTACATATTACATGTTTGATTCAAAATGAAGAGTGGTAAGGCAGATTATATAATGGATGCATTTGCATGAGGAGATGCATATATGGCGTTTGTACGCAAATTGTTGCTAGCTCGATAGCTATGCATCCATGACATTCCTGGATCATCTATCATATTTAAACTTACCAGTTTATCTCGACACATTGGAGCCAGCCACCAAATTAGGCATTCTCGAAAGTATTTTGTTGTGGTGAATAACTGCAGTCCGTTAGATGCTCAAGTGAAAAGACGATAGATCCGAGAAGGAGACACTATGCAAATTGATGCTCAAGGATATAAAAACGATAGAACCAAGATCAAGATGGTACACTACTCAACTCTACGTATGAAGTAGATACCTGATAAGTTTATGTTAGACATTGTGTTTCTGTAGCCGGTTGCTCTTTAGACGTTTGGTTCACATATTTGTAACGTAATGCATAACTGATAACGTTAAATCATATTTATTTAAGTATAACCTATTCAAACTTGTTATTGCTGGTACTCGAATGTGAATTATTACCATTATCATTTATAGTTTCTGATTTTGTTTTGCAATCAAGTGCAAGATAAAATGGAAGAGAATCAATGGAATCCCAAGTATCTTTGCCTTTCTGAACCAAATAACACCTCAGTTCTTTCTGGGTGCATTGTTTTTTTTTCTTCTAATGACTTAGGTGGGATGACCATTTTTACTGTAGTGCTTATTTGCTAGCTAATAACAGGTATATGCAACTTGGAAAACTAGTTTCTAGTTTTTTTTAAAAAAAGTTGACTTAATATTATTTTACAAAAAAATATGAGAAATGTCTGACAAAACAAAATGTGAAAAATAAAACATGATACGATAAAAGTTCCCTAAACCCAAATTAAAGTGTCAATTTGTTGATGAGCCATAGCTCGTCAAAATATACTGGCAGAAAACTTCATAGTACGTTGTTTCAAATATAGTAGCCAACAACCTTTTAAAGTTATTTGGTCTTCAATTTGAAGATGAGAAATATACATTGGTACAAAGAACCTCTATAAAGACGGTTCTTAACTTATTTTGCCAGTGGTAGAGGCGTAGAATTATTTCTTTTTATAGATGGTTCATTGAGAATTGCCAGTGAAAGTGAAAATCAATTATAGAAAATATAAAATAGATTTTAAAAACAGCAAGTAACGCAGTTGGTGTCAATCGAATCGAACCCCAACCTCACTATCATGTGTAGCTTCCTCTACCAATCCATTCATCACTTGTGTCTAGATTACAGTTTTGTTGCCCACATATTAGAACAAACCAAGTGTAAATTGATTATTCGAAGCTATAATTCAAACTAAAAAGTTATCAAATATAGAATTGAATAACTTTTTAAGTTCCACAACTTTTAGTTTGGTGTTTTTTCCATCCGAGGTCGTTTGCAAAACTTACATTTTAAATTTGACAAATTCAGATGTAATTTTGAGAGCCCAAAAGGTTATAAATAAACAAGTTGTCAACTGTAAAGTTTCATAACATTTAGAGATCTACAAATTATTATTTTGTGGTTTTTTCAAACGAGGTCATTTCAAAAACTCAAAAATGGATTTTAAATATTTTCTATAAGCAGTTTCTTAAGAAAACAAGTAGAAATCATATTTGTATTGGCGGGTTCTTAAAAAACACCAGTAGAAATCATGGATTTGTATTGGCGGTTTTCATAAAGAATTACCAATACAAATATGATTTATATTGGTAGTTTTCTTGCAATTGCAGTTTTCTAAGAAAACCTCCATTTGTTGGTGTTTCGAACTTGCATCGTCGAGTAAATTTGTGTAAGCGCATTTTAGGTCCGAATGGTGTGCTCAGTGGGCATAAGGATTAGTTCGGGCACACCTTTAGAGAGCCGACTTTGACTTTTTTAGAATGCTTTCCCCTATGACCCATGGGCCAAGGGGCCTACGACAGTGGCATAGCTAGCCCAAAGTTAAAGCCTAGGCACCATGAAAAGATTAATTCGTAATAAACTAATCCATGCAAACCAAATAGGATTATTACCTTGTCTGTTGTGTGGGTGTCGCATATTCGAGCTAGATATGCAGATTGCGTGCCAAAAATTATACAACCAAATTGCATAATGTATAAGCAATCAAACAATACCCACCTAATTTTCAGGTTAAATGAACTACATGAAGACTCTGTTTCAAATTTCAAGGCTCGAGCGTTGAACCTAGCTTGCCGACCTAGGTCGCTGGGCCATGAAGCTCGGGCACGTGACCGGGCATGCCGGGCCTCAGCTCCCCATTGGCCTAGGGTTATTAACACAGGCAAGGAGAGACTATGAATAGGAGCAAGACAACCATTGTGAGACCAGAGATGAATTTCTCGCTTGGGATTTACCATTTTTTGGTAAAGTTTCCAGTTCTCGCTACCGATCGAGAAACGAAAACCGGTCTGGTTTTTAGTGAACTAGAACATGAGGCGCCCTTACGGGCGCCGTATCGATGACACATAATTTGTAAACAGGAAAGCAGAACCAGCCATCTAAAAGAACATAAGAACTCTAATTAACCAATGGCACATAAATAGGAGGTCCTAAAGCAGATTCGTACCTTGAGGAAAGCGTGAAGGGTACAAGCAGTGGTTGTAGTAGCTAGGAGAGAATTGAGAAACATGGCAAGCCATTTCCAGATAAGCCATAAGGATGATGTACACCCTTGATTTTTGTCCATAAATGAAGTTAGTAGGCCAGTCTACTGGCCAGAGAACTATATCATATGAAAAATCATCAATTCAAAAAGAAGGTATAAAACAAGCACGGAACAAGAAAAGAAGTGCACACACCTGAATCAATGCCGTGAAATTTAGAGATCCCAATGTCTTGTGTTGCTAATCAAACATGGCATATATACATATTTCAAATTGCACATACAACATTGATACAAGCCACAACTTCATCATAATAAAGGGAGAGAAATCACTGCCACATTACTCCCCTGAAATTGTCGCCCAAAAAATAAGTGTTGAAACCACATCTCTACCATCTCAAATTGTCCTATTGCATGGAACAACATGTTACTCCATACCATCATCTGCCAGGTTCACTATTTTTCCCCTGGGCTAGCTTACTCCATACCAAACAAACTAACAATGATGAGGTCTGCCCAAACTCAGCCTCAATCTCTAAACCTTCCTGAAAACAGTGGCGGCAATTAACAGATGGGCAGAACAGATGGCATATGTAAAAAAGGAGAAAAACCATCAGGCAGAACACATGACAGACGCTAGATGGCCAGGAGCAAGCCAGGGGAGGCAGGCGACGTGTCTGCCACTGGCCTAGAGTAAAAAGAGACAGATCAAGCCATGAAATGCACCACTATCTGACATGTGAGAATTTAACAATTTGTTACACAACTAATATCTTGCACTGGACAAAAAAATTCAATTAGTTATTCCGTTGAGAAATTAGCTCATATGGTCTATTCCTATTGGTGTTTGCTTCAAGTGGTGGAAGATCGTCGTCTTCATCAGAACCTGGCTCCTCATCAATCTGGACAGTAGTTTGTGCTTGTGTTCCCGCCTCTGAAGCTTCATTCAGAGTTGAGTTGAAAATAGTTGGCCTAATATAAGAAGGGACAAACCAGTTTCTGGATGCCAAGTTAAGCAAAATTCAGCAACACTGAGACAAATGTACACAGACTGATATTTTATAAGATCAGTTAGTAGCTTAGGATCTCTAATCCTAGTATTGTTTTCCCTCTGTCATCACTACAAAGTAGAAAATACAACACAAAATTCAGTTATATAAAAATGATTCTTTCGTGGATAGTTGATCAGGTAAAAGGTATATGTGCCTCAGTAACCCATTCTTTTTGTTATGAGGCAAGTGAACTGTAAATCCTAGAAGCAAAGAATCAGATAATCAATGTCGAGAGCTTGTTGTGAAAACAAATTTTTGGTTGAATGCCGATGACATGACACCGGACCCGTTGCGCGTAGTACATAAGTAATTAAATCGTCACTCAACAACACAATGCCATATGGTGATATAGTTGCATACTCAACCTAGATGGGTCTTCCATTGATTTTGCCTAACATTGGCCACTCAACGGAACCTTTCAAAACAGGTGGCAACCAAAGCAATGGGTGCAAATTATCCCGTATTGATTATTCCTTTTATTTTTCACGAGACTCAGAACAATTAACATGAAGGAAACCATTCACCATGTGCATAAAAAGAAATGCATTTGGTTACCCTTTCTTGAGGCATGAGGTAGACAAATTGGTCATGCCAACAGTTGGTCATGCACTCATGCATTAAACTTTCCATCAGTGACATGACAAGTTTAGATCCTAAATAATTTATCCAAAAGAAGTCCCCCATACCGATATACCAAATGAAGCATCTTTTTTCACAAGCCAAAAGTTTTACTCCCATAGTCCCAAAATAGTATTCGTTTTAGCTCTTGATTTTTATGTCTATATTCAAATGATGATGAATGTAGACACATATAGAACACACACACACCAAGTATTGTATGAATCAACTAAAAAGCCAAAACGAATTTTATTTTGGGACAAACAGAGTATTTTCTTGGGAGTTTAACATTTGGTGTTGTTATAAGCTAAAATGAGAATTAAAGAAATTTGCAATTTGGGGTAAAGATCCTTTTTGGCGCCATAATGTGAGGCATGCCCTCCCAACTTGATTCAGAAGGCGAATAAAAGAAACTTGCTATTCGGGGCAAAGATCCTTTTTGGCGCCATAATGTGGGGCATTCCCTCGCCAACTTGATTCAGAAATTTAGAGCTTCGTGGTTGTGGTATCTAGAGTTAAGAGCATCAGTTTGGTTGATCAGTTGCCTCACCATTTCCACAGATCCAAGGATGGCCTGCCAAGCATTTATTTTAGTTTCGCCAGTAAAGTCTATGAATATGGCGATTCCTAAATAACTCAAATGAGCATAACCTATGCTGGAAAAAAGTGCTAACAGCTGGACGACAGCAGCTGAATTGCCTGAAGATAATGTAGGCAACATTTAAGACATACTTACGTAGTATTTCATGGGCTTCCATACGCTCTGAAGGACAAAGGCAGGGCATCTTTCTTATGAGGTTCTTCGCACTTTCAGACATCTTAGGCCATGGGTCCGAGTCAAAATCAATATGCCCCTTTAGGGGTCAAATACACTGCCTTGTGTCTCTGCTAAAACAAATTGTGTTGATTAGCTACTGAGACATATAGTTGCCATGAATTGTTGAATATAACAATTGAGAATAGAAGTAACATGGCCAAAGAGCAAAACATGTAGTATCACTCCAGCTATCCACACATCCGCTTTTGTTCCATAATGTTTGTGTAGTACCTTAGGAGCAACAGTATGGACTTCCAACCAGCTCAGTGAAAACCTAACCTGCAGTTTTGGATATGAAAAATAAGATCAAGGTTTAATCCATAAACCCATCAGAACACACACGTAGAAGATAAAGCTGATCAATATGAACTGAGTCAGATAAACAACAATAAGCCCTGATGAACGTGGGTATAGCCGCATAGTACACTGTAACTCATTTAGTCATCAGATTCATATAATAAGCTATGTATACTCTGCTCAATTGATGAGGACATGTTGTATTGGTTTTGACCGGCCACTGCACGTTGCAGGGGCGCATTGTGTTTGTTATGTATTACCGGCCTATGTTTTTTTGTTGCAATTTTTTTGACTCCATTTTCTATGCAAGACCTAATCCATTTTATATTCATAAGCCCAGTTACTTTATTACCTACCAAATACTGCAAATTGCCAATTTCAAACATATATTCCTACCTAGCTAATGAAAATAAAAGTAAAAAAATAGAGAATGTGAACCCACCTTGTTAAAACCATGTCAAGCCTCTATAACAAAAGTTGAATAAAGAGATAACATCAAGTCTGCAGTCTGTAATTCACGAAGCATGCATAACTACTAAGTGACATTCAGTCTCTAGAAATATGAGTATAATGGAGACACCAAAGAAACACACATTACATACGTGCTTGCAAATATTTGGTTAGTGTCATGCAGCCAGCAACATGGTTTCCCCTGCCTAGAATGATCCTTGGCAATCAAGGAAGCACCGGGGTGACTCCACTCTCGGCACACTATTGATCTACAATTCACTGAATCGTCAATACACAATTAGTCGTTGTCGTTCTTCTTACAAGAACATACCATAGATGGCGATGAGTAGCAAGAGGTGGAGCCCCAAAACAGGTGCGACAGCCACCCGTTGAGGTACCCGGTGGCTCACCACGGCCGCGGCCATCGAGGTGGCCGCCTGGATCGCCTCGATGTTGGTGACAGCTTGCACGACCTCCTGGTGAAAGCTGAGGAAGCTGTCAAAACAGGTGGTCGGCGCTTCCGGTCTCGCCGTCTTGCTCACTTCCGAGAACAACCTCTAACGATTGTTCAGCAACAATTAGCGATATCGTGAGAACAAAATTTATTTATACACTCGCAATCAGTGCCAAAACGCTACTACGAGAAATCACACACATACTTGTAGATCCTAGCCATGTTGTCTGTGGATGATGCGTTGTGCAGTGCCTCCAGGGCAACCTGCTGCGCCTGCTCTCTCTGCTCCATTGCGTCCTGAATGCAGGACACAACAAACACGTTAGACAAAGAAGAGTCAAGATTGATGGTTTGCTTCTATTCCTAGATCTGATCGCACATTCCCGAGTAGACTGAGATTCCCCGGCACCGGCACGCGAGCAGCTATCGCGGATCGCTTCTTGGTGGATGTGGCCGAGCTTCTGAGCTCATTGAAAGGGAATTAGGCTTACACCTATATTCCTAAATTGATTTTGGTGGTTGAATTGCCCAACACAAATAATTGGACTAACTAGTTTGCCCAAGTCTATAAGTTATACAGGTACCAAAGGTTCACAATAAGCCAATAAAAAGACCAAGAAAAGGGTTCAACAAAAGGAGCAAGGGACAACCAAAGGCACCCTGGTCTGGCGCACCGGACATGTCCGGTGCACCAGGGTTCTACACGTGCTGAACTCCTCACCTTCGGGAAAACTCAGAGCCGCCACGCTATAATTCACCGGACTGTCCGGTGTACACCGGACAGTGTCCAGTGCTCCAAGGGGACGCGACTCTGAACTCGCCAGCTTCGGGAATTCGCAACAGCTAGTCCCCTATAATTCACCGGACATGTCCGGTGTACACCGGACTGTCCGGTGCGACAACGGGGCAACGACTACTTCGGCGCCAACGGTCACCTGCAGCGGCATTAAATGCGCGCCAGAGCACGCAGAAGTCAGGCACGCGCGACGTGGCGCACCGGACACTCTACAGTACATGTCCGGTGCGCCACCAGACATCCAGGTGGGCCCAGCAGACAGAGCTCCAACGGTCGAACCCTAACAGCCGGGTGACGTGGCTGGCGCACCGGACATGTCCGGTGTGCACCGGACTGTCCGGTGCACCATGCGACAGACAGCCTTCACCAACGGCTAGATTTTGGTTGGTGGCTATAAATACCACCCCAACCGGCCACTTCAAGGTGTGGGAGCCCAAGCAACATTCCAAGTCATCTAGTTGACATACTGAAGCCCTCCCAACCACATATATTCATTAATCCATCCTATACACAAGATTTAGTCCACTACAACCAACACAAGTGCCACAAAAGAGAGAGCAAGCAATTGAGAGCTACTCAATTGAGTTTAGCCCTAGCGCCTTGTGAGATTCATTGAGAGATAGTGTGTGCTACATCCTTGTGTTCATTTGTGCGTGGAGTATTGACTCCCATCGAACTTCCTCCAAAGTTTTGGAGGCTTGTAAAAGCTAGCAAGAGACACCAAAGAGTGTGGTGGTCCTTGTGGGATCGAGAGTGATCCTTGAGAAGAAGAAGAGCTCACCGATCCTTGTGTGATCAGGGGAGAGAGGGAAAGGGTTGAAAAGACCCGTCCTTAAGTGGACTCCTCAACGGGGACTAGGCCTTCGAGGGCCGAACCTCGGTAAAACAAATCACCAGCGTCCATTGTGTTTATTGCTTGTGATTTGCTTGTTTTCCCTTGATCTAATTTTCTTGCACCATTATTTGCTAATATCATTTGGTGTTGCTTCAAGTTAAATTCCCATTTTGTGAAGCAACACATTGCAAGAAAGAACTTGACCTAGTGCTCTTCTCATCTAAGGCTTCTTGCTTTGTTATTTTATAACTTATTAGTTGTATTGATTTATAACTCCCGTATTATTTAGCAATACTCTTTTCAAGCAAGAACTTAGTTTGTATACTCCTATATTTGTATATCTTGTTCTAACCACTAATCAAGGGATCTAGTTGGGGGATAAAGTTTTAATTTTCAGGTTTCGCCTATCCACCCCCCCTCTAGGCGACTTTCAATTGGTATCAAAGCTAGGCACTTCATCTTGAGTCTAACAACTCGAAGTGATGGCTCGAAGAAGATCCCAAAAGAACAAGAAGTCCAAGGAGAACAAGGAGGTAACTCTTGAAATATTACTTCCCGATTGTTCTAATTATGATTCGTGGTCTACTAGGGTGATAAATGCTTTTAGAACGGTAGATCCTCAATTAGAACAAATTTTAGACAAGAGTATTATTCCTCCTAGTTATGATAGGAAAAATGCTTCTGAGGAAGATCAAAGATGTATTCGCTTAAACTACCTAGCTTATGACATCTTAAGTAATTCTCTTAGCAAAGAAGATTATCATGCCTTCATAATGAATTATAATGAATCTATTCGTGATGCGCATGATATTTGGACTAGAATTAAAAGCAAATTTGATGAGTCCAAACATGATAGTTCATTTTGTGCTTCTACTTCCTTTGGTCTTTGTGATACTAACCCTTGCAAGGAAGAAGAAAAAAATGAACGATGGAGACCAAACGATGAATCCACCTCTCCAAGAGGTTTGTCTTCCCATTTCGATTCCCACATATGTTGTGTGGCTAATGAAAATGATAGCGGAAGGACAAATGAGGATGAGGAGGAAGAAAGAAGCTTCTTGCAACTCTACGCACGCCTAAGTGAGAGCACCTAGAGGGGGGGGGGGTGAATAGGTGATCCTGTGAAACTTAAACTTATAGCCACAAAAACTTGTTAAGTGTTAGCACAATAATCGCCAAGTGGCTAGAGAGGAGTCTCAACAAAACACAATACCACAAGAGATCAAACACAGAGATGACACAGTGGTTTATCCCGTGGTTCGGCCAAGACCAACGCTTGCCTACTCCACGTTGTGGCGTCCCAACGGACGAGGGTTGCAATCAACCCCTCTCAAGCGGTCCAAGGACCAACTTGAATACCACAGTGTTTTGCTTTCTTTTCTTTATCCCGTTTGCAAGGAATCTCCACAAATTGGAGTCTCTTGCCCTTACAAGTATATGATCACAAAGAAGCACAGAGTAAGGGAGGGAAGCAACACACACAAATCCACAGCAAAATGCGCACACACACGGCCAAGAATCGAGCTCAAAAGACTATCTCAAAGTTCTCACTAGAACGGAGCTCGAATCACTGAGAATGACAAACGAATGCGCAAAGACTGAGTGTGGATGATCAAGAATGCTCTAAGGTTGCTTGGTTGACTCCTCCATGCGCCTAGGGGTCCCTTTTATAGCCCCAAGGCAGCTAGGAGCCGTTGAGAGCAAATCTGGAAGGCTATCCTTGCCTTCTGTCGTCGGGTGCACCGGACAGTCCGGTGCACACCGGACACTGTCCGGTGCCCGATTTCTTTCCTTAAACAGCGTTGCCGACCGTTGCCGACCGTTGCAGATCTGGGAGCCGTTGGCGCACCGGACAGTCCGGTGCCCCCTTCCGACCGTTGGCTCGGCCACGTGTCTCGCGCAGATCACGCGGTCGACCGTTGGCCCGGCCACGTGTCGCGCGCAGATTCCGCAGCCGACCGTTGGCCCGGCCGACCGTTGGCTCACCGGACAGTCCGGTGCACACCGGACAGTCCGGTGAATTTTAGCCGTACGCCGTCGGCGAATTCCCGAGAGCGGCTACTTCACGCCGAGCCAGCCTGGCGCACCGGACACTGTCCGGTGCACACCGGACAGTCCGGTGTGCCAGACCGAGCTGAGTCTTGGCTGTACACAGCCAAGTCTTTTGCACCTTTCTTCTCTTCTTCTTCTTTCTGTTTCTAACACTTAGACAAGTATGTTAGTACACAAAACCAATGTACTAAGGCTTAGAAACATACCTTTACTTCATGATTTGCACTTTGTTCATCTATGGACATAAATTCACATTTAAGCACTTGTGTTGGCACTCAATCACCAAAATACTTAGAAATGGCCCAAGGACACATTTCCCTTTCAATCTCCCCCTTTTTGGTGATTTATGCCAACACAACATAAAGCAAGTAGAACAAGTACAAAAACACTTTAAATAAGAACTCAAATTATTTTGATTCAATTTTGACATATATGGATCACTCTATGCCACCACTTGGTTTGTTTTTGCAAATCAACCTCAAATCTCTATCTCTAAGTCAAACACACATGTTGAAACATAAAGAGAGTCATTCCAAAAGATATTGATCAAAGATTTCAAAAACTCCCCCTTTTTCCCATAATTAATACTTCTCCCCACAAGAAGCCAACTTTTGATAAGAGAGACAACAAAAGAGTTTTGACAAACAAAAAGCTCTATTCTACTATTTTCAAAATCTCTCAAGTGGTAGCTGATCCATTTATCGCTTTGGCCTTTATTTTCTCCCCCTTTGGCATCAAACACCAAAACGGGATTAATCTTGGCTCGTTAACCCCATTGCCTCACCAAAATCTTCAATTTAGAGCAAATGGCAATAAGAGTTCATGAGATGGACTTGGAATAAGTTACCCTCTCATCGGAGTGCAGTGGAAGTCTTTCATGGTCCAAGTCCACCTTTTCCCTTTCAATTCTCCTTCGAGACTAAATCAAGCAAACTCAAGCATATGGTTAGTCTCAAAGGGTCAAGTTGTAACACATCTCCCCCTAAATATGTGCATCACTTTGCAACGGACTTGTGAGGTCCAGGGAGTGTTTGTACAACTTGAGCACCATAATAAGCAACAAAATGCAGAATGAACATGATCAAAGGCATAAACACATGTATGCTACATTTCAATCCAAGTTCCGCGAATCTAAGATATTGAGCTCACTACGCAGCCTGCAAAAGGTCTTCTCATCTAGAGGCTTGGTAAAGATATCGGCTAGCTGGTTCTCGGTGCTAACATGAAACACTTCGATATCTCCCTTTTGCTGGTGGTCTCTCAAAAAGTGATGCCGGATGTCAATGTGCTTTGTGCGGCTGTGCTCAACAGGATTTTCCGCTATTCGGATAGCGCTCTCATTATCACATAGGAGTGGGACTTTGCTCAGATTGTAGCCAAAGTCCCTGAGGGTTTGCCTCATCCAAAGTAGTTGCGCACAACACTGTCCTGCGGCAACGTACTCGGCCTCAGCGGTGGATAGGGCAACGGAGGTTTGTTTTTTAGAGTTCCATGACACCAGGGACCTTCCTAAGAATTGGCATGTCCCCGATGTACTCTTCCTATCGACCTTACATCCAGCATAGTCAGAATCTAAGTACCCAATCAAGTCAAAGTTAGACCCCTTTGGATACCAGATCCCGAAGCAAGGCGTAGCAACTAAATATCGAAGAATTCACTTCACCGCCACTAAGTGACACTCCTTAGGATCGGATTGAAATCTAGCACACATGCATACGCTAAGCATAATATCCGGTCTACTAGCACATAAATAAAGTAATGACCCTATCATTGACCGGTATGCCTTTTGATCAACGGACTTACCTCCTTTGTTGAGGTCGGTGTGTCCGTCGGTTCCCATCGGCGTCTTTGCGGGCTTGGTGTCCTTCATCCCAAACCTCTTTAGCAAATCTTGTGTGTACTTCGTTTGGGAGATGAAGGTGCCATCCTTGAGTTGCTTCACTTGGAACCCAAGGAAGTAGTTCAACTCGCCCATCATCGACATCTCGAATTTCTGCGTCATCACCCTGCTAAACTCTTCACAAGACTTTTGGTTAGTAGAACCAAATATTATGTCATCGACATAAATTTGGCACACAAACAAATCACCATCACAAGTCTTAGTGAAAAGAGTTGGATCGGCTTTCCCAACCTTGAAAGCATTAGCAATTAAGAAATCTCTAAGGCATTCATACCATGCTCTTGGGGCTTGTTTAAGTCCATAGAGCGCCTTAGAGAGCTTACACACGTGGTCGGGGTACCGTTCATCCTCGAAGCCAGGGGGTTGCTCTACGTACACCTCCTCCTTTATTGGCCCATTGAGGAAAGCGCTCTTCACATCCATTTGGTACAACCTGAAAGAATGGTGAGCGGCATACGCTAGCAAGATACGAATTGATTCTAGCCTAGCCACAGGAGCAAACGTCTCCTCAAAGTCCAAACCTGCGACTTGGGCATAACCTTTTGCCACAAGTCGAGCCTTATTCCTCGTCACCACCCCGTGTTCGTCCTGTTTGTTGCGGAACACCCACTTGGTTCCCACAACATTTTGCTTGGGATGAGGCACCAGTGTCCAAACTTCATTGCGCTTGAAGTTGTTGAGTTCCTCCTGCATGGCCAATACCCAATCCGGATCTAGCAAGGCCTCCTCTACCCTGAAAGGCTCAATAGAGGAGACAAAAGAGTAATGTTCACAAAAATTAACTAGTCGAGATCGAGTAGTTACTCCCTTGCTAATGTCACCCAGAATTTGGTCGATGGGATGATCCCTTTGAATCATCGCTCGAACTTGGGTTGGAGGTGCCGGTTGCGCTTCTTCCTCCATCACGTGATCATCTTGTGCTCCCCCTTGATCACACGCCTCCTGTTGATGAACCTGTTCATCGTCTTGAGTTGGGGGATGCACCGTTGTTGAGGAAGAAGGTTGATCTCGTTCATCTTGTTCCTGTGGCCGCACTTCTCCAATCGCCATGGTTCGTATAGCGGCCGTCGGAACATCTTCTTCATCTACATCATCACAATCGACAACTTGCTCTCTTGGAGAGCCATTAGTCTCATCAAATACAACGTCGCTAGAGACTTCAACCAAACCCGATGATTTGTTGAAGACCCTATACGCCTTTGTATTTGAATCATAACCTAATAAAAACCCTTCTACAGCTTTGGGAGCAAACTTAGAATTTCTACCCTTCTTCACTAGAATGTAGCATCTGCTCCCAAATACACGAAAGTACGATACATTGGGTTTGTTACCGGTTAGTAGCTCATACGAAGTCTTCTTGAGGAGGCGATGAAGGTAGACCCTGTTGATGGCGTGGCAAGCCGTGTTCACAGCTTCCGACCAAAAGCACTCGGGGGTCTTGAACTCTCCAAGCATCGTCCTTGCCATATCGATCAGCGTCCTGTTCTTCCTCTCTACCACACCATTTTGCTGAGGTGTGTAGGGAGCGGAGAACTCGTGCTTGATCCCCTCCTCCTCAAGAAACTCCTCCACTTGAAGGTTCTTGAATTCGGACCCGTTGTCGCTCCTTATCTTCTTCACCTTGAGCTCAAACTCATTTTGGGCTCTCCTTAGGAAGCGCTTGAGGGTCCCTTGGGTTTCAGACTTATCCTGCAAAAAGAACACCCAAGTGAAGCGGGAAAAGTCATCAACGATAACTAGACCATACTTACTTCCTCCTATGCTCAGATAGGCGACGGGTCCGAAGAGGTCCATATGTAGCAGCTCCAGGGGTCTTGACGTGGTCATCACATTCTTGCTGTGATGTGCTCCTCCCACCTGTTTACCTGCCTGACAAGCTGCACAAGGTCTATCTTTTTCGAATTGTACGTTAGTCAAACCTATCACGTGTTCTCCCTTTAGAAGCTTGTGAAGGTTCTTCATCCCCACATGTGCTAAGCGTCGATGCCACAGCCAGCCCATGCAAGTCTTAGCCATTAAGCATGCATCTAGACCGGCCTCTTCTTTTGCAAAATCAACTAAGTAAAGCTTGCCGTCTAATACACCCTTAAAGGCTAGTGAACCATCACTTCTTCTAATGACACACACATCTACATTTGTAAAAAGACAATTATATCCCATATTGCATAGTTGACTGACAGATAGCAAATTGTAACCAAGAGACTCAACTAAAAATACATTGGAAATTGAGTGCTCATTAGAAATTGCAATTTTACCTAACCCTTTTACCTTGCCTTGATTCCCATCACCGAATATAATTGAATCTTGGGAATCCTTATTTTTGACGTAGGAGGTGAACATCTTCTTCTCCCCCGTCATATGGTTTGTGCATCCGCTGTCGATAATCCAGCTTGAACCCTCGGATGCATAAACCTGCAAGGCAAATTTAGGCCTGGGTCTTAGGTACCCAACTCATGTTGGGTCCTGCAAGGTTAGTGCAAATATCCTTAGGGACCCAAATGCAAGTTTTGTCTCCCTTGCATTTTGCCCCTAACTTCCTAGCAACTATTTTCCTATCCTTTCTACAAATAGCAAAGGAAGCATTTAAAGCACAATAAATTGTAGAAGGTTCATTCACTACTTTCCTAGGAGCATGAATAATATTCTTTCTAGGCACATGATGAATAGCATTTTTCCTAGACATATTTCTACCATGCATATAGGAAGAGCTAGAAGCAAACATGGCATGAGAGACAAAATCATCATAAGCATTATAACTCCTATAAACATTTCTAGTTTATCTCCTATCATGATACAAGAAGGCATGGTTCTTTTTAGCACTACTAGCCATAGGGGCCTTCCCTTTCTCCTTGACGAAGATGGGAGCCTTATGGCTTGTTAAGTTCTTGGCTTCCCTCTTGAAGCCAAGCCCATCCTTAATTGAGGGATGTCTTCCAATTGTGTAGGCATCCCTTGCAAATTTTAACTTATCAAATTCACTTTTGCTAGTCTTAAGTTGGGCATTAAGACTAGCCAATTCATCATTTAGTTTGGAAATTGAAACTAGGTGTTCACAACAAGCATTAATATCAACATCCTTACACCTAGTGCAAATTTCAACATGTTCAACACAAGAGTTAGATTTACTTGCTACTTCTAGTTTAGCATTTAAATCATTAATTTCACCTTTTAAAGAAGAAATGATTTCATTACAAGTAGAAAGTTCACAAGAGAGCATTCCATTTCTTTTAACTTCTAGAGCAAGTGAATTTTGTGCACTAACAAATTTATCATGCTCTTCATATAAAAGATCTTCTTGTTTGTCTAAGATTCTATCCTTTTCATTCAAGGCATCAATCAATTCATTAATCTTAGCTATCTTAGTTCTATCCAATCCCTTGAATAAACTAGAGTAATCTATTTCATCCTCACTAGACTCATCATCACTAGAAGAATCATAAGTATTGGCATTATGATTGATTACCTTCTTCTCCCTTGCCATGAGGCAAGTGTGATGCTCGTTTGGGAAGAGGGCCGATTTGTTGAAGGCAGTGGCGGCGAGTCCTTCGCCGTCGGAGTCGGACGAAGAGCAATCCGAATCCCACTCCTTTCCAAGGTGTGCTTCGCCTTTGGCCTTCTTGTAAACCTTCTTGTTCTCTCTCTTCCCATTTTTCCCTTGCTCCTAGTCACTATCATTTTCGGGACAGTTAGCAATAAAATGACCAAGCTTACCGCATCTGAAGCATGAGCGCTTCCCCTTGGCTTTGGTCTTGCTTGGCTGCCCCTTGCGACCTTTAAGCGCCGTCTTGAAGCGCTTAATGATGAGGGCCATCTCCTCATCATTGAGTCCGGCCGCCTCAACTTGTGCCACCTTGCTTGGTAGCGCCTCCTTGCTCCTTGTTGCCTTGAGAGCAATGGGTTGAGGCTCATGACTAGGACCGTTCAACGCGTCGTCCACGTATCTTGCCTCCTTGATCATCATTCGCCCGCTTACGAACTTCCCAAGAACTTCTTCGGGCGACATCTTGGTGTACCTGGGATTTTCACGTATATTGTTCACCAAATGAGGATCAAGAACGGTAAATGACCTTAGCATTAGGCGGACGACGTCATGGTCCATCCATCGTGTGCTCCCGTAGCTCCTTATTTTGTTGATAAGGGTCTTGAGCCGGTTGTATGTTTGTGTCGGCTCCTCGCCCCTTATCATCGCGAACCGTCCGAGCTCGCCCTCCACCAACTCCATTTTGGTGAGCAAGGTGACGTCGTTTCCCTCATGAGAGATCTTGAGGGTGTCCCAGATCTGCTTGGCATTGTCCAAGCCGCTCACCTTGTGATACTCGTCCCTGCACAAAGAGGCTAGCAACACAGTAGTAGCTTGTGCATTTTTATGAATCTGTTCATTAATAAACACAGGGCTATCCGAGCTATCAAATTTCATTCCACTTTCCACAATCTCCCAAATGCTTGGATGGAGAGAAAACAGGTGAGTACGCATTTTGTGGCTCCAAAATCCGTAATCCTCTCCATCAAAGTGAGGGGGCTTGCCAAGTGGAATGGGAAGCAATTGAGCATTTGAACTATGCGGGATGCGCGAATAATCGAAAGAAAAGTTTGAGTTAACCATCTTTCGTCTATCGTAGTCGTCGTCGTCCTTTTGGGAGGAGGAAGATTCGTCGCTGTCGTAGTAGACAATTTCCTTGATGCGCCTTGTCTTCTTCTTCCTCCCGTCTTTTCTTTTGTGGCCCGAGCCTGAGTCGGTGGGCCTATCATCATTGGGCTCGTTGACGAAGGACTCCTTCTCCTTGTCGTTGATCACCATCCCCTTGCCTTTAGGATCCATCTCTTCAGGCGGTTAGTCCCTTTCTTGAAGAGAACGGCTCTGATACCAATTGAGAGCACCTAGAGGGGGGGGTGAATAGGTGATCCTGTGAAACTTAAACTTATAGCCACAAAAACTTGTTAAGTGTTAGCACAATAATCGCCAAGTGGCTAGAGAGGAGTCTCAACAAAACACAATACCACAAGAGATCAAACACAGAGATGACACAATGGTTTATCCCGTGGTTCGGCCAAGACCAACGCTTGCCTACTCCACGTTGTGGCGTCCCAACGGACGAGGGTTGCAATCAACCCCTCTCAAGCGGTCCAAGGACCAACTTGAATACCACAGTGTTTTGCTTTCTTTTCTTTATCCCGTTTGCAAGGAATCTCCACAAATTGGAGTCTCTTGCCCTTACAAGTATATGATCACAAAGAAGCACAGAGTAAGGGAGGGAAGCAACACACACAAATCCACAGCAAAATGCGCACACACACGGCCAAGAATCGAGCTCAAAAGACTATCTCAAAGTTCTCACTAGAACGGAGCTCGAATCACTGAGAATGACAAACGAATGCGCAAAGACTGAGTGTGGATGATCAAGAATGCTCTAAGGTTGCTTGGTTGACTCCTCCATGCGCCTAGGGGTCCCTTTTATAGCCCCAAGGCAGCTAGGAGCCGTTGAGAGCAAATCTGGAAGGCTATCCTTGCCTTCTGTCGTCGGGTGCACCGGACAGTCCGGTGCACACCGGACACTGTCCGGTGCCCGATTTCTTTCCTTAAACAGCGCTGCCGACCGTTGCCGACCGTTGCAGATCTGGGAGCCGTTGGCGCACCGGACAGTCCGGTGCCCCCTTCCGACCGTTGGCTCGGCCACGTGTCTCGCGCAGATCACGCGGCCGACCGTTGGCCCGGCCACGTGTCGCGCGCAGATTCCGCAGCCGACCGTTGGCCCGGCCGACCGTTGGCTCACCGGACAGTCCGGTGCACACCGGACAGTCCGGTGAATTTTAGCCGTACGCCGTTGGCGAATTCCCGAGAGCGGCTACTTCACGCCGAGCCAGCCTGGCGCACCGGACACTGTCCGGTGCACACCGGACACTGTCCGGTGCACACCGGACAGTCCGGTGTGCCAGACCGAGCTGAGTCTTGGCTGTACACAGCCAAGTCTTTTGCACCTTTCTTCTCTTCTTCTTCTTTCTGTTTCTAACACTTAGACAAGTATGTTAGTACACAAAACCAATGTACTAAGGCTTAGAAACATACCTTTACTTCATGATTTGCACTTTGTTCATCCATGGACATAAATTCACATTTAAGCACTTGTGTTGGCACTCAATCACCAAAATACTTAGAAATGGCCCAAGGACACATTTCCCTTTCACTAAGCCAAGAAGATAAGGCGGTCATGCTCAAACTTCTAGAAAGAGCGAGAGAGCAAAGCGAAGCTCGTCAAAGGCTAGAAGATATTCTCTCCATGAAAATGCTACACTTTGACGAGTTGACTAAAGAACATGAGGAGCTAAAGTGCTCTCATGTTGATTTGGTCCAAAGGTATGAAACTATTTCAATTGAGCAAGATAACGCTTTACATTGTATCACTCAATTAGTAAATAGAAATGCCTTGCTTAAGGACCAACTAGAAAAGCTAAAAGATGAAAATCTAGCTTTTCAAGAAAAATATGATATACTTCTATGTTCTCATGAAAATCTTATGGATGATCATATCATATTAAATATTGCTAATGAGGTTGTGATAGAAAACATAAAATCCCAACAACCTCACTCATGCACATGTATTCAAATTGATACTATATTACCATGTGCTAATGCTTGTTGTCCGTCGACAAGCAAATCTTCCTTTGAGCTAGAATTTGCAGGAACAAATGATGATACACATCAAAAGCTCAAAGAAGAAAATGAGAGGCTAAAAATGAGCTTGACACAACTAAAAGAGAAGTGCATTGCTCAACCTCTCAAGATAACCGTGATCACATGGTGAAGAAGCTTGAGACGGGAACAACCGTGGCATGCACTACATCCCTTGAAGAAAATGTCAAGGATTTGAGGATTGCCAAGAGAAAGAAACAAAAGATGAAATTCAACACCTCCTCCAAAAGCCTCAACCACGCCTCCACAAAAGGTAACATCCAAGGTAATGATCAAGACTCACTTCACATTAAGAGGTGTAGTGAATGCTTTGAAGAGGGGCACTTGATTAGGTCATGTCCCTACATTAAAAATGACTTGATTATTAACAAGGATGATAGACTTTGTTTTAGATGCTCCAAGAAGGGACACTTACTTAGATCTTGTCCCCATTTAAAACAAAAAGGCATAGGGTTAGAAAAGAAAGTTTTTACTAACCATGTAGCAAGAAACAAACAAGGAAAGAAGAAAGCTTCAAAACTTGAAAAACGCCTATGCTACACATGCCGAAGGAAGGGACATCAATGCAAGGATTGTCCCACTGGTAACAACCCCACTCCTAACTTGTCAATTGATTCTCATGTAACTAGGCAACCCAAAATTGCAACTTGTGTTAGAAAGGTAATGAGTTTACCAAGTGCTAACACAAAGGACTCTTGGGTTCCTAGATCTTTGTTGACTAACCATGATGGACCCATCAAGCGATGGGTACCAAAATATGCTTGACAAGCTTTGCAGGAGAAGGAGATGATATGAAGCTTTGGGGTGCTTGAGAGAGTCCATTTAATACTCAATAACTCAAGCTATCAATCTTCAAAGATCTATATCCGTGATTGACCCAAGGTTATTTTTCAAATTATTATGTCTAAAATTCATATCATCTCGGGGAAGATATTATATGTTGTAGGAAATGAAGAAATATCATGTACCAAAAATCAAGACCTACAACATGGAGGAAAGTCAAAAGATGGTAACTTCTATGCTTTTAAGTGCAAGTATTTTAAACTATCATTTCTCATGTGTCTTGTGTAGTCACATAGAAATATATATAGCACTTCAAATATCTTTAAATTTTATTTACCATTCTTTGAAGAATTTCCTCTCATATGGTAGATTGCATACTCATCATTTCAATCCTATGGCAATCTACATGCTTTAAATTGTTGCAAGTATCTCATGGCATGTTTTTCACTAAGTTGTTTTATTATTGCCATGATTCTAGATATAGAGAGATATTTCATATTCTTAAAAGGATGAGGTGTCATGTAAGGAATTCAAATCCTTAGGACACTTATAAAAGGAAAAATTCTCTCTATGACTAGAATAGTGAGACTAATGATTTTATTTAAATAACCCAAGTAGTCTCACTTGTAGAGAATATGTTTCTATTTGGAGATGCGTAATTTAACTTAAATAGAAAAGTCAATCCAATGATTTATGTTGTTTTGCTTCTTGCTTATATTGGATATGATTCTTCTATGTTTATCGCTCTCCATGTCATGAATTAGATTTATTCCCGTAATCTTAAAAGAACTTACTATGCTTGTTCCATAAGTTAAAGCATTCTTCAAGGAATAATCTAGTTCATATTATAAAGTTTCCATGCCTTAGTAATCCACTATTCGTTCCTTATCAAAATGATTACAAAAAGGGAAACTAGTGCTTGTGTTGCTATTAACATTTCTCTTAAGCCTACTTATGAAAATCTACAAGAGAAGTAAGTGCAAGGTCAAAGCCACAAGCCTCAAAGGGTACTCTTCACCCAAGAGGAAGAAAGGTAAAAGCAAAGGTATGGGAACTCATCTTCTTAATCAAATATAGTTCCCATCAATGATTATTTACTCTGATCATATCTCTGTGAAGAAATAGATTCTTTATCAAATTTAAATTGACTAAGATGTGCATTCAATCTCATTCTCATCAATGCACTTATCCAGTAGAATCTATTTCATGCCTTTGCTATATTTGCTATCATATTGATTTGCTTCCAAGTAATGATTAACTAAATTCAATATGATAAAGTAAAATCTCCAATGATTATTAAAAAGCTTAAAAGGTGCTCACTCATATTTCTCAAATGAAATGCACTAATGTTAAGGATTTTACTTTATGTCTATGTGACTTATGGATGATGAATTGTGCTTATTTCCTATCTAAAAGAAATCATCCCTCATTATATACTCCCTTGTGTTACTAACATCTTTCTTGAGTATTTTCAATAAGTTTGAAAGGAAAAAGAAACAACTACAAAGGGAGGACTCTCAAATGAAAGAGGAGGACATCAAGAACAACACCACCTACTTGTATAGTAAGATCTACAAAACAATCAATGGTGTGGTTGTGAGTATTCTAAATCCTTTCATAATGAGAATGTTAAGTTGTTTATTGCAATTTTTATGAGCCTTGATCAAGATGTATAATGCTTCTCCATATTTATCTTTAAAGAAAATGCATCCATTCAATTCAAAATACTTGATGCATATCTCTAGGGGGAGCCTCTGTCTACATCTTGATTGCGATGAGACTGTCACTTTATCTTAGCAATTTAATATAGTCTCTTGTATGAGAACAAGCTTCTCATAAGGCATGCTACTACATTTCAATCTTGATTATAGCCTTCAATGTTAAAGTAGCATATTTATTGGATTCTCCTATTTTGAGCTTGATTGAAAATCTAATGCCAATGTTGTTCTCTTGATCGCATCGATTGTTTGATCATTGAACATCTTCAATTATCACTTATGCTTCTTAGTGCCTCATGTACTTTCAATTTGATTTCGATTGGTAACTTCAATCGACATCTATCTTGATATGCACTAAGGAAAAAGGAGAATTCATGATTCATTTATGCAATTTGTGATCTACTTGATATATAATAACAATGACTTAGAAAAGGGTCACTAGTTGTAGAACTCTCTCTTGTGCAAAATATTTTCATACATTGTCTTGAGTATAGGTCTTAAGAGTCTAAGACTAAGGACAAGCACAATGAAGGGAGCGTCTCTATGTGAAGGTACAAAAGGGTAAAACTGCTTCATTTCATTTAAACTTGTACCTAAATCTTCCTTTTCTATACTTTCTTTACATCTCTTGTATAAAAGGAAGAGAAAGCATGTCCATGCATTTCCTTGCTTCATTTCTAGTTTAACCTCTCAAATATTTCATTCCTGCATTTATGCATCGTGGTTAAAACTAGATGAAGTGGTTTTATTGTCAAAGAGCTTAAAGCTTAACCTTGTAACGAGGATAAGCTACCTTTGTTCCAAAGGTGGATGGTCCTTAAGTCTCTTTGAAATCTTTAAGGGTAAATGCTTAAAATGTTTGCAACATGCTTTCATAAGTACATAAACTGTCATGAGCATCACACTTAATTTACGACACAATGCACTTCACATTCTGTATGATATAGATATGTTCTCATTAACCTAATGATGTGCAATTGGCATTTTAGGCCAAAATATGTGTTCTTCCTCTCCATGCACATATTTAGGGGGAGCAATCTATGTTGTATAGAACTATGATCATGCTTAATTTGATATATCCTTTTGATCATATCTCCTTTATGTCTATGACTAATGGGTTTTCAAGTGTATTCTCATGCTTAGTCATAGAATTGAAAGGGAAATGGAATATTCGGCAAAGACGACGCTTCCACTCAACTCCATCGGTATTATCCACTCTTTGTCGGTATTCTGCATAATTCTCCACTTTGGTATAATCTTCACTCATATCTCTATTTCAATTGAATATTTCAATTGTTTGCCAAAGGGGGAGCGAAAGAAAAGGGCTTATATTTCACTCAAAGTATCCGTTTTTGGCGATTCATGCCAAAGGGGGAGAAAGTATTGGCCCAAAGCAAAAGGACCGCACCACCACCCTATTTTTAAAACTAATGATTTTTAATTGGTAAATTTCAAATTGGTACCTTATTGTGTTCAAAAGGGGGAGAAAGTAGTATTTTCAAAAATTGATATCTTAAAACCCTCTTGAACACTAAGAGGAGAATTTATCGAGGGGGAGTTTTGTTTAGTCAAAGGAAAAGCATTTAAAACAAGGAGAGAAAATTTCAAATCTTGAAAATGCTTCTCAAAATCTTATTCATTTACCTTTGACTATATTGCAAAAGTATTTTGAAAAGGATTTACAAAAAGAATTTTGCAAAAACAAAACATGTGGTGCAAGCGTGGTCCAAAATGTTAAAAATAAAGAAACAATCCATGCATATCTAGTAAAGTAATATTTATTGGCTCAATTCTAAGTAACCTTTGCACTTGCATATGCAAACTAGTTCAAATTATGCACTTTTATATTTGCTTTAGTTTGTGTTGGCATCAATCACCAAAAAGGGGGAGATTGAAAGGGAATTAGGCTTACACCTATATTCCTAAATTGATTTTGGTGGTTGAATTGCCCAACACAAATAATTGGACTAACTAGTTTGCCCAAGTCTATAAGTTATACAGGTACTAAAGGTTCACAATAAGCCAATAAAAAGACCAAGAAAAGGGTTCAACAAAAGGAGCAAGGGACAACCGAAGGCACCCTGGTCTGGCGCACCGGACTGTCCGGTGCACCACCGGACATGTCCGGTGCACCAGGGTTCTACACGTGCTGAACTCCTCACCTTCGGGAAAACTCAGAGCCGCCGCGCTATAATTCACCGGACTGTCCGGTGTACACCGGACAGTGTCCGGTGCTCCAAGGGGACGCGACTCTGAACTCGCCAGCTTCGGGAATTCGCAACAGCTAGTCCGCTATAATTCACCGGACATGTCTGGTGTACACCGGACTGTCCGGTGCGACAACGGGGCAACGACTACTTCAGCGCCAACAGTCACCTGCAGCGGCATTAAATGCGTGCCAGAGCACGCAGAAGTCAGGCACGCACGACGTGGCGCACCGGACACTCTACAGTACATGTCCGGTGCGCCACCGGACATCCAGGCGGGCCCAGCAGACAGAGCTCCAACGGTCGAACCCTAAAAGCCGGGTGACGTGGCTGGCGCACCGGACATGTCCGGTGCACCATGCGACAGACAGCCTTCACCAACGGCTAGATTTTGGTTGGTGGCTATAAATACCACCCCAACCGGCCACTTCAAGGTGTGGGAGCCCAAGCAACATTCCAAGTCATCTAGTTGACATACTCAAGCCCTCCCAACCACATATATTCATTGATCCATCCTATACACAAGATTTAGTCCACTACAACCAACACAAGTGCCACAAAAGAGAGAGCAAGCAATTGAGAGCTACTCAATTGAGTTTAGCCCTAGCGCCTTGTGAGATTCATTGAGAGATAGTGTGTGCTACATCCTTGTGTTCATTTGTGCGTGGAGTATTGACTCCCATCGAACTTCCTCCAAAGTTTTGGAGGCTTGTAAAAGCTAGCAAGAGACACCAAAGAGTGTGGTGGTCCTTGTGGGATCGAGAGTGATCCTTGAGAAGAAGAAGAGCTCACCGATCCTTGTGTGATCGGGGGAGAGAGGGAAAGGGTTGAAAAAGACCCGTCCTTAAGTGGACTCCTCAACGGGGACTAGGCCTTCGAGGGCCAAACCTCGGTAAAACAAATCACCAACGTCCATTGTGTTTATTGCTTGTGATTTGCTTGTTTTCCCTTGATCTAAGTTTCTTGCACCATTATTTGCTAATATCATTTGGTGTTGCTTCAAGTTAAATTCCCATTTTGTGAAGCAACATGTTGCAAGAAAGAACTTGACCTAGTGCTCTTCTCATCTAAGGCTTCTTGCTTTGTTATTTTATAACTTATTAGTTGTATTGATTTATAACTCCCGTATTATTTAGCAATACTCTTTTCAAGCAAGAACTTAGTTTGTATACTCCTATATTTGTATATCTTGTTCTAACCACTAATCAAGGGATCTAGTTGGGGGATAAAGTTTTAATTTTCAGGTTTCGCCTATCCACCCCCTCTAGGCGACTTTCACTCATCATCAGAAGGAGGCAAGGAGGGCTCTTCCTCCTTGGTCACCCTCCTCGTCGCCCTCGAGGCTGTGTAGCTCACCAAACTCTTCTCCTGCGCAAACACAAATTGGAAATCAACAATGATATGTAAACAAAGGCGCGACTCGACTTGGCTCCCAATGCTTTTCAGTCGAGGCTGGGGGCGTACAGTGGGGAATGGGCTCTTGGGGTTCCTAGGATGCTGCTGATCCCTGTCCGCGACAAAGCTCTTGCTCCTGGTCAGCCTGGACAGCACGCTGCTGCTCTTCCTCACCGACGCAGAGCTCAGCGCCGGCGACGCCGCGGCGGCCCACTCCCTACCAGGCGTCGCCGCAGCCCCCCGCTCCCTGGCAGGCGTCGCGTCAGGGACATGGGCGATGGCGGCGAGGTCGGGAGGAGGTAGGGGCGCGGCGGGAGGAACAACGTGGGTATATGGAGTGTCGGATGGGGACGGGCGGACCGCGGACGTGAGCTCGCGCGCGGCTCCATTGAATTGAAGAAAAATTTCGGGTCCGTGGGCACGTGTCGGCACGCATGAGAGGCTGAAGCCGTGAAATGCGGAGGGAGCGTGAAACCCCAGCAGGTTTTAACAAGAAGTAATTTTGGTTTAGAATTCAAAGATATGAAAGCCAAACTTTGGTCAACAAAACGGTATTCGAAAAAATGCAAAACAAAAATGTAATCGCTGTGTGAGACATCGTCAGCAATGCTAAATTAAGTCGACAACTATTTTTTTTGGGTCCCTGGTGGACATGGATTTGGTTTATGCGTTTGAGAGGTAAGTATCTATGCTATACAGACGCGTTTTGCAACAACATGTACATTATAGAATTGTTTTTCCTATGGCGCATCTATGTTATATGTCTTGCTAAATTTATTTGGCGTTTAGTTCGAATCAGATGTGGTATCCATCCACCAAACAA
Source organism: Zea luxurians (assembly GCA_029449295.1). NCBI lineage: Eukaryota > Viridiplantae > Streptophyta > Magnoliopsida > Poales > Poaceae > Zea > Zea luxurians. The sequence goes on along the minus strand of JAOPSE010000082.1, from coordinate 1,356,402 downwards.
TATTAGACATATCTTTGGTTCTTGGTTAACTAGTCTGGATAATAGAATGAGAAGTCACTTTATTCTAGCAGCTTTGGCTATATGTTGGGTAATCTGGTTAAGCAGGAATGATGCAGTGTTTGATAATACTCCAATAAAATCATCTTTGCAGGTGGTTTTTCGGGCTACGCATTGGCTCCGCTTCTAGGCTCAACTACAACTTAGACAGGATGATCAAGAACTAATAACCAAGGCATATTGTAGACTAGGTGAGTGCCCGTGCGTTACAACGGAAACATATAATACCACGATAACTTATATGCAAAATATGTGTTATACTGTTATGAGAAAAAAATTTCATAATCTATTTATGATCCTGGTCATACATAAATTTGTTTTATTAATCTAGTTGTTTCACCACTACATTGCAACCATCAATACCATGCAGACTTCAATATATGCCACGATTTACATGGTCTCGTCGTTGGAAAGCATGTCCCACACCTGCCGGAAGAAGTTCCCTCGTACATCGTTAGTCATCAGGCACACATCACTATACGCGTCTGCTTAAACAAAAAGACAAGTGTGTGTGTTTGTGAAGAGAATTAAAGGCAGGCTAGCACAAAATCTACCCCAACTACGGCAAGGATGACGAACTGGCCATTGCTGCCGGTCCTCCTCTGCGTCACCTCTCGCGCTAAGACGACGCCACAATCCTTGATATAGTAGTCATCGAACACGCGCGACATGGCGAGTCCTGACGGCTCTTGGCTAGGCTGCCAGACGAAGTGCACCCGGACTCATCAGCGAGGTAGTACACATGGTCGTTGCATCACTGAATGCGCTACCCCTCTGCATACATCATGTTTGAGGACACTCACACAACGTCAGCAACGGACGTCGTCCTAGCGCATAAGAATTCATGGCCGGTCAGTAGCGACTTACGTGGCAGGTTGGGCTTCAGGTGGACGATGAGTTGGACGGCGTGATGACACCGTCGTCGGATGCGGTGTCCAGAACAACCCGGGAGTCGCCGGCGTTGGCGACGACCATGAGGCCCCCCTGCTTGACGATGGACAGCGCGGTGCAGCTGCTTTGGACCGTGTCCAAGCGGCGGCTGCGCCGGAGCTTGTCGTCTACAGCAGCGCATACGGCCACGTAGAACTGCTTCCATAGGTCGAACTGCCAGTCGCCAAGCTTTTTGTCGTCGTCGATGAGCGACGCCAATGCGAGCGCCTTTTGCTAGTGGTGTTTGTTCAAGGTTTTCAAGTAACAAACATGGATTCATCCTTGGTGTTGGTTTATGAAAATGACTCACAAGTTAGATCCATAGAAAAAAATATTATGCAGAATAAATGTCACGCATGCAAAAAGGAATATAATTTGAAAATATTATTCAAACAAAAGAAATTGCATGTAAGGCTCTTCTTTAAATACTACTCCCTCCATCCAAAAATATAATTCAAGAATCTCAGTGATACTTATCTACTACTGCGCATTGTGCAAGGGTAGCAGGTGGGCTTGGGGAGATATGTAGTAAATGTTTTTCCTGTCATAGATGTAGACAGAAACACACGTGGTGTAGCGATAGATACTGCTCGCATTGGCCTGAGGGAGCGTGGATTAGAATCCTCTTGTGGCCAAGTGTTTTTTAATTTTAGCTAGGTGTGAGCTGTGCGGGGGAGTGAAAATGGGAAAATAGGTGTGGGCTGTGCGGACAGGGAGAATGGGAAAGGCAGAACAAGGAATAAGAATGATCGAACAGGGAATGACAGGCTACCCTTACAGCCTTAATAAGTAGTAGAGATCTGCTATACCACCAAGATGTTGAGGCATAGCAGGATTTTGCATAAAGCATAAGTATACAATCTTGTGCAAAAGACTCCTTCCACATCAATTAAAAAGGTTCAGCAAAAGAAGGAAATCAAGAGGATCAATCAATAAATCAGGAAAGGACAATAAGGAAACTATCTGTCAGATTTGACAAGTATATGTAAAGACATATATTTTTGCTTTGGTGAGAATATAAAAACCAAGGAATTCTGTTAAGTCGAATGAGGGGAATAGGAAACTATACCTTCCCGTTCCATGCTTTTCGACTGCGAGCACATGTGCTTCTACTTCAGCAACATAGAATGGACGCCTGATTCTGCGTTGCCCCTGCTCTGGTGACCATTTAGACTTATTTGCTAGAACTATAGGTCCTACTGTGGGATCTGCAGCTGGAACCGAAAAACGGCTCACAAGTTTGTGGACACTTTATTAGGCGATGCGACACCAAAGGTGTGTACAAAATCATGATCATTGCCCTGATAGTTCATTTCTAATGTGGTTGATGCAAGCTCATGTGATACATCAACTTCACCATGCTTAGAAGACGAGTCAGCAGCAATCCTATATACACCACTACGTATACCTTTAATTGTAGGTTCATCTAAGATTCTAACTATGATTACAGAAAACAACCTAAAATATTATGCATAGTATATTTTTCTAACAACCACTGCTAGGTATACCTATGTGACTTGTGACTAACAAAGTGACAATATCAAATAGAGGACACTACCACTTGTTTCTGTGGAGGAACTATATGTTGCTTCAAATACAGGCCAGGAAGATAGAACAATAAGATTGAAAGAGAACACATCAATACTACCACTTGTTTCTATGGGGGGACTATATGTCGAGGCGATTGCGCTCTTGCCGGGGATGCTGCTGGCCACGAAACGCTCCACCGGGTGTACGTGTGCCCGAGCCCAACTACATGCACCACTCCATAGCCCGAAGAGGCAGTATTCGTTACTGCCAAACATACTTCCTTAGTAGTTTGACCCTTAAAGTGTGAAATGATATCTCAGTACAATTTCAAACTAAAAACAAGGAGATTTAGGGATACAATTTATATGCACGAAGGCCTCAAAATGCCAACCTCAAGGCACGCGCCAAGACCTGCGGCCCTCGCGAGTACCGCTACGACTGTGACACGCTCTTCACCAGGTGCTTGATTACTTGCTTGTTGCTAAAAGAATGGTCATAAAGATATATAAATCTGACTGTTGGTATCCCTAAGGCTGGACCAGGGAGTAAAATGGATGAGATACAATGCTGAAGCTGACAATGGACTGTGAGAAAGAGGGATGAATGGGCATACTTGTCAATACCATCCCAATAGTCAAATATACAGAAAGATTCTCTGTCCAATTCTAAGAAACAACCAGAAAGAGTCGAGCTCATGGCAATGACCATGAGGCCTATAAATTCCAAATTCAATAAAAACATTTAGCACTGCTAAAAGCTCATACCTTATTTTGGACACAAATGTTGCACCAGACAATGCACCTGTGGTTTTCCAAGCACACATGGCACATCTCGCCAAAGCATCTAGACAAGGCATATAAGGTGGGGGCACTGCATCCAGCCAAGGCGCCAAACCATGATAGTCCTAATTAGTTTTATCATCGAAGAATGAGAAGTATTACTTGGAAAAAAACTATCATTCTGATTTGAACACTTGTTAATATATATATTGTATAGAAAATATCAAAAGGGATTAGCTACAGTGACCAATAAAATGTAATATCTAACGACAATTTGTGGAAAAATATCATACAAATACTCGGCACAAAGAACTGCAGTTAAATAGGACTGTATTTTTTAACGTAGCTATAGAGGACGGAGGACCAATTATAGTACTTAGTTCAAACATAATTTCACTGGTATGGATTTGGTTTGCCTTCAATCTACAATATCCTGTAAATATTGCACAATTAGGAGATGAACTCACCACAATTTTAGACCTCTGGATGAATCAGTGATAGCTCACAGATCCCAATCTACAGATTCACCAGCGAAGAGGCAAGATAATTTTTTTCGCCAGCTTGCAGAACTGAGGAAATCTATTTATGAGATAGTGCAAGATTTGGTGATGGGACAAAAGCAGACACCTAATACTCGTAGAGCTCTTCTGCAGGATATAGGTTATTTGAGTTACTTCTTTGGGCACAAACAAAGTAATGATTTTCTTCTTCCTATACTTCCAGTATTTCTAAATGATCATGATGAGCAGCTCCGTGCAGTTTTCTTTGGCCAGATTGTCTATGTTTGTTATTTTATTGGAGCAAGAAGTGTTGAGGAATATCTTCTGCCATATCTTGAACAGGCACTAAGTGATGATGTGGAGGCTATCCTTGTAGATGCACTTGATTGCTTGACCATGATGTGCAGAAGTGGTTATTTGAGGAAAAGAGTAATTGTTGGTCTATTGGTAAAGGTTCTCCCCCTGCTCCTGTATCCAATCAATTGGGTTAAACAGTCTGCTGTAAGATTTGTTGCTGCCTGCAGCGAGAGCTTAGGATCTATAGATACTTATGTGTATCTTTCTCCTCATCTAAGGCAACTTCTACACAGGGAGCCACCTTCATTGGCCTCTGAAACTGCTATTCTTTCATGTCTTAAGCCTCCACTACCAAAATCAATCTTCTACGAAGGTTTAGAGCATGCTCAGAACATTGGAGACATTTTACTGAAGAGCAGTGGCAAGAAAGAACACATAGTACATGGTGGAAGATATCCTGGTACAGCACAAAGTGGATCCTTGGCCAACCTTGAAGATATTCTGCGACCGAGAGGCCCTAATATTTCCAGCAGCATATCCTTGTATGTCAAAGACTCTGTTTCTTTTGAAAAATCACTATATTCTGGTTTTGCTCTACATGCATCTGCTGCAAATAGCTCCTTTTATGATGGCTTATCTAAAGGAATACCATCATATTCTTTTTGTACTGATAATAAGCGAGGTTTAGGAGAAACACACATGGTCCCTGATTCATCAGTGTATAAAGCTTCAATAAGGCTACCTTGGTTGGAACCAAACCGTCCTGGCATGCAGACCAGAGATGATCATTTTAGTAGCACGCGACGAGATTTCAGCATCAATGACTCTATGAAGAGCAATTCTTCTTTGCAAAGGAATATCATTCTGAACTCTGATACTGGAGGGTTGCCTTTCTCCAGATCAGCAGTGAACTTGGAGACCGGATGGAAGCCTCGTGGAATTCTAGTGGCACATCTCTAGGAGCATCGCTCTTTTGTCAATGACATTGCTGTATCAAATGATAATACCTTTTTTGTTACTGCTTCTGACTACGTACTCAAGTATCAAAATATGGGATACAAGAAAATTGGAAAAGGACATTGCTTTCAGATCTAGGTTAACCAACGGCGCTGCAGAGTTCAACGCGGAGACATCCGTGTTCGCCAAGGTCGCCCAGTTCGAGGAGGACCTGCGCGCGACGCTGCCCAAGGCGGTGGAGGCTGCACGGGCGGCTGTCTAGAATGGCACGGCAGCGATACCGAACAGAATCACCGAGTGCCGCTCCTACTCGCTCTACCGCTTCGTGCGCTAGGAGCTCGGAGCTGTGTACCTCACCGGCGAGAAGACGCGCTCTCTCGGCGAAGAGCTGAACAAGGTAGAGCAGGTAGAGGAGAGCGAGTCGAGCAGGTAGAGGAGCGGCCACAGCGACGCTGGGCGGGCACGGACGGAGAGCTTGGAGTGGCGGGCGAGGATTGCGGAGGGCGGGCTGCGTTCGCGGCGGGGATGGCGGCGGGCGGATCGCGGCAGACGAGCGGGCGGGCGGGACAGGGAGGCGGGAGCAGTCTACAGTCCTCTCTTAATAGTTAGTAGAGATCGGAGGAGTTGGTGAAGCAGATTTTTAGACATCATGGATGAGGATCTGCATTTAGGCTTTGTCTTTAGTCTCGTTTCGCCGCACTATATTTTGTTTTTCTTTGAGTTTTCAGATAGTAATGTTCCTATCTGAGTCTGTAATAATTCAGCTATAGTCTCTTAGAGACAAAGGCGGGGAACTTTCAATTTCCCATTATCTAAAAAATGTATAACATAGACATGTTTTGGTTAATTAGACGCTATTAATTAATTTGGTGACACATTAGAGACGTACGTGCTTGGTTTTTGCGTCACTAAACTAGGTGATCTTACTTTTTAAGGTTTTGGTATTATTGTTGTGAGTGCCGTATATAACATGGAATCTCAGAGAACGAACATAGACATCCACGTTCGTAAAAGTTGACATCCTGTCGCACGTGGCGTGGGCAATAATGATCGTTAGTTAGCGGTGCTCTGTACTACGCAGGAGGCCGCCATATATAACAGAAACCACACTAAACTGTGCCACGGTGCATGCTATAGTCCAAAGCTCTGGCGGCCGGCCGGAGATATATAAATAGCACAAGTGTTCTGAGCTAGCGCTTTACCACGCAGTGGGTTCCGATGTGTGACTGTTGAGCACCAAATTGAGCGCGCGGACGGTCCGGCCCTGAGGCCGGACGGTCCGCGGTCCGGACGGTCCGCGCCTGTGGGCCGGACGGTCCGCGCGGGCGCAGAACAGATTAGGGTTCCGAGTTTTGTGCTACGGTTGTTAGCTAAAATCATGGGATAAGCTCGGAAATTAGTTTGTAAAGGGTCCAGCCCCCCTCCTCTATAAATAGAGAGGTATACGGCCGATTAATCATCAACAATCGAATCAATACAACTTCTATTTCGCATTTTACCTTAGGAGTAGTTCTAGTCTAGTTTAGGTTTACATATCCAATCCCCAAATTCTTCGTCTCTCTTCGGCTCTACGTCGATTAGAGGAGTCTAGGTCGGCCAGCCCGAGCCTAGACACCACCTAGGATCTCTACTCCCCGACGGGGTCCCTCCCGGGAGCGAGATCCAGGCGCCGTCGGCGATCTTCCGCCGTCCCTGCGTACGCGCGGACCGTCCGGCCCCAGGGCGCGGACCGTCCGGCCGTCAGGCAGGAGCCCTAGCCGCGCACCAGGTCGCGGACCGTCCGGCCCCAGGCCGCGGACAGTCCGCCCTTGCGCAGAGAGCACCACCGCGCCTCGCACCAGGCCGCGGACCGTCCGGCCCCTGCGCGCGGACCGTCCGCCCCTGTGCAGAGGGCACCGCCACGGTTCTTGTTGAGTGTTTGGCGCTCAGAAAAGGCGTCAACATACTTTTTGGCGACTCCGCTGGGGATAACACATCTAAGCTCATCAAATCGGCCCTCAATGGCCGGTTCAAAGGATAGCTCCGAAGTTTCCACCAGCAATATCATCACACCGATATGGGAAAATTTGCCGGCTGAAGAACAGCTCCTGTTCGAGGAGCGCCAGGAGCGGCTGATCCAAGAAGCAAAGGCGAGGTTCCTGGCCGACTTCAAAGTGGACAGGAACAACAAAGTCGTTCGACATCGGGCGACGGATCCGGCTTCGCTCCAACCCACGCCAGACATCCCCAATGTAAGTAATACAAACGAGCTGCAATCTCTTAAGAATTATGTAGATGAACAGCGCGAACAGATGCAAAATATCATAGGGGTTATACAAAACGATTGTAGGAGACTAGTACGTGCATTTAATAAATCTAGTATAGCAAATTTTCCTTCACCCGAGGTTGAATTAGGAGATAATACACGTAATACATCGGTTAAAGGTTGTCACGGCCAGTCACAACCCCCTTATGGGATGCCGATGGACACGTACCCTGAGCAGACGCAGATCGGCAGCAAATCAGCCGATCTGCACATGCCCGGACCGTCCGCACGTGAGCGCGGACCGTCCGGGCCAGCAACAGTCGGGCCTATTTTTAATGAGTTACCTAGATACGCGCCCGAGCCACCACATACGGCACAAAATCTAAACTACCAAGTCGGACCGTCCGCATACAACGACGGACGGTCCGCATATAATCACGGACGGTCCGGGCCAATGTCCGGACAGTCCGCGCATGACCTTTTTGAGGAGGATTGTTACCTGAATCCTCACCCGTCCCAGCGACACGTCCCATCGCGCTATGCAATGCACCAGCCCATTAATTCAGGATCCAGAGCCCAGGAAAGCTTTCTGGCCCCACCTAGAAGGCCGGAAAGAAACGATCAAACATATGAGCCATATAGGGCAAATGGAAATGCACCACGTAGCTCAAACCAATGGGGGGAACGACAACATACTAACATGCAACCAACCCCACCTATGTTTGACCAGAGAGCCGGTGGTCTTGCACCGGCTGCAATTGGTATAGTGAGGGAAGAAATAGCCGGGGCGTTCCGAGATAAGCTCGGAGTAAGCATGATCCCTGGGGGGCAATCATATCGGAAGCCTTATGACAGCCGATTTGATCGCCACCCATACCCACAGGGAACCAGGATACCCGAGTTTGCAAAGTTCTCGGGTGACCAAGGGAAGAGCACGCGTGAGCACATAGGCCAGTTCCTAGCACAATTAGGAGAATTGGCCGACACCGAAGCATTCCGTGTGCGTTTATTTTCATTATCCTTAACAGGGACTGCATTCACATGGTATGCCACACTCCCTCCTAATTCCATTTTGTCATGGGGAGACTTAGAGCAAAAATTTCATGAACATTTCTTCTCTGGTGATTATGAGCTAGATTTAGTAGACTTAGTGACCCTACGACAAGAAAGGGATGAATCGGTTAGTGATTATATCCGGAGATTCCAGGATACGAGAAACCGATGCTTTCAAATTCATTTAACAGATAAACAACTGGCGGGAATAGCCTTTGATGGATTGCGCTATTATTTAAAAGAGAGATTAGAAGGCATCCAGTTCTTTACTCTAGCACAATTACATCAGAGAGCTTCGGCTTGTGAAAGCCGAAGCAAAGAACTAGTCAGAACGGTTCATCATAATGTCCCTATAGTAGAACACAATCAAAGTAGTTCGGACGATGAACCAAAGAAAGTTTACACTGCCGAAATAGTCTGGCCCGAGCAGGCCAAATCTTCGGCTTGCTACTCCTTGCAGTCAATTCAAAAGAAACGACAGGAGGAGGTTAAGTTTACATTTAATGTCGGCAAATGTGATAAGATATTCGATGAATTACTAAAAAATGGTAACATTAAAATTGATTATATCGTTCCACCTGCCGACGAACTAAAGCGTCGCGCATACTGCAAGTGGCACAACTCATTTTCCCATGCCACTAATGATTGTAATGTGTTCCGACGACAAATTCAATCGGCCATTAATGAGGGACGATTGAAATTTCAGGAGGACACAGAGCCCTTCCCAATGAATGTGATCGACTTTAATGGCAAAAAGGTCCTAATTCGGCCCAACACAGCCGATAAGGGCAAAGACAAAGAAGTCATCATCGGCAACGCACGGGAGGCCGATGGAAACAACAAAATTTCTTGCAGGAAAGTGATGGCCGAGAAGACTCCTGATGGAGGGGAGACACTGAAGGTAACCATCACAAACTCCAGCGCTGGGGGGCAAGCACAGACAAAGGGATATGCGCGAGAACCCATACTACGCATCGCGGACGGTCCGGTGTCTAGGCGCGGACGGTCCGTAACATCACCGGACGGTCCGAAGCGTTCCGACGGACGGTCCGGCAACGTCGAAGAGCCGCGGTGACCACGTACCTTCAAACCACGACGACCAGAAATAGGTACGTGGAAAACTAACACGTTCAAGGCAACTGGTCGGTTGGTAAAATCTAGCCCGACCTTTGATCAATTATTGTCTAAATATGTGAAAAAGAAGGCTGGCCCAGCGACCCGCCACCAAAGGGACCTCGCTTACCCACCCAGGTGCGACGGCAGGTTAGGCCGATTGGACCACCACACCAATCGGAAAAGACGGGAGGTCATAATGTTCAATTAAGACCTAACGTACCTGCATGGACACCTCCACCACCATATCCACCTATGCCATATCCATACACATACATACCTCCACCATATGTCCCAAATCAAATGTGGGGCATGCCACCATATTCATTTGGGATGCCACAGTACCCCGCTTGGGGGGCACCCCAAACATCTGTATTCAATAGGTTGACACCTCCAGTACAAGACCGATTGAGAGCCCCTCAATCCGGTCCACGAGCACATGCCCAGCAAGATTGCCGAACAACTCGGCCCCAAAGGCTGACTAATCCGGCAAGGGGGCATACAGCTACAACCTCCAACAGTACGAAAAAGGAAGATGTCATTAAAATAGGAACGACAGATGTCGTCGTACAACAAAATAACGAAGGGCCGATGATTTTTGGTGAATCGGCCAACACAAACAAAAAAGAAAGTACGACTGTCAATAAAATAGCCGATCCAAAATACTCCATGCCCCGATGGTGCCCATCGGGATTGACACGATCGCAAAAGCGAAAATTACAGCGCCTTAGGGCAAAGGAGAATCAGGAGAAGGAGGCGGAAAAAATATTCAATGACACACATCCGCAATATCCGCCACCACAAAAGAGATGGAGACCAAAGGCCGTTGAGGAAAATCAAACGACCATAAAGACAGAAAATAAAACAGCAACTATGCAGCTCTTTGCAGGTATAGCAGACAGTCCGACTATAAAGACCGGACCAACCGTACAGGGCACGGACCGTCCGACCCCTGAGGCCGACTCATCTGCAATAAACCATGACACCTCCGACGACGTACCGACGCCCATGGAGGAAGACGACCTGCAAGGAGAAGACCTGGTCGACTACGGAGCTACGCCAGAACACTTAGAGAATTAGGAAGGCAATGTGACGAATTGGTCAGGACCAGTATGACGCTTGGCGATGTTGGGACTGACAGTTCGATCAAATCTAAAGGGATCACGTCCGTTGAGTCAACCATCGAGACCAAGGCCACTGCGTATCATCCTAGTAAGTGGCAAGATGCCTAAGAAAACCGATGTGATAACATTGAGTTAGTTGCTTTTGGTTCGCTCAGCTCCACCAAAAGGCAGGGGGGCATATGTTGAGCACCAAATTGAGCGCGCGGACGGTCCGGCCCTGAGGCCGGACGGTCCGCGGTCCGGACGGTCCGCGCCTGTGGGCCGGACGGTCCGCGCGGGCGCAGAACAGATTAGGGTTCCGAGTTTTGTGCTACGGTTGTTAGCTAAAATCATGGGATAAGCTCGGAAATTAGTTTGTAAAGGGTCCAGCCCCCCTCCTCTATAAATAGAGAGGTATACGGCCGATTAATCATCAACAATCGAATCAATACAACTTCTATTTCGCATTTTACCTTAGGAGTAGTTCTAGTCTAGTTTAGGTTTACATATCCAATCCCCAAATTCTTCGTCTCTCTTCGGCTCTACGTCGATTAGAGGAGTCTAGGTCGGCCAGCCCGAGCCTAGACACCACCTAGGATCTCTACTCCCCGACGGGGTCCCTCCCGGGAGCGAGATCCAGGCGCCGTCGGCGATCTTCCGCCGTCCCTGCGTACGCGCGGACCGTCCGGCCCCAGGGCGCGGACCGTCCGGCCGTCAGGCAGGAGCCCTAGCCGCGCACCAGGTCGCGGACCGTCCGGCCCCAGGCCGCGGATAGTCCGCCCTTGCGCAGAGAGCACCACCGCGCCTCGCACCAGGCCGCGGACCGTCCGGCCCCTGCGCGCGGACCGTCCGCCCCTGTGCAGAGGGCACCGCCACGGTTCTTGTTGAGTGTTTGGCGCTCAGAAAAGGCGTCAACAGTGACGCATTAATAATAACACTGGAAATTAAAAAGCAGGGTCATATATTTGTGTCTGCAACCGTAATTTATTATCTACTGTCACTGAGCTGCTAATCATAGGCTTTATAGCAAACCAACTACCAGCGCATGCACATGATTGGTTGGTGAGACGGATCATCTAGTGTGTGTGTGTGTGTATATATATAGGCAAGACCTGCAGGAAGGAGATCCATACGAGGAATCTGCTGCATCGATTCTAGTCGCCAGAGCAGATCTGGCAGCACAATGGATAGATTCGTAGCGAATGACGATGCATGTACGTCAATTTCGGGATCTGCCGCTGGTACATTGAGGTACCGTTCATTCGTTTAAATTTGCACAGGCGGATATAATCAAGTTAGTTTCAAATCCATCAACGTTCAAATTAACTGTTTAATCTGATCAGATTGATGTGCATGTCTGTACAGAGCTAGCTAGCTAGCTTGTTATTATTGGAGCTTTGCATCGCGGATATGTCGACGACGTCCTCAGCTGGTACTTTGATAACGGCGGCGGAAGTCTCACTGGCTTGTAAGATCATTGGTTTCTTCAATGACTGGGCTCTTGGGTTGGCGCACTACAGTAAACGAGGAAATTTCCGACGGCTGAAACCGTCGGACATAAGAACTTAACCGTCGGAGATAACCTATCTCCGACGACAGTCACTTATCTCCGACGGTTTTAAGCCGTCGGACTTAACGCGTCGGAAATAGCGTTATGTCCGACGGCAGCCGTCGGACATACACTATGTCCGATGGCCCCATCCAACCGTCGGAGATAAGGCGGAGTAACTGTTTTAACCGCTGCCTGGGCCCACAACTGCTATGTCCGACGGCTTTAAGCCGTCGGACATAACATATAGCATATGTCCGACGGCTTTAAGCCGTCGGACATAACATATACCATATGTCCGACGGTCTACACTAAGCCGTCGGACATAACGTTTTTCAGAAATTGCACAAAAATCTGAATTTTAAAAAATCTGACATTTGCAAATACAAAACAGAATTCATACACATATGCACATTCACATTAACAAATATACTCACATAAGTATACACATTCACAAATATAATCACATAAGCATTCACATTCACAAAATTTAACATAACAACATAGTTCCAAATGGTTGCAATAAGTGTTTACATAAACATAGTTGTCCAAACTCCAAAATGAACATTATTCGACGGGTAGGCTTTCACATGAAAGGTTTCAACAAGTGTTTTACATCAGTATCACTCATATCCATCGCCACCTCCTCCGGCTGGACTATGCGTGCTGAAAAGATTGTTCACCCACGAATGTGTTGGGTCGTCCTGACCAGACCCATCTCCAGGTGCGGCAACTGAAGCGGGTGGTGTCTGAAATCCCTATAACACAAGCACATGAAATAGTAACCACTCAATTGTTCATTTAAACACATAAGACATCTATGAACATGTCACACACGCATATGTGTACATACCATAGGGAATTGTGACGGAGGCGGAGGCGGTGGTGGAGGCGCCAACATTGGCATTGGCAGTGCAAACTCCGGAGGCGGCATCCCATATGTCGGCATCGGGACGCCCGCTTGTTGGGCTAGTTGCTACAAATTATATACAAGTCATTGTTGAGCTAATAAGATACACATCAAGTGTTTTGCAAAATAAGCTACAAAATGTTACTTCAGCTTACCGAGAGAAGAGCTTGATTTTGGGCCTGGAGGTTTGCATAATACTCGTCCCTCTTCTTCTGGTACTCGGCTTGTTGCCTCTGGTACTCAGATTGTTGCCTCTGGTACTCCAATTGTTCCCTCAAGACTGATTGATGGTACTCTGCCTGTTGACGCAACACTGCCATCTCTATGTCGTGGGCGGATGATCGTGAACGGGACGACTGTGAAGACGACGATGTGGACTGTCGTCCACGACGTCTTAGCTCTCTGGAATCAATCGTAGAATCAAAAATACCCAACCTACAAGAGTGAACCATGCACTTAGTATAGTAACTCATGCCTCAGTTGAATCGCAAGCATATGATGGCAATTTTGTAATCCAAATTAAATAATCTCACCGTCCGTGGGCTTGTCCTCCTCCGCTAGCATATGCTGCCTGAGGGTCGATTGGCTGGCTCCTCCAATCGTACTCCTGCCCATGGCGTTGAACCATCTCCTCCCCATACGAAGCCTGGAGGCAAACAATATCAAATATAAGTGCATAACCCCTATATATGCCCTTGCAAACAATATCAAACACATAATAGAGTATCAAAAACTCACTAGACGGTCGGTGGCCGTCTGAGTGCATAACACATCAGGATTCTGAGGATCAGAACCCCTATGCCCTTGCATATACACCTCCACATCCGTGGGCGTACGACCGGATTTGACTTCCTGTACATAAAAGTTACAATGACACATTTCTATGTAATTCAAAAGTTTCAACAAACTGTGACTTACCATTCGCTTAGCCAAGCGCACATGACCATCACCACCGTAGTTGTGGAACGACTCGGTCCCACGGTTTCCCCTGTTCCTTTCGGAAATGGCACGAAACTCAGGGGAAGCCCACCATCTGCACAATGCCCGATAACCCTCCGATCGGGTGGCCATCCACGGCACCGACACCTACATGAAATTTTTTAAATAAAGCAAGCAAATACATGGCTTCGTGCGATTTGAGAGGCAAGAACCTGTTTACCTCTAGGTATTGCTCCTCCGTCAAGTAAATTGATGACCACTCGGCCTTGGTATTTGGCATCGGTCGATCATCAGCATTTGCTCTGTACCATGCCTTTATAGCCTGAATTCGTGCATAGTACATTGCATCTGCAACGACATCGTTCGCGTTATACTCAAACACGTAACGAGCGTTCATATCATATGATCCATCGTCCGGCAACTTGTACCGTTTCTGCAAAAAAAATTAGTGTTATCATAAAAGCAAACATGTATGGAATAACTAAAATAGTATAAATAATTCATACCCAGAATGCATCCCAAACTAGTGCCTATGTGTTGCCAAACGTTCTACAGACACCATAGCGATAATGCTCCCAAGTGGTGGCGGGGACAGACTCGCCAGTAGGCAAAGTCACAACACCAGGCCAGTGCAGACGAACAAGATTACCAAGGACCATGTTCACCTGCCTGTAGTGTCCTGTGCCTGTGAACGAGTCGTCGATCCAAGACCTGGAAATAGTATAAACAATGTGGAAATTAAAACATAACTTTCAATAACATTTAAGCAAAGACATGTCACTCACTTTCCACTAGGCTTTATCAAAACCCGAGATTCGGGTGGAAGCTCTGGAGGTGGTCCAACAAAATGCAGCTTCCTCATTCTCCTAACTCGAGAAGTTCCAGACCCAGCTGCGGAATCTCCACCAGCCCCAGAATCCCCAGCATCGTCTCCAGCATCATCTCCACCATCATCTCCACCATCATCTTCAACATCATCTCTTGCATGATCCTCTACCACTGGTTCCTCAATTTCAGCATCCTATGAAACAAATACCTTACATCATACAATATTAAGTAACTCAAATAATGTAATTTAACAACTAACTTACATCTTGTGGAGGCAAATGTTCTGCCAGCGCTCTCCGTCTGCTCATGGTAGAACCTGAGCCCTGAAAAACTGAATCCTCACCCCTCGAGCTGCTCCTCGAGCTACTCCTCGTCCCAAGCATCTTGTGATTCTCCGGAAGTACATCACTGATCAAGTTCAAAAGTTCCTTGTAACAGTTGTTTGAGAATGCAAACTTAGACTTAATAGCCATAAGTCGAGTCACAAATACAAGGACGGTCACTTTTGTGTGCTCATGCAATGGCTCTTCGGCAGCTTTAAGGAGCTCGAAGAACTTCTGAACCTCAGGTGTAGCTGGATCCTCAAACTCGGTGGGTTGACCGGGGTTCTCCGAATCGACGATTAGAAGCTCATGGCGTACATCGTCAAGCATCTCTTCCATCCTATCGTAGTCCTCCTCTTCATGTGACTGAACTTCCGATACAGTACGAGGAGGTGGGTCCTCACCGTGGTGCACCCACACCTCATAGCCTGGCATATAACCGTTCTTGCAAATATGTATAGACATAGTCCTCCTGTCAAGGAAATTAATGTTCCGACACTTGCTACAAGGGCACCTAACATCGGTTCCAGTCTCTGACCGAGCAAAAGCATGGTCGAGAAAAGCATCAGTCTTGACAACCCACTCACTTGATAGAGCACCTCTTTTCTTCCAACCTTCATACATCCATCGACGATTCTCCTCCATACTAGATACGAGACGTTAACTTAATTAGATAAGTAATGCACGGACCATCCGTTTTTACGAAGAAATCACGCCCCTACATCTGTAGGAAAGGATAGGTCCTAAACCCACCCAGGAGTGACCGACGAGGCCGTGTTTATGACAAGACATGTGGTCGTGCGAAATTTCGGCAGCATAACCCCGCTGTTCTCCAATCGCACGCCTAAAAATGGTGCAATTGGAGAACAGAGAGGTTATGCTGCCGAAACTAAGCAGGAGCACATGCTTTTGTCATAAACACGGACTCTGTCGGTCACCCCGAGGCTGTCCAATAAAGGGACAATTCCGGCCCAACATACCTCACATGCGTCGCTTGTAAGTTGTGTTGGGCCGAAACGGGTGACGCCTAGGTTTCGTTTGTTCACACTACGATACACTATGATTAACTATAATCATCGTGCATTATTAAATAATTAAACTAATAAACCACAATACAATATTACATACGAAATAACATTGTTATAGATGACAAATCATATAAAATAACCTTATTTCCGAGGGCATAATAATTACCCTCGGAAATTAAAAATTTAAATTATCTAAAGTACCACTAAATAAACTAAAACAAGCTACTTTAATTACGTAATCAAATTTTGGCCGTCGGACATAACAAACTAAACAATCAAATGCATTCATACATACAATTCTAATCAAATACATTAATACAAGCATACAATTCTAATCAAATACATTAATACAAGCATACAATTTTAATAAACAAAATTGCTAATTAAGTATACTCACTTAGCGGGCGTGGGGAGCCGGCCGGCGACGGGCGCACGGGCGGGCGGCGGGCGCACGGGGCCGGCGGCCGGAGCACGGGGCGGAGCACGGAGCGGTGGCGACCGGCGAACGGAGCGGCGGCGGCCGCCGGAGCACTGGCCGGAGCACTGGGGGCGGGCGGCCGGAGCACGGAGCACGGGCACGGAGCACGGGGCGGCCGGAGCACGGCGGCGGGCGGGGCGGCCGGAGCACGGCGGCGGGCGGGCGGCAACTGTGCGGGGCGGCGGCGGCGGCAGGAGAAAGACAGGCGCGCGCGCGTGAAATGAAAGGCGCGCGGGTCGGATCCACGTTAAAAAGTCTTATCTCCGACGGCTCAGTACGAAGCCGTCGGAGATAACCTTATCTCCGACGGCTGAGTACGACGCCGTCGGAGATAAGGCTTATTTCCGAGCGCCTGTTGTGGCCGTCGGAGATAACCTTATCTCCGACGGCCTCGTACGACGCCGTCGGAGATAAGGAGGCCGTCGGATGTTTGTTAGTTTACTGTAGTGGCGACTCTTGTCAGCTTGGCCTGCACCCTAGTCCTCATGCTCTTGGCGGACACCCGCCGGCACAACAAGTACCCCTTGCTTGTGCTGCTAGTTTGGGCGGCGTACCAGGTGCAGCCACAGGTCGGGGGCTACGCCCTCACCCACCTCACCATCAGCAGCGCAACAACAACCACGACGACCTCATCAGCGCGCGAGCAGCAGCTAGTGGCGTTCTGGGCGCCACTCCTCCTGCTCCATCTGGCAGGCCCGGACAACATCGTCGCCTTCACCCTGGAGGACGGCAAGCTCTCCTGGCGCAAGCTCCTCGACGCCATATGGAAAATAATACAGGCCTTGTATGTCATGTTCAAGTACATATACCTTTGCGACAGCGGGGTCCTGCGCTCCGCGTCCTCCATCATGGTCACCCTCGGTGTAGCCAGGTACTCCGAGAGCGTGGTCGCCCTTTTGCGAGGCAACATGGACAACCTATGGGGCTCCTCCGGCGGCGGCGACGAGCGCAAGCTGCCGCCGCAAAGCACCGGTGAGTACGGCGAGTACGGGCAAGAAAAAGAACTGGCCACCCTGCTCTATTCCCACACTCAGTTCCTGGCTTGTGGCCGTCGTGCCATGGCCGATTCCTCCGTCGACACGGATTCGCCCAACTATGCCATCGCCCGGAACATCTTCTCCCAGCAGGACCCAGATGGTGTACGCAAGGTGGCCGGGATGGAGTCCTCCCTCATGTACGACGTCCTCTACACCAAGGTCACCGTGGTGCACACCTGGGGAGGCTACCTCCTCCGTCTCGTCTCGCCGGTCGGCACGGCGACGGCTTCCTCCTTGTTCTGACTCTACCCCAAGGACAGCGAGGAGACTCCTGACGTCGTCATCACCTACATCTTGCTGGCGGCTGCCTTCTTCCTGGACGTGGTATGGCTAGTGAGGGCCCTAGGCTCCACCTGCGCATACTCGTTCCTGAATGATAGGGCAAACATGTGGCTTCACCATAAACTGCTGTGCAGCGGATGCTGGCTCAGGCTCCGCCGCATCCTTGTCGGGCTAGATCTGTTGTGGCTATTAGGGATTCGGAAGGATCCGAGCAGCCGCAGGATGTGGTCTGGAAGAGTCGGGAGGTACGACTTACTGGCTGAGTGCACCCGACGTCCATCCATGGTGGAGCGCCTGTGCACCTGGCTGGCCAGCAACCTCAGATTGGAGGACATCTGGAAGGAATACCAGCACTCTAGGTGCATCTCTGAGCTCGAGCGAAGAGCCCAGAAGGTGCTGTTCGAGCGGATTCAGCAGAGACTGTCCGGCAGTGCTGACCGCCGCTACTCCATGGAGGACATCACCACACTCTGGGGCCAGGAGGCGGTCAAGAGAAGAAGAAAGGGGGACAAGCTCAAAGGCATCAAGCTGGGTATTTTCGGCCGTGAGTTCCAAGAGGACGTCCTCCGGCACCACCATCTTCCTCGCTCGCAGCGATCGACAGCTGCTCAAGGACAAGGCCGACAAGTATCTGGGAGCAGTCGAGGCGCTGTCGGACTACCTCATGTTTCTGCTTGCTGTACGCCCGAGCATGCTGCCGGGATTAGAGCTCCGGAAGCTGTTCGAGGTCACCTGCGAAGCTTTGAAGGACTCAGGGGTTCGTCGAAAGGCTGGTGAGAAATGTGTCCCCTGTCACGCAGCTAGAAAGGCGAAGCTTGCTGAACTAGTGCAGAAAGAGATGTCTGGCCACAACCAAGCCTCAGTCGACGCTAATCGGCGTCTTATCTGTTGGCGCCGGCTGCCGGAATGGCTGCACCGACGGCGATCGGCGACTTCGGGCGAACTCACTCTCTCTCTCTCTCTGCGCTCAGGTACGCGAATACTGAAACAGAGAATACTGAAAACAGAGTGCTATTTCTGCCGTGCAAAAGTCACAGCTTTTCTGGCTTTCTTCCTTCTCTTTATTGACTGGTGCTTACACGATCTCGCGATCCGCTTTCCCCGCCATGCCGTGCACGCTGCGACGCGCCCGCCTAAAGCGCAGGGCCGTTTTCTTTCATCCGGTCATGGCGGAGGACCTAGTCACCACCTTGTGAACGCAGCACAAGTCATGGCGCATGCACCGTTCGTTTACATCATGCAGCAGCTACCTAATAATAGAAGTAAACATGTTCATGCAACTAATACGCACGGGATTAAGTTCAACATTTCACCCCCTAATCCCGCTGCACCTCGACAACTCCTAGTTGCTGACGAAGCTCCAGAAATCTAACACGCCCAAGCGCCTTTGTTAGAATGTCCGCAAGCTGGTCCCTGGTACTCACATGGTCAATATCCACTTCACCCTTGTCTACACAATCTCTGATGAAATGGAACCTTGTGTCTATATGCTTGCTTCTATCATGGTGAACTGGATTCTTGCTCAGAGCTATGGCTGATTTGTTGTCCACTAGAAGTTTGACTGTTGGAGCCTGGATGTTCAGTAGTTCTCCCAGAAGCCGGCTAAGCCAGATCCCTTGACATGCTGCATTCGCACTTGCAATATATTCAGCCTCACATGATGATAGGGCCACCACCCGTTGTTTCTGTGATGCCCATGTCACTAAGCTTGATCCCAACAGAAACACACACCCACTAGTGCTCTTCCTGTCGTCAACATCGCCGGCCAGATCACTGTCACTGTAACCTACAAGTTCAGTTGAGCCCTGTCTCTTGTACACACACCCAAACTGTACGGTGCCTGCAAGATATCTCAATATTTGTTTGACAGCAGCCCAATGACTTGCTCTAGGCTCTTCCATATACCTGCTAACAATGCCCACTGCATATGCTATATCTGGCCTTGTATTAACCAAATACCGAAGGCTTCCAATGATACTCCTATACTTGGTTTTGTCAACAGCAGGTGTCTTGTCATTCTTGCTCAACTTCAATCTATTCTCCATGGGCACAGCACAAGGATTACACCCCTTCATGCCAGCTTGCTCCAGAATTTTCAGAGTGTACGAGCTCTGACACAGCTTTGTCGTTCCAGCCTGCTGATTAACTTGTATCCCCAAGTAATAACTGAGTAATCCCAAGTCACTCATACTGAACTTCCCTTTCATCTCCTGCTTGAACAGTTCTATGCTTGCTTTGTTTGAGCCTGTTATTATAAGATCATCAACATAAACACCTACTAGCAGAAAACCATCTCTATCTGACCTCCTGTAAACTGCATGCTCTAGTGGATTTCTCACAAAACCAAGCTTCATCAGTTCACTGTCAAGTTTTGCATTCCATGCCCTTGGGGCCTGATGCAAACCATAAAGAGCCTTTTTCAGTTTTAGCACTTTGTCAACTCCACTTTTGACAACAAATCCTGGAGGTTGTTGAACATACACCTCCTCCCTCAACTCACCATTCAAGAAAGCTGACTTGACATCCATGTGGTGCACTTGCCAACCCTTCTGAGCAGCCAGAGCAATCAACAATCTCACTGTCTCAATTCTTGCAACCGGTGCAAAAACCTCATCAAAATCCACCCCCTCACGCTGAGCATATCCCTTCGCTACCAACCGAGCTTTGTGCTTAACCACATTGCCCTCTAGATCTTTTTTCACTTTGAATACCCATTTCAGGCCAATGGCTCGATGGCCAGCAGGTAGTGAAGACAGCTGCCAGGTTTTATTTTCTTCTATTGACTGCATCTCGGCCTCCATGGCTTTTCTCCAACATTGCTCATTCAGAGCAGTCTCAATGCTTCTGGGTTCTTCTGCTGCAAGGTAGCACACCCCACTGTACTCAAAATCAGTAATCTCATCAGTTGTGTCATTGATATTTGCCAATGTTCTGAATCTTTGTGGTACTCCTTTTGAGTTGACAGATTCTCCAGTGAGTGGAGTTGCAAATTCAATTCCTTGCACAGCTGGACTCCCAGGCGGTGTTGCATGGTTTGATGCTCCATCTGAGCCAGCGTCAATAGCCCAATCATCTTGGAGAGGCGATTGTTGATCTGGGGTTGCAGGATCGGCTAGCTGTGCTGCTGCATTTTCTGAATTTTCTGGAGTTGCAGGCTCGGCTGGTACTGTTCCTCTTCTAGCAACCGAGTAAAACTCAATATCAAACACTGGTGTTGCAGATCCTGCTCGAGTTTCTTGTTTCCAGTCCCAAGCTTTACTCTCTTGAAAATCACATCACGCGATATGTGAAGTTTCTTGGCCACAGGATCATAGACTCGGTACCCCTTTGTGCCTGCCTCATACCCAATAAACACCATTGGTGTTGATCTGTCTGACAGCTTCGAAACACCAGGGCCTATTTTCTTGACATGAGCTACACACCCAAATGTACGTAGATGATGTACTTTGGGTTTTCTGTTATGCCATGCTTCATAAGGTGTCTTCCCTTGTAGACTTTTCGTTGGAGCTCGATTCAGCAGATACATAGCAGTTGTGACTGCTTCGCCCCAAAACTCCCCTGGAACATTCTTGCTTTTCAGTAAACACCTCGCCATTTCCACCACAGTGCGGTTTCTTCTCTCGACAACGCCGTTCTGTTGTGGCGTATATGGTGTGGTAGTGAAATGCTTAATGCCATGCTCATCACAGTACTCCTTGAAGTCAATAGAATTAAACTCACCACCTCTGTCACTGCGAAATGCCCTGAGTCTGCCACCTGACTCAGTTTCAGCTAGCGCCTTCACCTTCTTGAAACAACTGAAAGCTTCATCTTTTGTTGCCAGAAGTTGTATCCACATATATCTACTATGATCATCCACTATAAGCATGAAATAACTCTTACCTCCTGGTGTCTTGGGCCTAATCTGTCCACAGAGATCTGTGTGAAACAGGTCCAAATTCTTGTCTGCTTTGTAATTTGCCACTTGAGGAAACGGCTGTCGTTGTTGCTTGCCAAGAGCACATCCATCACAGAACTCTTCCACCCTATCAATCAATGGCATGCCTTCTACCATTTTCTTGACACTAAGATCTCTGAGGGCCCGAAAATTAAGATGGCCATATCTCCCATGCCACATCCAAGCCACATCATCAACCTTTGCTACTAGACAGACAGGTGCTGCAAGACTAGTTTTTAGCAAATACAGTCTATTCTTGACTCGAGGTGCTTTGGCCAGCAGTGAGCGCTCGACATCAAACACATTGCAAAAACCATCTTCGATCACAACTTTGCATCCACCCTCCTCTAGTTGACCTAAACTAATGATGTTACTCTTTAATTTAGGTATGTAATAAACTTCTGTGAGTACCTTGTGCCCCTTCTGTTTGGCTTGAAGCATTACCGAGCCAATGCCTTCGATCTGGACGAGTGATCCGTCGCCGAACCTCACAGTGCCGCCAACTGATCTGTCCAGCGACACCAGCGCCTCATGACGCCCCGTCATGTGATTACTGGCGCCCGTGTCAAGGACCCAGACATCATGATCTTCATCATATTCACCGGGATCAACCTTCATCTCATTGAGATGCATAAAATGTCGTGTCATGCACCCCTCAGACGAGTTGACGTCGCGCGGATGGACGCGAACGGCGTTCACCGTTGCCAGGAGCAATGCGGCATCGGCATCGGCCTGCACATGATGAACTTCCTCCTTGTGTTCTTTCTTAGGCGGACGCTTGCAGTCTACTTTCCAATGGCCGTATATGCCACAGTTCCTGCATCGTCCCTTCCGCCGTGGAGTGCCTTCAGACGTGAAACGTGGAGTGTATTCCTTCTTCTCGCCACGGTCACCACGTCCGCCGCCGCCTCCAGAGTCACCACGTCTGCCGCCGCCTCCAAACTTCGACTTCCCAGGCTTTTTCTCACCTCCAGTTGACGACGAGGATTCCGGTAGGAGGCGATGACGATTCCTCGCTGCCCAATCCTCCTGCGTCAACAAGAGTTTGCCAGTCTTGTCTGTGACAGCCTCGACGCCGAGGCGATCCTCGGCCAGCTTCAGTCTCCCGACAAGATCCTCAACCGTCAGCTCCTTCAGATCGAGCATTGTCTCGATTGAGATCGTGATCTACGTGTAGCGCTTCGGCAACACACGCAGCATCTTCTTGACCACACGGATTTCATCTAGGTTCTCACCAGATGTACGCAAATCTGCCGCTAGCGCGTTGATACGCATTGCAAAATCATCCACCGCCTCGCTTTCCTTAAACTCGATATTCTCGAATTCACGGAGCAGGCGCTGAGCATTGGCTTCCTTCACGCGTTCAGCACCAATGCGCATGCTCTTCACCGCCGTCCACGCATCCTTGACGGTATTCTTCGCGCCCAGCATCTGCCACATTTCCGGGGGCACAGACCGGAGCAGGGCACTCATGGCCTGCCGGTCTTGCCACCGCTTCACTCCTTCGCCACCGGGCTTGATCGTCTCCCAGATTTCTAGAGCCTCGAAGTTGCATTGCATGAGCATCGCCCACTCCGTGTAATTGGAGCGAGTTAGCATCGGGCACATGAGAGAACCCTCCCGTACGCCATGCCCTGAACTGCTCGGCTGTTCGGCGTCACCTGCCATCTTCTTCGTCTCCGGTGACCAGCGCGGTGGAGGCGCTTCTTTCTTGGTGGCTTTGATACCAGATGTTGGCGCCGGATGCCGGAATGGCTGCACCGACGGTGATCGGCGACTTCCGGCGAACTCTCTCTCTCTCTCTCTCTCTGCGCTCAGGTACGCGAATACTGAAACAGAGAATACTGAAAACAGAGTGCTATTTCTGCCGTGCAAAAGTCACAGCTTTTCTGGCTTTCTTCCTTCTCTTTATTGACTGGTGCTTACACGATCTCGCGATCCGCTTTCCCCGCCATGCCGTGCACGCTGCGACGCGCCCGCCTAAAGCGCAGGGCCGTTTTCTTTCATCCGGTCATGGCGGAGGACCTAGTCACCACCTTGTGAACGCAGCACAAGTCATGGCGCATGCACCGTTCGTTTACATCATGCAGCAGCTACCTAATAATAGAAGTAAACATGTTCATGCAACTAATACGCACGGGATTAAGTTCAACATTTTCTTTGTCGCATGTCAGCTTGCCACTGAGCTGTTAAAAGTGAAAAAGGATCAGATGGAGGAACTACTGGATCTCATGTTTGACGTGTGGGTGGATAAGATCTTGTATGCGGCCACCCGCTGCAGCAAGGACTCCCATGCCAAGCAGCTTGCCCGGGGTGGTGAGCTCACAACCATCCTGTGGATTGTGGCCGAGCACGCTGGCCCGTTTAAAATTGGGGAAACCAGCATCAGTGATACTCCAACATTTGACGACGACGACGACGACGACAACAACAACAAACAACAACAACGATGACGACGACAACGACGATTGTCCATGTGAAAAGCTCGGCAAAGGAAAAAAGAAAAAGAGCTGCAACGAAGATCCTGATGTTTGCCTAGACATTTGTTGTGTGGAAGATTACTGTTGTACGAATGAATACTATTACTGCCGATGAGCAATTTTTGGGTATGTTTTGTTCCCAATTCAAAATATAAAAAAGCCATGAATGCATAAGTATAGTAGGAAGTGACACGGCTATTTCAATTCTACTATTTTTTAGTATTTTTATATTGGTGCCCTTAGTTGTACTTATACCTAGATACTCAATTCTATCTTAAGTTTTTCTTCTCGCTCAGTTTTACCCACGGACACGTTCCTTCGCTAATAATTACGACTGGACGCCATCTCCGTCACCGTGCCGTGCCTAACTGCATGGGCCCACTACAAACTTTCATCACTCGGCCAACATCCCCAGCTTCTTCCTCCCCGAATCGAACAACAGTATGCATTTGGTCTTCTCCGTGCGGACGGATCTCCGGTGTTGGTGACTTGCTCTTAAATGCTATGAATTAAGAACAAGGCAACACAAAAATAGATTAATGTTTAATGTCCTTCGTCCTTTGAAGCATTATTTCCCTAAGGATATAATGATCTTCGGACGAAGGTTATGAAGGACGTACCTTCATCATTGTTACATAAATCAATGAAAGACGAAGCATATAAAACATAATAACATAGATAATTGCATGATATCATAATATATCTTTCTTTTATATAATCAGGAAGGAATAAGAACAATATCAAATTACATTTGTACCTTCGGCTTGACTGAAGGCAAAGGCACAAGCGTGACGCACAAGAGAATACAGGTCAGCGTGAACAATACGGGAGTACTGTTCATCTATTTATAGGCACAGGACGCAGCCTGCGTAAAATTACATTCATGCCCTTCATATTCACTATTGACTTAATAACAATCTTTTGAGGACCAAATAGCCTTTTCCTCCTTAAGTCTGTTTCTCTTTCTGCTATTGAGCCGAAGCTTCCCTGCACGCAGCTTCGGCGTTAGTTCAACCTTCGTTTCGATCCTGCTTTTCATATTGTGCATAGCTTCATCCCAAGTCCGAAGGTTCCTGTACATATACTATGCTTGGGAAACATTGTTAATCATATTTTTGAGGACCTTCGGAAGACGAAGGCCCCCAACAGTAGCCCCTCGCAGTATTAATTTGTTATAATAACGAATTCAGACTGTGACATGAATGAAGGCCTTAAGCCGAAGGTCCGAAAAAACACCTTCCCTTTGCTAGAATAGCAACAATCAATGACAAACAGGGCCCTCCAAGTTGCAGCGTGTTAGGCATATAAATATGAACTCACACCGGCATCATTTGATACACTGTTTCTGCCATTTGGATTATTTTTCTCAAACTTTTAGCTCTTGCTTACTAACTCTCGCTAGATTTTCAAGCTTCTTGAGCTTCGGTTTAAAGTCGTGTTTTAACCATGTCTGAGGAAAAAATGACCAAGGAAAAGGAAGTTGTTGCAGAGACGAAGCTGACTGAAGAGACAAAGCTGTTTGAAGAGAAGAAGGCTGTGGATCCTTATATTGCTGGATTTATTGAATCGATGGCAAAGACAAACATAGAGAAGATTACTAAAGAGATACTGGAAGATTTATCTGAAGATACTGGTGACAGCGAAAGCTATGATGTGGAAAGTAGAGACGAAGATTCTGAAGATCGACCCTGGCGGCCAAGCCATACAGTCTTCGAAAAATCAACGATTAAACAGAGTCATCTTGCCAATATGAGGGGAAGGTACTTTCGAGACATGTCTATCGTGAGAGTTGGCGGAGACAACACCGCCCCTGCCCCCGAGGAAAATGAAGTTGTTATTTTCCAAAGCTTTTTCAAGGTTGGTCTCCAGTTTCCTTTGAGCAAGTTTGTAGTTGAAGTGCTGAAGATCTACCAGATCTTCCTTCACTAGATCACCCCCGAAGCTATACTAAGGATGGGGCTTTTTGTCTGGGCAGTAAGGAGTCAAGGGCTAGAGTCAAGCGCGAAATGCTTCTGCAACATGCACAAACTTTTATATGAGACGAAGGCCATTGGTAAAGAGCAGTACCACAACAACTTTGGTTGTTATGGATTCGTTGCTCGTCCCAACGCAAGCCACCCAGTGCCAACATTTCGGAAGAGATGGCCCAAGGCCTGGATGGAAGAGTGGTTTTATGTGAAGAATGATCTGAAGATGAGAGAAGACATAAAAGAAATCATCATGCGCCCCATCTAGTCCCGTTTCGGTCTTCAAAGGCCGAAAGTTGAAATTGATGATGTAGCCGAAGCATGTCAAAAGGCGTTCAACACTGTTTGCTCCTTCATTGGCACAAGTGATTTAATTCAAGAACATATAGCCTTCAGGGTATGGCCTCTTGTGGAAAGTTGGGAAATGCCGAAGGAGACCATCACTGACTCTAGCGAAAATGATTTGGTTCGGCTGAAGTATACCTTTAGGTTTGGGGATAAGTTTGATGAACCAAATGATGACTAGCTGAAGTGCATTGAAACTACTAGCGATGAGTTACTTGGGGCGTATTCCAAGACCGAGGATAATGCCTTGTCCGCAGCCTTTGGGGGTCGAAGTAAGAAAAGATTGAACAGGGTATTCGATGCTATTGGCTTCGTATACCCTGACTATTGTTACCCGTTGCGAGGGCAAGGGGTAAAAAGAAAGATTACTGCTTCGGGAAAAGTTGCTGCTTCGGCAATCACAGCTGAGCCGAAGGGCAAGAAGCTGAAGGTTCTAACTCACCGGTCGTGTTACATTGAACCGGCCGCGATACCTGAATTTGGTGAAAGGGCCACTTCAGCTACTGGAACAAAAGAAACTATTCCGTCTGTGTAGAGCAATGAAGAGTCGGCTATAATACCAAAGTTACCTTCAGTCGAGCTAGTTGAGACGAAGGCTGATAAGGCTGAAGGGACTAAAATTGAAGAAATAGCGAAAATGTCAGAGATTTTGAGCCCTCCAACAGAGGCGTCTTTGCCGAAGGTGCAAAAGGGTTCTGCCGCAACTCCTAAGAGGAGAAGGATGGCGAATGTGCTGGATGTTGTGTTGGAAACAACAAAAACCTTGAGTCCCGCTCCCTCAAGGAAAATTGCCGAAGTTGCCAAAGCACGACCCAAAGCTGGTACTAAGCAGGCAGAAGTCGAAACTGCAACAATTCAGGCTGAAACCAAAGCTAGGCCTTCAGCGCCCACCGAGATGGAGCCTGCTGACCCCAAGGAAAAATCAACAGAGCGGATTGCAATTGAAAAAAATCGAAGCTCCTGCTCCTGAAGCTTCGAACAAAAGTATTGACTACATTATTCATCATGCTTTGGGAAAGGTACTATCCCAAGAAGAGATGTTAGAAGCACAACACTATGCCTAAAAATTGAAATATCCGAAGGGGGCGCTAGTGTTTAATGGGAGTGGTGAAGAAGACTTTTTGTACTGTCTCCCGGATAACAAAGAAATATCCGTTTACCGGGAGATAGGTAAAAGCATCGGATTCCCGAAGCTGGAAGACGGTCTTTCGATTTTATCGAAGGACGAACTTGCTGATAGCCTAGCATACAATAGTATAAAGGTATAAAAGTTAATTTTGTATTTACAAATGAAATATATATTTTTTGTGCTTTACTCAATTCTATCCCTCTCTTGTAGGGCTTAATTCTTAGCAATGCGCTTAGGGCGCAGAAAGATATTGAAGATGAAGGCTATACGATGGCTCTGAACAACCTTCATTCAGAGGTTATCGAATTAAGAAACGAAGATCTTGAAAAAGACAAGATTTTAATTTCATTGGTAAACAAAGTGAAAGAAGACGAAGCTAGTTTCAAGGCTCAGGCCGAAATCCAAAAGGCTAAAATTGAAAACCTTCGGAAACAGCTGGCAGAAGCTAAAGAACAATGCGCACTCGCAGAAGCTAGCCGAGATATCAGCGAATATTGGAAAAATCATTTAGAGAAGAATATTGAAGTACTTCGCACATCCAAGGAAAGATGCTTTGAAAAATCCTTGTAGTGCGTGAAGAAAATAAAAGGTAGTTTTGCCAACGTGGGTGCCTATTCTACCGAAGAAAACTTCATACGAGGCGACCCCGAATGTGTTATTGAATGGATAAGTGGGGAGGCCGATACCTTCGAAGAAATCTTGAGTGATCGCGGGGATGTCTGTGCATTTTCCAGTGCGCGGGGGATTTTGGCTATATTGGAGAAGGCGGGATGTGATAACATCAAGACCATGGCCCAATCCGAAGCTGCCTTCTCCACAGATGACACGAAGGATCCTTCAGTTGAAGCGACTTTAATGGGCAGAAAATTCTATAATGATGTCTAGGTGAATGGTGGCCAAGAGATGGCTCATGAAATTATAAAAAAAGTGAAAAAGACACCCATGGCACCCGGATAGAAGCAAGACGAGCTGAAGAAGCTACAGAGCGTGAAAGACGTATAGGTAATATCTTTTAATGTTCATCTTCGGCATTTGTTTCTGTGGCTTCGGACTGATTAATTTTTTCCCACTTCAGCTGAATTATCTCCGCCACCGGAACCATTCGATCCCATGGCCGATCCAGAAACGAAGGAAGCACTGGTGATCATTAATATGGCTGAATCTATCGTTGACGAAGTCATCAATAAGTTGCTAAATGAAATTGCGAAGAAGGTCCTGAAAGAAGACTAGCACTTATTACGAAAACATTTTTAAATGGCCAATGCAAAACACTGGAATAGACATTGTGCTTTTATTATAACGAAGCTGTAAAATTCGACGTGTGTAACTTTGAATTAAATATGTAAATTATTGTAATTTATTTCTTTACGATGCATGAAACTTTTATACATACCGTTTTTGAGCCTTCGGCGAAAAAAAAACATCTTCCCTTCTTTTCATGCTTCGTGAAGAAAGAAGATCCATGGTTCGTGAAAATAAAGATATCCTTGCTTCGCAAAGAGAGATCCCTCTTTTACATGTAGGCTGATGAGGCTATAATTCGAAGCTTACTTCGTATAACTTTGACAATATCTTCCGAAAATCGGCTCCGTATTCCATTCTTGTGTCATCGATGCAATATGATGTATGATGTGATGCTATGCGAAATGATGTGATGATATGATGCAAAATGATAATGATGCCGAGGACACATACTCACACTCCCACACTGGAACACACAATCTCTGCATTCCCTTAGGAACGACTGGAATCTCTTTGTCGTTTATTTTTTGGCTTCACCGTTTATTTTTCGGTGTAAGTTCTGCATCCCCTTAGGAACGTCTCTTGAACTTCTTCGCCTTCTATTTCGGTGGTATAAGTTCTGCATCCCCTTAGGAACGACTTTTGAACTTCTTCGCCTTATATTTCAGCGGTATTTGGCTCTGCATTCTCTTTGGAACGACTTTTGAGCAGAAAACTTACACTGCGCTCCCTTAGGAATGACTTTTTTGTAGCTTCGGCAAAACTTACACTGCGCTCCCTTAGGAACGGCTATTTTGTAGCTTCGGCAAAAATTACGCTGCTCTCCCTTAGGAACAACTTTTTGTAGCTTCGACAATTTTTAGGTTCCGTAAGTTTGTGAAGAAGATATACTCCATCTTGATAGAAGCAAAAATTATTACAAGAACTTGAAACTAGATTTACATTGTTTATTCGTTACTAAAAAACAAAATGACATAGAACATAAAAGTATTGCAGAGGGAGGATATTGCTCAATAAATGTGCTTCGATTCTGGCACATTACTGTTGACTGTACGAGCTTCGGATTCCTCCCTGAATTCACGTTGCTGTTGAGAGTGCTGGCGCCCTTCTGGCTGTTGGCTTCAGGAATGTGTAGGTTGCAGTGGTGGTGGCAATGGAAGCTAAGGCCAAGAAGCCTGAGAATGGCTAGCCGAAGCAACAGAGGCTGCAGGATGATTGCCCACATACTCTGGTATGTAGGGAGAGTGGCACGAAGCAGTGTGTAAGACCTGCTTCAGCTGATTCTACCGAGCTTTGGCTTCTGCGATCTCCTTTTGCTTCTGGATAGTGATTTGGCACATTCTTGTAGTATGGCCCTTGTCCTCACCACAGAATAGGCAATAGATTTTCCTGGGCTGATCCCTATATCTTCCTCCGAAGCCTCTGGCGCCTCTACCCCTTGGAGCTGGTGGCCTAAAGGAGCTTTGCTGCTGCCCTAAAGACTGTGAGGTGTACTATGGCCTCTGAAGCTGGCTTCCTTTATCGTCATTCTGACTAGAGCTGTGGATTGATCTGACATGCCTGGGGTGGATTCTTCCTCCGAAGCCCCTGGTCATCTCAGAGAATCTGTAAGCTTCCTCCCTTCTTTGGCGGAAGTCGTTGTGAGCCCGAATACACTCATCCATCTTCTGAAGCAGCTTCTCCAAAGTTTGTGGGGGCTTCCTGGTGAAGTATTGAGCCATAGGTCCTGGCCGAAGACCCTTGATCATGGCCTCAATGACAATTTCATTGGGCACTGTGGGCGCTTGTGCCTTCAACCGCAAGAACCTTCGGACATATGCCTGAAGGTATTCCTCATGGTCTTGCGTGCACTAGAACAAAGCCTGAGCTATGACTGGCTTCGTTTGAAAGCCTTGGAAACTGGTAACCAGCATATCCTTGAGCTTCTGCCACAACGTGATTGTCCCTGGCCGAAGAGAAGAATACCATGTCTGGGCTACATTCCGGACTGCCATGACGAAGTACTTTGCCATGACAGCTACATTGCCTCCGTGTGAGGATATTGTTGCCTCATAGCTCATCAAAAAATGCTTTGGGTCCGAGTGCCCATCGTACATGGGTAGCTGGGTGGCTTGTAGGATTCTGGCCATGGGGTAGCCTGCAATTCTGCTGCTAAGGGAGAAGCATCATCAAAAGTAAAGGTATCATGATTAAAATCATTATACCATCCATCTTCGTTGAATAAGCCCTCTTGACGAAGCTCCCTGTATTGAGGCCTTCGGTCTTGGTCATCTTGAGTAAGATGACGCACTTTCTCGGTAGCTTTATCGATCTTCCTTTGAAGATCGGCCAGTCGAGCCATCTTCTCTTTTTTTCCTTTGTACTTGTTGATGGATGATTTCCATGTCCCTAATATCTTGGTCCAACTCCTCCTCTTGGAATGTTAGACTGGTGGCCTTTCTCTTCTGACTTCGAGCCTCTTGGAGAGAGAGAGTTTCCTGGTTTGTGTCAAGTGGCTGCAGTGCAGCAGCCCCTGGCACTGTTGTCTTCTTTGGCGGCATAACGAAGGTCAGTGCTTTGCCAAAGGTCGTGGAAGTGAGTACACTGGAGGTGGGCGCCAATGTTGGTGACTTGCTCTTAAATGCTATGAATTAAGAATAAGGCAACACAAAAATAGATTAATGTTTAATGTCCTTCGTCCTTCAAAGCATTATTTCCCTGAGGATATAATGATCTTCGGACGAAGGTTATGAAGGACGTACCTTCATCATTGTTACATAAATCAATGAAAGACGAAGCATATAAAACATAATAACATGGATAATTACATGATATCATAATATATCTTTCTTTTTATATAATCAGGAAGGAATAAGAACAATATCAAATTACATTTGTACCTTCGGCTTGACTGAAGGCAAAGGTACAAGCGTGACGCACAAGAGAGTACAGGTAAGTGTGAACAGTACGGGAGTACTATTCATCTTTTAATAGGCATAGGACGCAGCCTGCGTAAAATTACATTCATGCCCTTCATATTCACTATTGACTTAATAACAATCTTTCAAGGACCAAATAGCCTTTTCCTCCTTAAGTGGGTTCCTTTTTCTGCTATTGAGCCGAAGCTTCCCTGCGCGCAACTTCGGCGTTAGTTCAACCTTCGTTTCGATCCTGCTTTTCATATTGTGCACAACTTCATCCCGAGTCCGAAGGTTCCTATACATATACTATGCTTGGGAAACATTGTTAATTATGTTTTTGAGAACCTTCGAAAGACGAAGGCCCCCAACATACGGCACGTGGCTGATCTCCCACGTCGCAGCCTGTCGGTCTTCTCCGGACGGGTAGATCTTCGGTGCGCGATGGATGTTGGCCACGACCCCTGTCTACTCCGACGCAGTGGAGCTTCTGCGCCACGCCTGTTGCGCCTTACGCAAGGCTTCGTTGCCACCCTTGCCCAGCCTCCAACTCATCCTCACCAGGCCGCCCCTCCACCAGCTCCACACCACCAGTCCACCCTGTTGCCAGCTCCTCGTCGGTCCGCCGCCAGCTTCTCGCCACCCCGCCCCACAGCAAGCTCCTAGCCGCTAGCTCCCAGCCGTTGCGGTGGTCGCTCGAGCAGGTTCCGTATGTGCGCCCCACCACGCAAGCCTCCCATGTGCTCGCATGCATCATCCGGACCCATCGTCGTGGTCCTCCTCTCCGCCGGTAGCAACATAAGTGACCTTCTCCTCCGCACGGCAGCTTGCTATTTCTAAGCTAGCGCACCTCCTCTCCACCATTTTGTTCCCGCAGCTGGCCGAGCGAGTGGATGCCATTCCTAGCTGTTTTCGAGGCTCATAAGGGGTGAATCCACGAAACAACACTACTTTGAGACACAGTTCAGGAAATATAAATGGAATGTTGTTTTCTAAATTAATTTGGTGAAACCGATGCTGTTCTACGGATTGCTTGAAAACAGATGCTATTTCCTAAACGTCTTCTTAAACTGGGGTGCTGTTTTGTGGATTCTCCCACGCTCCTAGCCATTGATTTGGAGTAAATGTTGTCTTGTTGTATTAGTTCATGTACATGTCCATTAGTCCACGGTGTCCTGGCAGCTAGTTGATTGCTAGGATCCTGAGATCTATAACTGAAATGTGCTAACTGAAATCTGCTGCTAATTGAAATGTGCAAACTGAAACAAAGCTGCTAGCTGATTGCTTGAATTTTTTTCTTTATCAGTATGTAACAATAGCAGGTCTGGCAAAGAGAAAGAGTTACAAATTTTGAAATATTTGTTTACAATATTCATTAGTGCATAATATATATCAGACACTGATCTATACCCTGAAATGTGTGTTTAGTAGCATGGATTCACGCATGTCACGGACGAGAGCCTCCTCCTATAGAGGTCAAGGATGGCCCAGTATGATCCGGTGTCGCTCATTCGCTGCCCCAAACGTGAAAAGTTGGAGTCGCTTGTGAGACTCAAATTGAAAAGTGGGAGAATGACAACTTTGGTCGAGAGTTCGTGAAGTGTGAAAGCAAGCCACACCAAGATAAGGTCCATCCTTGTTTTGCCCATTACGGTTGATTTTATTTTTGTTCTTAGTGCTGAATTGTGAAACCTTATTTGGATTGTTTAGGTTCTTAAAATGTGCAATTTTTTCATGTGGATGGACGACTATGTTAAGATGATTGAAGGAGCAGGGTTGGTGGGTGGCTCATGGAGATGATGGCGTCTAATATGTGGGACGAATGAGCGGCATCAAATAGGGCAGAAGTGACTGTGAAATGGGGCAAATTGGATGCTAAACTGAAGATGAATGACAACATGGTCGAGTTGAAAAAGATGAATGAGAACATGGTTGAGTTGAAGAATATGTTTAGAGCCTTATATGATTCTATGGTTTTTATTTTGTTGCTTTTCTTTGTGACGAATTATAATTGGCATTTGTGGTGGTAAATATGTCGATTCAGTCAGAGTCATGGTATGATGAACATGTGATGGCATTCTAGTGTGGAATCTGTGTCATGATTTTTTAGTGTGAAATCTAGTGTGAGACAAATTTATGTGAATTCTGGTGTGATGAGATATGATTCAGGAGTCAAAATGCAAAAAAATGGACGTATTCTCTACAAAAAAATCCAAAAATTAGATCCACAATGCTGCAGGAAAGAATTGAACAAGGGTTCATTAAAGGTGTAAATGTATTACCAAAATGATAATCTATTTTATTAAGTTATTTGCTCTTTTCTCTCATTTAATTGGATTAGTGAGCACTTATTGGTAGAAAGTGTGTTGAACTGTAAGTATGTAAAATAAGGTTAAAAAAGCCTACAAAATTTATATTTACATTTGAATATACAATTAAACATTATATCCAAAAAAGTGGGCAAAATTTCAAATAATTGTTTATGATTTTTGTTGCTCCTTTATCGTAAGCATTTTTTTTAAAAAAATACATAAATTCCAATATTGGTCAAAAAATTCAAAAGTTGGCCTGGATTAATAATATTATCATAGAAACCTGAGATAAAAATATCATGAGGTAATACAAAAGTGTGAATATTGGTGCTTCACAAATGGACAATCTCTCATTAAGTTTCGTGACATTGAACTACAACTTTATAGTTTGAGCTATATTTCTTACTTTTGTTTATTTTTTTGCTTCAAAAGTATACCATTTGTTCATCTAAACATTATACACTTACTTCATGTAGAGATGTCCCTTTTTTAGATTATTTACTAATTTCTATGGTTTAAATGCCTTCCCAAGCTAGAAAAAGACTTAATGTGGTCAAAAAATAGTGGAAGTTGGCATGGAGTCATATTTTGGTCTTAGTTCCTTAAGATCAAAATATGATGAGGTTATACAAAAGTTTATTTACATTGTTCATCCTCTATAGTAATAGGACAAAATGCAAAAGAAATGGGACCCAAGAAGGGTCGAACCCAAGACCTCATACGTCACCTGGCAAAAACAAATCACTACGCTATGTGCAAGCCACGAATGTTTGACAAAGCAATTATACTTGACAAGGCAGATAGCAGCACACTAAGGTCGTGTTTGGTTCAGTGTCAACGAGAGATGGGACTGGATCAACCCTAGGCTGACCCCATCCCTTAGTTTTTGAGGATGACCCCATCCACCATTTTTGAAGAATATTCCTTGACTCTGACTCTGGACCTCCAAACCAAACACGAGTCAAGTTAGAATGATCTCATCCCATCTGGCTTTATCCTTTCTCGTCGCTCCATCCAAACACTACCTAAGTCTTTAGAAACCTGACGGATCAAAACAAATACCAGTAAGATATCCATTGTATTGTAGTTTCAGCAACAAACAAGGGACAGTTTCAGTAGCAGCACAAATAACAGTAAGATGTCCATTTCAGTACAACATTCCACATCTATTTCAGTTTTAGTAAGATGTCCAATCCAGTTCACTTTTAGTAGCAAAACAAATAGCAGTAGCAGCAAAACAAATTGTAAGTTTTAGTTTCAGTAAGTGACAGTCTTCATCACATTAAGGGACAGTAGTAGTAGTAGCACACTAAGTCTTCAGATACAAATAGCAGTAGAACCAGTAGCAGCACACTAAGTCTTCAGATACCATCCAATTGCATATTACACAACCTTCACTGGAGTCTTCATGCTAGTACATATTACAACTTTGCAAGGAGCCTTTTTTTGATTTTTTGGCTTCTTCATTACCTTGCTCCTTGTATTCTTCGCTGGACTGTTTGTAGTTGTGAGTACAACCTCTTTTCCTCTCTTCATGTTCCTTTCGTTCACCGCAATGGAATCCCTACACAAAACAAGAATCGTTACAAACTTGAAATTGATGCAAATTTCAGTTGAATTGATGAGTTTCAATAGAACCAAGGGAATAATGGAGGGCTCCACCATGGCTCCAACCACCACGTTTTCAATGGACAACAAAAGAGCAAGATTTTTATTACTTATCGCAGTAGATTAACTTGATAAAGAAACATCTTGAAATTCAATTAAACCTTGCAGCATTGGATTGCTCGACCGTGGCAATAATTGAGGGTTCCACCATGGCTCCAACCATCATGTTTTCACTAGACAACAAAAGAGCCACATTTTCATTACTTATTGTAGTAGCTTCACTTGATAGAGAAACAACTTGAAATTCAATAGAACCTTGCAGCATTGGGTGGCTCGACCGATGTAATAATGGATGGTTCTACCATGGCTCCAACCATCGTGTTTTCACTGGACAACAAAAGAGCCACATTTTCATTACTTATCGCAGCAGATTAACTTGATAAAGAAACAACTTGAAATTCCATAAAACCTTGCAACATTGGATGGCTCGACTGAGGAAATAATGGATGGTTCCACCATGGCACCCACCATCGTGTTTTCACTAGACAACAAAAGAGCCACATTTTCATTACTTATTGCAGCAGATTAACTTGATAAAAAACAACTTGAAATTCAATAGAACCTTGCGGCATTGGATGGCTCAACCGAGATAATAATGGAGCGCTCCACCATGGCTCCAACCATCATGTTTTCACTGGACAACAAAAGAGCCACATTTTCATTACTTATCGCAGCAAATTAACTTGATAAAGAAACAACTTGAAATTCAATAGAACCTTGCAACATAGGATGGCTCGACCGAGGCTGGTGCATTTTCTGCACTCTAGTGCTCATCTTCTCCAAAAGCTATATCAAGTGCATTTTTACAATTTCTGGCAATATGTCCCAATCCGCCACATCTCTTGCATTTTTGTTTCCTCGGTCCAAGTCTAGCACCCTTGGTACTAGATCTTATTCTAGTCTTCCTTGGCCTTCCCGATGCTCTTGTCTATATTGGAGCATGTAGCACAAAACTAGGATCAACAATATCCCACTGATGCTTTGCCTTAATGGAAGGCACATTACCAACATATATTTCATTGAATTTTGCAACAAAGTAGTATTCATGTACATATTGATCAATCTTAGATGTTGGACCTCGAATAATTGTGCTAATCCTCATGGTGGAAGGATGCATCCTCCACTTACACCTCGAGAAAGAACAATGCATGGTCAATTTTTTTGGCCCACTCTTGTCAATCACAAAATCATACTCACCACTGATGCAGTAAGTAGCAAGCGCATTGCGACAATCAGTCATTGATGGAAATGTGCTACCTTCTGTTGGTGCCTTTTTGGGCGCCAATCACTGCATGAGAACCGGCGGCGGTGCTCTCTGCACAGGCGCGGACGGTCCACGACCAGGGGCTAGATGGTCTGCGACCTGAGGCAGGGCTAGGGTTTCCTGCCTGACAGGCCGAACAGTCCGCGCCTACAGGCCGGACGGTCTGCGTGTGCGCAGGGGCGGCAAAGGTCGCCAGCGGCGCCTGGATCTCGCTCCCGGGAGGGACCCTGTCGGGGAGGAGAGATCCTAGGTGTTGTCTAAGCTCGGCAGGCTGACCTAGACTCCTCTAATCAACATAGAGTCAAAGAGAAGTGGAGAATTTGGGGATTGGTGTAATACCCAAAATTATATAAGAGTTGATCTCGTTATGTGTTTTGCTATCCACTCATTACCTCATGGAAATAACACATTTAAAGAATTAAATAAGACACCTCAATAAAATATGCATCATATTGGAGCTTTGTTTGTGCATTTATTAATAAAAACAATAACAATAATAAAAATATAATAATGAGTTGAGGATTTGGATTAAAACCTAAATTTACATTTGGAAGTTTAAAATGGAAAAGAAGAGAGAAACACTATAAAATACAAGATAAATTTATAAATAAATAAATTATCCTATAATGGTATGATTCAAATTCTACACTCAAAATTTAGTTCAAATTTGCCACAAAACTTTGAATTCAAACCTGGGATCTAAAAGTGAAAAGAAAGGAAAAAGAAATTAGAAAATAAAAAGAAAAAAAGAACTCGGCGTGGGCCGTAGCCCGTAATCACCACTCGGCCCAGATCACCATGAGGACCGCGCGGTCGACCTCCTCCGCTGCGCACTCACCGGATGGACGGGCCCACTTGCCAGTCGCATACACGTCGTCCACCCATACGCGTGACCCTAGCTACCAATGCAACACACTGACCGGTGGGCCCCGTTTGTCGGCACGTTCTTCTCCACCAACCTGCCTCAATCATGCTCGGCCGCGGCGGCTGGTGAACATACCGCTCCGCACCTACCGCGCGTGATCCCAACTGGTTAGTTTGGTCGCTTGCCCATGCCCCCCATGTAATCACCAACGATTAGGGATGGCAATGGGTACCCGAAACCCGAAACCCGATGGGTAAAAACCCTATTAGGGCACGGGTATGGCGGATTTTGATACCCATGGGTATTTTATTGGGTCATTTGTTATGCCCATTGGGTACGGTGGGCATGGGTATGTTCTCTGTTGCCCCATACCCGCTACCCGATGGGGAACCCGCTAATATATGACACGTGGGTCCGGATTTATATGTCTCATATAAAATGAATTTGCTCTCGCTATTTGCTAACCCTAAGAATCAATGCTATGTTTTGTGTGATTTGAAGGCATGATGTTGCCATTTAATGTTGAATATTGTTGAACCTGTGATAAAATTATGTTGGGTTCAATACATTTGTTATGCTGGTACTTATTATTGCGATTCAAATGATCATGTCTATCGTAATGTTAATGGGTATGGGTACCCGATGGGTACCCGCTACCCATGGTGGGTATGGGTATGGCGTAATTTTGTACCCATGATGGGTAGTGGGTATGGGTATGGGTCAATTTTTTGCTAGTGGGTATGGGTATGGCTTCGTGTGCCCACTGGGTACCTTACCCACTGCCATCCCTACCAACGATCTCCGCGCATGGCCCTGGGCGAGTGATACCCCTTCGCGGAGACTTTTTGTTAATGAGACCCTGTACTTTTTGAAATAGAACCCGCAGTCCGCAGCAGTGTCAGTCTGAGTCTTAGGACATTTTTCGTGGAAGTCCCTGCTGTTTTCTGTTATTGAGGCCCAGTCCAGAGGATTAGAAAATCAGAGAAATTAATTTAGAAATAGATTTTTAATATTAAATTAATTGTAGAAACTTGTTTAATTCATAGAAAATGCATATGAACTCCAAATTGGTCCATTCCGGTTCCTAAATTTTCATAATATTATTGTCTATCCATTTGTGCCTCTGTTTTGGCATGAAAGTCACATTAAAATTTATCTATCGCTTAATCATGTATTAAATACACAAAAACTTGGAAAATTCATAACTTAAAATCTGTAACTCCAAATTTAATAATTCCAGTTCCTGTGATCTTAGTTTAATGTCTAGATTATTACTGTGTATTTTATTTACATGTTTAGTGTGATGTTAATTTTTGCTATACTATGTATGTATTGTGTTGATGCGAGTAGACGAGCAAGCTACTGAGGATCCTGAGGTTCAGCTGGTAGAGACTGCTGAGCAGGAGCTCTTTGAAGGCAAGTTGTGCCCTTGATCACTTCCTTTTACCCATTCATGTTCTTATTAATCATAATGATCTGCATAGGTTAGTTTTGCTGGGACCCAATAGGTTACCCTAGATTTTGACTATCTGTATACCTTGTTTCACCACTGATTTTACTACTAAATTTTATGGGTAGTACATGCTATTGCTTTATGTGGATGTGGGTATAGAGATATTTACTACTCATGATTATTCTTTTATTATCTGTTTATTATTTACTATGCATGATAAGATCATTATGTTAATGGGAACATGGAGAACCACCTGGGAAAACAGTGCTACCACAAGGGTTTAATGGGACGCCCTTGGCTAATTAACTAGGAAAGCTAGTGGATGGCTACCTTGCCCGAAAGGGGCAAGGGCAGTAGGGGAGTGGTCAGTGTAGGGAGGTCCTTGGGTTGATTTTGCTGCGATGGCGGTTAAGCGAGGGATTCCTGCACTGGAGCTTCCTATAAACTGTAGCGGGTAGTCTAAAGCTAGTGGAACTTTGTAAAGGCCTCGTAGTGGTACCCTGTCTCGCTTCCTTGGTAGAGGTGTATGGGGTCTGATCAACTCTGTGGCAAATGGGTAACACGACTTGTGGGTAAAGATACGCAACCTCTACAGAGTGTAAAACTTGTATACTAGCCGTGCTCACGGTCATGAGCGGCTCGGACACTCACATGATTAATTTATGGAACTTAAACTTAATTTGTCATTTCATTGCATTTGGGAATTATTTTACTATTACTCTTATTTATTATTTCTAAGGGTTTGGTATTTACTTACACTTAGTAACTGCTAATAAAATTTTGACCAACTTATAAAAGCAATGCTCATCTTCAACCTTTATTTCATTGATCAGCCTTACACTTCATGAATTCCCACCTTTGGTGAGTTTATGCCACATTATTCCCCACTACTTGTTGAGCGATGAACATGTGTGAGCTCACTCTTGCTGTCCCACACCCCCCCACAGGAGAAGAATAGGTGGTCGAAGAGGAGCCACCTAACACTGAGGCTTTCGATTTGATCTAGGTGGCGTCTCCCAGTCAGCTTTCTGGCGCCAAGGATAGATTTTAGTTCCTGCAATATTCATATTTTATTTTGTAAGACTTCTGCTATGTAATAAGTACTCTGATTTTACTGTGACATTTATCTCTATACACTCTGTTATTGTATATGTTGTCTTCTTTAGCGCATGTATGAGATGCACCCGACTTTATTCATTAAAGGCCGGGTGTGACAATTGGAAGGCTAAACTAGAACTAGACTAGAACTACTCCTAAATGTACAAGAGATAAATGCGAGATAAATTGATTATTGATTCGATTGTTGATGCTTAATCGGCCGTAATCCTCTGTATTTATAGAGGAGGGGGCTGGACCCATTACAAATAGATTTCTCAAGCTAATTCTGTGAATCTAGCCAACAACTGTAGCAAGAAACTCGAAACCCTAATTGGTTCTGCGGGCGGGGACCGTCTAGACCACCGACGCGGACCGTCCGGACCGCCCGGCCCCAGGGCCGGACCTCCCGGCCACTCAATTTGGTGCTCGACATATGCCCCCTGCCTTTTGGTCGAGCTGAGCGAACCAAAAGCAACTAACTTGATGTGATCACATCGGTTTTCTTAAGCATCTTGCCACATACTAGGATGATACTGCTTGAGGAAACACACATTCAAAGCTTTGGGCAAATCTTTGCCTTGTAATGTTTGCAGTAAATATGCGTTACCAGATATTATTTGTGTTACTTTGTATGGACCTTTCCAGCTTGGCGACCACTTCCCAAACTTTCGGTCTTTGTTTCTTAGAGGCAAGATGGTCTTCCACACCAGGTCCCCTACCTGAAACGATTTGGCTTTGACCTTCTTGTTGTAGGCCTTGGCTACCATGATCTTGTCCTTTTCTATTTCTCCTAAGGCTGCCACTCTTATATCGGCCGCCTCATCAATATTGTCCATCATCAAATTATAATAATCACCGATAGTTAGGGGTGTAAACGGATACTTATTCGGATATCAGTTTTTTGGTCTTTTTTCTTTGATTGTGAATTAATAGAATATAGAATCTGCTATGCAAATTTATATTCATGTTTTTAGTATTGAGCTTGTAAAGATTCATGAAAGGTAAACCTCAAATCTATTATATATCTTCTCAAATAATAAATATAAATTTTGGATACAAATCGAATATGGATACAGATTTTTTTCAACTTTTTTGTTGTATGGAGCAAATCATGTATGAAATAATTTATACAAAACTTTATTCTTATTTATAATAATGTGCTTCATAATATAAGAAGAGATTAGCATCAAATTTCATACTTATCTATTTTAAAATATTAAATTTGTCCTGACAGATCGGATATCCGTTTACACCCCTACCGATAGTTAAGTCATTTTGCTTGGTGATCCTCACAGCATTTAAACTTATCTCCACGGGTAAAACTGCTTCCTGCCCATAGACAAGCTCAAATGGAGAAACCTTAGTAGCACGGTGTTTAGATATTCTGTGAGCCCACAAAGCTTCGGACAAAATCTTATGCCAATGCTTAGGATTATCAGATATCTTCTTTTTATCAAGTTAATCAATGTTCTATTACTAGACTCGGCCTGTCCATTGGCCTGAGCATAATACGGAGATGAATTGAGCAATTTAATTCTATATAATTCAGCAAATTCACGTACCTCCTTTGACATAAAAGAAGCCCCTTGACCTGTAGTCAAAGTCTGGAGAATGCCAAATCTATGAATAATATGTTCAGTTATGAACTCAATTACTTCCCTGTGTGTCATGTTCTTCAGAACAACGACTTCAGTCCATTTGGTAAAGTAGTCAGTGGCAACTAACATGAACTGATGTCCTTTTGATGATGATAGATGAATCTCTCCTATAAAGTCCAATCCCCATCCTCTGAAAGGCTAAGGCTTGATGATAGGATGTAATTCGGCTGCAGGGACCAACTGTAAGTCGCCAAATTTTTGACATATCTAGCATCCTTTGTAGTACTTGAAACAACCAGCTATCATGTTAGGCCAATAGAAGCCAGACCTTCGCAACAGCCACTTCATCTTTGGAGCCGATTGATGGGTACCACAAATCCCTTCATGTACTTCGACCATGGCTAATATAGCATCACCTAGGCCTAAGCATTTAAGCAGGACATCGTTGACTGTTCGGCGGTATAGTTCATCACTCATTAAAACATACTTGAAAGTTGTACGTCGAATGTTCTTATCCATCCTAACACTGGGATTTCGTAGATAATTAATTATGGGTGTCCTCTAATCACTTGTATCGGCTTCATTACCAGCCGAATCAATTAGGAGAACTTTCCTGGTAACTTCGAACGGTCTGGAGCCTTCACTCGGGCAATCCGCGATCTGGGGAATTGGCCCTGTACCGGTTATCAGATTTTCAGTGTTGTGAAATTTCCCTCGCTTTATCTGATAACCTGTTGCATCTTGTGCCGAATTGTTAGCCCTGTGATTCTGAATTCTAGAGATGTGTCGAATGTTGAATTCGTTAAAAGAATGAATTATGCCCCAACACTTTTCAAGGTAACTATTTAGAGTACCATCAAAACATTGATACT
The DNA here is from genome assembly GCA_029449295.1 of Zea luxurians. Lineage (NCBI taxonomy): Eukaryota > Viridiplantae > Streptophyta > Magnoliopsida > Poales > Poaceae > Zea > Zea luxurians. Next base: position 1,313,337 of record JAOPSE010000082.1, on the reverse strand, counting down.
CTTCTAATACCTGTTGGACAACCAGCTAAGGATCACCAAATGCCTTCACATGTTTTACTCCCATATAATTTAAAAGTTCCAAGCCGAACAAAAGGGCCCCATATTCGGCTTGATTGTTAGTGCAATAAGTTTTCAATCGGCTAGAGAAGTCGAAGGAGACATTACTTGGTGAAACAAGCACGATGCCAATTCCTTGTCCTTCATTGCAAAGCGATCCATCAAAATATAAAGTCTAGAGAGTAACAGTGAGGTATGATATGTCTTGTTTATGAGTACCATCGATCCAATGTTCTATAATAAAATCCACTACGACCTGGCCTTTCATAGATTTCAATGGTTCATATGCCAAGTCATATTCTATAAGTGCATAAGCCCATTTACCAATCCTACCACTCATAATCGAGTTTTGCAACATGTATTTAATCACATCGTTTTGCCTGGCAACGGTGCAATGACTAGACAGTAAATAACATCTACACTTGGTGCATGCATAAAATAGGCATAAGCATAATTTCTCGATAAAAGTATACCTTGTTTCAGCATCCACCAGACTCTGACTTAGGTAGGTCACCACATGCTCCTTTCCTCTAATCTCTTGCGTCAGAACAGCTCCAATAACCTTATCTTCAGCTGCAATGTATAATCTATATGGTACTCCTACCTATGGTGCTTTTAACACATGAGCCGAAGACAAATACTTTCTGATGAGATGAAACGCTTCCTGCTGTTCTACCCCCCAGGTGAATTTGACATCATTTTTAAGCCGAAGGATAGGAGTGAAGGCACCAATCTTCCCGGCTAGGTTAGAAATAAACCTCCGTAAATAATTTACCTTCCGCATCTCAAGCTTATAGGTCGGAGGTCTCACCTTTCGAATGGATTTAATTCGGTCAGGGTCTATCTCTATACCATGTTCATGAATGATGAATCCTAAGAACTTACCAGCCGATACTCCAAAAGCGCATTTACGTGGGTTCATTTTCAGACCATATCGACACATTTTATCAAAGGCTTTGCGCAAATCAGCTATATGAGAACTAAACTCAGTCGATTTGACTATGATATCATCAATGTAGACTTCCATAGTGTTTCCTAACAGCTCGTGAAAGATCAATCCATAGCCCTCTGATAAGTAGCACCAGCATTTTTTAGACCAAATGTCATGACAACCCACTCAAATAAACCAATGAAGCCTGGACATATAAAGGCCGTTTTGGACGCATCCTCTTCGGCCATGAAAATCTGATTATATCCGGCATTGCCATCAAGAAAGCTAATAATTCTATTTCCTGACACATTATTGATCAATGTGTCGGCTATGGGCATGAGATATTCATTTTTAGGAGTTGCTCTATTCAAATTGCGAAAATCAATGCATACTCTGAGCTTACCTGATTCTTTCTTCTCCATCGGCACAATATTGGAGACCCACTCTGCGTATCTGCAAGGTCTAATAAAATTAGCTTACAGCAGCCGGTGAATTTCGTCCTTTATTCGTGGGAGAAGGTATGGACGAAATGTTCTAGCTCTCTGCTTGAAAGGTCTGAAACTGGACTTAATGGGCAGCCGATGCTCTACTATCTCATGGCTTAATCCCGACATCTCAGTGTAATTACAAGCAAAGCAATCAGAATATTCTTTCAATAGACCGATCATTTCATCTCTAGGATCGATCTCCAGGGTCTTATTCACAAAAGTCGGCCATGGAGTTTTACCATCTTCTATATCAATTTCCTCCAAAGGATCGGTCGACGTAAACCCCTATCCTAATTTGTCGAGATCTCTGAATTCCTCTATTATGTCTCCCACAGAGGAATTAGACGATCTTTGTGTGATGGCGGTCCCTCCGGTCTCAGGAGCCAGATCGTTCGCGACACTGGTTTTATGTTGCGGTGAATGTTCGATCTTAAAAGCCGATCTGTCTTGTAAAAGACCGGACCATCCGACCTTAGAAGTCGGACCGTCCGTGACCAGGGACTCATTCAGTCTGTGTGTACTCATTATTTAAACTTTATTTAGGATTTAGCCGATTCTCCTCGGCTCTAGCATTACAGGAATGAAACCCTTCTTATCTATACTTATGAACTGATAATCAGAAAAATCTACTCCTATGAGACACGTAGCAGTCTCATAGGTCCAAAGTACCAGGGCATTGGCCACAGCGATACAGGCCGATGCATCAGCATGTACTTGTTCTACATCGTCGCCTACCCATTGTAGTAACATTTGATGTAACGTAGAAGGTACACATTGGTTAGCATGAATCCAATCCCTGTCTAGGATTAGACTATAATTTCCTTCTACATCAGCAACGAAGAATGCAGCAGCAAGGATCTTAGTCTCGATGGTTAACTCAACGGACGTGACTCCCTTGGCTTTGATTGAACTATCAGTTCCAACGCTGCTGAGGGTCATGTTGGTCTTGACAAGTTCATCATCTTGTTTACCTAGTTTTCTGTATAATGAATAAGGCATTAGATTTACAGTCACCCCCCGTCTACCAACATTTTAGCAATCAGTATCCCATCAATGTGATCGCGCACGAAGAGCGGCTTTAAATGATTTATCGATTCCTTTGGTTTAGTGAAGGCGACTTATTGAGGACCAAAGTCAAATTGAGCAACAACAGGTTCATTGTCGTCGACAATAGTACAATCGATGGAAAATGTAATAACATTTATGTCCATACCTGTGTGCTCTGGAGAAGCTTCGTAGTCGACTAAGTCTTCTCCTAGTAGGTCGTCCTCCTCCATGGGAGTCAGCACGTCTTTGGAGGTGTCCTGGTGCAGTGCGGTCGGTCTGGACTCGAGAGTCGGACGGTCCGTGTCATCTGCGGATGGTCCGGCCTTTATAGCCAGACTGTCTGTCGTACCTGCAGAGAGCTGTGAAGTTGTTGTCTCATTTTCTGTCTTCGTGGCCGTTTGATTTATCTCAATATCCTTTGGCCTCCACCTCTTTTGCGGTGGTGGGTATTGTGGATTTGTGTCATTAAATATTTTTTCTGCCTCCTTTTCCTGGTTCTCCTTCGCTCTTAGGTGCTGTAATTTTTGCTTTCGGGACCGTGTCAATCCCGATGGGCACCATCGAGGTATGGAGTATTTTGGATCAGCTATTTTGATGTCAGTCGTATCTTCTTTTTTGTTTGTGTTGGCCGATTCACCAAAAATCATCGGCCCTTCATTATTTTCCTGTATGACGACATCTGCTATACCTATTTTGATGATGTCCTTTTTTATTTTCCTGTATGACGACATCTGCTGTGCCTATTTTGATGATGTCCTTTTTTGTCGTTCTCTCGGTTGCTGCAGGTATATGCCCCTGCTGGATTGGTCGGCCTTTGCGGCCCAGTAGTTCGACAATCTTGTTGGGCTTGTGCCTGGTGACCGGATTGAGTTGTGCTCAATCGGTCTTGTACTCGAGGTGCCAACCTGTTGAATACAGATACTTGGGGTGCCCCCCAAGCGGGATATTGTGGCATCCCAAATGGATGTGTTGGCATACCCCACATTTGATTTGGTGCGTATGGCGGTGGTACATATGCATATTGATATGGCATAGGTAGATATGGGGTGGAGGTGTCCATGCAGGTATGTTAGGCCTCAACTGGATAGTATGACCTTCCGTTTTTCTGATTGGTGAGGTGGTCCAATCGGTCTTACCTGCTGTTGCTCCTGAATGGGTGAGCGAGGTCGCTTCGCTGGCTGGTCACTTGGGCCGACCTTCTTTTTTACATATTTAGACAATAACTAGTTAAAGGTCGGGTCGGATCCTACCAGTCGGCCAGTTGCCTTTACCGTGTTAGTTTTCCACATACCTATTTTTGGTCATCGTGGTTTGAAGGTACGTGGTCGTCGTGGTTCCTAGGCGTTGCTGAACTATCCACTGGAATGGTCTGGACTTTTTGGTGGTGTCTATGCGTCAGACCGTCCGCGATGCGCAAAATAGGTGCACGCGCCTGGTCCCTTGCTTGCACCTGCCCCCAGTGTTGGAGGTGGTGATGGTAACTTTCAAAGTTTCCCCTCCATTCGGAGTCTTTTCAGCCACCACTTTCCTGCAAGAGATTTTATTATTCTTATTGGCCTTCCACACATCGCCGATGATGACTTCTTTGCCTTTGCCCTTATCGGCTGTGCTGGGCCGAATTAGAACCTTTTTGCCCTCGAAGTCGATCACATTCATTGGGAAGGGTTCCGTGTCCACCTATATTTCCTGAAATTTCAATCGTCTCTCGTTAATGGCCAATTGAATTTGTTGTCGGAACATATTACAATCATTAGTGGCATGAGAAAATGAGTTATGCCACTTGCAGCATGCACGACATTTTAGTTCGTCGGCAGATGGAACAATATGATTTATTTTAATGTTACCATTTTTGAGTAATTCATCAAATATTTTTTCACATTTGCCAACATTAAATGTAAACTTAACCTCCTCTTGCCGTTTCTTTTGAACCGACTGTAAGGAGGAGCAAGCTGAGGATTTGGCCTGCTTTGGCCAAACCATTTCAGCCACGTATACTTCTGTTGATTCGTCATCCTAGCTGCTTTGGTCGCACTCTACTATATACACATTGTGACAAATTATTTTAGCAGTTTCTTTGCTTCGGTTTTCACAAGCCAAAGCTCTTTAATGTAATTGCGCTAGCGTAAAAAACTGGATACCTTCTAATCTTTCTTTTAAATAATATCGCAGTCCATTAAAGGCTAATCCTGCTAGATGTTTTTCTGCTAAATGAATTTGAAAGCATCGGTTTCTTGTATCCCGGAACCTTCGGATGTATTCATTAACCGATTCGTCTTTCCCTTGTTGCAGGGCTACTAGGTCTACCAAATCTAACTCATAATCACCCGAAAAGAAGTGATCGTGGAATTTTTGTTCTAAATCCCCCATGACAAAATAGAATTAGGGGGTAATGTGGCGTACCATGTGAATGTGGTTCCTGTTAAAGATAATGAAAATAAACGCACTTGGAACGCCTCTATGTCGGCCAATTCTCCTAATTGTGCTAGAAACTGGCCTATGTGTTCACGTGTGCTATTTCCTTGGTCACCCGAAAATTTTGCGAATTCGGGTATCCTGGTTCCCTGTGGGTATGGATGGTGGTCAAATCGGCTGTCATAAGGCCTCCGATATGACTGTCCCCCAGGGACCATGCTTACTCCGAGCTTATCTCGAAATGCCCTGACTATTTCTTCCCTTACTATATCAATAGCAGCCGGTGGGAGACCACCGGCTCTTTGTCCCATCATAGGTGAGGTTGTTTGGACACTAGTTTGTTGTCTTCCCCCCATTGGTTTGAGTTCTGTGGACTGTGGTGCATTACTATTTGCCCTATATGGTTCATAGGATTAACTATTCCTTTCCGGCCTTCTAGGCGGGACCAGAAAGTACTCGCCCCCATGGGCTTGGGATTCTGTATTAATGGGCTAATGCATTGTATAGTGTGATGGGAAGTGTTGCTGGGACGGGTGAGAATTTATGTAACAATCCTCCTCAATCAACCCTATGCCAGATCGTCCGGTCGGATATGTGGATCGTCCGTGATCATATGCGGATGGTCTGTCTGGGTGGTTTAGGGCTTGTGCAACATGTGGCGGCTTGGACGCATATCTTGGTAACTCATTAAAAATGGGACCGGCCGTTGCTGGCCCGGATGGTCCGCGCTCGCGTGCGGACGGTCCGGACATGTGCAGATTGGCTAATTTAGTGCCAATTTGTGGTTGCTCAGGGTATGTGTCCATTGGCATCCCATAAAGGGGTTGTGACTGGTCGTGACAACCTATAGCCGATGAATTACATGCATTTCCTCCAATTCAATCTCGTGCGAAGGAAAATTTGCGACAGTGGATTTATCAAACGCACGTACTAGCCTTTTTATAATCTTTTTTATACCCCTATGATATGTTGCATTTATTCTCGTTGTTCATCTATGTAAGCTTTAAGAGATTGGAGCTCGCTGGTGTTACTTACATTGGGGGTATCCGTTATGGGTCGGAGTTGATAGAAGACGCGGCCCGATCTTCCGTGAGATACGATAACTTGATTGAGTGGAGATATCGACGTTGATGATCCAAGGCTCCGAGCGAACGGTTCCTCGCAATCACTACACCACGGCTCCGTTGGTTATCACCCATGACACACGAGTGACCTCGCCATGAAGGCTTATCCCTGTAAGCGCAATCAAGAACACAAGCATGAACAGGAAAGAAACGCAACCAAAATTGTATTGATTACGGGATGGGGTCTCACAAACCGATGACGGTGACACTGTTCGATGACAGAATTGATCTAAGCAAAACCCAAAAACCTAATGTGGTGGCGGCTGTTGAATAAATAGAGTACTAGGGCATGCGTGACCCCTGGACTCGCCCCTAATAGGCTCCGACGCGATACACGGCCCAATGGCCCAACAGACGGTGTCGCAGCACCAAAACAGAATCTGAACGCTGAATTGTTTCGACGATTCCTGTTGACTCCAGATGAATTTTAAGGTGGAACCAGTTGGGTTGGTGAGATAATTTCTTTATCTTTCCAACCATATCAAGTCCATTGCAATCGGAGTCCGTATGCATCTTGGGCGTCCATTTTAGTGCAGACTGGTCTTGGAACCCGAGATGGAGTTGCAGCCGAGTCGGACTTGATCTCCTTCCTGTTGCGGGCGCCCTTGCTGCTCCTCCTCAACACCTTAGCCTTTCCCAAGTCCTTGCTGGTCCTCTCCAAGGTTCCTAATCATCAAAACATTCATGGCCACAAGCGTAAGCTCTGAAACACAATTGACTAGGGTAGAATGTACCTGGAGATTTAGCTGTCGTGCACGCGATCGTGTTATCGGTCTATAGAAGTGATGTCCTCATCATCCTCCCCCTCTTGATTTGGAGTCATCCTCAACTTGATCTCATCTTCGTCACCCATATATGTCTTCAAATCTGAAATGTTAAAGGTGGGACTAACCCCAAAATCTGGAGGCAACTCAAGTGGTAATCCAGGGGGTATCTCAGAGGGAAACACATCCATATACTCTTGCAAAAGGTTAGCAATAGCCGGTGGCAAAGCAATAGACGTATCATCAATGGAATAGAAAGCATTTTTGCACACTAAGGCATAGCAAAGTCCAACAGAGGCATATAGCTCATCAAGATCAAATTTAGTGGCTAGCAAAGTAGAAGTTTTTAACTTAATAGGTTGCTGATTTTCAGAGTTCAAAACACCTTTTTGCTTAGCGTTAGTCTTTTTCTCATGTTCAAAGTGAACAGATTCAGTGGGAGTCATAGGAAGCAACATAATTTTCTTTCCCTTATGCATGAAAGTATATTTATTAGATCTACCATGGTGAATAGCATCAGTATCAAACTCCCAAGGACGTCCCAGTAAAAGAGAGCAAGCATCCATACTCACCACATCGAAATCAGCAAAGTCATGGTAAGAGCCAATAGAAAAATGCACCCTTGCTATTTTTGTTACCTTGAACTTACCGCTGTTGTTAAACCATTGAATGTGATAAGGGTGGGGATGCTCTCGTGTGGTCAAGCCAAGCTTCTTGACCACCTCAACATTCACCAAGTTGTTGCAGCTACCACCATCAATGATGGTATGTACACGGCAGTCCTTGACGATGAGGAACATGTTGAAGAGGTTGTGGCGCTGTTTGTTGTCGTCGTCACTAGCCGTGGCACTCAAAGCTCGTTGCACAATCAAGGCCTTATAGGTCTCGGTCGCTGTTATACCAAGAACCTCTTCATCACCATCATGAGCCTTTGCAATGTTAGCTCCAACAGTATCTTCATCTTCAACATCAGAAGCACTAACATACCCACCATCACCAGTAGCAATATATGCACGTTTGCTGGGGCAATCTCGCTGAATATGGCCAAGTCCCTGGCAGCGTTGGCACTTGATGTCGGAGGAGCGGCCTGTGGATGAGGTGGTCGTAGCAGGTATTGCTGCAACACCCGAAGGCACCAAGGACTTGCTGTTGTCGTGTCCCTGTGATGCCGAAGGTGCGGTGCTGCGTGTGCCGCTGGTGGAGGAAGATGTGGACGTCCGTACGCCCGAAGAGATGACGCCTTGGCTGGCGCCGGTCGCTAGCATGGCGTGAAAGTGCTGCTCCTCCGCTGTTGTCGACCCTGCAATTCTTTTTCTGCCAACATAGAAAGATGGAACAAGTGTTGTATAGAATGATATTCTTTATAATCAACAATATCCTGAATCCCCCGCCTCAATCCCCCATAAAATCGGACCATTTGATCCTCCGGATCCTCAACTACCCCACATCGTAGCATACCTTTCTGAATCTCTTGGTAGTATTCCTATACCTACATGTCTCCCTGATCTAAGCGTTGCAATTTTTTTGAAGATCACATCTATAAGAAGGGGGAACAAAGCGAGCTCACATCTCCTCTTTTAACGCATTCCATGTTTGTGGTGCAGCACGTGTGTTAACAAGTTCATTCCACCAAATGATAGCAAAATGTCTAAATTCACTAGTGGCTTGTCTAACCCTATGCTGCTTAGGAACAAGATGGGAATTAAATTTTTGTTCTACCGTCATCTCCCAGTCTAAGTAAGCTTCAGCATCATAAGAACCCATGAACGGTGGAATAGAGAACTTAATCTTAGCAAATGGATCATGGTCTGGTTCAGGATTATGATGACGACGTCTACCATTACCTCCCATACCTTGTCAATTATGTGCGAGGCGTTGTCGCAGCGGTGCATAAACATCGTCGTCATCGTCGTCGTCGTCCACAGGAGAGTGAACTAGGGCTGGAGTTGGTGGTGGGGGACGAGCCTCCAATACGTCCATGCGTGTAACAAGTTCAGCAACTCGTCGATCAAGCTGCTCATAGGATGTCGCCGCAGAGTCCTGGTATTTTTTAAAAGCTTTAGCCTACGCGCGCATCATCTCCTTCAATTCCAGCTGAGAGACACACTCATCGTCGTTAAGCTTAGGCCCCTTGTCCTTGTCCATTTGATTCTTTGGTCCTGTCATTGTTAGCACAAAACAGAGACAAAAAGGCAACAAACAATGTGAACCCTACAACTATTTCTCAGGGTGGTGGTGGTAGAATACAAATTATGACGCGTCTTACCCCGCTCTTACAAGGTTCTTACCAGCACTGCAGGTGGCAAACGGTGACCGTTATGACTGTCCAACGAGCGTGGGTGTGATTGCAAAGGAGTACCTGTTCTGCTCGAGAGAAAGCTGGAGCTCTAGGAAGGCTGACTAAATATATATATGTGGCACATAAGTCAGTAACAGATAGCAATGCTGAATAAGTGTTCCAAGTACTCATCCTAGTTGCTGGCCTAGAAAATGTAATAGAACAGTTGGACCAAGGCACAAGAAAAGGAGGTACAAGTATCTAGGTGCAGCAAGAAAACAGGCTTGGGGCAAAATAATCACAGAGGTGCACAGAACACTGGCGTTTCTGTTTATGTGTGTTCCTTTTTTCGCCGTTTTTTTTCAAATATTTTTTTATATTTTTATCTTTTGCAGCAGCACATAAGAAGAAAACACACCAAGTTTCAGTTTTTTTTGTGCAATGACGCGTCCTCTGGAATTTCTACAAGTTTGCCTTAAAATCGGAATAAATGTTTGGAAAATGAGAAGTCCTATTTCCAAGCCGAATTTATGAATTTTAAAAACAGCGAATCCGGCAAAGCCGGAAAGAGTCGGATGCAAAATTTAATTCTATGCGATTTTTAAAAAAATGGGCCCGATTCGAGTTCTGAGGCAAAAGTTACGGCCGTTTTAAGTTTGGACTCCAAATGAGAGTTTCTGGCGAGGTGTTGGAAGGGTGGGGGTTCGGTTTTGTGGATAGGGTCGGCTTTAGAGATAGGATCTATTTTGTGGATATGGTCGGTTGTAGAGATAGGATCTATTTTGTGGATAGGGTCGGTTTTAGAGATATGATTTGTTTTGTGGATATAGTCGGTTTAGATACAGGATCTGTTTTGTGGATAGAGTCGGTTTTAGAGATAGGATCTGTCTTGTGGATAGGGTCGGTTTTAGAGATAGGATCTGTTTTGTAGATATGGTCGGTTTTGTAGGATGGAAGCGGATGGACAGAATCAAACTGAACCAAAACAAATCTACACCAGCAACCAAACTCAACCTAGAACACGAACTCAGAACTGCGGACTCTAAAACTGAATTGTGCAAAGGCTAAGGCGATGGTTTTAGGTCGGAATAAACTGATCGTAAATATTTTTTTGGCTTTTTATGGACTATAGGACGAAACAAAACTAATCTAAAGGTAGGATTATACCTCACGGGCAACCTGGAAATCTGATACCATTTGATAGAAGACGCGGCCCGATCTTCCATGAGATACGATAACTTGATTGAGTGGAGATCTCGACGTTGATGATTCAAGGCTCTGAGCGAACGGTTCCTCGCAATCACTACACCACGGCTCCGTTGGTTATCACCTGTGACACACGAGTGACCTCACCACGAAGGCTTATCCCTGCAAGCGCAATCAAGAACACAAGCAAGAACAGGAAAGAAACGCAACCAAAATTGTATTGACTACGGGATGGGTTCTCACAAACTAATGATGGTGGCACTGTTCGATGACAGAATTGATCTAAGCAAAACCCAAAAACCTAATGTGGCGGCGGTTGCTGAATAAATAGAGTATTAGGGCGTGCGTGACCCCTGAACTCGCCCCTAATGGGCTCCGACGCGATACACGGCCCAATGGCCCAACAGACGGTGTCGCAGCACCAAAACAGAATCTGAACGCTGAATTGTTTCGACGATTCACATTGACTCCGGATGAATTTTAAGGTGGAACCAGTTGGGTTGGTTAGATAATCTCTTTATCTTTGCAACCATATCAAGTCCGTCGCAATCGGAGTTCGAATGCATCTTGGGCATCCATTTTAGTGCAGACTGGTCCTGGAACCCGAGATGGAGTCGCAGCCGAGTCGGACTTGATCTCCTTCCTTTTGTGGGCGCCCTTGCTCCTCCTCCTCAACACCTTGGCCTTTTCCAAGTCCTTGTTGGTCCTCTCCAAGGTTCCTAATCATCAAAACATCTATAGCACCAAGCGTAAGCTCTGAAACACAATTGACTAGGGTAGAATGTACCTGGAGATTTAGTTGTCGTGCACGCGATTATGTTATCGGTCCATTCATTGTACGTATAGAAGTGATGTCCTCATCAGGAGTGAAGTCAGATTAGTCGCCCGTTGCCGAACGACCTTGTTGTTCCTATACACCTTGAAGTTGGCCAGGAACTTCGCCTTTGCTTCTTAGATCAGCTGCTCCTTGTGCTCCTCGAACTGGAGTTGTTCGTCAGCCGGCAAGGTCTCCCAAGTCGACCCTATGATATTGCTTGGGGAGACATCAGAGCTATCCCTTGAACCGGCCATTGAGGGCCGATCTGATGGGTTTATATGTGTTTTCCCAGCGAAGTCGCCAAAAGTGTGTTGGTGCCTTTTTGGGTGCCAATCACTGCATGAAAATTGGCGGCGGTGCTATCTACATAGGCGCGGACGGTCCGCGGCCAGGGGCCGGACGGTCCGTGACCTGGGGCAGGGCTAGGGTTTCCTACCTAACGGGCCGAACGATCCACGCCTATAGGCTGGACGGTCCGCACGTGCGCAGGTGCGGCGAAGGTCGCCGGCGTCGCCTGGATCTCGCTCCCGGTAGGGACCCCGTCAAGGAGGAGAGATCCTAGGTGTTGTCTAGGCTCGACAGGCCGACCTAGACTCCTCTAATCGACGTAGAGTCGAAAAGAAGCAGAGAATTTGGGGATTAGAAGGCTAAACTAGAACTAGACTAGAACTACTCCTAAATGTACAAGAAATACATGCGAGATAAATTGATTATTCATTCGATTGTTGATGCTTAATCGGCCTTAATCCTCTGTATTTATAGAGGGGGGGGCTAGACTTGCTACAAACAGATTTACCGAGCTAATTCTGTGAATCTAGGCAACAACTGTAGCAAGAAACTCGGAACCCTAACTGATTCTGCACGCGCGTGGACGGTCCGGACCACCGGCGCGGACGGTCCGGCCCCAGTGCCAGACCGTCTGGCCACTCAATTTGGTGCTCAACACCTTCTTTAGCGAGGGATTACCTCTGTCATACTCAAGTAGGGGTCTATTCTCATCCTCTTCATGATCCCTCGCACCACTTTCAGTATTCTCCTCATTCTCTTCTGCATCATCAGTGTCTTCAAATTGAGCAGACAAAGCATCACACCCCTCAAAATCTAATTGATCCCACCTATCTACTAGATCATTATAAAGCCTCTCATCATCATCAAGTGCAACAACTTCCAATGGTGTCTTATTGTCATCAGGGATATATGGATCCATCCTACACATAGAAAATACTCTTATCAATGCTCAACAAATAACTGAAATAATTATGGTACCATCCCATCCTCCACATATGTCAAGCATAACACCTACACAATTCTAATCCTACTACACAGTTCTAATCACAGTTCGAACCACAATTCTAGTCCCATTCTATGCATATTCTAATCTCAGCATACAAAACACCACATTATAGCACAATTGAAGCGCAACTGAAGCACCACATGCAAAACTACTTGACTGGAGGCTGGAGGCGATGGGGAGCTGCTGTCGTGGGGGAAAAAACTTGCGGCTGCCGGAGGGGGAGCTGCTGCCGTGGGGGAGCTATCCATGAGGAAGAAGCTCGCGGCTGCTGGAGGGGGAGCTGCTGCCGTGAGCTACTGGCGCCGCGAGGGGAGTTGCTAGCGTGGGGAAGAAGCCTGTGGCTGCCGGAGGGGGAGCTGCTGCCTTGAGTTGCTAGCGCCGTGAAGGGAGCTGTTGCCATGACCCATGGGGGATGAAGCCAGGGGGCGGGCAATGGAGGCAGGGGGCTCTTGCCGCCGCGGCGAGGAACAGAGCGGGCAGAGCATAGAGCTGCTGCCGTGGGGGACGGAGGCAGGGGTAGGCAACCGAGGTGGGCAACGGAGGCATTGGGGTCTTGCCTCGACGGCGAGGAACAGAGCGGACGGAGCAAGAGCTGCTACCGCGACACGAGGGCTTGTTAGGTTATTTTCAATATGTATTCGAATGAACTGATACGGATCGGAAGATATTTTGATTTACTAGGGATTGAAATCCCTTCAATCCCCTCAATCTATATAAATTAGGGTAGAATCGAACAAGCCCGAAACAAAGGCAGGGGGCTGCTGACGGTGGGAGATGTTAGAATATTTGGTGCTTAGGATCGATTCCTTTTGGGGACTTGTTCTCAAATGCTATGAATTAAAAACAATGCAACACAAAACGTTAATAGTTAAGGTCCTTCATCTTTTGAAGTATTATCTTTCTTATGATATAATGATCTTTAGACGAAGGTTATAAAGGACGTGCCTTCGTCATAACAACATATATTAATGAAAAAAAAGCATATGGAACATGGAAAATAACATGAACAACCATATGACATCGTTAATTGTCACGGACCATAATTAGGGGTACCCCCAAGACTCCTAATCTCAGCTAGTAACCTCCATCAGCACTAAGTTGCAAAGTCCTGATGGGTGCGATTAAGCCAAGGCTCGGTCCACTCAAGGGACACGACCTCGCCTCGCCCGAACCCAGCCTCGGGCAAGGGCAGCCGACCCCGGAAGATTCACATCTCGCCCGAGGACCCCCTCAAGCGACGTACACACCTTCGACTCGCCCGAGGCCCAGTCTTCGCCAAGAAGCAACCTTGGCCAGATCGCCACACCAACCGACTCAATCGCAGGAGCATTTAATGCAAGGATGGTCTGACATCTTATCCTGTCACGCGCCCTTCAGTCGACAGAGCCGAAAGTGACCGCAGTCACTTCGCCGCTCCACTGACCAGCCTGACAACAAGACAGCGACGCCTGCGTCGCTCCGACTGCTGTGCCACTCGACAGAGTGAGGCTGACAGCAGCCAAGTCCGGCCTCGGGCGCCATAGGAAACTCCGCCTCGCCCGACCACAGGGCTCGGACTCGGGCTCGGCCCCGGAAGACGACGAACTCCGCCTCGCCCGACCCCAGGGCTCGGACTCGGGCTTGGCCCCGGAAGACGACGAACTCTGCCTCGCCCGACCCTAGGGCTCGGACTCGGGCTCGGCCCCGGAAGACGACGAACTCCGCCTCGCCCGACCCTAGGGCTCGGACTCGGGCTCGGCCCCGGAAGACGACGAACTCCGCCTCGCCCGACCTCAGGGCTCGGACTCGGGCTCGGCCCCGGAAGACGACGAACTCTGCCTCGCCTGACCCGGGGCTCGGACACGACCTCGACCTCGGAAGACCGACTCGACCCCGACCTCGGAGGAGCCTCCGCCTCGCCCGACCCAGGGCTCGGACCGACCACGTCACAGGGGGGGCATCATTACCCTATCCCTAGCTAGCTCAGGCTACGGGTAACAGGACCGGCGTCCTATCTGGCTCGCCCCGGAAAACAGATAATGATGGTGCCCCGCGTGCTCCATGACGACGGCGGCTCTCAGCCCCTTACGGAAGCAAAGAGACGTCAGCAAGGACTCGACAGCCCCGACAGCTGTCCTTCCGCAAGGCTCCAACGCTCCTCCGACGGCCACGACATCACATGAACAGGGTGCCAAAAGCTCTCTGGCTGCCACGACGACATGTACTTAGGGCACTAGCTCCTCTCAGCTAGACACGATAGCGCACTGCTACACCCCCCATTGTACACCTGGACCCTCTCCTTACGCCTATAAAAGGAAGGTCCAGGGCTCTCTTACGAGAAGGTTGGCCGCGCGGGAGGACGGGACAACGCGTAGAGTCCCTCGCTCTCCCCCCACGCGGACGCTTGTAACCCCCTACTGCAAGCGCACCCGACCTGGGCGCAGGACAATACGGAGGCCGCGGGTTTTCCCCTTTTCTCCCTCTCTTCTACCCCCCTTCGTGCTCCGTCTCGCGCTGACCCATCTGGGCTGGGACACGCGGCGACAATTTACTCGTCGGTCCAGGGACCCCCCGGGGTCGAAACGCCGACAGTTGGCGCGCCAGGTAGGGGCCTGCTGCGTGTTGACGAACAGCTCTCCGTCAAGCTCCATATGGGTAGTCTCCAGCAACCTTTCCAACCCAGGACGGTGCTCCGTTTCGGGAGTCTTGAGTTCATGTCCCTCGACGGCAGCTACAACATGATACTCCTTCCTTCGCCGTGCGACGACGACAATGGCGGCCGACAACCCGCCCACCGGCGGCGGAATCGACGACGTCTTCCCCACGAGGCGGAAGAACGACGTCTGAGTTTGTCCCGTCACCTCCCCCCCGGAGGAGGAGGAGGCGGGGCAACCATGGCCAAGCAGGAGGCGGCACCTCATCAGCTGTCGAGCGAGTCGACGGCGCCGGCGCCCCGACGGGGGACACGTCGGGCGTCGACCTCGCGTCTGAGACGAAGACGAGCGTCGTTTCCCCGCAACATGCCAACTCCAAGCGGACGGACGACGCCAGCACGCTCGCGAAGGACTTGCTGGGTGTCACCCTCGTACCTAAGACGACGGTGCAGTCCGCCCCTGACGTGACAACTTCACCACCTGTCGACCAAGAGGTACCGACTGACTCCCGTCTCATGCCTTTTGGATTCGGCCTCGACCCACCAAGCGACCCCGCTTTGGTGGAAGCCTTCATAGAGGCATGCACCAACCCTCCGGGGTATCATATGCGGTCACCCTGGGACCGGCTGACGGCCGTCTCGACCTACGGACCCTCGGGTTCCGAGGAAGATGACGAGCCCGACTTTGGTTGGGATTTCTCCGGGCTCGGTAACCCCAGTGCCATGCGGGACTTCATGACCGCATGCGACTACTGCCTTTCTGATTGTTCCGACGGTAGCCACAGCTTCGGCGACAGAGACAGCGGCCCAAGTTGTGAATGTTTCCACGTCGATCTAGGGGGTCCCGACGAAGGCAACCATCTTGGTATACCGGAAAACGGTGATCCCCTAGGCCTGCGCCTCGCGTTGACATCCTTCGGGAGCTAGCTGTGGTCCTAGTCCCTGCGGGGGGTCAGGACGCACAGCTCGAGCAAATCCGCGAGATGCAGGCCAGGCTCGACGAGGGGGCAGGAACACTTGAGCCGCTCCGCCGGAACATCGGGCAGGAATGGGTAGACCAAGCTCCGGCTGGAGAAGCGCGTCATCTACCCCAGGGCATCCAGCTCCGCATCGCTGACGACGTCAGGGCAAGGCCACCACCGGCTTCCAGTGGGGTCGGCCAGAACCTGGCTGCGGCAGCGATACTTCTCCACGCAATGCCGGAACCATCAACCACCGAAGGGCGGCGAATCCGGGGAGAGCTCAAGAATCTCCTAGAGGATGCCGCGGTCCGACGGGCCGAGAGCTCTGCCTCTCGAAGGCAGGGATACCCCTCGGAGCACCACACCGCGACTTCCCGATTCGTGCGGGAAGCCTCGGTCCACACCGGGCGCACGCGCAACACAGCGCCTGCAGCCCCGGGATGCCTCGGCAACAAGCACCACCACCGCAACCATCGAGCCCGCCTCGACGAGAGGGTGCGCCGAGGCTACCACCCCAGGCGTGGGGGACGCTACGACAGTGGGGAGGATCGGAGCCCCTCGCCCAAACCACCCGGCCTACAGGCTTTCAGCCGAGCCATACGACGGGCGTCGTTCCCGACCCGGTTCCGAACCCCGACTACCATCACAAAGTACTTGGGGGAGACAAGGCCGGAACTGTGGCTCGCGGACTACTGGCTGGCCTGCCAACTGGGTGGAACGGACGATGACAACCTCGTCATCCGCAACCTCCCCCTGTTCCTCTCCGACTCCGCTCGGGCCTGGCTGGAGCATCTGCCTCCGGGGCAGATCTCCAACTGGGACGACCTGGTCCAAGCCTTCGCCGGTAATTTCTAGGGCACGTATGTGCGCCCTGGGAACTCCTGAGATCTTCGAAGCTGCCGCTAGCAGCCGGGAGAGTCTCTCCCGGACTACATCCAGCGATTCTCAAAGCAGCGCACCGAGCTGCCCAACGTCACCAACTCGGATGTCATCGGCGCGTTCCTCGCAGGCACCACCTGCCGCGACCTAGTGAGCAAGCTGGGTCGCAAGACCCCCACCAGGGCAAGCGAGCTGATGGACATCGCCACCAAGTTCGCTTCTGGCCAGGAGGCGGTTGAGGCCATCTTCCGGAAAGACAAGCAGCCCCAGGGCCACCAGCCGGAAGATGTTCCCGAGGCGTCCACTCAGCGCGGCACCAAGAAGAAAGGCAAGAAGAAGTCGCAAGCGAAACGCGACGCCGCCGACGCGGACCTTGTCGCCGCCGCTGAGTACAAGAACCCTCGGAAACCTCCCGGAGGCGCCAATCTATTCGACAAGATGCTCAAGGAGCCGTGCCCCTATCATCAGGGACCCGTCAAGCACACCCTTGAGGAATGCGTCATGCTTCGGTGTCACTTTCACAGGGCCGGGCCACCTGCGGAGGGTGGCAGGGCCCCCCATGATGACAAGAAGGAGGATCACCAGGCAGAGGAGTTCCCCGAGGTCCGCGACTGCTTCATGATCTATGGTGGGCCAGTGGCGAACGCCTCGGCTCGGCACCGCAAGCAAGAGCGTCGGGAGGTCTACTCGGTAAAGGTGGTGGCACCAGTCTACCTAGACTGGTCCGACAAGCCCATCACCTTCGACCAGGGCGATCACCCCGACCGCGTGCCGAGCTCGGGGAAATATCCGCTCGTTGTTGACCCCGTCATCGGCAACGTCAGGCTCACCAATGTCCTCATGGATGGAGGCAGCAGCCTCAACATCATCTACGCCGAGACCCTCGAGCTCCTACAGATCGATCTGTCCTCGGTCCGGGCCGGTGCGGCGCCTTTTCACGGGATCATCCTCGGGAAACGCGTCCAACCCCTCGGATGACTCGATCTGCCCGTCTGCTTCGGGACTCCCTCCAACTTCAGAAGGGAAACCCTCACGTTCGAAGTGGTCGGGTTCCGAGGAACCTACCACGCGTTATTGGGGAGGCCATGCTACGCCATGTTCATGGCCGTCCCCAACTACACCTACCTCAAGCTCAAGATGCCGGGCCCCAACGGGGTCATCACCGTCGGCCCCACGTACCGACACGCGTACGAATGCGACGTAGAGTGCGTGGAGTACGCCGAGGCCCTCGCCGAATCCAAGGCCCTCATCGCCGACCTGGAGAGCCTCCCCAAGGAGGCACCAGACGTGAAGCGCCATGCCGGCAACTTTGAGCCAGCGGAGATGGTTAAGTCCGTCCCTCTCGACCCCCGCAACGACGCCTCCAAGCAGATCCGGATCGGCTCCGAGCTCGACCCCAAATAGGAAGCAGTGCTCATCGACTTTCTCCGCGTAAACGCCGAAGTTTTCGCGTGGAGTTTCTCGAACATGCCTGGCATACCGAGGGATGTCGCCGAGCACTCGCTGGATATCCGATCTAGAGCCCGACCCGTGAAGCAACCTCTGCGCTGATTCGACGAAGAAAAGCGCAGAGCCATAGGCGAGGAGATCCACAAGCTGATGGCCGCAGGGTTCATCAAAGAGGTATTCCATCCCGAATGGCTTGCCAACCCCGTGTTTGTGAGAAAGAAAGGAGGGTAATGGCGGATGTGTGTAGACTACACTGGTCTAAACAAAGCATGCCCAAAAGTTCCCTATCCTCTGCCTCATATCGATCAAATCGTGGATTCCACTGCAGGATGCGAAACCCTGTCTTTCCTTGATGCCTACTCAGGGTATCACCAAATCAGGATGAAAGAGTCCGACCAGCTCGCGACTTCTTTCATCACACCTTTTGGCATGTACTGCTATGTTACTATGCCATTTGGTTTAAGGAATGCGGGTGCGACGTACCAAAGGTGCATGAACCACGTGTTCGGCGAACACATTGGTCGAACGGTCGAGGCTTATGTCGATGACATCATAGTCAAGACGAGGAAAGCCTCCGACCTCCTTTCCGACCTTGAAACGACATTCCGGTGTCTCAAGGCAAAGGGCATAAAACTCAATCCCGAGAAGTGTGTCTTCGGAGCCCCCCGAGGCATGCTCTCATCGTCTCTGAGCGGGGCATCGAGGCCAACCCGGAGAAAATCGCGGCCATCACCAACATGGGGCCCATCAAGGACTTGAAAGGCGTACAGAGGGTCATGGGATGCCTTGCGGCTTTGAGCTGTTTCATCTCGCACCTCGGCAAAAGAGGCCTACCTCTGTACCGCCTCTTAAGAAAGACCGAGTGCTTCACTTGGACCTCCGAGGCCGAGGAAGCCCTCAGGAACCTGAAGGCACTCCTTACGAACGCGCCCATCTTGGTGCCCCCCGCCGCCGGAGAAGCCCTCTTGATCTACGTCGCCGCTACCACTCAGGTGGTCAGCGCCGCGATCGTGGTTGAGAGACAAGAAAAAGGGCATGCATTGCCCGTCCAGAGGCCGGTTTACTTCATCAGTGAGGTACTATCCGAGACCAAGATCCGCTACCCGCAAATTCAGAAGCTGCTGTACGCGGTGATCCTGACGCGGCGGAAGTTGCAACACTACTTCGAGTCTCATCCGGTGACTGTGGTGTCATCCTTCCCCCTGGGGGAGATCATCCAGTGCCGAGAGGCCTCGGGTAGGATTGCAAAGTGGGCGGTGGAAATCATGGGCGAGACGATCTCGTTCGCCCCTCGGAAGGCCATCAAGTCCCAAGTCTTGGTGGACTTTGTGGCTGAATGGGCCGACACTCAGCTCCCGGCGGCTCCGATCCAGCCGGAACTCTGGACCATGTTTTTCGATGGGTCGCTGATGAAAACAGGGGCAGGCGCGGGCCTGCTCTTCATCTTACCCCTTGGGAAACAACTACGCTACGTACTGCGCCTCCATTTCCCGGCGTCCAACAACATGGCTGAGTATGAAGCTCTGGTCAACGGATTGCGCATCGCTATTGAGCTAGGGTTCCGACGCCTCGACGCTCGTGGCGACTCGCAGCTCGTCATCGACCAAGTTATGAAGAACTCCCACTGCCGCGACCCGAAGATGGAAGCCTACTGCGATGAGGTTCGGCGCCTGGAGGACAAGTTCTACGGGCTCGAGCTCAACCACATCGCCCGACGACACAATGAGACTGCGGACGAGCTAGCTAAGATAGCCTCGGGGCAGACAACGGTTCCCCCGGACGTCTTCTCCCGAGACCTACATCAACCCTCAGTCAAGACCGACGACACACCCGAGCCTGAGAAGGCCTCGGCCCAGCCCGAGGCACCCTCGGCACAGCCCGAGGCGCCCTAGGCTCGGCCCGAGGCACCCTCGGCCCCCGAGGGTGAGGCACTGCGCGTCGAGGAAGGGCGGAGTGGGGTCCAGCCTAATCGAAACTGGCAGACCCCGTACCTGCAATATCTCCACCAAGGAGAGCTGCCCCTCGACCGAGCCGAGGCTCGGCGACTGGCGCGACGCGCCAAGTCATTCGTCTTACTGGGTGACGGAAAGGAGCTCTACCACCGCAGCCCATCCGGCATCCTCCAGCGGTGCATATCCATCGCCGAAGGCCAGGAGCTCTTACGAGAAATACACTCGGGGGCTTGCGGTCATCACATAGCGCCCCGAGCCTTTGTTGGAAACGCCTTTCGACAAGGTTTCTACTGGCCGACCGCGGTGGCCGACGCCACTAGGATTGTCCGCGCCTGCCAAGGGTGTCAATTCTACGCAAGGCAGACCCACCTACCCGCTCAGGCTCTGCAGACAATACCCATCACCTGGCTGTTTGCCGTGTGGGGACTGGACCTCGTCGGTCCCTTGCAGAAGGCACCCGAGGGCTACACGCACCTGCTGGTCGCCATCGACAAATTCTCCAAGTGGATCGAGGTCCGACCCCTGAACAGCATTAGGTCCGAACAGGCAGTGGCATTCTTCACCAACATCATCCATCGCTTTGGGGTCCCGAACTCCATCATCACCGACAACGGCACCCAGTTCACCGGCAGAAAGTTCCTGGACTTCTGCGAGGATCACCACATCCGGGTGGACTGGGCCGTCGTGGCTCACCGCATGACGAATGGGCAGGTGGAACGTGCCAACGGCATGATTCTGCAAGGACTCAAGCCGAGGATCTACAACGACCCCCACAAGTTCGGTAGGCGATGGATGAAGGAACTCCCCTCGGTTGTCTGGAGTCTGAGGACAACGACGAGCCGAGCCACGGGCTTCACACCGTTCTTTCTAGTCTATGGGGCTGATGCCGTCTTGCCCACGAACTTAGAATATGGTTCCCCGAGGACGAGGGCGTACGACGACCGAAGAAACCAGACCGACCAAGGAGACTCACTGGACCAGCTCGAAGAGGCTCGGGACATGGCCTTACTACGCTCTACGCGGTACCAGCAGTCCCTGCGACGCTACCACGCTTGAGGGGTTCGGTCCCGAGACCTCCAAGCGGGCGACCTGGTGCTTCGGCTGCGACAAGACGCCCGAGGGCGGCACAAGCTCACGCCTCCTTGGGAAGGGCCGTTCGTCATTGCCAAGGTTCTGAAGCCCAGGACATACAAGCTGGCCAACAGCCAAGGCGAGGTCTACAGCAACGCTTGGAACATCCGACATCTACGTTGCTTCTACCCTTAAGATGCTTTCCAGTCATTCGTACACCTCGTTCATGTTCAAAGTCTAACCATCAAGGAAGGGTCAGCCTTGCCTCGGCAAAGCCCGACCCTCCCTCGGGGGCTAGAAGGGGGGAACCCCCTCTGCGTCAAAAATTTCCTTGGAAAAAGTCTTTCTGCCAGAACGTCTTTCGTGCTTTTTGACTACTTCAAAAGTGGGGTCCTGAAAATGACGGAGTACACGTAAGCAGCCAAGGCCGACCGAGCCGAGGGACTCCTATGCCTCCGGGATACGGATACCTCACTCATCACCTTCTGTGATAAGTAACTCACGCTCGGATAAGCGATTCCGCCGATCGAACAAGTCTTAATGCTCGAGACCTTTCTGCCAAAACGGTTTTTCGGGTCTTCTCGACTACATCGTTAGCAGAATCCTACAGACGAGTAAGAGTACACGTAAGCGGCAAGACCGATCGAGTCGAGGGACTCCTACGCCTCCGGGATACGGATACCTCACTCATCACCTTCCGTGAAAAGTAACTCTCGCTCGAACAAATAATTCTGTTACCGACGAACAAGTCTTGATACTCGAAACAGAGAAAAAAAAAGACGCAGCTTTACAACACAGCAACAGTATGTTTGGGCCTCGGCGGCTGCAGAAAACATACACATACTACAAGGTAAACCAATCCTGCAGGTTCGGACCTCGACGGAGGGGGAGCAGTAGCACCCTCGACGTCAACACCACCTTCGGCGAAGTCCGACCGAGCCTCGAATGGCGACACAGTCGGAGGATCTCCGCTCCGAAGGACGACGTCAGCACCACGCCCGGGCCATCACCGCCAGGGTCTCCTCCAGGAGTCCGGCTCGAGCAGACGGCTCGGCCGGTCGCCCCGAAGCCTCAGTCAGCTGTCCCCCAAGGACATCAGCCCGGCCCATGGCCTCGGCAACTCGATTCCGGTGCCGGTCCCGCCAGTGGACGGCCCAGTCAGGCTCCGGCTGACGAAGTCTTCTTTCCGAGCCAACTCTGCCTCTGTCCACGCTGATACCGCTGCCTCCGGCTTCGGCTCATCGAAGAGCGGCCGAGGGTTTTCCTTTAACTAAGCAAGAGAAGCCTCGGGCGGCAAGGCCAACTAAGCCGAGGGACTCCTACGCCTCTGGGATACGGATACCTCACTCATCGCCTTCGCACGAGGCAACTCACACTTGGTGAAGCGGCTCGGTTAGCTGACAGGCGAGTCCTAGTGCTCGAAATGAGGGAAAAACACGGCTTCACGCCAAAAGATACATACATGTTCAGGCCCCGACAGCCACAATGAACAAACACCAGCACTCAAGGTACCATTACAAACGGGACTCCCATTCCGTTCCCGCGGGTATGAACAACCTCCATACCGGGAGGCCCACGGGACGACGAACTCCAAGCGGCTCACCGCCGCCCGCTCTGACAGCAGCGGCAACGACCTCCATCCCAGGCGGCAAGACAGCTGCAGCAACGGCTTCCGGACAGACGCTGCGGCAGAAAGGCTCTCGCCCACAAAGGACGAGAACCAGCCATTCAAGCCAGGGGGACGGAGGTCCAGGAGTGTGGGCGGAGTTGGCAATCTCGCCGGCAGAGAAACCTTCTCTGGCTGCTGCCACCTCAACACCGCAACATGGGGCGCCGGCTGCCCCAAAGCGCACCGGCAGGTCCTCGCTCCCGCCCTCGCTGAGGCCACCCCAGAACATGAGCACCGCCCTCGCGGCGCACGACGTGCTGGGCAACCCTCTGTCGCGACTGTCGGCGCGAGGAAGACCTGGACATGGCCGGCCCGTACGCGGCGCGACCATCGCCCGGATAGAGGACGGAATGCTGCACCCTGGCTGGGCAGCAGCAGTTCGCCTTCCCTGGCATGGCTGAAGGAAGCCTCCACGGGGCTGGAGGATGCCTTTCCCCCCCAAATGCCAGGGGAAGAAAAGGGTTACCGACCCACGCGGGGGGAACCCCCCACTCAGTGCGCTCCTTCGCCTCAGCCCGGATGACGAAAATCCTTGAAGCTGAGGGCGGGGCGAAGGCCGCAGCCCAGCTCGCTTCTCTCCACCAAATTGCCCATTGGTGGGGGAAGGCGGCCGGACTGCCTGACGAAAATCCTTGAAGCCGAACGATGGCTGAAAGGTACCAACTTCCGCGAAGTTGCGTTCCCCCAACGACGACAAGGCGGAAGAACCGCGGACGCCCCCCATCTGGGGGCTCGAAAGGTGGAAAGACACAACACATGAGGAGAGCGCGAAGATGACACGTCCCCTCCTGGGATAGCGAAAGGACCTTCTCCCACGATGGAAGACGACACGTCCGCGTTCCGTTCCTCGAACGGCTCGCGCATGCGCAACGGCCGCCCCGTGAACCAGTCGTCCCATCGCATTAACTCTGCGGCAGGACAGGCGGCACCTTTGGCAGGTGAAGCAGGCGACGCTTCACCCCCGCCATAATGACCGCGTCAAAAAAGGTGCGCCACGTCATTCGATTTTGTATCCTTTTCACTTCCTCTTTCTCTCTCTTGCCTCAGGGGTCAGAAAAGGGGATACTCCGAAAGGGATCCTTCTCCGCGAAGGAAACGGGCCCCGAGCCCCCCTACTGATCAGAGGTTCAAAAGCTGGCCCCTCGGAAGGGTTCAACAGCTGCCTCAGAGCGCTCGGGCTCCGCACCCACTACTGGTCAGAGGTTCGAAGGCCGGTCCCTCAAAAGGGTTCAACGCCCGCCTCAGGCCACTCGGGCTCCGCGCCCACTACTGATCAGGGGTTCGAAGGCTGGCCCCCGAAGGGTTCGACAGCCGCCTCAGACGCAGAGCGAGGGATGACCCTGGGTACGTTCGATACATAACCGAGGCTCGGGCTGCGCTCCCGAGGTACCCTAGGACATTTCTGAGACCAACGGGAATGATTTTGTAACGGAATCCCACCAGAGGGAGGCATCGAGCCCTCGGACCCCGTCAAAAGGGGACCGAGTCCGGCAAGTCACCCGTAGGTACTTTTGGAGCGCGCCTCCGGGCCACTAGCCGACCCCTAACAAATGGGGCACGGGCGTCCACTCGGATTACCCGTTAGCAACTCACTGGAGACACCATGTTCGGCGCCCTCCGAGGGCAACATGGCGCTTTCCCCCTCCTCCTTGCGGAAAGGCGACGCAGGGGCGTATGTAAAAAGCCGAGTCTGTCCCTGACCGTCCTCTCGCTCTGAGCGGAGGCTCGGGGACTGCTCTCGCAAACCCGGCTCTGGCCAAACCGTTGACAGCGTCAACATACCAGCCCGAGAACTTGGGACTCGACTGTTCACCCGGGCTACGGCCAGTTCGCATGAGGGAGCAGCTAGACCGGCCGAAGCATTACGAAACGTACTAAGACCTCGAAGGAGTCAAACCACTCCTCGGAGGCCTCGGGGGCTACACCCGGCGGGTGCGCTCGCGCGCACCCACCGGAACAAAAGGCAACCGAGGAAGGCCGGTCCCCTTGCAAAAAAGTGCGACAAAAGCCTCCAAGCGAGTATCAACACTCCCTTCGAGGCTCGGGGGCTACTGTAGGGGACCATAATTAGGGGTACCCCCAAGACTCCTAATCTCAGCTGGTAACCCCCATCAGCACTAAGCTGCAAAGGCCTGATGGGTGCGATTAAGCCAAGGCTCGGTCCACTCAAGGGACACGACCTCGCCTCGCCCGAGCCCAGCCTCAGGCAAGGGCAGCCGACCCCGGAAGATTCACGTCTCGCCCGAGGACCCCCTCAAGCGACGTACACACCTTCGACTCGCCCGAGGCCCAGTCTTCGCCAAGAAGCAACCTTGGCCAGATCGCCACACCAACCGACCGAATCGCAGGAGCATTTAATGCAAGGATGGCCTGACATCTTATCCTGTCACGCGCCCTTCAGTCGACAGAGCCGAAAGTGACCGCAGTCACTTCGCCGCTCCACTGACCGGCCTGACAAGAAGACAGCGTCGCCTGCGTCCCTCCGACTGATGTGCCACTCGACAGAGTGAGGCTGACAGCAGCCAAGTCCGGCCTCGGGCGCCATAGGAAACTCCGCCTCGCCCGACACTAGGGCTCGGACACGGGCTCGGCCCCGGAAGACGACGAACTCCGCTTCGCCTGACCCCAGGGCTCGGACTTGGGCTCGGCCCCAGAAGACGACGAACTCTGCCTCGCTCGACCCTAGGGCTCAGACTCGGGCTCGGCCCCAGAAGACAACGAACTCCGCTTTGCCCGACCCCAGGGCTCGGACTCGGGCTCGGCCCTGGAAGACGACGAACTCTGCCTCGCCTGACCCTAGGGCCCGGACTCGAGCTCGGCCCTGGAAGACGACGAACTCCGCCTCGCCCGACCCCAGGGCTCGGACTCGGGCTCGGCCCCGGAAGATGACGAACTCCGCCTCGCCCGACCCCAGGGCTCGAACTCGGTCTCGGCCCCAGAAGACAACGAACTCTGCCTCGCCCGACCCAAGGGCTCGGACTCGGGCTCGGCCCCGGAAGACGACGAACTCTGCCTCGCCCGACCCGGGGCTCGGACACGACCTCGACCTCAGAAGACCGACTCGACCCTGACCTCGGAGGAGCCTCCACCTCGCCCGACCCAGGGCTCGGACCGACCACGTCACAGGGGGTCCATCATTACCCTATCCCTAGCTAGCTCAAGCTATGGGTATCAGGACCGGCGTCCCATCTGGCTCGCCCCGGAAAACAGATAATGATGGCGCCCCGCGTGCTCTATGACGACGGCGGCTCTCAGCCCCTTACGGAAGCAAAGAGACGTCAGCAAGGACTCGATAGCCCCGACAGCTGTCCTTCCGCAAGGCTCCAACGCTCCTCCGACGGCCACGACATCACATGAACAGGGTGCCAAAACCTCTCTGGCTGCCACGACGGCATGTACTTAGGGAACTAGCTCCTCTCAGCTAGACACGATAGCGCACTGCTACACCCCCCATTATACACCTGGACCCTCTCCTTACGCCTATAAAAGGAAGGTCCAGGGCTCTCTTACGAGAAGGTTGGCCGCGCGGGAGGACGGGACGACGCGTAGAGTCCCTCGCTCTCCCCCCACGCGGACGCTTGTAACCCCCTACTACAAGCGCACCCGACCTAGGCGCAGGACAACACGGAGGCCGCGGGTTTTCCCCTTTTCTCCCTCTCTTCTACCCCCCTTCGTGCTCCATCTCGCGCCGACCCATCTGGGCTGGGACACGCGACGACAATTTACTCGTCGGTCCAGGGACCCCCCAGGGTCGAAACGCCGACATTAATATATCTTTTTTATATCATCATTAATGAACATGAATAATATTGAATTACTTTTATACCTTCGGCTTGACAGGAGGCAAAAGTCCAAGCGTGACGCATGAGTGAATACAAGTCAACGTGTCTAGTATAGTGCTACTGTTCATCTATTTATAGGCACAGGACGCAGCCTATGTAAAATTACATTCATGCCAATGACATTTACTATTAACTCAAGAACAATCTGCCAAGGACCAGATAGCCTTTTCCCCTTTAGGTCGGTTACATTATCCATCGCTAAGCCGAAGCATCTTTACGCGTAGCTTCGGAACTGGTTCGACCTTCTCCTAGACCGCGCTTTCCTTATTGTGTACAGCTCCATACTAAGTCCGAAGGTCCCAGTAATAGCATATTATACTTGGAAAGCATGTTAGTCATATTTTTGAGGACCTTCGGAAGACGAAGGCCCCCAATAGTAGCCCCTCGCAGTATTAATTTGTTAAAATAACGAATTTAGACTGCGACGTGAACGAAGGCCTTAAGCCGAAGGTCCGAAAAAAACACCTTCCCTTTGCTAGAATAACGACTGTCAATGACAAGGGGGACCTGCCAAGTTGCAAGGCTCTGGGCGTATAAATATGAACCCACAGCAGCGACATTTGATGCGCTATTTCGGCTATTTGCGTTATTTTTCTCAAATTTTTTGCTCTTGCTCAATAGCTCTCGCTTGATTTTCAAGATTTTTAGAGCTTCGGTTCAAAGACGTGTTTTTGCTCCATGTCTGGGGAGAAGATGTCTACGGAAAAGAAGATAACTAAGGAAGAGAAGCTTTATGAAAAGAAGAAAGCTACAGATCAATTCATTTCTAGGTTTTTAGAATCCATGGCAAAGACAAACATAGAAAAGATTACAAGAGAAATATTGGCTAAACTGTCTGAGGATTAAAACGACAGCGACGAGTATGATGCAGAAAGTGTAGACGAAGATTTTGAAGATCGTCCGTGGCGACCAAGCCATACCATCTTCGGGAAATTGACTATCAAACAGAGTCACGTTGATGCTATGAGAGGAAGATACTTCCGTGACATGACAATTGTGAGGGTTGGAGGGGACAGCGCTGCTCCTGTTCCTGAAGCAAATGAGGTGGTTATCTACCGAAGCTTTTTAAAAGCAGGGCTTTGGTTTCCATTGAGCAGGTTCTTGGTTGAAGTGCTAAAGACATTTCAGATTTTTCTTCATCAACTTATGCCTGAAGCTATAATCAGGATGGGTTTGTTTGTTTAGGCTTTGAGAAGCAAAGGGTTGGAACCCAGCGCAAAAAGCTTTTGCAGCATGCACGAGCTCCTGTATGAGACGAAGGCCACTGGGAAGGAGCAGTATCACAACAACTTCGGTTGTTATGGATTCGTTGCTCGATCCAATGCAAGCCATCCAGTTCCCACATTCCAAAAGAGATGGCCTGGAGCCTGGATGGAAGAGTGGTTTTATGTTAAGAATGATTTAATTGAAAGGGAAGATATTAAGGAAATCATCCAACGCCCTATCTGGTCTCGCTTTGGCCTTTGGAGGCCGAAGGTGGTAATCGATCAGAATGATGAAGCTTGCCAGAAGGCTTTGAGCAATGTATGTGCCTTCATTGGCACAAGGGATATTGTTCAAGAGCACATAGCGTACAGAGTATGGCCACTTGTGGAGAACTGGGATATGCCGAAGGATACTACTGCTGAATCAACCAAAGGTGGGTTGATTCGACTAAAATATACTTTCAGGTTCAAAGACCGGTTTGATGAGCCAAATGATGATTGGCTAAAAAGTATTGAGGCTATCAGCGACGAACTACTTGGGGCATATAGCAAGGCCGAAGATAATGCTTTGTCTGCAGCCTTCGAGGGCCGAGGGAAGAAAAGATTAAACCGGGTATTTGATGCTATAGGCTTTATATACCCTGATTATCACTACCCGCTGCAGAGTCAAGGGAAGAAAAGAAAAGCTATTGCTTCGGCCCCCGCAGCTTCGGCCACCGCTGGTGTACCAAAGGGCAAGAAGATGAAGGTCTTGACCCACCCGCCGCGGTAAATCGAACCGGCCGTGGCGCCTGAATTTGGCGAAGGGCCCTCTTCAGCTGCCAAAGCAAGACAAACTGTTTCGATTGCGCAAAGCGCTGAAGAGCTGACTGTAGCGCCGAAGATGCCTATAGTCGGGCCAGCCGAAGCTAAAGATGATAAGGCCGAAGAGTTACAGGTAGAGCAAGTGATAAAAGTGCCAGAAATCCTGAGCCCACCAGCAGAGGCAGATTTGCCGAAGGTGCAAAAAACTCCTGCTGCAACTCCCAAGAGGGGGAGGATGGCTAGCGTACTAGATGCTATTATAGAGACCACGAAGGCCTTAACTCCTGCCAAGAAAATCGTCGAAACTGCGAAAGTTTAGGCCGAAGCCGAAGCTGGGCCTTCAGTGCCCACCGAGACGAAGCCTGCTGCCCCCGAGGACAAAACAGCAGGGCAAATTGTATCAAAGGAGACCGAAGCTCCTGCCCCCGAAGCTCCGAACGAAGATGTTGACTACATTATTCGGCATGCTTCGGGGAAGAAATTGTCCCAGGAAGAAATCTTGGAGACCAGACACTATGCCCAAAGACTGAAATATCCAAAAGGGGCCTTAGTGTACAATGGTGCCAACGAAGACGATTTCCTGTAATGTCTCCCAGATTACAAAGAAATATCTGTGTGCCGAGAGATAGCTAGGAATATGGGTTTTCTGAAACTGGAAGAAGGTCTTTCGGTTCTATCAAAAGATGAACTTGCTGATAGCCTCGCGTATAATAGCATAAAGGTATAAAAGTTGACTTTAAAGTTAGAAACAAAGTATTTTATTGCCATACTCAACTCTTTCTTCTTTTGCAGGGCTTAATTCTTAGTAATGCCTTGAGGGCACAAAAGAGTGCTGAAGACGAGGGCTGTACCATAGCTCTCAACAACCTTCGGTCTGAAGTGATTGAACTAAGAAACGAAGGTCTAGAGAAAGACAAATTTTTAATTTCACTAGTGAACAAAGTAAAGGAAGATGAGGCTAATTATAAAGCTCAGGCCGAAGCCCAGAAAACTAAAATTGAAGACCTTCGGAGACAACTGGCTGAAGCTAAAGAGAACTGTGCTTGCACAGGCCAATCAAGAAATCAGTGAATATTGGAAAATTATGCTAGAGAGAAATGTTGAAGAAATTCACGAATCCAAGGAAAGGTGTTTTGAGAAATCCTTAGATTGCGTGAAAAAATAAAAAACTAGCTTCGCCAAAGTGGGCGCCTATTTTGCTGAAGAGAATTTTATCCGAGGCGACCCCGAAGGTGTTATTGAATGGATAAGTGGAGAAGCTGAAGCCTTAGAAGAAATACTGAATGATCGCGGGGAAATTTGTGTGTTTTCCGGTGCGCGGGACATCTGAGCTATTCTAGAGAAAGCCGGATGTAATCATGTTAAGGCCATGACCCAGGCTGAAGCTACCTTCTCCGTGGATGACACGAAGGATCCTTCAGCCGAAGCAACTTTAATGGGCAGGAAATTTAACGATGTCTGGGTGAACGGTGGTCGAGAGCTGGCCCACGAGATTATAAAAAGAGTGAAAAAGACACTCACGACACTAGGGCAGAAGCAAAACGGGCAGAGGAAGCTGCAGAACGCGAAAGGCGTATAGGTACTGTTTCCTGATTATCTAGCTTCGGTACTTGCTTTAAGGCTTCGAACTAATGTGTTTTCCTTTTTCAGCTGAACTATCCACGCCACTGGAGCCGTACGATCCCCTAGCTAATCCAGAGATGAAGGAATCATTGGATATCATAAGCATGGCTGAATTCATCGTCGACGAAGTCGTCAACAAATTGCTGAACGAAATTGCCAAAAAAGTCCTAAGGGAGGAATAGGTTTTATTGTAACAATCATTTTGAGAAGCTTGATGTGTAGAACAAATGAGGGAAGATTAGAATTTTTTTAACAAAACTATGTAACGTTTGAAGTATGTAATATTGAATCAAATATGTAATTTATTGTAATTTAATTCTTTGCGATGCATGAAATTTACACACATACCGTTCTTGAGCCTTCAGCGAAAAAACACCTTCCCTTCTTTTCATGCTTCGTAAAGAAAGAGATCCCTTCTTATGTCAAGGAAGATAAAACTTTATTTCTCGAAGCTTACTTCGTGCCTTAGCACATTTTCAACTTGACGAAGCATTTACCGGAGATTGGCTTCATATTCAATTCTTGTGCTGTTTATGCGACATGATGCATGATGTAATGTTATGCAATATGATGTGATGATATGATGCAATATGGTGAGGATGCCGAAGACACACACCCACACGCCCACACTGGAATACACAAGCTCTGCATCCCTTAGGAACGACTTTTGAGCTTCTTCTCCTTCTATTTCGGTGATATAAGTTCTGCATCCCCTTAGGAATGACTTTTGAACTTCTTCGCCTTCTATTTCGGTGGTATAAGTTCTGCATCCCCTTAGGAACAACTTTTGAACTTCTTCGCCTTATATTTCGGTGGTATTTGGCTCAGCATTCCTTTTGGAACGACTTTTGAGCAGAAAACTTACGCTGCACTCCCTTAGGAACGACTTTTTGTAGCTTCGTCAATTTAGGCTCTGCATTCCTTTAGGAACGACTTTTGAGCAAAAAACTTACGCTGCGCTCCCTTAGGAACGACTTTTTGTAGCTTCGTCAATTTAGGATCTACATTCCCTTGGGAACAAGTTTTGAGCTTCAGAGTCTGCTTTGTTTTAAGAGTCGTTTCTCGAGCTTCGCAAATCTATGAAGAAGATATATTTCATTCTGGTATCTACAGCTTTATTACAAGAAATTGAAACTGAATTTTTCATTACTTCATACAAAAAGGTAAAATGATATAAAATTCAACAATACTTCAAAAAGTAGGATATTCCTCAATAAATGTGCTTCGATTCTGGTACAGTGCTGTTGACTGTATGAGCTTCGGACTCCTCCCTGAAGTCACGTTGTTGTTGAGAGTGCTAGCGCCCCTCTGGCTGCTGGCTCCGGGTATAAGCAGGTTGCAATGGTGGTGGCGGTGGAAGCTGAGGCCAGGAAGTTTGTGAATGGCTTGCCGAAGCAACAGAAGCTGCAAGTTGGTTGCCCATATATTCTGGTATATAAGGAGAGTGGCACGAAGCAGTATGTAGAACCTACTTCGGCTGATTCTTCCGGGCTTCTGCTTCAGCAATTTCTTTTTGCTTCTGAATGGTCATATGACATGTTCTTGTAGTGTGGCCCTTGTCCTCACCACATAATAGGCAATAGATTTTCCTAGGCTGATCCCCATATCTTCCTCTGAAGCCCCTACCGCCTCGGCCCCTTTGAGCTGGTGGTCTGAAGGAGCTTTGTTGCTGTCCTGAAGACTGCGAGCTGTGCTGTGGCTTTTGAAACTGGCCTCCCTTATCATCATTTGGGCTGGAGCTATGGATTGATCTGACATGCCTAGGGTGGATTCTTCCTCCGAAGCCCCTAGTCATCTCAGAAAATCTGTAAGCTTCTTCCCTTCTTTGGCGGAAGTCATTATCGGCCCGGATATACTCATCCATTTTCTGAAGCAACTTCTCCAGAGTCTGGGGGGTTTTCTGGCGAAATATTTAGCCGTAGGCCCTGGCCGAAGACCCTTGATCATGGCATCAATGACAATTTCATTGGGCACTGTGGGTGCTTGTGCTCTCAGGCGCAAGAACCTTCGGACATATGCCTGAAGGTACTCCTCATGGTCTTGAGTGCACTGGAACAAAGCCTGAGCGGTGACTGGCTTCGTCTAAAACCCTTGGAAGCTGGTGACCAGCATGTCCTTAAGCTTCTACCATGACATGATTGTCCCTGGCTGGAGAGAAGAGTACCATGTCTGAGCCACACTTCGGACTGCCATGACGAAGGACTTCGCCATGACTGCGGTATTGCCCCCGTACGAAGATATAGTTGCTTCGTAACTCATCAGGAACTGCTTCGGATCTGAGTGCCCATCATACATGGGGAGCTGAGGTGGCTTGTATGATAGGGCCCATGGGGTTGCCTGCAGTTCTGTTGATAGAGGAGAAGCATCATCAAAAACAAAATTTCCATGATGGAAATCATCATACCAATCATCATCATTGTAGAAATTGTCTTGACGAAGCTCTCTTTGTGGAGGTCTTCGGTCTTGGTCATCTTGAGTAAGATGACGTATTTCTTCAGCAGCTTCATCGATCTTCTTCTGCAGATCGGAAAGACGAAGCATTTTCTCTCTCTTCCTTTCGACCTGCTGATGGATAGCTTCGAGATCCCTTATCTCCTGGTCCAACTCCTCCTCTTAGGGTGTTGGCCTTGTAGCCTTCCTCTTTTGAGTTTGAGCTTCATGCAGCGTATCCTGGTTGACGTCCAGTGGCTGCAGTGCAGCCCCTAGCCCTGAAGAAGTTTTCTTTGGCGGCATGACGAAGGTCACGGCTTGCCGAAGGTGGTCGAATGAGTTCTCCAAAGGTGGGCGCCAATGTTGGGGACTTGTTCTCAAATGCTATGAGGTAAGAACAAGGCAACATAAAACGTTAATGGTTAAGGTCATTCGTCCTTCAAAGCATTATCTCCCTTAGGATATAATGATCTTCAGACAAAGGTTATGAAGGACGTACCTTCGTTATAACAGCATATATTAATGAAAGAAGAAGCATATGGAACATGGGAAAACATGAACAACCATATGACATCGTTAATATATCTTTTTTATATCATCATTAATGAACATGAACAATATAGAATTACTTTTATACCTTCGGCTTGACAGGAGGCAAAAGTCCAAGCGTGACGCATGAGTGAATACAAGTCAACGTGTCTAGTATAGTGCTACTGTTCATCTATTTATAGGCACAGGACGCAGCCTATGTAAAATTACATTCATGCCAATGACATTTACTATTAACTCAAGAACAATCTGCCAAGGACCAGATAGCCTTTTCCCCTTTAGGTCGGTTACATTATCCATCGCTAAGCCGAAGCATCTTTACGCGTAGCTTCGGAACTGGTTCGACCTTCTCCTAGACCGCGCTTTCCTTATTGTGTACAGCTCCATACTAAGTCCGAAGGTCCCAGTAATAGCATATTATACTTGGAAAGCATGTTAGTCATGTTTTTGAGGACCTTCAGAAGACGAAGGCCCCTAACAATTCCTAAGTCCCTAGAATACCAATCCGTGTCTAAAATACCTCGATAATGAGTAGATTTATTCTACTGAGGTGTACAGGTATACATACCATCGTTGTTGTTCCTAGCCATCATTGCGGCGGTGTCTTGTAGTGAAGACCCGCCTCCTCCTCCTCAATCTCCCTGCGGGTGTCGAGGAGATTGGTTCCCATCATTGATCGGCGGTGGATCAACTCCTCCAATGTTGCCTTCAGGGGGAACCTCAGATCCCGATGATGGGAATCTGAGACATAGTCACGGCGATTCCAGTCACTCCGAGCGCCTAGGGGATCGGTTCCTCTCAAGGTGTCGATTAGGGTTTTATGGTCGAGCGATTAGCGTTGGCTAAACCCGTCGGCCCCCTTAATCTATTTATATGGCGTCGTGTGACCGGGGCTGCAACCAACGGTTAGGATAGCCCCCCGATCAGGGGCGCGGTTAGACGGTTAGGATTAACCCTACCCCGGTTACTGTTAACCAGCTAGTGTAGAGGACATATCCTAACAATCTCCCCTTTGTTCTCTACATACCTCACACTCAAACTTTTATTAATTCCATCCTTTAACAAGTTTACACATAGAGACCAATGCGTGACAATGATCTGTTAAGTATCATCGCACATATTTACTACAACATGCTCCCCTGCTTCAGAACGAAAGATTTTACTAGGTTGCAATCTGTAACCCCTGTGATTCAGGATCATAGGTACTCCCTTAATCCCATGCCGGCTGCGTGTTTACTAAACACACTGGGTGGAGGACCTTTTGTGAGCGGATCCGCAAGCATCTGATGGGTTCTTATATGCTCAACTTGAATAGTGTGATCCAGAATCTTCTCCTTAACAATATAACACTTAATGTCAATATACTTGGCAGAGCCTTGACTTATTGTTATGGGAGAAAAATACCACTGGCTCATTGTCGCAGTAAATTCTCAGTGGTCGCTCTATACTATCAACCACTCTTAATCTGGGTACGAATTCCTTTATCCATACCGCCTGTCCAGTTGCCTCATACGTAGCTACAAACTCAACGTGCATTGTCGACGATGCTCTTGCTGTCTGTTTGCAGCTCTTCCAAGAAATAGCTCCCCCAGAGAGCATAAAGACATACCCTGAAGTGGACTTCAGTGTGTCTCTACACCCTCCCCAGTCGGCATCTGCATAGCCAACTATTTGCAGGGAATTAGATCTTCTGTACGTAAGCATGAGATCTTTAGTACCTTGAAGGTACCTTAGAGCCTTCTTGACTGCTTTCCAGTGATCTATGCCTAGATTCTTCTAATAGTGTCCAAGCATCCCGATGGTAAAAGCTAAGTCAGGGCTAGTACATACTTGAGCATACATAATGCTTCCGATAGCTAAAGCATATGGTACTGACTTCATCTTGTTTTTCTCATATTGATTCTTGGGACACTGATATTCCCCAAACTTATCACCCTTGACTATTGGACCAGGTGAGGCATTACACTTGTGCATATTATACCTCTTTAGTACATTTTCTATATATGACTTCTATGAGAGTCCTAATACTCCCTTTTGTCTGTCTCTGTGAATTTCTATTCCAAGAACATAAGAGGCTTCTCCCATGTCTTTCATATCAAAATTTGAGTAAAGAAACATTTTTGTTTCCGCTAGTAGATCCTTATCACTACTAGCTAAGAGTATGTCATCGACATACAGAACAAGGAAGATATACTTTCCTTTCCTAAATTTTGCATAAATGCAATTGTCTTCCTTGTTTTCCTCGAAACCAAATTTTCTGATAGTCTGGTCAAACTTGATGTACCACTGTCTAGAGGCCTGTTTTAATCCATAAATGGACCTCCTCAAGTGACATCCCATGTGTTCTTTACCGCCCACAACAAAACCCTTTGGTTGTGCCATGAACACGTTTTCTACTAACTCTCCATTTAGGAATGCTGTCTTCACATCCATCTGATGGAGCCCTAAATCAAAATGAGCAACAAGTGCCATGATGATCCTAAATGAATCTTTTGTTGAGACAGGTGAAAAGGTTTCATGGTAGTCAATGCCTTCTCTCTGTGTGAATCCTTTGGCCACAAGTCTAGCCTTGTATCTTTCTACGTTCCCTCTGGAGTCACGCTTTGTCTTGTAGACCCATTTACAGCCTACTGTTTTGGCTCCATGGGGAATGACTTCTAAGTCCCAAGCTTTGTTCATTCTCATGGATTCTAATTCATCTTCCATGGTGGATAACCATTTGGATGAATTTGCACTTCTCATAGCAGCTTCATATGTAGTGGGATCACCTTCTGTATCAATGTCCTCACTCATATAAAACTCATCACATTCTATGTTTTTTGCTGCATAGACTTCATAGTCTTCAGGAATTGCAGATTTTCTGAGTCTCTGTGACCTTTTGAGACTTGGTTCTGGTTCTGGTTCAGATTCTACCTGGGGCTCCTGCAATGGTGCATCACTTGGCGCAACACTATCATCATCTTCTAAACTTTCCTGTGCAACTGGCTCAGGGCCAATATGCGTAGAAGGTGAAGCTACTTGCTCTGTAGTAGTTGCACTAGATGATGCCACATTTGCAGTAGGGGTTTCTCCCATAGTCGGTATGACTGTTGGTGGAACCACAGTGGGTATCGAGAAGTATGGGTCTTCAACCATCGAAAACGGGACGTATATCCTCTTTTCCTGAAGGTCAACCTCTCTGAGTACCTTACTCCTCTTGATCATGTCATCCTCTAAGAAAATGGCATGTCTAGTTTCTATGAACTTGGTTTGTCTGTCTGGACAGTAGAATCTATAACCCTTCGATCTGTCAGGGTAGCCAATAAAATGGTAGCTAGTGGTTCTCTCATCTAGCTTTCCTTGTCTAGGATTAAATATTCTAGCTTCTGCTGGACAACCCCATATGTGGAAGTAGTTGAGCGTGGGTTTTCTGCCAGTCCACAACTCATATGGGGTTCTAGCCACTAATTTACTAGGAACTCTGTTGAGTATATGCATAGCGTTTTTTAAAGCATCCATCCATAGACCCAATGGTAGGTTAGAGTAACTTAGCATACTCCTTACCATATCCATTAGCGTTCTATTACGCCTTTTGGAAACCCCATTCTGTTGTGGTTCGCCAGGTGTTGAATACCGAGCAACAATACCATTTTCTCTTAGGAACCTCGCGAAAGGTCCTAGGACCTGGCCATACTCGGTATGGCGCCCATAGTACTCCCCCCACGATCTGATCGGACAATCTTTATCTTCAAATTGTGTTGATTTTCTACTTCAGCCTTGAACTGTTTAAACTTGTATAAAGCTTCTGATCTTTCCTTAATGGGATAAATATAATCGTAGCGAGAATAGTCATCTGTGAAGGTTATGAACGAATTAAACCCATCTACTGTCCTTACTAAAAAAGGACCACAGATATCTGTATGAATAATTTCTAACACTCTCGTACTATGCTTAGCATTTTTCTTAATCTGCTTCACAAATTTACCCTTAATGCAACCTCTGCATTGCTCTAAGTCTGTGAAGTCTAGGGGATGGAGAATCAATTCCTTAACGAGACTTTATATTCTCCCCCTCGAAATACGGCCCAAACGATAGTGCCATAATTTCGACGAGGTTTCTCCATCACTTTGTTTTCTTTTCCTGCCACTACTGCCTGGATCGATTTCTGGTGTATCTAATACATTAACAACATCACTTTGCGAAAGTAAATAAAGCATATCTCGTCGGATGGCGAGACTAACATCTTTATTATCAAATTGAATGACACATTGTCTATCACCAAAATGGCAATGAATGTGCTGATCATCTAATCTAAAAACCAAAATAAGGTTCCTTCGCAAGGAAGGTACATAAAGTACATCTCTCAACAACAGTACAAAACCATTAGGTAATTTAAGATGTAGATCTCCAATGGCCTCGACTGCTGCTTCAACTCCATTTGCCACTCTAATTGTTCTTTGGCCCTTTGGGAGCCTTTGGCTTGTATGAAGTCCCTGTAAAGAGTTTGCAACATGAATAGTTGCACTTGAGTCAATCCACCAAGAATAACTGGGATATTCTAAGTATAAAGACTCATTTACAAAAGTAACTTGGTCATTACCACTCTCTAGTAGAAACTGCAGGAATTCAGGGCACTTTCTCTTGTAATGACCTGTCTTCTTGCAATAGAGGCAGGTACTAGGGGGAACTGAAAAACTGTCACCTTATCTTGGCTGATTATTGTTGCTTAAGGAAGCCTGGTTATTCTGTTTACCCTGCTTCTTAAACTTCTTTGAGTTCTTGTTCTGTCTGGGGATATTGCCTTTTACGAGTTTGATAGAGTCTCCAGTCTGCTTTAACCTCTCTTCCTCCTGGACACACTATGCCAAGAGTTGGTCTATGTTCCACTTATCATTGACACTGGTGTTATACTGTACGTGGAAAGTCTCAAACTCCTTGGGCAGAGACTTCATTATCATAAACACTACAAATTCCTCGTGTAAAGGAGACTCGAGGTACTTGTTTAACTTAGCCATGATGGATATCATTTTTTGAATAAATGGTCTGAAACCATTTCCATCGTATTTTGCATTGACAAATTCTGTCATTAGAGAGCAAGCATAAGCCTTAGATGACCCTTGATGATGAGAGGCAACCCTCTCAAGGTACTCCTTGGCAGTCTCGCACTCTGGTATGTAACTCTTAAGAGGCTCCTTGATGCTCCTCTTAAGAATAATCATACACTTGTCATTTGACCTTTCCTATTTGACCTTGTCGATGCTGTATTGCATACACCTGTGGTCATAGTTGGGAGTGTCCATTGTGGGCTCTACTGGTTTATCAAACCACAGTGTGTAATCTATCTCACCCACTGTGGTTATCATGTCAATATCCTCCCGCCAAGAATGGTAATTACTACCATCTAGCGGTTTCATCTGTGCAATCTGGCTAATCAGCATAGCAGTATGAACACCTTTGTAAAATTAAAACAGAAAATATTTAGGACATCTGAAATAAATACTGAATCATAGAACATGCATGAATTAAATATTCAACGTTGGTCAAATAATAACCATGCCTTATCTATGAAAATTTTTGATCATAAAATTTCTA
This sequence comes from Zea luxurians, assembly GCA_029449295.1. Lineage (NCBI taxonomy): Eukaryota > Viridiplantae > Streptophyta > Magnoliopsida > Poales > Poaceae > Zea > Zea luxurians. The sequence continues at coordinate 1,274,281 of JAOPSE010000082.1, read as the reverse complement.
AACCATCGTTGGATGATCTAGAAAATATAAACTTGTATAAAATTGTGGCAACAATATCTAATGTTGGTTAAAATATTCAATCACCACAAAATTTTCTAAATTCTATGTAATTCAAATAATTAATCCACGTTGGTTTCATAATCAACTGAAAATTGCATAAAATATAAATAAAAGTACTAAAGTACACAACAGAATAAAATAGTCCATATATATATATATATGTAATTTTCTATATCTAGAAAAAATATTCCTAACATTTTCTGTACTGTTTTTCTAATTTATATTCTGTTTTTCTATTTCGAGGAACTAAAAAAATCGCTGGAAAAAAAGAAAAAAATATGTCTGGCCATTTCGGCCTGGGCCAGCCACTTGGCTTGGCCCAACTAACTTTTTGGCCTACAGAAGGAGCGGCCACGCGCCCAGGCCGCAACCTGGGCCTAGGCCACGCATGTGGCCCATGAGTGAGCCAGCGTGCCCCCTCGCCTGTGGTCTATGCCGTCGGATGGGATCCGATGGTACAGATTCACTCGTGTACTGTAGCAAGCTCTTTAAATATCGTGGATTTCGTAGGGAGTTGCAACCCTAGCCGTTTTCTGCTTCTCCCCCTATTACACTCTCTTCCGGCCACCTAGGAGCACTGGCGGCTGGCCGGCGGCACCCCTCCCTTCTCTTTGTTCTTGTTTCTTTCTCTGTTCTTTTCTTCTACAACACCGGTTAACTCCGTTGAGCTTGGCCTGTTCAAGGTTTGGGCCCCGCGAGCTACACCGCCGATGTTTGTGTCCTTTGGGTGGGCACACTGTCGTTGGTTTAGCACCGGGGGTGGTCCGAGCGGAGTGAAGTAAGCGGCGGCTGGGTCGGCTCTGAACGTCGGTGAGGTGGGGCCCCACCGTCATTACCGCCGGTGAGTGCATCCCTTCGGGTGGGTGCACCGCCAGCGGTCATGGCGCCATTGGGTGTCCCTTCGATGGGGATAAGTAGCTGCCTCTGAGGCATTCTTCCATGAACTTTATGTATCCGGATCTAATCCACTACTCGATTCCATATTTTTTTTTCTGTGACGTATGCTTGTAAGAAATGTACCTTGATGTAACATGGAATCGAGTTTTGGTGATTTATACGTAGATCCATGGCCTTTATGCGAGTTTCTGTTTATTTTGATGCCATCCAAACTGCTCTGTTCAATGGACAGTGCCTGATGCACTTGATTTTTAAGGCTTGCGGATGCTTGCCGTGCTCTGTGCACTCTTTCACACCCGGTTTTAAGGAGCAAAGCCGGGTGCATCTCATATATGCATGCGCTAAAAAGATAACATATATAATAACAAAGTGTATAGAGATAAATGTCACAATAAAATCAGAGTATTTATTACATAGCAGAAGTCTTACAAAATAAAATATAAATATCGTAGGAACTAAAATGTATCCTTGGCGTCAGAAAGCTGACTGGGAGATGCCACCTAGATCAAGTCGAAAGCCTCAGTGTTAGGCGGCTCCTCTTCGATCACCTGTTCTTCTCCTATGGGGGTGTGAGACAGCAAGAGTGAGCTCATATATGTTCATCGCTCAACAAGTTGTGGGGAATAATGTGGCATAAACTCACCAAAGATGGAAGTTCATGAAGTGTAAGGCTGATCAATGAAATAAAGGCTAAAGCTGAGCATTGTTTTTATAAGTTGGTCAAAATTTTATTAGCAGTTACTAAGTGTAAGTAAGTACCAAAACATAGAAATAATAAGTAAAAGTAATAATAAAATAATCCCAGATGCAATGAAATGATAAACTAAGTTTAAGTTTCATAAATTAATCATGAGAGTGTCCGAGCCGCTCATGACCGTGAGCATGGCTAGTATACCAGTTTTACACTCTGCAGATGTTGCGCATCTTTACCCACAAGTCGTGTTACCCATTTGCCATGGAGTTGATTAGACCCCATACACCTCTACCAAGGAAGCGAGACATGGTACCACTACGAGGCCTTTACAAAGTTCCACTAGCGAAGCTCCAGTGCAGGAATCCCTCGCCTAACCGCCATCGCAGCAAAATCAACCCAAGGACATCCCTACACTGACCACTCCCCTACTGCCCTTGCCCCTTTCGGGTAAGGTAGCCATCCACTAGCTTTTCTAGTTAATCAGCCAAGAGCGTCCCATTAAACCCTTGTGGTAGCACTGTTTTCCCGGGTGGTTCTCCATGTTCCCATTAACATAATGATCTTATCATGAACAGTAAAGAATAAACAGATAATAAAAAGTATAACAATGAGTGATGAATATCCCTATACCCAAATCCACATAAAGCAATAGCATGAACTACCCAAAACTTTAGTAGTAAAACCAGTGGTGAAACAAGGTATAAAGATAGTCAAAATCTAAGGTATCCTATTGGGTCCCATCAAAATTAACCTATGCAGATCATTATGAATAATAAGAACATGAATGGGTAAAAGGAAGTGATCAAGGGCACAACTTGCTTTCCACGAGCTCCTGCTCAGTAGTCTCTACCAGCTGAACCCCGGAATCCTCTGTAGCTTGCTCGTGTACTCGCATCAACACAATACATACATAGTATAGCAAAAATTAACATTACACCAAACATATAAATAAAATACACAGCAATAATCTAGACATTAAAATGAGATCATAGGAACTGGAATCATTAAATTTGGAGTTATAGATTTTAAGTTATGAATTTCCAAAGTTATTAAGTACTTGGAATAGCATAATTCATGTGAATAATTTTAATTTATGTTTCATGGTTAAACAAATTTACTAAGTGATAAAGAATATTAAAACAAAATTAATGCCTCTGGAATGACTCAATTTGGAGCAAAAATGAATTTTATATGAATTTTACAAGTTTCTGGAATTTCTTTTGTATTAAAAATCAATTTCCATATTTAATTCTCTATTTTTATTTCCCCCTGGACTGCGCTTCATTTTCTGTAAAGTGCAGGGGTCAATCAATAAAACATCCCTAGACACAGAGGGCACCCATGCAGGATGGCAGGTTCTATTTTTCAGAACCCCGAGGGTTCCTATGTAAAAGAGGACTCCGAAGCGGTATCGGCCACGATGGACCATCCGATCCACACTGGGCGGCCAGGATTAAATCATCCACATACCCGACCAAGCGTTAGGCGCGGAGCGATCAGAACCATCCGTCGGTGATCCCACGACCCAGAGAACTCCAGCCGAAAGACATCCCCAAGCCGAATCCTGGCCGTCGCTTCTAATCGCACGGCCAGCCACTCATCTCCTACCTGCGCCCCCGCCAGAGAGCACGCGACGAGTGGCCAGGTGACGATTTAGAGCACATCTACACGAGCGATTGGTGCAGTACGAAGATAGAGAGAGGGCGAACTTGCCAGAGGTCCCCATACCTCGAATCTGGACGGCGTCGGTCCTGATCACGCACCGACGTGGCGCAACGACGTCGTCCGTGATCCCGACGAGGGAAAATTCTTGAAGCCTGGGGTCACACTTTGAACGATAACGCCTTGAATCGTCCCAGTGATCGCCGATGAACTTCTCCACCGAAGTACGAGGCTCCAACCGGAGGTAATCCACGCGGATTGACATTCACGCGCTGCACGCGCAATCGGTTCCCTGACTTCAACAGTCGCGGCGATTTCTGCTCAGGGTTGCGAGAGGAGGAGTGTTTTGGCTGCGATGGTGAAAATGGGAAGTCGGCTCAGGATTTTATGCCACCCAGGTTGAGTAGTTGGGTCGCCCACTGAAGCTGAGATCTCGGTGTTACCCGCGCGCGGCGGTTGCGGCGACGAGGTGTGCAGATGACGCGTGGGGCCCACTCTCGGAGACAGTGCGTGTTCACGGGATTGGGTCACAACCGAGCTGGCGCGCATAGAGACAGACGCATCGGGCCCATGTGTCTGCGCCCCATCAGTGTGCGCGAATGATTGGGGTGGGCTGCAAGCGCATGCAAGAGATCAACGGGCCGAGGAGAAGATTCTGGGCCCATGCGTTGTTGGGGTTGTTTCCTTTTTCTTTTTTTTCTCATTTTCTGTTTCATTTCTCTCTTATTTGTAAATTTCAAATTTGAATTCAACTGATGTTGTGAGTTTATTATTCTCAATTAAATACATATTTTGGACATACCAGTCTTACTTTTATTTATAATATTTATTTTGTATATATTTTATTTTTAGTACTTCTTTTCCTCCTCCACATTTCTTTAGAGTTTTGCTTTCCAAATTAGAGTTTAGATTCCATGTGTCCATTAATATATTAATATATTGTTAATAACACCTTTATTTTATTATCCATAAATGCACAGTCCAATAAAAACTCAGCATGATGCATGAATTATTTAGGTGTTATTGGTTATTTAATCCATTGTTGATGGTGTTTATTCACATGTGATAGTAACTAGAGATGGCACACACATATAGATAAAGGAAATATTCTCTTATCATAGGATTTACAAATTTGGGTATTACAAATCCTACCCCCTTAAAAGAATCTCGTCCTCGAGATTTAGGAAGGGCTAGGAAAAAAATGGGGAAAATTTATATGAAGCTCTTCTTCTCTTTCCCAAGTAGCTTCATCTTCTCCGTGGTGACTCCATTGTACTTTGCACATCTTTATCACCTTATTTCTTGTAACTCGAGTCAAAGTGTCCAGGATCTTGATAGGGTACTCAGCATAAGTCAGATTATCTTGAACACTAAGGTCCTCTAGTGGTAGTTGCTCATTAGGTACCCTGAGACACTTCTTCAGCTGAAACACATGGAATACATCATGTACATCTGACATATGATCGGGTAACTCCAGTTGATATGCAACTTCTCCCACTTGCTTTAAGATCAGGAAGGGTCCAATAAAGCGAGGGGACAACTTTCCTTTATCTTTAAATCTCCTCATACCTCGGATTGGTGACACCTTCAGGTACACGTGATCACCCACCTTAAACTCCAGTAGTCTTCTCCTATTATCAGCATAGCTCTTTTGCCTTGATTGTGCAATTCTCAAATTTTCCCTTATCATTCGAACTTGTTCTTCTGCCTCTTGAATAAGTTCTTGCCCAAAGAACTGCCTTTCTCCAGTCTGATCCCAATACAGTGGAGTCCTACACTTTCTGCCATATAAAGCTTCAAACGGTGACATCTTCAGACTGGCCTGGTAGCTATTATTATAAGAGAATTCCGCATATGGTAAGCTCTTATCCCAACTTCCACCATGCTTAAGAGCACAAGCTCTTAACATATCCTCCAGCACTTGATTAGTCCTCTCTATTTGTCCATCAGTCTGGGGATGGTAGGCTGAGCTAAAATTCAACTTTGTATCCAAGCTCTCATACAACTTCTTCCAAAATCGAGAAGTAAACTGCGATCCTCGATCAGACACGATCTTCTTAGGCACTCCATGTAGACAAACTATCCGAGTCATATACAATTCTGCTAATTTGGCTCCCGTGTAATTAGTCCTCACAGGTATGAAATGAGCTACTTTCGTCAATCTGTCCACAATCACCCAAATAGAGTCATACCCAGCAGGGGTGCGGGGTAGTCCAACAATAAAATCCATACCAATTTCTTCCCATTTCCACTCAGGTATCTTCAATGGGTGCAATAATCCAGCTGGTCTCTAATGTTCGGCCTTGACTCTTTGACATACATCACACTTAGCCACGTGTGCAGCAACATCTCTTTTCAGCCCATACCACCAATACTTTTGCTTCAAGTCCTGATACATCTTAGTGCTACCAGGGTGGATAGAGTAATTAGAATCATGAGCTTCTTTCAATATAGTCTCACGAAGGCTATCAATCTCTGGAACACATATCCGATCCTTAAACCATATAGTACCTTGCCCATCCTTCGTGAATTCTGGCACTCAACCTTCAGTAATAAGATCCTTAATCTCTTGAATTTTAGCATCACCCACTTGGCCTTTACGAATCTCTTGCTCCAAGGTAGGTTCCAATTCAATGGTGACTCCTTCAGTGTGTGTAACAATTCCCAGGTTGAGTCTCTCAAAATCTTTTGCTAATTCATCGGGTAGCTGGACAACAAAAGCGGAGTGAACATGCTCCTTCCGACTCAAGGCATCTGCAACCAAATTCGCCTTGCCCGGGTGATAGTGAATCTCCAAATCATAATCCTTAATGAGCTCCAACCAACGGCGTTGCCTAAGGTTGAGATCCTTCTGAGTGAATATGTATTTCAAACTCTTATGATCCGTGTACACTTGACACTTAGTTCCCATAATGTAGTGTCTCCAAATCTTCAGTGCATGCACAACGGCTGCTAGTTCCAAGTCATGAGTGGGGTAGTTCAATTCATGTTTCCGCAACTGACGAGACGCATAGGCAATCACGTGTCCTTCTTGCATAAGCACACATCCCAATCCTTGGCCACATGCATCACAATAAATGTCAAATCCCTTTTGTAGATCTGGCATAACCAACACTGGAGGTGACATCAATCTTTTCTTCAATTGATCAAATCTGTCTTGGCATTTCTCATCCCACTTAAATTCTCTTCCTTTCTCCAGAAGCGAGGTCATAGGCTTGGCAATCTTAGAAAATCCTTCAATAAACCTCCGATAATATCCTGCAAGCCCTAAGAAACTCCGAATCTCAGTGACGGTAGTGGGCACGCTCCATTCCATTATCTCCTTCACTTTAGCAGGATCCACTGCTATTCCTCCATTAGAAATGATATGTCCAAGGAATGGCACCTTGTCAATCCAAAACTCGCACTTGCTGAACTTGGCGTAGAGTTGATTATCTCGTAGCTTCTGTAGCACCAACCTCAGATGTTCTTCATGATCACTCTCACTCTTAGAATAGATAAGAATATCGTCGATGAACACCATGAAGAATCTGTCCAAATACTCCATAAACACCTTATTCATCAAATTCATGAAATAAGCTGGTGCATTGGTTAATCCAAATGACATAATAGTGAACTCATATAATCCATATCGGGTGGAGAAAGCCGTCTTTGGAATATCCGATGGTCTAATCTTCATTTGATGGTAACCCGATCGGAGATCAATCTTCGAGAATACCCTAGCACCTCTCATCTGATCAAACAAATCCTCAATGCAAGGTAACGGATACTTGTTCTTTACTGTAACATCATTAAGAGATCTATAGTCCACACACATCCGTTGCGAACCATCCTTCTTCTGCACAAACAGCACTGGTGCTCCCCAAGGTGAGGAACTCGGATGAATGTATCCAGACTCATGTAACTCAGTTAACTGCTTCTTAAGTTCCTTTAATTCTTCTACAAACATCCTGTATGGTCGTTTAGAAATAGGGGCAGTTCTAGGTAGAAGATCAATTACAAACTCAACTTCCCGATCTGGTGGCATCCCTGGTAACTCCTTTGGAAAGACATCCGGAAAATCTCTAACCACACGGATGTCGTCACCAACAAACTCCTTAGGTATAAAGAACATTGCACGCTTGGATGAGGTGGTTACTGCAATATTAACTTGAAATCTTTCTCCTTTAGGACTAGTGAGCTCTATAGTACCTCAACCACATGCTATGATGGCTTTTGCCTTCCTTAACCAGGACATACCAAGGATCAGATCTATACTGCTGGCCTCTAATATTATAGCGGTAGCTTCAAATTCTCTTCCCATAATGGTTAATGTCAATCTACGTGTCATTTGATTTGCCTCAATAGGCCCTTTAGGTGTGATTACTATCATTGGTTTTCTCATGTTTAGCAGTGGTATCTCATTTGTGTTGGCATAATGAGCGGACGTGAAAGAATGTGTAGCACCAGAATCAAATAATATGGTTGCAGGAATTGCATTAACGTAAAACATACCAAGTACGATGTCCGCACCATCTGGAGTAGCGTCAATGCTGACTTGATTAACTCTGGCAATAGAATATCCCTTGCCAGGAGTCTGTTGCTTGTTCTTAGCTGGTGTACCAGAATTTCCCATCGGACAAGCATTAGCATAGTGCCCAATCTGACTACACTTGAAACATGTAGGGCCGGTCTTCTATCCTATAGACCTCGTCGGGGTGCCAGTGGAAGTAGCCTGACGAGTAGGAGGTGTCCGTGGAGATCCCTGTGGAACATACTGAGCTGGGCGTGGTCCTCCCCCTGGACGAGTAGGTGTACCCTGTGGCGAAACATAGCGGGGACAAACACTGCTGCTACCCTATCCCTATGAGATAGCCTTCCTCTTCAAATCACCCAGTTGAACACGCTTGTGTTCAATAGCAAGAGCCTTATCCAGCAGCCTCTGAAATGATGGAAATGTGTGTGCCACCAGCGCATACTGTAGGGGTCCATTAAGTCCTTCAATAAAATGCTGCTGCTTTCTCTCATCCTCAGCAACTTCCTCCGGAGCATACCTCGACAGCTGAAAAATTTTATCTCTGTACTCGCTAACCGACATGTTGCCTTGCTTCAATGACAGAAACTCCTTCTTCTTGATCTTTATCAATCCAGCTGAAATGTGGTAGTTCCTGAACTGTGTACTGAACTCTGCCCAAGTAATAGTATCAGCAGCATCATGGGCAGTAGTATAAGAATCCCACCAGTCAGCAGCAGGACCTGTCAGACGACCAGAGGCATAAAGAACCTTCTCCCGGTCAGAGCATTGGGCGATGTTGAGCATCTTCTCAATTGCTTTCAGCCAATCATCTGCATCAAGTGGATCTGGCGAGCTAGCGAAGGTCGGCGGCTTATGACTCATAAACTCCCAGTGCTTATCACGAGGTGGAACTGGTGGTGGTGGTGGAGGCAATGGTACTTGTTGTTGTTGTTGCTGAAATTATTGTTGCAGCTGTTGTTGCGCCCTTCTTTCCTGGCGTATCTCCTCTCGCTCCTGGCGCAATTTCTGGCGTATCTCTTCTCTTTCCTGACGCATCTCCTGGCGTTCTTGCTGCATCTGAGCCCGCATATCTGCCATAGTGTCCGCCATTTGCTGCATCATCCTCATCTGAGCTGCAATCAGTGGGTCGACTCCGCCTGGTGGAGGATTAGGAGGATTCATCTCTGGTGCCTGTGGCTGGGGTTGTCTATATATCCACCGAGTGTGTCGATTAGGAGGCAAATCAATTCCACCACCCCTCCTGGTATTGACCATCTGAATTAGATACATAAGGTAAGAGAATAGTAGACAAGGCAGTGATTACGAATCATGTTACTTTGGGGGATTTATTAGCTAAGCAGTTTAATGTTTTACCTACCATAGCTAATTCATTACCTTATGGTGGTACATACTAAGATGTCCATATATAATATTTCAATCAATCAAAGAAGAAAATCAGACATTTATCATCAGAACAATCAAACAACATTTTTAAAATAGAGAAAATAGTTTTTTTCTTAGGCCTCCTATCTCTTAAAAATGTCATAGGGGTAGGGATTCCAAGGTGTGGAATCCGTCTTGTCTCGAGTAGAAAAGGTAAGAATGATCAGAGTAGAATAGTAGAAGGTGAGACAGGATCAAGATAAGTATAGAAAGAATAGAGTAAGGTAAGTAGGTAAGGGTTTTGTCCATTTCTATCTAGGTCTCGTCCTACAGTCAACATTTCCTCTGATACCACTTCTGTCACACCCGGTTTTAAGGAGCAAAGCCGGGTGCATCTCATATATGCGCCAAGAAGACAACATATATAATAACAGAGTGTATAGAGATAAATGTCACAATAAAATCAGAGTATTTATTACATAGCGGAAGTCTTACAAAATAAAAAATAAATATCGCAGGAACTAAAATGTATCCTTGGCGCCAGAAAGCTGACTGGGAGACGCCACCTAGATCAAGTCGAAAGCCTCAGTGTTAGGTGGCTCCTCTTCGACCACCTGTTCTTCTCCCGTGGGGAGGTGTGAGACAGCAAGAGTGAGCTCACATATGTTCATCGCTCAACAAGTTGTGGGGAATAATGTGGCATGAACTCACCAAAGATGGGAGTTCATGAAGTGTAAGGCTGATCAATGAAATAAAGGTTGAAGCTGAGCATTGCTTTTATAAGTTGGTCAAAATTTTATTAGTAGTTACTAAGTGTAAGTAAATACCAAACCTTAGAAATAATAAGTAAAGTAATAATAAAATAATCCCAGATGCAATGAAATGACAAATTAAGTTTAAGTTCCATAAATTAATCATGTGAGTGTCCGAGCCGCTCATGACCGTGAGCACGGCTAGTATACCAGTTTTACACTCTGCAGATGTTGCGCATCTTTACCCACAAGTCATGTTACCCATTTGCCATGGAGTTGATTAGACCCCATACACCTCTACCAAGGAAGCGAGGCATGGTACCACTACGAGGCCTTTACAAAGTTCCACTAGCTTCAGACTACCCGCTACAGTTTATAGGAAGCTCCAGTGCAGGAATCCCTCGCCTGACCGCCATCGCAGCAAAATCAACCCAAGGACCTCCCTACACTGACCACTCCCCTACTGCCCTTGCCCCTTTCGGGTAAGGTAGCCATCCACTAGCTTTCCTAGTTAATCAGCCAAGGGCGTCCCATTAAACCCTTGTGGTAGCACTGTTTTCCCGGGTGGTTCTCCATGTTCCCATTAACATAATGATCTTATCATGAACAGTAAAGAATAAACAGATAATAAAAAGTATAACAATGAGTGATGAATATCCCTATACCCAAATCCACATAAAGCAATAGCATGAACTACCCAAAACTTTAGTAGTAAAACCAGTGGTGAAACAAGGTATAAAGATAGTCAAAATCTAAGGTATCCTATTGGGTCCCATCAAAATTAACCTATGCAGATCATTATGAATAATAAGAATATGAATGGGTAAAATGAAGTGATCAAGGGCACAACTTGCCTTCCACGAGCTCCTGCTCAGAAGCCTCTACCAGCTGAACCCCGGAATCCTCTGTAGCTTGCTCGTCTACTCGCATCAACACAATACATACATAGTATAGCAAAAATAAAATACACAGCAATATATAAATAAAATACACAGCAATAATCTAGACATTAAAATAAGATCATAGGAACTGGAATCATTAAATTTGGAGTTATAGATTTTAAGTTATGAATTTCCAAAGTTATTAAGTACTTGGAAAAGCATAATTCATGTGAATAATTTTAATTTATGTTTCATGGTTAAACAAATTTACTAAGTGATAAAGATATTAAAACAAAATTAATGCCTCTGGAATGACTCAATTTGGAGCAAAAATGAATTTTTATATGAATTTTACAAGTTTCTGGAATTTCTTTTGTATTAAAAATCAATTTCCATATTTAATTCTCTATTTTTATTTCCCCCTGGACTGCGCGTCATTTTCTGTAAAGTGCAGGGGCCAATCAATAAAACATCCCTAGACACAGAGGGCACCCACGCAGGATGGCGGGTTCTATTTTTCAGAACCCCGAGGGTTCCTATGTAAAAGAGGACTCCGAAGCGGTATCAGCCGTGATGGACCATCCGATCCACACTGGGTGGCCAGGATTAAATCGTCCACATACCCGACCAAGCGTTAGGCGCGGAGCGATCAGAACCATCCGTTGGTGATCCCACGACCCAGAGAACTCCAGCCGAAAGACATCCCCAAGCCGAATCATGGCCGTCGCTTCTAATCGCATGGCCAGCCACTCATCTCCTACCTGCGTCCAAAGCCGACCAGGGCACCTGCGCCCCGCCAGAGAGCACGCGGCGAGTGGCCAGGCGATGATTTAGAGCACATCTACACGAGCGATTGGTGCAGTACGAAGATAGAGAGAGGGTGAACTTGCCAGAGGTCCCCATACCTCGAATCTGGACGGCGTCGGTCCTGATCACGCACCGTCGTGGCGCAACGACGTCGTCCGTGATCCCGACGAGGGAAAATTCTTGAAGCCTGGGGTCACACTTTGAATGATAACGCCTTGAATCGTCCCAGTGATCGCCGATGAACTTCTCCACCGCAGTACGAGGCTCCAACCGGTGGTAATCCACGCGGATTGACGTTCACGCCGCTGCATGCGCAATCGGTTCCCTGACTTCAACAATCGCGGCGATTTCTGCTCGGGGTTGCGAGAGGAGGAGTGTTTTGGCTGCGATGGTGAAAATGGGAAGTCAGCTCAGGATTTTATGCCGCCCAGGTTGAGTAGTTGGGTCGCCCACTGAAGCTGAGATCTCGGCGTTACCTGCACGCGGCGGTTGCGGCGACGAGGTGTGCAGATGATGCGTGGGGCCCACTCTCGGAGACAGTGCGTGTTCACGGCATTGGGTCATAACTGAGCTGGCGCGCATAGAGACAGACGCACCGGGCCCATGTGTCTGTGCCCCATCTGTGTGCGCGGATGAGTGTGCGCGGATGATTGGGGTCGGCTGCAAGCGCATGCAAGAGATGAACGGGCCGAGGAGAAGATTCTGGGCCCATGCGTTGTTGGGGTTGTTTCCTTTTTCTTTTTTTTCTCATTTTCTGTTTCATTTTTTTCTTATTTGTAAATTTCAAATTTGAATTCAACTGATGTCGTGAGTTTATTGTTCTCAATTAAATACATATTTTGGACATACCAGTCTTACTTTTATTTATAATATTTATTTTGTATATATTTTATTTTTAGTACTTCTTTTCCTCCTCCACATTTCTTTAGAGTTTTGCTTTCCAAATTAGAGTTTAGATTCCATGTGTCCATTAATATATTAATATATTGTTAATAACACTTGTATTTTATTATCCATAAATGCACAGTCCAATAAAAACTCAGCATGATGCATGACTTATTTAGGTGTTATTGGTTATTTAATCCACTGTTGATGGTGTTTATTCACATGTGATATTAACTAGAGATGGCACACACATATAGATAAAAGAAATATTCTCTTATCGTAGGATTTACAAATTTGGGTATTACACACTCGATCCAGATTTGAGGTTAAAAAAACTTTAACCCGATCTGCGTTTCTATTTCTTACTGACTATTTCTTGGACGCAGATCGTTGGATCCATAGGCCTATGCATCGTCTCTGTTGATGGCTTGACCGATTAGGGTTAGGTCATAAACCCTAATCCTAGTGTTGGGGGTCTTCTTCTTCATCGAAGGTCCTCAAGAGAAAACATGGTCTAGCTCCTCAAGACGAAGGCTCTGTGCAGAAACAACAGTGCAGGAAACCGAAGGTCAATAACTTCAGCTCAGACCAAGCAAAGAAGGGAAAAGGACTAGATAGACCTTATTAGTCTCAATTACTTGTAAATGAATGTGTGAGGGCATGATTGTAATTTTACCTAGGCTGCGTCCCGTGCCTATAAATAGATGAATAGTACCCCCATACTGTTCATGTTGAATGATAATTGCTCTCGCGCCATTCTCGTTCTCTCACCTTCCGGCAAGCCGAAGGTACCAATATAATATGTATATTGATAATGTTTACCCATGTTTAATAGAGATAATAATAATGGAATCATTTATATGTAATCATTGTTACTTTCATTTATCTACATTCCTCTGTACTCTTATTCATGTTCATGTTCATGTCTATATGATACAACGATCAAGGTGTGTCCTTCATGACCTTCGTCTGAAGATCATTATATCCGAAAGGAAATAATGTTTCGAAGGATGAAAGTTTTTGACCATTAACAATTGTGTTGCCTTTGTTCTTGATTTATAGCATTTGAGAACAAGTGACCAACACCTAGTTAGTTGTGAGAGCTCTCTGGTTTGAGGCCGAGACACACTTTGTCTCTTACAATGGCCAAACCTAAATCTTAGGGTTAGGGAAACCCTAACCCGAGAGCATGGACCTCTTTCTATCTATTCTAATCTCTCTGTTCTCAGGTGATGAACGATGAAAAAAATGAGTTCAATCACATTGATCCGAGACCTTTCTGTGATCTCATAAAACCGATGCGGATTAGGAGATCTAGAGTTCTTAGGTGGCACCGATACCATTGTTAGAATCTTTGGTGCTTAGGATTGATTCCTAAGTCCCTACAATACCAATCCGTGTCTAAAATACCTCGATAATGAGTAGATCTATTCTACTGAGGGTACATGTATACATACCGTCGTCGTTGTTCCTAGCCATCATTGCGGCGGCGTCTTGCAGCGAAGACCCTGCTCCTCCTCCTTCTCAATCTCCTTGTGGGTGTCGAGGAGATTGGTTCCCGTCGTTGATCGGCGGTGGATCAGCTCCTCCAATGTTGCCTGCAGGGGAACCTAAGATCTCGATGGGATGATGGGGATCTGAGACATAGTCACAGCGATTCCAGTCACTCAGAGCGCCTAGGAGATCGGTTCCTCTCAAGGTGTCGATTAGGGTTTTGTGGTTGAGAGATTAGCGTTGGCCGAACCCGTCGCCCCCCTTAATCTATTTATATGGCGTCGTGTGACCGGGGCTGCAACCAACGGTTAGGATAGCCCCCCGATCAGAGGCGCGGTTAGACGGTTAGGATTAACCCTACCTCGGTTACTGTTAACCGGCTAGTGTAGAGGACACATCCTAACAGGAGATGCTCGTCGACTATGGGGAGCTGTGGTAGTGGAGGAGCAAAACGGTGGAGAGATGCTTCGGATTGGCCGTGAGGAGCACGATACTGGAGAGCCACGACGACGATGAACGTAGGCTGCCGCTGTGGCGTCGAACAGAGTAGGAGGCGGAGAGCTAGATCAAGATAGAGTGAAATTGGAAAAGGTTTTGTGGGCCCCACCTACAGGTGTTGAAAAACGTGGGCCGGTGCTTTTAGGGACAGCAACGCGGATGGAGAGGGCATGCGAGCGCGTTTCTGAGCGGAGGAAACGATTCGTGGGTAAAACTGAGCATGAATAAAAAGTAAGGGTATAGTACCAAGCCACAACTAAAGACATCAATATAAAAATCCTTTTTTAACGAGGGACTCTGCCATTTCACTATAGAGTAAAGAGCAATAATTATTGCCAAAATGTGGTGCTTGAGCGGGTGCCAGCCCACTTCAACATCTGTGATTTTTTATCTTGAATGGGGCTTTTAGTTGCCACAATTGCTTTTAGAGCTCCGTGAAGGGAGCTGTTTTTACAACCGCGTATAAGTTTTAGTAAAAACATCTTTTCCTGAACTAAAACAAAGCCCTCAAGCTGAAACTGTAATTTGTTCCAAGCAATCAGTGTTTGACAGACTATATTTATTTGCTATGAAAGGAGTAGGGGTGAAGAGCTACGTGCTTCTGAAAATCGTTAGATTTTTATCTAGTGATATTATATAGGAAGAGACTTGGAGAGCGGAAAATGGAGGAACTGAGCAAGGGGGAGCGTGGTAGCCAATTCAAATCCCACCGCATCCCCCTAAAATTCCAACCAAAATCCTTCAATCCTTTCCACAAGTCAACCACCACATTTCCACCTCCTCACAACCTCAAATCAGCTTCAGCTCGAGTCATCTGTTGGTAGGAATAGATACTAAACATTCAAATTAATGACAAATTTAATAATTAAACATAGATGTACATAAAATTTGGTGCTAATCTTTAGTCACATGTTGTTAAGCATATTATTGAAGACAAGAATATTTTTTTGTGCGTTATTTTCTCTCTACAACGAAAATGATGAAAAACATCTGAATCGTATCCGTATCCAGATTCTATATCAATTATATATATAGAACAAATTTAAGTTTTACTTTTTATAAATCTTAATAAGCTCAATGCTAAAAACAAAATTGTATCTTTTATGCTCAAAAATATATGGAATGAAATTATATTTTCTTATTTTTATATAAGAGTATCTAATTTCTTTTTGTATCTAGCTTACCTTTCATGCCTAGTATTGCTTTCATTTAGTATCTTTTTGCAATTAATATGAATTTTTTTCAATTGGTATTACTCATTGCATACATGCTAGGTATATCAAATGTTAGGAATGCTTGTCTTTAATTCATACTTTTTAAGCAAAACTACATGGTTTAAAATGTGTAATAAAGCATATCACATAGTTTAATTAAAATTCCTAGATAGATGACACTATTGCTTGTTTCTAAAGTTATATCTTTCATTTGGTGTCATTTTGAATTATATGTGCCAAAGTATGGATTATAAATGATTTGCCCCACTGGATCTCAAAATCAAAGTGCATGTCTTCTACAAGTATTCAAAAACTTGTATGCACACTTTTAGTGGGAGGTTACTCTATAATTTAAGTCTTTGAGACTAACACTGCTTTTTAATCCTGTTATGTGTGTAGTAGCCTCATTGAAGGAAAATGGAGCCCCCGAAGAAATACAACGTGTTTCCACTGCAAGAAAGCCATTAATCATCATCCAAATCTTTCGATTGGCACCATCTTTCGATTGGTATCACTTACATGTCTTCTCCAATATTTGAATAGACTATGTCTCTTTTCATCTTTGTCCCTCCTATATTGCCATATGTGCATATGTTGTTAAATGTTTCATTTGATATCACTAGAATAACTTTTATCATTTACATATGCATAGTTTTAGGGGGAGTTAGTCTATTCTACCATGTCTTGTTTCCTCTTATATTCATGTGCTTTTCCTAAATAGAGGGTCTCCGACATGAGGAGTATGTCCTTTTCCATATAAAGGGGGAGAATACTTTTCCACAGGGGGAGAACTTTCTTTTAGGGGGAGTAATTCTTTTTAGAGGGCAAGTCTTTAATTTCTTCCTATATGCTATAACATGTCTTCCTTTTCGGTGTTTGAATCCAAAGAGGGAGAAGTTTATGGACCAAAGCAAATCAAAGTTATCAAATACCAAAAACCACCAATTTCAAATTTTTTATCCTTTCAATTGGTTATCTGTATCGGTTTTGATCCTTATTAGGAAGTATGTGGATTATGGAGTTAGGGGGAGGCTTAAGTCCATATCACACATGGGGACTATTTGCATATGCAATAATATGCTTAAATTCTAAATGACATCATATTTGTCTAATTGGTATTTCATACATCTTGCTTATGCACATGCATCCATAGCACGTAGAGTACATATTTTAATTTGGTATTCAATATTTGCTTGCTTTGGTTGTGTTGTCATCAATCACCAAAAAGGGGGAGATTGTAAAGAAAATGGACCCCAAGCCATTTGACTAAGGGATTTTGGTGTTTGATGAACAACATAACCAGTGAACTAATGTTTCCCAAGTGTTTGCGTTTTGTAGTTCATTGGATGCAAAGTGGATTGGACTTAGGCTTCGAGGATGCAACACCTCAAAAGAAGACCTAAAAGATTCCAAAAAGACCTATAAATACTTAGCACAAGTCCAAGACACAAGACCAAATGATCCCAAGAAAAAAGATAGAATATATAAGAAATGGGTTGTCAGCTTGCGCACCAGTGGCTCACCCGACTTTCCGATATGCCAAATTTATTCAAACCAGTGGCACACTGGTGGCTCATCAGACTGTCCGGTGTGCTAAATTTATTCAAAATGATATGACTTCAAATCTGTGATGTAGAGAATTTTATAAGCTTTCGAAAAAGTCTAAGATCATCAAAATTGGAGTTCAGAGCTAAAAGTTATTGCCAAAATATGAGAAGCATCCTGTTCTGCGTAAGAAGACCGGTGGCGCACCAGTGGCTCACCGGACAGTCCAGAGCGTCGAGTCTGGACGGTCCAGTGCGCCACCTTCAGAAGCTCCAACGGCTAGTACACATGACTTGTCCGGCACACCACCGAACGATCAGGTGCACCTATCCGGTGTGCCGCAGAAAGCTACAGAACTGCTTTCTAACATCTAGTTTTTGTTGGGGCTCTATATATACCTCACCACTCGACCATTTGAAATTGTGGGAGCCAAAGCAACATACCAACACATGTTATAGACATTTCCAAGTGCTTACACACCCAAGTGCTTAATAGAATCACTCAGTGATTAGCGTATGTGCTTTGCGAAGTGCTTAGGTTAGTTAGACTGCATTAGCGTTTGCTCTAGGTGAATCCTAGTTAGTTGAGTGGTTTAGAAAAACGCACAAAACCCCTCAGCTCTTGCACAAGTTGTTGTAATTGTACTGAGTGGGGCGAGAGTCTTGCGAGACCGGTTGTATCAACCGGATTTGTGATATGGCCGTTACCATGTACCTGAGGGAATGAGGCCCGTGGCGTTTCGCCCAGAAGCTTGATAGTGAAGACAACAGGGAGTGTCCGAGAGGAGCCAGAAGCGGAGCACCACTTGCATCTGGAGAAGGCTCGCAACTCTCTATGGAGTTACTTGTCCGTGGTGCTTGGCCCTCGCATGGACTATCCTTTGCATAGGGGCACCAATGACAATTAATCGGGACCACTACCAGAATCCGACTCTTTGCCTAGTGCTCGGCGCTTTGCCAAGTGCAATTTATCGGGTACTCGGCAAAGCATGCTTTGCTGAGTGTCACTCTCGGTGAAATAAGACTCTCAGCATAGATCTAGTTTTCCGAGGGCAAAACACTCGATAAAGGAGGCTTTGTCGAGTTTCAAGCTCTCGGCGAAACGTGACCCTTGGCAAAGGGCCATCAGCAGCCATCTATAGTTGACGCCTGTTAACTTTGCCGAGTGTTAGACGTTGACACTCGGCAAAATTTCTTCTTTGCCGAGTATTACCAGGCAAACACTCGGCAAACCATTATTTTGCGAGTGTCTTTCATTGATACTCGGCAAAGTATATTTGTTTTTTCTTTTTCCTCCAAAATTTGTTGTGTGTTCCTATAGTATGTATACCTAAGTGTTTGCTATAACTATTATATTTAGTTCGTTTAATTGAATTTCTTTGGATATTTCAGATTTGAACTACAAGTCACTCGAAAAATGGAAAACAATGAATGCAAAAATGATATTCATATTATTTAGCACAAGTTACGTCCTATTTCAAGAACAGACCGGGATTTTCAAACACCATGCTCACGAAACATAACCAGGAACTTGTGATCCAGTTGTGTTTAAAATTGTATAAAACATAAACAAAGTTCAAAAATCATGAAACGTGTTGACATGTCATGATAACATATGTATAGACTCTGATAAAAGTAGATAGTTTCATGGAAGTTGTCACACACTATGTGTAGAATCCTAGCCGACCTTCACATGAAATCATAAAACTTCTAAGGAGACATGCCAGGTTTCTACACTAGTGCGTTGACAACTTTCACGAAACAACATCAAATTTTGATCAGAGTCTCTACATATGATGTCATGACATGTTGACAAGTTTCATGATTTTTGACTTTTTTGTGTTTTATACAATTTTAAAACAACTGGTTCGCAAGTTTGCGGTCATGTTTCATGAGCATGGTGTTCGAAAATTTTGGCCTATTCCTGAAATATGTTTTATCTTGTGCTAAATAACATGAATATTATTTTTGCATTCACTGTTT
The DNA here is from genome assembly GCA_029449295.1 of Zea luxurians. Lineage (NCBI taxonomy): Eukaryota > Viridiplantae > Streptophyta > Magnoliopsida > Poales > Poaceae > Zea > Zea luxurians. The sequence goes on along the minus strand of JAOPSE010000082.1, from coordinate 1,255,032 downwards.
TCTATTTTTCGAGTGACTTGCAGTTCAAATATAAATTATCTAAAGAAATTCAACTAAACATGCTAAATCTAATAGTTATAGCAAACATTGATAATTTTGCCGAAACTAAACATGTAGGTCTACATACTGTAGGAACACACCACAAAAAGTTTGGGGAAGAAAAAAAAACAAGTATACTTTACCGAGTGTCAAGAATAGACACTTGACAAAGACAAGTTTTGCCGAGTGCCCTCCAGGGGACACTCGGCAAAGAATTTTTTAATTAATTTAAACATTCTTTATTGAGTGCTAGCCAGGGGACTTTTTGTCGAGTGTTAGATCCAAGAAACTTGGCAAAGTACATTTTAAATTAAAAAAACTTTGCTGAGTGCTAGATCACGGACACTCGACAAAGCTGGTGTACAAATCACGAGGCATCACCGATTTTCTTCTTCTCCTTTAACTACCTCACTCACTCTCCACCACCGCCGCACCAACTATAGCTCCATTGTGCCACCTCTGCCGCCACCCTGACCCGTGCCACCTCCAACGCTGCCCCGCCCCACACTACCACTGCCACCACCCTGCCCCACACCGTCCAGCCTCGGTGCCAGCCTGGCCACCATCGTTGTCGTCGCCCAACGCCGCCACCAGCCTTGGCTCCTCATCCCCGCCAAGCCCATGCCCACTTCTTCCTCTCTACTCCGACTACTCGTGATCCACTTGCCCCTCTTCTGCTCTGACCACCAAAGGTGAAAATTCATGTGTTTACTATAAATTAGCTTGTTAATGAAGTCATCCATTGATGATTACTGTTTGTTTGGTTGGTATAGCTCATAATCCTCATATGATATTAATACAGATTATGTTACATTGGTAGCATAAGAATTTGGCCTATCCGTATCAACCAACGTGCTCAAATATAAAGTTTTTTATTTTACTTGGTATCTCAATTAATTCAAGTAGTTGATGTGGTTGGATATATTCTTCTGAACCGATTAATAATATATATATATATATGTGATTGACGGCCATCGTGTCATTTGATGTATATGTATGGATGTCAGCCATCGTGTTGTTAGTTTTATTTGCAGGTTTTAGAAACCTCCCCGTGTGGGGGAGGTGCTGCCAAATTTTTTTGTTGACAGACTTCTTTATTTTTTGCAGAGGTCTTCTTAGCTGCTACGGGTCTGCTTGCACCACGTCGCGTCGCCACTGCACTGATACGGTATAGCCCCCTAGCCTGACTCCACCGCCACCCTAGGTATAACCTCTATTTCCGCATCGTGGTCATAGATCATGTAACCCAGTTAGGCGTCTCCCATTCGAAAGAGATACGGTGTAGATATGCAGATCTTTGCATATCTACAAATATATCTGTTTCGAATTGTCCACTGTTTTTGGATAGCCTGCGGTTGCGTAAATGGGGTTAGTTTCCATGCTCTACTTTGATCCGAGACAGAGTTTCGACATCACCTACCTATAGTTCTCTAGACAGTACACTCCCTGCTAGGACGTGTATCCAAAGAACAGCGATGAGGTGCTGCTGAAATTCTGTCTTGGATCAGAATAGAGCATGGAAACTAATCCCATCTACACAACCGTGGGTGGGATTAGGTCCTATCCTAACCTATTAGAAGGTAAGAACGTAGTGTGCATGCATTACGCGTTTATATTACACTATACTCGGTTATATATTTTAGTGGATGGAGGACCGTGAGTGGATGTACACGAGCCACGTAGGAAGGAATGATGTCACCTGAATGGATTACAAAGACCAATTCTTTCTTGGAATAGGCATTTGGCGAAGGTGCTAAAGGAGCGCATCTAGTCCCATGTCCGTGCAGCAAATGTGCCAACATGAAAAGAAAATTAAAGAAGGCCATGCGAGAACATATTTCGAAGAATGGTTTACGCTAGACTATACTCGGTGGATCTTCCATGGTGAAGTACATCGTACAAGAGAGGAGGTGGTGATACAACACGTGGAGGATTATGATGCAGATATGGGGGTAGCGGACATGTTGAATAACTATCACAAGGCACAGTTTGTCGAAGGACGAACGGAGGACGAGCTAGAGGCGATCGCAAAGGCTTTCTATGACATGTTTGACGTGGCACAGAAACCACTTCATGTTAATACAAAGGTTTCTCAACTGAATGCCATTGGACGTATAGTGGTGTTCAAGTCGCATTACAGCCTGAGTTGAGACGCCTTTGATGGTTCGTTGGCAGTTATTGGCAGCCTGCTTTCGGAGGATTACGTTCTGCCAAAGAGCATGTATGATGCACAAAAACTCTTTCGTGCACTCAAGATGACATATGAGGAGATACATGCTTGTCTGAAGGGCTGCGTCCTATTTAGGAAAGAATGCACAGAGGCAAAATATTGTCCAAAGTGTTAATTGTCTAGGTTCATGGAGGTAGACTCTGGTGATGGATAGAAGAGGCAGCTCGACATCCCCGTGATGATCTTACGCCACCTTCCATTCATACCGAGGATCCAACGTGTATACATGATCAAGGAATCCACGAAATAGATGACATGGCACAGAAATGGCAAACGATACAATCCTGACAAGATGGTACACACATCAAATGGTGAAGCATAGACCCACTTTGATGCCATTCACCATGAGAAAGCCGAAGAGACTCGTAATGTACGTGTTGTGCTAGCCACAGATGGGTTGAATACTGTCACACCCGGTTTTAGAAGGCAAACCGAATGCGAACCATGTATGTGCCAGGATCAGCAATTCACGTACACAGCAGTTACATAACTGTACATCATCACACAGTGCTCAAATAATGACATAAAAGAGGGAATAATAGTCGATTACATCATGATGTCCGAGACATCCACATAGTCTTTAACAATAATCAAAGTGCGGAAAAGAAACGTAGATACACATGGCCTACACAGGCAACCGACTGGGGGTTTGCCGCTAACCCACGCCTAGAACTCATCATAATCTTAGAACTCCTGGAAGTCTTCCTCCACGGCTTCATCTTCACCTGAGCAGTGGTTGCAACGCGGACAACCTGGGGGGGGGGGTTGGTGTGTAAAGCAAGGGTGAGTACACAATCAACATACTTGTCACACCCGGCTTTAAGGAACAAAGCCAGGTGCATCTCATACATGCGCCAAGAAGACAACATATATAATAACAGAGTGTATAGAGATAAATGTCACAATAACATCAGAGTATTTATTACATAGCGGAAGACTTATTACAAAATAAAAGAATAAATATAAAATGAACTAAGGATCGTCGGCGCCAATGTCAACTGAGAAACGCCACCTAGATCAGATCATACTCCTCGCCTTGTGGCTCCTCCTGAACCACCTGTTCTTCTCCTGTGGGGGGTGAGACAGCAAGGGTGAGCTCACACATGATCATAGCTCAACAAGTTGTGGGGAACCAGTGGACATGAACTCACAAAGGTGGGAGTTCATGTGATGTGTAAGGCTAATCAATGACAGGGGTTAAAGCTGAGCATTTCTTTTAAGTAGTTGGTCAAAATTTTATTAGCAGTTACTAGATGTAAGTGAATACCAAACCTTAAGTAAAGTAATTGAACAAAATTAATAATAAACCCATGCAATGCAAATGACAAATTGAATTTAAGTTCCATAATTTAATCATCAGAGAGTCCTGAGCTGCTCATGACCGTGAGCTCGGCTAGTATACCAGTTTTACACTCTGCAGAGGTTGTACCCTTTACCCACAAGTCATGTTACCCATCTGTCAAGGGGTCGTGACTCCCATACACCTCTACCTAGGAAGCGCGGCAGGGCAACACTACGAGGCCATTACAAAGTTCCACTAGCTTCCAAAAACCCGCTACAGTTTATGGGAAGAGCACTTGCAAGAATCCCCCGTCTGACCGCCATCGCAGCAAAATCAACCCGAGAACCTCCTTGCATGCAACTCTCCTACTGCCCTTGCCCCTTTCGGGTAAGGTAGTCTTCCACTAGCTTTCCTAATTAGTCAGCCAAGGGCGTCCCATTAAACCCTTGTGGTGGCACGTGTTTCTCAAGTTAAGCTCTATGTTCCAATTAACATTAATGAACTTGACATGAACATAAATAGAATAACAAGAATAATTGGAACATAGATATAATAAATGATTATCCCAAAACCATGTAAAGCAATAGCAAACTACCCAAGTGATTCAGGGGTAAACAAGGTAATGAGATAAACAATCTAGGGTGACCTATCGGGTCCCATCAAAATTAACCTATGCATGAATAAGTGATATTAAAGAACATTATTGGGTAAAAAGTGGTCAAGGGCACAACTTGCCTTCAATGAGCTCCTGCTCAGCTACTTCTATCTGCTGCTCACTAGGATCCTCGGCAACAGGCTCTTCTACTCGCCACAATACAAACAAGCACAATGCATATAGAGAAATTAACATCACACCAAACATGTGAACAAAATACACAGCAATAATCTACACATTAAAATAAAATCCTAGGAACAGGAATCATAATTTTTGGAGTTATAGATTTTAAGATATGAATTTACAAATGTTTTATGTGCTTAAAATAGGATTAAGTGAGAAATAAATTTTAATATTGTTTTTATGACAAAACAGAGGCTCTAAGTGGTAGATAATAAAATTACAAAATTTTATAAAGTAGAATGGAGTAATTTGGACCAAAAATGGAATTTCTATTAGTTTTACAAGTTATAGCACTCATTTTCATATTAAATATTCAATTTCTAATTCATTTATAATATTTAAATGAGCTCTAGACCGGGCGCAACATTTGCAGAAAAGTCAGGGACCCCGACAATTTTCTAACACTCAGAGCACTACGCAGTGGACGGCGGGTTGATACGCTAAAAACTGAGGGGTTCTTTTGTTAAATTGACTGGCCGAAAGGGTATGGGGCTATTACGGCCGCGAGATCAACAGCGGACGACCGAGATTAAAACCGTTCCATCTGAATCAGTACACAACCGCAGCCGTCCGATCCCTAGCGAATGCACCGGATTTAAATTAACTATATTGAATCACGCTCGCCAGATCCGAAACGGACGTGTCGGATCAACTCTGCGAACCGGTACACCTACGATCTAATCGTAGCCATCGAACACCAGATCTACGGCTCGCGTGCTATCTCCTACCTTACAGCCAACGCCCGCGACCGCGCCTGGCACCATGGCGGCTCGCCATGGTTGAGACGCCCGATGCCCCAATCGGTACACGATTCCCATGAAACTCGGGTGCAAAATGAAATTCAGGGGATGGCGATCCCGGAAATAGAATTCTTACCCCGGCTCTGGCAGTGCCCAGCTCTGGTCACGGTGCACACGGAGGGGATAGTACTACGACGACCAATTGTGAGGCTCCGGCCGCCAACCCACAAGGGGAAGTCACTGATTAAATCCCTGACGACTCGACGGAGGTAGAGCGCAGGTCGGAGTACGGAGTGGCACCGATCCAGGGCACACGCTGTCAGAGCGCCAGTGGCGGCGAGTTGCGCTTGAACGGGTAGGCGCCCTATCAGCTGAGAGCAGAGAATTAGGGTCGAGGAGAAGGTGGGGGCCAACCCGCTACTTATCTCTCGGTGAAGTGGGCGAGGTGGTTGGGGGCTAGCTAGAGCTGCGGCGAGAATCACGGTGATGGCCTTGGTTTGTTGCGCAATGAAAGAAGGAGCTGCCGTGATTTCGTTATCGGGAGATGTACAATGACTACGGCCCACACGTCATTGACCCGGCTGAGGAACGCAGGCGGGGAGGATACGAGGCTGACCAAAGGGGCCCGCGTGGCAGCGAGCGCAAGCGCGCAGTGGAGAAAAATTGGGCCGCACGGGTGCAATGGTTAAATGGGCCGAATGGGTGGTAGCCGGCCCGTTTCGAAATAGTTCTGTTTTCCTTTTTTTCATTTCTCATTCAAGTTAGCTCCAAATTCGAATTCAAATATTTTGTGGCAAATTTTATCCACAGATTATATTATGTCATGACAAGCTCTAGCTTGGGCATATATATTTATATATATTATTTATATTTTTATTTCACATGATATTTGTTTGTTTCTCTTTCCTAAATTTTAGAATCTCTTTTAAGTTTTGAATTCCACTTTGGACTTTTTACTATATTCCTTATCACAAAATGCGCGCGCAAAAAAACAATATCCAGCATGATGCATAATTTAGTGCTATATATATTCTTATTAATCATTTATTTTCAAATGAAGTGTTCACATGTGATGATAAATGGAAAAATCACATATAAAGGAAAAGGAATTCTCCTTTTATTTCTTTTACAAAATGGGTATTACAAATCCTACCCCCTTAAAAATAATCTCGTCCTCGAGATTTAAGAGGAACGAGGGAAAAGATGGGGAAAATCTATGCTTCATCTCTTTCCCATGTTGCTTCATCTTCACCGTGGTGACTCCATTGCACTTTGCACATCTTTATCACCTTATTTCTTGTAACTCGAGTCAAAGTATCCAAATTCTTGATCGGGTACTCCGTGTAAGTCAGATCACCTTGAACACTAAGCTCTTCCATTGGTAACTGTTCCTCGGGAACACGGAGACACTTCTTAAGTTGAGACACGTGGAACACATTATGCACATCTGATAGAGTAGCAGGTAGCTCGAGTTGGTATGCCATCTCCCCAACTCTTCTAAAGATCAAGAATGGTCCAATGTAGCGAGGGGACAATTTGCCCTTAACCTTGAGTCTCCTCATTCCACGAAGTGGTGACACCTTGAGGTACACATAATCTCCTTCTTCAAATTCCAGTGGCCTTCTTCTATTATCTGCGTAGCTCTTTTGCCTGGTTTGAGCCACCCTCAAATTCTCTCGAATTATGCGGACTTGTTCTTCTGCTTCTTGAATCAGTTTAGGCCCAAAGAACTGTCTTTCTCCAGTCTGATCCCAATATAGAGGAGTCCTGCATTTCCTGCCATATAGAGCTTCAAATGGTGACATCTTCAGACTGGCCTGATAGCTATTATTATAAGAGAACTCAGCATAAGGTAGACTCTTATCCCAACTTCCTCCATGCTGAAGGGCACAAGCTCTCAACATATCTTCCAATACTTGATTGGTCCTTTCAGTCTGTCCATCAATCTGAGGGTGATAAGCTGTACTAAAATTCAACTTTGTACTCATGTTCTCATGAAAGCTTCTCCAAAATCTTGAGGTAAACTGCGAACCTCGATCAGACACGATCTTCTTTGGTACTCCATGTAAACACACAATCCAAGCCATATATAACTCTGCTAGCTGAGAACCTTTATAAGTAGTCTTCACAGGAATAAAGTGAGCCACTTTAGTCAATCTATCCACAATCACCCATATAGCATCATATCCTTTCTGGGTGCGAGGCAATCCAGTAATGAAATCCATACCAATCTCTTCCCATTTCCATTCGGGTATCTTCAGTGGGTGCAATAGTCCAGCTGGCCTCTGGTGTTCAGCCTTAACTCTTTGACACACATCACACATAGCCACATGTGTAGCTACATCTCTTTTCAATCCATACCACCAATACTTCCGCTTCAAATCCTGATACATCTTAGTACTACTAGGATGAATAGAATAATCCGAGTCATGGGCCTCCTTTAAAATAGTCTCTCGAAGGCTTTCAATATCAGGAACACACATCCTGTCCTTGAACCATACAGTGCCTTGCTCATCTTCCATAAATTCCGGAACTCGACCTTCAGTAATCAGATCCTTAATCTCTTTTATTTTAGCATCATCAAGTTGACCTTTGCGGATTTATTACTCCAAAGTAGGTTCCACATCAATAGTAACTCCTTCTGTGTGAGCAACTATCCCCAGGTTAAGTCTCCTAAAATCCTCAACAATCTCATCAGGTAGCTGGGCAACAATAGCTGAATGAACATGCTCCTTGCGTCTCAAGGCATCTGCAACCAAATTTGCCTTGCCCGGGTGATAGTGAATCTCCAAATCATAATCCTTAATAAGCTCCAACCAACGGCGTTGCCTAAGGTTGAGATCCTACTGAGCGAATATATACTTCAAACTCTTATGATCCTTATATACTTGGCACTTGGTTCCCATGATATAATGTCTCCAAATCTTAAGCGCATGCACAACGGCTGCCAATTCCAAGTCATGAGTGGGTTAGTTCAATTCATGTTTCCGTAACTGACGAGATGCATAGGCGATCACATGTCCTTCTTGCATGAGCACACATCCCAATCCTTGGCCACATGCATCACAATAAATGTCAAATCCCTTCTGTAGATCTGGCATAATCAACACTGGTGGTGACATCAATCTCTCCTTCAATTGATCAAAGCTATCTTGGCACTTCTCGTCCCACTTAAATTCTCTGCCCTTCTCCAGAAGCGCAGTCATAGGCTTAACAATCTTAGAAAATCCTTCAATAAATCTCCGATAATAGCCTGCAAGTCCCAAGAAACTCTAAATCTCAGTAACTGTAGTGGGTACTCTCCACTCCATTATCTCCTTAACCTTAGCAGGGTCCACTGATATTCCTCCATTAGAAATAATATGACCAAGAAATGGCACCTCGACAATCCAAAACTCGCACTTGCTGAACTTGGCATATAGCTGGTTATCTCGTAGCTTCTGTAGCACCAACCTCAGATGTTCCTCATGATCACTATCACTCTTGGAATAGATAAGAATATCGTCGATGAATACCACGACGAATCTGTCCAAAATACTCCATAAACACCTTGTTCATCAAATTCATAAAATAAGCTGGTGCATTGGTTAATCCAAACGACATAACAGTGAACTCATATAATCCATATCGAGTCGAGAATGCTGTCTTGGGAATATCCGATGGTCTAATCCTCATCTGATGGTATTCCGATCGGAGATCAATCTTCGAAAATACTCTAGCACCTCTCATCTGATCAAATAAATCCTCAATACGGGGTAACGGATACTTGTTCTTCACAGTAACATCATTGAGAGATCTATAATCCACACACATTCTTTGTGATCCATCCTTCTTCTGTACAAACAGAACCGGTGCTCCCCAAGGTGAGGAACTCGGACGAATGTACCCAGCCTCTTGTAACTCAGTAACTGCTTCTTAAGTTCCTTTAACTCTTCTACAGACATTCTGTATGGCCGTTTAGAAATAGGGGCAGTTCCAGGTAAGAGATCGATAACAAACTCAACTTCTCTATCAGGTGGCATCCCTGGTAACTCCTCTGGAAAGACATCCGGAAAGTCTCTAGCCACACGGATGTTGTCACCAACAAAATCCTCAGGTATAAAGAACATTGCACGTTTGGATGAGGTGGTTACTGCAATATTAACTTGAAATCTTTCTCCTTTAGTGGTAGTGAGTTCTACGGTACCTCTACCACATGCTATAACGGCCTTTGCCTTTCTTAACCATGACATACCAAGGATCAGATCTATACTGCTTGCCTCTAATATTATAGCAGTAGCTCCAAATTCTCTACCCATAATTGTTAATGTTAATCTACGTGTCATTTGATCCGCCTCAACAGGCCCTTTAGGTGTAATTACTATCATTGGTTTTCTCATATTTAGCAGTGGTATTTCATTTGTGTTGGCATATCGAGCAGACATGAATGAATGTGTAGCACCAGAATCAAATAAGATGGTTGCAGGAATTGCATTAACATAAAACATACCAAGTACAATGTCAGCACCATCCGGAGTAGCATCAACGCTGACTTGATTAACCTTGGCAATAGAATATCCCTTGCCAGAACTTGGAGTTTGCTGCCTATTCTGAACTGGAGTAGTAGCCATCCTCTGTGGGCAGACATTTGCATAGTGTCCAGTCTTCCCACACTTGAAACACGTAGTGCCTGGACTCTGTCCTGAGAACTTCGTCGGGGTGCCAGTGGGGGTAGCCTGTCGAGGAGGTGGAGTCCTCAGAGGTGATTGCTGAACTGGGCGCTGGCCTCCGCTAGTGCGAACTGGTGTACCCTAGGGTGAACTGTAGCGAGGACGAACACTACTGCTTCCATGTCCTTGAGATATAGCCTTTCTCTTCAAATCTCCCAGTTGAACACGCTTGTGTTCAATAGCTAGCGCCTTATCGAGTAGCCTCTGAAATGATGGAAATGTATGTGCCACCAGAGCATACTGCAGGGGTCCATTAAGTCCTTCAATAAAATGCTCCTGCTTCCTCTCATCTTTAGCAACTTCATCAGGGGAATATCTGGATAACTGGATAAACTTGTCGCGGTACTCGCTGACTGACATACTTCCTTGCTTCAGCGACAGAAATTCCTTCTTCTTAATCTTCATCAATTCAGCTGGTATATGATAATTCTAGAACTATGTACTGAACTCTGCCCAAGTGATAGTATCAGTAGCATTGTAGGCAGCAGTATATGAATCCCACCAGTCAGCAACAGGACCCGTCAGACGTCCAGAAGCATATAAAACCTTCTCCCGGTCAGTGCATTGTGCAATATTCAACATCTTCTCAACGGACTTCAGCCAATCATCTGCGTCCAGTGGACCAGGAGAGCTTGCAAATGTAGGTGGCTTATGGCTCATGAACTCCCTATGCTTATCTCGGGGTGGAACTGGTGGTGGTGGTGGAGGCAGTGGTACTTGTTGCTGTTGCTGCTGTTGCTGTTGTTGTTGAAATTGCTGTTGCAGCTGCTGTTGCGCCCTCCTTTCCTAGCGTATCTCCTCTCGCTCCTAGCGCAACTCCTGGCGTATCTCTTCTCTTTCCTGACGCATCTCCTGGCGTTCTTGCTGCATCTGAGCACGCATATCCGCCATAATGTCCACCATTTGTTGCATCATCCTCATCTGAGCTGCAATCAGTGGGTCAACTCCGCCCGGTGGAGGATTAGGAGGATTCATCTCTGCTGGCTGTGGCTGGGGTTGTCTATATATCCACCGAGTGTGTCGATTAGGAGGTAAATCAATTCCACCACCTCGCCTGGTATTGACCATCTGAGTTAGATACATATGGTAAGAGAATAGTAGACAAGGCAGGTATTTACAAATCAGGTTACTTTGGGGGATTTTATTAGCTAAGCAGATTAATATCTTACCTACCATAGCTAATTCAATTCCTTATGGTGGTACATGCTAAGATGTCCATCTATAATAAATCAATCAATCAAAGAAGCAAATCAGGCATTTATCATCAACACAATCAACCAATCATTTTTAAATAAAGAAAATAGTTTTAAATTTTGTCTTGGGTTCCCTATCTCTTAGAAAGATCATAGTGGTAGGATTCCAAGGTGTGAAATCCATCTTGTCTTAGAGTAGAAAAGATAAGATTAATCAGAGTAGAATAGCAAAAGGTGAGACAAGATCAAGATGAGATGAGTATAGAATGAATCAGAGTAAGGTAAGTAGGAAAGGGTTTGTCCATTTCTATCTAGGTTTCGTCCTACAGTCAACATTTCCTCTGATACCACTTCTGTCACACCCGGCTTTAAGGAACAAAGCCAGGTGCATCAAATACATGCGCCAAGAAGACAACATATATAATAACAGAGTGTATAGAGATAAATGTCACAATAACATCAGAGTATTTATTACATAGCGGAAGACTTATTACAAAATAAAAGAATAAATATAAAACGAACTAAGGATCGTCGGTGCCAATGTCAACTGAGAAACGCCACCTAGATCAGATCATACTCCTCGCCTTACGGCTCCTGCTGAACCACTTGTTCTTCTCCTGTGGGGGGGTGTGAGACAGCAAGGGTGAGCTCACACATGATCATAGCTCAACAAGTTGTGGGGAACCAGTGGACATGAACTCACAAAGGTGGGAGTTCATGTGATGTGTAAGACTAATCAATGACAGGGGTTAAAGCTGAGCATTGCTTTTAAGTAGTTGGTCAAAATTTTATTAGCAATTACTAGATGTAAGTGAATACCAAACCTTAAGTAAAGTAATTGAACAAAATTAATAATAAACTCATGCAATGCTAATGACAAATTGAATTTAAGTTCCATAATTTAATCATCAGAGAGTCCTGAGCTGCTCATGACCGTGAGATCGGCTAGTATACCAGTTTTACACTCTGCAGAGGTTGTACCCTTTACCCACAAGTCATGTTACCCATCTGCCAAGGGATCACGACTCCCATACACCTCTACCTAGGAAGCGCGGCAGGGCAACACTACGAGGCCTTTACAAAGTTCCACTAGCTTCCGAAAACCTGCTACAGTTTATGGGAAGAGCACTTGCAAGAATCCCCCGTCTGACCGCCATCGCAGCAAAATCAACCCGAGAACCTCCTTGCATGCAACTCTCCTACTGCCCTTGCCCCTTTCACGTAAGGTAGTCTTCCACTAGCTTTCCTAATTAGTCAGCCAAGGGCGTCCCATTAAACCCTTGTGGTGGCACGTGTTTCTCAAGTTAAGCTCTATGTTCCAATTAACATTAATGAACTTGACATGAACATAAATAGAATAACAAGAATAATTGGAACATAGATATAATAAATGATTATCCCAAAACCATTTAAAGCAATAGCAAACTACCCAAGTGATTCAGGGTAAACAAGGTAATGAGATAAACAATCTAGGGTGACCTATCGGGTCCCATCAAAATTAACCTATGCATGAATAAGTGATATTAAAGAACATTATTGGGTAAAAAGTGGTCAAGGGCACAACTTGCCTTCAATGAGCTCCTGCTGAGCTACTTCTATCTGCTGCTCACCAGGATCCTCGACAACGGGCTCTTCTACTCGCCACAATACAAACAAGCACAGTGTATATAGAGAAATTAACATCACACCAAACATGTGTACAAAATACACAGCAATAATCTACACATTAAAATAAAATCCTAGGAACAGGAATCATAATTTTTGGAGTTATAGATTTTAAGATATGAATTTACAAAGGTTTTATGTGCTTAAAATAGGATTCAGTGAGAAATAAATTTTAATATTGTTTTTATGACAAAACAGAGGCTCTAAGTGGTAGATAATAAAATTACAAAATTTTATAAAGTGGAATGGAGTAATTTGGACCAAAAATGGAATTTCTATGAGTTTTACAAGTTATAGCACTCATTTTCATATTAAATATTCAATTTCTAATTCATTTATAACATTTAAATGAGCTCTGGACCGGGCGCAACATTTTCAGAAAAGTCAGGGACCCCGGCAATTTTCTAACACTCAGTGCACTACGCAGTAGACGGCGGGTTGATACACTAAAAACTGAGGGGTTCTTTTGTTAAATTGACTAGCCGAAAGGGTATGGGGCTATTACGACCGCGAGATCAACAGCGGATGGCCGAGATTAAAACCGTTCCATCTGAACCGGTACACAACCGCAGCCGTCCGATCCCTAGCAAATGCACCGGATTTAAATTAACTATATTGAATCGCGCTCGCCAGATCCGAAACGGACGTGCCGGATCAACTCTGCGAACCGGTACACCTACGATCTAATCGTAGCCGTCGAACACCACATCTACGGCTCGTGTGCTATCTCCTACCTTACAGCCAACGCCGGCGACCGCGCCTGGCACCACGGCGGCTCGCCATGGTTGAGACGCCCGATGCCCCAATCGGTACATGATTCACATGAAACTCGGGTGCAAAATGAAATTCAGGGGATGGCGATCCCGGAAATAGAATTCTTACCCTGGCTCTGGCAGTGCCCAGCTCTGGTCACGGCGCACACGGAGGGGATAGTACTACGGCGACCAATTGCGAGGCTCCGGCTGCCAACCCACAAGGGGAAGTCACCGATTAAATCCCCGACGACTCGATGGAGGTAGAGCGCAGGTCGGAGTACGGAGTGGCACCGATCCGGGGCACACGCTGTCAGAGCGCCAGTGGCGGCGAGTCGCGCTTGAACGGGTAGGCGCCCTATCGGCTGAGAGCAGAGAATTAGGGTCGAGGAGAAGGTGGGGGCCAACCCGCTACTTATCTCTCGGTGAAGTGGGCGAGGTGGTTGGGGCTAGCTAGAGCTGCGGCGATAATCACGGTGATGGCCTTGGTTTGTTGCGCGGTGAAAGAAGGAGCTGTCGTGATTCTATTATCGGGAGATGTACAGCGACTACGGCCCACACGTCATTGACCCGGCTGAGGAACGCAGGCGGGGAGGATTCGAGGCTGACCAAAGGGGCCCGCATGGCAGAGAGCGCAAGCGCGCGGTGGAGAAAATTTGGGCCGCGTGGGTGCAATGGTTAAATGGGCCGAATGGGTGGTAGCCTGCCCGTTTCGAAATAGTTCTGTTTTCCTTTTTTTTCATTTCTCATTCAAGTTAGCTCCAAATTCGAATTCAAATATTTTATGGCAAACTTTATCCACAGATTATATTATGTCATGACAAGCTCTAGCTTGGGCATATATATTTATATATATTATTTATATTTTTATTTCACATGATATTTGTTTGTTTCTCTTTCCTAAATTTTAGAATCTCTTTTAAGTTTTGAATTCCACTTTGGACTTTTTACTATATTCCTTATCACAAAATGCGCACACAAAAAACAATATCCAGCATGATGCATAAATTAGTGGTATATATATTCTTATTAATCATTTATTTTCAAATGAATTGTTCACATGTGATGATAAATGGAAAAATCACATATAAAGGAAAAGGAATTCTCCTTTTATTTCTTTTACAAAATGGGTATTACAATACTCAGCAATATGCCCCGTTTGGCTGTAGTGGACTAGCTTTATATGGAGTTGAGTCAAGCAGTTGCTTTTAGTTGGTTAGGTTGTTATTTACTAGTAGAAAGCCAGGTTTTAGTATTAACCCAAGTTATTAACCCAATGTACCCTTTCCAAACGGAAAGAATACCACTTACCAGTACCATAATCATAACCAAAGCCATCATCCTCATCACCACCTATAAACCAAACATCTCTGATCCAGTATCTCTAATCAATGGAGCTCCCTTGGCCGCTCATAACCATGAGCACGGCTGATATATCAGTTACATAACACTCTATAGAGGTTGCGCACTTTGCGCACAAGCCGTGATTCTCTCTTGCCTTGGGCCGATCAAACCCTTAAACACTACCAAGGTGAATAGGCAGGGTCTCACTACGTAGCCTTTACAAAGATTCCCTAAGGCTGTAGCCGCCCGTTAGGTTTCCTAAATGTACCGCACTCCTCCCCAAGGGGCAAACCAACCTTGGCAGAGCGAGCCGCATACACCGAGCCCCATTGACGGCATGACGGCAAAGCAAACTACACCTCAGTTCCTCTAATTATTCAGCTAAGGGCGTCCCATTCCACCCTCATGGTTGCACTGTTTTCCCGGGCGGTCATCCAACGAACCAGTCCTTATGGAGAGGCACTCGAGAAACAGCTTGAGCCCCCTTAAATGTCACAGTACCATCATCATAATCAAAAGGGAAAACAGCGTATCATAGATAATCTCATCATGTTCATTGATTAAGGTGAAGCACTAGCATAAAGCTAAACCATAATAACCCAACCAGAATAGGTAAACAAGGATAAGATAGACAAAAGCTAGTCAATCCTTAGGTATAAAGTGTAAATGCGTGAAGTGAATTATAAGAATTAGTAGGACATAGATGGGTCAAGGGACACATGCCTTCACCAACCGACTGCTGCTCAGGGTCTTCACCTACAACTCCTTTGGACTCCACCAACTGACCGTTATCTATACGAGTTCAAACATACATTCCACACATTTAATACAAAAGAACAGTACACCATACAATGGAATGCAATAAATGAACATATGTTCGACGCAGGGCTCACACTTACGACTAAGCAAGAAAGAGAAAATAACGATCAAGGCTACGTTCGAAGAGCAATCACGTCACAGGATTATAATTAAAGTACTCATCTAAGCAGAATACGATTAATTTAGCCCTCGCGTTAGGCATAAGGTAAAGTCAAGTTCCATATTTAATCATTATAAGCAGATAAAGGTGATTTAAAGGAAATGGTCGCGCGGCGAGACGTGCAACACAACATTCAAATTGGATTAAGAAATAAACGACTCGCCGTGCGACGGGGCTTGCAACGAGACTCTTGCAATAATTATAAAGAGACATTAAGCGTCGCACGACAAAGCGCACGACGGCATACGTCAACTGAACTGAATTTAAAACGAAATGTCGTGCGACAAAGCGCGCGACATAGATCATTAACAAAGATGAATTTTGAATGAATCGTCGCGCGACGAAGCGCGCGACACAGCACATTAATAAAGATGAATTTAAAATGAATCATCGCGTGACGAAGCGCGCAACACAGCACATCGACTAAACAAAAAATTAAAATCGATTAAACTGAGAGTCGAATGCCGCGCCACTACGGTCGCGCGCGAGAGAGCACACTGCGCGCGCCGGGGGCACGCAAGCCGCGCAGGCGCGCGGGGCGCGAAACCGCCGAGGCGTGAGGGCCACCGAGGCACGGGCACGGGCACGGGCGCAGGCAGGGGCGCGCGAGGGCATGGTCGGGGAGGGCGCGGCCAGGACAGCACGGGGCGCAGCCGAGGGGGCGCGCGGGGCGCGGCCAGGGGAGCACGGCCGTCGGGGGGCGAGCCGCTGGGGAGGGGCGAGCCACCGGGGAGGGCGTGGGACTGGGCGCGGCCAGGGGCGGGCGCGAGGGCACGGCCGAGGGGCGCACGGAGGCATGTGGGCACCAGGGGCGTGGGCAGGGAGGCCACGCGGGGAAGAAGAAGGGGAGGGGGAGAGGAAGAGAGAGAGAGAGAGAGAGAGAGGGAGAGGGGAGGGGAGCTCACCTTGGGGATCCAAACTCCGGCGACCACCGTCTCCAAGACCTAGGGCAACACGAGGAGAGAGAGAGGTGGGGGAGAGAGAGAGGTTGCTGCGCGGGAGAAATCAAATGAGAAGAAGAGGCTAGGGGAGGGGGGCGCGCACATGGGGGGGGACACGGACGCCAGGGGCGCGCTGGCCGAGGCCAGGGCGAGCTGGGCCGGGTCGGGCTGGGCTGGGCTGGGTTAGGCTGGGCTGGGCCACACCACGGGTCAAAACTCACGACACACACAACAACAAATCGGAAAATCAATTCGCGAAGCAGAAAACGAAAGGAAACTAAGCAACACACGGGATTAAGCACGAAATCAGACAAAGAAATATGATTCGGCATGATGCAACACTCTTGTCAACTTAGGTTTTGTTTACTCATGACACGGACACCAGTCGCTATACTGTTTTGAATTTGGGAAGAAAGAGTGAAATGGGAAAAGAAAAGAGAGTAACACTTGAATTTGGTGAGTAAAAAGAAGAAAAAAATCTACCCCCAAATTCAGGGCGTTACAAACCTATCCCCCTTAAAAGAATCTCGCCCTCGAGATTCAAAGTTGGTTAGCAAAGAGTTCAGGGTATTTGGCAATCAGATCATCTTCACGCTCCCAGGTTGCTTCTTCCTCAGAGTGGTGACTCCATCTGACTTTGCACATTCTAATTGTTTTCCTTCGGGTGACCCTGTCTGCAGTCTCAAGAATCTGCACTAGCTTCTCTACGTAGGTCAAGTCCTCTTGGACCTCTAGACCTTCCACTGGCAACTGCTCTTCTGGCACACGCAAACACTTCTTCAACTGAGACACATGAAAGACATCATGCACTGTGGACAAACCTTCTGGCAAACTGAGCTGATAGGCCACTTCTCCACGCCTTGCGAGAATCTGGTACGGACCAACATAGCGGGGTGCTAGCTTGCCTTTGACTCTGAATCTTCTGGCTCCTCTGATCGGTGACACTTTCAAATAGATGAAGTCCCTGACTTCGAAACTCAGCTCTCTCCTTCTTGTGTCTGTATAGTTTCGCTGCCTTGACTGCGCTATCTTCAGGTTCTCCCGAACCATCTTGATGTTCTCTTTAGCTTCGAGCAAAATGTCTGGCCCGAACACTTGCTTTTCTCCAGGCTGATCCCATTGCAACAGAGTTCTACAACTCCTCCCATAAAGCGCCTAAAATGGTGACATCTTCAAGCTGGCCTAGTAACTGTTGTTATAGGAGAACTCTGCATAAGGTAATCTCTTATCCCATCCGGACTGATCTTGCAACGCACAAGCTCTCAATATATCTTCAAGGATTTGATTGGTTCTTTCAGTCTGACCGTCTATCTGTGGATGGTACGCTGAACTGAAATTCAGATGTGTACCCAAAGCTTCATGCAACTGCTGCTAGAAATGAGAGGTGAACTGCGTTCCTCTATTTGACACTATCTTCTTTGGCACACCATGAAGACAAACGATCCGGGACATGTACAACTCTGCCAATACTGCACTGCTGTAGTTGGTCTTGATAGGTATGAAGTGGACTGACTTGGTCAAGCGGTCCACTACTACCCAAATGGAATCGTAGCCGCCTCGAGTGCGAGGCAATCTGACTATGAAGTCCATTACGGTTTCATCCATTTCCACTGAGGAATTCGCAACGGTTGCAACAATTCAGCTGGCCTCTGATGCTCTGCCTTGATCCTTTGACAACTATCACATATAGCCACATGCTCTGCGATCTCCCTTTTCATTCCGTACCACCAGAATTTCTTCTTCAGATCCTGATACATCTTTTCACTTCCAGGGTGTATCGAATAAGCTGACTCATGAGCTTCCTTGAGGATCAACTCCCAAATGGACTGGACATTGGGAACACACAAGCGGTCCTTGAACCATATCACACCTTCTTCATCTTCCCGAAAATCTTTACCTCTTCCTTCCAGAATCAACTGTCGGATTTCACTGATCTTCTCATCATTCTTCTGTGCTTCTTTGATTTCCCGCTCTAGGGTAGGCTCTAACTCAACTATCACTCCTCGCATATTGTTTAGAAATCCGAGGCTTAACCTGTCAAACTCTTTGGCCAACTCATAAGGCATCAGATGAGCGACCATCATATTGACCTGACTTTTCCTGCTCAAAGCGTCTGCCACTACGTTTGCTTTGCCTGGATGGTAATGAATCTCCAATTCATAGTCTTTGATCAACTCTAACCATCTTCATTGCCTCATATTCTGCTCCGACTGAGTGAATATGTACTTCAGACTCTTATGGTCTGTGTAAACATCGCATTTCTGTCCATACAGATAGTGCCTCCATGTCTTCAGTGCGTGAACCACTGCTGCCAACTCTAGGTCATGTATTGGGTAATTCTGCTCATGAACCTTCAGCTGTCGGGACGAGTAAGCCACCACTCTTCCCTCTTGCATCAATACACATCCCAAACCAGTGTAACAAGCATCGCAATACACCGAGAAGGGCTTGTGCACATCAGGCAAGACTAAGACAGGCGCTGTAGTCAACTTCTCTTTCAGCGCTTCGACGACTTCTTGACATTTCTAGGTCCACTTGAACTCAACTTTGTTGCCTAGCAAAGCTGTCATTGGTTTCGCAATCTTCGAGAACCCTTCAATGAATCACCGATAATATCCGGCCATTCCAATGAAACTCTTGATTCCTCGGGCATCCGTTGGCGCTTTCTAGTTTAGAATATCTGCCACTTTCTTCGGATCCACAGCCAATCCTTCTTTGTTGATTATGTGACCCAAAAATAGGACTTCATCAATCTAGAACTCACACTTGCTCAACTTCGCATACAGCTGGTGCTCTCGCAATCTCTGCAATACCATCCTCAAATGATCTGCATGCTCCTCCTCACTTTGAGAATATATAAGAATGTCATCAATAAATACCACCACAAACTTGTCGAGATAATCCATGAATACACTGTTCATCAGATTCATGAAGAAAGCTGGTGCATTTGTTAGACCAAAGGACATCACAGTGAACTCATACAACCCATAATTGGTAATGAATGCCGTCTTCGGAATGTCTGAGGGTCGGATCCTGAGCTGATGATAACCTGACCTCAGATCTATCTTTGAGAACATGCTGGCTCCTCTCAACTGGTCGAACAGATCTTCTATTCTGGGCAAGGGGTACTCGTTCTTGATTTTGACCTCATTCAGAGCTCGATAATCGATACACATCCTTCTGGTGCCATCTTTCTTCTCCACAAATAGGACAGGGGCGGTCCAAGGCGAGGTGCTTGGCCTTATATAACCATTCTCTGACAGTTCATCGATCTGCTTCTTAAGTTCAACTAACTCCGGTCTAGAAACTCTGTAAGCTCTTTTAGAAATGGGGGTGGTGCCAGGAAGACGCTCTATAGCAAACTCAACTTTCCGCTCTGGTGGCATACCTGGCAAGTCTTTTGGGAACACATCTGGGAACTCGGACATAACCTTGATAATCTCGAGTGAATCTGGCTCCTTGCTATCAATAGCCATCTGATGACAACTTCCTTTCCTTGGCTCAGGCGGGACTAACTCGGTCACCACTTCCTCTCCTAGTGGGGACATCAACTTGCTTATCCTCTTATCACAACTGATAACTGCCTGATACTTATCTAGCCAATTCATCCCTAGGATGACATCTATTCCCTAAGTACCCATTACTATGAGATTAGCGGGAAACGCTATCCCCCTTATTTCCACACTTACATTCAAGCAAATGCTATCGGCTCGAATTCTACCACCGGCTGAGTCAATTTGGATGGGGGTTGACATGGTAGTGATTGGAAGATTATGTGCTTCTACCCATGATGCAGTAATAAATGAATGCGTTGCTCCAGTATCAAATAACACTTCTGCAATATGGGAGTCGACTGGAAACATACCTACTGTCATGCCGGGGGTTTCCTAAATTGCTTTAGCCTCCAAGTGATTCAGTCTCCCATGGTTGTAGCGTGGCTGAGAGCGGTTGCCTGCTCCAGGCCGGGGCACATTCTGCTTTGCTGGGGCACTAAGGCCTGACTGTTGCTGGGCTGCCTTCTTCAGACATTGCATCACCCAATGGCCTTGCTCTCCATAATGGAAACATGCTCTGCTTCCGCCTTGGACTGGTGCTGCTTGACTGTTATGCTGGTTTGTTAGGGCAGGAAGACGAGGTGCCTACTGATTCTGCCTCTGGAACTAACCTCCTCCTGACTGATTGTTCTGGCGATTCTGCTGCTGGTGCTAAGGGTACTGCTTCTGGAACTGCTGATGCTAAGGTGGACGCTGATTCTGCCTGAACTGCTGAGGTGGATTGCCCAAGAAACGAGGGTGATTGCTGGTTCCAGGCTGAGGTCCACTGATCTTATGCTTGCGATCCTCCATTTCCTTGTGCTTCCTCTCTGTCATGATTGCTCTATCGATCAGGTCCTGAAATGTGGGGAAGGCATGATTCATCAGATGATACTACAGAGGGTCGACCAATCCTTTTAGGAAACGATACTGCCGCTTGGCATCGGTGTTGACATCCTTAGGAGCATAGCGAGACAGCTGCAGAAACTTGTCTCGGTACTCACTGACAGACATAGGCCCTTGCTTGAGTGCCACGAACTCCTCCTTCTTTACTGTCATCAGACCTGCAGGAAGATGGTACTGGCAGAAATTGTTTCTGAATTCCTCCAAGGTAATAGTGTCGGGGTTGGCATGGGTGGCGAGGTAAGACTCCCACTAAGATTGGGCTGCTCCTCTCAATAGACGGGGACCATTGTAGCACCCCAGATCCTCTGGGACTCAAATGTGATACAATTACTAGTCCCAGGAGGCTAGTAAACACATTTATACAACAGATGATTCTAGATCTGCTTAAACGAGACAAACCTATAAAGGTGGCGATCAACTTTAAGAGTTGGTCCACAACTCGGGACATAACATCAGAGTGGGGCTGAAGCAGCCCGATATACGCAGCGAAGCAAATCAGCGGTCCAACAGCCACATGCAAGGTTGGGAACAGTCGTAACTCTTACCCGATCTCCTTTTTCTGAAAAACAACAAATAAGCAAGGGTGAGTACAAACATACTTAGCAGCCCACCTTCACCCGCGGAATGGGGAAATCAGATATAATGCATGGAATATGTGGAGCTCAGTATATTTTGCAGAAACAGCAATATTTTATGCAGGGTTGTTTTGAAAAACATTTTGTATTTTGCAAAGCGCATCCTCTCCAAAAGGAGCAGAAAGTTTTTCAATATAGAATAAAATCCCCTGGACTAAATCATCCAGGTATCTCAGCAGTTTCCCATTGGTTTTCATTTTCAAAAACAGCTACTGGACTTCCTGTCCACCATAGCTCACGGCTCAACCGTCGGACCTTTTAAAAACCACTTTTCTCAAACGCACCCTTTTTTAAAACAAAACACTAATTGTCATACCACACCAGACTCATCCATACCAGTGGACACGGACTATTCGAATAGGTTTGAACTCTGCGCAGAGGTGTACACTTTACCCACTAGTCCGGCTCTGCAATCTCATAGCTAGTGAGACCCGAAACCAAATCTCTTTCTTTCCTCGTACGTCCCTACCTTATCGGTTATACCGGAAGGAGTCAGGCCACCGCCATGCCCAAACCGGACAAAACATTTCCCCTCCTTATCCTCCCGGTGCTCCCCAGCCTTCATAACCCTGGAGGTTTGGACCGTACGAGTTCATATTGAGTGACTGTTCATACAGTCTCGAGTGGTTGTACTTGTCATGAGTACGGGTAGTGAAGGATGACAAACCGGTCCTTATATGAGGGGACAATCGTTCTGCTCACACTTAAACCAGCTGAGCCATCACCTTAGGCCCTCCCCTAAACCAGGGAGTCCCTGATCATCCCTACTCAAAGGTGATAAGGGTGAAAACCCTTCATCATACACATTTTGAAAAGCATTTTCTTTTGAAAACTCACACCTTTTCTCAAATCATTTGTAACAAATATATCAAGGATTGATTGCGGCAAGAGGCTGGGTGGCCATAATAACTTGTCTCAAAATCATATTATGCATAAAATAACAGGCTGAGGGTTGTGGTTGAAAAATCATAGGTAATTTATGCATCAAAGGGATCTAGTGAGCTTGTCGTGCTTATCTGGTAAAAGGGGGGAGATCTCGTGGAACTGGCTTCTAGCTCCACTGCCTGGCGTAGACTTGCAGATCTGGCCTCCACGAGACGGCACGAACGCTCCGATAACTATGCAACATGAATAAGCAAACATACAAACCAGCAAGTATATCAACATATATTTAGTATAGTGGTCAGAATAGCGATATATGGATGGGTAGAGTCTTGAGTAGAATCTATGTCATGTGGTGTTGAGATACTACTAGTGGTGGAGCGGAGGTGCTTACCAGGAGGGTGGACTGGAGGCGAAGCGATACTATGCGCGTAGCCGGCAGAGCGGAGTAACTGAGTGGGTGGGGCGTTTGCCTTGGCTGAGGGTGTTGAGTGTGTGTGGAGAGGGAGAGGGTAGCTGAGTGTATTTATAGCTGGGTGTTTGTTGTGTAGCACAGTGAAGTTCACAGTTGGTGAGAATAGTGACGAACGAATCGTCTGACTTAATATGAACAGGAGAGTTATAGGCAGAATATGGGACAAGAGTATTTTGGGAGTTTTCTGGATTATGAACCATGCTTAAGGGATGACATGGTTGGATAGGGAATAGTATGATAAGAATTTAGAAACAAGAAATATTGGAATCGGAGTTTGGAAGCCTGGTTCGAAGGAATCTCAAAGTTAAGCGTGCTCAGCTTAGAGAAACCTGGAATGGGTGATCAGATGGGAAATTCCCTATTGGAAGGAAAATCACAGTCACCGGAGTTCGTATGACTGGAATATGGGTCTGGCTAGTCTTAGGTGGACTGGACAGCATGATGGATGAGTAGTTGAAATTTGGGGCGATCGGATGATCGATGAATAGTAACAATGAATAGTAACAGCGAAAAAGGTACCATAGATATCATCGATGAATAGTAACTGTCGGGGACCATAATTAGGGGTACCCCCAAGACTCCTAATCTCAGCTGGTAACCCCCATCAGCAGAAAGCTGCAAAGGCCTGATGGGCGCGATTAAGGTCAAGGCTCAGTCCACTCAAGGGACGCGATCTCGCCTCGCCCGAACCCAGCCTCGAGCGAAGGCGGCTGACCCCAGAGGATTCACGTCTCGCCTGAGGGCCCCCTCAAGCAACGGACACACCTTCGGCTCGCCCGAGGCCCAGTCTTCGCAGAGAAGCAACCTTGGCTAGATCGCCACGCCAACCGACCGTATCGCAGGAGCATTTAATGCAAGGATCGCCTGACATCTTATCCTGACGCGCTCTTCAGTCGACAGGGCCGAAGTGACCGCAGTCACTTCGCCGCTCCACTGACCGACTTGACAGGAATACAGCGCCGCCTACCCTGCTCCGACTGTCGTGCCACTCGCAAAAGTGAGGTCGACAGCGGCTAAGTCCAGCCTCGGGCGACATGGGAAGCTCCGCCTCGTCCGACCCAAGGCTCGGCCCCCGTCTCGGCCTCGGAAGATGGACTCCGCCTCGCCCGACCCCAGGGCTCGGGCTCGGCCTCGGCTCCGGAAGACGACGAACTCCGCATCGCCCGATCCTAGGGCTCGAACTCGGCCTCGGCTACGGAAGACGACAAACTCTGCCTCGCCCGACCCCAGGGCTCGGACTCGGCCTCGGCTCTAGAAGACGACGAACTCCGCCTCGCCCGACCCCAGGGCTCGGACTCGGCCTCGGTTCCAGAAGATGACGAACTCCGCCTCGCCCGACCCCAGGGCTCGGACTCGGCATCGGCTCCGGAAGACGACGAACTCCACCTCGCCCGACCCCAGGGCTCGGACTCAACCTCGACCTCGGAGGAATCGCCACCTCGCCCAAACTTGGGTTCGGACCAGCCATGTCGCCAGGGGGGCCATCATTACCCTACCCCTAGCTAGGTCAGGCTATGGGGAACAAGACCGACATCCCATCTGACTCGCCCCGGTAAACAAGTAATGATGACACCCCGCACGATCCATGACTGTGGCGGCTCTTAGCCCCTTATGTCAGCAAGGAGACATCAGCAAGGACCCGACAGCCCCGACAGCTGTACTTCCGCAGGGCTCCAGCGCTCCTCCGACGGCCACGACATCACATGAACAGGGTGCCACAACCCCTCCGACTGCCACGACGACATGTACTTAGGGCTCTAGCTCCTCTGTGCTAGACACGTTAGCACATTGCTACACGCTCCATTGTACACCTGGGCCCTCTCCTTACGTCTATAAAAGGAAGGTCCAGGGCTCTCGTACGGAGAGGTTGGCCGCACGGGAGAACGGGCCGGCGCACAAGGCCCTCGCTCGCTCTCTCTCTCCCACTCCCGCGCGAACGCTTGTAACCCCCTACTGCAAGCGCATCCAGCCGCCCTGGGCGCAGGACAACACGAAGGCCGCGGTTTCCCCTCATTGTTCTCCCCCCTTTGTGTTCCGTCTCGCGCCGACCCATCTGGGCTAGGGCACGCAACGACAAGACGCCCGAGGGCGGCACAAGCTCACGCCTCCCTGTGAAGGGCCATTCATCATCACCAAGGTTTTGAAGCCCGGGACGTACAAGCTGGCCAACAGTCAAGGCGAGGCCTACAGCAACGCTTGGAACATCCGACAGCTACGTCGCTTCTACCCTTAAGATGTTTTCAAGCCGTTCATATACCTCGTTTACATATGAAGTCTAACCATCAAGGAAGGGTCGGCCTTGCCTCGGCAAAGCCCGACCCTCCCTCGGGGGCTAGAAGGGGCGAACCCCCCTCTGCGTCAAAATTTTCCTCAAAAAAAGTCTTTCGGCAGAACATTTTTCGTGTTTTTGACTACTTCGATGGTGGGATCCTGAAAACGACGGAGTACACGTAAGCAGGCAAGGCTGACCGAGCTGAGGGACTCCTATGCCTCCAGGATACAGATACCTCACTCATCACCTTCTGCGATAAGTAACTCGCGCTCGGATAAACGGTTCCGCTGACCGAACAAGTCTTAACACTCAAAGACTCTTCTGCCGAAACGATTTTTCGTGCCATCTCGACCATGTCGACAAAGGAATCCTACGGACGAGTAAGAGTACATGTAAGCGGCAAGGCCGACCGAGCCGAGGGACTCCTACGCCTCCGTGATACGGATACCTCACTCATCACCTTCCGTGAGAAGTAACTCTCACTCGGATGAACGATTCTGCCGCCGACAAGCGAGTCTTGATACTCAAAACAAGGGGAAAAGAAACGCAGCTTTACAAGACGACGATAGTATATTTGGGCCTCGGAGGCCGCAAAAAACATATGCATACTACAGACAAACTGATGCTGCAGGCTCAGACGTCGATGGAGAGGGAGCAACAGCACCCTCGGCGTCAACTCCACCTTCGGCGAAGTCCGACTGAGCCTCGGACGGCAACACGGGCGAAGGATCTCCGAGGCCTCGGGGGCTACACCGAAGGACGACGTCAGCACCACGCCTGGGCCGTCGCCGCCAGGGTCTCCTCCAGGAACCCGGCCCAAGCAGACGGCTCGATCGGCCGCCCCAAAGCCTCAGCCATCCGTCCCCCGAGGACGCCAGCCTGGCTTATGGCCTCGGCAACCCGACTCCGGCGCCGGTCCCGCCAGTGCACGGCCCGGCTAGGCTCCGGCCGACGAAGCTCTCTTTTTTCGAGCCAACTCTGCCTCTGTCCATGCTGGCACCGCTGCCTCCGGCTCTGGCTCATCGAAGAGCGGCCGAGGGTTTCTTTGACTAAACAAGTGAAGCCTTGGGCGGCAAGGCCGACCGAGCCGAGGGATTCCTACGCCTCCGGTATACGGATACCTCACTCATCACCTTCCGCACAGAGCAATTCACATTTGGTCAAGCGGTTCGGCTAGCCGACATGCGAGTTCTAGTGCTCAAAATGTGGGAAAAAACATGGTATTACACCCAAAAATACCTACATGTTTAGGCCTCGACAGCTACAATGAACAAACTCCAGCACTCAAGGTGCCATTACAAACGGAACTCCGGTTCCACCCCCGCAGGTACGAACAACCCCCCACGTTGGAGGGCCTGCGGGGCGACAAAACCCCTGGTGGCTCACCGACGCCCGCTCCGGCAGCAGTGACAACGACCTCCGCTCCGAGTGGCCAAACAGCAGCAGCGATGACCTTAGGGCGGACGCTGCTGCGACGAGCTCCTCACCCATGCCCCCACTCGAGGGGCGAGGACAAGCAGAAGGCCGTAGAGGCGGAGGTCAATCCGCGGGTGGCACCGACTATCCCGTCGACAGAGAAACCTCTTCCGGCTGCCTCAGTGGGAGGTGACACCGAAAGTAGCGCCGGAGCCGCTCAGGCCGGGGAGCCGGGCACGCGGCAGTTGCCAGCGCCACGAACGGTGAACGCCCTTCCCCCCGATCACTGAGGGAAGGAGCAGGCCGCTGCCCGCGCGGAGACAGGCCCCAACTCGGCGCACTCCCCTCCCCAGAACTGATGATGAACATCCTTGAAGCTAAGGGAGGGGCAGAGGCCGCAGCCCGGCTCGCTTCTCCCCACCATCGAACTGGTGGTCACCGTCTTGGGTGACCACCGGCGAGGGGATGCAGCCGGGCTGCCTGACGAAAATCCTTGAAGCCGAGCGATGGATGAAAGGTACCAACTTCTGCGAAGTTGTGTTCCTCCAGCGACAGCAAGACAAAAGCGACGCAAGCGCTCCCCATCTGGGGGCTCGGAAGGTGGAAGGATGCGACGCATGAGGAAAGTGCGAAGACATGGTTGCCGTCCAAGGGGGTCACCCTCCTTTTAAAGGCGACTCACCCCACTTGCGTCCTCAGCCGTCGCGGACTGAGTCTTCTCCAACAC
This sequence comes from Zea luxurians, assembly GCA_029449295.1. Taxonomy (NCBI): domain Eukaryota; kingdom Viridiplantae; phylum Streptophyta; class Magnoliopsida; order Poales; family Poaceae; genus Zea; species Zea luxurians. The sequence continues at coordinate 1,227,474 of JAOPSE010000082.1, read as the reverse complement.
GCTCCGAGGTCCTCCCCCTACAACACGGGGGCTGGGTCCCACGCGTCATGCAAGCTGCCCCAGGACAGAAGAAGCCAAACCGCCACGCGCGGAGCGCACAACGGCCCAGCGGTTACAAGCGTTCCTCCACTATCGCCCGGACCAGCGGGTGAAAGGGCGGACCGCCATGCAGGCGGCATGCAACCGCACCAAGGGGGCGCACCCTTTCGACTTCGACACGTCCAGCTTGGAGGCCCAGGCCCACACGACATGTAACCGGCGCGCTGGTTACTGCGTGCAAAAAACTGCACCGCCACTCGCGCCAGTCCCGCGCCTCCTCGACTGCGAAACCGGTGCCGCAACTGGAGGCAACCCTGCGCACGGCCCAGCAGTGCCAACCAAGCACGCCGGTCACGGGTCAGTCAGCCGCGGGAGAAGGCGCGACGGTCGATATGGCCAGAAATGGGCCGGCAGTAATGGCGGCAGCAGGCGGGCAGAAGCTGCGGTCAAGTCGTCTGCAGGCTCACGTCCCCTCCTGGGACAGCGGGAGAGCCCTCTCCCACGGTGTGAAGACGACGCGCCCGTGTTCCGTTCCTCGAACGGTTCACGCACAACGGCTGCCCTGCGAACCACTCGTCCCGTCTCATTAACTCTGCGGTAGGGCAGGCGGCACCTTTGGCAGGCAAAGCGGGCGATGCTTCACCTCCGCCATAATGACCGCGTCAAAAAGGTACGCCACGACGTTCGATTTCGTATCCTTTTCCACTTCCTCTTTCTCTCTCTTGCCACAGGGACCGGGAAAGGGGATACTCCGAAAGGGATCCTTCTCCACAAAGGAAACGGGCCCCGAGCCCCCCTACTGATCAGAGGTTCGAAGGCTGGCCCCTCGAAGGGTTCGACAGCCGCCTCAGAGCACTCGGGCTCCGCGCCCACTACTGGTCAGAGGTTCGAAGGCTGGCCCCTCGGAAGGGTTCAACAGCCGCCTCAGGCCACTCGGGCTCCGCTCCCACTACTGATCAGGGGTTCGTAGGCAGGCCCCCGAAGGGTTCGACAGCCGCCTCAGAGCACGCAGAGCGAGGGATGACCCTAGGTACGTTCGATATATAACCAAGGCTCGGGCTACGCTCCCGAGGTACCCTAGGACATTTCCGAGACCAGCGGGAGCGATTTTCGTAACGGAATACCACTAGAGGGAGGCATCGAGCCCTCGGACCCCGTCAAAAGGGGACTGGGTCCGGCGAATCACCCGCAGGTACTTTTGGAGCGTGCCTCCAGGCCACTAGCCGACCCCTAATGAATGGGGCACGAGCATCCACTCGGATTACCCGTTAGCAACTCACTGGTGACACCATGTTCGGCGCCCTCCGAGGGCAACATGGCGCTTTACCCCTCCTCCTTGTGGAAAGGCGACGCAGGGGCATATGAAAAAAGCCGAGTCTATCCTTGACCGTCCTCTCGCTCTGTGCGGAGGCTCGGGGGCTACTCTCGCAAACCTAGCTCCGGCCAAACCGTTGACAGCGTCAACATATCAGCCCGAGAACTTGGGACTCGACTATGCTCTCGGGCTACGGCCAGTTCGCATGAGGGAACAACCAAACCGACCGAGCTATCACGAAAGGCACTAAGACCTCGAAGGAGTCAAAACACTCCTCCGAGGCCTCGGGGGCTACACCCGGTGGGTGCGCTCGCGCGCACCCACTGGAACAAAATGCAACCGAGAAAGGCCGGTCCCCTTGCAAAAAAGTGCGACAAAAGCCTCCAAGCGAGTACCAACACTCCCTTCGAGGCTTGGGGGCTACTGTCGGGGACCATAAGTAGGGGTACCCCCAAGACTCCTAATCTCAGCTGGTAACCCCCATCAGCAGAAAGCTGCAAAGGCCTGATGGGCACGATTAAGGTCAAGGCTCAGTCCACTCAAGGGACGCGATCTCGCCTCGCCCAAGCCCAGCCTCGAGCGAAGGCGGCCGACCCCGGAGGATTCACGTCTCGCCCGAGGGCCCCCTCAAGCAACGGACACACCTTCGGCTCGCCCGAGGCCCAGTCTTCGCAGAGAAGCAACCTTGGCCAGATCGCCACGCCAACCGACCGTATCGCAGGAGCATTTAATGCAAGGATCGCCTGACATCTTATCCTGACGCGCTCTTCAGTCGACAGGGCCGAAGTGACCGCAGTCACTTCGCCGCTCCACTGACCGACCTGACAGGAATACAGCGCCGCCTACCCTGCTCCGACTGCCGTGCCACTCGCCAGAGTGAGGTCGACAGCGGCTAAGTCCAGCCTCGGGCGACATAGGAAGCTCCGCCTCGCCCGACCCAGGGCTCGGCCCTCGTCTCGGCCTCGGAAGATGGACTCCGCCTCGCCCGACCCCAGGGCTCGGCCTCGGCCTCGGCTCTGGAAGACGACGAACTCCGCCTCGCCCGATCCCAGGGCTCGGACTCGGCCTCGGCTACGGAAGACGACGAACTCCGCCTCGCCGGACCCTAGGGCTCGGACTCGGCCTCGGCTCCAAAAGACGACGAACTCCGCCTCGCCCGACCCTAGGGCTCGGACTCGGCCTCGGCTCTGGAAGACGATGAACTCCGCCTCGCCCGACCCTAGGGCTCGGACTCGGCCTTGGCTCCAGAAGACGACGAACTCCGCCTCGCCCGACCCCAGGGCTCGGACTCAACCTTGACCTCGGAGGAATCGCCACCTCGCCCAAACTCGGGTTCGGACCAGCCACGTCGCCAGGGGGGCCATCATTACCCTACCCCTAGCTAGCTCAGGCTATGGGGAACAAGACCGGCGTCCCATCTGGCTCGCCCCGGTAAACAAGTAATGATGACACCTCGCACGATCCATGACGGCGGCGGCTCTCAGCCCCTTATGTCAGCAAGGAGACGTCAGCAAGGACCTGACAGCCCCGGCAGCTGTACTTCCGCAGGGCTCCAGCGCTCCTCCGACGGCCACGACATCACATGAACAGGGTGCCAGAACCCCTCCGACCGCCACGACGACATGTACTTAGGGCTCTAGCTCCTCTCTGCTAGACACGTTAGCACATTGCTACACCCTCCATTGTACACCTGGGCCCTCTCCTTACGTCTATAAAAGGAAGGTCCAGGGCTCTCGTACGGAGAGGTTGGCCGCGCGGGAGAACGGGCCGGCGCACAAGGCCCTCGCTCGCTCTCTCTCTCCCACTCCCGCGCGAACGCTTGTAACCCCCTACTGCAAGCGCATCCAGCTGCCCTGGGCGCAGGACAACACGAAGGCCGCGGTTTCCCCTCGCTGTTCTCCCCCCTTTGTGTCCCGTCTCGCGCCGACCCATCTGGGCTAGGGCACGCAGCGACAATTTACTCGTCGGTCCAGGGACCCTCCGGGATCGAAACGCCGACAGTAACGATGATGAATAGTAACAATGATGAATAGTGTCGATGAAGAGTAACAATGGTGAATAGTGTCGATGAATAGTAACAACAATGAATAGTAACGGTTAAGAGTAATGGTGAATAGTGATGGTGAATAGTTCGTATGAACGAACGATGAATGATGAATAGTGACGATGAACGATGAATAGGAACTATGAATGAACGTACGAACGATCGAATGATCGAACGAACGAACGATCGGAATTTCGGCAGCATAATGGTAGGATAAAGATTATCTGGAAGAACGATGAATAGGGACTATGAACGATGAATAGGAACTATGAACGAACGATGAACAATGAATAGGAACTATGAACGAACGATGAACGATCGAATGATCGAACGAACGATCGGAATTTCGACAGCATGACGGCAGGACAAAGATTATCTGGAAGAACGATGAATAGGGACTATGAACGAACAATGAATAGGAACTATGAATGAACGGACGAACGATCGAATGATCGAACGAACGAACGATCGAAATTTCGGCAGCATAATGGAAGGAAAAAGATTATTTGGACGAACGAACAAATGAACCATGAACGATCGGACGAACGATCGAACGATCGGACGAATGAACGAACAAACTAAGAACAGGGGGACGAATGATCGAAGAACGACTGAACGATCCTTGTGCTAGTGTGTGCTTGTGTGGGAAGTGGAGTGGGCGTGTGGGGGGAGTGGAGAGAGTTTCCATGAAATGGCTTGGGGTGGGATGAGAGGAGGCCCTTGCCCCTCTATTTATAGCCATGGTGGGGGGATTAGGGGGAGGGATGAGAGGATTTGTGGGAGGATGAGAGGATTAGTGGGAGATTAGCATGGATTTGTCTTATATGAGTGTAATTAGCTTGTAGAGCTCACCATATGACACCGGAGGCATACGTATACGTATGAGCATGAGAAAAGTTTTGAAGAAAATATTTGTAGGGACTTGAAAAATGATTCTGAAGGTATTTCTCAGGAAGAAAATACTTGGAGATATATCGGTGGAATATTTGGACAGTATTTCTGGAAAGAATCAGAGGGGATCACTGGGGGAATATCTGGGTAGTATTTCTGGAAAGAATTTGAGGGGGATCACTAGGGAAATATTTGTAGGATATTTTGAGGAGGATTTTGGAGAGAATATAAACCACTATATTTTATTTGTTGATATCAACTCGCAAACAAACATTTTGAAATGAAATTTTGAAATTCATTTTGAATTTAGAGCGAGTTTGAGAAAATTTCAGGATTTGAATTTTTGGGATGCTACAACCATACAGAACTTTCTCCCTGTCGTCACACTGAGCAGTATGCAACTCCTGCTCCACAGTGCGCAACCAATCTTTGGCATCCATAGGGTCAGAAGAGTGAGCGAACGTTGTGGGATGACCTCTCATGAATTCTGGACACTTGTCTCTGGGCATATGAGGCATCTGAGGTTGAGGTGGTGGCTGCTGCTGAATGGCGGCCAGAGTCTGACCAATGGCTTGAACTGCCTGAGTCTGCATCAAGAACATCTGCTCGATCATCATCGGGTGTGGGGGTGGCAGTTGCTGTTGCTGGGGTGCCTCATCCTACGGGGCTGCCTGCTCCTGCTAAGCACGCCTTCCTCCTCTGCGCCTGTTTTCTGACATCTGCATATTGCAATCACACATCAGAACTGACCTTGCAACTTGCAGCATAAGAAAAGAGTATAGAATTCTTCCACAATACTGAATAGATGAACATCTTCACTGATCTCCAACACAGACTAACACAACTTCTCAAATAAAGAAGAAAGTAGAACAAAAAGGCTTCCCAACTAGGTAACTAATTTTATTAACATTCAACAGGTAAACCAAAGTGCAGGGGATACCCACACCCTGGCGACAGTCATTACAACGATCCAAATCCAACATAGTTCATCATGACAAACATAAAGGCACATGATAAGCAAACTACCCTGTCTAACTAAGACTAACTAAGAGTAAGACTGATGCTAAGACTATATCTTCTATGTATATTTGCACTAATTACAAGATCTGACGCTGGCAATCTATGGTTCTAAGTTTATCTTGGTCCTGTAGTCGGGGTCGCCATAAGACTGGCGTCCACGCCGAGGTGAGCGGTACGGTGCTGAGTCCCGACAGGAGCGGGGGAGCCATCCTCCAGGTGACAATGCTTTGCGCGCTCAGCCCGCAGCTGGGCGATCTCAGCACGAGCCCTACTCAGCTCATCTAATGCATGGTCCAGCTCCATGTTTAGCATGACGGCTAGGTTGACTGTGCTGCTCAACCTAGGATTGTCCTCACCGACAGGTGAGACAACCACGCCTCCTGTGCTGCCAGATGGACAACGGGGGTAATACCTCAGGTTAAGACCATCAGCTACCCCGCCGAGCACTGAACAGTAGAGCGAAAGCGCACGCCATGCGACATCTTGCATGGCCGCCTTAGCTGAGTCCCACTCAGAGATAGAATAGTGCTCTGAGCACACCTCCGCACCCCGGAGACTGTTCTCCGGACGGCGCACCAAGCAGGTCGCCTCCCAACGGTCCGGGTAAACCCCGTGACTATGCTGGAAGACCACACAGCGATACTCGATGGACCAAGTGCGCCGGTCAAGTGTCTGGCGCAGCAAGGTGTCGAGCGCGTCGTGGAAGTGACACCCACGAGCAGCGTCGCGATTGATGGGTTGAGCAACCCATCCTTCCAACTCCTGCTCCTCAGAAAGGTCAGTGTTGTGGCTCGAGCTGCTGTCGCCACCTCTGTCGTCTAGGTCTCCTCCAGCAGCTACTTCAGCGGCTGGGGCGCTCAGTGGTGGTGCAGGGGGTGCCTCTAGCGGGAGCACAGGGGAACAACTCCTCACAGACTCTATCTCCTGCTGAAGCGAGAAAGAAGAGCCCTGCTGCTCCAGCTCCTGTCATCGACGCTCCTGCTCCTCGTGCATGCGGTGGTGCAGCCTCTCCAAGTGGCTAGACTGACCAGTCACCGGATGGCGAAGCGGACGCTCCACGAGATGAGAGGGTAAGAAGGGGATGACTGACTTCCATGCAGTGTGTCTAAGACGAGCCATCTACAAAAGACACCGTAAGCATAAGAGTGAGAACAAAACTAATATGACCAGCAAGTAAACCATAAATAAATAAGGGATTAGAATAAAACAAGATTTTCAGCAAGGTATAATATATATAGTAGAACATAGGTTTGGTCGATATGCCAACTTTTGACGGGATACCAAAGTCAAGGTGATAATAGGGGTCTATAATCCTTAGAATGACCAATCTATTCTAGGTTAGCGGTCCTACAGTCAACCTGACTTTGATACCACCTATGTCACACCCGGTTTTAGAAGGCAAACCGAATGCGAACCATGTAGGTGCCAGGATCAGCAATTCACGTACACAGCAGTTACATAACTAGACATCATCACACAGTACTCAAATAATGACATAAAAGAGGGTATAATAGTCGATTACATCATGATGTCCGAGACATCCACATAGTCTTTAACAATAATCAAAGTGCGGAAACGAAACGTAGATACACACGACCTACACAGGCAGCCGACTGGGGGTTTGCCGCTAACCCACGCCTAGAACTCATCATAATCTTGGAACTCCTGGAAGTCTTTCTCCACGGCTTCATCTTCACCTGAGCAGTGGTTGCAACGTGGACAACCTGGGGGGGTGGGTTTGGTATGTAAAGCAAGGGTGAGTACACAATCAACATACTTAGCAATATGTCCTGTTTGGCTGTAGTGGACTAGCTTTATGTGGAGTTGAGTCAAGCGGTTGCTTTTAGTTGGTCAGGTTGTTATTTACTAGTAGAAAGCCAGGTTTTAGTATTAACCCAAGTTATTAACCCACTGTACCCTTTCCAAATGGAAAGAATACCACTTACCAGTACCATAATCATAACCAAAGCCATCATCCTCATCACCACCTGTAAACCAAACATCTCTGATCCAGTATCTCTAATCAATGGAGCTCCCTTGGCCACTCATAACCGTGAGCACGGCTGATATATCAGTTTCATAACACTCTGCAGAGGTTGCACACTTTACCCATAAGCCATGATTCCCTCTTATCTCGGGCCGATCAAACCCTTAAACACTACCAAGGTGAATAGGCAGGGTCTCACTATGTAGCCTTTACAAAGATTCCCTGAGGCTGTAGCTGCCCGTTAGGTTTCCTAAATGTACCGCACTCCTCCCCAAGGGGCAAACCAACCTTGGCAGAGCGAGCCGCATACACCGAGCCCCATTGATGGCACGACGACGAAGCAAACTACACCTCAGTTCCTCTAATTATTCAGCTAAGGGCGTCCCATTCCACTCTCATGGTTGCACTGTTTTCCTGGGCGGTCATCCAACGAACCAGTCCTTGCGGAGAGGCACTCGAGAAACAGCTCGAGCCCCCTTAAATGTCACAGTACCATCATCATAATCAAAAGGGAAAACAGCGTATCATAGATAATCTCATCATGTTCATTGATTAAGGTGAAGCACTAGCATAAAGCTAAACCATAATAACCAAACCAGAATAGGTAAACAAGGACAAGATAGACAAAAGCTAGTCAATCCTTAGGTATAAAGTGTAAATGCGGGAAGTGAATTATAAGAATTAGTAGGACATAGATGGGTCAAGGGACACTTGTCTTCACCAACCGACTGCTACTCAGGGTCTTCACCTGCAACTCCTTCGGACTCCACCAACTGATCGTTATCCATACAAGTTCAAACATACATTCCACACATTTAATACAAAAGAACAGTACACCATATGTAACACCACTGGTGTTACTGCAACTAAAACTTGAGCATGGCATCATAAACATTGGCATTGCATCTGTTTGACACACCTAGAGTGCATTCACTAGGTAAAAATTTCAAACAAGTTGTATTGTTATAGCATTTTGCAAATAGAACCCTGGATAGGGAACTTAACCCTAAACAGGGATTAAAGAGGTAAAACCTAACCCAAGTTGAGAAAACCTAAAAGCTTTAGGGGAATAGTCATAAAATGTTCCAAAGAATGAACTTGAATCACATTTATACCCCTGAGATACCAAAAACCCCATTTGAACCCTAGAAAACCCTAAGTCCAAACCCTAGGGGCCTATGTGCAAAAATTGTGCACATTTGGACTAAAGTGTAAAAACTACAGTGTTAAGGCATATTAAGTCCTTTGGTTCACAAATATGTGAATTTGCAAGTTAAACCCTAAGTTTTGGGATTATTTGCAAAAATCACCTCTTAAGTCCTAAATAACCTAAGTCTGAATTTCAGAGTTTTTGCTCAACTTTTGAGCCTTGCAACTTTCAAATTATAGGGTTTTTGCCCTAGGGCACCACATCAAACTTGTAGAGCAAACAAAGGAGAACAATTTTGCTTAAGGGTGTGAGCTCAGTTGTTAAGAATAATTTAGAGATAATTAAGCCCAAAGTTGGGGTGTCAGGCTACTTAAAGACTGAAATCAGACTGACAGTGGACTGATATGAATTTCAAGCCCAATTTCAAGTTTGATCCAATGGTTTTTTGTGGCAGCACAATATAGCAATGTTGTAGATGGTATATTGCTCTACAATGTTGCTGCAGAGTGTTGATCATGTTGCCATAGGAATCTGGGAGAAAATGGGGCTCCAAGATGCTCTGTCAGGTCGACTGAATGGCAATCTCCATGGTACAGTACCTGGCTGGGATCAGACCAAAAGATCTCACCGCCGATGAGTCTCGCCGTGATTCATGTCACCGGCGCCAGGATTCACACTCGGGTGGATGGATAATGTCGCGGGGTAAGGATCCTCGCCGTCGGTGAGCTGGAGGTCACTCCGGTGACTCACCGCCGCACTCTTCTACTCTGCGGCTGGAGCAGATTAGCTTGCTGGTGAACCACCGCTTCTTGGCCTTGCGCCGCGTGGCTCTGCCTTTCCACCGCGTCGCCATGACTCTCTGTGGCCGTCCCATCATCGCCGGTGAGGTCGCCACGACGATAGACACGGGTTCATGCGCACCAATAACTCCCTACCCTTTCCGACCGCCGCGCGTCCCCGTTAAAATTCCCAGCCACCGCCGTTGAGCCCTATAAATTGAAGCCCCCACCAGCCCCGCAAGATCGTCACCCACCCAGCCACCGAGAATCGTTAGCAATCGTTCGCCAGAGCTCGTGAATTTCGAACTTCCCCCAATTTCGGTCTCCGCCGCCGTGAACCACACCCTGTCGTGGCCAGCCCTCCACAGGTCTGCTCATACCCTCTTTGTTCCTGTTCTAGCATCTGTGCATGCTAGTGATGCTCGCCGACCCACGTAATTGAACTAGAAACCCTCTGGTCGCCGGGAACACGGTTGTCTCACCGCAACACTCTCGATCATCGTGGCCAGAGCCAACCAGGAACCCATTTGTGAAATTGGGTTGGGGGAATTGATCGCGGAAGATCCAATTTGGCGTTAGCTGCTCGGGGACGCCAGTACTTGCCCCAATCGGCCGGCCTACGAGCTCACATGAGCTCGGCCGCGTCCACCGTCGTCGTGGACTTCACCCCGCGAAGGAATAGAAACCGGAGGGTTCTTCTGAAAATCGTCAGTGACACAGTGAAACAGTGAAAGAACCTGTCTCCAGTTAGCCAAGAACCCGAGGCCTTTTCTGTAAAGTCGCCAGCGCGCGCGCGGGCGCGGGCGTGTTTTCCCTGGACCTGGGCCGCCTGGGCTGAAACCAGCCCATCACTGTTTCAACTTTTTCTTTTTCTTTTTCAGTAGAGCTTTGAAAATCTGTTATAAATTGTAGAAAAATCGTAAAATTGTCAAACCAATTTTCCTACACTTCTTATTTTCCATAATATTTAATAAAAATAGTTTCATGATTTTTAGGTTAAATAAGGAATTTTAAGGCATTTAAAGTAGTTTAAAGCATTAGTTCTGGATTTTTAGAAAACATATGGTAATTCCAAAAATGATCAAACTTTTTATATAAGCTCTACACATTATTTAGAAGCCTTGGGTAGAGTTTGGGTTGATTTGGACCTTGTTTGTTAACTAGAACCCAAAACCCCCACCCCTGCCCTGTGAACTCCTTTACTGACTCCGTAAACCCTAAGTTCTCGGAGTTCCATGAAGGAAAATTGTATTCAAGACCTTAGATAATAAATTCTTATTATCTTTGCACTCTCATGAGCATTACATGGCATTCATTCTTATATACATATACATGATTATGTTAGAAAACGAAGAAGAGATCGAAGTGACCGAAGAGAAGACACCACCACCTTTGGAATCTCAGGCAGGGACTTGTCTCTACTTTGACATCTGCGGGCCCGAGCCTGACTCACCTACTAACGAAGGCAAGCCCCGGTGCATTTGCCACCTTCCTTGATGTTTTTAAAATCTTTCTCAATTATTTGATGCATTAAGTGATAGGAGTTGAATGCTTAAACAATTCCTGCATTGACTTCCTTGATCTTTGATTACCTTCCTTGAAACCCTGTTTTTACAAGAAGTTTTACTATGCTTAGTATTGCTTTAGTAAAAACAAAAGGTTTTGTTTTACAAAAGATGATTGGCAAAGTGGGAGGGATGTTTTTGAAAATAAAACTTGATGGTGAATCCATCGCGGCCGTGATGGATTCAACATTGGAAAACATGTACCTCTGACAGGTACCAAGTTTTTGGGGATTTAAATGATTAAGCTGAGACCGGGCGGGTGACTTGCCCGAGAAGAGAGTCTCGGTGTAGTGTCTCCGTCTGAGTCGATTAAGGACCATGTCGTTGTAGGCTTGCTGACCGAGGACCCTTTAACTGGTCACATGCCTCGTCATGGGTAAGCCTTGCCTCGGGCAGACTAAGGCCAAAATAAGATAACACGAAATGGGCGTGGAGCGGTGGCGGGAGTAGCGTGTACCCTCCGTAGCAAGAGGCTGGACGGTGGTGTATCTGTGCTCTCAGTTTGCGTGAACCTGATCTGGTCTTAAGAACCCTGGTGGCGGGTTGACATATGCAAGGATTAAGTGCTACATATGTCGTGTGATCGGAGATCCTCAGCTGTCGGCGTTTCGGGACCGGGGGGTCCCCGAGCCGACGAGTGAGTGTGCCGCGTGCCCCAGCCCAGATGGGTCGAGCGCGTGGGCGAGCGCGAAGGGGGGAGAGAGCGAGAGCGAGGTGGCTGGAGCCGGGTCGTGAGGGAGTCGGAGATCCCGCGGCCTTCGTGTTCGTCCCGCGCCCAGGTCGGGTGCGCTTGCAGTAGGGGGTTACAAGCGTCCGCGCGGGTGAGGGGAGCGAGCGGCCCCGAGAGAGCGCCTGCCCCTGCCCTTCGTCCCCGCGAGGCCAACCTTCTCTAAGAAGGCCCTGGTCCTTCCTTTTATAGGCGTAAGGAGAGGATCCAGGTGTACAAATGGGGGTGTAGCAAGGTGCTACGTGTCTAGCGGGGGAGAGCTAGTGCCCTAAGTACATGCCAAGGTGGCAGCCGGAGAGATCTTGGCACCCGGCTAGTGTGGCGTCGTGGCTGTCGGAGAAGCAATGGAGCTTGGCGGAGGGACAGCTGTCGGAGTGGTTGGGCCCTTGCTGACGTCCTCCTGCTTTCGTAAGAGAGCTGAGAGCCGCCGTCGTCATGGGTCCAGCGGGGTGCCATCATTGCCTATCTGGCGGAGCTAGCCAGATGGGACGTCGGTCCTGTTCCCTGCGGCCCGAGTCGGCTCGGGGTAGGGTGATGATGGCGATCCCTGTTGACGTGGCGGACTCGTGCCCTAGGTCGGGCGACGTGGAGGCTCCTCCGAAGCCGAGGTCGTGTCTGTCCTGCATGGCCGAGGCCGAGCCCGAGCTCCTGGGTCGGGCGAGGCGGAGGTCGTTCGGCAGAGGCCAGGGCGGAGTCCGAGCCCTGGGTCGGGCGAGGCGGAGTTCGCCGTCTTCCGGGGCCTCAGCCCGAGTCCGAGCCCTGGGTCGGGCGGAGCGGAGTTCGCCGTCTTCCGGGGCCTCAGCCCGAGTCCGAGCCCTGGGTCGGGCGGAGCGGAGTTCGCCGTCTTCCAGGGCCTCAGCCCGAGTCCGAGCCCTGGGTCGGGCGGAGCTTCCTATGGCGCTTTTGGCCATGCCTGGCCGCCCGGCAGTCCCACTCTTTGCGTCAAATGCCCCAGGGACTTGGTCGGTCGGCGCGGTGATTCAGTCAGGGTTGCTTCTCAACGAAGGCAAGGCCTCGGGCGAGCCGGAGATGCGTCTGCCGTAAAAAGGGGGCCTCGGGCGAGACGGAAACACCTCAGGGTCGGCTGCCCTTGCCCGAGGCTAGGCTCGGGCATGGAGTGATCGAGTCGCTCGTATGGACTGATCCCTGACTTAATCAAACCCATCAGGACTCTGCAGCTTTATGCTGATGGGGGTTACCAGCTGAGAATTAGGCATCTTGAGGGTACCCCTAATTATGGTCCCCGACAGTAGCCCCCGAGCCTCGAAGGGAGTGTTAACACTCGCTTGGAGGCTTTCGTCGCACTTTTTTTGCAAGGGGACCAGCCTTTCTCGGTTGCTCTTTGTTCCGGTGGGTGCGCGCGAGCGCACCCGCCGGGTGTAGCCCCCGAGGCCTCGGAGGAGTGGTTTCACTCCTTCGAGGTCTTAATGCCTTGCGTAATGCTTCGGCCGGTCTGGCGGTTCCCTCATGCGTACAGGCCGTAGCCCGGGTGCACTGTCGGGGCCCAAGTTCTCGGGCTGGTATGTTGACGCTGTCAACGGTTCGGCCGGAGCCGGGTTTGCGAGAGCAGCCCCCGAGCCTCCGCACGGAGCGAGAGGACGATCAGGGACAGACTCGGCTTTTTTACATACGCCCCTACGTCGCCTTTCCGCAAGGAGGAGGGGGGGAGAGCGCCATGTTACCCTCGATGGGCACCGAACATGGTGTCTCCGGTGAGCTGCAATCGGGTAATCCGAGTGGACGTCCGTGCCCCGTTCGTTGGGGGTCGGCTAGGGGCCCGGAGGCACGCCCAAAAGTACCTGCGGGTGATCTGCCGGACCCGGTCCCCTGGCGACGGGGTCTGAGGGCTCATTGCCTCCCTCTGATGGGATTCCGTTACAGAGTCGTTCCCGCTGGTCTCGGAAATGTCCTAGGGTACCTCGGGAGCGCAGCCCGAGCCTTGGTTATGTATCGAACGTACCCCTGGTCATCCCTCACTCGGTGTCTGAGGCGACTGTGAACCCTTCGGGGGGCCAGCCTTCGAACCCCTGATCAGTAAGGGGCGCGGAGCCCGAGTAGCCTGAGGCGGTCGTGGGACCTTTCGGGGGCCGACCTTCGAACCCCTGACCAGTAGTGGGTGTCGGGCCCACGCGATCTGAGGCGGCTGTTGAACCCTTCGGGGGGCCAGCCTTCGAACCCCTGATCAGTAAGGAGGCTCGGAGCCTAGTTCCTTCACGGGGAAGGATCCCTTTGGGGGTATCCCCTTTCCCGGTCCCTGTTGCAAGAGATAGAGAAAGAAGGAAAAGGGAAAAAAGGATACGAAATTGAACGACGTGGCATACCTTTTTTGGTGTGGCCGTTTTGGCGAAGGCGAAACGTCGCCTGCTGCTTCCGCCAGAAGCACTGCCCGTCGAGCCGCGGAGTTAATGCGCCGGGCGGGCGGTCAGCGAGGCTGCCGTTGCGTACGCGAGCCGTTCGAGGAACGGTTCACGGGCGTGTCGTCTTCACACCGTGAGAGAGGGGGTTCTCTTGCTGCCTCCGGATGGGACGTGAGCTTGGCTGATGGCGTGACCACTGCTCTCGCGCGCCTGCCACTGTCATTACTGCTGGCCCACTTTTGACTGCGTTTGACCGCTGCGCCCGGCTGGCGCTGCTGGACCGCGCGCTGGGCCGCCTCGGGTCGCGGTATTGGTTCCGCAACCGAGGAGGTGCCGTGGTGGCGCAAGTGGCATAGTGGCTTACATGCAGCATCCGGCGCGCCGGTTGCGCGACGCGTGGGCTTGAGCCTCCGTGCTGGCCTGTCAGGAGTCGGAGAGGCGCGTCCACTTGGCGCGAGTGCATGCTGCCCGCATGGCTGCCCGCCCCTTTCGCCCGTTGGTCTGGGCAAAGGTGGAGGGTCACTTGTAACCGCTGGGTAGTTGCACGCGCCGCGCGCGGCGGTTCGGCTTCTTCTGCTCGGAGCCGGTCTGTATGACAGGCGGGTCCCAGCCCCCGCGCCGCAGGGGAGGACTTTGGAGGCGTGTTGGAGAAGACTCAGCCCGTGACGGTTGGGGGCGCAAGCAGGGAGAGTTGCCTTTAAAAGGAGGGCGACCCCTTTCGTAAGGCGACCATGTCTTCTTCCTCCCTTATGCATCGTGTCTTTCCACCCTTCAAGCCCCCGGATGGGGGAAACCGCCGTCTTCGTGCCTCATCGTCGGAGGACACCGCTCCGCGGGAGTGGGTACCTTTCAGCCATCGTTCGGCTTCAAGGATTTTCATCATGCAGCCCGGCTGTACCCCTCCACCGGCGGTCACCCAAGAGGGTGACCTCCGGCTTGATGGTGGGGGAAAGCGAGCCGGGCTGCGGCCTCTGCCCCTCCCTCAGCCTCAAGGATTTTCATCACCAGGGCTGAGGAGGGGAGTGTGCCGAGTTGGGGTCGGCCCCTGCGCGGGCGGTGGCCCGCTCCTTCCCTCAGTGATCGGGGGGAAGGGCGGGAGTCGTCCGTGGCGCTAACAGCTGCACCGTGCCCGGCTCTCTGAGCCGAGCGGTTTCGGAACCGCTCCCGGTGCCGCCTCCCGCCACGGCAACTGGAAGAGGTTCTTCCGCCGGCGCGACAGCCTAGGTTGGCCATGGACCGACCTCCAACTCTACGGCTTTCTGCCCGTCCTTGCCTCTCGAGTTTGGGCAAGGGCGGGGGCCTCCTAGCAGCAGCATCCGCCCTGAGGCCATCATTGCTGCTGTTCGGCCCCCCGGGGCAGAAGTCTTCATCGTCGCCGCTGTCGGGGCGGGCGGCGACCTGCCGTTCGTCGGTCTTCTGTTGCCCCGCAGGCCCACCCCTATCGAGTGGGGTTGTTCGTACCTGCGGAGGGGGAACCAGAGTTCCGTTTGTAATGGCACTTCGAGTGCCGGGTTTTTTGTTCATTTTGGCTTTCGGGGCCTGAACATGTATGTAATTACGGCACGGAGCCGTGTTTTTTCCTCATTTCCGAGCACTAAGACTCGTCTGCTGAGTGTCTGAACCGCTTTACCAAGCATGAGTCGCCCCGTGTCAAGGTGACGAGTGAGGTATCCGTATCCCGGGGGCGTAGGAGTCCCTCGGCTCGGTCGGCCCTTTTGTCCGAGGCTCCTCTAGCTTAGTTAAAGAGACCCCTCAGCCGCTCTCCGACGAGCCGAGGCCGGGGGTAGCGATATCAGTATGAGCAGAGGCGGAGTTGGTTCGGAAATGAAACCTGGTTGGCCGGAGCCTAGCCGAGCTGTCCGTTGGCAGGATCGACGCCAGAGTTGGTCAGCCGAGGCTTCGGACCGGGCTGGTGCCCTCGGAAGGTGGTCGGCCGAGGCCCCGGAGGTGGCTGGCCGAGCCGCCTGCTCGGGCCGGATTCCCGGAGAAGTCCCTGACAACGATAGCCCGGGCGCGGTGATGACGCCGTCCTTCGGAGCGGAGGCCCTCGGACCATGTCGCCGTCCGAGGCTAGGTCGGGCCTTACCGAAGGTGCCGTTGATGCCGAGGGTGTCGCTGCCCCCTTCCCGAGTCGGGACCCGAGCCTGCAGGATCAGCTTGTCTTGTAGTGTGTGCTTTGTGCGGCCGTCGAGGCCAGAACACACACCCTTGCTGTGTTGTAAAGCTGCGTCTCTTTTCCTCTTGTTTCGGGCATCTGGACTTTTTGTCGGTAACAGGGATGTTAGGTCGAGCGAAAGTTGCTTCTCGCGGAAGGTGAGGAGTGAGGTATCCGTATCCCGGAGGCGTAGGAGTCCCTCGGCTCGGTCGGCCTCGCCGCTTACGCGCACTTTTACTCGTCCATGAGGCCCTATCACCGACTTGGTCGAGGAAACTCGAAGAATCGCTTCGACAGAAGGGCTTCCGAACGTAGAGACTTGTTCGATCCGCGGAGTCACCTTATCCGAACGCGAGTTACTTATCGCAGAAGGTGATGAGTGAGGTATCCGTATCCCGGAGGCGTAGGAGTCCCTCGGCTCGGTCAGCCTTGACTGCTTACGTGTACCCCGTCGCTTCGAGGACCCACTTTTCGAAGTAGTCAAAAAGCACGGAAGATATTCTGGTAAAAGAGATTTTCTGTTTGAGGAAAATTTTGACGCAGAGGGGGTTTCCCCCCTTTTAGCCCCCGAGGGAGGGTCGGGCTTTGCCGAGGCGAGGCCGACCCTTCCTTGTTGACTAAACTTTGCGTGGGTGTGAGGTATATGAACAACTTGGAAACATCTTAAGGGTAGAAGCGACGTAGCTGTTGGATGTTCCAAGCGTTGCCGTAGACCTCGCCCTGACTGTTGGCCAGCTTGTACGTTCCGGGCTTCAGAACTTTGGCGATGACGAACGGCCCCTCCCAGGGGGGCGTGAGCTTGTGCCTCCCTCGGGCGTCTTGCCGCAGCCGAAGCACCAGGTCGCCCACCTGAAGGTCTCGGGGTCGGACCCCTCGGGCGTGGTAGCGTCGCAGGGACTGCTGGTACCGCGCCGAGTGTAGTAAGGCCCTGTCCCGAGCCTCGTCCAGCTGGTCCAGCGAGTCTTCTCGGCTAGCTTGGTTGCTTTCTTCGTTGTAGGCCCTCGTCCTTGGGGAGCCGTATTCCAGGTCAGTGGGCAAGACGGCCTCGGCCCCGTAGACCAGGAAGAACGGCGTGAAGCCCGTGGCTCGGCTCGGCATCGTCCTCAGGCTCCAGACCACCGAGTGGAGTTCCTTCATCCATCGCTTGCCGAACTTGTTGAGATCATTGTAAATCCGAGGCTTGAGCCCTTGTAGAATCATGCCATTGGCACGTTCTACTTGCCCATTCGACATGGGATGAGCTACGGCGGCCCAGTCTACCCGGATGTTGTGACCTTCGCAAAAATCCAAGAATTTTTTGCCGGTGAACTGGGTGCCGTTGTCGGTGATGATGGAGTTCGGGACCCCGAAGCGATGGATGATGTTGGTGAAGAACGCCACCGCCTGCTCCGATCTGATGCTGTTCAGGGGTCGGACCTCGATCCACTTGGAGAATTTGTCGACGGCGACCAGCAGGTGCGTGTAGCCCCCGGGCGCCTTCTGCAGAGAGCCGACGAGGTCCAGACCCCACACAGCGAAGGGCCAGGTGATGGGTATCGTCTGCAGAGTCTGAGCAGGCAGGTGGGTCTGCTTCGCATAGAATTGGCACCCTTCGCAGGCGCGAACAATTCTAGTGGCGTCGGCCACCGCCGTCGGCCAATAGAAGCCCTGGCGGAAAGCGTTCCCGACGAGGGTTCGAGGTGCTGCATGATGGCCGCAAGCCCCCGAGTGTATTTCCTGCAGGAGTTCCTGACCCTCGGCGATGGAGATGCATCGCTGGAGGATGCCCGAGGGGCTACGGTGGTAGAGCTCCTTCTCATCGCCCAGCAAGACGAACGACTTGGCGCGTCGTGCTACCCGCCGAGCCTCTGCCCGGTCGAGGGGCAGTTCTTCTTGGCGGAGATATTGCAGGTACGGGGTCTGCCAATCTTGTTCCGGCGTGACCCCGCTCTGCTCCTCCTCGATGCGCAGTGCTTCGCCCTCAGGGGCCGAGGGTTCCTCGGGCTGAGCCGAGGATGGCTCGGGCTGGGCCGAGGCTGCCTCGGACGGAGCCGAGGGCACCTCGGGCTCGGGCGTGTCGCCGATCTTGACGGAGGGTTGGTGCAGATCCCGGGAGAAGACGTCCGGGGGGACCGTCGTTCGCCCCGAGGCTATCTTTGCCAGCTCGTCCGCAGTCTCGTTGTAGCACCGGGCGATGTGGTTAAGCTCGAGCCCGTAGAACTTGTCTTCCAGGCGTCGAACCTCATCACAGTAGGCCCCCATCTTCGGGTCGCGGCAGTGGGAGTTCTTCATGACTTGGTCGATGACGAGCTGCGAGTCACCGCGTGCATCGAGGCGTCGGACCCCTAGCTCGATGGCGATTCGCAATCCGTTGATCAGAGCCTCGTACTCAGCCACATTGTTGGACGCCGGGAAATGGAGGTGGAGCACGTAGCGCAGGTGTTTCCCGAGGGGCAAGACGAAGAGCAGGCCCGCGCCGGCTCCCGTCTTCATCAGCGACCCGTCGAAAAACATGGTCCAGAGCTCCGGTTGGATCGGAGCCGTCGGCAACTGGGTGTCGACCCATTCGGCTACGAAGTCCGCCAGTACCTGGGACTTGATGGCCTTCCGAGGGGCGAACGAGATTGTCTCGCCCATGATTTCCACCGCCCACTTTGCGATCCGTCCCGAGGCTTCTCGGCACTGGATGATCTCCCCCAGGGGGAAGGATGACACCACAGTCACCGGATGAGACTCGAAGTAATGTCGCAGCTTTCGCCTCGTCAGGATCACTGCATACAGCAGCTTCTGGACTTGTGGGTAGCGGATTTTGGTCTCGGATAGCACCTCGCTGACGAAGTAAACTGGCCTCTGAATGGGCAAGGCATGCCCCTCTTCCCGCCTTTCGACCACAATCGCGGCGCTGACCACCTGAGTGGTAGCGGCGACGTAGACCAGGAGGGCTTCTCCATCAGCAGGGGGTACCAAGACGGGCGCCTGGGTGAGGAGCGCCTTCAGGTTCCCGAGAGCTTCCTCGGCCTCGGGAGTCCAGGTGAAACACTTGGCCTTCCTTAAGAGACGGTACAGGGGCAGGCCTCTTTCGCCGAGGCGCGAGATGAAACGGCTCAAGGCCGCGAGACATCCCATGACCCTCTGTACGCCTTTTAAGTCCTTGATGGGCCCCATGTTTGTGATGGCTGCGATCTTCTCCGGGTTGGCTTCGATGCCCCGCTCGGAGATGATGAATCCCAAAAGCATGCCTCGGGGCACCCCGAAGACGCACTTCTCGGGATTGAGCTTGACGCCCTTCGCCTTGAGACACCGGAATGTCAGTTCGAGGTCGGAGAGAAGGTCGGAGGCTTTCCTCGTCTTGACTACGATGTCATCGACGTAGGCCTCGACCGTGCGACCGATGTGTTCGCCGAACACATGGTTCATGCACCGCTGGTACGTTGCACCCGCGTTCCTCAAACCGAACGGCATGGTGACATAACAGTACATGCCGAAGGGCGTGATGAAAGAAGTCGCGAGCTGGTCGGACTCTTTCATCTTGATTTGATGATACCCTGAGTAAGCATCGAGGAAAGACAGGGTTTCGCACCCTGCAGTGGAGTCCACGATTTGATCGATGCGAGGTAGAGGGTAGGGGACCTTCGGACATGCTTTGTTGAGACCAGTGTAGTCTACACACATCCGCCACTTCCCCCCTTTCTTCCTCACAAGTACAGGGTTGGCAAGCCATTCGGGATGGAATACCTCTTTTATGAACCCTGCTGCCATCAGCTTGTGGATCTCCTCGCCTATCACCCTGCGCCTTTCCTCGTCGAATCGGCGCAGAGGCTGTTTGACCGGTCGGGCCCCGGCCCGAATATCCAGCGAGTGCTCGGCGACATCCCTCGGTATGCCGGGCATGTCCGAGGGACTCCACGCAAAGACATCGGCGTTTGCGTGGAGAAAGTCGACGAGCACTGCTTCCTATTTGGGGTCGAGCCCGGAACCGATCCGGACCTGCTTGGAGGTGTCTCCACTGGGGTCGAGAGGGACGGCCTTAACCGTCTCCGCTGGCTCGAAGTTGCCGGCATGTCGCTTCACGTCTGGCACCTCCCGGGAGAGGTTTTCCAGGTCGGCGATGAGGGCCTCGGACTCGGCGAGGGCCTCGGCGTACTCCACGCACTCCACATCGCATTCGAACGCGTGTTTGTACGTGGGGCCGACGGTGATGACCCCGTTGGGGCCCGGCATCTTGAGCTTCAGGTAGGTGTAGTTGGGGATGGCCATGAACTTCGCGTAGCATGGCCTTCCCAACACTGCGTGGTAGGTTCCTCGGAACCCGACCACCTCGAACGTCAAAGTCTCCCTTCGGAAGTTGGAGGGTGTTCCGAAGCAGACAGGAAGGTCGAGCTGTCCGAGGGGCTGGACGCGCTTCCCAGGGATGATCCCGTGGAAGGGCGCGACGCCTGCTCGGACAGATGACAGATCGACGCGCAGGAGCCTGAGGGTCTCGGCGTAGATGATATTGAGGCAGCTGCCCCCATCCATCAGGACCTTGGTGAGCCTGACGTTGCCGATGATGGGATCGACGACGAGCGGGTACTTCCCCGGGCTCGGCACGTGGTCGGGGTGGTCGTCCTGGTCGAAGGTGATGGGCTTGTCGGACCAGTCTAGGTAGACTGGCGCCGCCACCTTCACCGAGCAGACCTCCCGACGCTCTTGCTTACGATGTCGAGCCGAGGCATTCGCCGCATGCCCTCCGTAGATCATGAAGCAGTCGCGGACCTCGGGGAACTCTCCTGCTTGGTGATCTTCCTTTTTGTCGTCGTCGCGGGCCCTGCCACCCTCCGCGGGTGGCCCGGCCCGGTGGAAGTGGCGCCGAAGCATGACGCACTCCTCGAGGGTGTGCTTGACGGGCCCCTGATGGTAGGGGCACGTCTCCTTGAGTGCCTTGTCAAAGAGGTTGGCGCCTCCGGGGGGCTTCCGAGGGTTCTTGTATTCGGCAGCGGCGACAAGGTCGGTGCTGGCGGCGTCGCGTTTCGTTTGCGACTTCCTCCTGCCTTTCTTCTTGGCGCCGAGCGGAGTAGACGCCTCGGGAGCATCTTCCGACGGGCGGCCCTGGGGCTGCTTGTCCTTTCGGAAGATGGCCTCGACCGCCTCCTGACCAGAGGCGAACTTGGTGGCGATGTCCATCAGCTCGCTCGCCCTGGTGGGGGTCTTGCGACCCAACTTGCTCACCAAGTCACGGCAGGTGGTGCCAGCGAGGAATGCGCCGATGACGTCGGAGTCGGTGATGTTGGGCAGCTCGGTGCGCTGCTTCGAGAATCGCCGGATGTAGTCCCGAAGGGACTCTCCCGGCTGTTGCCGGCAGCTTCGGAGGTCCCAGGAATTCCCGGGGCGCACGTACGTGCCCTGGAAGTTGCCGGCGAAGGCTTGGACCAGATCCTCCCAGTTGGAAATCTGCCCCGGAGGCAGGTGCTCCAACCAAGCGCGAGCAGTGTCGGAGAGGAACAGGGGGAGGTTGCGGATGATGAGGTTGTCGTCATCCGTCCCACCTAGTTGACAGGTCAGGCGGTAGTTCGCGAGCCACAATTCCGGTCTCGTTTCCCCTGAGTACTTTGCGATGGTAGTCGGGGGTCGGAATCGGGGCGGAAACGGCGCCCGCCGAATGGCCCGGCTGAAGACCTGCGGACCGGGTGGTTCGGGCGAGGGACTCCGATCCTCCCCGCTGTCGTAGCGTCCCCCACGCCTGGGGTGATAACCTCGGCGCACCCTTTCGTCGAGGCGGGCCCGACGGTCGCGATGAGGGTGCTCGTCGCCGAGGTGGCCCGGGGCCGCCGGCGCGGTGTCGCGCGTGCGCCCGGTGTAGACCGAGGCTTCCCGCATGAGTCGGGAAGTCGCGGCGCGAGGTTCCGAGGGGTACCCCTGCCTTCGGGAGGCAGAGCTCTCGGCCCGCCGGGCCGCAGCGCCTTCCAGGAGATGCTTGAGCTCTTCCTGGATTCGCCGACCCTCGGTGGTTGATGACTCCGGCATCGCGCAGAGGAGCATCGCTGCGGCGGCCAGGTCCTGACCAGTCCCGCCGGATGCGGGTGGCGGTCTGTCCCTGGCATCGTTAGCGATGCGGTGCTGGAGACCTTGGGGCAGGTGACGTATTTCTCCGGCCGGGGGCTGGCCTGCCCATACCTGCCCGACGTCCCGGCGGATTGCCTCGAGCGCTCCTGCTCCCTCATCGAGCCCGGCCCGCGCCCCGCGGACTTGCTCGAGCTGTGGGTCGTGACCCCCCGCTGGAACGGGGACCACAGCTAGCTCCCGCGGGATGTCGGCGCGAGGCGCTGGCCTAGGGGGATCACCATCCTCCGGCATGCCGAGACAGCTGCCTCCGGAGGGATCCCCTAGCTCGACATGGAAACATTCGCGGCTCGGGCCGCAGTCCTTGTCGTCAAGGCTGCGGCTGCCGTCAGAACAGTCGGAGAGGCAGTAGTTGCATGCGGTCATGAAATCCCGCATGGCACTGGGGTTGCCAGATCCAGAGAAATCCCAGTAGATGCTGGGATCGTCATCTTCCTCGGACCCAGAGGGCCCGTAGGTCGAGACGTCCGTCAATCGGTCCCAAGGCGACCGCACACGAAACCCCAGAGAGGTTGCATTCGCCTCAATGTGAGCGCCCGCCAAAGCGAGGTCGCTAGGCGGGTTGAGGCCGAGTCGAAATGACAAAGGATGGGAATCAGCCGGTACCTTTTGGTCGACGAGGATCGACGAAGTCGCATCGGGGGCTGATCGTGCTGTCGTCCTGGGTGCGAGGGCGACGTCCTGTAGGCCTTCCGTGAGCGCACTGGCGTCGTCCACTTGCTCGGGGTCGGCGTGTCGCGGGGGGACGGCGCTCGCCTTCGCCTCAAACGCGCGGGTGATGCCCAACGCGTCCTCCGTTGGGGCGCTGGGGATGTCGATTTGCTCGACAGCCGACTGAGCGCAACCTCCCGCTTGGCCCCGGTTGCCCCGCCTCCTCCTTCGATGGCGAGGGAGAGGATGGGGCGAGCTCGAAAGTTGTCCTTCCCCCACGCGGGAAAGACGTCGTTGATTCCGCCGCCGGCGGGCGGGCTGTCCGCCACCATTATTGCTGTCGCGCGGCGGTGGAAGGAGTATCATGTCGTAGCTGCCATCGAAAGACATGAACTCGAGGCTCCCGAGACGGAGCACCGTCCCGGGTTGAAGAGGTCGTTGGAGACTGCCCATCTAGAGCATGACGGGAAACTACTCGTCAACACGCAGCAGGCCCCTACCTGGCGCGCCAACTGTCGGCGTTTCGGGACCGGGGGGTCCCCGAGCCGACGAGTGAGTGTGCCGCGTGCCCCAGCCCAGATGGGTCGAGCGCGTGGGCGAGCGCGAAGGGGGGAGAGAGCGAGAGCGAGGTGGCCGGAGCCGGGTCGTGAGGGAGTCGGAGATCCCGCGGCCTTCGTGTTCGTCCCGCGCCCAGGTCGGGTGCGCTTGCAGTAGGGGGTTACAAGCGTCCGCGCGGGTGAGGGGAGCGAGCGGCCCCGAGAGAGCGCCTGCCCCTGCCCTTCGTCCCCGCGAGGCCAACCTTCTCTAAGAAGGCCCTGGTCCTTCCTTTTATAGGCGTAAGGAGAGGATCCAGGTGTACAAATGGGGGTGTAGCAAGGTGCTACGTGTCTAGCGGGGGAGAGCTAGTGCCCGAAGTACATGCCAAGGTGGCAGCCGGAGAGATCTTGGCACCCGGCTAGTGTGGCGTCGTGGCTGTCGGAGAAGCAATGGAGCTTGGCGGAGGGACAGCTGTCGGAGTGGTTGGGCCCTTGCTGACGTCCTCCTGCTTTCGTAAGAGAGCTGAGAGCCGCCGTCGTCATGGGTCCAGCGGGGTGCCATCATTGCCTATCTGGCGGAGCTAGCCAGATGGGACGTCGGTCCTGTTCCCTGCGGCCCGAGTCGGCTCGGGGTAGGGTGATGATGGCGATCCCTGTTGACGTGGCGGACTCGTGCCCTAGGTCGGGCGACGTGGAGGCTCCTCCGAAGCCGAGGTCGAGTCTGTCCTGCATGGCCGAGGCCGAGCCCGAGCTCCTGGGTCGGGCGAGGCGGAGGTCGTTCGGCAGAGGCCGGGGCGGAGTCCGAGCCCTAGGTCGGGCGAGGCGGAGTTCGCCGTCTTCCGGGGCCTCAGCCCGAGTCCGAGCCCTGGGTCGGGCGGAGCGGAGTTCGCTGTCTTCCGGGGCCTCAGCCCGAGTCCGAGCCCTGGGTCGGGCGGAGCGGAGTTCGCCGTCTTCCGGGGCCTCAGCCCGAGTCCGAGCCCTGGGTCGGGCGGAGCTTCCTATGGCGCTTTTGGCCAAGCCTGGCCGCCCGGCAGTCCCACTCTTTGCGTCAAATGCCCCAGGGACTTGGTCGGTCGGCGCGGTGATTCAGTCAGGGTTGCTTCTCAACGAAGGCAAGGCCTCGGGCGAGCCGGAGATGCGTCTGCCGTAAAAAGGGGGCCTCGGGCGAGACGGAAACACCTCAGGGTCGGCTGCCCTTGCCCGAGGCTAGGCTCGGGCGTGGCGTGATCGAGTCGCTCGTATGGACTGATCCCTGACTTAATCAAACCCATCAGGCCTCTGCAGCTTTATGCTGATGGGGGTTACCAGTTGAGAATTAGGCGTCTTGAGGGTACCCCTAATTATGGTCCCCGACATCAGCTGAGTATAATCGATTCGGATCGCCGTACCTTCGCGGTTATGAAGACTTGGTCACTGTCCTATACGTAGAAAACCAGTAAAGATGAAGGACTTGTTATGAAACTGGCTAGTGTAGGACAAGTGTTTGAACTAGGGTAGAAGGAACTCTAGATGCAGGTAAGTTTACCTAACCGGAAAATAAAATTGGATTTTTAAGGATCCACTCTTAGTAAGCATTTATGCAAAACAGAGTCTTTGATCTTGAGATACCTTACCTTGACTCCCTTATAACCAGCATACCCTTGAGAGTCTTTTCTTTAGTCGGGTAAGACTTGCTGAGTAATTCCATACTCAGGGTTTATTCCCTCGTTGTTTTTAGGTGAGGAAGCAGCAAATTTTTGTTGCTTTTGTACCAAGGTGGTTCCAAATGAAGAAAAACTAGAGTGAAGCTGCGGGAGGACATGGTCCTCCATAAGAAACTTTTATGTAAGAACTTATCGGGAGGAGTTTTTGCCTCCCTTGGTATTGTAATAATACTACTCAGCACTCGTTTTATAACTCTGGTCTGTAATAAGTAACTTGATCTTACTTTCTAAATAAATGTAAGTTTATGTAATCGCTTCCGCATTTCTATATCTCTGACGTTCTGTAATGTCTGCAAGACGGGTGAAACGTTCCTAGAAAGGTAAGAAAGAAGATACCGAACTTGTCAAGTGATTCGGGAACATCTACAGGATTGTCTGATGTCTGTTGGACAAGGACAACTGTAGGTGGGCCTAATGACTTGTGAGGTTCCGTCACACCATACAATGGAATGCAATAAATGAACATACGTTCGATGCAGGGCTCACACTTACGACTAAGCGAGAAAGAGAAAATAACGGTCGAGGCTACGGTCGAAGAGCGATCATGTTACATGATTATAAATTAAAGTACTCGTCTAAGCAGAATACGATTAATTTAGCCCTCGCGTTAGGCATAAGGTAAAGTCATGTTCCATATCTAATCATTATAAGCAGATAAATGTGAATTAAAGGAAATGGTCGCGCGGCGAGACGCGCGACACAACATTCAAATTAGATTAAGAAATAAACGACTCGTCGCACGACGGGGCGTGCCACGAGACTCTTGCAATAATTATAAAGAGACATTAAGCGTCGCGCGACGAAGCGCACGATGGCATACGTCAACTGAACTGAATTTAGAACGAAATGTCACGCGACGAAGCGCGCGACACAGATCATTAACAAAGATGAATTTAGAATGATTCGTCGCGCGACGAAGCGCGCGACACGGCACATTAATAAAGATGAATTTAAAATGAATCGTTGCGCGATGAAGCGAGCGGCACAGCACATCGACTAAACAAAAAATTAAAATGGATTAAACTGAGAGTCGAACGCCGCACAACTATGGTTGAGCGCGCGAGAGCACTTTGCGCGCGACTGGGAGCACGCGAGCCGCGCAGGCGCGCGGGGCGCGAGGGCCACCGGGGCACGGGCATGGGCGTAGGCAGGGGCACACGAGGACATGGCCAGGGGAGCATGGCCGCCGGGGAGGGGCGAGCCGCTGGGGAGGGCACGGGACCAGGCTCGGCCAGGGGCGGCGCGGGCGCGGCCAGGGGCGGGCACGTAAGGCGCGACCGAGGGTGGGGGCACGCGAGGGCGCCAGGGGCGCGGGCAGGGAGGCCACGCGGGGAAGAAGAAGGGGAGGGGGAGGGGAAGAGAGAGAGAGAGGGGAGGGGAGCTCACCTCTGGGATCCAAACTCTGGCGATCACTGTCTCCAAGACCTAGGGCACCACAGGGAGAGAGAGAGAGAGCTGGGAGAGAGATGGAGGTTGCTGCGCGGGAGAAATCAAATGAGAAGAAGAGGCTAGGGGAGGGGGGCGCGCACATGGGGGGGCACGGGCGCTAGGGGCGCGTGGGCCGAGGCCGGGCCGAGCTGGGCCGGGTCGGGCTGGGCTGGGCCACACCGCGGGTCAAAACCCACGACACGCACAACCACAGATCGGAAAATCAATTCGCGAAGCAGAAAACGAAACGAAACGAAACTAAGCAACGCATGCGATTAAGCACGAAATCAGACAAAGAAATATGATTCAGCATGATGCAACACTCTTGTCAACTTAGGTTTTGTTTACTCATGACACGGACACCAGTCGCTATACTGTTTTGAATTTGGGAAGAAAGAGCGAAATGGGAAAAGAAAAGAGAGTAATGCCTGAATTTGGTGAGTAAAAAGAAGAAAAAAAATTTACCCCCAAATTCAGGGCGTTACAAATACCTATGGAATGACCGTTGCCCCGTACACATGTTGGCTCGTTATCCCCATCAATCTTCCACCCCCCACGTGTGCTTTTAAAAACAGAACATATTCGTGTTGTTGATAATTCTTGGACACCCAGAGAATAAAATGGGCTTGTACATGGAGCCTTTGATTGATGAATTGGTCCATTCTTAGGAGGAAGGGGTATGGACGTACGATCGAGCTACGAAGAAAAATTTCAAAATGCATGTTTGGTACCAGTACTCCATGCATGACTTACCGACGTATGGCCTGTTATGCGCCTGGTGTGTTCACGGTAAGTTCCCATGCCCAGTTTGCAAGGAAGCTCTTAGGTTTATTTGGTTGAAGAAGGGTGGAAAATATTCATCATTTGATAAACATCGACAATTTCTCCCTCCTGACCATGCATTCTGACTAGACATCAAGAACCTAACGAAAGGTGTCATAGTGCCAGATCACCCACCCGCAATGAGGATTGGTGCTGAAGTTCATCGACAAATAGATGGCCTAGAGAAAGGAAGTACTACAGTGAATCAAGATGTTAATGTTCCCTGATGGGTATGCAACTAACTTGAGTAGGGGGTGAACTTATCTACTCCTAAGCATATGGATTGAACGAATTCTTCCAGCGATGGTTCGAGGCTATGCCCCTGGGCATGTCTGGCTAGCGCTTGCTGAGTTGAGCTATTTCTTCTGCCAGCTTTGTGTAAAAGAGTTATCTTGGACCATGATTGCAGACATGGAAAAAATGACACTCGTGTTACTGTGTTAGTTGGAGAAGATCTTTCCACCCGGCTTCTTCAATTCAATACAACATTTGATTCTTCATCTCCCGTATGAGGCACGAATGGGGGGCATGCAAGGACATTAGTGCTATCAAATCAAGAGATGTTTAAAGTCTATTCAAAAGAAATGTAGAAATAAATGCAAAATCGAGGCTTCCATTGCAGAGGTATACATACTGGAGGAGGTGTCAAATTTCACAACTTACTATGGTGACAAACTACCGAGCGTGCATAATCCACCCCCTCGTTACAATGATGGCAAAAATGAATCAAACCTCAGCATTTTTCAAGGGTAACTCAGAAGCGCAAGTGGTTCAGCCACCAAGACCCTGAGATATGAAGAATGGCGCCATATCGTGCTATATGTACTGACCAACCTTGAAGTGGTGATGCCATACATGGAGCAATTTCTTCATGAATTCTGGCATCGATCAAGGGACCCAACTCCACAAGAATATGATACCCTTCTTAGAAAGGGGGCGGGAAATGGATTGCAGAAGGTACCATGCTTAATTTGTCATTTGAAGTTGCTCTTACGTGCAAATGATATAACAATCTAGCGTGTTTGAACCTGTAGGGCTAAAGAGACCCCGTCTATGAGTGCCGAGTTGAGACAAGTAGCCAATGGCATTGCCTATAGAGTTAGGAAATTTTCTAGGTATGACATCAATGGATACCGTTTTGCACAACTAGCTATGACCAAAGTCGGCCTAATCGAAAAACCATGTGTTTTGGAGTCTTTATGCCCGGGCTTGACGAGGTCAAGTATTATGGAAGAATTGAAGAAATATATGGAGACAATTTTCTTAGTTCCAAACCTTTTACTCCAGTGATATTCAAATGTCATTGGTGTGACCCTGAAGTGATGAGACAAACACATTCTAATCATGGGTTAGTCGAAATTCGACAGGATTCCACCTTACCAGGAGATGATGTCTATATCGTGGCCCAACAATGCACACAAGTGTATTATCTCCCATATGCGTGCCGAACAAAGCAACATCTCAAAGGTTGGGATGTTGTGTATAAGGTATCACCACACCATAAATTACCTGTTCCAAACAACAAAGATTATAACGTAGGCCTAAACACATATGATGGAGAGTTCTTTCAAGAAGATGGGCTAGGATGGGCCAGAAGGGCGATTTGAGATAGACTTAACCGAAGCGATTAGAATGATAGTAGATATTGAAATGGCTGTTGATGAGGAGGATTATGAGGTGCAAAATGAGAATGACTTAGAAATGCTTGAAGGCAATGACAATGACAAACTTATGCCCTCAGATGGTGTTGACTATGAAATGGTTGATAGTGATGATGAGATTTATGATCTAGCTAATCCGGACACATATGAAGATTATTTTTAATCGATGTAATGATATATTTTATTTATTTTGTATCTGTTTCTAAATACATATTTTTTATCTGTGGTTATTTGCTTACTCTTAATTGCAGGTGGTAGGACAAAGATGGTGGGCAGTGGGATGAGGACGAGGAGGGGAGGGGGAGGGAGAGGAGGAGCACTCGTAGGACAGAGGAGGAGGCGTAGCAGAACGATGTCGTACAACAGTAGACCGTTATTGATGCGGAGCATCAGGACAATGATGAGGACGACATTCAACTAGGCGCCTCTAGGTCTGACACCTCAGGTTTGACACATGTGTACTTGCAAGGTCCCGTGACTCTCCCTCAGCGACCGATACTTCGTGATAGGCGCTCGCTTATTTGACCCGATGGCGAAAGGTATGTAACTTTAGATGTTGTCATTGCTTCTTCATATTATATGTTCAAATTTAAAATAAAAACTTATACTTTTTTCTTAAACACTTGGATACGTCTTGGAAGGTTTTGGAGAATGCGGGGCGTAACAGCTGCAACCCCAATGGCATCCTCGGCCTTCTATGTAGGGAACACTTCCTGGACTTGTTGAATATGCCGTAGTAACGGGCCCAACCTATTCCTTCGACCATTACGCCATCACCCCAATGAAGTGGATCATGACAGCAGGCAATTCAACAACAAGGCGGAGCAGGTGAAGCAAGACCTTTGGGTAAGTCTTATTTAATACATCACATTCGTTGCACAATCTTGAAATAATGTATGGATACATCGTCTTTGTATGCATGGTTTCTTCAAATGCGAGGCTGGATATGAGGTCAAGGCAAATGTGGTGGCTACCACGAGCTATAAGAAGCTCGTCGTGTACATGCACTACGATGTGCGCATCTAGGCTATAGTCACTTTCTACGGCTCCATCCTTGGTGAGAAGGTGAGCAAGAAGGACGCCCGGGCCATGTCATTGACTCTGGACCAGAACTTGCAAGTAAATACAGAACATTAATATTGATATTAAATATGCTTAATTTTATCTTCTGATATGTTGTGTACTTGTTTTTGGTAGATGATTCCTTATTGGTGCGCCATGCATCCTGAGTGTTGGGATCAGATGGTGCAAAGTTGGTGCTTTACCGAGTGGGACAAGGCTCACAACGCTAGCCGAAAATGATGTTTGATGATGTAAGGTCCCTCCCACCACCAAGGCAGCCGTAGCCTTGGCAAATGCACAGAAGCATGGGTACGCGCTCTCTTTAATTTAGTCTAACTTTCAATTAGGCATCATTTCTAACCATCTCCTTGATTTTCCTGCAGCCGACGTCACATGGTCGCCAGTCTTGCTTCGTTTTCTCAGCATATGCTATGGCCCACAAGGTCAAGGCGATGTTCGACATCACCTACAACCCGGAGGATGGGCCCGAGTCATATAGCAACCCCACCACCTACAACCACCTCTGCCATGGCACATCAAGCTCATGGGCTAGATTACGATCCGAGGACCGAGGATATCGATGGAGATGTCCTCATGAGGGTCGGAGGAGGCAAGAGGCATAGCGGTATTGGATTGTCGATGTGGCAATCAACTCATCCTCCACACCCACTGTAACACTCGAAATCCTATATTATGATTTATAAAAATTTCTCCAAAAGATTTGAGTTAAAATGCCTCTTAATAATATATACTTTTCTTTATAAAGCATTTCCCTAAAATAAATAAATAGTAATATTAAAAAATAGTTGAAAAGTTAGAGTTACTCTTTGAAACTAGAATTTGAAATAAATGAGAAAACATAGGACCTAAAATATAAAAGATACTCAATAATTTAATTGGTGAACTATACTTAAATGGAATTTTGTGTTTAGGAACCTTCTATTAGTAGAGACCAAATAAAAGATCCTTACACAAATTAATTTATTTATGATGATTTATTATTTATAAATATTCACTAAAATATTAATATGATATACTGAAAGTTGTTTTCTAGAATAGTATTTTTAAGTCTCATATTGAAAAGCATGTGATTAATGGATAAAATAAGATAATAAAATAAATAAATTTGAAATATGCATATCATGCTGGATCTTTAGGTGTTGCATATAATTTGAAACTTGAGATTCAGATCAAATTTGAATTTGAGATTGAAATCTGAAAATAGAAAATAAAACAGGAAATGAAAAAGGAAAAAGAGAAAGAGAGAGAGAAAAAGAGAGAGATGTGCTCCTAGGCCGAATTCAGTGCGGCGGCCCTATTCCCCTCAACACTGCACCCGACCCATTTTTCCCACGTGGCCCAGCCTTCCTCACTCACCGGACTGCCTTCCCCCATGGGCCCGCTGGCCAGCTGCATGCGCGACTCTCACTTTCACTGGCGTGTGGGACCATGCAGGCAGATGGCTTCTCCCTGTGAAACACATCGACAAGCTGGCTGTAACAACCCCGTCGGTAATTATGGGATTCGGTTGCAAACCACCTGCATCGCGCAGACTCTGCCCACACGCATATAAACTCGATCGCGAGCAATGTGGCTTCATAAACTCGTAGGACAGCAAAGCCCTAGACAACGAGGGATTCGCCACCAAGAACCGAGCGAAGCCGTGGAAGATGGTGATGTTATCGCTGAAGCTGACTCGCATGCTTCTTGTTGTCGAGTCCTCGCGGTCAAGGCTGGGGGAATCTCCTAGGATCCCGAAAAGAACTCGCGGTGGTGGCATATGGGAAGGCTGATTGGTGATGCAGAATTGCTCGTCGGAGGTGATCCTCCATCGCAGGGCCGCACTCCGCCGTGAGCAGAGCCCTCTACCCAACACTTTTTCGGTAAGTCACCGCCTACCCTATTCACGATGTCCTCCTTGAAAGTTGCCAAGAGGGGGGTGAATAGGTGAAACCTGAAATTTATAAACTTAAACTTGCCAAGACAGGGGTTAGCATTAGAATTAAATTCGAGTGCGGAAGATTGTTTCTCTTGCTATGAGTTGCTCAAAGTGATGCGGGTAGCTTTGGGAGCAAACTCAAATTAATATTAGCAAGGAAACTTTAGAGAGTGGAAAGAGGAAAACAAATCAAGTGGAAATCAACACGAGTGAACACGGTGATTTGTTTTACCGAGGTTCGGTTCCAAAGAACCTAGTCCCCGTTGAGGAGGCCACAAAGGTCGGGTCTATTTCAACCCTTTCCCTCTCTTAAACGGACATTTAGACCGGATGAGCCTTCTCCTTAATCAATTGGGTCACTAAGACCCTGCAAGGACCACCACACACTTAGGTGTCCCTTGCAAGCTTTACAAAGCACTTTAAGAGAATAAGAAAGGGAAGGAGAAAGGCAATCCAAGCAACAAGAGAACAAATGAACACAAAAACTCTCTCTCTCTCAAGTCACTAAGTTGTTGAGTTGATTTTGGGACTTGGAGAGGATTTGATCTTTGGAATGTGTCTCGGAGTGAATGCTATTGCTCTTGTATTGAATAGGAACTTCAGAAAAACTTGGACACCAATGAATGAGGTGGTTGGGGGTATTTATAGTCTCCAACCACTTCCTAGCTGTTGGCCTAGTCTGCTGGCGATGGGCACACCGGACAGTCCGGTGGCACACTGGACATCCACTGTTCTGTGTCCGGTGCCCGCCATGTCAGCATGCTCGTTGGGGTTTGACCGTTGGAGCCTTCATCCTGTAGCTGCACCAGACAGTCTGGTGCCACCGGACATGTCCGGTGACCTCTGACTTCGCTGCTCTGACTTCTGCCGTGCACTGTTCATCACTGTTCACTTTTGCAGTCGACCATTGACGCTTAGTGACCGTTGCTCCACTGGCTCACCGAACATGTCCGGTGCACACCAGACAGTTTGGTGAATTATAGCGGAGCGCGACCAAAGAATTCCCGAGAGCGGCCTGTTCGCTTGCGTGCGGGCCACCGGACACTGTCTAGTGCGCCAAAGGCAGCACACTCTCATGTCCTTTGCTCCAAATTTGTTTGTGTCCCCAACTGAATTTCTTTCTTGGTTTGTGTTGAACCTTATGCACCTGAGATAAATGATATCTTGACAAACTAGTTAGTCCACGTGGTTTGTGATGGACGTCAACCACCAAAATCGGTTATAGGAAATGATTAAGCCCATTTCCCTTTCAATCTCCCCCTTTTTGATGATTGATGCCAACACAAACCAAAGTAAATAAAAAGTGTAGAAATGTAACTAATTTGTAATTTGAGATAGATGCGCATAGGTTACTTAGAATTAAACCATTGAAAGACTTTATACATATGTCTAAGAGTGAATGTGGTTGCTTTTTCTCCTATTTAACATTTTGGACCATATTTGCACCACTTGTTTATTTTTGCAAATCTTTTTGGAAAAATCTTTTCAAATTCTTTTGCAAATAGTCAAAGGTATAAAAATATGATTGCAAGAAGAATTTTTGAGATTTGAAATTCCTCCCCCTATTTCAAATGCTTTTCCTTTGACTAAATGAAAGCTCCCCCTGAAGAAATTCTCCCCTTAGCTTTCAAGAGGGTTTTCCTTTTTTTGAAATTGATATCAAAAGAAATTATACCAATTGAAATTGTTATACTAACTTGAAGTTTTGAAACCAAATAAGATACCAATTGAAATTTTTTGATATTAAACTCAAATATCAATTGAATAAACACTTCCTTTAGTTTTTGAAAATATGGTGGTGCGGTCCTTTTGCTTTGGGCTTAATACTTTCTCCCCCTTTGGCATTAATCACCAAAAATGGAGAACTTGAGAGCCCTCTTATACTTTTCTCCCACATTGATAAAAGAAGTATGAGTGAAGATTATACCAATTGAGAGATGCATGAGTAGCGGCAAAGGGTAAATGATACCGTCAGAGTTAGAGTGGAAGCCTTGCCTTTGCCGAATACTCCATTTCCCTTTCAATCTAAAACTAATCATAGAAATATACTTGAAAGCATATTAGTCTTAACCTTGGCACAAGAAAAATAAGAAATATGCATTTGTACCAAATGAAAGAGACATGATCAAAGGTATATAAATGAGTTGTATGTGCAATGTTTCAATCAAAGTTCCGAGAATCAAGTATATTTATCTCATTCCTAAGTTTGCTAAAGGTCTTTTCATCTAGTGGCTTGGTAAAGATATCTGCTAATTGGTTGTGGGTATTAACATAAGCAATTTCGATATCCCCCTTTTGTTGGTGATCTCTCAGAAAGTGATACCGGATGTCTATGTGCTTAGTGCGGCTATGTTCAACAGAATTATCCGCCATGCGGATTGCACTCTCATTATCACATAGGAGAGGGACTTTGCTCAATTTGTAGCCATAGTCCCTAAGGATTTTCCTCATCCAAAGTAATTGTGCACAGCAACGGCCTATAGCAATATACTCGACTTCGGCGGTGGAAAGAGCTACTGAGTTTTGTTTCTTTGAAGCCTAAGACACCAGGGATCTCCCCAGAAACTAACAAGTCCCTGATGTGCTCTTCCTATCAATTTTACACCCTGCATAATCGGCATTAGAATATCCTATTAAGTCAAATATAGATCCCTTGGGGGTATCAAAGCCCAAACTTAGGAGTATAAACTAAATATCTCATGATTCTTTTCACGACCCTAAGGTGAACTTCCTTAGGATTTGCCTGGAACCTTGCACACATGCATATAGAAAGCATAATGTCTGGTCATGAAGCGCATAAATAGAGTAAAGTTCCTATCATCGACCGGTATACCTTTTGATCTACGGATTTACCTCCCGTGTCGAGGTCGAGATGCCCATTAGTTCCCATGGGTGTCTTGATGGGTTTGGCATTCTTCATTCCAAACTTCTTAAGTACGTCTTGAATGTACTTAATTTGGCTGATGAAGGTGCCATCTTGGAGTTGCTTGATTTGAAATCCAAGGAAATGCTTTAACTCCCCCATCATAGATATCTCAAATTTCTGTATCATGATCCTACTAAACTCTTCACATGAGGACTTGCTAGTAGATCCAAATATAATATCATCAACATAAATTTGGCATATAAACAAGTCTTTGGAAATAGTTTTGTGAAGAGAGTAGGATCAACTTTTCCAACTTTGAAGCCATTAGTGATAAGAAAGTCTCACAAGCATTCATACCATACTCTTGGGGCTTGCTTGAGCCCATAAAGCATCTTTGAGAGCTTATAGACATAGTTAGGATACTCACTATCTTCAAAGCCGGGAGGTTGCTCAACATAAACCTCTTCCTTGATAGGACCATTGAGGAAGGCACTCTTCACATCCATTTGATAGAGCTTAAAGCTATGATAAGTAGCATAGGCAAGTAATATACGAATTGACTCAAGCCTAGCTACAGGTGCATAGATTTCATCAAAATCCAAACCTTCGACTTGCGAATAACCTTTTGCAACAAGTCGGGCTTTGTTCCTAGTACCACACCATGCTCGTCTTGCTTGTTGCGAAATACCCACTTGGTACCTACAACATTTTGATTAGGATGTGGAACTAAATGTCATACCTCATTTCTCGTGAAGTTGTTGAGCTCCTCTTGCATTTCCACCACCCAATCCGGATCTCTTAGTGCATCCTCTCTCCTGTATGGCTCAATAGAGGACACAAAAGAGTAATGTTCACAAAAATGAGCAACTCGAGATCTAGTGGTTACCCCCTTATTAATGTCACCAAGAATGGAGTTGACGAGGTGATCTCTTTGAATTGCTTGGTGGACTCTTGGGTGTGGCGGTCTTTGATTCTGAATCTCTTGATCATGTTCCTTGTCTTGATCATCTTCATCTTCCCCTTGATCCATGTCCTCCTCTTGAGGTGTCTCATCGTCTTGATCTTCATCTTCTTCTTGAGCCTTGTCCTCATCTTGAGTTGGTAGAGATGCTTGATTGGAAGATGATGGTTGATCTTGTGCTTGTGGAGGCTCTTCAGATTCTTTTGGACACACATCCCCAATGGACATATTCCTTAGCGCGACACACGGAGCCTCTTCATCATCTAATTCATCAAGATCAACTTGCTCCACTTGGGAGCCATTAGTCTCATCAAACACAATGTCACAAGAAACTTCAACTAATCCAGTGGACTTATTGATGACTCTATATGCCCTTGTGTTTGAGTCATAACCAAGTAAAAAGCCTTCTACTGCTTTAGGACCAAATTTAGAATTTCTACCTCTTTTAACAAGAATAAAACATCTGCTCCCAAAAACTCTAAAATAGGAAACATTTGGGTTTTTACCAGTGAGGAGTTCATACGATGTTTTCTTGAGGATTTGATGAAGATAGAGCCAGTTGATGGAGTAGCAGGCGGTGTTAATCGCCTCCGCCTAAAACCGGTCCAGTGTCTTGTACTCATCAAGCATGGTTCTTGCCATGTCCAATAGAATTCTATTCTTCCTCTCCACTACACCATTTTGTTAAGGTGTGTAGGGAGAAGAGAACTCATGCTTGATGCCCTCCTCCTCAAGAAATCCTTCTATTTGTGAGTTCTGGAACTCTGTTCCATTGTCGCTTCTAATCTTCTTGATTCTCAATCCAAACTCATTTTGAGCTCGTCTTAAGAATCTCTTTAAAATTTCTTGGGTTTGAGATTTTTCTTGCAAAAATAATACCAAAGTGAAGCAAGAATAGTCATCCACAATTACAAGACAATACTTACTCCCGTCGATGCTTATATAAGCGATCAGGCCAAATAGATCCATGTGGAGTAACTCAAGTGGCCTATCGGTCGTCATGATGTTCTTGTGTGGATGATGGACTCCAACTTGCTTCCCTGCTTGGCATGCGCTACAAATCATGTCTTTCTCAAAATGAACATTGGTTAGTCCTAAAATGTGCTCTCCCTTTAGAAGCTTGTGAAGATTCTTCATTCCAACATGGGCAAGTCGGCGATGCCAGAGCCAACCCATATTAGTCTTAGCAATTAAGCAAGTGTCTAGTTCAGCTTTATTATCATTAAAATCAACTAAATATAGCTGACCATCTAACACTCCCTTAAATGCTACTGAATCATCACTTCTTCTAAAGACAATAACACCTATATCAGTAAAGAGACAGCTGTAGCCCATTTTGCATAATTGAGAGACAGAAAGCAAATTGTAATATAAAGAATCTACGAGAAAAACATTTGAAATGGAATGCTCAGGTGATATAGCAATTTTACCCAAACCTTTGACCAAACCTTGGTTTCCATCCACGAATGTAATAGCTCTTTGGGGATCTTCATTTTTCTCGTATAAGAAGAACATTCTTTTCTCCCCTGTCATGTGGTTTGTGCACCCGCTATCGATTATCCAACTTGATCGACCAGATGCATAAACCTAAAAAACAAATTTAGGCCTTGTTCTTAGGTACCCAAACGACCTTGGATCCTTTGTAATTAGAAACAAGCACCTTGGGTACCCAAACACAAGTCTTGGGACTCTTGTTTTTCCCCCAACATATTTGGCAACTACTTTGCCTGATTTGTTAGTTAAAACATAAGATGCATCAAAAGTCTTAAATGAAATGTCATGCTCATTTGTTGCATTCACAATTTTCTTTTTAGGCATTTTGATATGAGTGGAATGCCTAGAGCTAGAAGCCTCATTTTATACATAAAAGCATGATGAGAGACATTGTGAGGTTTTCTAGCATGAATTCTTCTAATCTTATGCTGAGGATAGTTTGCAGGATATAAAATGTAGCCCTCTCTATCCTGAACCATGGAAGCCTTACCCTTAACAAAATTAGATAGCTTCTTTGGGGCATTAAGCTTGGTGTTGCTTTGGCTTCCTTGTTGGAAACCAATACCATCCTTAATGCCAGGGTGTCTCCCATTATAGAGCATGCTTCTAGCAAATTTAAATTTTTTATTTTCAAGTTCATGCTCGGCAATTTTAGCATTTAATGTAGCTATGTGATCATTTTGTTTTTTTTAATCATAGCGAGGTGATCGTCAATAGCTTCAACATTAATATCTCTACATCTAGTGCAAATGGTGACATGCTCAACAGTAGATGTAGAGGGTTTGCAAGTATTCAATTCTTCTATCTTAGCAGTTAAACTAGCATTCTCATCTCTAAGACAGGAAATAGAATCATTGCAAATGCTAAGCTCCTTAGACAAGTTTTCACATTTTTCTACTTCTCGAGCATAAGCATTTTTCAATTTAACAAATTTTTTGTTTTCCTTAGTGAGCAAGTCCTCTTGGCATTCCAAGAGATCATCCTTCTCGTTAATGGATTCTATTAATTCATTAATATTTTATTTTTGACTTTTAGTTAGGTTAGCAAAAATAGAGGTTGAATCATCTTCATTATCACTAGAGCTACCCTCATCATCGGATGTAGTATATTTGGGGGTATCTCTAGAATGTACCTTCTTCTTTTTGCCGTCCTTTGCCATGAGGCACTTGTGGCTGACGTTGGGGAAGAGGAGGCCTTTGTTGATGGCGATGTTGGTGGCGTCCTCGCCAGAGGAGGAGTCAGTGGAGCTCTCGTTATTGTCCCATTCCCTCACCATGTGCGCCTTGCCACCCTTCTTCTTGTAATACTTCTTCTCTATCTTCTTCCCTTTCTTGTCTTCGTCCCTATCACTTTCACTAGTATATGGACATTTAGCTATGAAGTGACCGGACTTACCACACCTGTAGCAAACCCTCTTAGAGCGGGGTTTGTAGTCCTTCCCCTTCCTTTGCTTTAGGATTTGCCTGAAGCTCTTAATAATAAGAGCCATTTTCTCATTGTTGAGCTTGGAGGCGTCAATTGGTAGTCTACTTGGTGTAGACTCTTCCTTTTTCTCCTCCGTTGCCTTGAATGCAACGGGTTGCACCTCAGGTGTGGAGGTGGCGCCTTACTCCAAGTTGACAATGTGTTTGGAGTCTTTGATCATAAGTTCAAAGCTCACAAACTTGCCAATAACCTCCTCAGGAGACATCTGTTTATATCTAGGGTCTCCACGGATTAGTTGCACTTGAGTGGGATTACGAAAAACAAGTGAACTAAGAATAACCTTGACCATCTCATGGTCATCCCACTTGGTGCTCCTGAGGTTGTGCACTTGGTTCACCATTGTCTTGAGCCAGTTGTACATGGCTTGCGGCTCTTCCCCTTTGTTGAGGACGAATCAATCGAGTTCTCCCTCAATCGTCTCATGCTTGGTGATCTTGGTCACCTCATCCCCTTCGTGCGCTGTCTTGAGGACATCCCAAATTTCTTTGGCATTCTTTAACCCTTGCACCTTATTATACTCCTCTCGACACAAGGAGGCGAGGAGCATAGAAGTTGCTTGGGAATTAAAATGCCTAATTTGGGCGGCCTTGTCCGAGTCGTAGTCCTCATCGCCCGCTTGTGGTACCTGCGCTCCAAACTCAACTACATCCCATATGCTTTCATGGAGTGAGGTTAGATGGTGCCTCATTTTATCACTCCACATATAATAATCCTCACCATCAAAATATGGTGGTTTGCCTAAGGGAACGGAAAGCAGAGGAGCGCGCTTAGGAATACGAGGATAGCGAAGAGGCATCTTACTATACTTCTTGCGCCTCGTGGTGCTTCGAAGTTGTAGACTCGGCGCTGGATGTGGAGGGTGATGAAGAGTCGGTCTCATAGTAGACCACCTTCTTCATTTTATTTTCTTCTTGTCACCCCTCCTAAGTGACTTGATGGAGGAAGAGGATTCCTCCTTGAGCTTGTCGCTGGACTCCCTTGATAGAGTCTTTCCCAAGCCCATGGCCTTGTCGCCAGTGACTATCTCCCTCTTGGCGTGATCTCCAGACATCACTTCGAGTTTGTTACTCTTAATGAAGCACCAGCTTTGATACCAATTGAAAGTCGCCTATAGGGGGGTGAATAGGCGAAACCTGAAATTTATAAACTTAAACTTGCACTAAGACCGGGGTTAGCGTTAGAATTAAATTCGAGTGTGGAACATTGTTTCTCTTGCTATGAGTTGCTCAAAGTGATGCAGGTAGCTTTGGGAGCAAACTCAAATTAATATTAGCAAAGAAACTTTAGAGAGTGGAAAGAGGAAAAAATCAAGGGGAAATCAACATGAGTGAACACGATGATTTGTTTTACCGAGGTTCGGTTCCAAAGAATCTAGTCCCCGTTGAGGAGGCCACAAAGGCCCGGTCTATTTTAACCCTTTCCCTCTCTCAAACGATCACTTAGACCGGATGAGCCTTCTCCTTAATCAATTGGGTCACCAAGACCCCGCAAGGACCACCACACACTTAGGTGTCTCTTGCAAGCTTTACAAAGCATTTTAAGAGAATAAGAAAGGGAAGGAGAAAGGCAATCCAAGCAACAAGAGCATAAATGAACATAAATTCTCTCACAAGTCACTAAGTGGTTGAGTTGATTTTGGGACTTGGAGAGGATTTGATCTTTGGAATGTGTCTTGGAGTGAATGCTATTGCTCTTGTATTAAATAGAAACTTCATAAAAACTTGGACACCAATGAATGAGGTGGTTGGGGGTATTTATAGCCTCCAACCACTTCCTAGTCGTTGGCCTAGTCTACTGGCGATGGGCACACCAGACAGTCTGGTGGCGCACCGGACATCCACTATTCAGTGTCTGGTGCCCGCCACGTCATCACGCCCGTTGGGGTTTGACCGTTGGAGCCTTCGTCCTGTAGCTGCACCGAACAGTCCGGTGCCACACCGAACATCTCCAGTGACCTCTAACTTCGCTGCTCTGACTTCTTCTGCGCACTGTTCATCACTGTTCACTTTTGCAGTTGACCATTGACGCTTAGTGACCGTTGCTCTGTTGGCTCACCAGATATGTCCGGTGCACACCGGATAGTCTAGTGAATTATAGGAGCGCAACTAGAGAACTTCCGAGAGTGGCCTGTTCGCTTGCGCGTGGGCCTGGTGTACCGGACACTGTCCGGTGTACACTGGACACTATCTAGTGCGCCAAAGGCAGCACACTCTCGTATCCTTTGCTCCAAATTTATTTGTGTCGCTAACTGAATTTCTTTCATGGTTTGTGTTGAACCTTATGCACCTGAGATAAATGACATCTTGACAAACTAGTTAGTGCACATGGTTTATGATGGACGTCAACCACCAAAATCAATTATACGAAATGATCAGGTCCATTTCCCTTTCACTCCTCTATGCATAGAGTATTCTAGGGGGTATTGGGTGCACGTTGGGCGTCGGATCGCCGCTCACAGGCAAGGGCGCCGTTGTCCGGCATCGAAGGTGGGCGGGAAGATGTAAGCCGTTGATCGGGGAGTATGCGGCTAAGATTAGATCTTGAAGATAATGGTTCAGTGTAACACCCAAAATCTTATTTTGGGATTTATAAATGCTTCTTCAAAAGATTAAGAGTTAAAATGTCTCCTAACATAGGATTCCTCACTTTTAAAAGTTATAATCGCCTAAGATAAATAGTTGGTCATACTAAAATGTCGTTAGTCAAACATAGAACCTAAAACCTCTTTGGAACTAGAATTTAGAAGAAGAGAAAACATAATAATGGGAGAGACCTTCAATCCATTTAAAAGAAGAGTAGTCAACTCATGAATTGTATAATTGGAAATACTTTAAAAATATTTGAATTAAGGTAAACCTTGGTGAAGAATATGTG
Organism: Zea luxurians; assembly: GCA_029449295.1. Taxonomy (NCBI): domain Eukaryota; kingdom Viridiplantae; phylum Streptophyta; class Magnoliopsida; order Poales; family Poaceae; genus Zea; species Zea luxurians. The sequence goes on along the minus strand of JAOPSE010000082.1, from coordinate 1,185,885 downwards.
TTAAGTTTTTCTAAAGTAAATAATTGATTGATATGCATTTTTGAACTAACTGAAAATTGTATCGCGCATTCAAAATACTATTTTCCATAAGGGATAATATGTGATCTATATTTGCAACATTTGCTTAATAAAAAGCAAGCAATAAATATATTTAAAAAATTTGCATCCATGTGGTCATTTTTGTTTGCACATCTAAATTTGAGCTCCAACTTAAATTTGAATTTGGATTTAAAATTGGGATTTAAATGGAGAAAGGAAAGTGAAAATAGAAATAAAAAAGAAATGAACCCTATCGTTGGCCCGACTTCACCCCTTCGACCCACCTCCACCTCTCCCCAGTTCAGCCCAGCAGCTGTGAAGCGGGGTGTGCCGGCAGGTGGGCCCTACCGACAGACTCAGCCACCCTCATATGTGACCCTGTGACGCTTACGCGTGGGCCTGCCTAGGCAAATCGTTCTTCCGCCTGTAGTGCGAGACGGAGCGCTAGGTAGCGCCCAGGGAGAGCAATTTGTGCTGTGATATCCTAAAAATTTGTTATGATTCTCCCTGGGTTGTTAGGATCTGGCTTCGCTTTGTGGCTATATAACCCGAGATCCTCTCAATTAAGCAAACCAGAGGAACACCTGCGTCGAGAGCCATGGCAGCAAACAGAGAGAAGGAGAGAGAAATGTGCACTGCCGACGTGGTCCTTCGCCTCCAACGTCATCCAGAGTTCACAGCACGGTCGGGGTGCGCACCTATGATCGCTGTGCGTGTACAAATGGGCGGCTTGGGGCAGGGCCAATCGGATGGTCGTCAATACTTCACCGGAGTTCTTCCCCTGCCGCTGGAGCGCGCTCCTCCGTGGCCGCGAACTTCAGCGTCGAAGATTGTGGTGAGATATTTCTCCTCTACTTTATTGTATTCCTAGGATTCGATATCAACTAGCGACATGTGGTTTGGGACCCTAGATCGCTGGGCGTTGTTGCGATGGCAAGATCGCCGTCACGGTCCACGCACACCGTTGATGTGGTCGATGGGGAGGAAGAAGAGCATGTCCTTGTCGTTGGATCTAGATGGACGGTCCATATTAGAAGCAGTCATACCCATTTGCTTTATTAAAAATCGAGCATGTTTGGGGCCTTCTTCTTCCGAAGGTCCTCAAAAACATGACTAACCATATATTTTCAGCATGATATGGATTCTTATAGGGAGCTTCGGCTTCAGTATGGAAGTTTTCTCCCATGGCAAGGGCATACGGGGTGAAGATATAATCCGAAGATGATAAAGATGAATGCTGAAGCTATGGCCAAAGAGTAATAGCCTCGGCTTAAAATAGTGATGAGGACCAAACATGATGCTAACCAGAAGGGAAAAAGACTGGCTAGTCCTTAATGATTTATGTTATGGTCGTAAGTAAATGTCAAGGACACAAATGTATTTTTACCCGGGTTGCGTCCCGTGCCTATAAATAGATGAATAGTAGCACCGTACTGTTCACGCTGGATTGTAATCACTCTCGCGTCAGAACTTTCGAACAAGCCGAAGGTATCTACGTAATAACAACTTTGTTAATGTTCATGTGTATGTTATGAAATACAAATGTGAATGAACTAATGAATTACATTCATCATCATTATGTATTTTTATTTAACAATGAAATGATGAAGGCATGTCCTTCATGACCTTCATCTAATGACCATTTTATCAGAAAGGAGGTAATGCTTTAGATAACAAAGGTCCTTAATACTTAACAATTATGTTGCCTTGTTCTTGATTCACAACATTTGAGAACAAGTGGCCAACATTGGCTTCCACCTCCGGTGAACTCACTTCTACAACCTTCGGCAAGCATTCACCTTCGTCATGTCGCCGAAGAAGGCAATAGCGCCAGGGGCTGCCCTGTAGCCACTGGATACCAATCAAGGGACAGTCTCGCTGAGAGAAGCTTGGAGCCAGAAAAGGAAGGCTACCAGCCCAACACCACATGAAGAGGAGTTGGACCAGGAAATTAGAGACTTGGAAGCCATACATTAACAAGTGCAGAGGAAGAGAGAGAAGATGCTTTGGCTAGCCAAACTTTAGAGGAAGAGAGAGAAGCTGCTGAAGAAATGCACCACATCACCCAAGATGACCAAGGACGAAGGCCTCAATAGAGAGAGCTTCGTCAAGAAAGTCCAATCAATGATGATGAATTGTTTGATGACTTTCATCATGGTAACTTTGCTTCTGATGACGCTTCTCCTCTAGCAGCAGAGTTGTAGGCTACTCCATGGCCACCATCTTACAAGCAACCGTAGCTTCCCATGTACGATGGGCACTCGGATCCGAAGCAGTTTCTCATGAGATATGAAGCAACCATATCCTCATATGGGGGCAACACGGTTGTCATGGCAAAATCCTTCGTCATGCCGGTCAGGAGTGTAGCTCATACGTGTTATTCTTCCTTGCGCCCGGGAACGATCACGTCAAGGCAAAAGTTGAAGGACATGCTGGTAACTAGCTTATAGGGTTTCTAGATGAAGCCAGTAACTGCCCAAGCATTGTTCCAGTGTACGCAAGACCATGAAGAGTACCTGCAGGCATATGTCCAGAGATTCCTGTGACTTAGAGCCTAGGCGCCAACGGTGCCAAACGAGATTGTCATTGAAGCAATGATCAAGGGGCTCCGGCTAGGACCGACAACGCAGTATTTTGCTAGGAAGCCACCACAAACTCTAGAAAATCTCCTCCAGAAGATGGATGAATATATCCGAGCTGACAATGATTTTCGCCAGAGAAGGGAGGAGGCTTACCAGTATTCTGAGATGACTAGGGGCTTCAGAGGAAGATTTCACCCTAGGCATGTCAGAACAATCCACAATCCCATTAGAATGGTGACAAGGCAAACCACACTCAAGGCAGCCAACAAAGCTCACAATCTTCAAGAATGCAGCAAACCTCTTATAGGCCACCAGCTCCAAGAGGCAGAGGAGGAAGAAGCTTTGGAGGAAGGTTCAGCACTCAACCCAGGAGATTGTTCTGCTTATTCTGTGGGGAGGATAAGGGACACACAACAAGGATGTGCCAAGTCATGATCCAAAAGCAGAAGGATATAGCTAAAGCCGAAGCACGTCAGAATCAGCCGAAGCAGGTCTTGCATACTGCCTCATGCTATTCGCCACAAATCCCTGAGTATGTGGGCAACTAGTAACCCACGACATTAGTTGCTTCGGCAAGTCACTCTCAAGCTGCATGGGCTCAGTTACCACCACCACCTTTGGCACCTACCTTAGCTCATAATCAGCAGCCAGAAGGGCATCGCCAAGCGTAGCAATAGCGTGACACTCGAGAGGAGTCCGAAGCTCGCACAGTCAACATCACTGTGCCTGAATCGAGACATATTTACTAAAGAAACACAAGGGCTCAACCAGAAAGTTTCCAAGTTCAATGTATTTTTACTTTTTTGTCTTTAAATTTTACCCTCTGAAGACAATGTAAGAATGTTTAACCTTCGGCCTGTTGTAATAAATCTGTGGTTACACCATCGAGTGTAACAAGGGTGACAAAATATCCAAAGTCGTTCCTAAGGGGATGCAGAGCTAAAATTCCACCTAAATCAAAGGTGAAGAAGCTCCAAAGTCATTCCTAAGGGGATGCATAGCTTAACTCTAAAATCATTCCTAAGGGAATGCAGAGCTGAAATACCACCTAAGTAAAAGGTGAAGAGACTCCAAAGTTGTTCCTAAGGGAATGCAAAGTCTTGGTTTTTCTTTAATGATTTGTGTGTAAACATCATCTGCATCATATCATCATATCATATTGCATAACATCGCATCATACATCATTTTGCATCGACAAAAGCAATGGAGAAGAAGGAAAATTGCTCCTATGAACATACCTGTCGGCTCATGAAAGAATGTACCAATAACACAAGATATGCTTTTGGTAGATATATTTTTACACAGGGATGGTACCTTCATCAACAGTACAACTACACAATAGCCATGACATGATATTCAGTATTGTCTCGACAGAAGGGTGACTTCTTTCTTCGTGAAGCGTGAAAAGAAGGGAAGGTGTTTTTTTTGCCAGTGGCTCAAAATGGTATGTACGAAGGTTTCACGCATCACAAAGAAATATATTACATTAATATACATGCAAATAGATGATAATTGTTTCTTACAAAAATGAAAGCTACGTACAAGGACACTAAACTCTCAAATATACACAACTTCAGTCTTCTTTTAGTACTTTGTTGGCAGCTTCGTTCAACAGCTTCGTCAATGGCCTCGTTAGCAATCCTAATCATATCGAGCGCCCCCTTCACAGATGGATCAGTTTTAGGATCTTATGGCTCTGGAGGGGGAGAAGGCTTAGCTGCATTAAAATACAAATATCTGTTAGTACCGAAGCTAAAAAATTTACGAAGGTAAGCTATAAAGGATATACCTATAAGTTTGGCCCGCTCAGCAGCTTCTTAAACTCTTTTAGCCTCTTTTAAGGCGTCATGAGACTCTTTCTCAATTTTTCTAATGGCTTCATCAGCTGTTTCTCGGCCACCCTTCAGCCATACTTCAAAATAAAACTTCCCACCTAGTGTAGTAGCTTCGACCGAAGGATTTCTAACATTGTTGGCTGAGAAGGCAAAATCTGGTTGAACTACAGCCTTGGCATGATCACACACGACTTTTTCCAAAATGGACATGACCCCTCGGGTACCGGCAAAGGCACAAAATCCCCTCTGTCGCTAAGAATCCTTAATGATTTATGTTATCGTAAGTAAATGTCAAGGACACAAATGTATTTTTATTGGGGCTGCGTGCCGTACCTATAAATAGATGAACAATAGCATCGTACTGTTCATGCTGGATTGTAATCACTCTCGCGTTAGCACCTTCGAACAAGCCGAAGGTATCTATGTAATAACAACTTTGTTAATGTTCATGTGTATGTTATGAAATACAAATGTCAATAAACTAATGAATTACATTCACTATCGTTATGTATTTTTGTTTAACCATGAAATGATGAAGGCATGTCCTTCATGACCTTCGTATGATGATCATTATATCCGAATGAAGGTAATGCTTCAGAGGACGAAGGTTCTTAATACTTAACAATTGTGTTGCCTTGTTCTTAATTCACATCATTTGAGAACATGTGGCCAACAGAGCCGTCAATCGTCAATCCATGGGCTAGGGCGATCCCGCGGCGTGGACGAATTATCAACCATGGATCTATGATCCGGTGGCTACAATCGTGTGCTGATTCGAGATCGAATCTGGGCCGTGGGATCTAATCTGATCGGTCAGGAATCATGCTTACCCATTCGCCATGACTATTTTGTTAAAAAGTCCGTAGGAGAACTTGAAACCAACCCGCTGTCTAGTTTTTGCACCCGATTCCCTCAATTAACTTTTTAAAATACAAATCAGTCCTTAGACTTTTCAAAAGAAACCCTGGTAGCAATTTTTGGCTTCAAAATTAATAATAAAAACACCTCAAACTTGTTTAACTCATAAAGTTCTCATTTTAACTCTGATTTGGACCGTTTAAATTGCGTTAGCATCGTAATAAAATTGCCTACGCAGTAGCAACGTTATTTGTACTGTATCACATACTTTTTTAATTAGACATTTGTTTAAAACCTATGTATAATTTTCTAATCTAGATTGATATAGTACTTTAATTAATCCATAATTATAATTTGACTATTTTTAATTAAGTTATAATTGGTATGAAAGTTAAACTATACATTTTTTTATTTGTGTCACATGATTTATAAAATCAATCTAAGACCTAGTTTTAATTATTTAATCATGAAAATCTTTCGAAAACTATATCTTCTTAACCGTGACTCCGATTTTAGTCATTCTCGAACCTGCGATATCGTAGCAGCGCGTAGAATATTCTTACGCTGTTTGTTCTCATGTTTGGTGTATTGTTATTTTTATATTCTTGCCTGCTTGTATGTATTGCTACGAATAGCGGTGAGGCCACGAGAATCTAAAGATCAACTTGGTACGTGGGATCTCAAGTCACAGACAAGTTGTGTTGTTGACCACTCTTCTTTACCTAATAATGTTCTTGTTAATCACTATGACATCCTCAGGTTAATTTGATGGAAGCTAATAGGTTTCCCTAGCATTGTTTATCCCCCACCTTGCAAACAGATGAATTATTGGGTAGATTTGCTATTGCTCTACCTGGTTTTGGGAAATTATTGTTATATTATGACCATGTTCCAATTATGTTGTTGTTTTAATTATTGTTCATGCTAAGATCATCATGTTAATTGGAACATGGAGAACAACCCGGGAAAACAGTGCTACCACAAGGGTGGAACGGGATGCCCTTGGCCAAGTAATTAGGAAAGCTAGGGAGAGATTACCTTACCCGAAAGGGGCAAGCGAGGAGGCGTCACTGCAGAGTATAGGGAGGTTCTCGGGTCGAACTGCTACGATAGCAGTTCAGACGAGGGATTCCTATGCTTCCTTTGTTCTAAAACTGTAGTGGGTATTCTCGAACTAGTGGAACTTTGGAAAGGCCTCGTAGTGCAACCCTACCTTGCTTCCTTGCTAGAGGTGTATGGGGTCCATACAACCATGTGGCAAATGGGTAACACGACTTGTGGGTAAAGATGTGCAACCTCTGTAGAGTGTAAAACTGGTATATTAGCCGTGTATAACACCCAAAAAATCTGTTTTGGAGTCCATAACATTTTTCTCTGAAAGTTTAATGATTAAAATGGCTACAAAAGTGGTGTTCTTCCTTTTCAAAGTCATTCTCTAAAAAATGGATGAAGTCTATTTTCCTAAAATAAAATAAGTTGTAAACATTTAAAATTTTGGTAGCTCAAAAGTTAGAGATAAACTTTGAATCTGAAATTTAGAAAACATAAGATAAAGTAAAAGGATCATCAATTGTTTAACTAATAGAATTGTATTTTATGGATTATGTACTTAGAAGCCTTTTTAGTAGAAAGTAAATGAGAAAGTCCTCATGTAATTAAAATCATTTTTGTGGAATTAATATTGCATAGTATTCACCAATATTTAGGATGATAAATTAGAAACTTCTTCCTTAGAATAGAATCTTTTTGTGAAAATAAATTTCATATTGAAAAGCATTTGCCCGATTAAACACATAGAAGAGCTAAAATAAATATACATAAAATGGAACCTGCATTCCATGCTAGAGTTTTGCTTGAGCATTTTGAATACATACATTCTAATGTAGGTTTGAATTTGGGATTAGATGTGAAAACTGAAATTTTGAAATTCAACAAAGGAAAAGAAAATTAAAAAAAGAAATAAAGCCCTTCCTAGGCCGTTCGTCCTCCATTCGGTCCAGGAACACCCCCCTGCTTTCCACCCCCACACGGCCCAAGCTGGGGATAGGGGCGCTGACAGCTGGGCCCGTGCGGCAGCCTCACCCTCCTTTTGCATGCTCCCTGTGGTGTGGGTCCCGTTGGACAGCCTCGCCCTTATCTTAGGCCGCGCCAACCTCACATGCTTACAAGTGGACCTGGGGCTTCTGTTCGCTACTCTACCCGTGTAACGCGTGGAGCTCAACGACGAGCGCCGGAATCACTGGGCCGTTATGGCCGCCCCATTCTCCCCTTCATGCATAAAGCTACCACTGTAGCCCTATACAACTCATTTCGTCGTGCTTGTACCACAATCCGAGAACCACCACCGTACCAGAGAGGGATTGGGGAGCAAAGCAGAGAGAGAGCTATCTCGCGCCATCGTCGTAGATTCGTCCCTCAGTCGGCTTCCCGGTCACGGCGAATAGCCTGCGGACGTAGGAGGGTTCCGACGCACGTGTTGGACACCTCGTTAGGCAAGAGTCACCACCAGAGGGCCGGTGATTTCTCGCAGTCGTTTTCCCAATCGCGGATCCACTGTGCGTCGCTAGTGGAGGACATCCTTAGGGTTACCCTGGTAAGTCATCCTTCGCCGTGTCTGCCATGGCGTTCGCTTTCTTTTTATGCACAATAGAACTCGTGGTAGATCCTAGGGCCTTGGTGGGGCGCTGCCCCGATGAAGCGCCGCCGTGGGGGGGTCTCGCCTCCGTATCGGCCGGGCTAGAGGTGGAAGACGACCCCTTTGTCGTGCGATCCGTTTTAAATGATCAGAATTAGATCAGGGCATATCGTTTCACTGGATTAAATCTGGGCCGATCGGCCATGATCAGGCGGCTAGGATTTGAGGATAACTCTTCAACCCGACCTTTATGCAGAAAAGCCCCTCAGTTATTAAGAAACCAACCCGCCGTCCTGTGTGACTGTGCACTGTGTCCTGATATCTTGCGCCAGGGACCCTGCTTTTTTTGGTAATTAGTGCGTAGTCCAGAGGACAGTTAAATTAGATGAATAAATATGGAAAGGGATTTTTAATGTACGAATAATAATTAAAAATTGTTTAATCCCTAGAAACTTCATACTAATTCCAAATTGATCCATTTCAGTTTCTATAATTTTATAATATTATTGTTTATCATTTAGTATCACTGTTTTGACATGAAAGCCACATTAAAAATTTACCTCCTAGTTAATCTTATACCAAGTATATTGCAACTTCGGAAATTCATAACTCCTCGATTTTAATGCCGAATTGACTCATTCTAGTTGTGTTAGCTCCGTATAAATATGTACTACGCAGTAATAACATTAATTATACCTTGTCGCATACTTTAATATTTATTTATCCTATGTCTACTAGATTAGTTCTTCTAAACCAAATCTAACCTGTCCATAATTATAATTTGATTAAAATATGATCTCTAGTCAAGTTATAATTAAAACTAATGTTGAGTTAATTATTTATAGAATATTTTCTCATATGTGTATACTAATCAATTTATAATATAGTTTAATAGTTAAATCACATAGATCTCCCATAAATCATCTCTTTAACCGTAGTTTTGAATTTAGTAATTATCGAGCCAACGATCTTGTAGCATCGCGTAGATCATTATTATGCAATTTATTCTTATGTTTGTTGTGATGTTAATTTTATCTATACCATGTGTGTTTGTATTACTACGACTAGCAGTGAGGTCACGAGAACCTGAAGATCATCCTGGTACCTGGAATCTCAAGTCCCAGGCAAGTTGTGCCCTTGCTCACTTTTATTACCCAATAATGTTCTCTATAATCATTTTATCATGCATAGGCTTAATTTTGATGGGACCCAATAGGTCACCCTAGTTTGGTTATCTTTTTACCTTGTTCACCCTTGAATTATTTGGGTAGTTTTGCTATTGCTCTATATGGTTTTGGGATTAATATTACATTATGCCCATGTTCCAATTATTCTGTTATTTTATTTATGTTCATGTCAAGATCATTATTTTTAATTGGAACATGGAGCTTAACTTGAGAAACATGTGCCACCACAAGGGTGGAATGGGATGCCCTTGGCTGACTAATTAGGAAAGCTAGTGGAAGACTACCTTACCCGAAAGGGGCAAGGGCAGTAGGGGAGTAGGCGTGTAGGGAGGTTCTCGGGTTGATTTTGCTGCGCTGGCGGTTAGACGAGGGATTCCTACATTGCTCTTCCTAGAAACTATAGCGAGTTTTCCGAAGCTAGTGGAACTTTGTAAAGGCCTCGTAGTGGATCCCTAGCCATTCACCGGAAGTGTCTAAGGGCCTTGCAAACCCTGGCGACATGGGATACACGACTTGTGGGTAAAGGGTACCACCTCTGCAGAGTGTAAAACTGATATACTAGCCGTGCTCGCGGTCATGAGCAGCTCAGGACTCTCGCATGATTAAACCATAGAACTAAATTCAATTTGCCATTTGCATTGCATGTCATTTATTATTAATTTTGTTCTATTATTAATTTTGACCAACTTTAAAAGCAATGCTCAGCTTCCACCATTCTTTTTGGTAAGCCATACACTTCATGAGCTCCTACCTTTGGCGAGTTCATGCACATTATTCCCCATAACTTGTTGAGCTATGAACGTATGTGAGCTCACCCTTGCTATCTCACATCTCCCACAGGTCAAGAACAGGTACCAAAGGATGAGGCGCATGGAGGATGTTGTGATGTGTTCATGAGAGGTCTAGGTCGTCGTCTCCCAATCAACTTTGGGTTGCTGAATCATTGTCTTCATATGATGTAATTATTTATTTATTTTGTACAGAACTCCTATTATGTAGTAAAGATGTGACTTTCGATCCTGTGCCATTATTCATCATATGTGTGAGACTTGGTCCCAGCACACCTAGTGAATGCTTTCGCGCCCGGGTCCCTAAAACCCGGGTGTGATAGAAGTGGTATCAGAGCAATGTTGACTGTATGACGAAACCTAGATAGAACTGGACAACCATTGTCTACTTACCTTTGCTACTCTGATTCTTTTCTAAATCTTTTCTCATCTATTTCTGCTTTACTCTGATAATTCTTACATTTTCCTTCTAAAGACAAATGTGGATTTCACACTTTGAAAATCATGTACCTAAAGTGACATTTAGTACTAGGAGACCTACTCTTAGGAACAAAAAACAAAACTATTTTTATAAATATTTATATGCTTGAGTGTTTGTTCTTGTGATAACTGCTTGATTCGATTATTTGATTGAGTGTGATGAGTTGTAGAGTAATGTCCACAATTGCATCTGCATCTACATATATATAAAAAAGTGTTTATAGAGTAGCTAGACCAATTAAGAATACTCCCTATTAAAAATATATCTAGTTTAATAGATCCATCTTATCTTAAAAGATTCTTTGTTATGTTAATAGATTCATCTGCTCTTGAAAGATTTGTCTTATCCTAACAACTTTACTTATCTCATCCCAAAGTAACAACCATGATCTAATTCAAATATAATGAGATCTTATCTAGTCTAATCTAGTCACACAAATATAACTTAATTCTGATCTAATGTGATAGATTAATCTAACCTAACAAAGGCTAAAGTGGAGCTAATCTAATGTAAGTTGCTTAACAAGAAGGATAATACTGATGAAATAAATGAGACTCTACTCCTATAAAATCTGTTTTAACTTAATTCACTTTGCACTAAGTTAAGAATGATAGACCAACTCGACCTTATGCAACTACCTTAACCATTCGACGGTTGCATAACCCCTCTATTTTAACCTAACAGAGATTCTAACTTACCTACACCATATAATCCGTCCTATCTCAAAAGATTCTAACATATCCTAATAATATATATCCTACCCTGGTAGATTTATCTAACTTAAACTAGTCTAATCTAGTTATATCTAATCTAATCTAGACACTACCTAATCTAATATGATCCAATCTAAAGGGAGTTACTTAAACAAGTTAGTTAATACTGGTAACATAGATTAGACCATATTCCTATAAATGGGTTTTAAACCTAAATTGGTGTCTTAAACCAACTCGTCCGTGAAACCACGACCTAACCTATGTTATAGGTTGTCCAACCCATTTATCCCAAAAGCAAAGTAAAACTCTATTAATCTACCTACCTCATGTACCCGCAATTGTTATCCCAACTCAGATAAAGGCATCTAACACCACGACCGATGGTCCCTAAATTAGACCCAAGAAGGTTAACCTCGACAATGAAGGATATGACTAGAAACAGATCTTTAGATGAATCAAGATCCACCACCCAGAATAAAAGTCTCCCTTACCTAACTTTCCCTTACCCCAAATCTTCTCTACACTCACCTAATAGCTAAAACCTGATGTACCCTTGTTTTCTATGCCACACTTGCTATGGGCATGAAAATTTTAGGTTTATAAAAAATACTAATTGGAAGTTCCACTTAGGAAAAAAAGATACTAGAATTTCATAAAGATAAAGTCAGCTTGATATGCTCAACTAAATGGTATTCCTAAATAGGATTATAGAATCTAATGTGATCTAATCTAATATGGTCTACTTAAATAGATTGGTGATACTGGTAGAAGAGATTATACCCTACTAGCCAGGTGTTAACTTAACTTAGTATTAGACCAACTCAACATGAGCAGAAGAGCTAACCCAACCAATAGAGTCATGATGGATGGCATAATTTATCTATCCCCTCCTAACATCAAACAAGATTTTGACCTACATCATGTAGTCTATCTCACCCATATCTATCTCATCTTGACAGATTCTATCTTACCTTTGAGCAATCACCTTATATGACTAGTTATCCTAAGCTCGATATAAAACAACAGATTAAGCCCTACCAAAGAATCCTCAGTTCATAATCAGCTATTAGCCTATTCGTTCTACCTACCAAATTATTTCCCTTGCAAAAACTATCTTACCATATGCTTCTAACTCGGATAGTCAATACCAGGAAGGGAAGAGAAATCGATCTACCAACCAACCCCCACGGCAGGAGGATTATCAGGCAACATCAAACATGAATGAATCATCCAAACTCTCCACCGTCTGGAACCGATCCAGTGGTTGCCGCCCAAATGCTGGTACTACAACAAATGACAAACATGGTGAATGAAATGCAAAATCGGATAAGGCAAGAACGCCAGGAAATGCGACAGGACCGCATGGAGATGCGTCAAGAAATGAGGCAAGCACGATTGGAAAGACAACAACAACACCCACTACCTCCACCACCACCACCAGCTCCACCAAGCTACATATATATATATATATATTACTATTTGTAAGACCTAAATGATACTTTAGTTAGTAGTTAAAATTTTACTATTTTAGTAATAATAATAAGGTCTATTTGATAATATGTTCTGCTAATAAATTAGGCATCATGCTAAGATTCTTGTTTGTGCATATGTTTTGAAACAATATGAGTATACATCATTTTTTCTTGCAAATCTCAAGGACGAGATTTCTGTTAAGTGGGGTAGGATTTGTAACACCCAAAAATTCTGTTTTGGAGTCCATAACATTTTTCTCTGAAAGTTTAATGATTAAAATGGCTACAAAAGTGGTGTTCTTCCTTTTCAAAGTCATTCTCTAAAAAAATGGATGAAGTCTATTTTCCTAAAATAAAATAAGTTGTAAACATTTAAAATTTTGGTAGCTCAAAAGTTATAAACTTCGAATCTAAAATTTAGAAAACATAAGATAAAGTAAAAGGATCATCAATTGTTTAACTAATAGAATTGTATTTTATGGATTATATACTTAGGAGCCTTTTTAGTAGAAAGTAAATGAGAAAGTCCTCATGTAATTAAAATCATTTTTGTGGAATTAATATTCCATAGTATTCACCAATATTTAGGGTGATAAATTAGAAATTTCTTCCTTAGAATAGAATCTTTTTGTGAAAATGAATTTCATATTGAAAAGCATTTGCCCGATTAAACACATAGAAGAGCTAAAATAAATAAACATAAAATGGAACCTTCATTCCATGCTAGAGTTTTGCTTGAGCATTTTGAATACATACATTCTAATGTAGGTTTGAATTTGGGAACAACTCATTTATTTTGAGACCGACCCACTTCCTATCTAGAATTTTTTTACTAGTCCTTTATATTGCAATGTGTCAACCGTCAAATGCTTTGGTAATTTGCGCGGATCGGATGAAGAAATATAATTTTGATCCAAACGTTTTGATCATTGGTTATCCTTCATAGTAATAATATCTCAGGGTTTGCAACGAAAGCTTGGTATATCAACTATACAACCATTAACTAAAATATGTCTATGGTTAACTAATTGTCGGGTCCCAGGAATGGTTGAAGCCATACCCAATCGAAAAAGGATATTATCCAAACGCATTTCAAGTAATTGTAGTAAAACCTGACCTGTGGATCTTTTTGCTTTTCTAGTGATATGTACATACCTAAGTAATTGTCGTTCTGTCAGACCATAATGAAAACACAATTTCTGTTTTTTCTTGAAGACGAATACGATATTGCTCTTTTTTTCCAGAATGGAATTTCTTTTTCTAATTACTTCCGGATTTAGGCGTTTTTCTAGTGAGTCCTGGTTAGATGTGATAACTGAAAATTTGAAATTCAACAAAGAAAAAGAAAATAAAAAATAAATAAAGCCCTTCCTGGGCCGCTTGTCCTCCATTCGGTCTAGGAACACCCCCTGCTTTCCACCCCCGCGTGGTGCAGGCTAGGGATCGGGGCACCGACAGCTGGGCCCGTGCGGCAGCCTCACCCCCCCCCCCCTTTGTGTGCTCCCTGTGGTGTGGGTCCCATTAGATAGCATCACCCTTATCTCAGGCCGCGCCAACCTCACCCGCTTACAAGTGGACCCGGTGCTTCTGTTCGCTACTCTACCCGTGTAACGCGCGGAGCTCAACGATGAGCGTCGGAATCGTCGGGCCGTTATGGCCGCCCCGTTCTCCCCTTCATGCATAAAGCTACCGCTGCAACCCTATACTACTCATTTCATCGCGCTTGTACCAAAATCCGAGGACCACCATCGTACTAGAGAGGGATTGGGGAGTGAAGCAGAGAGAGAGAGAGAGAGTTATCTCGTGCCGTCACTGTAGATTCGTCCTGCGGTCGGCTTCTCGGTCACGGCGAATAGCCTGGGGGCGCAGGAGGGTTCCGCCGCACGCGTTGGACACCTCGTTAGGCAAGAGTCACCACCAAAGGGTCGGTGATTTCTCACCGTCGTTTTCCCAATGGCAGATCCGCCGTGCCTCGCTAGTGGAGGACATCCTTAGGGGTACCCCGGTAAGTCATCCTTCGCCGTGTCTGCCATTGCGTTTGCTTTCTTTTTATGCACAATATAGCTTGTGGTAGATCCTAGGGCCTTGGTGGGGCGCTGCCCCGATGAAGCACCGCCGTGGGGGGTCTCGCTGCCGTTTTTTCCCGGGCTAGAGGTGGAAGACGGCCCCTTTGTCACGCGATCCGTTTTAAACGATCAGGATTAGATCAGGGCATACCATTTCGCTGGATTAAATCTGGGCCGATCGGCCGTGATCGGGCGGCCAGGATTTGAGGATACCTCTTTAGCCCGACCTTTATGCAGAAAAGCCCCTCAGTTATTAAGAAACCAACCCGCTCCTATGTGACTGTCCACTATGTCCTGGATCTCTTGTGCCGGGACCCTGCTTTTTCTAGTAATTAGTGCGCAGTCCAGAGGACAGTTAAATTAGATGAATAAATATGGAAAGGGATTTTTAATGTAAGAATAATCATTAAAACTTCTTTAATCCCTAGAAAATTCATACTAATTCCAAATTGATCCATTCCAGTTTCTATAAATTTGTAATATTATTGTTTATCATTTAGTGCCACTGTTTTGACATGAAAGCCACATTAAAAATTTATCTCCTAGTTAATCTTATACCAAGTACATAGCAACTTCGGAAATTCATAACTCCTCCATTTTATTTCCGAATTGACTCATTCCAGTTGTGTTAGCTCCGTATACATATGTATTAAGCAGTAACAACATTAATTATATCTTGTCGAATACTTTTATATTTATTTATCCTATGTCTACTAGATTAGTTCTTCTAAACCAAATCTAACCTGTCTATAATTATAATTTGATTAAAGTATGATCTCTAGTCAAGTTATAATTAAAACTAATGTTGAGTTAATTATTTATAGAATATTTTCTCATATGATGTATACTAATCAATTTATAATATAGTTTAATAGTTAAATCACATAGATATCCCATAAATCATAGCTCTTTAACTGTAGCTCCGAATTTAATGATTCTCGATCTCACGATCTCGTAGCATCACGTAGATCATTATTATGCAATTTATTCTTATGTTTGTTGTGATGTTAATTTTGTCTATACCATGTGTGTTTGTATTACAACGACTAGCATTGAGGTCACGAGAACCTGAAGATCATCCTGGTACCTGGAATCTCAAGTCCCAGTCAAGTTGTGCCCTTGATCACTTTTATTACCCAATAATGTTCTTTATAATCATTTTTATCAAGCATAGGCTTAATTTTGATGGGACCCAATAGGTCACCCTAGTTTGGTTATCTTTTTACCTTGTTCACCCCTGAATTATTTGGGTAGTTTTGCTATTGCTCTATATGGTTTTGGGATTAATATTACATTATGTCCATGTTCCAATTATTCTGTTATTTTATTCATGTTCATGTCAAGATCATTATTTTTAATTAGAACATGGAGCTTAACTTGAGAAACACGTGCCACCACTAGGGTGGAATGGGACGCGCTTGGCTGACTAATTAGGAAAGCTAGTGGAAGTCTACCTTACCCGAAAGGGGCAAGGGCAGTAGGGGAATAGGCGCGTAGGGAGGTTCTCGGGTTGATTTTGCTGCGATGACGGTCAGAAGAGGGATTCCTACATTGCTCTTCCTAGAAACTGTAGCGGGGTTTCCAAAGCAAGTGGAACTTTGTAAAGGCCTCGTAGTGGATGCCTAGCCATTCACCTCGGAAGTGTCTAAGGGCCTTGCAAACCCTAGCGACATGGGATACACGACTTGTGGGTAAAGGGTACCACCTCTGCAGAGTGTAAAACTGGTATACTAGCCGTGCTCGTGGTCATGAGCAGCTTAGGACTCTCGCATGATTAAACTATGGAACTAAATTCAATTTGTCATTTGCATTGATAGGATTTATTATTAATTTTGTTCTATTATTATTTTGGTATAGTATCTACTTATACTTAGTAATTGCTAATAAAAATTTGACCAACTTTAAAAGCAATGCTTAGCTTCAACCATCCTCTTTGGTAATCCTTACACTTCATGAGCTCCCACCTTTGGCGAGTTCATGCACATTATTCCCCACAACTTGTTGAGCTATGAACATATGTGAGTTCACCCTTGCTGTCTCACACTCCCCCACAGGTCAAGAATAGGTACCACAGGATGAGGCGCATGGAGGATGCTGCGATGTGTTCGTGAGAGTCTAGGCCGTCATCTCCCAGTCAACTTTAGGTTGCTGGATTGTTGTCTTCATATGATGTAATTATTTATTTATTTTGTACAGAACTCCTGTTATGTACTAAAGATGTGACATTCGATCCTGTGCCATGATTCATCATATGCGTGAGACTTGGTCCCAGCACACCTGGTGAATGCGTTCGCGCCCGGGTCCCTAAAACCCGGGTGTGACACCGTGTTCACAGTCATGAGCGGCTCAGACACTCACATGATTAATTTATGGAACTAAACTTAATCTGTCATATGCATTGCATTGTGGGTGTTATTGTTAATTGTGATCTCTTATTTAATTGGGTTGGTATCTACTTTTACTTAGTAACTACTAATAAAATTTTGACCAACTCTAAAAGCAATACTATGCTTTAACCATCTTCTTTGGTAAACCTTACACTTCACATGAGCTCCCACCTTTGGTGAGTTCATGCACATTATTCCCCACAACTTATTGAGCGATGAACGTATGTGAGCTCACCCTTGCTGTACTCACATCCCCAAGTCAAGAACAGGTACCACAGGATGAGAAGCATGAAGGATGTCACGATGGATTCGTGAGAGGTCTAGGCCGTCGTCTCCCAGTCAACTATTGTTGCTGGATCGTTGTCTTCGTATGATGTAATTATTTAACTATTTTGTATAGAACTCAATTATATATTAATGATGTGACATTCGTTTTTGTACCATGAGTCATCATATGTGTGAGACTTGACCCTAGCACACATGTGAGTCGCGCCCGGGTTTGGACCCCTAAATCCGGGTGTGACATTCAGCTAGGGAACGCTTGATGGACGAGCGTGGTTAGATAAGAGGGGTTTTAAAATATTAATCGTAGATCCGGTGATGGTGGCCCTGGTCATGTACCCATTCGTGATGTAATCTGGGGGTGGATGCGGGATCGAATGGCTCAGGATAGACCGCACTCGTTTGGCCAGGGCAAACTTTGAAAAGAGTCCCTGTGGTTTATTATAAATAACCTGTCGTCCACATCACATGCAAAGAAAATAAAAATAAATGGTGATTTTGCAGAAATACCCTTAGAAGTTATTTTTGGGTATAAAATTACCACCAAAGCACTTAGAAACTTGTATAACCTATATCTTGCACATTTTCCATTTTACTCTGTTCAAATTGTGTTAGCTTCGTAATAATGTTGCCTACATGCTAATAACTCTATTTTATCATGTAACATGTTTTCAAAATACTTGTTTAACCTATAATTATTAGATTAACTTTTATAAACTGAGATAAAGGTAACATTGTAATTTGGTCCATAATTATAATTTGACTAAAATACTATTTCTACTCAAGTTATAATTGGTATTAAAGTTAAATTAGTTAATCAAGTAATTCTTTAGTAAACTATATCTTCTCAACCGTAACTCCGATTCTAGTTGTTCTGGAACCTATGATTTCGTAACGACGCGCAGCATATTCTTACGCATTATGTTTCCATGTTTGGTGTATTGTTACTATAACCATTATTTGCTTGATTGTATATATTGCTACGCTAGAAGCGAGGTGACAAGGAATCTGAAGACCAATTTGGTGAAGTAACTAGAGTTGCACCAAAAAGGAAAGTTGTGCCCTTGATCACTTTCTTTACCTAATAATATTCTTCGATAATCAATGCAACATGCTCACGTTAACTTGATGGAACGTAATAGGTTACCCTAGTTTTGTTTACCCCACACCTTGCATGCAAATGAATTATATATTGGGTAGTCTTGCTATTTCTCTACCTGATTTTTGGGTTACTACTACTTATGAATCACGCTCATGTTCCATTATTATTTAACACTATTGGATTTATTTAAGATACATGATAAGATCATATTGTTTAATTGGAACATGGAGCGACCACTCAAGACAACAGTGCAACCACAAGGACTATATGGCTCTGATCTTGGCCAATTAATTAGGAAAGCTAGTATGGGATAACCCTTTTCTGAAAGGGGCAAGCGGGGAGTGCGTCGCTATAGAGTATAAGGAGGTCCTTGGGTCGGAGTGTCTATTATAGCTTTTTGTATGAGGGATTCTAGTGCTTCCTTCATCCTGACACCGTAGCGAGTTTTCTCATGCTAGTGGAACTTTGTAAAGGCCTCGTAGCGTCCCTATGCCACCACACGTCGGTAGTGTGGTATTGTGCTGGCCGGCACATGCATGGTTGGGTGCAAATTTCTCTAATCTTTTACACGACTTGTGGGTAAAGAAGTGCCACCTCTGCAGAGTGTAAAACTGTATATCTATCACGCTCACGGTCATGAGCAGCTCCGACCCTGTTGGGGACTTGTTCTCAAATGCTATGAATTAAGAACAAGGTAACACAAATGTTAATGGTTAAAGACCTTCGTCCTTCGAAGCATTGTATCTCTTAGGATAAAATGATCCCCAAACGAAGGTTATGAAGGGCATACCTTCATAATATCAATATGTAAGAATAAGATCGAGAACATATGAAAATTACCAACATCTTAATTATATCATCATGAACAAACATTAACGGTATTAAATTACATTTGTACCTTCGGCTTAACAGAAGGTTGAAATACAAGGGTGACGTGCGAGTGATTACAAGTCAATGTTAACAGTACGGGGTTACTGTTTGGACGCAACCTAGTTGAAATTACATCCATGTCCTTGGTACTTACTACTGACTAAGGGGTAATCTATCAAGGGCTAGGTAGTATATTCCCCTTTAGGTCGGTTCCATTCTCCATCGCTGCCCTTGTGCTAAGCCGAAGCTTCTTCATCCGTAGCTTCGGAACTGGTTCATCCTTCTCCCAGACTGCGCCTTTCATACTGTGTACAACTTCATCTCAATACCGAAGGTTCCTATGAAAACATACTATACTCGGAAAGCATGTTAGTCTTGTTTTTGAGGACATTCGGAAGACGAAGGCCCCCAATAGTAGCCCCTCGCAGTACTAATTTGTTCTTGTAACAACGAATTCAAACTGCGACGTGAACGAATGCCTTAAGCAGAAGGTCCGAAAAAACACCTTCCATTCGCTAGAATAGCGAAAGTCAATGACAAATGGGGCCCGCCAAGTTGCAATGCAGTAGGAGTATAAATAGAAACACACAGCAGCGACATTTGTTACGCCATTTCTGTTCCTCGTGTTATTTTCTCAAACTTTTAATTCTCTTGCGACCAGCTCTTGCTTGATTTTCAAACTTTGTGATAGGCTAAAGTTTTGAAGAAATGTCTGAGGAGAAGAAGGTTTCTGTTGTGACAAAGGTGGCTGAGGAGAAGAAGGTTGTGGACCCATTTATTGCTAGGTTTTATGAATCTATGGCAAAAACGAATATAGAGAAGATCACCAAGGAGATAATGGCGGATTTATCTGAAGATTCTAATGACAGTGATGACTTTGATGTGGAGAGTGGAGACGAAGATTCTGAAGATAGGCCCTGGCAGCCAAACCATACCATCTTCGGAAAGTCGACCATTAAACAAAGTCAGGTTGACGCCATGAGGGGAAGGTACTTTCGTGATATGTCTATTGTGAGGATTGGAGGAGACAGCACCGCCCCTACTCTTGAAGAAATTGAAGTTGTTGTTTACTGAAGCTTTTTGAAGGCAGGCCTTTAGTTCCCATTGAGCAAATTCGTGGTTGAAGTGTTGAAGATATTCCAGATCTTTCTTCACCAAATTACTCCCGAAGCTATAATTAAAATGGGGATGTTTGTTTGGGCTATAAGAAGCCAAGGGCTGGAACCGAGCGCAAAGTGTTTCTACAATATGCACGAACTATTGTATGAGACGAAGGCTAATGGGAAAGAACAGTATCACAACAACTTTGATTGTTATGGATTCATTGCCCGCCCAATGCAAGCTACCCTATTCCAACATTTCGGAAAAGGTGGCCCGAGGCCTGGATGGAGGAATGGTTTTATGTCAAGAATAATCTGATTGAGAGGGAGGACATTAAGCAATTTATCTAATGCCCGATCTAGTCTCGCTTTGGCCTTTGAAGGCCAAGGGTGGCGATTGAAAATGATGACGAAGCATGTCAAAAGGCCTTCAACAATGTCTATGCTTTCATTGGTACACGGGACCTGATCCAAGAGCACATTGCTTATAGGGTATGGCCACTTGTGGATAGATGGGAAATGCCGAAGCAGACTGTTATCGGGTCCAACGAAGGTGGATTAGTTCGCCTGAAATATACCTTCAGGTTCAGAGACCGGTTCGACGAACCAAACAACGACTGGTTGAAAAGTATTAAGGCTACTAGCGACGAGTTGCTTGGGGCATATACCAAAGCCGAAGATGATGCTTTGTCCTCGGCCTTTGGGGGTCGGATCAAGAAAAGATTGAACAGAGTTTTTGATGCGATTGGTTTCATATATCCTGATTATTGCTATCCTTCACGGAGACAAGGAAAAAAGAGGAAAGCTACCACTTCGGCAACTCCTGCCGTGCCGAAGGGCAAGAAAATCAAAGTTTTGACCCATAGGCCCAGATATATTGAAACAGCTAGAATGCCAAAATTTGGTGAGGGGACATCTTCCGCTGCCGAAGCGGGACCGGCTGCTCCAGCCGCTCGGAGTGCTGAAGAATCGACTGTAGTGCCGAAGGTGCCTATGGTCGAGCTAGCCGAAGCTAAAGATGAGGCGGCCGAAAGACCAGAAATAGAAAAAACAATAGGGATGCCTAAAATTCCGAGCCCTTCGATAAAAACAGAACTGTCGAAGATCATAAAAGCTTCCGCCACCACTCCCAAAAGGAGAAGAATGGCAAGTGTACTTGACGCCGTTGCAGAGACAACAAGAGTGTTGACTCCTGCTCCTGTGAAGAAAGTTGCCAAAGCTGCTACAACTCACACCGAAACCGAAGCTGGGCCTTCGATGGCTGCTCAAACGAAGCCTGCCGCAACTAAGCAGAGGGCCAAGGAATTTCTAGATATCGGCATAGCTATGGAGAAGGATGTGGCCAAAAAAGTCAGTTCCCCTGCTCCCGAAGCACCGTCCGAAAATCTCGACTATATTGTTCGACATGCTTCGGGGAAAAGATTATCCGAAGAAGAAATTTTTGAAGCCAAATATTATGCCCGAGAACTGAAATACCCAAAGGGGGCTTTAGTGTTTAATGGCACGGACGAAGATGATTTCCTGTACTGCCTCCTGGACAACAAAGAATTATCCGTCTGCCGGGAGATGGCCAAAAGTATGGGATTTCCGAAGCTCGAAGCTGGCCTCTGAGCCATGACGAAGGCTGACCTCGTGGACAGCCTCACATACAACAGCCTGAGGGTATAGAAGTGAACTTTGAAGTTTATGAACTTGGGGATGAAGTCTTTTATTCTCACGTTAATCCTTTATTCTTTCTTGCAGGGCTTAATCCTTAGCAACGCCCTGAGGGCGCAAAAGAACGCCGAAGACGAGAGCTGCTCTGTAGCTCTCAGCAACCTTCGATCAGAGGTAATCAGGCTGAGAAACGAAACCATGGAGAAATACAAAATTCTACTTTCATTGGTGGATAAAGCAAAAGAAGATGAAGCAAAATTTAACACTCAAACCAAAGCATATAAAGCCGAAGCAGAAGATCTTCGTAAAAAACTTGCCGAAACCAATGAAAATTGTGCGCTCACAAAGGCTAGCCAAGAGATTACTGAATATTGGAAGACTAAGCTAGAGAAAAATGTTGAGGAGCTTCACGAATCCAAGGAAAGATGTTTTGAAAAATCCTTGGATTGTGTGAATAAATTGGAAACTAGCTTTTCCAAAGTGGGTGCCTATTCTTCTAAGGAGAATTTTATTCGAGGCGACTCCGAGGACGTTATTGAGTGGATAAGCGGGGAAGTCGAAGCTTTCGAGGAGATCCTAAGCGATCGTGGGGATATCTGTGCTTTCTCCGGCGCACGGGGAATTGAGGCTATCTTGGAGAAGGCTAGATGCAATCATGTTAAAGCTGCGGCCAAAGCTAAAGTGGCCTTCTCCATAGACGACATAAAAGACCCCTCGGCCGAAGCTACTTCGGTGGGCGGAAAATTTTATTTTTATATATGGGTGAATGGTGGCTGAGAATTGGCCAATGAAATAATAAAGAAAAATGAAAAAGAAACCCATGAAGCTCGAGAAGAAACTAGGCGAGATGAAGAAGCTGCTGAACGCGAAAGGTGCATAGGTATTGTTTTTGAATTTTTAGCTTCGACACTTAATTTATGGCTTTGAACTAATAGTTTGCCTACTACAGCTGAACTATCACCGCTGCCGAAGCCATACAATCCCCTAGCTGATCCAGTCATGAAGGAAGCACTGGATGTAATGAGTGTTGCTAACTCTATTATCAACGAAGTCGTCGACAAGCTGCTGAATGAAGCGGCAGAAAAAAATACTTAGGGAGAATTATAATTTATTGTAATGATTCTATGTAACATTTGATATATGGAACAATTAATCGAACTTGTAAATTATTGTAATATATTTCTTTTCGATGCATGAAATTTTCACACATACCGTTTTTGAGCCTTCGGCGAAAAAACACCTTCCCTTCTTTTCATGCTTCGTAAAGAAAGAAACCCCCTCTGGGAAGTTTGATAAAATTGTTCTTTCCAAAGTTTGCTTCATGCCTCAGCACATTTTTTTAACAAAGTATTGCTAAAGATTTGCTTTGTATCCAATCTTTTTGCTGTTGATGCAATATGATGTATGATGTAATGTTATGCGGAATGATATGATGCAAAATGATGGTGATGTCGGCCATACACACGCACACGCCCACACTAGAGCACACAAGACTCTGCATCCCCTTAGGAATGACTTTTGAGTCTTTAAGCTCTGCATCCCCATAGGAACGACTTTTGAGCTTCTTCACCTTCTATTTCGGTGGCATCAAGCTCTGCATCCCCTTAGGAACGACTTTTGAGCTTCTTCACCTTCTATTTCGGTGGTATTTGGCTCTGCATTCCCTTTGGAACGACTTTTGAGTAGAAAACTTACGCTGCGCTCCCTTAAGAACGACTTTTACAGCTTCGGAACTTAATTCTTTGGCTCTGCATTCCCTTAGGAACGACTTTTGAGCAGAAAACTTACGCTGCGCTCCCTTAGGAACGACTTTTTGTAGCTTCAGAACTTGATTTTTGGCTCTGTATTCCCTTAGGAACGACTTTTGAGCTTCGGAAGTCTATGAGGAAGGCATATTTTTGTCACTGATGCAGACCATTATTACGAGAAATTGAAATTTAATTCTTTGTTATTTATTTCTCATACAGAAAATAAAGTGATAAAAGATAAAAGGTACATTAAAAGTAGGATATTCTTAAGTAGATATGCTTCGATTCTGGTACAGTGCTGTTGACTGTACGAGCTTCGGATTCCTCCCAAGAATCACGCTGCTGTTGTGCGTGTGGGTGCCCTTCTAGCTGCTAGCTTCGGTTGTGAGTGGGTGGTAATGGTGGTGGTAAAGGGAGCTGGGCCCTGGAAGCTTGAGAATGACTTGCCAAAGCAGCAGAAGTTGCAAACTGTTGATTACCTACGTATTCTGGTACGTAGGGAGAGTAGCATGAAGCAGTATGTAGAACCTACTTCGGCTGACTCTGCCGCGCCTCAGCTTCGGCAATCTCCTTTTGCTTATGAATTGTGACTTGGCATGTTCTTGTAGTGTGACCCTTGTCTTCACCACAGAATAAGCAATAGAGCTTTCTGGGCTGATCCCCATACCTTCCACCAAAGCCCTTACCGCCTCTGCCCCTTGGGCCTGGAGGCCTGAAAAAGCTTTGTTGTTGCCCTGAGGATTGGGAGCTGTGTTGTGGCCTTTGAAGTTGGCTTCCTCTGTCATCACTTCGGCTGGAGTTATGGATTGATCTGACATGCCTAGGGTGGGCTCTTACTCCAAAGCCCCTAGTCAATTCATAAAATCTGTAGGCTTCTTCCCTTCTCTGGCGGAAATCATTGTCAGCCCAGATGTATTCATCCATCTTCTGAAGGAGCTTCTCCAGGGTCTGAGGGGGTTTCCTGGCAAAATATTGGGCCGTAGGTCCTGGCCGAAGCCCCTTGATCATGGCCTCAATGACAATTTCATTGGGCACTGTGGGCGCTTGTGCTCTCAGACGCAAGAACCTTCAGACATACACCTGGAGGTATTCTTCGTGGTCTTGGGTGCACTGGAATAAAGCCTGAGCAGTGACTAGCTTCATCTGAAATCCTTGGAAACTGGTGATCAACATGTCCTTCAGCTTTTGCCATGATGTGATTGTTCCTGGCCGAAGAGAAGAGTACCAAGTTTATGCAACATTTTTGACTGCCATGACAAAGGATTTCACCATGACTGCAGTGTTGCCCCCATATGAGGATATGGTTGCTTCGTAGCTCATTAGAAACTACTTCGAGTCTGAATGGCCATCATACATAGGGAGCTAGGGGGCTTGTATGATGGGACCCATGGGGTAGCCTGCAGTTCTGCTGACAGAGGAGAAGCGTCATCAAAAGAAAATTTTTCATGATGGAAATCATCATACCATTCATCCTCATTGTAGGAATTGTCTTGACGAAGCTCTCTATGTTGAGGTCTTCGGTCCGGGTCATCTTGGGTGAGATGACGCATTTCCTTAGTGGCCTCATCAATCTTCTTCTGAAGATCGGCCAGACGAAGCATCTTCTCCTTTTTTCTCTGGACCTATTGATGAATGGCTTCGAGGTCCCTGATTTCTTGGTCCAACTCTTCCTCCTGAGTTGTTGGACTTGCAGCCTTCCTTTTCTGGCTTCTAGCTTCATGTAGTGTTTCTTGGTTAACATCCAGTGGCTGCAGTGCATCCCCTAGAGCTGAAGATTTCTTTGGCAGCATGACGAAGGTCACAGCTTGCCGAAGGTGGTCAAATGAGTTCACCGGAGGTGGGCGCCAATGTTGGGGACTTGTTCTCAAATGCTATGAATTAAGAACAAGGCAACACAAATGATAATGGTTAAAGACCTTTGTCCTTCGAAGCATTGTATCCCTTAGGATAAAATGATCTCCAGACGAAGGTTATGAAGGACATACCTTCATAATTTCAATATGTAAGAATAAGATCGAGAACATATGAAAATTACCAACATCTTCATTATATGATCATGAACAAACATTAACGGTATTAAATTACATTTGTACCTTTGGCTTAACAGAAGGTTGAAATACATGGGTGACGTGCGAGTGATTACAAGTCAACGTGAACAGTACGGGGTTACTGTTCACCTATTTATAGGCACGGGACGCAGCCTGGCTGAAATTACATCCATGTCCTTGGTACTTACTACTGACTAAGGGGTAATCTATCAAGGGCTGGGCAGTATATTCCCCTTTAGGTCGGTTCCATTCTCCATCGCTGCCCTTGCGCTAAGCCGAAGCTTCTTCATCCGTAGCTTCGGAACTGGTTCATCCTTCTCCCAGTCTACGCCTTTCATACTGTGTACAGCTTCATCTCAAGATCGAAGGTTCCTGTGACAATATATTATACTCAGAAAGCATGTTAGTCGTGTTTTTGAGGACCTTTGGAAGACGAAGGCCCCCAACGGACCCTCACATGAGTAACATATGGATTTAAACTTAAAATGTCATTTGCATTGTATTGTGGGACTTATTATTAATTGTGATGAATTATTTAATTGGGTTGGTATCTACTTACACTTAGTAACGGCTAATAAAATTTTTACCAACTTATTAAAAGCAAGACTTTAACCATTATTTGTTGACAAGCCTTACACTTCTCATGAGCCCCCACCATAAGTGAGTTCATGAACATTATTCTAGACACTTGCTGAGCGATGAACGTATGTGAGCACACTCTTGCTATAAACCCCCCCACAGGTGAAGAGTAGGTACCCCCGGAGGAGGACTACTACGACGAGTTCGATGGGATCTAGGCGTCGTCTCCCAATCAACTATTGACGCTAAGGAGATAGTTATACTAGTTCGATTTATTTATTATCAGCTAATTTGTAAGACATTCTCATTATATGTGTGGATTTCGATTTCGCGCACATATGAGACGCACCTAGGTTTGCTTTGAAATCCGGTTGTGACACCCATCATATCTCAGGTGCGAGCAAGGAGCATGAGCGTGAGCCCAGCCATACGACCTCAGTAGGATAGCTCACAACATTGCATCTAGGAATTCTAGGTTAGTGCTTCTGTAACTTATCATTCATTGAGTTATATACCTTATCTTTGCATTATTATAACATTAGGGTGAAATATTATAGGCCCAGCTAGAAGAAGAGAGGAGGGAATAGATGGAGATGGAGGCGAGGATGAGGGTGGAGTGTGAGGCGGAGTGGGTGGCTCGCTTTGCAGATCAGTAGAGGATGGAAGAGATATTCCAGTACATGTAGAGCCTTGGCGCCATAATGGGTTTTGCTCCACCACCTCCGTTGTTCCTTACAGCTCACCATGCTCAGTTCCATACTCCTGTGAGTATTAAAATTCTAGTCATGCATGGTATATATTCATCTGGTCGGACACATGCAACACCTTCTCTAAGTAAGGACAGTCGACGTCATCGAACAATCCTCATGGATAGCCCAGCCTTCGTCGAAGCAGTCCAACCGCCCACCTCGCTGAGATACATTGTGCACATGATCTTATGTTTGTTGGTGTTGTTAATACTTTATGAGGTAACTTGGTCTGAACTTGTTGATGTTGGTAATACTTTGTGTGATACTTGAGGTTTATGTTTGTGAGTGTTGGAGACTTATGTTTGTGTCTGAACTTGTTTGATGTGGTGATATTTGTGAGATTTGTGGTGTTTGTGAGATATGTGGTGTGTATGATGTATGTGATGACTCTGTGATATCTGTGATATACCTTTTGTTTGTTTGGATAGAATATATAATAAAAACTAATAAAAAGGGGTATTCTTGTCACTTCGCCGAGTGTAACACTCGGTAAAGAGATACTTTGCCGAGCGCCATGTCTATAGCACTCGGCAAAGAAGGCACACCTGGAAACTGGTAAAGCTTCTTTGCCGAGTGCTATAGCCGCGACACTCGGCAAAGGGACTAGTAAAGGGGGCCACTGGTGCTCCCTTTGCTGAGCGCTAGTCTAGCAGGCACTTGGCAAAGAGGGAGCCTTGGCCAACTGCCTCTTGGAGCACTCAGCAAAGGAACTAGCAAAGGGGCCCATGAGAGCCTTTTTTGTCGAGCGCTAGTCTAGCAGACACTCGGCAAATAGGGAGCCTTTGCCCAGTGTTAGGTAGGACACTCGACAAAGGCTCCATCACCATCACTTGACGCTATGACGGAGAATTTTCTTTATCGAGTACCTGGTGGCACTTGACAAAGCCTTTATCGAGTGCCTGACAAAAGTACCCGACAAAGAAGCCGATGTACAGTTTGCTGAGACTTGTTTGCCAAGAGTCACACTTGACAAAGAGTTCGCTGAGTGTTTTCCAGGCTTTGCCAAGTGACTGAAGCACTCGACAAAGCAGCTGTGTCTGGTAGTGGACCATGCACGGTTCCGGATACCCTAGTAAAAATATTAGCGTCGTCACAGAAGTTTCCTTTGTTCTTTATCTTCTGCATTTACATTAGATTCTTAAGTTTCAATATCTCTATTCTAGTTTGATTACATAGGATTGGAACCTAGGTTGCAAAACTTCTTTTGCGGTAGAGATAACAACAATTAGATAAAATCTAGTTTGCACATTATAGTTTACTCATTTGCATCGGTTTTGATATAGGGGTTTATTTGTGGCCTAGTTTAGAGCGAGGTTTTTTAGAAGTCCTAATTCACCCCCTCTTAGGTGCCTGTGTTCCTTTCAACAATAATCGATGCGTATTACATAATAAAATTTACTTTCTAATGTTAAATAAACCACTAATAGAATATTTTATACTAAACAAAATTATTTCACGTGAAAATAGTATCAAGTGATGGTATTTCCGATTGTGTAATAATTATTCTCCAAAATTAAAAATTTTGCCTAAGGACCACTAATAGAATATTTTATACTAAACAAAATATTTTGTGTGAAAATAGTATCAAATGATGGTATTTCCGAATGTTTAATAATTATCCTCGAAAATTACAAATTTAGACTATCTAAGGACCTCTAAATGACCTAAGACAATCTAAATAAATTGTATAATCACTTTTTGGCCGTCCGAAATAACACACTACACAACTTTTAGCTGGTATACAAATTAACTAGAATCAAACAACACATACATAGAATTCTAAAAATAATGTACTTAATAAGTGGAAGACGGTGGTGGCTTGTTGCAGGGGCAACGATGGCGGTGGCGGCAACTCCCGGGCATCGAGGGCATGTGGGCGACGTAGGTTGTGTCAGGCCAAGTGGCAGTGTCGGCGACATGCGAACGTCGGGGACACGTGGCTGAGGGCGACGTCGGTGGTGCGCAATGTAACACCCCAGTTAGTATTATACATTTAACAGTGAGTATAGATTTAAGCATGGGATAATAACAGTCTCTGTCCTAATCTGTTTTATCTGTCGTGAGTTCGACATTATTTTTATCTTTATCTATCCGGACTTTTCCTAAATTTTTGTGATGTTTGGAACATAATTGTTCCGGAAATTGGCGAGTCTGGTGATTATTTAAAATTCATCACTCGCGCAAAGGCGAATTTAAAAATTTAGTTCAGCCCTTGGAGTTCATCCCAACCAAATTAAATTGAACTCGACGACTAAATTTTTCGGTGTAAAATAATTTAGTCCCCTTTTGTCAACCGTGACATCGCGTCTAAGGATTTTTTTTAATTAAATTGTTCTCTAGTCGAGTGTTCGAGTAGCGAACATAATTCATCTAAATTTAACTGAATCAAATGCAGATTAAAATATTGAAGCCGATGTCGTGGTTCGATTTCATTGCATCTTGTTTTGATCTACATCTTAGAACATGGATGTATACAGATTTTTGCATCAAAAGAAATAAATAAAAAAGAAAAATGAGAAAATCTGAAAAAAATCTTCTTATTCCTATCCCTACCGCTGCCCTCTCTTCAGATTTTTATTTCCGCCGCCGCGCACCGCTCCCTTATCTCCTCTCGCCGCTGTTCTTCTCTAAAGCTCTCTCACGCGCGCTTTCTTCCTGCTCCAGCTCTCCCATCTCCCACGGCGCCGGCCCCTGCTCTGCTCCCACGACCGAGCTCCCTCTCCCGTGGTGCCTGGCCTCCATCCGAGCTCGTCCCCGGCTCCTTGCTTCTCCTTGGTCGGTGTTTTTCCCCTGCTCGGTTGCTCTGTTCCTGCTACCGCGGCGCCGCTCCTGCCCTCTTCCATGGAACGCCCCCATCTTCCTCCCGCACCCAGCCCCACTGCCGAGGTCGCGCCCAGCCGAGCTCTTCCTCCCTCGTCTTCTCCCCCTATCACGCGCTCCTCCCCGGCTTCTCCCTGCGCTCGCCCAGCCCAGCCGCGCCCATGTCGGCTCCCTGCGCGCGTCCTCTTCTCTACAGGTTCCATGGAGCTCATGCCATATCCCTGTCCTTCAGCGGCGCGCGGATCCCTCCCCTCCCTGCTCTTCGTTGTTTTCTTAATCGCGGTTCTCCTTCGTCGACGGCGTGGCCTAGTCGTCTCCCAGCTCGCCCAGGCAGTGGGCGCGCTCGCCTCGGCCGGCCCTGGTGGTCGCGCATGCCTCCTGGCCATGGTCGGCTCTGGCCCAGGCCACTTTCGCGCCCGAGATTTTGGCACGCTCCCCTGCTTCCCTCTAGTGCCGACCGCTGTCGACCTCGCCGTGGAGCTCACGCTGACTGCGCCCTCTTCCCATTCTAGTGCTCGACTTAGCGGTTGCATCGGTCTCCTCATCGCGGTCCATGGCTGCTATCGTCGAGGACATCTTCCTTTGGCTTGGCGTCTTGCTGCACTGCTGGCATGTCCAAATCCCTTGCGAGCTCACAGGACCTCTGTCTCACCGTCGTCCATAGATGTCGTGTCGCGCCATCATCGCTTCCGGTCGCGAGCTCGATCCCCGTTGTCATTGCTTCACCATGCTCGCTGGCCGTGCATCCCTGCATCTCTCTGCTCGTGGTCGCAAGCGCTCGATGTGGAAGAACGGAATTAGATGAAGAAGAAAGTGAGGTTCAGCGTAATGCTCACTTGGTGCTCGACAAGAAGCCCAAATAAATCGTCATGCCATCGTCTTCGTCGAATGGAAATCGTCGTGCTGGCCACGCACCACCTGCTCAACCAAAACGGATCCCCTGAGTATCTAGTCAAGAAATGAGATTGTGTGCATCGCTCGCCAAGTGTGTGCGGTCAAAGGCGTCAAGCGAAAACCATCGTTGTTCTTCCGACTATCATGTCGGATCGGTCAGGGTAAGCCAATTTGTTATTGGTGTTAGTGGATTGATGAATGGTCTGACTAGGTATATTAATCGTGATGATTCTGTGGTGAGTCGGATTGCTATTTCTATTATTAGTTCGATGAAGGGATTTGTTAGATATACTAATTATATCGGTCCTATTGCCTTTAGTATATGTGTGTCATGGTGGTAGGTATAATATTTATTAGGATGCCTAAGTCGTTTACTGTGAGTTGGTCGATGTCGTGTAGTGAAAGAGGTATCAATAGGTCTCAGTGCTTGCGGGATTGTAGGTGTCAAAATTGTAATCTTGTGGAAATTCTATGATATTGATCATAGTATGCTGACTAGGTAAAAAATGTGATGTTTTCTTAATATATATGATACACAGGTTAGTCGGGAAATTAGTTTAGAAAGTTAATGAAAGTTCTATCAAGTTTTATAAGTGTTAGGTGTCCAAGAATTGTGAAGCTAAAGTTATAAGTCGTTGAGTGTGATCATTGTACTTAATGAGTTATAGGTATCTAGTGTTTATGCATTCTAGTTTGTGATGCCTGACCATAAGTGTTTTGTCCTCTTCAATGTAGATTATCTATCTTATACTCTTTATACTCGTGCTCATACATGTGCATCGTGCACCTCATGAGGTACGATAATTAATCACGTGATGCGGAGGAAAAGAGCCAAGTTGATCTCAAGATGGTGCAAGGAGTGGTCTTCTTTGCACGACGATGTCGTCAGTCGGACCGACCTGAAGATGGTTAAATCAAGCAAGTGCTCGGCCGAGGGATACTCGTCAAGCAGACGTCGTCTAACAAAAACTAACCTAGTGTTATTCCAAGCAAGCCCTAGTGCATTATCCCTTTCCTTGTGTTTTAAAATCATTATCACCTTATATGATGCATTAGGTGATAGGAGTTGTGTGCCAAACAATTGACGCATTTCCTTCCTTGGAAAATTTATCACCATTCCTTGACTCCCTTTTATAAAAAGGATTTTTATGATGCTTAGCCTTGCTTTAGAAAAACAAAATGTTTTGTTTTAAAATAAAAGGTGATGCTTTATAGTGGATGGGAATTTTTACAATGAAAAGACTTATGATAGTGGATCCATCACGGCCGTGATGGGTTCAACATCTAGAAAGATGTACCTCTGCCAGGTACCAAACTTTGGGTTTTAAATGATAAAACTGACACCGGGCGGGTGACTTGCACGAGAAGGAAGTCTCGGTGTAGTGTCTCCGTCTAAGTCGATTAAGGACTGTGTCGATGTAGGCTTGATGATTGAGGACCTTTTAACTGGCCACATGCCTCATCATGGGTAAGCTTTGCCTCAGGCAGACCAATACCAGAAAGGCCAACAAGCAATGGGAGTGGAGAGATGGCGAGAGTAGTGTGTACCCTCTGTGGCAAGAGGCTGGATGGTGGTATATTTGTGCTTTCGGTTGGCGTGAACCCGGTCTGGTCTTGAGAAACCTGGTGGCGAGTTCACATATGCAAGGGTTAATTGCTACATATGGCGTGTGGTTTGAGATTTCCAGCTGGGTATTAATTGATTCGGATCGCTGTTACTTCTCGGATAAGAAGATTTGGTCACTGCCCTACACGTAGCAATCTAGTGAACTGAAGGGATGATAAAAGACGGCTAGTATAGGCCAAGTGATTGAACTAGGACACAAAGAACTCTAGATGTAGGTAACTTTACTTAACAAGTAAAAAAGGATTTTTAAGGATCCACTCATAGTAAGCTTTTCCGAAAACTGAGTCTTTGATTCTTGATAAGCTTTACCTTGATTCCCAACAGCCAGCATATCCTTGAGAGTCTTTTTCTTTAGTCAGGTAAGACTTGCGAAAGTACACTTTGTACTCAGGGTTTTTGAACCAATGTTGTTGCAGGTACTAAAATTATGCTATTGTGGATGGTGTTAAGCGCCGGTGGGCATGACCTTCTTATAAGTCTATGTAACTCTTCTATACTTCTCATTGAGGATGGTCACTTGAGCTAGCATATATTTCAAACTTATAAATAATTTATAACATTTCAAAATTTATTTCTTTGAACCACTTTTGTAATCACTCCTATAAACATCATGTAAATTTGTTGTAACTTGTAACTTTGTAATAAAGAAATTCCACTGCAAAACGTTGGTGTGTGATTTGTGTTTACTTGATCTTGCGATCCTGGTTGTAAGTGGTTTATCCGGTGTCCTTGGGGCACTCGGACGTATCCTGTTAAGTTACCCGGTGCACATGCATAGCAGTCTGAGGTCTTTGAGACAAGGACAGGTGCATGTGGGCCCAATAACTTGGGAGGTTCTGCCACAGCTGTTATCGAAGCAGGATTAAGTATAATGCGGGCACATACGTATTTTCAAAACAAAGTTTTGGTTTTAGAAAACCTATTTTCAACTAAACACATTGTTTGGTTTTGAAAAACTACAGATTTGAAAACTATAATGCTAGCGACATCCTCTGTTAAGCCCTAAATTAAGGACTATCAGGTGGCTTAGTTCAAAACACTAACCCACAACCAGGGGATATTGCATACATGTGTATTGTTATTTTTTAGGCCATTCAGTTTTGAATGGATCGACGCTCAGGTAAGGTGAGATGCGAGAGCATGACCGAACAATCGTCGGTCTAGGGGAGAGCATAAAAAGCGCCTGACTATATGTTCTACATATGTATATATGAAGGCTGCGATGTGGAGTAATTATTTTTCTAGGAATTCAGTACCCCATGGATGTGTACGGGTATAAAGACATGGGAATATTGAGAAGTGTAATGTACTTGTAACAATGCACCTACGCTCAGGTAAGAAGGTGAGTTACCATAATGAGCTGCCATGTGGTTAAAGTGTGGCAGCGGCGCCTATGCGTGGCTCAGCGCTTAATGAAGAGCTGGCCTCCATATAGTAATATATGGAGTATAAACTGTGATAAACTTTCATCTGTGGATCTTGCATCATGGGAAAATGGGCTGTTATGGAATTTTCTGCAGGTACACTGTTGGTGACTTGTTCTTAAATGCTATGAGTTAAGAACAAGGCAACACGAAAAATGTTAAATGTTAAAGTCCTTCGTCCTTCGAAGCATTATTTCCCTTGGGATATAATGATCTTCGGACGAAGGTTACGAAGGACATACCTTCAGCAGCATAATATATAATGATGAAGAAGGAGTGATACGAGATATAAAACAATATAAACAATCATGTATTACTATCAACTCATTTTTATTTTATTATTATGGAGAATAGAAATAAAATCAAATTACAAATGTACCTTCGGCTTGAAAGAAGATAAAAGTACAAGCGTGACGCAAAAGCAAATGTCAAGTCAGCGTGAACAGTACGGGAGTACTATTCATTTATTTATAGGCACGGGACGCAGCACATGTAAAATTACACCCATGCCCTTTACATATGCTAATGACTATAAGGTGACTAATCGGGGTTTAAATAGCCTTTTCCCCTTTAAGTCGGTTCCCCTTCCTACTATCATGCCGAAGCCCCTTCTGCACATAGCTTCGGCTCTGCGGCAACCTTCGTATTCTTTGTGCTTCTTCACACTATGGTTCTGATCTGAGTCCGAAGGTACCTATTCATGTATTATACTCCAGAAACATTGTTAAATTATGTTTTTGAGGACCTTCGGAAGCCGAAGGCCCCCAACAGTAGCCCCTCGCAATATTAATTTGTTGGAATAATAAATTCAGATTGCGATATGGACGAAGGCCCTAAGCCGAAGGTCCGAAAAAACACCTTCCCTTTGCTAGAATAGCAACAATCAATGACAGGCAGGGCCCTCCACCCTGCAACGCGCTAGGTGTATAAATAAGAGCGCACCACGAGCTCATTTGGTACGCTTTTAGCCATCTTCTCTGCTTGCTCAATTTTTAGCTCTTGCCTACCAACGCTTGCTTGGTTTTTAAATTTTCTAAGCTTCGGCTTTAAGGGCACATTTACATCATTTCCGAGGAAAAGATGTCTCAAGATAAGAAAGCTGTTGCTGAAATGAAGCTGAGCGAGGAGGAGAAGGCTCTTAAGGATAAAACCGCTGGATTCATCGAGTCAATTGCAAAGACCAACATACAGAAGATTACGAAAGAAATTCTAGAAGGCTTGTCTGAAGACACTGATGACAGCGATAGTTATGATGTGGAAAGTGGGGGCAAAGACTCCGAAGATCGACCGTGGCGACCAAGTCACACAGTCTTTGGAAAATCAACCATCAGGCAAAGTCATCTTGATAACATGAGAGGAAGGTATTTTCGAGACATATCCATCGTGAGGGCTGACAACGGAGACAGAACTGCTCCTGCTCCTGAAGAGAATGAAGTCGTGATCTATCAAAGCTTCTTCAAGGCTGGGCTTCGATTCCCCTTAAGCAGATTTGTTGTTGAAGTCTTAAAGATATACCAGATTTTTCTTCACCGGATTACTCCCGAAGCCATCATAAGAATGGGAATCTTCATATGGGCTGTGAGGAGTCAAGGTTTGGAACCAAGTGTAAAAAGTTTCTGCAGTATACACGAACTTTTATATGAGACAAAACCCTAGGGTAAGGAGCAGTATCACAATAATTTTGGTTGCTACAGCTTCGTTGCTCGTTCAGGCTCAAGCTACCCAGTGCCAACCTTTCAGAAGAGGTGGCCTGGAGACTGGATGAAAGAATGGTTCTATGTGAAAAATGACTTAAAGGCGAGAGAAGATATCAAAGAGATCATCATGCGCCCTATCTGGTCTCGCTTCGGCCTTCAGAAACTGAAGGTAGAAATTGATGAAGCAGCTGAAGAATGCCGGAGGGCCTTTGGCATAGTTTGTTCTTTCATCAGGACAAGGGACTTAGTTCAAGAGCACGTGGCCTACAGGATATGGCCACTGCTAGAAAGCTGGGAGATGCCAAAAGAAACCATCAGCAACACTAACGAAGGAGGTTTAGTTCGACTAAAATATACTTTCAGATTTGGAGACCAATTTATCGAACCAGGCGATGACTGGCTAAAGTGCATCGAAGCTACAAGTGATGATCTGCTTGGGTCGTACTCCAAAGCAGAGGATAATGCGCTATCTGCGGCCTTCGGGAGCCGGAAGAAGAAAAGGCTAAACAGAGTTTTTGATGCTATTGGGTTTATGTATCCTGACTACCGGTACCCGCCAAAGGGCCAAAGAGAAAGAGTGTAACTTCCGAGAAAGATGCTGCTTCAGCTGCTCCAAGCGAGCCTGCACCGAAGAGGAAGAAGATGAAGGTTCTTACTCACCGGCCACGATATATTGAACCGGCCATAGTGCCTGAATTTGGCGG
Source organism: Zea luxurians (assembly GCA_029449295.1). NCBI lineage: Eukaryota > Viridiplantae > Streptophyta > Magnoliopsida > Poales > Poaceae > Zea > Zea luxurians. The sequence continues at coordinate 1,149,542 of JAOPSE010000082.1, read as the reverse complement.
TGAGACCTCTTTGGCTACTGAAGCCAAAGAACCTATGTATACGCATAAGATTGAAGAGCCGGCTACAATGCCGAAGACATCCTCAGCCAAATTAGCTGAGCCGAAGGCTGATGATATAGGGATCGAAGGAACAAAGAAGCCAGAACTTATAAGCCCTTCGGCAGAAGTGACAGTGCCGAAGGCACAAAAAGGTCTTACAGCGACCCCTAAGAGGAAAAGAATGGTCAATGTACTAGATGCGCTGGAGACAATAAAGACAAGCTCTACTCCAAGGAAAAGTGCCGAAGGTCCAAAGCCGCAGACTGAGGCAAAGCTATCTGAAGCCGAATCTGCAAAGAGCCAGGTCGAAACCGAAGCTGGGCCTTCAGAGCTCGGCAAGGAGAAATCCTTGGAAACTGGAAAACAAGAAACAGAAAAGGAGGCTGCAGAAGAAATTCTGCCTGAAAAAATTGCCACTCCTATTCCCGAAGCATCCTCCGAAGTTCTTGATTATGTTGTACGACATGCTTCAGGAAAAAGATTATCTGAAGAAGAGATTTTTGAAGCTAAACACTATGCCCGAGAACTGAAGTATCCAAAGGGTGCCTTAGTGTTCAATGGGACAGATGAAGATGATTTCTTATACTGCCTCCCAGACAACAAAGAATTATCTGTCTGCCGAGAGATGGCCAGAAGTATGGGGTTCCCGAAGCTTGAAGCTGGCCTTTGTGCCATGACAAAGGATGATCTTGCAGATAGCCTCGCATATAATAGTCTGAAGGTACAAAAATTGCACATTTGGAAGTTTATGAATTTTGAATTATTTTTTGCTCTTATACTAATTCTTTTCATATAGGGTTTAATACTGAGCAACGCCTTAAGGGTGCAAAAGAATGCCGAAGACGAGAGCTGCACTATTGGTAGACAAGGTGAAGGGGGATGAAGCTAACTACAAGACCCAATCTGAAATCCAAAGGAACGAGATTGAAAACCTTCAAAAGCAACTGGCCGAGGCCAAATTGAAATGCGCTATTGCCGAAGCTGACCGAGATGCCAGTGATTACTGGAAAAATTATTGGGAGAAAACAGCTGTAGAACTTTGCTCCTCAAAAGAAAGATGTTATGAAAAATCTATAAAATGTGTGGAAAAGATAAAGACTAGCTTCGCCAACGTTGGCGCATATTCAAGTGAAGACAACTTCATACGGGGCGATCCCAAAGGCCCAATTGAATGGATCAGCAACGAGGCCGAAGCCTTTGAGGAGATTTTAAGTGGCTGTGGGGTCGTCTGCGCCTTCTCAGGTGCAAGGGGAATTGCGGCTATCTTGGAGAAATTAGGTTGCGAACATGTGAAAATTCTTGCCCAAGTCGAAGCTACTTTATCTATTGATGATACAAAGGACCCCTCGGTCGAAGCAAGCTTAGTTGGTGGAAAATTCTTTACTGACATCTGGGAAAATGGCAGTCAGGGGATGGCCCACAAAATAATAAAAAAGAGCGAAAAAGATACTCACGATGAAAGGGAAGCTACGAAGGCAGCTGAAAAGGTTGCGGAACTCGAAAAGCGGATATGTATTCCTTAATAGCTTTTAACTTTATTTTTATTTTTGCTACTTCTAATCTTATTTACGTTTTCTACGGCAGCCGAGATATCTCCTCCCCCAGAGCCCTTCGAGTTGTTGATCGAACCAGAGGCAAAGGAACCAGCAGAAATTATTAATATGGCCGAAAGCATTTTGGACGAAGTCGTTACTCAACTACTGACCGAAGCTGCGGATGAAGTTTTGAAGGAAGAATAATAGATATTGTAAAAACATTGTTAGAATGCCAATGTAACATTTGCTGGACTATGCTTGTAATATTTGGCACTCATGAGTTTTTAATGTAATGTATAAATGGGTTTGTAATTCATTTCTTTGTGATGCATGAAACTTTTATTGTACATACCATTTTTGAGCCTTCGGCGAAAAAACATCTTCCCTTCTTTTCATGCTTCGTAAAGAAGAATTTTTATGCTTCGTGAAAAATTCTCCAATCGTCGCAGAAATATTAATGCTTCGTCAACAATAAACTTTTTCCTCCACTTTATGGCTAACAAAGTTGTATCTCTCCAAAACTTATTTTGTGCCTTAGCACAATTTCACTTTTTCGAAGCATTCTCCGAAGGTCAATATTATATCCCCTTCTTGTGCCATTGATGCAATATGATGTATGATATGTTATGCGAATGATGTGATGATGTTATGCCTATGCAGAATGATATTTGTGCCAAAGATACACACACATCCCTGCTGTAGAATACACAATCTCTTTGTCATTTATTTTTTGGCTTCACCGCTTATTTTTTGGTGTATCAGCATTGACTTTTCGCTGTAAGTTCTGCATTCCCTTAGGAACGTCTTTTGAACTTCTTCGCCTTCTATTTTGGTGGTATTCGCGTTTACTTTTCGCGCTTCGCCTTATATTTCAGCGGAATCAGCGTTGACTTTTCACTGCAAGCTCTACATTCCCTTTGGAACGACTTTTGAGCAAAAAACTTACACTACACTCCTTTAGGAACAACTTTTTGTAGCTTCGGCAAACTTACGCTGTGTTCAGTAGAACGACTTTTTGTAGCTTCGAAGACACTTGTAACTTAGGAACGGCTTTTTGTGCCTCGGCGACTTTTGGGACTCCATAAGTCTGTGGAGAAGATATATTTTGACTATGGCAAAAACGAAGCTATTACAAGGAATTAAAAACAGCAAGAAAACTAAATTTTCAACAACTGTTCCTTGGTAAGAAAGAGAACGACAATGAATGTAAAAACTGATTCAGGGGTAGGATATCTCTTAGTAGATATGCTTCGACTCTGGCACGGTACTGTTGACTGTGCGAGCTTTGGACTCCTCCCTGAAATCTCTCTGCTAATGGGTCTGCTGACTCCCTTCTGGCTGTTGGCCACGTGAATATGCAGGTTGTAGTGGTGGCGGAGGTGGAAGCTGTGGCCAGGATGCCTGTGGCTGACTAGCCGAAGCAACAGATGTTGTAGGATGGTTACCTACATATTCTGGTATGTAGGGTGAGTGATACGAAGCAGTATGCATGACCTGCTTCGACTGGTTCTGCTGAGCTGCAGCTTCTGCTATTTCCTTCTGTTTCTGAATGGTGACATGGCACATCCTTGTAGTATGGCTCTTGTCCTCACCGCAGAATAAGCAATAAATCTTCCTGGGATGATCCCCAAACCTTCCTCCGAAGCCCCTGGCGCCTCTGCCCCTTGGAGTTGATGGCCGAGGATAGCTTTGTTGCTGCCCCGAAGCTTGCGAGAAATATTGCGGCCTCTGTTGCTGACTTCCTCTGTCGTCATTCGGGGTGGAATGAATTGATCTGACGTGCCTTGGGTGGATTCTCCCTCCGAAGCACCTGGTCATCTCGGAGAACCTGTAGGCTTCCTCCCTTCTTTAACGAAAGTCATTATCAGCGCGGATGTATTCATCCATCTTTTGGAGCAATTTCTCCAAGGTCTGAGGGGGTTTCCTGGCGAAGTATTGGGCCGTAGGTCCTGGCCGAAGCCCCTTGATCATGGCCTCAATGACAATTTCGTTGGGCACTGTTGGTGCTTGTGCCCTCAGACGCAAGAACCTTTGGACATACGCCTGAAGGTATTCTTCATGATCTTGCGTGCACTGGAACAAAGCTTGAGCGGTAACTAGCTTCGTCTGAAACCCTTGGAAACTGGTGATTAGCATGTCCTTCAGCTTCTGCCATGATGTAATTGTTCCTAGCCGAAGAGAGGAGTACCAGGTTTGCGCAACATTCTTGACTACCATGACGAAAGATTTTGCCATGACTGCAGTATTGCCTCCATATGAAGATATGGTTGCTTCAAAGCTCATCAGAAACTGCTTCGGATCTGAGTGCCCGTCATACATGGGGAGCTAGGGTGGCTTGTAAGATGGGGGCCAAGGTGTAGCCTACAGTTCTGCTGACAGAGGAGAAGCATCATCAAAAGCAAAATTTCCATGATGGAAATCCTCGTACCATTCATCCTCGTTGAAGAAGCCTTCATGATGAAGCCCCCTATGTTGAGGCCTTTGCTCTTGCTCATCTTGAGCAAGATGGCGTACTTCTTCAGTAGCTTCGTCAATCTGCCTCTAAAGGTCAGCTAGTCGAGCCATCTTCTCCTTCTTCCTTTGTACTTGTTGATGAAGCATCTCCATATTCCTGATTTCTTGGTCCAACTCGTCCTCCTGGGGTGTTGGACTAGTGGCCTTCCTCTTTTGGCTTCGGGCCTCTCGAAGAGAAAAGGTCTCCTGGTTCGGGTCCAGCGGCTGCAGAGCGGCAGCCCCTATCGCTGAAGCTTTCTTCGGTGGCATGACGAAGGTCAATGCTTGCCGAAGGTGGTCGAAAGAGTTCACCGGAGGTGGGCGCCAATGTTGGTGACTTGTTCTCAAATGCTATGAGTTAAGAACAAGGCAACATGAAAAATGTTAAATCCTTCGTCCTTCGAAGCATTATTTCCCTTGGGATATAATGATCTTTGGACGAAGGTTATGAAGGACATACCTTCAGCAGCATAATATATAATGATGAAGAAGGAGTGATACGAGATATAAAACAATATAAACAATCATGTATTACTATCAGCTCATTTTTATTTTATTATTATGGAGAATAGAAATAAAATCAAATTACAAATGTACCTTCGGCTTGAAAGAAGATAAAAGTACAAGCGTGACGCAAAAGCAAATGTGAAGTCAGCGTGAACAGTACGAGAGTACTGTTCATCTATTTATAGGCACGGGACGCAGCCCATGTAAAATTACACACATGCCCTTTGCATTTGCTAATGACTATAAGGTGACACATCGGGGTTTAAATAGCCTTTTCCCCTTTAAGTCGGTTCCCCTACCTGCTATCATGCCGAAGCCCCTTCTGCACATAGCTTCGGCTCTGCGCCAACCTTCGTATTCTTTGTGCTTCTTCACACTGTGGTTCTGATCCGAGTCCGAAGGTCCGAGTTCGAAGGTACCTGTTCATGTATTATACTCCAGAAACATTGTTAAATTATGTTTATGAGGACCTTTGGAAGCCGAAGGCCCCCAACATACACTAACCTCAAAAACATATGTGTAGCTGACGACTAGCAAAATACCAAGAGAGTCGTAAGTATGCCACCGAGGTAGAACACTATCGCCACATTATGTTGGCAAAACTTGTGAGGACGTATAGGACGAGCATGCATCTTGATTGTTGCATTGTGTTTGTCACCTAAACATCCAAAATGCTTCTCTCGCCTTTATTCCAGTAACCAGTGATTGTAGATAATGTGGTGTAATGTTGTATTATGAACTTCGATGAAATAGTTGTCTTCCGTTCTTTAGGTAATCTATTTAGGTGTTATGTGTGTTTGATCTTGTACTTGATGTGCTGATAAAATGGTTGTGACCTGTTTGCCTAAACCCAAAACTAGGCCCTGTTCTTATTTAGTAAACCATGACCCAAACTTGACTTTTCCGTTATCACTCCATGACCAAACTTATGCAAATGGATGTTTGGATAAATTTCCTTATCCAACGCAAGATGTGCATGAGCTTAAAGCTAGGATCTCGAGTCTGTGTTCTCGCTATTTAACCTGTGACGTTTTAGTTGTCATATTTCCATCTTAGACCATGCCCTTATTCGATTGGCACAAGTTGATGTCCCTTATCCAGTTTGCCTGTTCTTAAGTATTGCCATGTTGCTTTATCAACCTAACCTAGCAAAGACATGTCTCATCATTTTCTTGAGTTTGATGCCTTTGGTTTCCCCATATCTATCAAAGGCATACCAACTTAATCTCATGATCGTTTTCCCTTTATATCTAGATTGACGTTAATTTTCGACCTTGTAATCTCTGCGATGGGCATAGAAATATGCTTGGGACTGAAGTTACAGTCTCCCATCGTACTTCTCTCATCAAGTTTAGGTTATGGCCATGTCTTGCTTGTTTCATCGAGCCATGATCTATTTGGCTCTGTACTTGTAACCATTTTTACAAGTGGAGTATCTCTTTGTATATTGTCACCATTGCTCAATCCATTTGTGCCGCGTGAGATTTCTTATTGGTTACATCTGGTAATGGTGTTATGACTAAAACCGATGGTGCCACGAAGAAATCGAGGGCCTCCTGTGGGTGATCAACACATGGTTGCGCTACTTGGCACGCGTTGGTATCACCATTAGCAGTCATACTCCATTATGATATTATATCAATATGTTATATCTACACAAATTGTTCTTCCATGTGAGATCCATTATTGGTGTTGTTCGGTAATGGTGTCACGATTAATAACTTATGGTGCCGCCGTGAAACTGAGAGCCCCTTGTGAATGTACACACAAGGTTATGCTACTTGGCGCATGCTGGTACTGAGGTCTCTAGTCATGATCCATTATGGAATTACACTAATGTGTTATCTTCCATGTACCTTCCCTTGAAACAATTTCTATGTTGTTTGTCAAGTGACCAAGCAACATCTATCATCTCTGTTGGATCAAAAGGGCATACCACTTTCATGTGTGGTCTCTTTTCTTTTGATCTTGGTAGTGACTATTCATACAAGTTCCCTTTATGTCCTTTGTGTAAAGGTGAAGCCTTGAAGCTTTTTAGTGTCGAGAGATAACTGATTAGTCCTTCTAATAAATATCGATTCCCCTGCTGTTGAGATGTAGGAGTTCGTTGATTCGCTCTCTTATTTAATCCATGTATTCCCAAACCAACTCAGTTCATCTTGCCTGAAGAAACGGATGAACAACCTGACCAAATGGATTTCTACCTAAGTGCAAGATCTCTTGTTAACAAAGGTGAACTCTCGACCATTGGATTGTCGATGCATGATAAGAAGACTTGTTCAATGTTAAAAGTAGTTCAACAAGTTGGTTTTACTAACTTGTAACTGCCCAATGAATAAAGGTTGAGTTTAGAGATCGCTTTGTCGAGTTGTCTGAACTCACTTTGGTTCAACCCATTCTAAGAAAGTACTTACAAAGATCAAGTTAAGTCGACCGATAACCACCTAATCATCGCTCTAGTCATGCCTCGATCACCGATGTGTGCTTTTCCAGCATGTGTGATCAAGTCGAGTCATGCCTAATGCTTGATAAAATGGATTAGACATGAAGTCAGCATTTACAGATCCTTTCGCTGGTGATTTTTCGAGTCTCTATCATTTCTTGGACTTGGATTCTCTGGCTAACACGAGTTAACTGTGATGTTGTTTGACATCCACACTCGTCTTATGTGCTATGAATTTCTAGTGACCACTTATTGGTAAACCTATTTCTGTGTGTTTTACCCAAGAGGTTGCAACTAATTCTGTTTGGGTAAATTCACATATCTACCGCTCGCCCAACAGACTTAGATAGTATAGTGTCATCAGAAAAAGCAAACTGCACACATGGAACCTTATGTGTTCTTCTGGCAGATATCGCCTCTACTGATGGACATCTCTAATTAGCTTAAGGCGATACATGTTATGTCCACTAGAGAAACCCCATCCTGAGACACTCGCCTTTGCTTGGAACTACCTTATACTATCGCTGATATGGATAGGGGTTACATGCTTCTCTACTCTTAGAAGTCTTTCATTCTGAATCTCGGGTCGAGATTCTTTTAAGGGGGGAAGGCTGTAACACCCCATGTAGTACTATACATTTAACAATGAGTATGGATTTAAGCATGGGATAATAACAGTCTCTGTCTTAATCTGTTTCGTCTGTCGTGAGTTCGACATCATTTTTATCTTTATCTATCCGGGCTTTCCCTAAATTTTCGTGATGTTCAGAACATAATTGTTCCGAAAATTGGCGAGTCTGGTGATTATTTAAAATTTATCGCCGCGCAAAGGCGAATTTGAAAATTTAGTTCAGCCCTTGGAGTTCATCCCAACCAAATTAAATTGAACTCGACGACTAAAGTTTTCGGTGTAAAATAATTTAGTCCCCTTTTGTCAACTGTGACATCATGTCTAAGGATTTTTTTAGTTGAATTGTTCTCTAGTCGAGTGTTCGAGTAGCGAACAGAATTCGTCTAAATTCAACTGAATCAAATGCAGATTAAAATATTGAAGCCGATGCCGTGGTTCGATCCGATTGCATCTCGTTTTGATCTACATCTTAGAACAAGGGTGTATACAGATTTTTGCATCAAAAGAAATAAATAAAAAAGAAAAATGAGAAAATCTAAAGAAAAAAAATCTTCTTATTCCTATCCCTACAGCCGCCCTCTCTTCAGATTTTTATTTCCACCGCCGCGCGCTGCTCCCTTATCTCCTCTCGTCGCTGTTCTTCTCTAAAGCTCTATCACGCGCGCTTTCTTCCTGCTCTAGCTCTCCCATCTCCCACGGCGCCGACCCTTGCTCTGCTCCCACGACCGAGCTCCCTCTCCCGTGGTGCCTGGCCTCCATCCGAGCTCGCCCCGGGCTCCTAGCTTCTCCTTGGCCGGCGTTTTCCCTAGCTCGGCCGCTTCGTTCCTGCTTCCGCGGCACCGCTCCTGCCCTCTTCCATGGCACGCGCCCCATCTTCCTCACACGCCTAGCCCCACTGCCGAGGTCACGCCCAGCCGAGCTCATCCTCCCTCGTCTTCTCTCCCTGCCGTGCGCTCCTCCTGGCTTCTCCCTGTGCTCACCTAGCCCAGCCATGCCCATACGGGCTCCCTGCACACGTCCTCTTCTCCGCAGGTTCCATGGAGCTCGCGCCATATCACTGTCTGTCAGCGACGCGTGGATCCCTCCCCTCCCTGCTCTTCGTTGTTTTCTTAATCGCGGTTCTCCTTCGTCGACGGCGAGACCTGGTCGTCTCCCAGCTCGCCCAGGCAACGGGTGCGCTCGCCTCAGCCGGCCCTGGTGGCCGCGCATGCCTCCTGGCCGCGGTCGGCTCTGGCCCAGGCCACCATCGTGCCCGAGATTTTGGAGCGCTTCCCTGCTTCTCTCTAGTGCCGACCGCCGTCGACCCCGCCGTGGAGCTCACACTGACCACGCCCTCTTCCCATTCTGGTGCTCGACTCAGCAGTTGCATCGTTCTCCTCATCGCGGTCCATGGCTGCTGTCGTCGATGACATCTTCCTTTGGCTTGGCGTCTTGCTGCGCCGCTGGCATCTCCAAATCCCTTGCGAGCTCGCCGGACTTCTGCCTCACCGTCGTCCATAGATGACGTGCCGCACCATCATCGCTTCCTGTCGCGAGCTCGATCTCCGTTGTCATCGCTTCACCGTGCTCGCTGGCCGTGCATCCCTACAACTCCCTGCTCGTGGTTGCAAGCGCTCGATGTGGAAGAACATAATTAGATGAAGAAGAAAGCGAGGTTCTGCGTAATGCTCACTTGGTGCTTGAAAGTCACCTAGAGGGGGGTGAATAGGAGAAATCTGAAAATTACATACTTAGAGCACAACTACAAGTGGGGGTTAGCGTTAGAATTAAGTCCGAGTCTGAAAGAGAGGGCGAAAACAAATCAACCAAGAAATAGAGCGGATGACACAGTGATTTGTTTTACCGAGGTTCGATTCTTGAGAACCTACTCCCCGTTGAGGTGGTCACAAAGACCGGGTCTCTTTCAACCCTTTCCCTCTCTCAAACGGTCACCTTGACCGAGTGAGCATTCTCCTCAATCAAACGGGTCACTTAGACCCCTACAAGGACCACCACAACTTGGTGTCTCTTGCTTTGATTACAAACGTCTTGAGAACAAGAATGGGGAAGAAGAAAGCCAAGCAAGCAAACAAGAGCACAAGAAAACACAAATGATCCTCTCACAAGTCTAAATGCGCTAGAGTGGATTTTGAGACTTTGAGTGAATCGATCTCTTGAATTGTGTCTTTGGAGTGGTGTCTATTGCTCTTGTATTGAATGTGAAGGAGTGAATGCTTGGATAGTTGGAGTGGAGGTGGTTGTGGGGTATTTATAGCCCCCAACCACCAATTCAACCGTTGGTGAAGGCTGCTGTCGATGGGCGCACCGGATAGTCCGGTGCGCCACCAGACACTGTCCGGTGCGCCAGCCATGTCACCCAACTGTTAGGGTTCTGACGGTTTCGACCGTTGGAGCTCTGACATCTTTGTGGCGGAACTGCCCGAATTATTCCAACTTAAGTGCCTAAGTCCTGCCTTAGAGGCTAGACCACACTTAAATGGGAATAACTCGTCATTCCCTCGCATCTAGTCCGACGAGGCCACTGACAGGATCAAGTACCACAGTCTCACTTGATGGTGAGTCACAGAGCAAATACAATAAAGCATAAAACCATACATTAGGGAGTATTAAACTTATTACATCATCATCGGAGATTTAGCAAAAGTAGTCATCATTGTTCGAAGTGCAGCGGATTAAAACTAACGATAATTAAACAGAGAGATGGGGAAGCATGTCCCATCACTCCTCCGGCTCCTCCTCAGCTGAGGTAGGGTCCCACTCGACTGTCCAACCCGGTGGCAAGGTGGACGGCCAAGTCACTCCAGCAACCATGTCCTCTAGAGAACCTGTAAAATTATGCCACAAGCAAGGCTGAGTATACTAATACTCAGCTAGACTTACCCGGTGTGAGGAGTCTACTCCTCTACCTCTAGACATGCAGCTTTTTGGCTGAGGGGTTTGGTTGCCAAAAGCACTAGCTGAGTTTATAAATCAAGTTTTAGCTTTGTCAAGTTTTAGTGTGACTCTCTTAAGACTAAATGTATACCTATCTAATCATACATGGTATCAAATATTTAGCAATCAACCACTTTTGCCAAGTCAACCCAATTCCACTTGTTACTCAATGTAGCAGCATGGATCAAGCAGTCTCATTAGCTGCGAGAAGCAGACGATTCGAACCGAGTTTTTATCCTTGCAAGGTAAACCTAAACACACGACGTGGCGAGGCACTCCGTCCCCACACACATCAACCGTCCCCATCGATTCCCTGGCAGCAGATCAGGGCTCACCGCCTTGGCGTACAATGCCTCACTGACCGCGACTGCCGTCGTGCAGTGACCGCACTTGTACCCACCATAACCGGAATGGGAGACCACGTCTCAGGTCGCGTGAGGGGATATGTCCGCTGGCAAGTTCAATCAGGTACTAGGCTTACCGATTTACCATATTTCTCGGCATGTGCTTAGTACATTCAAATGCTTGACACACGGTACCACACCTTAATCCTTATTCCAATTTCTGTCTTGTAGACAACGCATCCCCATGGACCGTTGTCCACAGACTATCATCTATACGATATATCAAAAATGGATACAACCAATTCCTGACCTCGCGCGAGTGCTAGAAAAATCACTCGACTTCTACCGAGATCCCTAATTAGTAAAGCAGCTACTCGACCTAGCATACTAGTATCCATCACAAAAGGATTCCTGAGATCATGCAACTAGGGTTTCAAACAACTCCTATACTTAAGTGCACAATACAAGCCTACAATCATTAAGTGCAGTAAAATAATATATAGAACTGTTTATGCATAAATCCGGGGCTTGCCTTCCAAAGCTGGGGCAGGCAGATCCTCTGGGGTAGGCTCTGGTGCTGGATCTGGGGCTACCTCCTGAGCAACTCCTTGCTCCAACACGAGGATGTACTCTCCGTTAGCGAGGTTGCAATCTATCGAATGCAATGAATAAGGATATGTATGCTATGATTATGCAGGATTTAGTAATCATTATGCTAAGTGAAGAAAAACTAAGTTAGTTAATAACTTAGGGTTTCCTGGTTATACGGGGCTCTTGGTGGTTTATGCTTACTATTTTAGGTTTGGGTTTTGGTCTAGAGATAAGCATAGTGGATTGAAACTTGGATTTCCCTTAGATATTTTAGTAGGCATTTAAGGGGTTTTGCTGGTTGTGTTAGGGTAGCATTAATCTCCACTATTAATTTCCCTTTTTCATTTTCTATTTGTGAATTCTAGTGTGGTTAACTTTTTCCAAAAATTCTGCAAAAATTATAGTGGGTTACTAGTTGTCACTGTAGTTTGTCCTATAAATTTGAGGTGGATACTAATTCAGACACTACTTGTACAAAATTAACAAAGACAAGCTTTAAAAGGGCATTTTACACTATAGTTGTGATTTAATTGAGGTTTCTGTACCAAATTTTATTTTTGTCCAGATACATAGGTGATATTGGGCCTCTGTGTTAAAAATCACAGAAAAAGGCCTACTGGATATTTAGTTGTGAATTTCCAAAGTTTTATGCCAAAAAGGGGCTTATAACTAACTTGTTATTTGAAAAATATCAAACAACAGATCCCATATTTTTCCTATGTTTATAATAACAAAATATTAGTTATCCCAAGGGTTGGGGTGTTTTCTGCTCAGGGTTATTTTTCTAGGGTTTTTCTAAGGTTTCCTTGTTTTTCTAAATTAAAAGGTATCTCCTTTCTTTTGCACTAACAAGGGTATAATAAATTTTTCAAGTGAACTATACTGATTAGAGAAGCTAACAAAAATGTGGGTTCTCCCTGGTTCTTATTTTAAATTACCTTTCATATTTTCTCTAACTTTAGGCTAAAAATGATTTAAATGGTAAACTCTACCTTAACTTGGTGTACAGAGGGGTTGATTATTTTTAAACAGGTTAGGAAGTGACTAAGTACCTCTCTAAATTTTCTTAACCCCAGTCAAATAGTGTAGCTATTTTTCCTTATTTCTTTTAGCTTTTGATCAGTTAATCATTTAAATCAAAACTTTAAAGTTTTCTGCAACACTTAGGGGTTTTATATTTTTCCTAAGTAGTTTACATTATTTAGAGTCTAGCAAAATTGGTTTGACTCGATTTGGGTGAACAAAACAGATGTTATGAATTTTTCAAGTTCTGTTTGGATTAAAAATCAGATTATTAATAAGGTTTCCTGAAAATCCACTTTGCATCGAAGACCTCGGGTTCTTTCTAAACTAACTCTTTCAGTTATACCCTTGTGCTACTATTCTCTTGAGTCACTGACAGCGCACAAAACCCCCTGCCCTTTTCTTCTTCCCCGTGGTCCCTCCCCTTAAGTAAACAGTAACCGTGGAAAGGAAAAGGACGGTGCGGCTTACCGGCGGCGGGAGAGGTCCGGCGAGGGGCGGGGTTGGCTTCGGGAGGTTCTGGCGGTCACAGCGATGTACTGTTTACTTAACCACGGCGATCGGGCCACGTGCGCAGGCGGGTGAACTCGTCGGCGGCATGTGCTCCGGCCTAACTACGGCGATCTAGTTCAATTAGACGGCACGATGAGCTCCACGGGATGACATAGAGGCTATGTGCGCAGGGAATCAGAAAATGGTGCAGAGGCTTACCCGGTCTACGTTCACCGGCGATCGAGTGAAGTCCGGCGACCGTGGACTGGCTTCTCCGGCGAGGCAAAGTCCGATTCCTTGCTTGGGGAGCTTCACCAAGGCACGCACAGTCTATTCCGAGGGTCGGACGGGGTCGGGAGAGGCTCTGCTGGCCGGTCTACGGTGGCGGGGGATCGGGTGACCGCGGGTACGCCGTGCGTGGGGCAATGCCGGTGATCTAGTGCTCCGGTGAGGTCGAGCGCGTGTGGAGGAGTACAGTCGAAGTCCCTAGGGGTTTTATAGGCGTGGGCGCGGGCAGCGGCGTCGGCTTAGCTTTGGCGCGATGCGGGGCACGCGGGGGCGCGCGTCGGGCGTGCTCTGGCGAGCTCAGAGCGCGTCGAACACGTGGCTCTTTGCTTCTGCCCTTGTTCTTCCCTCTGTTGAGCGGCCAAAACGTACGAATCTTTCCCTAGGACCTGTGAGAGATCTCTTCCCTGCACCTAGAGCTATCTAGTTCATGTGAGTACCGAGGGTAGATATGGTCTGGTTTGAGAGATATGGGGGTGGGAAGTTGGCTATGTGAGGGCTATCCAAACCGAGACAAATCTTGTGCCAAGTCATGTCAAACGACTTAGGGATGGGTTCAAACTTTTCCAGGGTGTTCTAGGGGTATTTTGGCGCCACTTTGTCAATTGGGTCAAATGGTTTTGAAGTTTGAATGAGGGTGAACATGTTTGATCTTTGGCCAAAGGTTGGTTTTGGACTTAGACAAATTCTGATTTTTCTTTTGTGCTCAACCCTTTTGTGAACCTTTTGGGGTTTTTCTGAAATCTTTTTGGGGTTACTTTCTTACTATTATTTGTAGGATATTAAGTGTACTACAACTTTTATAGTTGGCCCAAGTCATGATCATGTGGTTTTCATAACCCTTTGGTCATACTTACTTCTAGGGTTCCCATGGTCCAAAGGGGTTTGCATTAGGGTTTGGGCAATTTCTCCCCTTTATACTTGCATAACCAGCCAAGGCATGACACCTAAGATGGGTTACACATACTTAGGATTTTGATTTCCAATTTTGGTGTACCTTGCTCAAACTAAACCACATGTGATAATAGGTTTAATGGTGTAGTCATGGGTGAACACCCTAAGTAACACCAGGGGTGTTACAGCCCTCCCCCCTTAAAGGAATCTCATCCCGAGATTTTAGGTGGAGTCCTTTAGAGGGGTGCCATGAAGGTGTGCTGGTGCGTGGTTTCTGCCTTTATCCAAGTTTCTCTAGTTAACTGCTCTTCGAATGTCATCCTCTTTGCAACTTCAGAAGGAAGTCCTTCTCACGCTATTTTCAAAACTTACTATACTTTTAACATCTAAGTTTTTCTTATATTTAGATTCAAATGGCAGGTGGGGGTGGGGTTCGGGGCTACATACCGACTCCCTTGGGCAGAAAGTCGCGGAAGCGAGAGCGTAGAAAATCCTCAGTCTCCCATGTAGCTTCTTCCACTAAATGGTGACTCCACTGAACCTTATACATTCTGATCGACCTTGCCCGCGTTGATCTCTCCTTTTGGTCCAATACCTTGACGGGGTGCTCTTGATAAGACAAGTCTGGTTCTACCTCAATTTCTGGTTCAAGTAGCACTTCCGTGGGTAAGCGGACACATTTCCGTAGCTGAGATACATGGAACACATCATGAACTGCTGACATGTGGGGTGGCAACCTCAACTGATATGCTACGGGTCCACAAGTTTCCTTGATCTCATAAGGTCCAATGTAGCGAGGAGCTAACTTGCCCTTGATTCCAAACCTTTGAACACCTTTGGTGGGTGACACTTCAAGATAAACATGATCTCCCACTTCAAACTGTAGAGGCTTCCTTCTCTTGTCGTGATAGCTCTTTTGCCTGGCCTGAGCAGCTTCTAGGTTGTTCTTTATAACTCTGACCTTTTCCTCTGCTTCAAGTACCAAGTCTGGTCCAAATATTTCCCTCTCTCCTGCTTGTGACCAATTTAGTGGGGTCCTACACCTTCTCCCATACAAGGCTTCGAAAGGTGCCATCTTCAAACTGGCTTGGTAGCTGTTATTGTAAGAGAACTCTGCCAATGAAAGAAACTTGTCCCAATCCTTTCCATAGTGTAGCACACATGCCCTCAACATGTCTTCCAAAATCTGATTCACCCTTTCTATCTGACCATCTGTTTGGGGATGGTATGCTGAGCTTCTTATTACGCGGGTTCCAAGTGACTCCTGCAATTGCTCCCAAAATCGTGCCACGAATGGTGCTCCTCTGTCCGATACTATAGTCCTTGGTATTCCATGCAAGCGAACTATCTGGTCAATGTAAATTTCAGCATACTTTTCCGTCCTGTGGGTGGTGTGTACCAGCAAGAAATGAGCTGTCTTGGTCAATCTGTCCACAATGACCCAAATGGAATCATGGTGCCGGGAGGTATTGGGCAATCCTACAATAAAATCCATGCAAATGTCCTCCCATTTCCAAGATGGTATGGGAAGGGGTTGCAAAGGGCCTGCTACCTTCAAATGACTAGCCTTGATTCTCTAACAGGTGTCACATTCAGAGATATACTTAGCAATTTCCCTCTTCATTATGGTCCACCAGTATAAGGATCTGAGATCATGATACATCTTGTTACTGCTGGGGTGCATGGAGAATTTTGAAAGGTGAGCTTCATCCAATATCTTCTTTCTGAGCTCAGGGTCCTTGGGAACAACTAATCGGTCTCCAAACCATAGGATTCCCTTGTTGTCCTGCCGGAAGCATTTGTATTTTTCTACCTTTAATTTGATCATTTCCTTAATGACTTGAACACCCTTGTCACCAATTTGTGCCATGACTATTTGCTCTTGTAAGGTGGGTTCCACTGAAATATAACTCAAAGCACCGGAAGAAATGACTTCCATTTTCAACTTGTACAACTCATCACATAGGGTGGTGATTCTAGCATCCATGTTCATACAATTACACTGGGCCTTCCTGCTCAAGGCATCGGCCACAACATTGGCCTTGCCAGGATGGTAATGCACCTCCAAATCATAGTCCTTGATTAGCTCTAACCATCTTCTCTGCCTCATATTAAGATCAGCCTAAATGAAAATATATTTGAGACTCTTATGATCAGTGTAAATGTTATAGTGAGCTCCCATCAAGTAGTGTCTCCATATCTTGAGAGCATGAACCACAGCTGCTAACTCTAGATCATGTGTGGGGTAGTTCTGCTCATGGGGTCTGAGTGCTTGGGAGGCGTAAGCAATGACTCGGTTGTCTTGCATTAAGACGCATCCCAATCTAGTACCGGAAGCATCACAATAAACCTCAAAGGGCTTGGTATTGTCGGGCTGAGCTAGCACAAGTGCTGTTGTCAAATGCTGCCTCAGTGCATCAAAAGCATCCTCACACTTCTGGCTCCAATCATATTTGACTCCTTTCTTCAACAGTTCAGTCATTGGCTTGGCAATTCTGGAGAAATCCGGAATGAATCATTGATAATACCCTGCCAATCCCAGAAAACTCCGAATCTGTCGTACGATAGTAGGAGGCTTCCAATTCAATACCTCTTGTACCTTCTTAGGATCAACTGATATCCCATTCTGAGAAATTGTGTGACCCAAAAATTTTATTTCCTTCAGCCAGAATTCACACTTGGACAATTTAGCATACAACTGATGGTCACGCAGTCTCTGTAGTACAGTATGCAAATGCTTAGTGTGCACGACCTCGTTCTTGGAATACACCAGAATGTCATCAATGAAAACCACCACAAATTTGTCTAGCTCTGGCATGAACACTGAGTTCATCAAATACATGAAATAAGCCGGGGCATTGGTTAGCCCAAAAGACATCACCAAAAATTCATAGAGCCCATATCTGGTAGAGAAAGCCGTCTTGGGAATGTCGCTGGCACGGATCTTGATCTGATGGTAGCCTGAGCGAAGGTCTATCATGGAGAACACTTTGGATCCTACCAATTGATCAAACAAAACATCGATGCGGGGCAGTGGGTATTTGTTCTTGATGGTCACCGCATTGAGAGGGCGGTAATCGACACACATTCTCAAACTCTCGTCTTTCTTCTTCACGAATAAAGCTGGACATCCCCATGGTGAAGTACTTGGGCGAATAAACCCTTTGTCCAACAGATCCTGCAGCTGCTTTTTCAACTCTGCTAACTCTGCTAGAGGCATCCTATATGGTCTCTTGGATATAGGTGCAGTTTTGGGTTGCAATTCAATGGCGAACTCGATGTCTCTATCAGGTGGCATTCCTGGCAATTCTTCCGGAAAAACATCTGAGTAGTCACAGACTACTGGGATTCTCTCAACCAGGGATTCTATCATAACGAAGGCACGGGAACGGGTACAACCCTGACCAGGCAAATATAAAGCAGTCTCACCATAAGTAGGGGAGTGAATCTCAATGGCCCTTGCTGCAATGTCAAGTACTGTCTGGTGTTTGGTCAACCAGTCAGTTCCCAATATGATATCCACGCTATCCAAACCCAAAATAAGAAGGTTGGTTTTAATTATCAAACTACCAAACTTTATAGGCACATTCTTGCTGATTTGATTGGTGGCAATCCTGCCTCCTGGTGTTGAAATTGTAATACCCCCATTGGTGTGATGGAAAGGTAGCTGACATTTGGCACCAAATTTGGTACTGATAAAACTATGGGATGCACCAGAATCAAAAGAATAATAGCAGGATAATTCAAAACTGAAAAGATACCAGTCATGACGGGTGCTCCCTCTGGAATGTCAGCCATGGTGGTGAAGTTCAGTTTGCCTTGTCTTACTTGCACCTTCTACCTCTTGCCTTGGTTCTGGTTGGCATTCTGTCCCTGCCGCTGCTGGTTTCTAGGGCAATTCTTGGCATAATGCCCGATGTTACCACAAGTGAAACACTTGTTGTCATTGATCGGGCGGTACTTCTGTTGTGGCTGATTGTTCCTCTGAACTGGAAACTGGGCGCGGTTGGGTGTCTGCTGCTGCTGTGGTCGGATCACCCAACGTCCTTGCTGCTGCTGAGGTCCCCTGTTCTGAGTGTCAGAGACAATCCTAAAGCGCTGTGGCTGAGCTGAAGGTCCTGCCACAAGGGTCTTCCTCTTCTTCTCTGCTTGCCTTGTTGTGATACAATCCACCTGAGAAATGGCCATGTTGACTAACTCATTGTAGCTGTTGGCCCTGACCGTGTTGAGACGGTCGCGGAGCTTAGTGCTGAGCCCCCTCCTGAACCTGTCCCTCTTCTTCTCATCAGTGTCTGCATGATACCCGGCATACTAGCACAGGTCATTGAAGGCCTGAGCATACTGTAACACTGTCCTGTTTCCCTAAGTGAGTGCCAGAAACTCGTTGAGCTTACGGTCCATAATGCCTGCTGGAATATGGTGTCCCCTGAAAGCTGCCTTGAACTCTCTCCATTCCACTTCATGGTCAACTGGTTGCATAGCAAGGTAGTGGTCCCGCCATGTCCGCGCGGTCCGCGAAGCTGCTGGGTAGCGAACCTGACCTTAGTCACCTCTGAACAAACTCCATTGAGTAGTGGGAATTTGGACTCCACTACCCTCAGCCATACATCAGCATCAAGTGGGTCATCTGCCCTGGTGAACAAAGGTGGCTGAGTACTGAGGAACTCCTGATAAGTGGCTGCCACCGGGTGACGCTGATGATCACCACCACCACCATAATGCTGAGGTGGCGGCTGACGCTGTGCCAACTGTCACAGAATCTCGTTCTGCTGAGCCATCAGCTCCTGCAGAGTGGGAGGCGGTGGCGGTGGTGGAGGAATGCGCTCATTCTGTCCACGACGCACTCTCCCTGCCATCTGAAAAATCATGGATATTCTCAATATTATATTTCCGAGGTTCAATGTTACATCGCGGTGAAAGAGTCAAAAAGGGTAAAACCAATATATTCTTGCATAATTATAGCAGATTCCGCATGGCATAAACTTTTCTTCTTAAATTAAAACTGGCATCATTTATCATCCCTACTTCCAAAAGAGTTTGTCATGATTACATCAATAACTCAAAAGACTCAACTCCATCTAGCCTAGTACCCTAAGGGTGCAAAAGCTAAGCTAGTCCCGAGGAGTCTATCGTCATAGACTTCTGACTCTATTTCTGCGACCTAGTGAGCAAACGAGGCAACGCTCGACTCGGGAGAAGGTGGTCTCCCCGAGCCAGCAGTGTCCAAGCTGGAGGCAGGCTCCTTTCCTCCCTTGGTGTCGACATCCTCGTTGGCCTCCATGTCCTGGATCTCCTGGTGGTGCATATCCGGATGATGGTTAGCCTCCGCAAGCTGCTGCAGAGTGTTGATAAGCTGATCCTCGAGAACCTCGATGGTGTTCTCCCTGGTTCCCACTAGCTCCTCAAGCTCGTGGATCTCATCCAACAACTGCTCCACTTGTAGATCTTTTTCCACCATCTCAGTGGACAAGTCAACCACAAGCTCCTCTCTATTAACCAAAGTGATCTTGGTGGCCTCCAATAGTGCCATCAGATGAGACATGACCTCTTCTCGCATCACTTACAGACGATACAGGGCATTCATGCACCGCACCGTCAAGTGAGCAGTCTGGCCTGGGTAGATAGCCCAAATATCCTTGGCATGCTCCACTCGATCCTTCCACATTGGGTCGTCCTCCATTTCCGCAGGGAACAACCCAATGGGGTGAGTGGACAGCTCCAAGGGGTGGAATCCGCAGAAGGTGGTCAGTCCGTGAAGAGCAATCGCCTCGATAGTATCTTCAGCTCTGTATCCAAAAGACTTAGAGTCCAGCGAACGCCAGCCTGGCTGCAGGGGATGAGGCTCTAGGGTCATCCTCACCCTACAGCGGGGCACTCGGTGCTTCTCAAACAGCCGCACCGCGTACTGGGGAGGCATCGCGTAACCAGCTCCCTGAAGTACCTCCGACAAGATACGGGGGAAACCCTCTCGTGCAAACCCATCAGTGTGGGACTGTGCATTCCCTTCGTCCAAGGATCCGTGAGAAGTCATCTGTGTACGGTTAAGCGTAAGTAAAAGAAAAAGAATCATAAAATAAAAAGGGATCGCGATTCAGCCTCTCTAAAACTACAACAATGGTACTAGGGTACTTAAATTGTTATTACTATGTATTAAGGTTCTTACCTGCTTATTAAATAGTTTAATTAAGAATGCATGCATGCTCGTCCTAAACGACCTCACGTCAACTTAGAGGGAATAGGAAGGATCTCCCATCCCTTATAGTAGCCTGTAGGGCTTACTTAATTAGCCACCTAGCTATCCTTCTATCATCATAAGGCTCCACGTCCTAGGTCTATCCTGATCGTCCTACGATCCATCCAACCTTTGTTTCTATCAAGTTTTATTTTGAAAAAGGATAGTATTTATAGTTTATTGATTCCTCTGTGGTGGTACGAGCTCCGATACCAGCTGTGGCGGAACTGCCCGAATTATTCCAACTTAAGTGCCTAAGTCCTGCCTTAGAGGCTAGACCACACTTAAATGGGAATAACTCGTCAATCCCTCGGATCTAGTCTAACGAGGCCACTTACAGGATCAAGTACCACAGTCTCACTCGATGGTGAGTCACAGAGCAAATACAATAAAGCATAAAACCATACATTAGGGAGTATTAAACTTATTACATCATCATCGGAGATTTAGCAAAAGTAGTCATCATTGTTCGAAGTGCAGTGGAATAAAACTAATGATAATTAAACAGAGAGATGGGGAAGCCTGTCCCATCACTCCTCCGGCTCCTCCCCAGCCGAGGTAGGGTCCCACTCGACTGTCCAACCCGGTGGCAAGGTGGACGACCAAGTCACTCCAGCAACCATGTCCTCCAGAGAACCTGTAAAATTATGCCACAAGCAAGGCTGAGTATACTAATACTCAGCTAGACTTACCCGGTGTGAGGAGTCTACTCCTCTACCTCTAGACATGCAGCTTTTTGGCTGAGGGGTTTGGTTGCCAAAAGCACTAGCTGAGTTTATAAATCAAGTTTTAGCTTTGTCAAGTTTTAGTGTGACTCTCTTAAGACTAAATGTATACCTATCTAATCATACATGGTATCAAACATTTAGCAATCAACCACTTTTGCCAAGTCAACCCAATTCCACTTGTTACTCAATGTAGCAGCATGGATCAAGCAGTCTCATTAGCTGCGAGAAGCAGACGATTCGAACCAAGTTTTCATCCTTGCAAGGTAAACCTAAACACACGACGTGGCGAGGCACTCCGTCCCCACACACATCAACCGTCCCCATCGATTCCCTGGCAGCAGATCAGGGCTCACCGCCTTGGCGTACAATGCCTCACTGACCCCGACTGCCGTCGTGCAGTGACCGCACTTGTACCCACCATAACTGGAATGGGAGACCACGTCTCAGGTCGCGTGAGGGGATATGTCCGCTGGCAGGTTCAATCAGGTACTAGGCTTACCGATTTACCATATTTCTCGGCATGTGCTTAGTACATTCAAACGCTTGACACACGGTACCACACCTTAATCCTTATTCCAATTTCCGTCTTGTAGACGACGCATCCCCATGGACCGTTGTCCACAGACTATCATCATTATGATATATCAAAAATGGATACAACCAATTCCTGACCTCGCGCGAGTGCTAGAAAAATCACTCGACTTCTACCGAGAGCCCTAATTAGTAAAGCAGCTACTCGACCTAGCATACTAGTATCCATCACAAAAGGATTCCTGAGATCATGCAACTAGGGTTTCAAACAACTCCTATACTTAAGTGCACAATACAAGCCTACAATCATTAATTGCAGTAAAATAATATATAGAACTGGTTATGCATAAAACCGGGGCTTGCCTTCCAAAGCTGGGGCAGGCAGATCCTCTGGGGCAGGCTCTAGTGCTGGATCCGGGGCTACCTCTTGAGCAACTCCTTGCTCCGGCACGAGGATGTACTCTCCGTCAGCGAGGTTGCAATCTATCAAATGCAATGAATAAGGATATGTATGCTATGATTATGCAGGATTTAGTAATCATTATGCTAAGTGAAGAAAAACTAAGTTAGTTAATAACTTAGGGTTTCCTGGTTATACGGGGCTCTTGGTGGTTTATGCTTACCATTTTAGGTTTGGATTTTGGTCTAGGGATAAGCATAGTGGATTGAAACTTGGATTTCCCTTAGATATTTTAGTAGGCATTTAAGGGGTTTTGCTGGTTGTGCTAGGGTAACATTAATCTCCACTATTAATTTCTCTTTTTCATTTTCTATTTGTGAATTCTAGTGTGGGTTTGAACTACAACAGTGATTTAACTTTTTCCAAAAATTCTGCAAAAATTACAGTAGGTTACTAGTTGTCACTGTAGTTTGTCCTATAAATTTGAGGTGGATACTAATTCAGACACTACTTGTACAAAATTAACAAAGACAAGCTTTAAAAGGGCAATTTACACTATAGCTATGATTTAATTGAGGTTTCTGTACCAAATTTTATTTTTGTCCAGATACATAGGTGATATTGGGCCTCTGTGTTAAAAATCACAGAAAAAGGCCTACTGGATATTTAGTTGTGAATTTCCAAAGTTTTATGCCAAAAAGGGGCTTATAACTAACTTGTTATTTGAAAAATATCAAACAACAGATCCCATATTTTTCCTTTGTTCATAATAACAAAATATTAGTTATCCCAAGGGTTGGGGTGTTTTCTCCTAAGGGTTATTTTTCTAGGGTTTTTCTAAGGTTTTCTTTATTTTTCTAAATTAAAAGGTATCTCCTTTCTTTTGCACTAAACAAGGGTATAATAAATTTTTCTAGTGAACTATACTGATTAGGGGAGCTAACAAAAATGCGGGTACTCCCTGGTTCTTATTTTAATATACCTTTCATATTTTCTCTAACTTTAGGCTAAAAATGATTTAAATGATAAACTCTACCTTAACTTGGTGTACAGAGGGGTTGATTATTTTTAAACAGGTTAGGAAGTGACTAAGTACCTCTCTAAATTTTCTTAACCCCAGTCAAATAGTGTAGCTATTTTTCCTTATTTCTTTTAGCTTTTGATCAGTTAATCATTCAAATCAAAACTTTAAAGTTTTCTGCAACACTTAGGGGTTTTATATTTTTCCTAAGTAGTTTACATTATTTAGAGTCTAGCAAAATTGGTTTGACTCGATTTGGATGAACAAAACAGAAGTTATGAATTTTTCAAGTTCTGTTTGGATTAAAAATTAGATTATTAATAAGGTTTCCTGAAAATCCACTTTACATCGAAGACCTTGGGTTCTTTCTAAACTAACTTTTTCAGTTATACCCCTGTGCTACTATTCTCTTGAGTCACTGACAGCGCACAAAACCCTCTGCCCTTTTCTTCTTCTTCCCCGCGGTCCCTCCCCTTAAGTAAACAGTAACCGTGGAAAGGAAAAGGACGGCGCGGCTTATCGGCGGCGGGAGAGGTCCGGCGAGGGTGGGTTTGGCTTCGGGAGGTTCTGGCGGTCACAGTGATGTACGGCTCGACGGCGGTGGTGGCCGGAATCGACCGGACCACGTGCGCTGGCGGGTGAACTCGTCGGCGGCTAGTGCTCCGGCCTAACCACGACGATCTAGTTCAATTAAACGGCACGATGAGCTCCACTGGATGACGTAGAGGCTATGTGCGTAGGGAATCGAAAAATGGTGCAGAGGCTTACCCGGTCTACATTCACCGGCGATCAGGTGAAGTCCGGCGACCGTGGACTGGCTTCTCCGGCGAGGCAAAGTCCGATTCCTTGCTCGGGGAGCTTCACCAAGGCACGCACAGTCTATTCCGAGGGTCGGACGGGGTCGGGAGAGGCTCTGCTGGTCGGTCTACGTTGGCGGGGGATCGGGTGGCCGCGGGTACGTCGTGCGCGGGGCAATGCCGGTGATCTAGTGCTCCGGTGAGGTCGAGCGCGTGTGGAGGAGTACGGTCAAAGTCCCTAGGGGTTTTATAGGCGTGGGCGCAGGCAGCGGCGCCGGCTCGGCTTTGGCGCGATGCGGGGCACGCGGGGGCGCGCGTCGGGCGTGCTCTGGCGAGCTCAGAGCGCGTCGAACACGTGGCTCTTTGCTTCTGCCCTTGTTCTTCCCTCTGCTGAGCGGCCAAAACGTACAAATCTTGCCCTAGGACCTGTGAGAGATCTCTTCCCTGCACCTAGAGCTATCTAGTTCATGTGAGTACCGAGGGTAGATATGGTCTGGTTTGAGAGATATGGGGGTGGGAAGTTGGCTATGTCAGGGCTGTCCAAACCGAGACAAATCTTGTGCCAAGTCGTGTCAAACAACTTAGGGTTGGGTTCAAACTTTTCCAAGGTGTTCTAGGGGTATTTTGGCGCCACTTTGTCAATTGGTTCAAATGGTTTTGAAGTTTGAATGAGGGTGAACATGTTTGATCTTTGGCCAAAGGTTGGTTTTGGACTTAGACAAATTCTGATTTTTCTTTTGTGCTCAACCCTTTTGTTAACCTTTTGGGGTTTTTCTGAAATCTTTTTGGGGTTACTTTCTTACTATTATTTGTAGGATATTAAGTGTACTACAACTTTTATAATTGGCCCAAGTCATGATCATGTGGCTTTCATAACCCTTTGGTCATACTTACTTCTAGGGTTCCCATGGTCCAAAGGGGTTCGCATTAGGGTTTGGGCAATTTATCCCCTTTATACTTGCATAACCAGACAAGGCATGACATCTAAGATGGGTTACACTTACTTAGGATTTTGATTTCCAATTTTGGTGTACCTTGCTCAAACTAAACCACATGTGATAATAGGTTTAATGGTGTAGTCATGGGTGAACACCCTAAGTAAGACCAGGGGTGTTACAATCTTGGGGCACTGGATAGTCCGGTGCCGCACCGGACAGGTACTGTGCACTGTCCGGTGCGGCTCTAGCGCTTGCTCTGACTTCTGCCGCGAACTGTAGCTCTATCAGGGCACTATGCAGTCGACTGTTGCACTGGTAGCCATTGCTCCGCTTGGTGCACCGGACAGTCCGGTGCCACACTAGACAGTCCGGTGAATTATAGCAGAGTGTGCCTGGAGAAACCTGAAGCTGAGGAGTTTGAAGTCGATCTCCCCTGGTGCACCGGACACTGTCCGGTGGCACACCGGACAGTCTGGTGCGCCAGACCAGGGTGCTCTTCGGTTTCTTTTGCTCCTTTCTTTTTGAACCCTAACTTGTTCTTTTTATTAGTTTGTGTTGAACCTTTAGCACCTATAGAACATATAATCTAGAGCAAACTAGTTAGTCCAATTATTTGTGTTGGGCATTCAACCACCAAAATTATATTTAGGAAAAGGTTTGACCCTATTTCCCTTTCAATCTCCCCCTTTTTGGTGATTGATGCCAACACAAACCAAAGCAAATATATAAGTGCAGAATTGAACTAGTTTGCATAATGTAAGTGCATAGGTTGCTTGGAATTAAACCAATATCTTATTTCTACTAGATATGCATGGTTGCTTTCTTTTATTTAACATTTTGGACCACGCTTGCACCACGATTTTGTTTTTGCAATTTCTTTTGGAAAATTCTTTTCAAAATCCTTCTGCAAATAGTCAAAGGTAAATCAATAAGATTGAAAGAAGCATTTTCAAGATTTGAAAATTTTCTCCCCCTGTTTCAAATGCTTTTCCTTTGACTTAAACAAAACTCCCCCTAAATGAAATTCTCCTCTTAGTTTTCAAGAGGGTTTTGAGATATATATCAATTTGAAATATAGATACCAATTGAGATACTCTTTCTCATTAGAGGAATACCAATTTTGAAAGATACTATTTTGAAAACTTTATTTTGAAAATTTTAAAATTGGAATTGGTGGTGGTGCGGTCCTTTTTGCTTTGGGCTAATACTCTCTCCCCCTTTGGCATTAATCGCCAAAAACTGAGACTTAGTGAGCCCTATGTAAATTCTCTCCCCCTTTGGCAAACAAGATATGAGTGAAAGATTGTGCCAATGATGGAGAGATGGTGGAATACCGGCAAAGAGTAAATAATACCGATGGAGTTGAGTGGAAGCGTCGTCTTTGCCGAATACTCCATTTCCCTTTCAATCTATGACTTAGTGGAAATTCACTTGAAAACACATTAGTCATAGCTTTGGTACTTAAATAACGAGAATTATGCATTTGTACCAAAATGAAAGAGATATGATCAAAGGTATATAAATGAGCTATGTGTGCAATGTTTCAATCAAAATTCCTAGAATCAAGAATATTTAGCTCATTCCTAAGTTTGGTAAAGGTTTTCTCATCTAATGGCTTGGTAAAGATATCGGCTAATTGATCTTTGGTGTTGATATAGGCTACCTCGATATCCCCCTTTGTTGGTGATCCCTCAAAAAGTGAAACCGAATGTCTATGTGCTTAGTGCGGCTGTGTTCAACGGGATTCTCTGCCATGCGGATAGCACTCTCATTGTCACATAGGAGAGGGACTTTGCTCAATTTGTAGCCATAGTCCCTGAGGGTTTGCCTCATCCAAAGCAATTGCGCGCAACAATGGCCTGCGGCAATATACTCGGCTTCGGCGGTTGATAGGGCTACTGAATTTTGTTTCTTTGAAGCCCAAGACACCAGGGATCTCCCTAGAAACTGACAAGTCCCTGATGTGCTCTTCCTATCAATTTTACACCCTGCCCAATCGGCATCAGAATATCCTATCAAATCAAAGGTTGATCCCCTGGGGTACCAAAGCACAAACTTAGGAGTGAATACTAAATATCTCATGATTCGTTTCACGACCCTAAGATGAACTTCCTTAGGGTCGGCTTGGAACCTTACACACATGCATATGGAAAGCATAACATCTAGTCGAGATGCACATAAATAGAGCAAAGAACCTATCATCGACCGGTATACCTTTTGATCTATGGATTTACCTCCCGTGTCGAGGTCGAGATGCCCATTGGTTCCCATGGGTGTCTTGATGGGCTTGGCATCCTTCATTCCAAATTTCTTAAGAATGTCTTGAATATACTTCATTTGGCTGATGAAGGTGCCCTCTTGGAGTTGCTTGATTTGGAATCCTAAGAAATATCTCAACTCCCCCATCATAGACATCTCGAATTTTAATACCATGATCCTACTAAACTCTTCACAAGTGGATTTGTTAGTAGACCCAAATAGGGTATCATCAACATAAATTTGGCATACAAACAAATCATTTGCAACAGTTTTAGTAAAGAGAGTAGGATCGGCTTTTCCGACTTTGAAGCCATTAGTGATTAGAAAATCTCGCAGACATTCATACCATGCTCTTGGGGCTTGCTTGAGCCCATAAAGCGCCTTTGAGAGTTTATAAACATGGTTAGGATACTCACTATCTTCAAAGCCAGGAGGTTGCTCAACATAGAACTCTTCCTTGATTGGTCCATTGAGGAAGGCACTCTTCACGTCCATTTGATAAAGCTTGAAGCCATGGTAAGTAGCATAGGCAAGTAATATGCGAATTGACTCAAGCCTAGCTACGGGTGCATAAGTTTCATCAAAATCCAAACCTTTGACTTGTGAATAACCCTTGGCCATAAGTTGGGCTTTGTTTCTTATCACCACACCATGCTCATCTTGCTTGTTGCGGAATACCCACTTGGTTCCTACAACATTTTGATTAGGACGTGGAACCAAATGTCATACCTCATTTCTCGTGAAGTTGTTGAGCTCCTCTTGCATTGCCAGCACCCAATCCGAATCTCTTAGTGCATCCTCAATCCTGTAAGGCTCAATAGAGGACACAAAAGAGTAATGTTCACAAAAATGAGTGACTCGGGATCGAGTTGTTACCCCCTTATGAATATCGCCGAGGATGGAGTTCACGGGGTGATCTCTTTGAATCGCCTGGTGGACTCTTGGGTGTGGTGGTCTTTGACACTGTACTTCTTGTTCATCTTCCTTGTCATTATTTTCATCGTATCCCCCTTGATCATGGACCTCATCTTGAGGTGGCTCATCCTCTTGATCCTCTTCTTCATTATCTTGAGCTTGTTCCTCATCTTGGGTTGGTGGAGATGCTTGATTGGAAGATGACGGTTGATCTTGTGCTTGAATTGGCTCCTAGGATTCTTTAGGACACACATCCTCAATGGACATGTTCCTTAGTGCGACGCATGGAGCCTCTTCATCATCTAATTTATCAAGATCAACTTGCTCCACTTGGGAGCCATTAGTCTCATCAAACACAATGTCAAAAGAAACTTCAACTAGTCCAGTGGACTTGTTGAAGACTCTATATGCCCTTGTGTTTGAATCATATCCTAGTAAAAAGCCTTCTACAGCCTTAGGAGCAAATTTAGATTTTCTACCTCTTTTGATAAGAATAAAACATTTGCTACCAAAGACTCTAAAATATGAAACATTAGGCTTTTTACCGGTGAGGAGTTCATATGATGTCTTCTTGAGGATTCGGTGTAGATATAACCGATTGATGGAGTAGCAGGCGGTGTTAATCGCCTCGGCCCAAAACTGGTCCGGTGTCTTGTACTCATCAAGCATGGTCCTTGCCATGTCAAGTAGAGTTCTATTCTTCCTCTCCATTATACCATTTTGTTGAGGTTTGTAGGGAGAAGAGAACTCATGCTTGATGCCCTCCTCCTTAAGA
This sequence comes from Zea luxurians, assembly GCA_029449295.1. Taxonomy (NCBI): domain Eukaryota; kingdom Viridiplantae; phylum Streptophyta; class Magnoliopsida; order Poales; family Poaceae; genus Zea; species Zea luxurians. Next base: position 1,120,735 of record JAOPSE010000082.1, on the reverse strand, counting down.
AAGCCTTCAATTTGAGAGTTCTTGAACTCCGTCCCATTGTCGCTTCTAATCTTTTTTATCCTTAAGCCGAACTCATTTTGAGCTCGTCTCAAGAATCCCTTTAAGGTCTCTTGGGTTTGTGATTTATCCTGCAAAATGAACACCCAAGTGAAGCGAGAATAATCATCCACAACTACAAGACAGTACTTACTCCCGTCGATGCTTATGTAAGCGATCGGGCCGAATAAATCCATGTGGAGTAACTCCAGTGGCCTGTCCGTTGTCGTGATGTTCTTGTGTGGATGATGGGCACCAACTTGCTTCCCTGCTTGACATGCGCTACAAACCTTGTCTTTCTCAAAATGAACATTTGTTAGTCCCAAAATGTGCTCTCCCTTTAGAAGTTTGTGGAGATTCTTCATCCCAACTTGGGCTAGTCGGCGATGCTAGAGCCAACCCATATTAGTCTTAGCAATTAAGCAAGTGTTGAGTTCCGCTTCATTAAAATTGACCAAGTATGCTGACCCTCTAACACTCCCTTAAATGCTACTGAATCATCACTCCTAAAGACAGTAACACCTACATCTGTAAATAGACAGTTGTAACCCATTTTGCATAATTGAGATACAGAAAGCAAATTGTAATCTAAAGAATCTACAAAAAAAACATTGGAAATGGAATGGTTAGGTGATATAGCAATTTTACCAAGTCCTTTGACCAAACCTTGATTTCCATCCCCGAATGTGATAGCTCTTTGGGGATCTTGGTTTTTCTCATAGGAGGAGAACATTCTTTTCTCCCCTGTCATGTGGTTTGTGCATCCGCTATAAATGATCCAACTTGAGCCCCCGGATGCATAACCCTACAAAACAATTTAGGCATTGTTCTTAGGTACCCAAACGGTCTTGGGTCCTTTCACATTAGAAATAAGCACCTTGGGTATCCAAACACAAGTCTTGGAGCCATTGTGTTCGCCCCCAACATATTTGGCAACTATTTTGCCTGATTTGTTAGTCAGCACACAGGAAGCATCAAAAGTTTTAAATGAAATGTTATGATAATTTGATGCAGTAGGAGATTTTGTTTTAGGCAATTTAACATGGGTTGATTGCCTAGAACTAGATGCCTCATTCTTGTACATAAAAGCATGGTGAGAAACAAAATTAGACTTCCTAGAATGAATTCTCCTAATTTTATGCTTAGGATAACCAGCAGGATATAAAATGTAACCCTCGTTATCCTGAACCATGGGAGCTTTGCCCTTAACAAAGTTGGACAATTTCTTAGGTGCATTAAGCTTGACATTGCCTCCCTGTTGGAAGCCAATGCCATCCTTAATGCCAGGGCATCTCCCATTATAGAGCATGCTACGAGCAAATTTAAAATTTTCATTTTCTATTTCATGCTTATTAATTTTTGCACTAAGTTGAGCTATGTGATCATTTTGTTGTTTAATTAAAGCTAGCTGATCATGAATAGCATCAACATTAATGTCTCTGCATCTAGTACAAATAGTAACATGATCAACACTAGATGTAGATGGTTTGCAAACATTTAATTCATCTATCTTAGATTTTAGCATGGCATTCTCATCTCTAAGATAGGAAATGGAATCATTGCAAACAGTTAAATCTCTAGCCTTGGAAATTAAACTAGCATTTTCAGTCTTAAGGCTAGTAATTGATTCATTCAACTTATCAATCTTAGCAACTAACTAGCATTATCATTTCTAAGATTAGAAATTGAATCATCACAAACATTTAACTTCTCAACCTTAGCAATAAAACTAGCATTCTCGGCTCTAAGGTTGGAAATGGTGTCATGGCAAATGCTAAGCTCATTAGTCAATTTTTCACATTTTTCTACTTCCTGAGCATAGGCATTCTTTACCTTAACATGCCTTTTGTTTTCCTTAATAAGGAATTCCTCTTGGCTATCCAAGAGTTCATCCTTCTCATGAATGGCTCCTATTAATTCATTCAATTTTTCCTTTTGTTACATGTTAAGATTGGCAAAAAGACTAAGTAGGTCATCTTCATTATCACTAGAGCTACACTCATCACTAGATGTTGTATATTTAGTGGAGGCTCTAGATTTTACCTTCTTCTTTTTGCCGTCCTTCGCCATGAAGCATTTGTGGCCGATGTTGGGGAAGAGGAGGCCCTTGTTGACGGCGATGTTGGCGGCATCCTCGTCGGAGGAGGAGTTGGTGAAGCTCTCATCGGAGTCCCATTCTCGACACACGTGGGAATCGCCGCCCTTCTTCTTGTAGTATCTCTTCTTTTCCTTCCTCTTTCCCTTCTTGTCGTCGCCCCTGTCACTATCACTAGATAATGGACATTTAGCAATGAAATGACCGGGCTTACCACACTTGTAGCACACCCTCTTGGAACGGGGTTTGTAGTCCTTCCCCTTCCTTTGTTTGAGGATTTAACGGAAGCTCTTGATGATGAGCTCCATCTCCTCATTGTCAAGCTTAGAGGCGTCAATGGGGATCCTACTTGGTGTAGAATCCTTCTTTTCTTCTTCCATCGCCTTGAATGCGATGGGTTGCACCTTGGGTGTGGAGGTGCCGCCTTGCTCCATGTTGATGATTTGTTTGGAGCCTTTGATCATCAATTCAAAGCTCACAAACTTTCCTATAACCTCCTCGGGATACATTAGCTTATATCTAGGATCACCACGAATTAATTGAACTTGTGTGGGATTGCGAAAAACAAGTGATCTTAGAATAACCATGACCATATCATGGTCATCCCACTTGGTGCTCCCCAGGTTGCGCACTTGGTTGACCAACGTTTTGAGCCAGTTGTACATCGCTTGTGGCTCCTCTCCTTGGTTGAGGACAAATCGACCGAGCTCCCCCTCGATCGTCTCCCGCTTGGTGATCTTGGTCACCTCATCTCCTTCGTGCGCGGTCTTTAGTACGTCCCAAATCTCCTTGGCACTTTTCAACCCTTGCACCTTATTATACTCCTCTCGACATAGAGAGGTGAGGAGTAGAGTAGTTGCTTGGGAATCAAAGTGCTTGATTTGGGCAACTTCATCCAAATCGTTGTCCTCATCCCCCACGGATGGTACCTGCGCTCCAAATTCAACAATGTCCCAAATACTTGCGTGGAGTGAGGTTAGGTGATGCCTCATTTTATCACTCCACATATTATAATCTTCACCATAAAAAACCGGTGGTTTGCCTAGTGGGACGGAAAGTAAAGGAGTGCGTCTAGAAATACGGGGATAATGAAGTGGCATCTTACTATACTTCTTGCGCTCATGGTGCTTAGAAGTGACGGACAGCGCGTCGGAGCCAGAGGTGGATGGCGACGAAGAGTCGGTCTCGTAGTAGACCACCTTCTTCATCTTCTTTTTCTTGTTTCCACTCCAATGCGACTTATGAGGAGGTGATCCCTCCTTTAGCTTGTTGCCGGACTCCCTTGATGGAGCCTTCCCGTGGCTTGTGGCCTTCTCGCCGGTCACGATCTCCCTCTTGGCGTGATCTCTCAACATCACTTCGAGTGGTTAGACTCTAATGATGAACCGGGCTCCGATACCAATTGAAAGGCGCCTAGAGGGGGTGAATAGGCAGAATCTGAAAATTACAAACTTAAAGCACAACTACAAGCTGGGGTTAGCGTTAGAATTAAGTCCAAGTCCGAAAGAGAGGGCGAAAACAAATCAACCAAGAAATAGAGCGGATGACACGGTGATTTGTTTTATCGAGGTTTGGTTCTTGAGAACCTACTCCCCGTTGAGGTGGTCATAAAGACTGGGTCTCTTTCAACTCTTTCCCTCTCTCAAATGGTCACCTAGACCGAGTGAGCTTTCTCCTCAATCAAACGGGTCACTTAGACCCCTACAAGGACCACCACAACTTGGTGTCTCTTGCTTTGATTACAAACGTCTTGAGAACAAGAATGGGGAAGAAGAAAGCCAACCAAGCAAACAAGAGCACAAGAAAACACAAATGATCCTCTCACAAGTCTAAATGCGCTAGAGTGGATTTTGAGACTTTGAGCGAATCGATCTCTTGAATTGTGTCTTTGGAGTGGTGTCTATTGCTCTTGTATTGAATGTGAAGAAGTGAATGCTTGGATAGTTGGAGTGGAGGTGGTTGTGGGGTATTTATAGCCCCCAACCACCAGTTCAACCGTTGGTGAAGACTGCTGTGGATGGGCGCACCGGACAGTCCGGTGCGCCACCGGACAGTGTCCGCTGTGCCAGCCACGTCACCCAACCGTTGGAGTTCAGACGGTTTCGATCGTTGGAGCTCTGACATCTTGGGGCACTGGACAGTCCAGTGCCGCACCGGACAGGTACTGTGCAATGTCTGGTGTGCCTCTGGCGCCTGCTCTGACTTCTGCCGCGACTGTGGCTCTGTCAGGGCACTGTGCAGTCGACCGTTGCGCTGGTAGCCGTTGCTCCGCTTGGTGCACCGGACAGTCCGGTGAATTATAGCGGAGTGTGCCTGGAGAAACCCGAAGCTGAGGAGTTTGAAGTCAATCTCCCCTGGTGCACCGGACACTGTCCGGTGGAACACCGGACAGTCCGGTTCGCCAGACTAGAGTGCTCTTCGGTTTCTTTTGCTCCTTTCTTTTGAACCCTAACTTATTCTTTTTATTGGTTTGTGTTGAACCTTTGGCACCTGTAGAACATATAATCTAGAGCAAACTAGTTAGTCCAATTATTTGTGTTGGGCATTCAACCACCAAAATTGTAACACCCCAGGTGTTTATATTCCGCTCGACAACGAGTATGGATTTAAGCACGTAATATCAGTGGATAAAACAGATGCTAAATTTTAATCATCTTTGCCTATCGTGATTTTTATATCGCATCTGTTTCGTCTGTCGCAAGTTCGACATCGTTTTTATTTATCTGGACTCTTCCTAAATTTTCGTCATGTTTGAAACATAGTTGTTCCGAAAATCGGTGCGTCCGGTGATTATTTAAAATTCGTCGCTCGCGCGAATATGAATTCGGAAGCTCAATCTATTCTTAAGATTTTATCTCGGGCAAATTAATTTGAACTCGACGACAAAAATATTTGGGGCAAAATTCGTCTAAATTTAACTGAAACGAATGCAAATTAAAATTAATCTGTTAAACGAATACGAATTTAGAAACTTAGTTCAGTCCTCCGATTTTGTCCCAAACAAGATTTAGTAGAAGTCGACGACTAAAGTTTTTGGTTTTAAAATTAATCGAATAAGGCGGATTGGAAAAGTCACTTAAGTATTTCTCTCTTGTTTGAGCGGTTTCTATGAATTCGGTAGACACTACTAAGGGTAGGCTGTTTAAATAAAATGAACCTGAACTGACCAAAATCATAGCAATTATTAGCAGAATCAGTTTCCTATTCCAGAATCCGAGAAAAATAACATCGTATCCTAACAACATTTTGATTCAATCTGTTTGCATCTTGCCGAGATCCGAATCCCTAAACACGAATTGTTAAAATTCTGCAGTATAAATTCCAATCAAGATAAATCATAGCCATAAGATTCAAACAGGGAATAATTATTGCGCTAAAAATACATCGGAAAGAAGATTATATACTAATTAAGGAAAGAAAGAAAGTTCTAATCTTCTGTCTCTGCCGTTATTTTTCCTGAGTACGTATGTTGTCCCTCTTCTGGTATTTTCCATCGTTCTTATCTCAGCCACGTATCCTTCTCCCTAATCCAAATCAAGCCAATGCAGGAAGCTTATCTCTTTCCTATGCACGTCATCTTCATCTATTCCACGTACATTTTCTCTGGTCCATCCATGTTGCTGCTCCTTTCTTTATTTTGAGATGAGCGATCCCTGGAAGCATCTTCCTAGTGTGGCATTTATCTCCCCTCACACACGTTCTTTGCTTTGCTTCGGAACCGCATAGGCCCAGCTCCATCGTCACTTGTCCCTGCGCTGACGCTCGCATGCTGCTACGCTCGCTATGGCTACTGGTGGTCGAGCTCCTCCCCTTGGCCGCGCTCTCCTTCGCTTGTGTCCTACCCATCGAGCTCCAGCGTTTGCCAGCGCCGAGCTCGCCACTTGCATGTCCCTCGTCTCCACGCATGCATCAGCTCTCCTGCACCCCCATGGCACGTAGCTCCTTCTTCTCCGCGCGCCGTGGAACTCCCTGCGTCGAGCTCGGTCCCTGCTCCAGCCTCGGCTCAGCATTTCCCTGGCCCCAGCTCGCCTATGGTGGCTTCCTCTGCCGGCTGTGCGCTCGCCCAGGCCAGCGCAGCCCCTGCTCTTCTCTTCCAGCCGCACCTGCTGCTCGCCCCAGCTTGGAGTTCGCCTAGCTCGGATTTTGCTTGGTCGCCCGCTGTTCCCCGCGCGTGCCCATCTCCCTGTTGTTGCGTCGACCGGAGTTTCCTGCTCGCTAGCGTGCCCACTTGGCTCGCTCGGCCTTAATCCCCGTCGTGTCGTCGACCTCGCTAGTTGTCGTCGTTCATCGTCGCGTCGTGTGTGCTTGTCCTCACCAAGATCTGGCCCTGCGAGCTCCACGCGCCATGGCTGCGCGTCGCCGTGATGTTACCGTCTCACCGAGTCTCCAACCCAGCCATCAAGTTCTGCTTTCACTTTCGTGCCACACACATTCATCTTTGCTAGCTGGCCGTGCACCTCATTTCGTCGTTCCGAGTTCGTTAGTTGCCATTGCTCATCCGCGTCAAGACATCACTCACCGTGGTTCAGCTCGCTAGTTCGTCGTTGTTCCGTCGTCTTGTCTCAATGCCAGTTCCTACGTACTGTCTCCGACTTGTGTTCGCGCCGACAAAAGAATCCCAAGAAGATATAGAGAAGCAAGCCCATGGTCGATGCCCAAGTGCTCGGCAAAAGGCCAAAACAAGAATCATCGCCGTTTATACGGAGTTCTAGTTAATATGGAGAGATTCCAAGAATTGTGGATGAAAGAGAAAGTGAAGCTCCGTTCTATACTCGTCAGCTGTTCGATCGAAGACTTCAATCGAAGACTGTCGTCATTCCCGCAAAAACTGAATCGAGTTGATAACGGTGAGCCAAATCACTATTTTTACTATAGATTTTATGATCGTGAAATAAGACGCTTAGTTTGCGTAGGAAGTTTAAATTAGAAATACCTGTGAGGCGAGGTGTGCTTCGAGGAGTTTAGTGGCCGAACATATTCGAACTAGTTCTATTTTGTAGAGTATAGTATTTCGGTGACGTGTACATTAAATTCAGTATTTTATGCTATTGTCGATAGCTCAGTCAATGCTAATGGTGTTCAATGCACGTAAGCTGAAGTCGATGTCCTGCGCTAGTAGTTAGTGTCATCTATGTTTGTGATCGATAATGTTGGAGTAGGATATGATCTACGATTTTCTTATCTAGTGATTGGTGTGATGTGGTATAATTTATAAAGCAAGGGATAAGTTTAGAATTTAATTAATTAGCTGATAAGTTGTGTTAGGCTAATTGTATTAAATGTGTATAGTTTGCTGTTTCATGATGTTTGCGTTAGATTTAGTTAATCTAGAGAAGCGTAATTATTACGCTTAGTCGTATATCGATAACTAGTATTCCTGTATGGAACGGTACAACGCCTCCACACTAGGTGTTTAATTCGCTATCGCGTAGCACTATTTAGGTTTGAAATATTCCTGTCTATATGCATTCATGTGCATAATGCATTCCATTTAGGTACGTTAATTAATCACGTGAAGTAGAAGATGAGCCAAGTCGACCCCAAGCGCGGGCTAATCCGCAGGATGATGCTGATGGACGAACCTGAAGATGGGATGATCTAAGCAAGTATCAGAATAAAGGATGATCATCAAGTGGTCGTCGTCTAACAAACACTAACGTAGTGTTTATTCCAAGCAAGCCCCGGTGCATGCAACCCCTTCCTTGTGTTTTTAAATTATTTTTACACACTTTAAGTCTAGTGAATGTGCATTAGGTTTATAGGAGTTTCTTGGAAACCTTTTGATGCATTGCCTACCTTGATATCCATACCTTTATAGATACTTCTGATGAAGTATCAAAATATGATTTACAAAAATGCTTAGCGCTGCTTAGATCTTGTGGATAGAGGTTGTCTTTCGCAATAAGGCCTAGCTCAGGGATTATCCTGAGGAAAGATGGCTTCTACCTGCAAAAATATTTTCATTGAGAGCGTGGTGGGATCTTACTACAAGTTCCTGTAATACCCAACTTGTAAGTAACAAGGAAAAGAGTCGATGTCAATCTATGATCTGCCATATACATAAAAGAACATGGGATAATAAATAAAATTAATATTTACAAAAGGATTTAGGATGATATATATATTGTTCCCTTAAAATAGTGTTTTTTGTATATGAGTTTCATATTAAGATAATATTTGTTGAATCGATAAAACAAGATAATAAATAAATAAATAAAAATAAAACTTTGCATTAGCATGCTGGATTTTTCATGGTTGTGCATTCTGAATTCAAGCTTTATTTGAACTTGCCTTTAAATTTGGGAATGAAATTAGGGAAAGAAAATAGAATAAAAAAAAGAGAACTCCACCATGGCTCTTGGGCCTAATGTCTTTGCGGGTGGCCCATTTCCCCTTTTTCCCGTGCTCCCGCCAGCCCACACAGACGCTACGCACGGACCCACGCGTTCCATCCTATTTCCTTGGTACTCCACTTATGACATGTGGGCCCCACTTGTCACCCTATTCAACTAGATGAGACAGACTCCTTCACATGCTAGGCTGCGGACTCATCGGTCAACCTTGGCTCTGTCCCGCGCCACTAACATGTGGGCCCATTTAAGCAGGAGCCTCTTCCTGCTTCATCTACCCGAACAAGCTCTGTGGCCAGGGCGCCAGGCTCGTACCATGACCTTCGATGCATGATTACATGCTCAATTTTCTCATGCCTTTCCCCTCGGGTTGCTAGCGATTATGGCCCACCGGTTGGTACCCTCCCCTTCATCATCCCCAAACCAGTGCATGCACCCATAACCCCCTCCGTGGATCTCGGTAACAACCCATGGAAACTGGTGGATTCGTTCATCGTCACCCTCATCCGGACTCCGCTGTGGGTGTATAAATACACACGCGCTCGCCACGATCTCTTTGCCAACCCAGCGAGGGCTCCATTGATTCCGAGTGTGGTGGGTGTGCTAGGAAGGATGGAGCCGGAGGCCACCGCGGTCGCAAGAACAGGGGGAGAAAGAGAGATATGCGCCGCCGTGCAATCCGGCGTTCGTGGCCAAGTATTTCTGTCCGTTGATCTGGCAGGTTAACTATGATGCAAGGAGCCAAATCCGTGACACTAGTGCACTTGGAGGACCTTGGGCGGTCGAAATTCTTCGCCAACGCACCAATACCGCCCACCACTGTGGTCGGGTATCCCTATTCCAAAATCTCCGGTGAGGTACCTCTCCCGTTCTGTTTCCCCTATACTCCGCGTCGTCTAGCACACCTCAGGATAGAGTTTGGGGTCTAGGGGACCAGGGGCGCGCACCAGCCATGGCACCTGCCATGGGGAAAGCCAGTGCCTCCGTACCCCTAGGTCTGGGGAAGAAGATGGTCCTCGGACCATTGGATCCTAGGTGGACGACCGCGATTAGATCCTGCGCATACCTCTTGCCGTTTTGAATCGTGACCACCGATCTGTAAATCAAGGGCTTGGGTTGGATCTGGGCGTGGGGTGTTGCGGTCCATGGATCTCGGATCCGAGGGCCTGTAGTGCATACCGCTTCATAAAATGGTGTGACTTAATCCAAGACGTCCCCTTCGTATCCTGCGGCCCAGAATAACAAATACCCCTTCGGCCCGTCTGATTTGCAAAAGAACCCTCAGATTAGTAGGAAATCAACCTGCAGTTTGTATGTAGTGTTAGAATATTAAACTTAGGTCTTGTTTTTAGCAGTCGAGCCCCTGCAGAACTCAGTATTTGGTGCACAGTCCAGTGACCAAGGAAATTGAGAAAAACATTATGGAAATTGATTTATAGAAAAAAATAATTGTAGGAACTTGTATAATTCATAGAAAATACATACTAGCTCCTTTTTAATCCATTCTAGTTCCTATAATTTTGTGTTAATAATGTTTAATACTTAGTGTCTCTGTTTTGACATGAAAACAGCGATAAAAATGATTTCCTAATTAATCCTATGCGAGACACATAAAACCTTAGGAAATTCATAGCTTCTCCGTTTTAATTCCGAATTGACTCGTTCCAGTTGCGTTAGTATCATATGAATATTTACTACGCAGTAACAACAATGATTATACCATGTATCATACTTTTATAACTAGATATTTATTTATTCTATGTTAATTGGATTAATCTAGGTCTATTGGATTAACTTCTGACCTTATGGTTATAATTTGACTAAATGATCTTTAATCAAATAATGACTTAGAATGAAGTTGAGATAAGTATTTATAGAATAACCTCTCATCTGATTTATACTAACCAACTCATAATATAGTTTAATATTTTAATCACATAAATCTTCTATAAAATTATAACTCCTTAACCGTAACTTAGATTTGTGTGGTTCTCGATCCCACGATCCCGTAGCAACGCGTAAATTATTATGATTCAATTTGTACTTATGTTTGGTGTGATGTTAATTTTGTCTATACCATGTCTGTTTGTATTGCTATGACTAGCGGTAAGGTCACGAGGATCTGAAGAATCACCCTGGTAACTGGAATCTCAAGTGCCAGGCAAGTTGTGCCCTTGATCACTTCTTTTTACTCACTCATGTTCTAATTAATCATAATGATCTGCATAGGTTAATTTTGATGGGACCCAATAGGTTACCCTAGTTTGACTATCTTTATACCTTGTTTACCACTGAACTTTTTGGGTAGTACTTGCTAGTGCTTTATGTGGTTTTGGGTATGAAGATACAATATTCATGATCACACTTTTATTATTTGTTTATTATTACTATTCATGATAAGATCATTATGTTAATTGGAACATGGAGCGACCACCCGGGAAAACAGTGCTACCACAAGGGTTTAATGGGACACCCTTGGCTAATTAATTAGGAAAGCTAGTGGAAGTCTACCTTACCCGAAAGGGGCAAGGGCAGTAGGGGAGTGGTCAGTGTAGGGAGGCCCTTGGGATGATTTTGCTGCGATGGCGGTCATGCGAGGGGTCCCTGCATTGGAGCTTCCTATAAACTGTAGCGGGTTTTCTGAAGCTAGTGGAACTTTGTAAAGGCCTCGTAGTGTTACCCTGCCTCGCCTCCTCGGTAGAGGTGTATGGGAAGTCGCGATCCCTTGGCAGATGGGTAACATGGCTTGTGGATAAAGATGCGCAACCTCTGCAGAGTGTAAAACTGGTATACTAGCCGTGCTCACGGTCATGAGCAGCTCGGACCCTCACATGATTAATTTATGGAACTAAATTCGATTTGTCATATGCATTGCATCGTAGGTGATGTTGTTACTTTTGTTCTACTACTTAATTGGGTTTGGTATTTACTTATACTTAGTAACTGCTAATAAAATTTTGACCAACTTTAAAAGCAATGCTCAGCTCTAACCATTCTCTTTGGTAAGCCTTACACTTCACGTGAGCTCCCACCTTTGGCGAGTTCATGCACATTATTCCCCACAACTTGTTGAGCGATGAACGTATGTGAGCTCACTCTTGCTGTCTCACACCCCCCCCATAGGTCAAGAATAGGTACCGCAGGATGAGGCGCATGGAGGATGCTGTGACGAGTTCGTGAGAGATCTAGGCCGTCGTCTCCCAGTCAACTTTGGGTTGCTGGACCGTTGTTTCCTTATAATGTAATTATTTATTTTGTATAGAACTCCTGTTATATAGTAAAGATGTGACATTCGATCCTGTGCCATGATTCATCATATGTGTGAGACTTGGTCCCAGCACACCTGGTGATTATGTTCGCGCCTGGGTCTTGGTGCCCCGAAACCCGGGTGTGACAGAAGTGGTATCAGAGGAATGTTGACTGTAGGACGAAACCTAGATAGAAATGGATATAACCCTTACCTACTTACCTTACTCTGATTCTTTCTATACTTTTCTTGATCTAGTCTCATCTTCTACTTGTCTACTCTGATTAACCTTACCTTTGCTACTCTTATTCTTTTCCAAACTCGTCTTAATCTTTTATCATCTATTTTTTTCTTTACTCTGATTATTCTTACATTTTCTTTCTAAAGACAAATGTGCACTTTGAAATCCTGTGCCTAAAGTGATCTTTAGGAATAGGAGACCTAATCTTAGAAAAAAAACAAAACTATTTTTATAGGTATCTATACGCTTGAGTGTTTGTTCTTATGATACTTGTTTGATTTGGATCTTTGATTGAGTGTGAATAGTTGTGGAATAGTGTCCATAATTACATCTGTATATACATATAGGCATAAATATAAATAAATAAAATTCATGAGATAACTAAACAACTTAAATTGTCCTCCATTAAAGTATACCTAATTTCATATAGATCCATTTTATTTTAAAAGAAGCTCTCTAATTTTGAAAGATTCTCTCTTATCCTAATGGATCCATCTTGTCTTAAAAGATTCTTTCTTATCTAAATAGATTCATCTTATCTCGAAAAGATTCTATCCTATCCTAATAGATCTAACTAATCTCAAAAGACTCTATCTTATCCTTAGAGACTCATCTTGTCCTAATAAGCATGTTTCAACCTAAATTGGTGCTCTGGATTAACTAGACCACGTACAACTACCTAACCATATGCAACTACCTTAACCACCCAATAGTTGCATAACCTCTCCATTTTAACCCGACATAGATTCTGATCTACGTACACTATATATAATTCATCCTAGCTAAAAAGATTCTAACACATATTACTAATACATATTCTATCCTGGTAGATCTATCTAACTTCAACCAGTCTAATCTAATTATATCCAATCTAACCAATACCCTACCTCATCTGAAGATCTGTTTCTACTAAATCAGGCCCAAGAAGAAGGTTAACCTCGAAAATGAATGATACAAGTAAAAAAATCTTCAGATGAATCAAGATCCACAATCTTGGATGGAGTATTTCCTTACCCTACCCTTTCTTACCCAAACCTATCTATGCTCTAAGGGCATCTTCTATCCTACATAATAAAGTGGACATACATATATACACCCATATCTATCTTAACCATATTCCCCAAACCCGATGATATATACTAAACTGGAATCAATGAGACCAAGACTGGATAAGAAAAGACCAACATCGACAAGGAAGGATATAACAGTCAAAGTGAATCTCAAGATGAATCAAGACTTAAACATTTTGGAGGAAGACTTTTCCTTGTCATAATCTTTCTTGCCATAACCTACCCATCTTTTATCCTACATAATAAAATGGCTATACATATGGATACCTATGCTCTCATAAATCACCCACTATTGACTAAAAAAATGATGAGACTCTGGATTTTTGAACCAACTATAGACTAAAAGCTGAATCACAAACCAATCCTTCTGTATTCCTTTTCTTACAAATCTCGTGGACGAGATTTCTGTTAAGGGGGGTAGGATTTGTAATACCCAACTTGTAAGTAACAAGGAAAAGAGTCGATGTCAATGTATGATCTGCCATATACATAAAAGAACATGGGATAATAAATAAAATTAAAATTTACAAAAGGATTTAGGATGATATATATATTGTTCCCTTAAAATAGTGTTTTTTTGTATATGAGTTTCATATTAAGATAATATTTGTTGAATCGATAAAACAAGATAATAAATAAATAAATAAAAATAAAACTTTGCATTAGCATGCTGGATTTTTCATGGTTGTGCATTCTGAATTCAAGCTTTATTTGAACTTGCCTTTAAATTTGGGAATGAAATTAGGGAAAGAAAATAGAATAAAAAAAGAGAACTCCACCCTGGCTGTTGGGCCTAAAGTCTTTGCGGGTGGCCCATTTCCCCTTTTTCCCGTGCTCCCGCTAGCCCACACAGACGCTGCGCGCGGACCCACGCGTTCCATCCTGTTTCCTTGGTACTCCACTTATGACATGTGGGCCCCACTTGTCACCCTATTCAACCAGATGAGACAGACTCCTTCACGTGCTAGGCTGCGGACTCATCGGTCAACCTTGGCTCTGTCCTGCGCCACTAACATGTGGGCCCATTTAAGCAGGAGCCTCTTCCTGCTTCGTCTGCCCGAACAAGCTCTGTGGCCAGGGCGCTAGGCTCGTACCATGACCTTCGATGCATGATTACATGCTCAATTTTCTCATGCCTTTCCCCTCGGGTTGCTAGCGATTATGGCCCACCGGTTGGTGCCCTCCCCTTCATCATCCCCAAACCAGTGCATGCACCCATAACCCCCTCCGTGGATCTCGGTAACAACCCATGGAAACCGGTGGATTCGTTCATCGTCACCCTCATCCGGACTCCGCTGTGGGTGTATAAATACGCACGCGCTCGCCACGATCTCTTTGCCAACCCAGCGAGGGCTCCATTGATTCCGAGTGTGGTGGGTGTGCTAGGAAGGATGGAGCCGGAGGCCACCGCGGTCGCAAGAACAGGGGGAGAAAGAGAGATATGCGCCGCCGTGCAATCCGGCGTTCGTGGCCAAGTATTTCTGTCCGTTGATCTGGCAGGTTAACTATGATGCAAGGAGCCAAATCCGTGACACCAGTGCGCTAGGAGGACCTTGGGCGGTCGAAATTCTTCGCCAACGCACCAATACCGCCCACCACTGTGGTCAGGTATCCCTGTTCCAAAATCTCCGGTGAGGTACCTCTCCCGTTCTGTTTCCCCTATACTCCGCTTCGTCTAGCACACCTCAGGATAGAGTTTGGGGTCTAGGGGACCAGGGGCGCGCAACAGCCATGGCACCTGCCACGACGAAAGCCAGTGCCGCCGTACCCCTAGGTCTGGGGAAGAAGATGGTCCTCGGACCATTGGATCCTGGGTGGACGACCGCGATTAGATCCTGCGCATACCTCTTGCCATTTTGAATCGTGACCACCGATCTATAAATCAAGGGCTTGGGTTGGATCTGGGCGTGGGGTGTTGCGGTCCATGGATCTCGAATCCGAGGGCCCGTAGTGCATACTGCTTCATAAAATGGTGTGACTTAATCCAAGACGTCCCCTTCGTATCCTGCGGCCCAGAATAACCAATACCCCTTCGGCCCGTCTGATTTGCAAAAGAACCCTCAGATTAGTAGGAAATCAACCTGCAGTTTGTATGTAGTGTTAGAATATTAAACTTAGGTCTTGTTTTTAGCAGTCGAGCCCCTGCAGAACTCAGTATTTGGTGCACAGTCCAGTGACCAAGGAAATTGAGAAAAACATTATGGAAATTGATTTATAGAAAAAATAATAATTGTAGGAACTTGTATAATTCATAGAAAATTCATACTAGCTCCTTTTTAATCCATTCTAGTTCCTATAATTTTGTATTAATAATGTTTAATACTTAGTGTCTCTGTTTTGACATGAAAACAGCGATAAAATTGATTTCCTAATTAATCCTATGCGAGACACATAAAACCTTAGGAAATTCATAGCTTCTCCGTTTTAATTCCGAATTGACTCGTTCTAGTTACGTTAGTATCATATGAATATTTACTACGCAGCAACAACAATGATTATACCATGTCTCATACTTTTATAACTAGATATTTATTTATTCGATGTTAATTGGATTAATCTAGGTCTATTGGATTAACTTCTGATCTTATGGTTATAATTTGACTAAATGATCTTTAATCAAATAATGACTTAGAATGAAGTTGAGATAAGTATTTATAGAATAACCTCTCATCTGATTTATACTAACCAACTCAAAATATAGTTTAATATTTTAATCACATAAATCTTCTATAAAATTATAACTCCTTAACCGTAACTTAGATTTGTGTGGTTCTCGATCCCACGATCCCGTAGCAATGTGTAAATTATTATGATTCAGTTTGTACTTATGTTTGGTGTGATGTTAATTTTGTCTATACCATGTCTGTTTGTATTGCTACGACTAGCGGTAAGGTCATGAGGATCTGAAGAATCACCCTGGTAACTGGAATCTCAAGTTCTAGGCAAGTTGTGCCCTTGATCACTTCTTTTTACCCACTCATGTTCTAATTAATCATAATGATCTGCATAGGTTAATTTTGATGGGACCCAATAGGTTACCCTAGTTTGACTATCTTTATACCTTGTTTACCACTGAACTTTTTGGGTAGTACTTGCTAGTGCTTTATGTGGTTTTGGGTATGAAGATACAATATTCATGATCACACTTTTATTATCTGTTTATTATTACTGTTCATGATAAGATCATTATGTTAATTGGAACATGGAGCGACCACCCGGGAAAACAGTGCTACCACAAGGGTTTAATGGGATGCCCTTGGCTGATTAATTAGGAAAGCTAGTGGAAGTCTACCTTACCCGAAAGGGGCAAGGGCAGTAGGGGAGTGGTCAGTGTAGGGAGGCCCTTGGGATGATTTTGCTGCGATGGCGGTCATGCGAGGGGTCCCTGCATTGGAGCTTCCTATAAACTATAGCGGGTTTTCTGTAGCTAGTGGAACTTTGTAAAGGCCTCGTAGTGTTACCCTGCCTCGCCTCCTCGGTAGAGGTGTATGGGAAGTCGCGATCCCTTGGCAGATGGGTAACATGGCTTGTGGGTAAAGATGTGCAACCTCTACAGAGTGTAAAACTGGTATACTAGCCGTGCTCACGGTCATGAGCAGCTCGGACCCTCACATGATTAATTTATGGAACTAAATTCAATTTGTCATATGCATTGCATCGCAGGTGATGTTGTTACTTTTGTTCTACTACTTAATTGAGTTTGGTATTTACTTTTACTTAGTAACTGCTAATAAAATTTTGACCAACTTTAAAAGCAATGCTCAGCTCTAACCATCCTCTTTGGTAAGCCTTACACTTCACGTGAGCTCCCACCTTTGGCGAGTTCATGCACATTATTCCCCAAACTTGTTGACCGATGAACGTATGTGAGCTCACTCTTGCTGTCTCACACCCCCCACAGGTCAAGAACAGGTACTGCAGGATGAGGCGCATGGAGGATGCTATGACGAGTTCGTGAGAGGTCTAGGCCGTCGTCTCCCAGTCAACTTTGGGTTGCTGGACCGTTGTTTCCTTATAATGTAATTATTTATTTTGTATAGAACTCCTGTTATATAGTAAAGATGTGACATTCGATCCTGTGCCATGATTCATCATATGTGTGAGACTTGGTCCCAGCACACCTGGTGATTATGTTCGCGCCCGGGTCTTGGTGCCCTGAAACCCGGGTGTGACAGTTCCCTATAATACTCTTTTCATCCTAAGGAACACAAACAATCCTAAGGATGGGAGTACTTAAATCTGGACTTGGGCTAGGAACAGGTGATGTTCTACCTAGGTTGATTAAGGATTATACTGAAAGTAGGCTTGCTGATCGAGGACCCTTTAACTGGTCACATGCCTCATCATGGGTAAGCTTTGCCTTAGGCAGACAAATACCAGAATGAGATAACACGCAATGGGAGTGGAGAGATGGCGAGAGTAGCGTGTACCCTCCGTGGCAAGAGGCTGGACGGTGGTGTATCTATGCTCTCGATTGGCGTGAACCTGATCTGGTCTTAAGAACCCTGGTGGCGAGTTGACATATGCAAGGCTTAAGTGCTACATATGTCGTGTGATTGGAGATCCCTAGCTGGGTATTAATCGATTCAGATCGCCATTACTTCTCGGACATGAAGACTTGGTCACTGCCCTGCAATCTAAGTCATGGATGGAATCATAATGAGCAAAAATCATGTTGTATTGATTAATGTGATGGTGAAATTAGACTTGATGCAAACAAGGTCTATTAATAATTAATCTAGCATTAAAATGTTGAAAGTAAGGACTCATTTTAGTAAGCTTTCTGCAAAGTATTAATGTTGATTCTTGCTAAAATACTTTCCTTGATTCCTAAATCCAGCATACCCTTGAGAGTCTTTTCTTTAGTCGGGTAAGTCTTGCTGAGTAATTCCGTACTCAGGGTTTTATTCCCTGTAGTTTTTCAGGTTTTAACTTTGTGTTGCAGTTGATGGTGTTAAGTGCCGGTGGGCTCGGCCTTCTTATAAGTCTAAGTAACTCTTCTATACTTCTTATTAAGGATGGTCACTTGAGCTAGCATATATTTCAAAACTATAAATAATTTATAACCATTCAAAGTTTATTTCTTTGAATCACTATTGTAATCACTCCGATAAAATAATGTAGAATTTTTGTAACTTGTAAAATTTGATAATAAGATTTTCGCTGCAAAAATATTGGTGTGTGTGATTTGTGTTACTTAATCCTGCGGTCCTGATTGTAAGTGGTTTATCCGATGTCCTTGGGGCAATCGGACGGATCCTGTTAAGTTATCTGGTGCACCTGCATAGCAGTCTGAGGTCTTAGAGACAAGGACAGGTGCATGTGGGCTCGATAACTTGGGAGGTTCTGCCACAGCTGGTAACGGAGCAGGATTAAGCATATACGGTCACATACGTATTTTCAAAACAAAAGTTTTGGTTTTAGAAAACCTATTTTCATCTAAACACATTTTTGGCTTTGAAAAACTATAATGCTAGCGACATCCTCTGTTAAGCCCAAAAGTAAGGACTATCAGGTGGCTTAGTTAAAAACCACTAACCCACAACCGGGGGTATTGCATACATGTGTAATGTTATTTTTAAGGCCATTCAGTTTTGAATGGATCGACGTTCAGGTAAGGTGAGATGTGAGAGCATGACCGAACAAACGTCAGTCTAGGGAAGAGTATAAAAAGCACTTGATTATATACATGTTCCACATATGTATATATGAAGGCTGCGATGTGGAGTATTTACTTTTCTAGGAATTCAGTACCCCATGGATGTATATGGGTATACAGACATGGGAATACTGAGAAGTGTAATGTACTTGCAACGACGCACCTACGCTCAGGTAAGAAGGTAAGTTACCATAATGAGTTGCCCTATGGTTAAAGTGTGGCAACGACGCCTATGCGTGGCTCAGCGCTTAATGATGAGCTGGCCTCCATATAGAAATATATAGAGTATAAACTATGATAAACTGTCATGTTTGAATTGCATCATGGGAAATTGGGCTGTGATGGAGTTTTCTGCAGGTACACTAACCTCGAAAACGTATGTGTAGTTGATGACTAGGAAAATACCGAGAGAGTCGCAAGTATGCCACCAATATAGAACGCTAATGCCACATTAGGTTGGCAAGAATCAGTGAGGACGAATAAGACGAGCATGCATCCTGATTGTTGCATCATGTTTGTCACATATACACCCAAAATGCTTCTCTCGTCTTTATTCGAGTAACCAGAGATTGTAGATAATGTGGTGTAATGCTGTATTATGGACCTTAGTGAAATAGTTATTCTCTATTTCCTTAGGTATTAATTGTGTTTGCTCTTGAACTTGATGTGCCAATAGAGAGTTGGTGACTTGTTTGCCTAAACCCAGAAATAGGCCATGTTCTTATTTACTGAACCATGACCCCAAAGTTGAATTCTCCATTATCACTCCATGACCAAACTCATGCAAATAAATGCTTAGATAATTTCTTTGTTGGACATAGAGTGTACCCGGGATTAAAATAAGAATCTTGAGTCATATTTCCATCTTAGACCATGCCCTTATTCGATTGGCACAAGCTGATGTCCCTTATCCAGTTTACCTTTCCTGAAGGACCGCCATGTTGTTTTATCAACCTAACCTAGGAAAAGCATGTCTAACCATTTTCTTGAAGTTTGATGCCTTTGGTTTCTTCATATTTATCAAAGGCATACCAACTTAATCTTCTGATTGTTTTCCCTTCGCATCTAGTCAGATACTATTCCTTGACCTTGTAATCTCTATGATGGGCATAGAAATATGCTTGGGCTGAAATAACAATCTCCCATCGTACTTCTTTCATCAAGTTTAGGTTATGGCCATGCCTTGTTCATTTCATCGGGCCATAATCTATTTGGCTCTCTACTTGTAACCGTTTTGACAGGTAGAGTCTTTTCGTATATTGTCACCCTTGCTCAATCTATTGGTGGCATGAGATTTCTTATTGGTTATGTCTAGTAATGGTGTTATGACTAAAACCGGTGATGCCGTGACGAAACCGAGGGCCTCCTGTGAATGTACACACATGGTTGCGCTACTCGGCACGCGATGGTATCACAGTTAGTAGTCATAATCCATTATGAGACTATATCAATGTGTTATCTTAGCACAATCTATTTTTGCTACATGAGGTTCTTTACTGGTGCCAGTTCGGTAATGGTGTCATGATTAAGGACTTATGGTGCCGCAGCGAAACTGAGAGCTCCTTGTGAATGTACACGCAAGGTTATGCTGCTTGGCGCATGCTGGTATCAAGGTCTCTATTCATGATCCATTGTGGAACTACACTGATGTGTTATCTTCCGTAAACTACTTCCTTAAAACAATTTCTATGTTGTTTGTCAATAGATCAAGCAACATCTATCATCTCCGTTGGATCAAAAGGGCATATCCCTTTCATGTGTGGTCTCTTTTCCCTTGACTTTGATAGTGACTGCACGCATCCAAGTTCCCTTTGCATCCTTTGTGTAAAGGTGAAGCCTTGAAGCTTTTTAGTATTGGAAGACAACTAATTAGTTCCCAAATGGAGATTTGTCTCCCCTGCCGCTGAGATGCAGGAGTTTGTTCATCCGCTCTCTTATTAATCCATGTATTCCCTCACCAAGTCAGTTCACCTCGCATGAAGAAACAGATGAACAACCTGACCAAATGGATTTCTACCCAAATGCATGACCTTTTGCTAGCAAATGTGAACTCTCAACCCTTGGCTTACCAATGGTACTGAGAGGACCTACTCAATGTCAAAGGTAGTTCTACAAGTTGGTTTTACTAACTTGTAGCTACAATGAGAACAAAGGTTGAGTTTAGAGATCATTTTGTCGAATTGTCTAAACTCACTATTGTACAACCCCTCTTAAGGAAGTGTCTATAAGAATCGAGATTAAGTCGGCCAGTAACCACCTAATCATCGCTCTAGTCGTGCCTCGATCGCCTCACGTGTGCTTTTCCAGCATGTGTGATTAAGTCGAGCCATGCCTAGTGATGGATAAAATGGATTGGTTACGAAGTCAGCATTTAAAAATCCTTTCGCTGGTGATTTTTTGAGCCTTTATCATTGTTTTGGACTTAGATTCTCAGGCTAACACGAGTTAACTGTGATGTTATTTGACATTCAGACTCGTCTCGTGTGCTATAAACTTACTGTGACCACTTGTTGGTAAACCTCTTTCTGGGTGTTTTACCCAGGAGGTTGCATCTGTTATGTTTGGGTAAAATCGCATAATTGCCGCTCGCCCAACAGACTCAGATAGTACAGTGTCATCAGAAAAAGCAAACTGCGCACATAGAACCTTATGTGTTCTTCTGGCAGACATCGTCTCTATTGTTGGACATCTCTAAAATTAGCTTAAGGCGATACATGTTATGTCCACTAGAGAAATAATATCCTGAGACACTTGCCTTTATTTGGAACTGTCTTATGATTACCGCTGATATGGACATGGGTTACATGCTTCTCTACTCTTAAAAGTTTTTCGCTCCAAATCTCGGGACGAGATTCTTTTAAGGGGGAGGGTTGTAACACCCTAGGTGTTTATATTCCGCTCGACAATGAGTATGGATTTAAGCACGTAATATCAGTGGATAAAACAGATGCTAAATTTTAATTATCTTTGCCTATCGTGATTTTTATATCACATCTGTTTCATCTGTCGCAAGTTCGACATCGTTTTTTTTTTATCTGGGCTCTTCCTAAATTTTCATGATGTTTGGAACATAGTCGTTCCAAAAATCGATGCGTCCGGTGATTATTTAAAATTTGTCGCTCGCGCGAATACGAATTCGGAAGCTCGATCTATTCTTACGATTTTATCCCAGGCAAATTAATTTGAACTCGACGACAAAAATATTTGGGGCAAAATTCGTCTAAATTTAACTGAAACGAATGCAAATTAAAATTAATCTATTAAACGAATACGAATTTAGAAACTTAGTTCAGTCCTCCGATTTTGTCCCAAACAAGATTTAGTAGAAGTCGACGACTAAAGTTTTTGGGTTTAAAATTAATCGAATAAGGCGGATTGGAAAAGTCACTTAAGTATTTCTCTTTTGTTCGAGCGGTTTCTACGAATTCGGTAGACACTACTAAGGGCAGACTGTTTAAATAAAATGAACCTGAACTGACCAAAATTAGAGCAATTATTAGCAGAATCAGTTTGCTATTCTAGAATCCGAGAAAAATAATATCATATCCTAACAACATTTTGATTCAATCTGTTTGCATCTTGCCGAGATCCGAATCCCTAAACACGAATTGTTTAAAATTCTGTAGTATAAATTCCAATCAAGATAAATCACAGCCATGAGATTCAAACAGGGAATAATTATTACGCTAAAAATACATCGGAAAGAAGATTATATAATAATTAAGGGAAGAAAGAAAGTTCCAATCTTCTATCTCTGCCGTTATTTTTCCTGAGTACGTATGTTGTCCCACTTCTGGTATTTTCCATTGTTCTTATCTTAGCCACGTATCCTTCTCTTGATCCAAATCAAGCCAACGCAGGAAGCTTATCTCTTTCCTATGCACGTCATCTCCATCTATTCCACGTACATTTTCTCTGGTCCATCCACGTTGTTGCTCCTTTCTTTATTTTGAGATGAGCGATCCCTGAAAGCATCTTCCTAGTGTGGCATTTATCTCCCCTCACACACGTTCTTTGCTTCGCTTCGGAACCGCACAGGCCCAGTTCCATCGTCACTTGTCCCTGCGCTGACGCTCGCATGCTGCTACGCTCGCTGTGGCTACCGGTGGTCGAGCTCCTCCCCTTGGCCGCGCTCTCCTTCGCTTGTGCCCTACCCATCGAGCTCCAACGTTTGCCAGCGCCGAGCTCGCCCCTTGCGTGTCCCTCGTCTCCACGCATGCATCAGCTCCCCTGCTCCCCCCCATGGTGCGTAGCTCCTTCTTCTCCGCGCGCCATGGAACTCCCTGTGTTGAGCTCGGTCCCTGCTCCAGCCTCGGCTCTGCGTTTCCCTGGCCCTAGCTCGCCTATGGTGGCTTCCTCTGCCGGCTGTGCGCTCGCCCAGGCCATCGCAGCCCCTGCTCTTCACTTCCAGCCGCACCTGCTGCTCGCCCCAGCTTGGAGTTCGCCCAGCTTGGATTTTGCTTGGTCGCCCGCTGTTCCCTGCGCGTGCCCATCTCCCCGCTGTTGCGTCGACCGGAGTTTCCTGCTCACCAGCGCGCCCACTCGGCTCGCTCGGCCTTAATCCCCGTCGTGTCGTCGACCTCGCCGGTTGTCGTCGTTCGTCGTCGCGTCGTGTGTGCTCGACCTCGCCAAGATCTGGCCCTGCGAGCTCCACGCGCCATGGTTGTGCATTGTCGTGATGTTACTGTCTCGCCGAGTCTCCAACCCAGCCATCAAGTTCTGCTTTCGCTTCCGTGCCGCACACATTCATCTTTGGTAGCTGGCCGTGCACCTCACTTCGTCGTTCCGGGTTCGCTAGTTGCCATTGCTCATCCGCGTCAAGACATCACTCGCCGTGGTTCAGCTCGCTAGTTCGTAGTTGTTCCGTCGTCTCGTCTCAATGCCAGTTCCTACGTACTGTCTCTGACTTGTGTTCGCGCCGACAAAAGAATCCCAAGAAGATATAGAGAAGCAAGCCCCTGGTCGATGCCCAAGTGCTCAGTGAAAAGCCAGAACAAGAATCATCGCCGTTTATGCGGAGTTCTAGTTAATATGGAGAGATTCCAAGAATTGTGGATGAAAGAGAAAGTGAAGCTCCATTCTATACTCGTCAGCTGTTTGATCGAAGACTTCAATCGAAGACTGTCGTCGTTCCCGCATACACTGAATCAAGTTGATAACAGTGAGCCAAATCACTATTTTTACTATAGATTTTATGATCGTGAAATAAGACGCTTAGTTTGCGTAGGAAGTTTAAATTAGAAATGCCTATGATGCGAGGTGTGCTTCGAGGAGTTTAGTGGCCGAACATATTCGAACTAGTTCTATTTTGTAGAGTATAGTATTTCGGTGACGCGTACGTTAAATTCAGTATTTTATGCTATTGTCGATAGCTCTGTCAATGCTAATGGTGTTCAATGCATGTAAGCTGAAGTCGATGTCCTGCGCTAGTAGTTAGTGTCATCTATGTTTGTGATCGATAATGTTGGAGTAGGATATGATCGACAATTTTCTTAACTAGTGATTGGTGTGATGTGGTATAATTTATAAAGCGAGGGATAAGTTTAGAATTTAATTAATTAGCTGATAAGTTGTGTTAGGCTAATCGTATTAAATGTGTATAGTTTGTTGTTTCATGATGTTTGCGTTAGATTTAGTTAATCTAGAGAAGCGTAATTATTACGCTTAGTTGTATATCGATAACTAGTATTCCCGTATGGAACGGTACAATGCCTCGCCGCTAGGTATTTAATTCACTATCGCGTAGCACTATTTAGGTTTGAAATATTCCTGTCTATATGCATTCATGTGCATAATGCATTCCATTCAGGTACGTTAATTAATCATGTGAAGCGGAAGACGAGCCAAGTCGACCCCAAGCGCGGGCTAATCTGCAGGATGATGCTGATGGATGAACCTGAAGATGGGATGATCTGAGCAAGCATCAGAATAAAGGATGATCGTCAAGTGGTCATCGTCTAACAAACACTAACGTAGTGTTTATTCTAGGCAAGCCCCGGTGCATGCAACCCCTTCCTTGTGTTTTTAAATTATTTTTACACACTTTAAGTCTAGTGAATGTGCATTAGTTTTATAGGAGTTGCTTGGAAACCCTTTGATGCATTGCCTACCTTGATATCCATACCTTTATAGATACTTCTGATGAAGTATCAAAATATGATTTAAAAAATGCTTAGGGATGCTTAGATCTTGTGGATAGAAGTTGTCTTTCGCAATAAGGCCTAGCTCAGGGATTATCCTGAGGAAAGATGGCTTCTACCTGCAAGAATATTTTCATTGAGAGCGTGGTGGGATCTTACTGCAAGTTCCCTATAATGCTCTTTTCATCCTAAGGAACACAAACAATCCTAAGGATGGGAGTACTTAGGAACAGGTGATGTTCTACCCAGGTTAATTAAGGATTATACTGAATGTAGGCTTGCTGATCGAGGACCCTTTAACTGGTCACATGCCTCATCATGGGTAAGCTTTGCCTCGGGCAGACTAATACCAGAATAAGATAACACACATTGGGAGTGGAGAGATGGCGAGAGTAGCGTGTACCCTCCGTGGCAAGAGGCTGGACGGTGGTGTATCTGTGCTCTCGGTTGGCATGAACCTGATCTAGTCTTAAGAACCCTGGTGGCGAGTTGACATATGTCGTGTGATTGGAGATCCCCAGCTGGGTATTAATCGATTAGAATCGTCGTTACTTCTCAGACATGACGACTTGGTCACTGCCCTGCAATCTAAGTCATGGATGGAATCATAATGAGCAAAAATCATGTTGTATTGATTAATGTGATGGTAAAATTAGACTTGATGCAAACAAGATATATTGATAATTAATCTGGCATTAAAATGTTGAAAGTAAGGACTCATTTTAGTAAGCTTTCTGCAAATTATTAATGTTGATTCTTGCTAAAAACCTTTCCTTTGTTCCTAAATCCAGCATACCCTTGAGAGTCTTTTCTTTAGTCGGGTAAGTCTTGCTGAGTAATTCCATACTCAGGGTTTTATTCACTGTTGTTTTTCAGGTTTTAACTTTGTGTTGCAGTTGATGGTGTTAAGTCCCGGTGGGCTCGGCCTTCTTATAAGTCTAAGTAACTCTTCTATACTTCTTATTGAGGATGGTCACTTGAGCTAGCATATATTTCAAAACTATAAATAATTTATAATCATTCAAAGTTTATTTCTTTGAATCACTATTGTAATCACTCCGATAAAATAATGTAGAATTTTTGTAACTTGTAAAATTTGATAATAAGATTTCCGCTGCAAAAATATTGGTGTGTGTGATTTGTGTTACTTAATCCTGCGGTCCTGGTTGTAAGTGGTTTATTCGATGTCCTTGGGGCAATCGGACGGATCCTGTTAAGTTATCTGGTACACCTGCATAGCAGTCTGAGGTCTTTGAGACAAGGACAGGTGCATGTGGGCCCGATAACTTGGGAGGTTCTGCCACAAAAATTATATTTAGCAAAAGGTTTAACCCTATTTCCCTTTCAGTGCTCGACAAGAAGCCCAAACGAATCGTCATGCCATCGTCTTCGTCGAATGGAAATCGTCGTGCTGGCCACGCACCAGCTGCTCGACCAAAACGGATCCCCTGAGTA
Organism: Zea luxurians; assembly: GCA_029449295.1. Classification (NCBI taxonomy): domain Eukaryota; kingdom Viridiplantae; phylum Streptophyta; class Magnoliopsida; order Poales; family Poaceae; genus Zea; species Zea luxurians. The sequence goes on along the minus strand of JAOPSE010000082.1, from coordinate 1,094,442 downwards.
TCTGGTCAAGAAATGAGATTGTGTGCATCGCTCGCCAGGTGTGTGCGGTCAAAGGCGTCAAGCGAAAACCATCGTCATTCTTCCGACTATCATTTCGGATTGGTCAGGGTAAGCCAATTTGTTATTCGTGTTAGTGGATTGATGAATGGTCTGACTAGGTATATTAATCGTGATGATTCTATGGTGAGTCGGATTGCTATTTCTATTATTAGTTCGATGAAGGGATTTGTTAGATATACTAATTATATCGGTCCTATTGCCTTTAGTATATGTGTGTCGTGGTGGTAGGTATAATATTTATTAGGATGCCCGAGTCGTTTACGGTGAGTTGGTCGATGTCGTGTAGTGAAAGAGGTCTCAATACGTCTCAGTGCTTGCGGGACTGTAGGTGTTAAAATTGTAATCTTGTGGAAATTCTATGATAGTGATCATACTATGCTGACTAGGTAAAAAATGTGATGTTTTATTAATATATATGATACACAGGTTGTGACGGAACCTCCCAAGTTATTATGCCCACCTATAGTTGTCCTTGTCCAACAGACCTTGGGAAACCCTGTAGATGCACATAATCACTCGACAAGTTCGATACCGGTATCCTCAAATCCTTGCCCAAGAGCGCTTTACCCGTCATGCAGATATTACATCACATCGGAGGAACGAATAAGCAGAAGCGAATTACAATAACTTAATTTACATTCCTCAAAATATAGAAAGAGTATTATAGTTATTACAAAACCAGGGTATAAGAGTGCATAAGTATTATTATTACAGAACTGGGAGGCAAAAACCCCTCCCGCATAAAAGTATATTGTTTTTCAATGGGAGGCCTACATCCTCCGGCATCCACTTCACTGTTGAGGTTCTTCCTTGGGCACCACCTTAGAACAAAAACAGCAAAAGTCTGTTGTTTCCTCACCTACAACAACATGGGTTCAAAAACCATGAGTATAGAGTGTACTTTCGCAAGTCTTACCCGTCAAAAGAAAAGACTCTCAAGGATATGCTGGCTTGAGGGAGTCAAGGTAAGGCTATTCAAGAAATCAAGACTCTGTTTTGCAGAAATGATTACTAATAGTGGATCCTTTAAAAATCCAGTTTTATTAGCAAGTTAAGTCATTACCTGTAGCTAGAGTTCTTTCTATCCTAATTCAAGCACTTGACATGTACTAGCCGTCTTTTATCAACCCTTTTTGTTCACTGGAATGCTACGTGTAAGTCAGTGACCAAGTCTTCATGTCCAAGAAGTAACGAAGATCCAAATCGATTAATACTCAGCTGAGGATCTCCAATCACACGACATATGTAGCACTTAACCCTTGCATATGTCAACTCGCCACCGGGTTTCTTAAGACCAGACCGGGTTCACGCCAACCGAGAGCATAGATACACCACCGTCCAGCCTCTTGCCACGGAGGGTACACGCTACTCTCGCCATCTCTCCACTCCCATTGCGTGTTGGCCTTTCTGGTATTAGTCTGCCCGAGGCAAAGCTTACCCAATATGAGGCATGTGACCAGTTAAAAGGTCCTCGATCAACAGGCCTACATCGGTATGGTCCTTAATCGACTCAGACGGAGACACTACACCGAGACTCTCTTCTCGTGCAATTCACGCGCCCGGTCTCAGCTTTATCATCTAACCCAAAGTTTGGTACGTGACAGAGGTACATCTTGTCCGATGTTGGTCCCATCATTGCCATGATGGATCCACCATCAAGTTTTACTTTTGAAAACATCCCATTCCACTTGAAGCATCATCTTTGGTTTAAAACAAAACATTTGTTTTTCTAAAGTAGGACTAAGCATTAGAAAACCTTTTAATAAAACAGGGAATCAAGGAATGGTAAATAGTTCCAAGGAAGGAAATGCAACAATTGGTTTAACACACAACTCCTATCACCTAATGCATCAATCAAGTGATAAAGAGTTTAAAATCACAAGGAAGGGTAAATGCACCAGGGCTTGCCTTGTTTTGTAGGGGAGTCGGGCTCTGTTCCACAAATATCAAAGTAAAAACAGTTCCCGGCAGGTGGATTCTCAGGTGGCGGTGTAGCTTCTTCTTCTTCAACCACTATTTCTTCCTCGTTCTCTATACATAACCATATATAACCATCAATGCTCATGTGATGCTTATGAAAATGCAATTATAATAAGGGGATATCAAGTTATGTCTTGAATACAATTTTTCTTCATGGTGCACTAGGGAAACTAGGGTTCTCTGAGTCAGCACCCTAGTAGGGTTAGACAGTTTTACCATAAGGGGCTAGGGTTTTGGGGTTTTGGGATCAAACAATGTCCAACACATGTCAAACTTCACCCATGGGCTAATTATCAAATTTAGTTTCCCTAAAAAGTTTTATGATTTTTGGAGGTATTAAATAATTTCTAAAATTCCAAAAGCTTAGGTTTGGGCTTTCTTAAATACTACATAATTCCTGGTTTGGGCTAAAAATCTTGGAACTATTTTTATTAAATACTAGAGAAATTTAGGAGTTTAACAAAATTGGTCTCATATTTTTTATCAATTTTCTATGATTTCCTAGGAATTTCCTAAGTCTGGCAGAAAAAGAAAAAGGGAAAGCATAAACAGTAATGGGCTTAGACTAGTCCCAGCCGGCCCATAACAGGCGAACGCACGCCCGCGCGTGCGCCCGCAGTGTTCATTTTGCGCAGAGGACCCCGGCGGTTTGAATAACTGGCTAAGAGTCTTGTGCACTATTCCTATGTGTCACTGACATCTTGCCTCGAGGCCCCTCACTTTCTATTCCTTCGTGAATTGAGGTCCCCGACAATGGACGCCGGAGCGGTGACTCCGGCGAGCCAAGACCAGCCAGAAAATGCAACAACCGGCGCTCCAGTGCGGTTGACACCTAATTTGACCCCTAATGATCATTACCCCTCAATCAATTTCAAGGTTCTAGCCCCTAATCCCTCTGTCCACGGTGATGGCGCGAACTGCGGATGAACCGAGGCGTTCCCGGTGATCCTACGTGTTCTAGCTCAATTGGTTGGGTCGAGAAGCATCAAGAGCACACAAGAGTGTTGAAACAAGAGCGAGGAGGGCATGATCAGACCTGTGGAGAGCTGACCGTGGCGAGCTCACACACTGCGGTGTACTTGACGGATTTGGGGGAAATCCCAAATTGGGGAGCTGTGGGGGACGATTGGAGGTGAGGGCTGGTTCAATGGATGCACAACTACCTAGCAGAGCTCACTGGGACGGCAATTTATAGGTTCCATCAGCGGTGGTGGCTAATTTTAGAGAAGACGCGCGGCGGCCGGGAAAGAGAGTGAGTCACCGTGGTGGTCTGCCGTGGCGATCACTAGGCAATGAGCTACGGCGGTCACTGGGCAGTCACTATGGCTTGCAACGATGTGGTAAATGGCCTGAAGCGTGGCACAACCGCGGTGAATGGTGCATATTCCGGTGACGGTCGCTCGGCCATGTCGCCGGCGCAAGTGGGCATGGCAACAGGGCGAAACAGTGGCCTGAGTTCATCCTTAACGCGATATTTCTTACCCCAAGCAGTTATCTACACTTTACTGAGCACGAATCACAACGTCGGCGACGATCACGGCGCGGGGCTCACCAGCGGCATGTTCACTGCATCTGAATATCTTTTGTTCACTATACCATCAGGTTCTTATTTAGTCTACCTGATAGAGCAATTTGCAGGGCGATTTGTTCCAAAATTCATGTAGCAACCTGACCATCTCTCTGTATCAAAGTTGTAGCCCTATAATCCAACTACAAATCGGCTTTAGAGACCTGGCTCATTTACTTACTCCTTCAATCCTGAATCAAGTTTAAAGTGTAGCAGATTTCACTGTCAGACCAGTATTAGACTATCTGGGTGACTTACAGCAATACTTGGAGTTCATTTAACTCCAACATTTGTACAACACTTATGTCTGATGACTTAAACAAAGTTATACTCCTTTAGTAGCTCTACAAATTTGATGTATTGATCCTAGGCAAATTCCCTGTAGATTTAGAAATATAGAGCTCCAAAGTCAGCCCTATTCAACTGATTTTGAACTTAGGCATATGAGATGCATGGGGTGCCTTTTTGCAAACAAGCCCAAATCCCACAATTTGACTTGCAATTTCTCAAATATGGGAAACACAATGTTTGTGGTGTTCTCTTACTTTGGTATTTGCACTTGGGTCCAAAAGTGCACAAAATTTACACTTAACCCCCCTAGGGTTTCAATTTGGGTTTTCGAGGGGTCTTTTTAGGGTTTTGAGTACTTTAGGGTTTTTGTATCACTAAAGTCCATCAAAGATGATATCTTAGGACCATTTCTCATTTTTATGAGGTTTTTTTACTCATTTAGGCGTCTCTTACCTCCATAAGCCCTAACTCAGGGTTTAGTACCCTACCCTAGAGTTAACCCCTCATCAAGTCCTAACATCACAACTTGGTTGAAATTTTTACCTAGTAAATGCACTCTAGGTGTAACAAACATATGAAATGTCAATGCACATGATGTCATGCTCAAGTTTTAGTGCTAGTAACACCAGGGGTGTTACATCCTTCCCCCCCCCCATAAAAGAATCTCGTCCTGAGATTTAAGGTCCTAGGGTAAGTAATGGAAAAGGAAATGCGTCACATCTTTATTTCCTTAATTGTCTTACAAGGCAGGGGTGGTATGGGGTTTACTTCTTTTGTACATATCTTACAAGTTACATGAAGCTATAAAGCCAGGGAAATTCTTTTCTAAGAAGTCTTGAGTTTCCCATGTAGCTTCATCTTCAGTATGTTGGTTCCACTGTATCTTATAGAACTTAAGAGTCCTTTTTCAGGTGATCCTGTCCTTCTGATCCAAGACTCAAATAGGATGTTCTGAATAGGTCAAGCCTGGTTCTAAGACAACATCCTCTACATCAATGGTTCGATCCAGAACCTGAAGGCAGTTCTTCAATTGAGATACATGGAACACATTATGCACTGCAGACAATACTTCTAGCAGTTGGAGTCAGTATGCCACTGGTCCGTATCATTCAAGAATAAGGAACAGACCAATATATCGGGGTGCCAGCTTTCCTTTTACCCCAAAATGGCTCACACCCTTCATTGGTGACACTTTCAAGTATACCTGATCATTAACTTGAAAGACCAAAGGATGTCATCTCTTATCCGCATAATTCTTTTGTCGGGCTTGTGCCTCTTTCAAGTTATGTATGATCCGTTGGACTTTTTCTTCCGTCTTCTTAACCATATCGGGCCTGAAAAACCACCTTTCTCCTGGTTCAGACCAATTTAAGGGTGTTTGACACCGTCGTCCATATAATGCTTCAAATGGTGCCATCTTGATGCTCTCTTGATAGCTGTTATTATACGAAAATTCTGCCAAGGGCAAACAGTCGTCCCATTTCTGTGGAAATTCTAGGACACAAGCCCGCAACATATCTTCGAGTATTTGATTCACTCTCTCAGTTTGTCCACTTGTTTGAGGATGATAGGACGAACTGTGGAGCAGCTTAGTACCCAGGGATTTGTGGAGCTCTTCCCAGAATTTGGATACAAATTGCGGTCCACGGTCCGACACTATTATCTTTGGAATTCCGTGCAAACTGAGAATACGAGCAATATATATCTGGGCACAGGTGAGGACTTGATAGGATGTCTTGACCGGTAGAAAATGGGCTATTTTTGTAAGTCGATCAATTATAACGCAGATAGAGTGAAAACCCTTGGTCGTCTTGGGTAATCCCACAATGAAGTCCATGGTAATGTCTTCCCATTTCCATGTCGGGATGGGCAAAGACTGCAGTGGTCCAGCTGTTTTCATATGTATGGCTTTGACACGTCTACAGGTGTCACATTCCGCTACATAGCGTGCAATTTCAATCTTCATTTTTGTCCACTAATAGTGTTGCTTTAAATCTTGATACATCTTAGTACTTCCAGGATGAATAGAATATCGACTAAGATGAGCTTCATCCAAAATTTGCTAGCGGACTTCCGTGTCCTTAGGCACAACTATGCGATCATTAAACCATACTATGCCTTGATCATCTTTTCTGAAGCAATTGGCTTTGCTGACTTCTATTTTTTCGTGAATGTGTTTCATACCCTTGTCACTTCTTTGGGCATCAATAATCTTTTGCAGAAGAACTAACTCAAGCTTTATTTGTGTCAGAGTTCCATGTTGTATCATTACCAGGTTCAACTTTTCCATTTCTTGACATAGTGTGGTGTCAGAGGTCCTTACTGTAAGACAATGGAAGAAAACCTTGCGACTCAGTGCATCTGCCACCACATTAGCTTTTCCTGGGTGATAGTGGATTTCCAAATCATAATCCTTAATCAGCTCAAGCCATCTCTGCAGCCTCATGTTCAGTTCTGACTAGGTAAAAATATACTTCAGACTTTTATGATCTGTATATATATGGTAGATATTTCTCAGCAGATAATGACGCCATATTTTACGGGCTTGAACCACATCAGCTAATTCCAAGTCATGAGTTGAATAATGCTCCTCATGCCGGCGTAACTGTCTTAAAGCATATGCTATGACTCGGCCCTCCTGCATTAAGACACATCCAAGACCACTGCCCGATGCATCACAGTACACATCAAAAGGCTTTTCAATGTTCGGTTGAGCCAATACCGGAGCAGTGGTCAATAATACCTTTAGCTCCTTGAAGGCTTCATTGCACTTTGAGGACCAGACAAATTTTATATCATTCTTTAACAAACTTGTGATTGGTTTTACAATCTTGGAGAAATCCGAAATAAATCTGTGGTAATACCCTGCTAGCCCAAGGAAACTTTGAACTTGATGTACTGTAGTCAGCGGTTTCCACTCGAGAATATCCTTGACTTTGCTGGGGTCAACTGCAATCCCCTTTGCAGACAATACATGTCCCAAAAATTGGATTTCCTCCAACCAGAACGCGCATTTGCTGAATTTAGCATACAATCGGTGTTCCCTTAAGCGCGTTAACACGATTCGTAGATGTTTAGCATGCTCCTCTTCATTCTTGGAATAGATCAAGATATCATCAATGAAGACCACCACAAATTTATCCACTCGGGCATAAATACCGAGTTCATTAGATATGTGAAGTGGGCAGGAGCATTTGTCAATCTGAAGGACATAACCAAATATTCGAATAATCCATACCACGTAGTAAATGGGGTCTTGGGTATATCTTCGGGCTGGATATGGATCTGATGATAGCCCGATCTAAGGTCAATCTTGGAGAATACCCGGGCTCTAGTAAGTTGATCGAACAAGATATCGATCTGGGGAAGAGGGTACTTGTTCTTGATAGTGACCTCATTAAGGGGTCTATAGTCCACACACATTCGTAATGTTTGATCCTTCTTCTTGACGAAAATTGTGGGACATCCCCATGGTGACGAACTGGGCCTAATGAATCCCTTCTCCAGCAAGTCTTGCAATTGAGTCTTGAGTTCCGCCAATTCATTGAGTGGCATTCAGTACGACCTTCGGGAAATAGGGGGCGTACCAGGCTTCAGTTCAATCACAAACTCTACATCCCTTTCTGGAGGCAATCCAGGCAAATCTTCAGGAAAGACATCCGGGAATTCACATACTACCGGAATATCCTGGAGTTCTAGCACAACAGCTTCATAGACCCGTCCAAATGGTTTGGCTTGAATAGCTACAGGGATAGATAAGAGAACTTCTTCATGGCCATGGCTCAACTTGATGGTCCTTAAGTCAGTGTTGAGGATAGCTTTATGCTGGGCCAACCAATTTATGCCCAGAATCACATCTATGTCTTGGCCTTTTAGAACAATCATGTTGGTAGGGAATTCCCTCACGGCCAATGTTACTGCTATATGGAAAACTATTTCCTTAGTAAATATTTGTCCCCTAGGTGAATGGATAATAAACCCTTCCCTTGATTCAGTGCAAGGAATGCAATGTTTTTCCACGAATTTCTTGCTTATGAATGTATGTGAAGCACCAGAATCAAAGAGAATGACAGCTGGGTAATTGGCCACAAGGAACGTACCCATCATTACCGGCTCTCCTTCCGGTGTAGTGGCCACTTAAGTGTAATAAATTCGCCCAGTCTTCTTGACATTTTTGCCCGCTGAATTATTAGCCATGTTCCCTTTGCCTTGATTGGAGCTCCCAGAGTTCTGCTGATTGTTGGACTTATTCTGCCTCGGATATGGACAATCTTTGATAAAATGACCAGACTTTCCACAGTTGAAGCAGTCGGTGGAGGAACTAGGGAGAGCGGGGAAACGAGTACCAAGGGCACTCGACTGATTTGTAGAAGTGGGGGCAGTGGTAGGATGAATGAAAATAGGGTGTTTGAATAGATAGGAGGGTAGACGAGGCGAAGAACGATTATGATTAAAAGGTCAGATTACCAACCTGGTTCGCTTCTCAGGTCCCTGATTAGACCTATCACCTCCAAGTCCCTTGGACTTTCCATGGCCTGTATTCTTGGCTTCTACGGCCAATGTCGTACTGATGGCTCTGTAAGGAAAATGGACCCCGGGCCTTTTGGCTAACCGAGTTTTGGTGTTTGATGAACAACACAATCAGTGAACTAATAAGTGTTCTAGTGTTTGTGTCTGTAGTTCACAGGATGCGAAGAGAATTGGACCAAGGCAATGAGGATGCAACACCTCAAAAGAAGACATAAAAAGATGCATAGGAGTCCAATACTCAAGAACAAAGAAGCCCGAAGAAATCAGCAAAGAAATCCAAGATATGGGCTGTCAGCCAGCGCCTGGTGGCGCACCGGACATCGGTGTCCGGTGTGCACCGGACTGTCCGGTGAGGCACCGGATAGTCTGCGCAGAGAGGCCGCAGACAGGCGCTCTCTGGCTGTAGCACCGGACTGTCCGGTGTGCACCGGACTGTCCGGTGTGCCAACGGGCAGACGGCAACGGTCGAATCCAACAGTCTGATCCAACGGTCGACTGCTACAGGCGCCAACGGTCGGCTGACGTGGCGTGCACCGGACATCTACTGTTCAGTGTCCGGTGTGCACCGGACTGTCCGGTGCACCCGTCGACAGAAAGCTGCTGCTTTCTGTCCAACGGCTAGTTGGGGGTGTGGAGGCTATAAATACCACCCCAACCGGCCATTCTCAAGTGTGAGAGCCCAAGCAACATACCAAGGCATATAGTGCACATTTCTAAGAGCTCAAACACCCAAGTGCTTAATAGAATCACTCGATGATTAGCGTAGGTGCTTTGCGAAGTGCTTAGGTTAGTTAGACCGCTTTAGCGCTTGCTCTAGGTGAATCCTAGTTAGTTGAGTGAGTTTTGTAAAACCACACAACCCCTCGGCTCTTGCGTGAGTCATTGTAATTGTACCGAGTGGGGCGAGAGTCTTGCGAGACCGTGACAACCGCGTTTGTGTCACGGCCGCCACCGTGTACCGGAGGGAACGAGGCCCGCAGCGTTTCAGCCGGAAGCTCGATAGTGGAGACGGCGGGGAGCGTCCGAGAGGAGCCGGAAGCGGAGCACCACTTGCGCGTGGAGAAGGCCCGCGGCTCTCTACGGAGTTACTCGACCGTGGTGCTTGGCCCTCGCGTGGGCTTCCCTTTGCGTAGGGGCACCAACGAGGATTAGTCGGGACCTTGCGCGGTTCCGGATACCTCGATAAAAATACCGGCGTCATCCCCGAGAGTTTGCTTCTCTACTTAGCTCTTTACATTCCGCATTTATATTAAGCATTTAAGTTTCAATCTTGTAGTCATACTTATTTAGTATAGATTGAAACTTAGTCTTTGCGGTAGAGATAGCAACACTTAGACAAAATCAAGTTTGCACATTCTAGTTTTGATTATCTGCATAGGTTTTGCTCTAGGGATTTAATTGTGGCCTAGTTTAGTAAAAGTTTTAGAAGTCCTAATTCACCCCCCCCCCCCTCTTAGGCGTCACCCGTTCCCTACAAGTGGTATCAGAGCCGGTTTGGCTCATTTGAAACGCTTTAGCTTCACCGCTAAAAGAGCCGACGCTTTTTAGAGGAAGGGATGGATACCCATAGGCCACCACACTTTGACGGCACTAACTTCCCATATTATAGTGCTAGAATGGCTTGTTACCTAGAGGCCGTTGATCTAGGTGTTTGGAGAGTCACTCGTGACGGGATGAAACCCCTCAAGAATCCCGAGAAACCCACCACGAGTGAGGAAAAAGAAATTCATTTAAATGCTAGAGCCAAAAATTGCTTGTATGAATCTCTTAGCATGGATATTTTTAATCAAGTATTTACCTTGAAAACTGCTAATGAGATTTGGCTAAAATTGCATGAGCTCCATGACGGCACATCCAATGTCCGTGAGCAAAAACATTGCCTAGTCTTAAATGAGTATAATTCTTTCGCCATGAAAGATGATGAGCTTGTTAGAGACATGTATTCTCGTTTGAATCTAATTATCAATGAGCTCAATTCTATTGGCATTAATAAGCTAGGTGATGCGGACATTGTGAGGAAGATTATCTCCCTGCTACCACAACAAAGATATGGGAGCATCATCACCATCCTTCACAACATGGAGGATTTGAGCAACATGACCCCGACCATTGTGATTGGGAAAATCACGGCCTTTGAGATGTCGTGAAAAATGAGTCGGGGAGAGGAGCCAACTTCCTCAAGACCATATGCTTTTGCATGTGATGAAAGGAAGGGCAAAAAGAAGGCTCCCACTCCAAGTTCCTCAAGCGAAGAAGAGGAAGAAGAAGAAGAAAGTGATGATGATGAAGATAATCAACCGTGCACATCATCCTCCGAGGACGAAGAAACAATCCGACGCGTCGGAAAGGTAATGAGGATGATCCGCAAGATTAATCTAATGGGTGTGCCCCTGCAGGTCGAGGATCTTCTCTTTAACATTGACAAGAAAAAGCAAAGAAAGAGAGGATGCTTCGCATGTGGGGAGAAGGGCCACTTCAGGGACAACTGTCCAAATATGGCCAAACCCAAAAAGGAGAGGAGCAAAGGCAAGGCGCTCACAAGTGTTAGAACTTGGGATGATTCTTCAAGTGAAGATGAACCTCCAAGGACGCGCAGCCACCGGTCCTCGTCACGATCATCACGGTCATCACACAAATGCCTTATGGCAAGAGGTAACAAAAGCATTCCATCCTCTAGTGATGAAAGTAGTAGTGATGATGAAGGTGAGGGAAAGGCCTCTCTAGAAGAACTTGCGGAAGCCGTAAAATTTTTCCAGGATGTTTGCACTAAGCAAAAAGCTCAACATAAAACTTTGAAAAATAAGTTGGTTAGCTCTCAAAATGATTACAAAGGTTTCCTAGAAAAATTTGAAACTTTTGCAAACTTAAATAGTGAGCTATCAACTAAAATTGAGCTATTAGAATCTAGTGCTCCATCCACTGCTACCGATGATAGCCTTATTAAAAAGAATGAAAAACTTAAGGCTAAGTTAGCTAGCTCCCAAGAAGCTATTGAAAATTTGCTAGAGAAAATGGAAATTCTTAGCATACACAATAATGAGCTAACTACTAAGCTAGAAAACATTGGTAGCACCCCAGCAGCATCTTTAGTTGAAATACCTGAAATAATTAAGAAAGATGCTTCTACTTCCTGCTTTGATTTAATTAATGATTCTAACCCCTGCAACCAAGTCGTTGTTGAGAATATTATTGTAGAGACATGTACGGATGAGGTTGCAAAGGAAAATGAACAATTAAAGAAAGAAGTGGCTCGCCTTGGCAAGGCTTTGTATGACAAGAAAGGCAAAGCCAAACAAATCCGACCTCCACAGGATAACACCACTGCGGGAGTGAACAAGCCTGTAGAGGGAGAAACTGTGATTTGTAGGCTATGTCACAAGGAAAGCCACAAGTCTTTCCAATGCAAGGCGACGACCGGGGATAAACAAAGGCAAAAGCTCAAGCAAAAGCCATCAAGCAAAATCTCCAACACCTACATCAAAAAGGTGAACAAAAAGGATGCTACACCATATTTGATCAAGAAGAAAAAGAACGGAAAGGTGATAGCAATCAAGGCCAACAAGCAAGCCAACAAAGGAAAAGGGGCCAAACGCATCTGGGTGCCAAAAGAGGTAATTTCAACCATGAAAAGCACCAAGAAGGTTTGGATCCCGAAAGGGAAGTAAGTGGACCAAAGGTATATGGGAAATTTGGAGACTTGGCAAAGTTGGGATGTATATCATGGGATACATCATATTGGATCAAGTTTATTGCCAAGTGGGTTAGTGAAAATTTTGGACCCAAATTTCCCACCCATGACTAAGGTAACTAGTTTTATTGTATTTCTCGTTTTTAGATATGCGTATCTATTTACCTTGTATCTAGTTTACCTTTCTTGCCTAGTATTACATGTGTTATGTACTTTTGTTTAAAATCATGCATACTAGGTAAATCACATGGTAGGATTGCTTGCTTTCAATTCATATACTTAAGCAAACCTACATGGTTTAAAATGTTTATTTAAGCACAGCACATAGCTTCTATATCACTCCATAGTAAATGATGCATAAATTGAAAATTTTGATTTCTACAAAGTGTATCATTTAACTTATATGTGCCAGAGTTTGGATTATGGATAATTTGCCCCTCTTGATATCAAATCAAAGTGCATGTCTCCTACAAGTATTCAAAACTTGTATGCACACCTTTAGGGGGAGGTTACTCTATAATCTAACACTTTGAGACTAACACCTTTTCAAGTCTATTTCATGTGATAGTCTCATTGTAAGGAAAATGAAGTCCCCGGAGAAAGACAACAATCTTCCACTGCAAAATCTCCAAGAACTCTCATGTCTCTCAAGCTCGCCATTGATTCTCAATTGGTATCTTTTGAGACTACATTCAGTATCATTTACATGTCTTCTCCAATATTTGATTAGACTATATTTCATATCATATGCTTCCATGTTGCTAAAAATGCATAAGTAGTTATCTCATATTCTGTTACCTATGCATAAGGGAAGTTAGTCTTTTCAAATCATGTCTTGCACCTCTATTTTTCACATGCTTTTTCCTAAGTAGAGGATCTCTGTCAGGGGGAGTATTTCTTCATCTCTAAAGGGGGAGAGAAACTTCTTTCTAAAGAGAACACTCGTTTAGGGGGAGTAATCTTTTGAGGACTCCTTCAAGTGGTATCATTCACATAGTTTAATTTAATATCCTTCTAGTGATATCATTTGATACAATTCTTGATGAGGGCAAGCTTTTATTTACTTCCTACATGCTTTTAATGTCTTCCTTTTCGGTGGTTGATGCCAAAGGGGGAGAAGAGAATTGGACCAAAGCAATGAAAACTATATCAAACACCAAACACCACCAATTTAAAATTTTATATCTACAAATGGCTTTTTAAGTGGTTTTGGCTATTTGGTCCAAAAATAGGGAGTAAGTGAATTATGGAGTTAGGGGGAGGCTTAAGTCCATAATATCACATTGTGGGGACAATCATGCATCTTAGCAAGTAGATTGCATAATTTCACTCAAACACTTGTATTATTTGCTTGCTTTGGTTGTGTTGTCATCAATCACCAAAAAGGGGGAGATTGTAAGGAAAATGGACCCCGGGCCTTTTGGCTAACCGAGTTTTGGTGTTTGATGAACAACACAATCAGTGAACTAATAAGTGTTCTAGTGTTTGTGTTTGTAGTTCACAGGATGCGAAGAGAATTGGACCAAGGCAATGAGGATGCAACACCTCAAAAGAAGACATAAAAAGATGCATAGGAGTCCAATACTCAAGAACAAAGAAGCCCGAAGAAATCAGCAAAGAAATCCAAGATATGGGCTGTCAGCCAGCGCCTGGTGGCGCACCGGACATCGGTGTCCGGTGTGCACCGGACTGTCCGGTGAGGCACTGGATAGTCTGCGCAGAGAGGCCGCAGACAGGCGCTCTCTGGCTGTAGCACCGGACTGTCCGGTGTGCCAACGGGCAGACGGCAACGGTCGAATCCAACGGTCGGATCCAACGGTCGACTGCTACAGGCGCCAACGGTCGGCTGACGTGGCGTGCACCGGACATCTACTGTTCAGTGTCCGGTGTGCACCGGACTGTCCGGTGCACCCGTCGACAGAAAGCTGCTGCTTTCTGTCCAACGGCTAGTTGGGGGTGTGGAGGCTATAAATACCACCCCAACCGGCCATTCTCAAGTGTGAGAGCCCAAGCAACATACCAAGGCATATAGTGCACATTTCTAAGAGCTCAAACACCCAAGTGCTTAATAGAATCACTCGGTGATTAGCGTAGGTGCTTTGCGAAGTGCTTAGGTTAGTTAGACCGCTTTAGCGCTTGCTCTAGGTGAATCCTAGTTAGTTGAGTGAGTTTTGTAAAACCACACAACCCCTCGGCTCTTGCGTGAGTCGTTGTAATTGTACCGAGTGGGGCGAGAGTCTTGCGAGACCGTGACAACCGCGTTTGTGAAAGGGAAATGTGCCCTTGGGCCATTTCTAAGTATTTTGGTGATTGAGTGCCAACACATGTGTTTAATTGTGAAATTATCTACATGGATGAACAAGGTGCAAATCATGAGATAAAGGTATGTTTCTAAGCCTTAGTACATTGGTTTTGTGGACTAACATAATTGTCTAAGTGTTAGAAACAGAAAGAAGAAAAAGAGAAAAGGGGAGAGAAAGACTTGGCTGTGTGCAGCCAAGTCTCAGCTCGGTCTGGAGCACCGGACTGTCCGGTGTGCACCGGACAGTGTCCGGTGCGCCAGGCTGACTCGGCTCGAACTGGCTGCTCTCGGGAATTCGCCGACGGCGTACGGCTAAAATTCACCGGACTGTCCGGTGTGCACCGGACTGTCCGGTGAGCCAACGGTCGGCCAGGGCCAACGGTCGGCCGCGCAATCTGCGCGGGACACGTGGCCGAGCCAACGGTCGGAAGACGGCACCGGACTGTCCGGTGTGCACCGGACTGTCCGGTGCGCCAACGGCTCGCAGATCTCCAACAGTCTGCAACGGTCGGCAGCGCCAGATAAGGAAACAAATCGGGCACCGGACAGTGTCCGGTGTGCACCGGACTGTCCGGTGCCCCCGACGACAGAAGGCAAGGATGGCCTTCCAGATTTGCTCTCAACGGCTCCTAGCTGCCTTGGGGCTATAAAAGGGGCCCCTAGGCGCATGGAGGAGATACACAAGCAACCTTTGAGCATTCTTGATCATCCACACTAAGTCTCTGCGCATTCGTTTGTGTTTCTAAGTGATTCGAGCTCTGTTCTAAGTGAGAACTCTGTGATAGTCTTGTGAGCTCGATTCTTGGCCGTGTGTGTGCGCTTTTGCTGTGGATTTGTGTGTGTTGCTTCCCTTCCTTACTCTGTGCTTCTTGTGATCATATACTTGTAAGGGCAAGAGACTCCAATTTGTGGAGATTCCTTGCAAACGGGATAGTGAAAAGCAAAGCAAAACACCGTGGTATTCAAGTGGGTCTTTGGACCGCTTGAGAGGGGTTGATTGCAACCCTCGTCCGTTGGGACGCCACAACGTGGAGTAGGCAAGCGTTGGTCTTGGCCGAACCACGGGATAAACCACTGTGTCAACTATGTGATCAATCTCTTGTGGTATTGTGTTTTGTTGAGACTTCTCTTTTAGCCACTTGGCAATTATTGTGCTAACACATAACAAGTTTTTGTGGCTTAAGTTTTAAGTTTCACAGGATCACCTATTCACCCCCCCCCCCTCTAGGTGCTCTCAATTGGTATCAGAGCCGTTCTCTTCACAAAGGGACTAACCGCCCGAAGAGATGGATCCTAAGGGGAAGGGTATTGTGATCAATGACAAAGAGAAGGAATCCTTCATCAACGAGCCGAAGGACGATAAGCCTACCGACTCCGGCTCGGGCCAAAGACGGAAGGAAGGGAAGAAGAAGAAGACAAGGCGCATCAAGGAGATCGTCTACTACGACAGCGACGAGTCTACTTCTTCCCAAAAGGACGAGGACCACAACGACTACGAGAGAAGGAAACCGGTTAATTCGAACTTTTCCTTTGATTACTCTCGTATTCCGCAAAGTTCACATTCTCATTTGCTCTCCATTCCACTCGGCAAGCCCCCACACTTTGATGGAGAGGACTACGGATTTTGGAGCCACAAAATGCGTAGTCACCTATTCTCTCTCCATCCTAGTATATGGGAGATTGTAGAGAGTGGAATGCACTTTGATAGTTCGGATAGTCCCATGTTCATTAATGAACAAATTCATAAGAATGCACAAGCTACTACTGTTCTTCTAGCTTCTTTGTGCAGGGATGAATATCATAAAGTGAGCGGCTTGGATAACGCCAAGCAAATCTGGGACACCCTCAAGATTTCTCATGAGGGGAACGACGTCACCTTGCTCACCAAGATGGAGTTGGTGGAGGGTGAGCTTGGACGGTTCGCAATGATAAGGGGCGAGGAGCCGACGCAAACATATAACCGGCTCAAGACCCTTATCAACAAGATAAGGAGCTACGGAAGCACACGATGGACGGACCACGACGTCGTCCGCCTAATGCTCAGGTCATTTACCGTTCTTGATCCTCATTTGGTGAACAATATACGTGAAAATCCCAGGTACACCAAGATGTCGCCCGAAGAAGTTCTTGGGAAATTCGTCAGCGGGCGAATGATGATCAAGGAGGCGAGGTATGTGGACGACGCCTTGAATGGTCCGATCAACGAGCCGCAACCTCTTGCTCTCAAGGCAACACGAAGCAAGGAGGCGCTACCTAGCAAGGTGGCACAGATTGAGGCGGCCGGACTCAATGATGAAGAGATGGCTCTCATCATCAAGAGATTCAAGACGGCGCTAAATGGTCGCAAGGGGCAGCCAAGCAAGACCAAGACCAAGGGGAAGCGCTCATGCTTCAAATGCGGTAAGCTTGGTCATTTTATCGCTAACTGTCCCGATAATGAAAGTGACCAGGAAAAGGGGAACAAAAGAGAGAAGAAGAAGCAATACAAGAAGGCAAAGGGCGAGGCGCATCTAGGAAAGGAGTGGGACTCGGATTGCTCCTCCTCCGACTCCGACAACGAAGGACTCGCCGCCACTGCCTTCAACAAATCGGCTCTCTTCCCCAACGAGCGTCTCACTTGCCTTATGGCAAGGGAGAAGAAGGTGAGTACTCAAGACTCCACTTATGCTTCTTCTAGTGATAGTGAGTCTAGTGATGATGATGACATAGATTATTCTTGCTTGTTCAAAGGCTTAGATAGATCTAAAATTAATAAGATTAATGAGTTGATTGATGCTTTAAACGACAAGAATAGATTACTAGAAAAACAAGAGGATCTTTTATATGAGGAGCATGATAAATTTGTTAGTGCACAAAATTCTCTTGCTCTAGAAATTAAAAGAAATGAAATGCTTTCTAGTGAACTATCTACCTGTCATGAAACCATTTCTACCTTACAAGGTGTTAACAATGATTTAAGTGCTAAATTAGAAGTAGCATATAAATCTAATTCCTGTGTTGAACATGTTGAAATTTGTACTAGGTGTAAAGATATTGATGTTAATGCTTGTAGTGAACACTTAGTGTCAATTTCAAAACTAAATGATGAAGTGGCTAGTCTTAATGCCCAACTTAAGACTAGCAAGAATGAAGTTGATAAAATAAAATTTGCAAGGGATGCCTACACGGTTGGTAGACACCCCTCAATTAAGGATGGGCTTGGCTTCAAGAGGGAAGCCAAGAACTTAACAAGCCATAAGGCTCCCGTCTTCGTCAAGGAGAAAGGGAAGGCCCCTATGGCTAGTAACGCTAAAAAGAACCATGCCTTTATGTATAATGATAGGAGACATGCTAGAAGTGCTTATAATGAGTTTGATTCACATGCTTATGATTCTCATGCCATGATTGCCTCTAGTTCCTCTCATAAGCATGATAGAGATATGAGTAGGAGAAATGTTGCGCATATGCCTAGGAGAAATTTTGCTCATGTTCCTAGAAAAGTTGTAAACAAACCTTCTACCATTTATTATGCTTGCAATACTCCCTTTGCTATTTGTAGAAAGGGTAAGAAGGTAGTTGCTAGGAAATTAGGGGCTAGATGCAAGGGAGATAAATCTTGCATTTGGGTCCCTAAAGATATTTGTGCTAACCTTGCAGGACCCAACATGAGTTGGGTACCTAAGACCCAAGCCTAAATTTGCCTTGCAGGTTTATGCATCCGGGGGTTCAAGCTGGATTATCGACAGCGGATGCACAAACCATATGACGGGGAAGAAGAAGATGTTCACCTCCTACGTCAAGAATAAGGATTCCCAAGATTCAATTATATTCGGTGATGGGAATCAAGGCAAGGTAAAAGGGTTAGGTAAAATTGCAATTTCTAATGAGCATTCTATATCAAATGTATTCCTAGTGGAGAGTCTTGGATATAATTTGCTATCTGTTAGTCAATTATGTCAAATGGGATATAATTGTTTATTTACAAATGTAGATGTGTCTGTCTTTAGAAGATGTGATGGTTCACTAGCTTTTAAGGGTGTACTAGACAGCAAGCTTTATTTAGTTGATTTTGCAAAAGAAGAGGCCGGTCTAGATGCATGCTTAATGGCTAAGACTTGCATGGGCTGGCTGTGGCATCGCCGCTTAGCTCATGTGGGGATGAAGAACCTCCACAAGCTTCTAAAGGGAGAACACGTGATAGGTCTAACAAATGTGCATTTCGAAAAAGATAGACCTTGTGCAGCTTGTCAGGCAGGTAAACAGGTGGGAGGAGCACATCACAGCAAGAATGTGATGACCACGTCAAGACCTCTGGAGCTGCTGCATATGGACCTTTTCGGACCCGTCGCCTATCTAAGCATAGGAGGAAGTAAGTATGGTTTAGTTATTGTTGATGACTTTTCCCGCTTCACTTGGGTGTTCTTTTTGCAGGATAAGTCTGAAACCCAAGGGACCCTCAAGCGCTTCCTCAGGAGGGCTCAAAATGAGTTTGAGCTCAAGGTGAAGAAGATAGAGTGACAACGGGTCCGAGTTCAAGAACCTTCAAGTGGAGGAGTTTCTTGAGGAGGAAGGGATCAAGCACGAGTTCTCCGCTCCCTACACACCACAGCAAAATGGTGTGGTAGAGAGGAAGAACAGGACACTAATCGATATGGCAAGGACGATGCTTGGAGAATTCAAGACCCCCGAGTGTTTTTGGTCGGAAGCTGTGAACACGGCTTGCCACGCCATCAACAGGGTCTACCTTCACCGACTCCTCAAGAAGACGTCATATGAGCTACTAACCGGTAACAAACCCAATGTATCGTACTTTCGTGTATTTGGGAGCAAGTGCTACATTCTAGTGAAGAAGGGTAGAAATTCTAAGTTTGCTCCCAAAGCTGTAGAAGGGTTTTTATTAGGTTATGATTCAAATACAAAGGCGTATAGGGTCTTCAACAAATCATCGGGTTTGGTTGAAGTCTCTAGCGACGTTGTATTTGATGAGACTAATGGCTCTCCAAGAGAGCAAGTTGTTGATTGTGATGATGTAGATGAAGAAGATGTTCCAACGGCCGCTATACGAACCATGGCGATTGGAGACGTTCGGCCACAGGAACAAGATGAACAAGATCAACCTTCTTCCTCAACAACCGTGCATCCCCCAACTCAAGACGACGAACAGGTTCATCAAAAGGAGGCGTGTGATCAAGGGGGAGCACAAGATGATCATGTGATGGAGGAAGAAGCGCAACCGGCACCTCCAACCCAAGTTCGAGCGATGATTCAAAGGGATCATCCCGTCGACCAAATTCTGGGTGACATTAGCAAGGGAGTAACTACTCGGTCTCGACTAGTTAATTTTTGTGAACATTACTCTTTTGTCTCCTCTATTGAGCCTTTCAGGGTAGAGGAGGCCTTGCTAGATCCGGATTGGGTGTTGGCCATGCAGGAGGAACTTAATAACTTCAAGCGCAACGAAGTTTGGACACTGGTGCCTCGTCCCAAGCAAAATGTTGTGGGAACCAAGTGGGTTTTCCGCAACAAACAGGACGAGCACGGGGTGGTGACGAGGAACAAGGCTCGACTTGTGGCAAAAGGTTATGCCCAA
The DNA here is from genome assembly GCA_029449295.1 of Zea luxurians. Taxonomy (NCBI): domain Eukaryota; kingdom Viridiplantae; phylum Streptophyta; class Magnoliopsida; order Poales; family Poaceae; genus Zea; species Zea luxurians. The sequence goes on along the minus strand of JAOPSE010000082.1, from coordinate 1,074,455 downwards.
GTCGCAGGTTTGGACTTTGAGGAGACTTTTGCTCCTGTGGCTAGGCTAGAATCAATTCGTATCTTGCTAGCATATGCCGCTCACCATTCTTTCAGGTTGTACCAAATGGATGTGAAGAGCACGTTCCTCAACGGGCCAATAAAGGAGGAGGTGTACGTAGAGCAACCCCCTGGCTTCGAGGATGAACGGTACCCCGACCACGTGTGTAAGCTCTCTAAGGCGCTCTATGGACTTAAACAAGCCCCAAGAGCATGGTATGAATGCCTTAGAGATTTCTTAATTGCTAATGCTTTCAAGGTTGGGAAAGCCGATCCAACTCTTTTCACTAAGACTTGTGATGGTGATTTGTTTGTGTGCCAAATTTATGTCGATGACATAATATTTGGTTCTACTAATCAAAAGTCTTGTGAAGAGTTTAGCAGGGTGATGACGCAGAAATTCGAGATGTCGATGATGGGCGAGTTGAACTACTTCCTTGGGTTCCAAGTGAAGCAACTCAAGGACGGCACCTTCATCTCCCAAACGAAGTACACGCAAGATCTGCTAAAGAGGTTTGGGATGAAGGATGCCAAGCCCGCAAAGACGCCGATGGGAACCGACGGACACACCGACCTCAACAAAGGAGGTAAGTCCGTTGATCAAAAAGCATACAGGTCAATGATAGGGTCTTTACTTTATTTATGTGCTAGTAGACCGGATATTATGCTTAGCGTATGCATGTGTGCTAGATTTCAATCCGATCCTAAGGAGTGTCACTTGGTGGCGGTGAAGCGAATTCTTAGATATTTAGTCGCTACGCCTTGCTTCGGGATATGGTATCCAAAGGGGTCTAACTTTGACTTGATTGGGTACTCAGATTCCGACTATGCTGGATGTAAGGTCGATAGGAAGAGTACATCAGGGACGTGCCAATTCTTAGGAAGGTCCCTGGTGTCATGGAACTCTAAGAAACAAACCTCCGTTGCCCTATCCACCGCTGAGGCCGAGTATGTTGCCGCAGGACAGTGTTGCGCGCAACTACTTTGGATGAGGCAAACCCTCCGGGACTTTGGCTACAATCTGAGCAAAGTCCCACTCCTATGTGATAATGAGAGTGCTATCCGAATAGCGGAAAATCCTGTTGAGCACAGCCGCACAAAGCACATTGACATCCGGCATCACTTTTTGAGAGACCACCAGCAAAAGGGAGATATCGAAGTGTTTTATGTTAGCACCGAGAACCAGCTAGCCGATATCTTTACCAAGCCTTTAGATGAGAAGACCTTTTGCAGGCTGCGTAGTGAGCTCAATATCTTAGATTCGCGGAACTTGGATTGAATTGTAGCATACATGTACTTATGCCCTTGATCATGTTCTTTCTGCATTTTGTTGCTTATTATGGTGCTCAAGTTGTACAAACACTCCCTGGACCTCACAAGTCCGTTGCAAAGTGATGCACATGTTTAGGGGGAGACGTGTTACAACTTGACCCTTTGAGACTAACCATATGCTTGAGTTTGCCTGTTTTAGTCTCAAAGGAGAATTGAAAGGGAAAAGGTGGACTTGGACCATGAAAGACTTCCACTGCACTCCGATAAGGGGTAACTTATTCCAAGTCCATCTCATGAACTCTTATTGCCATTTGCTCTAAATTGAAGATTTTGGTGAGGCAATGGGGTTAAAGGGCCAAGATTGATCCCGTTTTGGTGCTTGATGCCAAAGGGGGAGAAAATAAAGGCCAAAGCAATAAATGGATCAGCTACCACTTGAGAAATTTGAAAATAGTAGAATAGAGTTTTTGGTTGTTTGTCAAAATTCTTATGTTGTCTCTCTTGTCAAAAGTTGGCTTCTTGTTGGGAAAAAGGGGGAGTTTTTGAAATCTTTGATCAATCTCTTTTGGAATGACTCTCTTTATGTTTCAACATGTGTGTTTAACTTAGAGATAGAGATTTGAGTTTGATTTCAAAAACAAACCAAGTGGTGGCAAAGGATGATCCATATATGCCAAAATTGATTCAAAATAAACTTAAGTTTTATTTGAAGTGAGTTTGCACTTGTTCTAGTTGCTTTATGTTGTGTTGGCATAAATCACCAAAAAGGGGGAGATTGAAAGGGAAATGTGCCCTTGGGCCATTTCTAAGTATTTTGGTGATTGAGTGCCAACACATGTGTTTAATTGTGAAATTATCTACATGGATGAACAAGGTGCAAATCATGAGATAAAGGTATGTTTCTAAGCCTTAGTACATTGGTTTTGTGGACTAACATAATTGTCTAAGTGTTAGAAACAGAAAGAAGAAAAAGAGAAAAGGGGAGAGAAAGACTTGGTTGTGTGCAGCCAAGTCTCAGCTCGGTCTGGAGCACCGGACTGTCCGGTGTGCACCGGACAGTGTCCGGTGCGCCAGGCTGACTCGGCTCGAACTGGCTGCTCTCGGGAATTCGCCGACGGCGTACGGCTAAAATTCACCGGACTGTCCGGTGTGCACCGGACTGTCCGGTGAGCCAACGGTCGGCCAGGGCCAACGGTCGGCCGCGCAATCTGCGCGGGACACGTGGCCGAGCCAACGGTCGGAAGACGGCACCGGACTGTCCGGTGTGCACCGGACTGTCCGGTGCGCCAACGGCTCGCAGATCTCCAACAGTCTGCAACGGTCGGCAGCGCCAGATAAGGAAACAAATCGGGCACCGGACAGTGTCCGGTGTGCACCGGACTGTCCGGTGCCCCCGACGACAGAAGGCAAGGATGGCCTTCCAGATTTGCTCTCAACGGCTCCTAGCTGCCTTGGGGCTATAAAAGGGGCCCCTAGGCGCATGGAGGAGATACACAAGCAACCTTTGAGCATTCTTGATCATCCACACTAAGTCTCTGCGCATTCGTTTGTGTTTCTAAGTGATTCGAGCTCTGTTCTAAGTGAGAACTCTGTGATAGTCTTGTGAGCTCGATTCTTGGCCGTGTGTGTGCGCTTTTGCTGTGGATTTGTGTGTGTTGCTTCCCTTCCTTACTCTGTGCTTCTTGTGATCATATACTTGTAAGGGCAAGAGACTCCAATTTGTGGAGATTCCTTGCAAACGGGATAGTGAAAAGCAAAGCAAAACACCGTGGTATTCAAGTGGGTCTTTGGACCGCTTGAGAGGGGTTGATTGCAACCCTCGTCCGTTGGGACGCCACAACGTGGAGTAGGCAAGCGTTGGTCTTGGCCGAACCACGGGATAAACCACTGTGTCAACTCTGTGATCAATCTCTTGTGGTATTGTGTTTTGTTGAGACTTCTCTTTTAGCCACTTGGCAATTATTGTGCTAACACATAACAAGTTTTTGTGGCTTAAGTTTTAAGTTTCACAGGATCACCTATTCACCCCCCCCTCTAGGTGCTCTCAGTTTGTGTCACGGCCACCACCGTGTACCGGAGGGAACGAGGCCCGCGGCGTTTCAGCTGGAAGCTCGATAGTGGAGACGGCGGGGAGCGTCCGAGAGGAGCCGGAAGCAGAGCACCACTTGCGCGTGGAGAAGGCCCGCGGCTCTCTACGGAGTTACTCGACCGTGGTGCTTGGCCCTCGCGTGGGCTTCCCTTTGCGTAGGGGCACCAACGAGGATTAGTCGGGACCTTGCGCGGTTCCGGATACCTCGGTAAAAATACCGGCGTCATCCACGAGAGTTTGCTTCTCTACTTAGCTCTTTACATTCCGCATTTATATTAAGCATTTAAGTTTCAATCTTGTAGTCATACTTATTTAGTATAGATTGAAACTTAGTCTTTGCGGTAGAGATAGCAACACTTAGACAAAATCAAGTTTGCACATTCTAGTTTTGATTATCTGCATAGGTTTTGCTCTAGGGATTTAATTGTGGCCTAGTTTAGTAAAAGTTTTAGAAGTCCTAATTCACCCCCCCTCTTAGGCGTCACCCGTTCCCTACAGGCTCTGCTGTAAGTAAGGTCCAAGCAAGTAGCCATTTTCCTCTGGAGCCTATCATTGAGTCCTCGCATGAAGCAATTCTTTTTCTTCAGATCAGTATCTACTTGATCGATGGCATACTGGGATAGATGATTAAACATGTTGAGATACTGCATTACAGTATCTCCGCCTTGCTTTAGTCGCATAAACTCCTCTTGTTTCATGTGAAGCACTCCTTCTAGAATATAGTGCTCACGAAATGATGTGTTGAACTCTCCCCAGGTGATTTGATGTCCATCCAGTTGAATTGCTACAAAATTCGTCCGCCATGTACTGGCAGGGCCTCTTAGTTGTTGAGCAGCGAACAACGGCTTCTGCATTTCGGTGCAACGGATTAATCCGAACTTCTGCTCTATTACCCTTATCCACTCATTAGCTTCAAGAGGGTCTTTCGCTTTAATAAAAAGTGTGGGATGAGTTTCTGAGAATTCCTGGTATGTAGTTTCACGAGGTCCTTGTGGCGGAACTCTCCCGCCATGCTGCTGGAACTGATTACCCACCATTTTTTGTAAGAAGCGGGTATTATCTGCAGTAGCATTGACCAAGGCAGCGATAGCCTCAGCCAACGTTGGTGGTACTGGTGGCGGATTAGGAGTATCTTCCCGACCACGGGAAGTTCCCGCACCATCATGCGCGCGAGTCCGTGATGGCATCTGAGGCAAAGAAACATTTGGGAAAAATATAACATGCCGACATATACCATCAGATTACATTACCAAAATGTAATTATACAGACTCAGGCGTACAACAGACTTTTAGTACTTATTTTACACAAGTACAATAACTAAACTATACTATTCTAGTCTTCATTGTCTTTTGTTGCTTCACTGTCTGCTGCAGAAGACCGCTCGTCAGCCAGGTTCATAGAAGGAGGGGGCTTAAAAAGATCCAACTCCCCACCAAGTCCTTCATTTACTATTCCCGAGGGTCCAGCTTCCATTGCAGCAGCGTCAGAGGGCATGTCCGGGTGCAGTCGACCATACAGTACATGTACTTCCTCATGTAGAGTATTACAGTATACTTGTAGGTTATCGAGGGCCGTGCTGAGCCCATCCACACGAGCTCGAGCTTTTGCTTCACGATGCCAAGCGATCGAGCGCGAGTTGATGGCCCAATCAATGGCTGAATCTCGTTCGGAGACCTCAAACCGCAAGCGGTCGACTTCGGCTGACAACTCAGCTATACGCTGATTGTCCTGCTCCCGTGCCCTGTTCCGATGGTGTAGCTCTTATCGTAGTTGCTCCACCTTAGCTTCCAGATCTCTAATGGGGTCGTTGGAGCCACTACTGCTCCCTTCATGTTTGGGGGCTAACTGATGGCAAGGCACACCAGAGGGTCCTATAGATTTGCGTGCAGTTTTCCTTGTGCGTGCCATATCTCCATAAGAGGGGAAATTTATTAGTAGATTCGTAACATGATGCATACATTATCTAATAATTATGGAATCAACTTTCGTTGATCCCCAATTCCCTACATACTGCACTCTATTACTTGGTCTTACAAGATGAGAACTTCTAGAAAGTGTAAGGTAAGGATGAAAGAATATTTCCTAGATAAGTATTTGGAAATTCTTTTTGAAATGCTTCGTAATATTTGAAGAGATGGGCTTCGATCCGATACCAGCTCTGACGGAACCTCCCAAGTTATTAGGCCCACCTATAGTTGTCCTTGTCCAACAGACCTTGGGCAACCCTGTAGATGCACATAATCACTCGACAAGTTCAGTACCTGTATCCTCAAATCCTTGCCCAAGAGTGCTTTACCCGTCATGCAGATATTACATCACATCGGAGGAATGAATAAGCGGAAGCAAATTACAATAACTTAATTTACATTCCTCAAAATATAGAAAGAGTATTATAGTTATTACAAAACCAGGGTATTTGAGTGCATAAGTATTATTATTATAGAACTGGGAGGCAAAAACCCGTCCCGCATAAAAGTATATTGTTTTTCAAAGGGAGGCCTACATCCTCCGGCATCCACTTCACTGTTGAGGTTTTTCCTTGGGCACCACCTCAGAACAAAAATAGCAAAAGTCTGTTGTTTCCTCACCTACAACAACATGGGTTCGAAAACCCTGAGTATGGAGTGTACTTTCGCAAGTCTTACCCGTCAAAAGAAAAGACTCTCAAGGATATGCTGGCTTGAGGGAGTCAAGGTAAGGCTATTCAAGAAATTAAGACTCTGTTTTGTAGAAATGCTTACTAATAGTGGATCCTTCAAAAATCCAGTTTTATTAGCAAGTTAAGTCATTACCTGTAGCTAGAGTTCTTTCTATCCTAATTCAAGTACTTGACCTGTACTAGCCGTCTTTTATCAACCCTTTTTGTTCACTGGAATGCTACATTTAAGTCAGTGACCAAGTCTTCATGTCCAAGAAATAATGGCGATCCAAATCGATTAATACTCAGCTGAGGATTTCCAACCACACGACATATGTAGCACTTAACCCTTGCATATGTCAACTCGCCACCGGGTTTCTTAAGACCAGACTGGGTTCACGCCAACCAAGAGCACAGATACACCACCGTCCAGCCTCTTGCCATAGAGGGTACACGCTACTCTCACCATCTCTCCACTCCCATTATGTGTTGGTCTTTCTGGTATTAGTCTACCCGAGGCAAAGCTTACCCATGATGAGGCATGTGACCAGTTAAAAGGTCCTCGATCATCAGGCCTACATTGGTACGGTCCTTAATCGACTCAAACGGAGACACTACACCGAGACTCTCTTCTCATGCAAGTCACCCGCCCGATCTCAGCTTTATCATTTAACCCAAAGTTTGGTACCTGACAGAGGTACATCTTGTCCGATGTTGGTCCCATCATGGCCATGATGGATCCACCATCAAGTTTTACTTTTGAAAACATCCCATTCCACTTGAAGCATCATCTTTGGTTTAAAACAAAACATTTGTTTTTCTAAAGCAGGACTAAGCATTAGAAAACCTTTTAATAAAATAGGGAATCAAGGAATGGTAAATAGTTCCATGGAAAAAAATGCAGCAATTGGTTTAACACACAACTCCTATCACCTAATGCATCAATCAAGTGATAAAGAGTTTAAAATCACAAGGAAGGGTAAATGCACCGGGGCTTGCCTTGTTTTGTAGGGGAGTCGGGCTCTATTCCACAAATATCAAAGTAAAAACAGTTCCCGGCAGGTGGATTCTCAGGTGGTGGTGTAGCTTCTTCTTCTTCAACCACTATTTCTTCCTCGTTCTCTATACATAACCATATATAACCATGAATGCTCATGTGATGCTTATGAAAATGCAATGATAATAAGGGGATATCAACTTATGTCTTGAATACAATTGTTGGAACTTGCTCTCGCAAGCAAGGGGATCTAACACGAGTGAACGGTGATGGCAACAGGGCACTCGCGCGTGATGGCAAAAGCTCTGTTAATCTAGCCTCTCACGGGCACTGTGCGGGGGTATTTATAGGTATCCGAGTGCACGGCGCCTTTCGTTAAGGACGCATGTGCCCTCAGGTACCTAGTTTATCCCCAGAATATTCCCATAAAGCGGGGTTACAAGCTGTAATTACAAGTATGCCTTTACAAATTAGGCCCGTAACACAAACGTAGCCACGCAGGGCCCGTTACAATGGGCCAGATCTCATGTGGGCCTCAGAGCTGAACGAGGCCGCGCCGCGGGGAGGCGTCGCCGCAGGCCTTCGTCTGGTGCCGAATCGAGCGAAGGGTGTCCCTGCCTGCTTTGTCTGTCAGGGCAGGGGCTAAGCGGTGGAGACTTCGGGCGAAGGGTGGCGTTTCTGCCTTCGCTCCAACAACAATTTTCCTTCACGGTGCACTAGGGAAACTAGGGTTCTCTGAGTCAACACCCTAGTAGGGTTAGACAGTTTTACCCTAAGGGGCTAGGGTTTTGGGATTTTGGGATCAAACAATGTCCGACACATGTCAAACTTCACCCATGGGCTCTAATTATCAAGTTCAGTTTCCCCAAAAAGTTTTCTGATTTTTGGAGGTATTAAATAATTTCTAAAATTCCAAAAGCTTAGGTTTGGGCTTTCTTAAATACTACATATTTCCTGGTTTAGGCTAAAAATCTTGGAACTATTTTTATTAAATACTAGAGAAATTTAGGAGTCCAACAAAATTGGTCTCATATTTTTTATCAATTTTCTATGATTTCCTAGGAAATTCCTAAGTCTAGCAGAAAAAGAAAAAGAGAAAGCATAAACAGTAATGGGCTTAGTCTAGCCCGAGCCGGCCCATAACAGGCGAAAGCGCGCCCGCGCGTGCGCCCTCAGTGTTCATTTTGCGCAGAGGACCCCGGCGGTTTGAATAACTGGTTAAGAGTCCTACGCACTATTCCTATGTGTCACTGACATCTTGCATCGAGGCCCCTCACTTTCTATTCCTTCGTGAATTGAGGTCCCTGACCCTGGACGGCGGAGTGGTGACTCTGGCGAGCCAAGACCAGCCGGAAAACGCAACGACCGGCGCTCCGGTGCGGTTGACACCTAATTTGACCCCTAACGATCATTACCCCGCAATTAATTTCAAGGTCTAGCCCCTAACCCCTCTATCCCGAGTGATGGCACGAACTGCGGATGAACCGAGGCATTCCCGGTGATCCTACGTGTTCTAGCTCAATTGGTCGGGTCAAGAAGTATCAAGAGCACACAAGAGTGTTGAAACAAGAGCGAGGAGGGCATGATCAGACCTATGGAGAGCTGACCGCGGCAAGCTCACACACTGTGGTGTACTTGACAGATTTGGGGGAAATCCCAAATTGGGGAGCTGTGGGGGGACGATTGGAGGTGAGGGCTAGTTCACTGGATGCACAACTACCTAGCGGAGCTCACTGGGGCGGCAATTTATAGGTTCCATCGGCGGTGGCGGCTAATTTTGGAGAAGACGTGCGGTGGCCGTGAAAGAGAGTGAGTCACTGTGGTGGTCTGCCGTGGCGATCACTAGGCAATGAGCTACGGCGGTCACTGGGCAGTCACTATGGCTTGTGACGACGTGGTAAATGGCCTGAAGCGTGGCGCAACCGCGGTGAATGGTGCATATTCTGGTGATGGCCGCTCGGCCACTTCGCTGGCACAAGTGGGCACGGCAACCGGGCGAAACAGTGGTCCCAGTCCGTCCTTAACGCGATATTTCTTACCCCAAGCAGTTATCTGCACTTTACTGAGCACGAATCGCAACGGTGGCGATGATCACGGCACGAAGCTCACCGACGGCATGTTCACTACATCTGAAGATCTTTTGTTCACTGTACCATCAGGTTCTTATTCAGTCTGCCTGACAGAGCAATTTGCAGGGCGATTTGTTCCAAAATTCATGTAGCAACCTGACCATCTCTCTATATCAAAGTTGTAGCCCTATAATCCAGCTACAAATCGACTATAGAGACCTGGATCATTTACTTACTCCTTCGATCCTGAATCGAGTCCAAAGTGTAGCAGATTTCACTGTCAGACCAGTATCACACTATCTGGGTGACTGACAGCAATACTTGGAGTTCATTTAACTCTAACTTTTGTACAGCACTTATGTCTGATGACTTAAACAAAGTTATACTCCTTTAGTAGCTCTACAAATTTGATGTATTGATCCTGGGCAAATTCCCTGTAGATTTAGAAATGTAGAGCTCCAAAGTTAGCCCTATTCAACTGATTTTGAACTTAGGCATATGAGATGCATGGGGTGCCTTTTTGCAAATAATCCCAAATCCCACAATTTGACTTGCAATTCCTCAAATGTGGGAAACACATGGTTTGTGCTGTTCTCTTACTTTGGTATTTGCACTTGGGTCCAAAAGTGCACAGAATTTACACTTAACCCCCCTAGGGTTTCAATTTGGGTTTTCCAGGGGTCTTTTAGGGTTTTGATTACTTTAGGGTTTTTGTATCACTAAAGTCCATCAAAGGTGATATCTGAGGACCATTTCTCATGTTTTATGAGGTTTTTTACTCATTTAGGCTTCTCTTACCTCCATAAGCCCTAACTCAGGGTTTAGTACCCTACCCTAGGGTTAACCCCTCATCAAGTCCTAACATCACAACCTGATTGAAATTTTTACCTAGTAAATGCACTCTAGGTGTAACAAACATATGAAATGTCAATGCACATGATGTTATGCTCAAGTTTTAGTGCTAGTAACACCAGGGGTGTTACACAGGTTAGCCGGGAAATTAGTTTAGAAAGTTAATGAAAGTTCTTCTATCAAGTTTTATAAGTGTTAGGTGTCCAAGAATTATGAAGCTAAAGTTGTAAGTCGTTGAGTGTGATCGTTGCACTTAATGAGTTATATGTATCTAGTGTTTATGCATTCTAGTTTGTGATGCCTGACCATAAGTGTTTTGTCCTCTTCAATGTAGATTATCTATCTTATACTCTTTATACTCGTGCTCATACATGTGCATCGTGCATCTCATGAGGTACGATAATTAATCATGTGATGCGGGGTAAAAGAGCCAAGTTGACCTCAAGATGGTGCAAGGAGTGGTCTTCTTCGCACGACGATGTCATCAGTCAGACCAACCTGAACATGATTAAATCAAGCAAGTGCTCGGCTGAGGGATACTCGTCAAGCAGACGTCATCTAACAAACACTAACCTAGTGTTGTTCCAGGCAAGCCCCGGTGCATTATCTGTTTCCTTGTGTTTTAAAATCTTTATCATCTTATATGATGTCTTAGGTGATAGGAGTTGTGTGCCAAACAATTGACGTGTTTCCTTCCTTGGGAAATTGATCATCATTCCTTGACTCCCTTTTATGAAAGGGATTTTTATGATGCTTAGCCTTGCTTTAGAAAAACAAAATGTTTTGTTTTAAAACAAAAGGTGATGCTTCACAGTGGATGGGAATTTTTACAAAGAAAAGACTTATGATGGTGGATCCATCATGGCCGTGACGGGTTCAACATCTGAAAAGATGTACCTTTACCAGGTACCAAACTTTGGGTTTTAAATGATAAAGCTGAGACCGGGCGGGTGACTTGCACGAGAAGGAAGTCTTGATGTAGTGTCTCTGTCTGAGTCGATTAAGGACCGTGTCGATGTAGGCTTGATGATTGAGGACCTTTTAACTGGCCACATGCCTCGTCATGGGTAAGCTTTGCCTCAGGCAGACCAATACCAGAAAGGCCAACACGCAACAGGAGTGGAGAGATGGCGAGAGTAGCGTGTACCCTCCATGGCAAGAGGCTGGACGGTGGTATATTTGTGCTCTTGGTTGGTGTGAACCCGGTCTGGTCTTGAGAAACTCGGTGGCAAGTTGACATATGCAAGGGTTAAGTGCTACATATGTCGTGTGGTTGGAGATCCCCAGCTGGGTATTAATCGATTCGGATCGTCGTTACTTCTCGGATATGAAGACTTGGTCACTGCCCTACACGTAGCAATCTAGTGAACTGAAGGATGATAAAAGACGGCTAGTATAGGCCAAGTGATTGAACTAGGACAGAAAGAACTCTAGATGCAGGTAACTTAACTTAACAAGTAAAAATGGATTTTAAGGATCCACTCATAGTAAGTTTTTCTGCAAACAAAGTCTTTGATTCTTGATAAGCTTTACCTTGATTCCCAACAGCCAGCATATTCTTGAGAGTCTTTTTCTTTAGTCGGGTAAGACTTGCGAAAGTACACTTCGTACTCATGGTTTTCGAACCCATGTTGTTGCAGGTACTAAAATTGTGCTGTTGTGGATGGTGTTAAGCGCCGGTGGACACGACCTTCTTATAAGTCTAAGTAACTCTTCTATACTTCTCATTGAGGATGGTCACTTGAGCTACCATATATTTCAAACTTATAAATAATTTATAACATTTCAAAGTTTATTTCTTTGAACCACTTTTGTAATCACTCTGATAAACATAATATAAATTTGTTGTAACTTGTAACTTTGTAATAAAGAAATTCCGCTGCAAAATGTTGGTGTGTGATTTGTGTTTACTTGATCTTGCGATCCTGGTTGTAAATGGTTTATCCGGTGTCCTTGGGGCACTCGGACAGATCATGTTAAGTTATCCGGTGCACATGCATAGCAGTCTGAGGTCTTTTAGACAAGGACAAGTGCATGTGGGCCCAATAACTTGGGAGGTTCTGCCACACGCAAGCGAGGTGGCGGTGTGGGGCGGCGGGTGTAGTCTCGGCTGGCGGGGGCAGCACGTCGGCGGTGCTGGCGCAGGCACGACCAAGTGGCCTGGACGAGGCAAACCGTAGCATGGATGGCGTCGCGACAGCGTGGGTGATCGGCGTGGGAACATACGAGAGAGCGAGAACAGAGAGAGGAAAATAGAACGGTGTGGACGCGCCATTCCATATACCCCTGAATTCTGATAGTATATCCCTAAAAGTCGTTGGACTTAAGGTATATCCGATGACTTGTCCTAACAGCCCCAACTAGTCAGATGTTTGTGCATTGTTACAATTTTTATATATTATTATATTATATATGGGTATGTTTTGGTTTAATAAAATAAAATAAAAATATGTATGTTTTATTGGTTAGATGATATCGATATAGAGCGAACAACCAAGATTTAAACCTCCACTTCTTCATAATTTTACTTTATTTTTTATAATAACGTAGGAAGGATATGAATCACATTCATCCGTGTGTCAATTCTACTTGATCTTTCCCTATAAAGTTTTGAAGAAAAATATCTAGTCTGGTGCGCTCTTTTATTAACCCTTGTCTTCCCGTGATGGATTTTCACAACTAGCTCCCGGTCCCAGGGCAGAAGGTGACGTCATAGCTGGAAGCGCCGGAACAGGTGAAGGTGCTGCTGGTGTCGTCGTAGGCGTAGCTGTACGCCGACGGGCATGCGCTCTTGAACACCTGCGAGTAGTTGGTCGGTCGGCACGTCGCCGGCGTGCCGTACTGGCCGGTGCAGCAGTAGCGCGCGCTGCCGTAGGCGCTGCACGCGCTCTTGCACGCCACGACGCCGCCGCTGCCGGACGAGGCGACGACGCGGAGGTCCGCGGGGCACATCGCGTTCACGTCGCCCGCGCACGCCGCGGGGCGACAGTCGCCACCGCCGCCCGAGGGCGCCACGCGCACCGGCACGTTGAAGCCGTCGACGAGGCTAACATCGTAGAAGTCCTGCCCGCCGCTCCCCGGCGCTGCGAGCGTGACCTCGACGAGCGAGACCGGCGGCGCCGGCCCGCGGCCCTGGCAGGCGACGTCGCCCGTGCCGCAGTCGGCCGTGGCGCAGGAGAAGCGGCCGGTTGCGGAATCGACCGCGCAGCCCGTGCGCGCCCAGAACGTGCCGGACCATGTCCCTGACGACGGCGCGTCCAGGCGGGACGTGGCGGACCGCGCCAGGTAGAAGCCCGAGCTTGCGAGCGGCGGCGAGCTGGCGCCGTGGAGCGCGCCCACCCACACCGGGTGCTGGCAAGCGTTGGTGAACCTGAACGACGCCGCTCCGTCCACGCCTAGCGCTACATATTCAAAAATGAACGCAGAGAGAACAAAGAAATCATGGAAGGGTTTCTAACTTTCTGTAGAAGGAAAAGAATCAAAATCATGAAAGAATACAATTAAACGAGCTAATCAAAGAAAAGAAAAGAAAAAGAGTTGATCAGAAGTGCAGATTATAGGAAACAAAAACTTGATGTGAATCCAATTTCACGCACAGACCAGAAGTCCAGAACCAATGATGAAATCAGGTTTTTCTCCGCGGCAATGCTGAATCAAAATAATTAAATAAAAAATAGCACCAAACAAAAAAAAAATGACACACAACAAAGAGCAACAACATATGGTAATGAAAAAAAAATCCCACCGCACCTGCGAGGTGAATAAGCTGAAGAATCGAAAGAATGGCTGGAATGAGCATCCTGTTCCTGCTAGCTCCATTGACTCCGGCAGAGAGTTGGAGAAGAAGGTGAGCTACCGCCATGGCAGTAGCAGAGCGCACGCACAAGAAACCTGGCCGATCGGCCTCGATCTCGATCACAGAATCAGATAATCGGGCAACCGCAGGACTTCTACGCTGCTATATATATAATCTGCTGATATCTGTCTTGCACGTATATACTGCATCTCAAGCAAAATCAAGAAGCTAGCCCCAAGCAGGTACGGTGGTTGTAGAATAGAAAGAAGATGCGTTGAAGAGAGAAAAGGGCAGGCAGGCGACAGATGAAGAAAAAGTTTGCACCTTTTCGGCGAATTTATGTCGGTCCCTCACTTGGCGTGAGCTATCTATCGTTCTATAGCTGCGCTCTGCATCATGCAGCAGCTAATTTGCCAGCATACGTACGAACCGGATCGATGACTTCATGCACGGATCGTCATCACTTTAATCCACCGATCACATACAGGAGTATTAAATTGGTCTAGATCTGGCCCCCTTTTCGATTTGGTGCGGGTTTGGTGGCGCTCTGCCCTGGAGGCCTGAACTGGAGAAACTGTACTGTCCGTGCCTGAACCTTGTCTCTGCATAAGTCAATTGACTGGTGAACTGATAAAGGCTGGGGATTCTTTTCGGAGGGCGCAAATAAGAGAAAGTTGGCAAATGATGAAACTCTTTGCTGGCTCCAAACAAACAGATGGACCAGAAAAGTGTCTTTCATTTGTTGTAAGAACGATGGAAGGAAACATTCTTGTCTTTTCTTCTCTTCCGGGTATAACATAGAAAAAAAAAAGGTTGACAAACGGTCAACATGTATGGGTTTGCAAATTCACAAACATATGTTATCTGAGTGTAGATTCGGTTTAGAATCTAGCTAGGGGCATTTTTTATTTGCCAGTAAAAAACAATAGAGTGTAGATTCAGTTTAGAATAGATAATCATACTATAAAGAGGAAAACTTTTGCCATTGGGTGGATTTACTCTATGCATATGTATTGTACATAGTGAGAATGTAAAAAAACATTTACAATGTTTGTGAATATAAATTCACATGCACAAGTGTTTGGAACACTTTTGGAGTTGACATATTTGAGAGAAAAAAGAGAAACAGCGCGTTGGACCCTAACTGCACAAGCATCGGACCTTCCAACGGTTAACCCTAGGTGCACTATATTAACAAGGTAGTGGCAGACCAGGTGCAATATTCACCTATTCGTCATCAAAGACTAAGAAATAAACCCATTATGATTCTATAGATTGGATGATTTATTAAATTAATAGTATTTAAACATGGAATATAGAACCATTATCCAATATTAGGAGCAATCTAAAATTTGAATTGTCATATATCCATCATTAAAGACTAAGAAATAACCCATTATGTGTTAGCGTTGTGGTACGCTACTGGAGAACGAGCAGATAGAGAGAGATCGAGAAGACAGAATAGAGAAGGCGTGAGGTAGAAGAAAGAGAGCTGTAGCAGTAAGTGTAATTTGTATTCTGTTCTTTGATAATCCTTCCTCTCCTACAAGGTAACACATAAGTACACGGACGCAGGCGCTCTTGTCACACACATTACAACCATTCGGGCCCAGCAGACAAGCATTGGGCCGGCGCACACGCCCAGTCCGAGTCCCTAACATTCCCCCCTCCTTAAGCTTCGGCTTGCCCCCAAGCCGATTAAGAACGGGATACCACAACTTCGCTTCCTAAATATTCCTCTTCAGATTGGCATTGTAGCACCTGTTCAAGTAGTGAGTCAGCCCAGCCATATGGATCAGAAACACCTATTCTCGTTGTCGATGCCGAAGATGTTGCCACAGTCGTAAGAATGAGAGCACCAAGGTATGCATCAGCAGTATCCTTCATGGCACTGATTTTGTTCTGCCCATCCTTCATCTTGACCTGAATGTAGGGCTTGTCATCCTTGTTAGTATCCTTGTACACACCAACACTGAATCCATGACCAATCCTTGACAAGGATAAGGACCTAATGGCCGAGGTTTGCCCCTTGAAGCTGTTGGATGTAGCAGCATGGTTAGTGCCGCTGTTGGCCACCCGTAGCTCAGCTTGTAATCCTGGCTTATATTGATAGATCCAAAGTGAAATAAGCCTAGAGGATTTGGTCGAGCAGCACCCTTGCTCACGTTCATCCTTAGCGGATTGACCAACCTCTGCACAAATACAGTCTGCACCACCTTCACGCAGACTTTGAAGGTCCTCCTCAATCTCACTTGGATCCACTTCTGCATATTGTAAGGAAGCACTTTTGGTAGTGGAGCTATAATCAACTCTGAACAAATTGTCTGGATCAGACGCCAACCAAGGGGGCTTTGGTGGAATGTCACCGGCCACTTGATCCAGTGATTTAATCAACCACACCAAGCCTGCATAACAAGATGGCCAGGGTACTGGTCTTAGCTGAATACCAGTGGCCAACTGTACAGGTGGTGGCCATGGTGGTCTTTGCTGCGTAGCAACCCAATCCATAATGAAACAATGCCATAAAACGAAGTGCAACTCAATGGTGGCTGTCATCAAAGTGTGATGTTCCCTTGGTTGCATTTCACCGAACACCATTTGAGCATCAATCAAAGTAGATGAAGGTGTGCCTGCAATAGTCACCACGGCTACCAGTCTACTGGGCTTACCAATGTTGTGCAGTGCCTAGCTGGGACATTTGGTCGAACACGCGAAGGAAGAGCTGCTACTGCTGCCCGTCTCCGGCTTGATGATGATGGAGGAGTAGATGGTAATGACGACAACATTATGGAACTCGACGCAGTAGTTGGTGATGTCGTCCTCGGCGTAGGGGTCGAGCAGCAAGAGTTGGTCGAGCTGCCCGGGGTCTCCCGCGCCCGCGGCCATGGCCTCCTCGACAGCGGAAGTCTGGGCGTCGTGCGGTCGATCTTCACACACATCCTGATCTGCTCTCGACTCGAGTGCTTCTCCCCTGCCGCTCGTCCTGCTCGCTGATTGATCGCTGCGCGCCTGCGCCTGCTGCTGGAGCTCGATCTGGAAGGTGCCTGCTGCTGGAGCTCGATCGAGAGGTCCTGGTGGATCCGTCCAAGGAGCAGGGTGCTCGCCTGCTCGGCCATAGACATTGAAGGCGCCCGGGCCCCTGATCGCGGACTGCATGTGCGCGTCGATCTCCCAGGCCTCCAGGAGCGGGGTGTGGGCGTCGAAGCGGATCTGCTGCATGAAGGAGGACCTCCAGATGGCGAGGGCGTGTTGCGAGTAGTTCCCAGCGAAGCTGAACGTCGGGGTTCGGCGTCGGGTTGTGGCCTCCACCGGAACTGGGACTGCGCCCAACTCAACGAGACCGCCTACGGCCACATCGCCATGGGCTGGCTCGAGGGGCCCTTCGCCGACATGGGTGGGGATGCTGTCGTCGCCCGAGCCAAGCGGCGCGTCAGGGTCGGTGGAGGTGACGAGCGCCTTGGTAGGGACGACGCCCGATTCGCTGTTGCAGGGGAAGGAAGTGCTTCCTGGCAGATCGAGATCCTCGCCACCGAAGAACCCTCCCCAATTGTCGGCGACGACGGATGGCGCCGTACAGTACTGCTCTCTGTCATCGAAGCACCCGCCCCAGTTATCGACGATGACGACGGCCTCAACAGCCGCAGCGGGGGTGGCCGGCACGCTGGCGGATACGTCGGAGAAGTGGTCGACGCTGAGCGGGGTGGCTGGGAGATCGAATGACGTGGAGGGCAATGACCCCAACTCACTTCCACTTTTTTTTGAGCTGATGGCTTCATTCAACGATCAAGCTGGAGCTGCTTCGGCTCCGAAGCTGCTATTCCCGATAACAGGTGGTTCATGTTCAGAGCCAGCCAACAAGAAGCAGAAGAAGGAAGCACAGAGAAGGGTACAGCATGTTGGGGTGCAAGGACCCTTCATCAAGTCGAGATGGTCTCACATTCCTATTACCTTCTCCCAAGAGGACCTTCAACTCAAGGATTACCCACACAACGATGCCATGGTTATCTCTTGTGTTATCAAAGGATTTCTGGTCCACAATGTCTTGGTTGATACAGGCAGTGCAGCTGATATCATATTTGCTAAGGCCTTCAGGCAAATGCAAGAGCCAGAAGATAAGATTCATGATGCTACGCACCCTCTCTGTGGCTTCGGAGGAAGACAGATTGCAGCACTGGGCAAGATCACCATGTCAGTGACCTTCGGGTTCATCAACAACACTAGAACTGAGCAAGTTGTGTTTGACATTGTTGACATGGAATACCCTTACAATGCAATTATTGGTCGTGGCACCCTCAATGCTTTCGAAGCAATTCTTCATCCTGCCTATCTTTGCATGAAGATACCTTCGGATCAAGGACCCATCGCTATTAATGGAAGTCAGGAAGCTGCCAGAAGGGCCGAAGGAAACTGGACTGACTCAAAAGCAATCCATAACATAGATGGAGCTGAAGCTTGTGAACAGTACAAATTCAGAAGGGAGAAAGCAGCTTCAGCAGATCAGCCGAAGCCCATGCTCTTATGTGAGGACATAGCAGAGCAGAAGGTGCTGTTGGGCTCTCAATTATTCGAAGAGCAGGAGAAAACCTTGATAAGGTTTTTGTTCAACAACAAAGATGTTTTTGCATGGTCAGCCAATGACCACTGCGGAGTAAATAGGGATGTTATTGAACACTCGCTCAATGTTGATCCATCCTTCAGACCCAGAAAGCAGAGGCTTCGGAAAATGTCTGATGATAAGGCCGAAGGTGCTCGTAATGAAGTCAAAAGACTCCTCAGTGCAGGAGTTATCAGAGAAGTAAAGTACCCAGAATGGCTAGCTAACACTGTTATGGTAAAAAAGGCCAATGGCAAGTGGCGAATGTGTATCGATTTTACAGATCTCAACAAGGCTTGTCCGAAGGACGAATTCCTATTGCCAAGGATAGACTCTTTAGTTGATGCAGCAGCTTCTTTAGAGCTCATGAGTCTGCTAGACTGTTACTCAGGCTATCACCAAATCTGGATGAAGAAGGAAGATGAGCCGAAGACTAGCTTCATAACCCCAAGTGGCACATATTGCTATCTTCGGATGCCTGAGGGGCTCAAAAACGCTGGAGGAAGTTTCAGCAGAATGACTGCGAAGGTTCTCCAGTCTCAGATAGGCAGAAATGTGCTAACTTATGTTGATGACATCATTGTAAAAAGCACGAAACAGGAAAATCATATTGCTGATTTGCAGGAGACCTTCGCCAGTTTCAGACAAGCTGGCTTAAAGTTGAATCCAGAAAAATGTGTCTTCGGAGTAAAGAAGGGGAAATTTCTTGGATGCTTGGTTTCAACAAAGGGAATTGAAGCTAATCCAAGTAAAATTGAAGCTATACTTCGAATGGAGCCACCAACTACAAAAAGGGGGCCCAAAGATTAACAGGGAGGTTGGCATCTCTTAATAGATTTATATCCAGATCAGCAGAAAGAAATTTACCATTCTTCGAAGTGCTGAAATCAGCCGAAGTCTTTCAATGGGGACCAAGCCAACAAAAAGCCTTCGAGGAACTGAAGCAATATCTGATAGATTTAACAACATTAACTCCACCAATGCCAGGGGCTCCTTTGTTATTATATGTGGCAGCTTCGCACTCAGCGGTAAGTGCAGCACTTGTCCAAGAGAAGCTTGATGGCCAAGTCAAGAATCAGGTTCCAGTGTATTTTGTATCTGAAGTTCTTAGTATATCAAAGAAAAACTATACAGAATTAGAGAAGGTGTTATATGCTGTTTTGATGGCATCCAGGAAGCTTCGGCACTACTTTCAAGCATACAATATTGTTGTTCCTTCTTCGCAGCTGTTGAAGGATATTATGAGAAATAGAGAAGCTACTGGGCGAATTGGAAAATGGGCTGCAGAGCTCAATGAATTTTGCATTGATTATGTGCATAGATCCTCGATCCAGTCCCAGACGTTAGCAGACTTCATTGCTGACTGGACGCCAGGGGCTCAGGATGAAGAAACAAATAAAGATGCCGAAGTTTGGACAGTGTTTTGCGATGGGTCTTGGGGAACCTTCGGGGCAGGAGCAGCTGCTGTGTTGGTCTCGCCATCCAAAGTTAAAACTTGTTATGCGGCAAGACTCGATTTCAGTTGTACAAACAATATTACTGAGTACGAAGCCTTGCTTTTGGGTCTTCGGAAGCTAAAAGCAATGGGAATCAGAAGGGCCATTCTTAAAACTGATTCCCAAGTTGTTTCGGGTCATATCGACAAGAGTTGCAAGGCTAAATATCCGAAGCTTGAAAGATATCTAGACATGGTTCGAAGAGTCGAAGCTTCTTTCGAAGGATTTTCTGTCAAAAATATCCCTCGAGGACAAAATGAGCATGCTGATTTGCTAGCTAAGTCAGCAGCACAGGGGCTGCCTTTACCTTCGGATGTGTTCTTCGAAACAATAAAGGCACCTTCAGTGGAACTCCTTGAAAGAGCAGTCCTCAATATATCTCCTGTTTATAGCGAAGATTGGAGAACTGAGATCATCTCTTACCTTCAGGGTAAATTCCTTTCAGATGACGAAGCTTATAACAGAAGGATAGAGGCAAGAGCTCGTCCATATGTCATGATAGAAGGGGAGTTGTACAAGCATGGAGTTTGCGCTCCGCTACTCAAGTGTTTATCTAGAACCGAAGGTATAGAGTTGATGAAAGAAATACATGCAGGCCTGTGTGGATCTCACATTGGATCTAGGCCGTTACTTGGAAAAGTTTTCCGCCAAGGGTTTTATTGGCCGAAGGCAGCTTCGGATGCAGCGGAATTAGTTCAAAAGTGTGAAGGCTGTCAGAAATGTGCAAGAGATCAAAAACAACCTTTGTCCTTAACACAGCTCATACAACCCATCTGGCCATTGCAAAGGTGGGGCCTTGACTTGTTAGGTCCATTACCACCGGCCCAAGGGAACTTAAGATATGTTGTAGTGGCTGTGGAATATTTTTCTAAAAGGATTGAGGCAAAGCCTTTAGCCACAATAACTTCGGCCACTGTCCAAAAGTTTTTCTGGCAGAATATTGTTTGTCGTTTCAGGGTACCAAAGGCCATCACTGTAGATAATGGAACACAATTCGACTCCGAAGCTTTCAGAGATTTCTGTGATCAAATTGGTACGAAGATCCATTTTGCATCAGTCAGGCATCCGGAGTCAAATGGGCTCGTTGAAAGAGCCAATGGCATTATAATGACAGGAATAATGAAGTTAATCTTCAATCAACCCAGGGGAAAGTGGCCAGATCAGTTAACCAAAGTGGTGTGGAGCCACAATACAACAACATCAAGGTCTACAGGCTTTACTCCATTCAAGTTATTATTCGGTGACGAAGCAATAACTCCGGAAGAAGCTAAAACTGGATCAATAAGAGTAGTAGCTTCGGCAGAATCAGGTTCTGAAGATGCTTATTCTGTGGAAAAAGATGCTTTAGAAGGGATCAGGCTTCAAGCTGTGGAGAATATCAATAAATACCAAGCCGAAACAGTCAAATGGCGAGATAGAAAAGTTCGGCTAAAGAATATTGAGTCAGGACATTTGGTGCTTCGGAGAGTGGCCAACCCAGACATAGTGGGCAAGTTACAGTTGAAATGGGAGGGACCTTTCTTAGTAGCATCTTCGTCAAGATCCGGTTCATACAGATTGAAGGATATGGACGGCAACGACATTCCTAGATCTTGGAATGCGGATGAGCTTCGGCGATATTATGTGTAACTTGATGTAACTTTTTATGTCTTTTCTTTTTCATGGCACCCTTTTCCTTTCTAAAGGGGGAGAAAGGTTTTTAATGGGGCCATCATATGTAATTTCCTTTTTTAGTTCTATAAGAGCAAAATCCCCCAAGGAATGTAAATGTAAAAGCTGAGAACGCACCATTGAGTGCCGAAAAGTAAAAAGCGAAGAAGCTCCAAAGTCGTTCCTAAGGGAATGCAGAGCTTACAGCGAAAAGTCAACGCTGATTCCGCCAAAAGTAAAAGGCAAAGAAGCTCCAAAGTCGTTCCTAAGGGAATGCAGAGCTTACAGCGAAAAGTCAACGCTGATTACGCCGAAAGTAAAAGGCGAAGAAGCTCCAAAGTCATTCCTAAGGGAATGCAGAGCTGATGTGTGATTGTTTCTAAGGAAATAATGGCTGAGGGTATGGCTTCGGATATGTGTTTGGACATTCATTCGCACATCACATTACATCATAGCATTTGCATTCATAAACATTCATCCAGGCATATGTAGGATAATCATCATCATGGCATAAGTGGTTGCTTCGGCATAAGAGAAGAGCTTCTTCGCGTACAAAAAGGAGAGCTTCGGAAGAAAGGGAAATGTTGTTTTCTATGCTTCGCTGTGTACGAAAAGAAGGGAAGGTGTTTTTTCGCCTTCGGCTCAAAAAAGATAATTTCGTCCACAACAAAGCACTTCACATACATTAATAGAAGGGTAAGAGCATAATACAAGGTATGAACAGAACTCATTAAAGACAAGTTTAGTTACATTTACACAAGTTATCTCAAAAGTTTCCTGAGTCTGTCTACAGTCTACTCCTACTTAATCTTCGAGGGATTTTAGCTTCGGCGTCACTCTTTTTAATCATCGACTTCGGCTTCGTCATCCTACATGAATTAAGTTGTTGTAAGTCAAAATCGAGCTCGAAGGAAGAGGTAAGCACAAGGTATGATCTCTTACTGGTTCAAGATGACTCCGAGCTTCATCTCCAGCCTTTTCTCGCCCGCCTTTTGTCCATATCATTTTTATAAATCTATTGGAAATACTTCGGGCGAGATCAGGGATGTTATCTAGGATTGATGGTGATAAAGTGAAATTGGGCCTATTGACAATCTTTCCATGGTCGCAGCCAGCTTTTAGGAAAGCTGCAGCAGTGCCCCGAGAAGCTACCCAGGCACAGAAGTCACCGTGCCCAGCTATAACTTCGTCGAGCTCGTCAATTTCACCCTCAATATGTTCGAAGGTCTTCGGTAAATCTTCAGCTGAGGGGGTGAATTTCTCGCTGCTGGCTCCAACTGAGTGAAAAGTTTTTCTTAGTCGTTGAATGCATTTGTTGCTAAATTCCAAACATTTTTCTTGAAGGTCCACCAATAGTTTTTTCAAATCTGAATTTTGTTGAGCTTCGGCTTCAAGTTTTGCATTAAGTTCTTGCTTTTCTTGTTCAAACTGCTCAGATTGGCAGAGAAGCTTCGTGTTCAGTTCTGTTATTTTTGCTTCGGCTTCCGCCAATAAACCTTCAGTTGCCTGGAGCTCAAAGTTTTTCTTCTCAATAGCAGCTGATTGCTCCTTTATTTTGTTTTCTAAATTTTCAATTGTAACTTCGTGTTTCTTGTCTTCAAAATCTTGCTGCATTTTCAAGGCTTTGCTCAACATCATACTCTGCACGAAAACAACCTTCGTTAGACATGTTTTCATTATTAAAAACAATATAAGTTAAGGGAAAAGTAGTTCACCTTGAAATTGGAATAAAATAAACTACCAACGATATGTTGTCGTCGGTAGCGGCTAATGTCCGTTTCTAGCTTCGGAAAACCGATACTCTTTGACAGAGTACTGATAACTTTGGCTCCAGTTTGGTTTCGGATACAATCTAATTTTTCATCATCAATACCTCCGAAGAGGAGTGCTCCTGGTTTGTACCCGCAAGATTTGGCATACTCTTTAAGCTCTTCTATTTCGGGTTTTGACAATTTTTCTCCAACTAAATTTTGAAACATGAAGGCTTCGTTCTCTGAAGCTTCGTCAACAATTTCCTTTCCTTTCCCCGACGCTGCGGCCGCGGCCTCTTCGGCGGCAGTGGTAGCTTCTTCTGTGGCCATGTCTAGCAGTATTTTGTCGATGTGTTCGATTGTGCTTTCCAGGTTCACATCTTCAATTGAGGCAGCTTCGGCAGCCGCGACCTCCGAAGGTGTGATTTCAATATCTGTTCTTTCCTCAGCCGCTGGTGTCTTCTGAGCCGAAGCTCTTGGTGGTGTCTTGTCAATGACCTCTGTCACAGTGATAATTCTTTGTCTCTTTGCTTTAGTCGTTTTCTTCGTTTTTTCGGGCTCCTTTTCCTTCTGAAAAAACTTTGTCAGTTGAGGCCCCAATGGACTTAGCTTCGCAGGCAGGGATTCAGTCATTACCTTCAAAATTTCCTCCACGTCAGTGGCAGAGGGTGATGCGGGGGTTTCTTCTTCGTCAGATATTTTTTGCTTCGGAGAAGACGCTTTCCTCTTCTTCGGAATTCTCTTCTTTGATGGTTCTTTCTCATCTTCATTTAAGGCTTCAGTTGTCCTTTTCCTTTTCTGGCCCCCGACACCTTTGTTCAGATTTTCATAGTCAGGGTATTCAAAACCCAGGGCGTCCAGCACTCGATTCAGTCTTCGCTTCGGACGGGTGCCGAAGGCCGCAGTCATCAATTGATCTTATTTTTTGGAGTAATTGCCAAGTATTTCATTGCACATTACTTCAATTGTATCCAGCCACTCTTGGCAAGGTGTTTTAAAGTATTTCTTAAACTTGAAATAGTAAGGTAAACGCACAAGTTCACCTTCTTTCTTCTCCTCCTTTAGCTTCGACATTTCCCATTCTTTTAAACTAGGAAAAACCTTGAAAGCCAAAAACTCCTGAACCAGGTCTCTTGTACTGATATGCTCTGCAATAATTCTGAATTCATTCAATGCCTGTTGTGTTGGACCTTCTGGTGTCATGTTGCAGCGAGGTCGGGTTTCTCCGAAGATTAGTTCGAGTGGACTTTGCACAAGCTTCTCCTTGTCGTCATCAACCTTGACATAGAACCACTCCGACTTCCAGCCTGCTGCCCATTTGCTCCGGTAGCTGATTACAGGAAATTTTGTGGTTTTCCGATAAGCAAAATTATAGCAACCAAAATTGTCATGCAATCCATCTTTTCTAGCCTTCGTCTGATAGTGCAGTTCGTGAACTCGACAAAAGCTGTCTGCAAACGGCTCCACCGCTTGGCTTCGGAGGGCCCAGATATAAACGCTAAGCCTAATGATAGCGTTAGGAGTTAACTGATGAAAGTAGATACCAAACCTCTTCAGTACCTCTGCAATAATCTCATGTAGGGGGAATCTTAATCCAGCCTTTAGAAAGCTCTTGAAAATGACAATTTCATCCTTCTCTGGCTTTGGGGTAGTCTCTTCTCCCCCGAAGCGTAATAGCTTCTTCTGACTCTCATTGAAAAAGCCCGACTTTACCATTTTGGAGAGATCAGCCTTCGAAACAGTAGACGTTCCGAAGTCCAAGTGGCTAGGCTTGCTTGGCATGGCAATACGATAATCGTCTTCGGGATCAGTTTCCTCAATATCTTCTTCTTCTGCTTCGGCAATTGCTTGTTCTGCCTGTTCTGCATCATCACTGGGGATCTTTTCCGAAGTTACCAGTCCGGACCTTTGCATCGCTTCGGAGATGGGAATAGTCTCCGAACCTTCAACTTCGCCCCCCTCACGCTCAACCCTAGCGGTAGATCGCACTCTGGCCATTTAATTCTGAGTTTGTGGAAATTAAATACTTTTTTCTTCCGAAGTTTTTCCTTCTGACGAAGCAGGCTTCAAGTTGGAGCTTCGTTCGATTCCGAGAGTCAAGCTTCGGCGATGGTTAAAAATTTTGGCAGCAAAACAGTGCAAATAGCAATGAATGCTGTGGTAACTTCACACCTACTCGTCTGTTTATATAGTACTGCAGGTAAGAAGGCGAACCGCTAGGATTTTTACACAAGGCGGACACCCGCTTGCACTCGCTATGTGGTGGACCACAGAGACAAACAGTAACTCTACAAGGTGGGACCGATACGCGCTGGGAAGCTTCGGGGAGCCGAAGGTCCGAAAAACACCTTCCCCGAGCTCGTTGTCGAGAAACGATTCAGTTTCCCAGCGCGTATCGGTCCCACCTTGCAGCGTTACTGTTTGTCTCTGCGGTCCACCACGCAGCGAGTGCAAGCGGGTGTCCGCCTGGTGTAAAAATCCTAGCGGTTCGCCTTCTTACCTGCAGTACTATATAAACAGACGAGTAGGTGTGAAGTTACCACAACATTCATTGCTATTTGCACTGTTTTGCTGCCAAAATTTTTAACCATCGCCGAAGCTTGACTCTCGGAATCGAACGAAGCTCCAACTTGAAGCCTGCTTCGTCAGAAGGAAAAACTTCGGAAGAAAAAAGTATTTAATTTCCACAAACTCAGAATTAAATGGCCAGAGTGCGATCTACCGCTAGGCTTGAGCGTGAGGGGGGCGAAGTTGAAGGTTCGGAGACTGTTCCCATCTCCGAAGCGATGCAAAGGTCCGGACTGGTAACTTCGGAAAAGATCCCCAGTGATGATGCAGAACAGGCAGAACAAGCAATTGCCGAAGTAGAAGAAGAAGATATTGAGGAAACTGATCCCGAAGACGATTATCGTATTGCCATGCCAAGCAAGCCCAGCCACTTGGACTTCGGAAAGTCTACTGTTTCGAAGGCTGATCTCTCCAAAATGGTAAAGTCGGGCTTTTTCAATGAGAATCAGAAGAAGCTATTACGCTTCGGGGGAGAAGAGACTACCCCAAAGCCAGAGAAGGATGAAATTGTCATTTTCAAGAGCTTTCTAAAGGCTGGATTAAGATTCCCCCTACATGAGATTATTGCAGAGGTACTGAAGAGGTTTGGTATCTACTTTCATCAGTTAACTCCTAACGCTATCGTTAGGCTTAGCGTTTATATCTGGGCCCTCCGAAGCCAAGCGGTGGAGCCGTTTGCAGACAGCTTTTGTCGAGTTCACGAACTGCACTATCAGACGAAGGCTAGAAAAGATGGATTGCATGACAATTTTGGTTGCTATAATTTTGCTTATCGGAAAACCACAAAATTTCCTGTAATCAGCTACCGGAGCAAATGGGCAGCAGGCTGGAAGTCGGAGTGGTTCTATGTCAAGGTTGATGACGACAAGGAGAAGCTTGTGCAAAGTCCACTCGAACTAATCTTCGGAGAAACCCGACCTCGCTGCAACATGACACCAGAAGGTCCAACACAACAGGCATTGAATGAATTCAGAATTATTGCAGAGCATATCAGTACAAGAGACCTGGTTCAGGAGTTTTTGGCTTTCAAGGTTTTTCCTAGTTTAAAAGAATGGGAAATGCCGAAGCTAAAGGAGGAGAAGAAAGAAGGTGAACTTGTGCGTTTACCTTACTATTTCAAGTTTAAGAAATACTTTAAAACACCTTGCCAAGAGTGGCTGGATACAATTGAAGTAATGTGCAATGAAATAAGACGAAGAAGAAACCCCCGCATCACCCTCTGCCACTGACGTGGAGGAAATTTTGAAGGTAATGACTGAATCCCTGCCTGCGAAGCTAAGTCCATTGGGGCCTCAACTGACAAAGTTTTTTCAGAAGGAAAAGGAGCCCGAAAAAACGAAGAAAACGACTAAAGCAAAGAGACAAAGAATTATCACTGTGACAGAGGTCATTGACAAGACACCACCAAGAGCTTCGGCTCAGAAGACACCAGAGGCTGAGGAAAGAACAGATATTGAAATCACACCTTCGGAGGTCGCGGCTGCCGAAGCTGCCTCAATTGAAGATGTGAACCTGGAAAGCACAATCGAACACATCGACAAAATACTGCTAGACATGGCCACAGAAGAAGCTACCACTGCTGCCGAAGAGGCCGCGGCCGCAGCGTCGGGGAAAGGAAAGGAAATTGTTGACGAAGCTTCAGAGAACGAAGCCTTCATGTTTCAAAATTTAGTTGGAGAAAAATTGTCAAAACCCGAAATAGAAGAGCTTAAAGAGTATGCCAAATCTTGCGGGTACAAACCAGGAGCACTCCTCTTCGGAGGTATTGATGATGAAAAATTAGATTGTATCCAAAACCAAACTGGAGCCAAAGTTATCAGTACTCTGTCAAAGAGTATCGGTTTTCCGAAGCTAGAAACGGACATTAGCCGCTACCGACGACAACATATCGTTGGTAGTTTATTTTATTCCAATTTCAAGGTGAACTACTTTTCCCTTAACTTATATTGTTTTTAATAATGAAAACATGTCTAACGAAGGTTGTTTTCGTGCAGAGTATGCTGTTGAGCAAAGCCTTGAAAATGCAGCAAGATTTTGAAGACAAGAAACACGAAGTTATAATTGAAAATTTAGAAAACAAAATAAAGGAGCAATCAGCTGCTATTGAGAAGAAAAACTTTGAGCTCCAGGCAACTCAAGGTTTATTGGCGGAAGCCAAAGCAAAAATAACAGAACTGAACACGAAGCTTCTCTGCCAATCTGAGCAGTTTGAACAAGAAAAGCAAGAACTTAATGCAAAACTTGAAGCCGAAGCTCAACAAAATTCAGATTTGAAAAAACTATTGGCGGACCTTCAAGAAAAATGTTTGGAATTTAGCAACAAATGCATTCAACGACTAAGAAAAACTTTTCACTCAGTTGGAGCCAGCAGTGAGAAATTCACCCCCTCAGCTGAAGATTTACCGAAGACCTTCGAACATATTGAGGGTGAAATTGACGAGCTCGACGAAGTTATAGCTGGGCACGGTGACTTCTGTGCCTGGGTAGCTTCTCGGGGCACTGCTGCAGCTTTCCTAAAAGCTGGCTGCGACCATGGAAAGATTGTCAATTGGCCCAATTTCACTTTATCACCATCAATCCTAGATAACATCCCTGATCTCGCCCGAAGTATTTCCAATAGATTTATAAAAATGATATGGACAAAAGGCGGGCGAGAAAAGGCTGGAGATGAAGCTCGGAGTCATCTTGAACCAGTAAGAGATCATACCTTGTGCTTACCTCTTCCTTCGAGCTCGATTTTGACTTACAACAACTTAATTCATGTAGGATGACGAAGCCGAAGTCGATGATTAAAAAGAGTGACGCCGAAGCTAAAATCCCTCGAAGATTAAGTAGGAGTAGACTGTAGACAGACTCAGGAAACTTTTGAGATAACTTGTGTAAATGTAACTAAACTTGTCTTTAATGAGTTCTGTTCATACCTTGTATTATGCTCTTACCCTTCTATTAATGTATGTGAAGTGCTTTGTTGTGGACGAAATTATCTTTTTTGAGCCGAAGGCGAAAAAACACCTTCCCTTCTTTTCGTACACAGCGAAGCATAGAAAACAACATTTCCCTTTCTTCCGAAGCTCTCCTTTTTGTACGCGAAGAAGCTCTTCTCTTATGCCGAAGCAACCACTTATGCCATGATGATGATTATCCTACATATGCCTGGATGAATGTTTATGAATGCAAATGCTATGATGTAATGTGATGTGCGAATGAATGTCCAAACACATATCCGAAGCCATACCCTCAGCCATTATTTCCTTAGAAACAATCACACATCAGCTCTGCATTCCCTTAGGAACGACTTTGGAGCTTCTTCGCCTTTTACTTTCGGCGTAATCAGCGTTGACTTTTCGCTGTAAGCTCTGCATTCCCTTAGGAACGACTTTGGAGCTTCTTCGCCTTTTACTTTTGGCGGAATCAGCGTTGACTTTTCGCTGTAAGCTCTGCATTCCCTTAGGAACGACTTTGGAGCTTCTTCGCCTTTTACTTTTGGCGGAATCAGCGTTGACTTTTCGCTGTAAGCTCTGCATTCCCTTAGGAATGACTTTGGAGCTTCTTCGATTTTTACTTTTCGGCACTCAATGGTGCGTTCTCAGCTTTTACATTTACATTCCTTGGGGGATTTTGCTCTTATAGAACTAAAAAAGGAAATTACATATGATGGCCCCATTAAAAACCTTTCTCCCCCTTTAGAAAGGAAAAGGGTGCCATGAAAAAGAAAAGACATAAAAAGTTACATCAAGTTACACATAATATCGCCGAAGCTCATCCGCATTCCAAGATCTAGGAATGTCGTTGCCGTCCATATCCTTCAATCTGTATGAACCGGGTCTTGACGAAGATGCTACTAAGAAAGGTCCCTCCCATTTCAACTGTAACTTGCCCACTGTGTCTAGGTTGGCCACTCTCCGAAGCACCAAATGTCCTGACTCAATATTCTTTAGCCGAACTTTTCTATCTCGCCATTTGACTGTTTCGGCTTGGTATTTATTGATATTCTCCACAGCTTGAAGCCTGATCCCTTCTAAAGCATCTTTTTCCACAGAATAAGCATCTTCAGAACCTGATTCTGCCGAAGCTACTACTCTTATTGATCCAGTTTTAGCTTCTTCTAGAGTTATTGCTTCGTCACTGAATAATAACTTGAATGGAGTAAAGCCTGTAGACCTTGATGTTGTTGTATTGTGGCTCCACACCACTTTGGTTAACTGATCTGGCCACTTTCCCCTGGGTTGATTGAAGATTAACTTCATTATTCCTGTCATTATAATGCCATTGGCTCTTTCAACGAGCCCATTTGACTCCGGATGCCTGACTGATGCAAAATGGATCTTCGTACCAATTTGATCACAGAAATCTCATAAAGCTTCGGAGTCGAATTGTGTTCCATTATCTACAGTGATGGCCTTTGGTACCCCGAAACGACAAACAATATTCTGACAGAAAAACTTTTGGACAGTGGCCGAAGTTATTGTGGCTAAAGGCTTTGCCTCAATCCATTTAGAAAAATATTCCACAGCCACTACAACATATCTTAAGTTCCCTTGGGCCGGTGGTAATGGACCTAACAAGTCAAGGCCCCACCTTTGCAATGGCCAGATGGGTTGTATGAGCTGTGTTAAGGACGAAGGTTGTTTTTGATCTCTTGCACATTTCTGACAGCCTTCGCACTTTTGAACTAATTCTGCTGCATCCGAAGCTGCCTTCGGCCAATAAAACCCTTGGCGGAAAACTTTTCCAAGTAACGGCCTAGATCCAATGTGAGATCCACACAGGCCTGCATGTATTTCTTTCATCAACTCTATACCTTCGGTTCTAGATAAACACTTGAGTAGCGGAGCGCAAACTCCATGCTTGTACAACTCCCCTTCTATCATGACATATGGACGAGCTCTTGCCTCTATCCTTCTGTTATAAGCTTCGTCATCTGAAAGGAATTTACCCTGAAGGTAAGAGATGATCTCAGTTCTCCAATCTTCGCTATAAACAGGAGATATATTGAGGACTGCTCTTTCAAGGAGTTCCACTGAAGGTGCCTTTATTGTTTCGAAGAACACATCCGAAGGTAAAGGCAGCCCCTGTGCTGCTGACTTAGCTAGCAAATCAGCATGCTCATTTTGTCCTCGAGGGATATTTTTGACAGAAAATCCTTCAAAAGAAGCTTCGACTCTTCGA
The DNA here is from genome assembly GCA_029449295.1 of Zea luxurians. NCBI lineage: Eukaryota > Viridiplantae > Streptophyta > Magnoliopsida > Poales > Poaceae > Zea > Zea luxurians. The sequence continues at coordinate 1,043,475 of JAOPSE010000082.1, read as the reverse complement.
ACCATGTCTAGATATCTTTCAAGCTTCGGATCTTTAGCCTTGATCTAAAGAAATAGTGTGCCAAGCTGTTGTAGGAATCGGCAAGGGCTGAAGTTTGCCCGGGTATGCTGACCGGTCCGGCTTTGCTTGTAAACAGATTTGGCAATTTTTGACAAAGTCCTGCACACTCTGTTTGAGTTTACTCCATGCGAACAGTTGCTTGACCCGACAATACGTGACTGGAATGCCAGAGTGACCACCCACTGGAGAACAGTGCAGAGCCGACAAAATTCTATGTTTAAGTTGGTCATCACTGCCCACCCAAATTCTGCCCTTGTATTTCAGCAGCCCATTTTGAAGTGTATAATGAGGCACAGCATTGGGGTCAAGAGAAAGCTTCGCCAACAATGACTGAGCATCTGAATCTAGAGTGTAACTGGCTTGAACGTCCAGCAACCACTGAGGTACAGATACTGATATAGCCAGACAGTCAGCTGTTGCACGGCGGGATAAAGCATCGGCCACACGATTCTCAGACCCAGGCCGGTATTGGATTTTATATTGTAACCCAAGCAATTTGGTGAAAACCTTATCCTGCCAAAGGGTGTGATGACGTTGCTCGTTCAATTGGGTCAAGCTTTTGTGGTCGGTAAGAATGACAAATTCATGATGCTGAAGATAATACCGCCATTGTTGGACTGCCAGGATAACAGCGAGGTACTCCTTTTCATAAGTTGACAAGCCACGAGATTTTGGACCCAGCGCCTTGCTGAGAAAAGCGAGGGGGTGACCATGCTGCATAAGGACTGCCCCGACTCCTACTGCACTGGCATCGGTTTCGAGAAAGAATGGGGCAGTGAAATTCGGCAAGGACAGAACTGGAGCCTGAGTAAGAGCAGTCTTCAAGGTCTGAAATGCACATGCGTGGTCACTGGTCCAAATATACAAAACTCCTTTCTTCAGCAATGCAGTGAGAGGTTGGCAGATAACGCCAAAGTGGCGTATAAACTTGCGATAATAACCGGCGAGGCCCAAGAAGCTGCGCAATTCCTTAACACAAGAAGGTTCTGACCAGTGCGCAATAGCTTCGATTTTAACTGGATCAGTTGAGACTCCCTTTGAACTGACAACATGTCCTAGATAGGAAACCTGTTGTTGGGCGAACTTGCACTTGGAAAACTTAACCTTCCAAGCATCAGCAGAGAGCAGTTCAAACACCTGTTCCAAATGACTGATATGCTCAGCTAGGGACGCACTGTAAACCAGAATGTCATCAAAAAATACTAGTGCACATTTCCTTAATAACGGAGCTAGGGTATGGTTCATCGCCCTCTGAAATGTGCCAGGAGCCCCCGTCAGCCCAAATGCCATAACTCGGAACTCGTAGTGTCCCAAATGAGTCTGAAAAGCAGTTTTGTGAGCTTCACCGTCCTTCAGCAAAATCTGGTGGAATCCTGCTCGAAGATCCAAAATTGAAAACCAGGAGGCACCAAATAATTCATCAAGCAGCTCATCAATTACAGGCACTGGGGACTTGGCTTTCACAGTGAGGGCATTAAGGTGTCTGTAGTCTACACAAAAGCGCCAAGTATTGTCCTTCTTCTTCACCAACAACACAGGAGAAGAAAATGCACTGGTGCTATGCTGGATCAATCCACTTTGTAACATCTCGGTGACCTGAGACTCTATCTCATCCTTCATAGCAGGTGAGAAACGATACGGCCGAATACTGACAGGTCGAGCACCATCAATGAGTGGAATAGAATGATCACAGGACCGGCTGGGCGGCAGTGTAGTTGGCGGCTGAAAAAGATCCTGATAGCGCTGAAGCAAGTGGGTAATAGGCTGGGGTAGGGACATGTCCACAACGTAGTGTAGTTGGGCAGAAGTGTCCTGCAACTCAGACACCGGCCAAACCTCCAATATTGTACCCACAGGAACCAGGGGTTCATAACCTTGTAATATAACCGTCTGTCCAGAGTGAGGAATAGAAAGCCATTTGTGTTTCCAGTCCACCATCATCGGACTAAACTGCTCAAGCCAATCCATACCCAGGATAATGTCATAATACGGAAGGGGAATGACTTTAAATGTTGTACAGAATTCCAACTCCTGAACCGACCAGGTAGCATTGGGAAGCTCCAATGGACAATGCAGAATTCCACCATTAGCAACTGTTACTGCTAGTGGTGTCTCCAAACTCACGAACCCAGACAATGAAGAAGTGCGAGAAGTGTTTAGAAAACAGTGAGAACTGCCCGAATCCAAGAGTATCAACATGTTCTCATCCTGAAGCTGGCCTTGAAGCCGGAAGGATCTAGACGGAGCCTTCTTTGGGGATATGGCCTCTGTTGACAGCAGGACCATGAAGGTTTCAGCAGAATCTTCAAATTCGCCCTCTGATTCCTGGGGTTCCGAAGAAAACATTTCCCACAGTTCTTGGACAGCATGTAACTGAATAGTGTCCGCACACTTATGACCCTTGCTCCATTTTTCAGCACAGAACTGACAAAGGCCTCGTGCTCGCCGATAAGCGCGCAATGATGCTACCTTGCTGTCAGCAGACGCAGGTGGTGTAGCCGCAGCTGATTTGGAACTGTCCAGCTGTTTTCCCCACTGAGGAGGCTGGCCTTGTTGAAAAACAGCCCGTGTAGAGTGTGCATGATCCACGCGGCCAGACTCCCGACGACGAGAGGTCTCCGCCTCCTCCTGCAACAATGCCAAAGCACAAGCAGTATCCAAGTCGCCCGGACGTTGAACAAGAATAACAGATTTAATGTCATCACGGAGGCCATCTATGAACTTCATAGTATAATATAATGGATCAGTGGTGTGTTCATAAGTGACCAGTAAATCAATAAGCTCACTAAAGCGATCCACATAATCTTGCACCGTGGAGGTTTGGCGAATGTGAAATAGCTTACGAATTACTAACTCATGCTGCTCATGACCAAATCTATCATTAATGGACTGGCAGAATTGTCGCCACGACATGGATGGAAGTCGTGGTTTGACAGATTGTAACCAACGGTCAGCAACTCCCACAAAATGCATTGTAGCCACTTCAACCCACATAGATGCTTCAGTAGCATACATATGGAAATACTTTTCACATTTGGATTGCCATAGTTTCGGATTGGATCCATCGAACGAAGGAAAATTCAACTTAGGCAATCCTCCCAACTGGCGTGGCGACCATCCACGGGGATCTGGCTCATTAAACCCTACACTACCAGGTTGGGGAAAGGCGAACGAAGGAGAAGCATAGGGGTTGTGCATACCCGTGACCGGGTAGCGGGCGTCAGCACCGGGGTGCCAAGGTCCGCTATCCCGGTGATGTGAGTCGTTGTGGTGCCCAAAACGAGAGCCGTCGGCGACATCCCCGGCAACAGATGAGCGTCCGGGTGCCGACCCGTGCGCACCTAGCACGCCCGGCATGTGGAAGCCGTCGGCGCGCGCACCCCGGGACCACTGGATCTCCATCTTCGACACTTCCGATCGAAGCCAATCCATGGAGGAGTGGAGATCTTCGAGGGACGCATCCACGCGTGGCCGCCAGAACTCGTAGATGCCCACGGTAGACTCGAGCGCCGCCACCCGGTAACCCAGGTCGGCCTCGATCTGCCCGATTTTGGCGTCCGTCGAGGCATCCGCAGCGGTAAGGTGTGCCTCAACATCAGCACGAAGGGTGCCCGAAAACTCAGACAAGGATTGCGCAGCCTCTGTCGCCCTGGACTCCAGAGTGCTGACCCGAGATTCCCATTTGCTGTCGAGGAGTTGCAGCCTCTTGTCCAACTCCGATAGGAGGGCTCTGGTTTGGGATTCCAGCGCCAAGGTCAAGGTGGGATCGATCTGGGACGGGGACGCCATAGATCGCAAGGGAACGAAGCCCTCTGATACCAGGTTGTTAGCTACCTAAGGAGAAGAAGAGGGGATAGCTTGGGGAAGAAGAGAATGGCAGGGAACGGAGAGTTTTCTTAGAAATTCAGAATAGTTTTCATTACAAGCATACCCTTCCTGAACACACACTCATTATTTATACTAGCAGGCACTGGTAGCCCAGACCTGCCTGTCAGCCACAAGACATTACACCCACTCAGGACCAGAAATACGGACATTGGCGCGGCGCTTGCGACCGACCTGTTTCTCCACCAAGTCTAGCTTCAACGTCTCAAATTTGCCCGGAGCAGTAAGTGTAATTTGTATTCTGTTCTTTGATAATCCTTCCTCTCCTACAAGGTAACACATAAGTACACGGACGCAGGCGCTCTTGTCACACACATTACAACCATTCGGGCCCAGCAGACAAGCATTGGGCCGGCGCACACGCCCAGTCCGAGTCCCTAACATTATGATTCTATAGATTAATTAATTCTGCACAGTTGGTGTAGCCCGCGAGCCAGTTCACGAGCTGGAATGAGTTAGCTCGGCTCGACTCGGCTTGACTCGCTCGAGGCTCGCGAGCCACTCCGAGCCGAGCCGAGTCGAGCTTAAGCCGATTCATGAGCTTCAAACTTATTTTCAGCCCTACCTATATGGTCCACTGCCAAGCATGTGGACGAGTTCAAACTACATTATTGGTTCCTGTGTGTTGGTCTCACAAATGGTGTTGACCTAGTCCAATGGGAAAAAGTGTCTCTAGAACCTCTCTAGATGGGGCCAAAGAGTCAATCAATACTACTCTTTAGTCTAATGACTGTTGGACTCTCGGTGTCGGATCATACGCTAGTGATTAGGGCTGAGTGTCATTTGGACAACACCGATCACATTTAAAATGGCTAGTACATGTGGCATCTCTATACGACATCATATTAGTGTCATATCGTTCGACACCCCCGACTTTTCAACAGTAAGGAGCCCTACGAGTCCTTCTCTCATAGAGGCTTATAAATAGAGCTTAAATGGCCTTAGTATGTATCTCTTGAAACTTTAACCTATTGAGCACCCTTGTGAGCCTAGGTAAATACTTCCCACTCATATCTTTGTTCATCACTTGGTTCAAGTTTGGATTGGGAGAGATTCTAGTTCGTTAGCTCTGAGTTATAGCATCAAGTGGCACTATAAATTGAGTTGAGGTACAGGATTCCTGTTACTCTTAATGGTTGTCGTCACCTAATTATCTTGGAGGTAGTGCATGATCATTGAGCAACTTTAGTTATTGTTGTCGACTCCAAAAAAGTGATTATTGGGTACTCTTGTTCTCATCCCTGCGGAAGATCATAATGAGCAACTCTAGTGGAATCGTAGTTAGTTAGAGTGTACCATTTGAGTGATTCTTGTGGCACCCTTTGTAAATGAAGCTTGTCACACTTGTTATCTCAATAAATGAAGTGGGGACTTCCAAAATGGGGACGTAAGTTGTTGTTAAGTAATCGAACCTCGAGGATAAATCATTATGTTCTTTCTCTTGGTTCATCTTGATCTCTATCGCATTTATATTTATATTCTTCACTTGATTGGTAGTTTCTTGAGTAGCTCTAGAGTAGCTCATCGTTATAACTAGTCGTTATTAGTTCTCTAGTGTTGTTGTGTAGTTGCTAGTTTATATGCTTGAATGAAATTAACTTAGGAACATAGCACTACAATTATTTAGGGGTCTCGCTTGTTGTGAAATAGAGCTAGAGCATGATGTTGCATTCACACAACCTTTGTACTAATAAAACTTTGATATAGTGTTTTGTGTTCTTCTAAGGAAAATTTATAGCATACTCATCCCCTCTAGCCATCTAGATCCTATGAAATGGTATCGGAGTCATGGTCACCTTCAGTAATAAGGCTTGATAATCTTTGGTGCAAAGATAGCTCAAACCAACAATATGGCAAGCCACCTCGCTCTGATGGAACCAACTATGATACTGGACAAAGAAAATGAGTAAACACTTGAAATCAATGGACACAAGAGTTTGGGAATTGGGATGTTACAGAAAAATCGTTAATAGTGCTTGGTATGAACAACCTAACACCTAGAGAGTAAAAAAATTGCAATACAATTATATTGCTCTAAGTTTGCTCTATGATGCTATGGATCTAAAAGTGATTGAGCAAGTCAAGGATCTTGATTTATCATATGAGGTGTGGAAGAGAAAGATGAATCTAGTGAAAATGATGGCTCAATTCAAGTGATGAAGATGGTCAAGAGATGGCTCTATTTGTGCATGCTTTGGAAAATTCATGAAGAAGAAAGGCTCTAGACCAATAAGAAGAATGCCATCCATCAAGAGAAAGTAAGAAACAAGGTGCTACAAGTGTGGTAGCAAGGATCATCTAATTATAAGTTGTCCTCACAATGATGATGATAAGAAAGAAAGAAGAACGACATACATAAAGAAGGCGAATCAATGACTTTCAAGAACAAGAAGAAGGTCTACAACGTATTGTGTTTAATGGGATAGTGATGTTTCACGTGATAGTGACAATGAAAGTGATGATGACAAGAAATACATAAAGAAGAAGGCACTTGCAACTACTTCACTAGTAAGAAACCTTCTGTTTTTTTGACACTGCTACCTCTCCACCATGCTTCATGGCTGATGGTACTAATGTACAATATAATGAGAGTGGTAGTGAAAGTGAGGATAAGGAGCAGGCCTCCAAGGAGAACTCCTTGACCTATTATAATCACATTCTTGTATTCTTTCTCAAGAGAAGAGGGAACCTATTAAAGTAGTGTAACACCCAAATTTTGGATTGGGAATTGGTAGAAGAAATTTGAACAAAATATCATAATGTTTTGGAAATTGGGAAATAAGAAAAAGATGGGAAAAGAATTTTTTCTTTAAAGAAAACCATTATTACAACCCATGAAATAAATAACAAGGAGAATAAAACATAAATTAGTAATATTAAAATAATATGGCTTATATTCACCTTTGGGTTTCAATTGATACATTTGAAAAATCTGAAAACTAAAATAGAAGTATAAATTTGAATTTGGAATAGAAAATAGAAAATAAAAGAGAAGGGATATAAAACAAAAATATAAATAATATATATATAAATAAATATATTCAGAATTAATATCCCTAACTTCACAAAAATAAAGTTGAAATGATGAGCCATAGAAGTTTGAATTTAAACTTGAAATTCAAATTGGATTTGAAAATGGAGAAAAGAAAATAGAAAAGAAAAAGAAAAAGAATAAAAACCCTAAATGGGCCACAGAACTGGAATTCGGCCCATCACACCTTCGCCGCGCGGCCCGGCTCTCACCCTGGCGCTGACATGTCGGACCCACGCGTCAGTCACAGCTCGCCGCCCTCGCGTATCCCTGTATCGCCGACAGACCGGGCCCGCACGTCACTCTCTCACCCGCACCCGCGTATTCCTTCTCTCGCCGACGGGTGGGCTCCACTCGCCAGCCTCCCTTACGTCACACTTCGCTCTCTCGCTGGCGCGCGGGACCCGCCCGGTCAGCCACTCGGTGCCCCGCTCGCCCTCTCTATCACTGCGGCGCTGGCCCCACTGGCCAGGGGCTTCTTCCACATTCGGACTCCGACCACCGTCGCGCCAACAACATCCCCGGGTATGGCGGCCACCCATCGGAGACCGTGAATCAATCCCCGAACCAACCGGCCGTGATCCTCGTCGCTTGCCTGCCCTATTTAAGCACCGGTCGAAGCATTTGCCCTCACCACAAGTCAACCGTGAAAGCTCCTCGGCCGCCGCTAGCTCGGAGCGTACTAGGACCACAAATCGACCGTCGCTGGGTGTTGGGGTGATCGCGGGTGACGGCTGAAGCTGGCCGGGGTCCTCCCGGGCGAAGAAAGTCCCTGGGTGATCACGAATTTTTCACCGGAGATCTACCTCCGCCGTGAATCCGCCCTCCACCGTGGCCGTGGCGGTCTGCGCCCATATCACTGGTAAGAAGTACTCCTCTAGGTTCGCCTTGATCTCCTCTACGCGTAGCAGTCGTTCAATCGGTCTTGGGAGCACTGGTTCGCCGGATGGCTGAACTCCGGCCATCCCTCCGCCGCGGTCGGGCGTTGCGCCGCCGTTCGGACACCGAGGGGGGGAAGACGACCCGTGCGCCGTAGGATGGTTGATGAACGGCTAGGATTAGAAGTTAACGTACCCTTTCGCTGGTATAAGCGTGATCGGTCGGATCGGGATCCTGTGGCTCAAGCGCAACCTCAGATTATTTAAAATCATGGCCATAGGTCCTCGATCCAACGACTATGATCACATACCGGTTCAGCGCATATGCGGATTTAATCCGAACCCTCCATCTCAGATCTCACGGCCCAGATTGAGAGATACCCCTTCGCCGTGACTTTTTGTTAAAGAGTCCTCGGGGTTTTGTGAAATCAACCCGCCGTCCTTTAGTCACTATTCCCTGTGCCTTAGAAATATTACACCGAGACCCCTGTGTTTTCTGGAAATTGACGCCCGGTCCAGGATTTTATAAAACCAGAGAAAATAAATAGAAAATGAATTTTTAATATAAAAATAATTGCTAGAACTTAGATAATTCATAACTAATTCATTTTAGCTCCAAATTGAGTCATTCCAATTCCTAAAATTTTGTAATAATATTCTCTACCATTTAGAATCACTGTTTTAACATGAACTCTGTCAGAAAATTTATTTATCATTTAATCATATTTTAATCACCTTAAATCTTAGGAAATTCATAACTTGAATTCTACAACTCCAAAATTAATAATTCTTTTTCCTGTGATCTTATTTTAATATGTAGATTATTAATATGTATTTTGCATATATGTTTGGTGTAATGTTAATTTTGCCTATACCATGTATGTTTGTATTGCTACGACTAGCAGTGAGGTCACGAGGATCTGAAGAATCATCCTAGTACCTGGATTCTCAAGGCCCAGGCAAGTTGTGCCCTTGATCACTTCTTTTCACCTACTCATGTTCTAATTAATCATAATGATCTGCATAGGTTAATTTTGATGGGACCCAATAGGTTACCCTAGTTTGTCTATCTTTATACCTTGTTTACCACTGATCTTTCTGGGTAGTACTTGCTAGTGCTATATGTGGTTTTGGGTATGGAGATACACCTTACTATTCATGATTATACTTTTGTTATCAGTTGTTATTTACTGTTCATGTTGAGATCATTATGTTAATTGGAACATGGAGAACCACCCGGGAAAACAGTGCTACCACAAGGGTAGTATGGGATGCCCTTGGCTGATTAATTAGGAAAGCTAGTGGAAGACTACCTTACCCGAAAGGGGCAAGGGCAGTAGGGGAGAGGTCAGTGCGGGAAGTGCCCTCGGGAGGATTTTGCTGCGATGGCGGTCCTGCAAGGGATTCCTGTACTGGATCTTCCTATAAACTGTAGCGGGTTTTCGGAAGCTAGTGGAACTTTGTAAAGGCCTCGTAGTGCTACCCTGCCTCACTTCCTTGGTAGAGGTGTATGGGATTCATGACCCCTTGGCAGATGGGTAACACGACTTGTGGGTAAAGATGCGCAACCTCTGCAGAGTGTAAAACTGGTATACTAGCCGTGCTCACGGTCATGAGCAGCTCGGACACTCACATGATTAATTTATGGAACTAAATTCAATTTGTCATACGCATTGCATCGCGGAAGAAGTTGTTATTACTTTTGTTCTATTACTTAATTGGGTGTGGTATTTACTTATACTTAGTAATTGCTAATAAAATTTTGACCAACTTTAAAAGCAATGCTCAGCTCTAACCATCTTCTTTGGTAAGCCTTACACTTCACGTGAGCTCCCACCTTTGGCGAGTTCATGCACATTATTCCCCACAACTTGTTGAGCGATGAACGTATGTGAGCTCACTCTTGCTGTCTCACATACACCACAGGTCAAGAGCAGGTACTGCAGGATGATGCTCATGGAGGATGCTGCGATGAGTTCGTGAGAGGTCTAGGCCGTCGTCTCCCAGTCAACTTTGGGTTGCTGGACCGTTGTCTCCTTATAATGTAATTATTTATTTTGTATAGAACTCCTGTTATATATAAAGATGTGACATTCGATCCTGTGCCACTATACATCATATGTATGAGACTTGGTCCCAGCATACCTGGTGTTTATGTTAACCCCGGGTTTTGGACCCCTAAAATCCGGGTGTTACAGAAGTGGTATCAGAGGAATGTTGACTGCAGGACGAAACCTAGATAGAACTGGACAACCATTATCCACTTATCTTACTCTGATTCTTTTCTAAACTCATCTTAATCTACTCTTATCTATTTCCGCTATACTCTGATTATTCTTACCTTTTCCTTCTAAAGACAAATGTGGATTCCATACTTGAAATCCAGTGCCTAAAGTGACTTTAGGAATAGGAAGACCTAATCCTAGGAACAAAAACAAAACTATTTTTATAAGTGTTTATATATTTGAATGTTTGTTCTTATGACCTCTGTCTGATTTGGATCTTTGATTGAGTGTGATGGGTTGTGGAGTAATGTCCACAATTACATCTGCATATACATCTAGGGATAAAGGATAGCATTTTAACTAGACAAACTAGATTATCCCCTTGGAAAGTATATGTAGTATTCCGTATCAATCTCATCTTAACATATTCTACCTTACCTTTGGACATTCACCTCGTATAACTAATTACCCTAGTCTTGACATAGAGTATCTGGCCCAGCCCTGCCAAAGAAGTTTCAGTACATAACCAACTATTAGTTTATTCATTCTATCTATTAAATGATTCCCTTGTAAAGCTATCTTACCATATGCTTCTAACTTAGATGGTCAATACCAGGCGGGGTGGTGGAATTAATATACCTGCTAACCAACAACCTCAACCACAATCAGCAGCAATGAATCCTCCTAATCCTCCACAAGGCGGAGTTGATCCACTCGTCGCAGCTCAAATGAGAATGATGCAGCAAATGGCGGACACCATGGCAGATATGCGCACCCAAATGCAGCAAGAACGCCAAGAAATGCACCAGGAAAGAGAGAATGCACGTCGGGAAACGCGCCAAGAACGGGAAGAAATACGCCAGGAGAGGAGAGTACAACAACAACAGCTGCAGCAACAACTTCAACAACAGCAGCAACAACAACAAATGCCATTGCCTCCACCCCCAGTTCTACCCCGGGACAAGCACCGGGAATTCATGAGCCACAAGCCACCAACCTTCTCCAACTCCGCAGATCCGCTGCAAGCAGATGACTGGTTAAAGTCCATAGAGAAGATGCTCAACATAGCTCAGTGCTCGGATAGAGAGAAAGTACTCTATGCTTCGGGTCGTCTTGCTGGTCCCGCTGCAGATTGGTGGGATGCGTACTGTGCAGCTCATGCTGCCGCCGATACAATTACCTGGGATGAATTCTCCGCACAATTCAGGAATTACCATATTCCTGCTGGACTCATGAAGCTTAAGAGGAAGGAGTTTCTATCACTCAAGCAAGGAAGTATGTCCGTAAGTGAATATAGAGACAAATTCATCCAGTTATCGCGATATGCTCCCAGAGATGTTGAGGATGATGAGCAAAAGCAGGAGCTCTTTCTGGATGGTTTGATTGGACCCTTGCAATATCAACTGGTATCGCACACCTTCCCATCCTTCCAAAGACTACTTGACAAAGCTATTGCTGTAGAAAACAAGAGGAGTATCTTTGGAGAGAAAAGAAAGGCTGTCAACCAAGGGCAGGCTGGAAGTAGTTCCCGTCCTCGCTATACTACCACTCCCAATACACCAGCTGGTGGCAGTTCCGGACAACAAACTCAACAGGCACCAACTGCTCCTTCAAAAGCAAGCACTCCAGGAGGACCCACTGCTCCTAACACAACCACCATCAGGACATGCTTCAAATGTGGACAACCGGGACACTATGCCAACTACTGTCCCAACAGAGCTGCCTACACTACACCGGCCCCGATGAAACAAGGACAAGCCTCGGCAGGGAAGAGTCAGCCCCTATCCATCAACCGAGGATATGCCCATCATACAGAAGTAGAAGCTGAACCCAGTGAACTTGAGATTCAAGAAGAAGAGCCAGTTGAAGATGAAGTAGTCGGTGAAGAAGTCAACGAGCAACAGGAATAAAGAGATAAACATAGATATAGATACATATATATATATAAAGTTTACTATTTGTAAGACTTAAATATTAGTTTAGCCAGTAGTAGTATTTTACTATTTTAGTAATAATAATAAGGTCCATTTGACCCTGTGTTTTGCTAATAAGATATGCATCATGCCGAGATTTTGTTTATGCATATGTGTTGAATCAATATAAACATGCACCCTTTTTCCTTACAAAATCTCGAGGACGAGATTATTTTTAAGGGGGGTAGGATTTGTAACACCCAAATTTTGGATTGGGAATTGGTAGAAGAAATTTGAACAAAATATCATAATGTTTTGGAAATTGGGAAATAAGAAAAAGATGGGAAAAGAATTTTTTCTTTAAAGAAAACCATTATTACAACCCATGAAATAAATAACAAGGAGAATAAAACATAAATTAGTAATATTAAAATAATATGGCTTATATTCACCTTTGGGTTTCAATTGATACATTTGAAAAATCTGAAAACTAAAATAGAAGTATAAATTTGAATTTGGAATAGAAAATAGAAAATAAAAGAGAAGGGATATAAAACAAAAATATAAATAATATATATATAAATAAATATATTCAGAATTAATATCCCTAACTTCACAAAAATAAAGTTGAAATGATGAGCCATAGAAGTTTGAATTTAAACTTGAAATTCAAATTGGATTTGAAAATGGAGAAAAGAAAATAGAAAAGAAAAAGAAAAAGAATAAAAACCCTAAATGGGCCACAGAACTGGAATTCGGCCCATCACACCTTCGCCGCGCGGCCCGGCTCTCACCCTGGCGCTGACATGTCGGACCCACGCGTCAGTCACAGCTCGCCGCCCTCGCGTATCCCTGTATCGCCGACAGACCGGGCCCGCACGTCACTCTCTCACCCGCACCCGCGTATTCCTTCTCTCGCCGACGGGTGGGCTCCACTCGCCAGCCTCCCTTACGTCACACTTCGCTCTCTCGCTGGCGCGCGGGACCCGCCCGGTCAGCCACTCGGTGCCCCGCTCGCCCTCTCTATCACTGCGGCGCTGGCCCCACTGGCCAGGGGCTTCTTCCACATTCGGACTCCGACCACCGTCGCGCCAACAACATCCCCGGGTATGGCGGCCACCCATCGGAGACCGTGAATCAATCCCCGAACCAACCGGCCGTGATCCTCGTCGCTTGCCTGCCCTATTTAAGCACCGGTCGAAGCATTTGCCCTCACCACAAGTCAACCGTGAAAGCTCCTCGGCCGCCGCTAGCTCGGAGCGTACTAGGACCACAAATCGACCGTCGCTGGGTGTTGGGGTGATCGCGGGTGACGGCTGAAGCTGGCCGGGGTCCTCCCGGGCGAAGAAAGTCCCTGGGTGATCACGAATTTTTCACCGGAGATCTACCTCCGCCGTGAATCCGCCCTCCACCGTGGCCGTGGCGGTCTGCGCCCATATCACTGGTAAGAAGTACTCCTCTAGGTTCGCCTTGATCTCCTCTACGCGTAGCAGTCGTTCAATCGGTCTTGGGAGCACTGGTTCGCCGGATGGCTGAACTCCGGCCATCCCTCCGCCGCGGTCGGGCGTTGCGCCGCCGTTCGGACACCGAGGGGGGGAAGACGACCCGTGCGCCGTAGGATGGTTGATGAACGGCTAGGATTAGAAGTTAACGTACCCTTTCGCTGGTATAAGCGTGATCGGTCGGATCGGGATCCTGTGGCTCAAGCGCAACCTCGGATTATTTAAAATCATGGCCATAGGTCCTCGATCCAACGACTATGATCACATACCGGTTCAGCGCATATGCGGATTTAATCCGAACCCTCCATCTCAGATCTCACGGCCCAGATTGAGAGATACCCCTTCGCCGTGACTTTTTGTTAAAGAGTCCTCGGGGTTTTGTGAAATCAACCCGCCGTCCTTTAGTCACTATTCCCTGTGCCTTAGAAATATTACACCGAGACCCCTGTGTTTTCTGGAAATTGACGCCCGGTCCAGGATTTTATAAAACCAGAGAAAATAAATAGAAAATGAATTTTTAATATAAAAATAATTGCTAGAACTTAGATAATTCATAACTAATTCATTTTAGCTCCAAATTGAGTCATTCCAATTCCTAAAATTTTGTAATAATATTCTCTACCATTTAGAATCACTGTTTTAACATGAACTCTGTCAGAAAATTTATTTATCATTTAATCATATTTTAATCACCTTAAATCTTAGGAAATTCATAACTTGAATTCTACAACTCCAAAATTAATAATTCTTTTTCCTGTGATCTTATTTTAATATGTAGATTATTAATATGTATTTTGCATATATGTTTGGTGTAATGTTAATTTTGCCTATACCATGTATGTTTGTATTGCTACGACTAGCAGTGAGGTCACGAGGATCTGAAGAATCATCCTAGTACCTGGATTCTCAAGGCCCAGGCAAGTTGTGCCCTTGATCACTTCTTTTCACCTACTCATGTTCTAATTAATCATAATGATCTGCATAGGTTAATTTTGATGGGACCCAATAGGTTACCCTAGTTTGTCTATCTTTATACCTTGTTTACCACTGATCTTTCTGGGTAGTACTTGCTAGTGCTATATGTGGTTTTGGGTATGGAGATACACCTTACTATTCATGATTATACTTTTGTTATCAGTTGTTATTTACTGTTCATGTTGAGATCATTATGTTAATTGGAACATGGAGAACCACCCGGGAAAACAGTGCTACCACAAGGGTAGTATGGGATGCCCTTGGCTGATTAATTAGGAAAGCTAGTGGAAGACTACCTTACCCGAAAGGGGCAAGGGCAGTAGGGGAGAGGTCAGTGCGGGAAGTGCCCTCGGGAGGATTTTGCTGCGATGGCGGTCCTGCAAGGGATTCCTGTACTGGATCTTCCTATAAACTGTAGCGGGTTTTCGGAAGCTAGTGGAACTTTGTAAAGGCCTCGTAGTGCTACCCTGCCTCACTTCCTTGGTAGAGGTGTATGGGATTCATGACCCCTTGGCAGATGGGTAACACGACTTGTGGGTAAAGATGCGCAACCTCTGCAGAGTGTAAAACTGGTATACTAGCCGTGCTCACGGTCATGAGCAGCTCGGACACTCACATGATTAATTTATGGAACTAAATTCAATTTGTCATACGCATTGCATCGCGGAAGAAGTTGTTATTACTTTTGTTCTATTACTTAATTGGGTGTGGTATTTACTTATACTTAGTAATTGCTAATAAAATTTTGACCAACTTTAAAAGCAATGCTCAGCTCTAACCATCTTCTTTGGTAAGCCTTACACTTCACGTGAGCTCCCACCTTTGGCGAGTTCATGCACATTATTCCCCACAACTTGTTGAGCGATGAACGTATGTGAGCTCACTCTTGCTGTCTCACATACACCACAGGTCAAGAGCAGGTACTGCAGGATGATGCTCATGGAGGATGCTGCGATGAGTTCGTGAGAGGTCTAGGCCGTCGTCTCCCAGTCAACTTTGGGTTGCTGGACCGTTGTCTCCTTATAATGTAATTATTTATTTTGTATAGAACTCCTGTTATATATAAAGATGTGACATTCGATCCTGTGCCACTATACATCATATGTATGAGACTTGGTCCCAGCATACCTGGTGTTTATGTTAACCCCGGGTTTTGGACCCCTAAAATCCGGGTGTTACAAGTAGCTAATGTAGGTGTGACATGTGATATTTTTGGTGAATCTATCTCTTGGTCACTTTCTTTCAATTGCTACATGGCATCAAAAACAAGGCAACACAAAATTAAGAGACAAGAACCTCATCCTCAATGTAATACACCTTCAGTTAACAGCTTGAGGGCGAAGGTTTTTAATGTATAACAAAAGACGAAGTTGTTGTATACTTGATTTCAATCCTTTGAAGATGTTGAAAGTCAAGGCAACAAGTGATGAGAAATGAAGACCTTCGTCCTAAGGTTAATACTCTTTCGGAGTATAAGTACAAAGGGCAAAAGGTCTTCGAACAAGAATGCATAACAAAAGTGAATTGTGATTTAAGGAGGCAGATGAAATGATATGTGAGAGCTTATCTCTATTGCCTTAGCGTTTTTAGTATGTCTCTCATTACATTGGATGAACTTACAACATACCTTTGTCTCCTGAACAGTGGGATGCAAGAAGGTTCTTCGAAGGCTAAGCACTATGAAGTTATGGCCCTTGGAAAAGGTACTTTATGTAGGTCACTATTCATCTATTTATAGGGGAGACAAACCGCCTTTATACATATTTACAACAATGCCCATCAAGGCATTCAAACACTATTTGCAAATGATATAAGGATAATATCGTATTTTCTCTGTCTTCGTCTTTACAAGTCTCAACCTTCATTGTCAAGTGACTTCCTTTTTGACTCATGCTCGAAGTCATCGCCTTTGGCACCGTCTCTACTGCTTGCTTGTAGACGAAGTGTCTTTATTTAATGCTTCAGCCGAAGGTTAGCTTCGTCTGTAAGAAGAAACATTCCTGAAACACATTTACTTATGCTGAAACTGTGTTAGTAAGCTAATTTTCTCTTTGTCAGCAAGTTATCTTCGGCATAGCATTAGTCGTCTCCTTAGGGCAGTCATGCAATACAGTTAATCAGAGGACCTTCAACAATGTAGGCCCCCAATCAGTGATCTTCGGCATAAGAGGCCCAAAACACTATCTATGCACCTATTGTTTTTTCTCCTACTAACTTCTCTTGCAGCACTATAACATCATCATCTATGAGTGATGGTTTCACCAATAATGCCTCATTTATGGTTGAAATGAGACCTTGAAGAAGGAGGTGAATGAGCTCACCCATGCATTAGATAAAGCCTATGGTGGTGAGGCCCGCTTGCTTAAGTGCTTGGGTAGTCAAATATATCTCTTAATAAAGGGATTGGGCTATGACCCAAGATTGGCAAGGCAACCTTTGCTACTCACAAGACTAGTTTTGTGAGAGGTATGGTTGGTTTTGTTGTAGATGCAAGCATGTTGGGCACATAAAGTAATAATTCAAGAACAATAACAATGCAACATCCTCAATTAAATTCGATTCTTGTTATTTGATTTCCAAGGGCATTAAATGTGTGAAAGATAAGTTCATTAGTGCATCCATTGTTGGCCTAAAGAAGGCAATTTGTTTGCCCAAGATCCTAGTCACTAACATTAGAGAACCAAGGCAAATTTGGGTACTCAAAAGAAATATTTCCTTTTTAGGTTAATTAAAAGGCTAGAGAAAGGCATTGGTTGCTTGATAGTATGACTAGAAATCAATGAATGGTCAATTCAATTGCTACAAGTGGCAATTGTGAGTTTGAAAGCAATACATTTAGTGATAATGGCAAGGGTAAGGTCAAAGGACTTAGATTGTAATATCCAAAAATATGATTACATAATGTGTTATTAGTAAGTCTCTCAACTCCAACCTATTGTGTATGGCTTAGTTATGTTATCATGGTTTCAAATCCAAATTTGGTGTCAATGATGGGAAGATAGCAAGTGTTGATGCATAAAATTTCATATTCAAGCCTGAGTGCAAGCAGGAGTGCCCTCAGCGCAACAAGGAGTAGTGCTCGCAGCGACAGCTTCTTCCAATTCTTCAGCTTTATCTTCGGAAACTTTAGTAGGAGCATGAGTAGCAATTTTTGAAGGTTTCAGCATAGCATCTAGAACGCTGGCCATTCTCCTCCCCTTCCTCGGAGTCGCCGCTGGAACGGTGGCTATCTTTGGCAACCCCACCGTTGCTGGAGGGCTCTGTAGTTTCGGCTGTTGCTCGGTCCTAGAGCTATCTGGTTCTGATTTCTCTAGTTGAGCGGTGGTAGTTTCGACTGCCGCAACAAGTACTACCTCCAAAGCTGAGAAGGTAGCTTCGAAAGATTCAACAGCCTCCATCTTTTCTGAAGCAGGCAGTGCAGCAGTCCTCTCCAAAAAATAAGGCTTCGGCCGATGAGTTACAACCTTCATTTTTTAGTTTCGGCGCAGTAGAAGCGGTAGTTGGTGCAATCCTCTTCTTCGTCCCTTGCTTTCGAACCAGAAAGCAGTAATCAGGATAGACAAAACCAATAACATCAAAAACTCTGTTCAGTCTTGTAACACCCTAAATCCATCAATTGAAGATAACTTAGTTTATATTATTATTTTTCAATAGAAAGGAAAAAATAATTTTGATTTCTAATAGTAAAAGGGTAATATAAATAATTTGAACAATTCTTGAATAGATAAAATTTTACCAAGTGTTTTTTGCACTCGTGCCGAAGCATATGTTTTGTTTGAATTGATTTTGCAAATCCAATTTATGGATTTGATCTTGTAAAGAAAATTTCATTTTACAAAACAATAATGAATTGCTAAAATAAGGTTTTCGGAAAATATGTATATTAATAATTTTAGTTGTAATCAAGGTAATAAGTTTTTCATTTAATTATGTGTCATTTATTTGTATTTGGAATAATTTTGATTGCCCACGATTGGTTTTTGAATATTTAATAACATTCCTTCTTGAATGAAAATTCACAAAAATAATATAATTATTAGTCAAAAATAAATATTATATTTATAAATAATCTTGGGTTAATTTGTATAAATTTTAGGAGTATTTAAATATGTATTTCGAAATTAGAAAAAAAAGAAAAAAAAACAAAACCTAACCTAATCGGCCCAGGCCCATTAGCCGGCCGCCCTGCCTTCTCCCTGCCCTAAGTCGCGCCCCCTGCTCTTCCTTGCTAGCCGCCGCCGCCGCCTGCTCCCACCTTCCTCTCTCCTTCCCCTTGCTTCTCTCCCGCGCAGCACCGCGCCTACGCAGCGCGACCCAAGCGCCAGGCCGCTCCCGAGCCGGCCGAGCGCCACTGCCAGGCCGCCTGCATCGACTGCCCCGCCCGCAGACGCGACCCACCAGGACCGCGCCGCACCCAGGCGCCGCTGCCAGGCCAACGCCCGTGACCGCCCCCGTCGAGCAACCCCGAGCCGTGACACCACGCTTCGCCAACGCGGCCGCCCCAGCCCTGCAGCGCCGAAGACTCGACGCGACGCCAGTAGACCCCGACCGCGCCCAGCTGCCCCGCAGAGCCGAACCGACCGGAGCCGACCCCGCGCACGCCAGGAGCCACCCACGCCGACCGTCGTTTCTTCGTTAATGGAGCTTTAAGACAACCGTTTCCCTCCCCCATTACCTCCCTCCATTAATGTCGGCGCCATTGATGGCAGCCATGAAGACCCTGGCCGACCTCTGCTCTTCCTCCCTCGCCTATAAATTGCGACGCTGAGCCCTCCTCCCTCGCACCTCACTCTCCCACAGTCGAGCTCTTCTCCCTTTCCATGCTCGACTCTGCGCACATGCTCTGCTGTCGTGCCGCTGCTGCACACCATTGTCGCTCGTCCGTTTCTCGCTTCTGTGCTCTTCCTCCGTGTCCCTGCTGTTGCTGCCCACGTCGAGCTGCAATGTCGCCCTTTGTTTTCCGTCGCCGTCCACATCCCAGCGCGCGCTAGGAACACCACCTCGATCGAGTCCCTGCTCGCCACCGTGAAGTTTGCCCACACAGCACCCCGGCGACAGTGTCCACGCCGTTCACCGTCGTCCGTTCACCCAAGGTTGAAAACAACCCCAAATGTTAATTTATGTTCTAAATCAGGTTTTAAATTAATTTATGAATTATTCTTGTAATATTGAGATGATGCGATTTGGTGATTCGCGTATATGATTTTAGAGATTTCGTTTTATACGTGTGGTCAAAATCGACCCTGCGACACTACTTTGAATATGCGTATAATTCTAAAAATGAACACAGTCACTATTCACTAACTTAGTGATTTTCATACTAGAAATGTTTATAATTAATTTCACTTTAGTGTGTGGAGCGATAATTGGTTAGTATTGATATAAGTATAACTTTAGTGATATAAGAAATTGAAATAGGAATTAAGCCACGTATTTCCGGTCGAATGAAAATATAGATTTTTAGTATTCATAATAAATGTATTCATAAGTATAGCACTTAGTTACTTAGAATATTAAAATGCTTATTTATGTCATAATAACCGTGATTAGGTTATTAAAAGTCTTATTTATTAATTTACATTAATTCTTAAAATATTAATGTTAGAAGAATTATAAATAAACAATTTTTAGTATACTTATAAATTCTATTTAGAAAAGAAAGGAGAAAATCAAAAGAATAGAATTTTATTATGTTAAAATGACTTAATTAGACGCTCATACTTTTCTAATAAAGAAATTGATAGTTATGTTGGTAAACGTAGGTTTCTTACTAAAGAATTAGATAACTTGTTTCTAGTTTAAAATAATCTTTTA
Organism: Zea luxurians; assembly: GCA_029449295.1. Taxonomy (NCBI): domain Eukaryota; kingdom Viridiplantae; phylum Streptophyta; class Magnoliopsida; order Poales; family Poaceae; genus Zea; species Zea luxurians. The sequence continues at coordinate 1,023,192 of JAOPSE010000082.1, read as the reverse complement.
ATAGATATCATATTTAATAAGGTTCGTTATAGATGTTTAAATATAGCCATATTAAGTAAGAAGTTTAAAAGAATAGAGTTTTCCTAAAGATACTAAAATGATAGAATTGATGTTCATATCTTTAAAATGATGACCTATCGATTTGAATGTAGTTTTCTCAACAAATATAGATTTAGTGTTTTTCCTAATATAATGATAATCATTTATTATCCCTTCACATAAAACTCATTTAGTCTCATATTTAAGTATCCATAATTATATGTTTTACAATAGTAATATGTCATATAACTTTTCTAATAATGATATAATGACTTAATTAAGTGCTCACACCGTCATAACTAAAATGATAGTTAATAATATACCAATAAATATAGTATTCATTTTAATTATCTAGATCATTTGTTCCTACAATAGAATTAGAGATAAATAATAGATTAATTATACTTTATCATAATTTATTAATCAAACCTATAGTCAATTTGTTCTTAACTAGGTTTATGGCACGATTAATGTTTTCATAGAATTTAGTTCACATTGTATACGAATCACTTAGCTTTTCCTAAAGGATAAAATAAAGAAAATTATTGTTTATGTCCTTTTTATAACTAAAATGTTAGTTTACATATTCGTTTTGTATATAGCTTTCTTAACAAAGAATATAGGACATGTACTTTCTAAAAAAAATAAAATATAATTGTTTGTTCATTGTCCCCTACTTAAAAGTTCATTTAAAGCATATATCATAACTTTCCATAAATAGGTGTTTAATAATAATTATCTTTTCACATAAAACCTATTTAGACTTATATCTTAATTTGTCATAAGTGATTGATTAACAATATCTATAATATGCTCCATAATGCTTCTACAATTAATAACATGATTAGTAGCCCATTAACATTAGATATAACATATATCTTTTCTAAAAAGTTAAAAAGGTTTAATATTGTTATAGCGTGTTTTATCGTCTTATAAACCCTTAATCTTAGACATATCACGAATGATGTTTTATAAAAGATTAATATGGTCAACCAAATATTTGTATATTTTAATTAACATATTTATAAGCTCATGTCTTGTTTTATAAAGTATAGATCACACATTTTTGAAAAGAATACCCTCTTATTATAACCATTACTTGCGATGTTTTTGAAAAGCGAGCGCTCTTTTTGTTAGGCTTTCTTTTAGCTTTACGTATGGTGAATGTTGTATGTTATTGAGTGGTGTTTGTTCTTCTTGTTTGTTTGTGTGATATTCAGTGGTTAATCTAGTAGTTGAGAATCAAGATATATTCCGTGGAAGAACCTCGAGTTTTCTATAAGCAAGGCAAGTGGACTTCTCCCTCTGCATACTCTGTTTGATCCCAAACAATATATTTAATAAAGTTTATTCTTTTGGATATATATGCATAATTTGACGGGTTACCTATTTAGATAACCTTTCCAACCTTATTCCTTGATCAAACCTGGGAATTATACTTTACCTTCGTAGCTATGCTATTGCTACAACTTAACTTTATGCAGTCACTCCCGCTTATGATATTAATGCTCCAAAATGGTAAGTTTACATTATTATTGTTAACCCAATTGTTAAACAAGATTATTGCATATTAATTGGAACATGGAGTGACCACCCGGGAAAACAGTGCAACCATGAGTGCTATCATAGCTCTGGCTTTGGTAATTAGCTTTATACACTTAGTGCCTAGCAACCTTACCTGAAATATGGGCAAGAGGGGGAGCGGTGGTGTTGGCAGCCCACGTTAACATGGGGACGTATTCTTGGCTAAGGTACCTCACCCAAGGGGCCTCCACCATCGTCTTTAGAAACTTTAGCGGGTTACTTCGTATTAAGTGTATTTTTTGAAAGCCTCATAGTGGATCCCTAGCCACTCACCTCGGAAGTGTTTACGGGTTTTGGCCGACCTAGGCTAGAGGGGATACATGGCTTGTGGGTAAAGTTGTACCACTTTTGCAGAGTGTAAAACTGATATATCAGCCGTGCTCACGGTTATGAGCAGCCTGGACTCCTCACATGATAATTGAACTTGAAGATGGAAATAAATCGAGATCCAATGATCTGCCAATGGTTTGCTTAAGTTGTTTCACTTAAGTGTTTTTTATATACTCTTATAGCTTTGTTTAATGGGAATACATGGGATTCACATTTATTAGTAATCAGGTGTTGATAATAAAATATTGACCAACTAAAATGCTTACTGCTCAACCTCAGCCTCACCTTGTTATACCTGCATTAGTTTTTCCCCCACTTGCTGAGCCCCGACCATAAGTGAATTCACCCTTGCTTAATTTTGATCAGAAGTTTGCAGATGAAGATTTGGATGGTGAACTCCATGGATGCTAGTCTAGTGATACCCCCGGTCATCTTCCTATGGATGGATGTTCCTGTTTCGCTGTACTTTGATGAATAAAGGTTAAGACATTATTTCTGTTTGAAGTGTAATATGTTAATATAATCGTTATTTACTCTTTTATGCATTGGTCTTTTGATATATTACACTTGTGACGTCAACATATGTGTGGAAATAGATCCTGACACACATATGCTATGCACCCGATTCTGCCCTTGGAAAACGGGTGTGACAGAAGTGGTATCAAAGCAATGTGACCGTAGGTCGCTAGATTAGTTAGAGATGGAAAGCCCAGCTAGTCTTTTAAAGCCTGATATATTTTCCTCCATAAAAACTTACTTTATATAAAATCTCGTCTCTTTTATCTTCAACCCTTCTTGTCTGATTCTTCGTCTATTAGAAGGTTCTAATGAGAAGCATTGCAAGATGATAAAGCTAGGATTGCGGAACTTGAAGCGAAGCTTGCCAGAAGAAACCTTTTCGAAGCTATCAACGATGCCCTATTCTCTGTCTTATCCTCACTCCGCAAGAAGTTTTGTTATGGATCCTTTGGATCTATTACCAGACTTCTTGGTTAGGTTGATAGGATTGTTCTTTAGTATTAAGATTTTCGACTAGATCGGTAATAGAGATATTATATTATATTATAAGTGGTTTTCTAATCCCTAATATTGCTATATAACCCTTGACTTCTTATACTTGTGTTTTCTTACCATTATATTGTCATCCTTAGACAATATCTACCTTGATATATTAAACTTTTGCCTCTCTACTTTTCTCCTTGATAATGCTTTCTCCCTATTGAATTCTTATACTTTTGCTTTCGTGCCATTGTATTGCCACCCTTGCGCAATATCTACCTTGATGTATGAAACCTTTGGCTCTCTACTCCTTGATAATGCTTTCTCCTTAACTCACTTTATATCCTTGGTTGTATCATTTATCCTCACTTTAATATTTCATGGGTATCTTATTTCACTCTTGGCCACCGACAAATATGTCTTGTCTAACTCCTTGCTATTTCTTACCTGACTCCTTGACTTTATAATATACTTCTTATTCCTAACCTTGTGCCACCTTTAAAAAAACTATAAGAAATTGTTTTCCCTAGGTAAGATTGCCTTTTGATTGAATGAATAACATCGAGTTATGTTGTGCTGATATGTTTGAGTTCATGTTAGTTATCTTTGTGACTATGTTTGATTTGCTTCTTTGTAATGATTGTTGTTGTATTGTGTGACTTTTGTCCACAATGACAACAGTTAGCTAGGTTAAACCTTAGATAGTTGGGTTCCCTCTACTCTTTATAATCTGCCTTAGCTCAATCTTTTCGTCCCTTCATTCTTTACTATATCCATACAGATGTCAGACCTTGGAATGTCAATTGCAAGTGATGTCACTAAGTGCAAAGAATACATTGTGTTAGCAACTCCTCCAGCTAAGTCTTAGATGGAACAGTTCAAGAAGGCGCATGCACAGTTTCTGCAAGCAACCTCTCAAGTGGTAGCTAGACTCCAACAAGTTGATTTAGCAGAATTTATAGCACCTGAGCAGACTACCGGTAACCATATGACATCAACATCACCCTTGATAGTTGACTTAGAAAAGCTGTTACAGGCACAAGCTCTGATAATACATAAAGCATCTCAACTCACCTCCTCATACCAACAAGTGTTGGCAAGTCGAAACATCACTAGAAATGAAACAACTAATGAACAGACACAAAAGGATGCACACTAACAGACAAATGATCTTGGAAGATGTTGTTGTTGTGAGTACTATGGAATTCCTTATCGCCAGATCAGTACAAACGAAAGTGAAACTACTAAACAGAAGAACCGAATTTTATTTTCTGGTATAAAAAGTCAATGGTCTCCCCAAGAACAACTAATAGCAGATGCACTATCAGACGATGAATTGCCAGGTTTTCCAAAAAGGAAACATCACAAGGATGCCCAGATCCAAAAGGAAGCACATGAGTGTTACATTGATGGATGGACTATCACCTGCACACAGTTTCAGCCCCATCGTCGCATCAGTTCCAAGAAACAAAAATGGAAACATGGAAAAAGTCAAGAAATAACTTCAAGAAAGTCTTGCTATCAATGTGGACATGAAGGTTATTACTTCCGTAACTGTCCTGAGAAGAGTTCACTACCGGATACCTCCGAGATAAAGCTATCTCAGTCTCCAGACATGGAATCAATACACCAAAAACATACACTTCCTACGGTTTTTTAACTTCTTACAGCTTTTATAACAAACCGTAGGAAATAAATAACTTCCGAGAGGCAACTGGTAGCTCTAGGAAATAAACATAAGTTCTTACTGTACTTTATAAAAGTTGTAGGAAGTTAGCTGTCACATGCTGGCCTGTGTGTGCGGTCAAGCGAGCCGCTAACTTCCTACTGAAAGGGAAATGTGCCCTTGGGCCATTTCTAAGTATTTTGGTGATTTAGTGCCCAACACAGGTGCCTAATTGTAAAAAGGTGGACAAAGTACAAATCAAGATTAAAGGTATGTTTCTAAGCCTTAGTACATTGGTTTTGAATACTAATATACTTGTCTAAGTGTTAGAAACAGAAAGTAGAAGAAAAGAAGAGAGGAGTAAAAGACTTGGCTGAGTGCAGCCAAGACTCAGCTCGGTCTGGAGCACCGGACTGTCCGGTGTGCACCGGACAGTGTCCGGTGCGCCAGGCTGACTCGGCGCGAAGTGGCCGCTCTCGGGAAATTGGCCGACGGCGTACGGCTAAAATTCACCGGACTGTCCGGTGAGCCAACGGTCGGCCGGGCCAACGGTCGGCCGCGCAATCTGCGCGGGACACGTGGCGGAGCCAACGGTCGGAAGATGTCACCGGACTGTCCGGTGTGCACCGGACATGTCCGGTGCGCCAACGGCTCCAGATCTGCCAACGGTCTGCAACGGTCGGCTTCGCTATTTAAGGAAACAAATCGGGCACCGGACAGTGTCCGGTGTGCACCGGACTGTCCGGTGCCCCCGACGACAGAAGGCAAGGATGGCCTTCCGGATTTGCTCTCAACGGCTCCTAGCTGCCTTGGGGCTATAAAAGGGGCCCCTAGGCGCATGGAGGAGACACACAAGCAACCTTTGAGCATTCTTGATCATCCACACTCAGTCTTTGCGCATTCGTTTGTCATTCCAAGTGATTCGAGCTCCGTTCTAGTGAGAACTTTGTGATACTCTTGTGAGCTTGATTCTTGGCCGTGTGTGTGCGCGTTTCGCTGTGGATTTGTGTGTGTTGCTTCCCTCCCTTACTCTGTGCTTCATTGTGATCATATACTTGTAAGGGCAAGAGACTCCAATTTGTGGAGATTCCTTGCAAACGGGATAGTGAAAGGCAAAACAAAACACCGTGGTATTCAAGTGGGTCTTTGGACCGCTTGAGAGGGGTTGATTGCAACCCTCGTCCGTTGGGACGCCACAACGTGGAGTAGGCAAGCGTTGGTCTTGGCCGAACCACGGGATAAACCACTGTGTCACCTCTGTGCTTGATCTCTTGTGGTATTGTGTTTTGTTGAGACTTCTCTTTAGCCACTTGGCATTCATTGTGCTAACACTTAACAAGTTTTTGTGGCTTAAGTTTTTAAAGTTTCACAGGATCACCTATTCACCCCCCCTCTAGGTGCTCTCAATTGGTATCGGAGCCGTTCTCTTCACAAAGGGACTAACCGCCCGAAGAGATGGATCCTAAGGGGAAGGGTATCGTGATCAACGACAAAGAGAAGGAATCCTTCGTCAACGAGCCGAAGGACGACAAGCCTACCGACTCCGGCTCGGGTCATAGACGGAAGGAAGGGAAGAAGAAGAAGACAAGGCGCATCAAGGAGATCGTATACTACGACAGCGATGAGTCTACTTCTTCCCAAAAGGACGACGACCACAACGACTACGAGAGAAGGAAACCGGTTAATTCGAACTTTTCTTTTGACTACTCTCGTATTCCGCAAAGTTCAAATTCACATTTGCTCTCCATTCCACTCGGCAAGCCCCCACACTTTGATGGAGAGGACTACGGATTTTGGAGCCACAAAATGCGTAGTCATCTATTCTCTCTCCATCCTAGTATATGGGAGATTGTAGAAAGTGGAATGCACTTTGATAGTTCGGATAGTCCCATGATCATTAATGAACAAATTCATAAGAATGCACAAGCTACTACTGTTCTTCTAGCTTCTTTGTGCAGGGATGAATACCATAAAGTAAGCGGCTTGGATAACGCCAAGCAGATCTGGGACACCCTCAAGATTTCTCATGAGGGAAACGACGTCACCTTGCTCACCAAGATGGAGTTGGTGGAGGGAGTGCTTGGACGGTTCGCAATGATAAGGGGCGAGGAGCCGACGCAAACATACAACCGGCTCAAGACTCTTATCAACAAGATAAGGAGCTACGGAAGCACGCGATGGACGGATCACGACGTCGTCCGCCTAATGCTCAGGTCATTTACCATTCTTGATCCTCATTTGGTGAACAATATACGTGAAAATCCCAGGTACACCAAGATGTCGCCCGAAGAAGTTCTTGGGAAATTCGTTAGCGGGCGAATGATGATCAAGGAGGCGAGGTATGTGGACGACGCCTTGAATGGTCTGATCAACGAGCCGCAACCCCTTGCTCTCAAGGCAACACGAAGCAAGGAGGCGCTACTTAGCAAGGTGGCACAGATTGAGGCGGCCGGACTCAATGATGAAGAGATGGCTCTCATCATCAAGAGATTCAAGACAGCGCTAAATGGTCGCAAGGGGCAGCCAAGCAAGACCAAGACAAAGGGGAAGCGCTCATGCTTCAAATGCGGTAAGCTTGGTCATTTTATCGCTAACTGTCCCGATAATGAAAGTGACCAGGAAAAGGGGAACAAAAGAGAGAAGAAGAAGCAATACAAGAAGGCAAAGGGCGAGGCACATCTAGGAAAGGAGTGGGACTCGGATTGCTCCTCCTCCGACTCCGACAATGAAGGACTCGCTGCTACTGCCTTCAACAAGTCTTCCCTCTTCCCCAACGAGCGTCTCACATGCCTTATGGCAAGGGAGAAGAAGGTAAGTACTCAAGACTCCACTTATGCTTCTTCTAGTGATAATGAGTCTAGTGATGATGATGACATAGATTATTCATGCTTGTTCAAGGGCTTAGATAGATCTAAGATAGATAAAATTAATGAGTTGATTGATGCTTTGAATGATAAGAATAGATTACTAGAAAAACAAGAGGATCTTTTATATGAGGAGCATGATAAATTTATTAGTGCACAAAATTCTCTTGCTCTAGAAATTAAAAGAAATGAAGTGCTTTCTAGTGAATTATCTTCCTGTCATGAAACCATTGCTACCTTAAAAGGTGTTAATAATGATTTAAATGCTAAACTAGAAGTGGCTAGTAAATCTAACTCTTGTGTAGAACATGTTATGATTTGCACTAGGTGTAAGGATTTCGATATTGATGCCTGTAGTGAACACCTAGTTTTAATTTCCAATTTAAATGAGGAATTGGCTAGTCTTAATGCCCAACTTAAGACTAGCAAGAGTGAAGTTGATAAGATAAAATTTGCAAGGGATGCCTACACGGTTGGTAGACACCCCTCAATTAAGGATGGTCTTGGCTTCAAGAGAGAGGCCAAGAACTTAACAAGCCATAAGGCTCCCATCTTCGTCAAGGAGAAAGGGAAGGCCCCTATGGCTAGTAGTGCTAAAAAGAACCATGCTTTCTTGTACCATGATAGGAGACATGCTAGAAATGCTTATAATGATTTTGATTTACATGTTTATGATTCTCATGCCATGTTTGCTTCTAGTTCTTCCTATAAGCATGATAGAGATATGTGTAGGAAAAATGTTGTGCATATGCCTAGGAGAAATATTGCTCATGTTCCTAGAAAAGTTGTGAACAAACCTTCTACCATTTATTATGCTTGCAATGCTCCCTTTGCTATTTGTAGAAAGGGTAAGAAGGTAATTGCTAGGAAGTTAGGGGCAAGATGCAAGGGAGATAAAACCTGCATTTGGGTCCCTAAGGATATTTGTGCTAACTTTGCAGGACCCAACATGAGTTGGGTACCTAAGACCCAAGCCTAAATTTGCCTTGCAGGTTTATGCATCCGGGGGTTCAAGCTGGATTATCGACAGCGGATGCACAAACCATATGACGGGGGAGAAGAAGATGTTCACCTCCTACGTCAAAAATAAGGATTCCCAAGATTCAATTATATTCGGTGATGGGAATCAAGGCAAGGTAAAAGGGTTAGGTAAAATTGCAATTTCTAATGAGCACTCAATATCAAATGTATTTTTAGTTGAGTCTCTTGGTTACAATTTACTATCTGTTAGTCAACTGTGCAATATGGGATATAATTGTTTATTTACAAATGTAGATGTGTCTGTCTTTAGAAGATGTGATGGTTCACTAGCTTTTAAGGGTGTACTAGACGGCAAGCTTTACTTAGTAGATTTTGCAAAAGAAGAGGCCGGTCTAGATGCATGCTTAATGGCTAAGACTTGCATGGGCTGGCTGTGGCATCGCCGCTTAGCACATGTGGGGATGAAGAATCTCCACAAGCTTCTAAAGGGAGAACACGTGATAGGTCTAACAAATGTTTATTTCGAAAAAGATAGACCTTGTGCAGCTTGTCAAGCAGGTAAACAGGTGGGAGGAGCGCATCACAGCAAGAATGTGATGACCACATCAAGACCCCTGGAGCTGCTACATATGGACCTCTTCGGACCCGTCGCCTATCTAAGCATAGGAGGAAGTAAGTATGGTTTAGTTATTGTTGATGACTTTTCCCGCTTCACTTGGGTGTTCTTTTTGCAGGATAAGTCTGAAACCCAAGGGACCCTCAAGCGCTTTCTCAGGAGAGCTCAAAATGAGTTTGAGCTCAAGGTGAAGAAGATTAGGAGCGACAACGGGTCCGAGTTCAAGAACCTTCAAGTGGAGGAATTTCTTGAGGAGGAAGGGATCAAGCACGAGTTCTCCGCTCCCTACACACCTCAGCAAAATGGTGTGGTAGAGAGGAAGAACAGGACGCTAATCGATATGGCAAGGACGATGCTTGGAGAGTTCAAGACCCCCGAGTGTTTTTGGTCGGAAGCCGTGAACACGGCTTGCCACGCCATCAACAGGGTCTACCTTCACCGCCTCCTCAAGAAGACGTCGTATGAGCTACTAACCGGTAACAAACCCAATGTATCTTACTTTCATGTTTTTGGGAGCAAGTGCTACATTCTAGTGAAGAAAGGTAGAAATTCTAAGTTTGCTCCCAAAGCTGTAGAAGGGTTTTTATTAGGTTATGATTCAAATACAAAGGCGTATAGGGTCTTCAACAAATCATCGGGTTTGGTTGAAGTCTCTAGCGACGTTGTATTTGATGAGACTAATGGCTCTCCAAGAGAGCAAGTTGTTGATTGTGATGATGTAGATGAAGAAGATGTTTCGACGGCCGCTATATGAACCATGGCGATTGGAGAAGTACGACCACAGGAAAAAGATGAACGAGATCAACCTTCTTCCTCAACAACGGTGAATCCCCCAACTCAAGACGATGAACAGGTTCATCAAAAGGAGGCGTGTGATCAAGGGGGAGCACAAGATGATCATGTGATGGAGGAAGAAGCGCAACCGGCACCTCCAACCCAAGTTCGAGCGATGATTCAAAGGGATCATCCCGTCGACCAAATTCTGGGTGACATTAGCAAGGGAGTAACTACTCGGTCTCGACTAGTTAATTTTTGTGAACATTACTCTTTTGTCTCCTCTATTGAGCCTTTCAGGGTAGAGGAGGCCTTGCTAGATCCGGATTGGGTGTTGGCCATGCAGGAGGAACTTAACAACTTCAAGCGCAATGAAGTTTGGACGCTGGTGCCTCGTCCCAAGCAAAATGTTGTGGGAACCAAGTGGGTTTTCCGCAACAAACAGGACGAGCACGGGGTGGTGACGAGGAACAAGGCTCGACTTGTGGCAAAAGGTTGTACCAAATGGATGTGAAGAGCGCTTTCCTCAACGGGCCAATAAAGGAGGAGGTGTACGTGGAGCAACCCCCTGGCTTCGAGGATGAGCGGTACCCCGACCACGTATGTAAGCTCTCTAAGGCGCTATATGGACTTAAGCAAGCCCCAAGAGCATGGTATGAATGCCTTAGAGATTTCTTAATTGCTAATGCTTTCAAGGTTGGGAAAGCCGATCCAACTCTTTTCACAAAGACATGTGATGGTGATTTGTTTGTGTGCCAAATTTATGTCGATGACATAATATTTGGTTCTACTAACCAAAAGTCTTGTGAAGAGTTTAGCAGGGTGATGACGCAGAAATTCGAGATGTCGATGATGGGCGAGTTGAACTACTTCCTTGGATTCCAAGTGAAGCAACTCAAGGACGGCACCTTCATCTCCCAAACGAAGTACACGCAAGATCTGCTAAAGCGGTTTGGGATGAAGGACGCCAAGCCCGCAAAGACTCCGATGGGAACCGACGGACACACCGACCTCAACAAAGGAGGTAAGTCCGTTGATCAAAAAGCATACCGGTCCATGATAGGGTCTTTGCTTTACTTATGTGCTAGTAGACCGAATATTATGCTTAGCGTATGAATGTGTGCTAGATTTCAATCCGATCCTAAGGAGTGTCACTTGGTGGCGGTGAAGCGAATTCTTAGATATTTAGTCGCTACGCCTTGCTTCGGGATCTGGTATCCAAAGGGGTCTAACTTTGACTTGATTGGGTACTCAGATTCCGACTATGCTGGATGTAAGGTCGATAGGAAGAGTACATCGGGGACGTGCCAATTCTTAGGAAGGTCCCTGGTGTCATGGAACTCTAAGAAACAAACCTCCGTTGCCCTATCCACCGCTGAGGCCGAGTATGTTGCCGCAGGTCAGTGTTGCGCGCAACTACTTTGGATGAGGCAAACCCTCCGGGACTTTGGCTACAATCTGAGCAAAGTCCCACTCCTATGTGACAATGAGAGTGCTATCCGAATAGCGGAAAATCCTGTTGAGCACAGCCGCACAAAGCACATTGACATCCGGCATCACTTTTTGAGAGACCACCAGCAAAAGGGAGATATCGAAGTGTTTCATGTTAGCACCGAGAACCAGCTAGTCGATATCTTCACCAAGCCTCTAGATGAGAAGACCTTTTGCAGGTTGCGTAGTGAGCTAAATGTCTTAGATTCGCGGAACTTGGATTGAATTGTAGCATACATGTATTCATGCTTTTGATCATGTCCATTCTGCATTTTATTGCTTATTATGGTGCTCAAGTTGTACAAACACTCCCTGGACCTCACAAGTCCGTTGCAAAGTGATGCACATGTTTAGGGGGAGTTGTGTTACAACTTGACCCTTTGAGACTAACCATATGCTTGAGTTTGCTTGTTTTAGTCTCAAAGGAGAATTGAAAGGGAAAAGGTGGACTTGGACCATGAAAGACTTCCACTGCACTCCGATGAGAGGGTAACTTTTTCCAAGTTCATCTCATGAACTCTTATTGCCATTTGCTCTAAATTGAAGATTTTGGTGAGGCAATGGGGTTAAAGGGCCAAAAGTGATCCCGTTTTGGTGCTTGATGCCAAAGGGGGAGAAAATAAAGGCCAAAGCAATAAATGGATCAGCTACCACTTGAGAGATTTTGAAAATAGTAGAATAGAGTTTTTGGTTTGTCAAAATTCTTTTGTTGTCTCTCTTGTCAAAAGTTGGCTTCTTGTGGGGAGAAGTATTGATTATGGGAAAAAGGGGGAGTTTTTGAAAATCTTTGATCAATCTCTTTTGGAATGACTCTCTTTATGCTTCAACATGTGTGTTTAACTTAGAGATAGAGATTTGAGTTTGATTTACAAAAACAAACCAAGTGGTGGCAAAGGATGATCCATATATGCCAAAAATTGATTCAAAATAATTTGAGTTCTTATTTGAAGTGTTTTTGTACTTGTTCTACTTGCTTTATGTTGTGTTGGCATAAATCACCAAAAAGGGGGAGATTGAAAGGGAAATGTGCCCTTGGGCCATTTCTAAGTATTTTGGTGATTTAGTGCCCAACACAGGTGCCTAATTGTAAAAAGGTGGACAAAGTACAAATCAAGATTAAAGGTATGTTTCTAAGCCTTAGTACATTGGTTTTGAATACTAATATACTTGTCTAAGTGTTAGAAACAGAAAGTAGAAGAAAAGAAGAGAGGAGTAAAAGACTTGGCTGAGTGCAGCCAAGACTCAGCTCGGTCTGGAGCACCGGACTGTCCGGTGTGCACCGGACAGTGTCCGGTGCGCCAGGCTGACTCGGCGCGAAGTGGCCGCTCTCGGGAAATTGGCCGACGGCGTACGGCTAAAATTCACCGGACTGTCCGGTGTGCACCGGACTGTCCGGTGAGCCAACGGTCGGCCGGGCCAACGATCGGCCGCGCAATCTGCGCGGGACACGTGGCGGAGCCAACGGTCGGAAGATGTCACTGGACTGTCCGGTGTGCACCGGACATGTCCGGTGCGCCAACGGCTCCAGATCTGCCAACGGTCTGCAACGGTCGGCTTCGCTATTTAAGGAAACAAATCGGGCACCGGACAGTGTCCGGTGTGCACCGGACTGTCCGGTGCCCCCGACGACAGAAGGCAAGGATGGCCTTCCGGATTTGCTCTCAACGGCTCCTAGCTGCCTTGGGGCTATAAAAGGGGCCCCTAGGCGCATGGAGGAGACACACAAGCAACCTTTGAGCATTCTTGATCATCCACACTCAGTCTTTGCGCATTCGTTTGTCATTCCAAGTGATTCGAGCTCCGTTCTAGTGAGAACTTTGTGATACTCTTGTGAGCTCGATTCTTGGCCGTGTGTGTGCGCGTTTCGCTGTGGATTTGTGTGTGTTGCTTCCCTCCCTTACTCTGTGCTTCATTGTGATCATATACTTGTAAGGGCAAGAGACTCCAATTTGTGGAGATTCCTTGCAAACGGGATAGTGAAAGGCAAAACAAAACACCGTGGTATTCAAGTGGGTCTTTGGACCGCTTGAGAGGGGTTGATTGCAACCCTCGTCCGTTGGGACGCCACAACGTGGAGTAGGCAAGCGTTGGTTTTGGCCGAACCACGGGATAAACCACTGTGTCACCTCTGTGCTTGATCTCTTGTGGTATTGTGTTTTGTTGAGACTTCTCTTTAGCCACTTGGCATTCATTGTGCTAACACTTAACAAGTTTTTGTGGCTTAAGTTTTTAAAGTTTCACAGGATCACCTATTCACCCCCCCCCCTCTAGGTGCTCTCACCTACGACCGACTCTAGGAAGTTAGCATGTGCAGCTAACTTCCTATGGCCTCCTCTAGGAAGTTAGCTTTCAGTTGCTGATCTGCGGGTGCGGTTAAATGAGCCGCTAACTTTCTACGGCTGCCTCTAGGAAGTTAGCTGCCCATGCTAACTTCCTACGGCCTCCTCTAGGAAGTTAGCTGCCCATGCTAACTTCCCGGTGAAAGGATTCTCCATAAAACTTAGAAACGTTTCTCACTCTTGAAGGAATGAGAATCACCCATGTAGGTGTTTCCTACTGATTTTAATTGGTTTTAACAAAAATGTGGAGGATAGCCAAACGATTTCATGAATTCTTTGCTAAGTGATTTTATTTTAACTAAAAAATCTAATGGGGCGTTTGGATCCCTTCATTTTAAAGAAATTGGAATTCACTCAATAAAATAACTTATTTAGTTTGGAATTTGACATTCCACCACTTTCCAAAGTTCAGATATAATCCTATCTCAAATTCATGAGGTGGAGGGTGGGAAATGATTTTATGCATTAGTAGAATTGGTTTTTAATCTATAACTTACATGACACTTTTCGTCTCACTTCTCTATAGTAAAAATGTAGCACATAAATATCTCTGACATCTTGCTAATAATAATATACAAATATATTTTGTATAAAACCGAATTAGCTTAATTGATATATGTCTAAATTACTATTATTAGAATGAAATTCAATTCTAATGATTCAAACGGGGCGTAAATTGAATCTAGATCTAAAATATCTTCATTGAATATATAGGGCTCTCGTAAACAATACAACCACATCGAAACCCCACGAGGATAACCAGAACAAAATGGCCCAGAGGTTGGCCCATATGCGTTACGGTTTGGTTTTAGCACATATAAGAACGCCGCCTCCAGCCCTCCACAGTCCCTCTCGCCTTCCCCTTCACAAGTCACAACACATCTCTTGGCGTCTGCGTCGGCGGCGACAGAGGCAGGCGGCGGAGGCATCATCTGCCATGGTGCACGTGAGCTTCTATCGCAACTGTAAGCGGCCAACTGTCTTGCTATTGACATGACCCGTTTGATCTCAAAGCGCAATGGCGAGAGGATCTGTTGTTAAGGGCTAACTATGTTCTTGAGTTTATTTCTCTGTCATTTGAATCTGGAAGATAGCAACTGTAAATGCCTCACTGTATTTTTAATCTGCAAACTTAGGTTTGATGCCTATCAAGATATTTACAGTCAAATATATGTTGATCTCTATGTTGATGGTCTGAGTGCCTAACTATGGCTGGTTAGTCTGTTAGGTGTTTATTTATCATAATCAATAAAGAAACTTTAAAAGCAAATATTCATTACAATGATTTTACAATGGTCGCCATGCTGCTTGGATTTGGGAATATTTTTTAGGTATTCTTTCCAGAATGCATTTGCATTCATAACCAGACATGCATTAGAGTTGGATAATGAATGAATTGGTATATTGTGATTGTGGTACTATTAATTTAGAGTTATGTGTTTGTGCATTTTGCTGATGATCAGAATATCTTCGTTGTTTATTTTTGCTCGTTCCAACAATGTGTGACACAGATGGTAAGACTTTCAAGAAGCCAAGGCGTCCTTATGAGAAGGAACGTCTTGATACTGAGCTGAAATTGGTGGGTGAGTATGGTCTGAGATGCAAGTGTGAACCGATATGGTCTTCTCGGCGAGGGCCAGAACAAGCTTGATTACGTGCTTGCACTCACTGTTGAGAACTTCCTGCAGCGCCGCCTTCAGACCATTGTCTTCAAGAATGGCATGGCGAAGTCCATTCATCATGCTCGTGTGCTCATCAGGCAGCACCACATTAGGTACAAACAATAACATTTCTTCCCTTGGAGATTATGTTTTTATGGTATTACTATTAACTAGTAACACAATTAGTTGAACAAAGCTAATGCCATGGAACTTGTACTATTTACATCTGTATTTTACCGGGTAACTTTTCTTAAAAGGTTGGGGGTCTACATCAATTTATGCGAGCACAATGATTTATAAGTGCTATCCATCTACCTGTTTGTCTTTTGGGCCATATGATGAGATTTTGTGCAACTCATGACGGCGCGGACGCCATGATCCTGCGAACGTACGGGCGCAGATCCCGTTCCTTCTCCGACGGCGAGGGCGGGGTCTTGTCCTCGCAGGACGTGTTCGACTGTGACGACACCGCCGACTTGCTGGGGTCGTCGGCCTCACAGCCGCTTCCGCTCCCGCCGTCGCAGGAGTCCTCTTCGATGTGGGACTTTGACGAGGACCCACCTCCGTCCCCGCCGCGACCCCGGCTGGAGGGGCAGCGACGCTGGGCAAGAAGAGGTCATCACTCGTCACTGTAACTCAATGGTGATCAGTGATCATGAGCTTCAATGTTATGTGTTCTGATACTTGAGACTTTTATTATAATTATGTATGAGATATTATCTCTTATTAGTACTGGATGAGATGTGTCTTATTATGACTATGGATGAGACTTTTGTGATGTAATTGATGAGACTATTGATTTAAATATTGTTATGTGATTGTGTGTGAGATATTTTATGTGAAAATATGTTGTGCCATATAGCTATTCATATATTTGTTATGTTGTGGAATGTGGCGTAAAATAAAAAACAACATTAGTAATGCTGGTCAAATTAACTTCCTAGAGGTCAATTGGGCTGTAGGAAGTTAGCCATCTAACTTTCTAGGGGCTACAGTCAGCCGTAGGAAGTTTGTCAGTTAACTTCCTAGGGGCTATAGTTAGGCGTAGGAAGTTAGCCAGTTAACATCCTAGGGGCTACAATCAGCCGTTGGAAGTTAGTCGTAGGAAGTTAGTCAGCTGACGGCGCTGACGGCGTGAAGCTACTAACTTTCGAGAACCTATTAACTTCCGAGAGCCTTCTTTGGCTGTAGGAAGTTAGCTAACTTCCTAGAGGGCTCTAGGAAGTTAAGCTAACTTCCGACAAAAAATTTTCGAGAGCCAAACTTCCGACGGGATGGCTTAACTTTCGAGAGTTTCAATAACTTCCTAGAGTTTAGGGCTAACTTCCTAGGGTTTAGGCTCTAGGAAGTTCACTATCTTGGTGTAGTGAATATGAACAAAAATGCATAGAAACTTCTATCAACATCGTGAAGAACAAAAAAAGGAATAGGAAAATGTTTGGATACATGAGTAGTCCACCTCAACCACAAGCAAAAGCCCCGAAACACATGAATACCCAAACAGAAGAATCAAGCCAGGCTCAACTATATAAGATACAGACACCCAATCAACCCTCATCTCCTGTTGGTCAAGCAAAGTTGACTCTCAAAGAACTCAAAGCAAGAGGTGCTTGCTACTACTGCAAAAATAAAGAACATATTATTCACGAATGCCCCAAGAAGCGTCTAGACCGACTAGAGAAGAAAGCTGCCAAGCAAGACCCAAACAATAATCCAGAAGACCAACCAGTTATAAGTACGATGATGAAGATCGCTTGATTAGTAGTCATTGCGGAGCGAAGAAATGAAGAAGTTCCTTAAGTTTAGAAGAGTTCAATGTGAACCAAGAATCTACAAGTAACCATATATCACCATTGTCTTCTTGCTAGCCATTCCCTAATCTCGAGGACGAGATTCTTTTTAAGGGGGTAGATTTTGTAACACCCTAAATCCATCAATTGAAGATAACTTAGTTTATATTATTATTTTTCAATAGAAAGGAAAAATACTTATGATTTCTAATAGTAAAAGGGTAATATAAATAATTTGAACAATTCTTGAATAGATAAAATTTTACCAAGTGTTTGTTGCACTCGTGTCGAAGCATATGTTTTGTTTGAATTGATTTAGCAAATCCAATTTATGGATTTGATCTTGTAAAGAAAATTTCATTTTACAAAACAATAATGAATTGCTAAAATAAGGTTTTTGGAAAATATGTATATTAATAATTTTAGTGGTAATCAGGGTAATAAGTTTTTCATTTAATTATGTGTCATTTATTTGCATTTGGAATAATTTTGATTGCGCACGATTGGTTTTTGAATATTTAATAACATTCCTTCTTGAATGAAAATTCACAAAAATAATATAATTATTAGTCAAAAATAAATATTATATTTATAAATAATCTTGGGTTAATTTGTATAAATTTTAGGAGTATTTAAATATGTATTTCGAAATTAGAAAAAAAAAACAAAACCTAACCTAATCGGCCTAGGCCCATTAGCCGGCCGCCCTGCCTTCTCCCTGCCCTAAGCCGCGCCCCCTGCTCTTCCTTGCTAGCCGCCGCCTACTCCCACCTTCCTCTCGCCTTCCCCTTCTTCTTTCCCGCGCAGCACCGCGCCTACGCAGCGCGACCCAGGCGCCAGGCCGCTCACCGAGCCGGCTGAGCGCCACTGCTAGGCCGCCTGCATCGACTGCCCCGCCCACAGACGCGACCCGCCAGGACCGCGCCGCACCCATGCGTCGCTGCCAGGACAACGCCCGCGACCGCGCCCGTCGAGCTACCCCGAGCCGTGACACCAAGCTTCGCCAACCCGGTCGCCCCAGCCCTGCAGCGCTGAAGACTCAACGCGATGCCAGCAGACCCCGACCGCGCCCAGCTGCCCCCGCGAAGCCGAACCGACTGGAGCCGACCCCACGCACGCTAGGAGCCACCCACGCCGACCGCCGTTTCTTCGTTAATGGAGCTTCAAGACAACCGTTTCCCTCCCCCATTACCTCCCTCCATTAATGCCGACGCCATTGATGGCAGCCATGAAGACCCCGACCGACCTCTGCTCTCCCTCCCTCGCCTATAAATTGCGACGCTGAGCCCTCCTCCCTCGCACCTCACTCTCCCACAGCCGAGCTCTTCTCCCTTTCCGTGCTCGACTCTACGCACATGCTCTGCTGTCGTGCCGCTGCTGCACACCATCGTCGCTCATCCGTTCCTTGCCTCCGTGCTCTTCCTCCGTGTCCCTGCTGTTGCTGCCCACGTCGAGCTACAACGTCGCCCTCTGTTTTCCGTCGCCGTCCACATCCCGGCGAACCACCGCGCAAGGAACACCACCTCGATCGAGTCCCTGCTCGCCACCGTGAAGTTCGCCCACGCAGCACCCCGGCGACAGTGTCCACGCAGTTCACTGTCGTCCGTTCACCCAAGGTTGAAAACAACCCCAAATGTTAATTTATGTTTTAAATCAGGTTTTGAATTAATTTATGAATTATTCTTGTAATATTGAGATGATGCGATTTGGTGATTCATGTATATGATTTTAGAGATTTTGTTTTATATGTGTGGTCAAAATCGACCCTGCGACACTACTTTGAATATACGTATAATTCTAAAAATGAACACGGTCACTATTCACTAACTTAGTGATTTTCATACTAGAATTGTTTATAATTAATTTCGCTTTAGTGTGTGGAGCGATAATTGGTTAGTATTGATATAAGTATAACTTTAGTGATATAAGAAATTGAAATAGGAATTAAGCCACATATTTCCGGTCGAATAAAAATATAGATTTTTACTATTCATAATAAATGTATTCATAAGTATAGCACTTAGTTACTTAGAATAGTAAAATGCTTACTTATGTCATAATAACCATGATTAGGTTATTAAAAGTCTCATTTATTAATTTACATTAATTCTTAGAATATTAATGTTAGAAGAATTATAAATAAACAATTTTTAGTATACGTATAAATTCTATTTAGAAAAGAAAGGAGAAAATCAAAAGAATAGAATTTTATTATGTTAAAATGACTTAATTAGACGCTCATACTTTTCTAATAAAGAAATTGATAGTTATGTTGGTAAACGTAGGTTTCTTACTAAAGAATTAGATAACTTGTTTCTAGTTTAAAATAATCTTTTAATAGATATCATATTTAACAAGGTTCGTTATAGATGTTTAAATATAGCCGTATTAAGTAAGAAGTTTCAAAGAATAGAGTTTTCCTAAAGATATTAAAATGATAGAATTGATGTTCATATCTTTAAAATGATGACCTATCGATTTGAATGTAGTTTTCTCAACAAATATAGATTTAGTGTTTTTCCTAATATAATGATAATCATTTATTATCCCTTCACATAAAACTCATTTAGTCTCATATTTAAGTATCCATAATTATATGATTTACAATAGTAATATGTCATATAACTTTTCTAATAATGATATAATGACTTGATTAAGTGCTCACACCGTCATAAGTAAAATGATAGTTAATAATATACCAATAAATATAGTATTCATTTTAATTATCTAGATCATTTGTTCCTACAATAGAATTAAAGATAAATAATAGATTAATTATACTTTATCATAATTTATTAATCAAACCTATAGTCAATTTGTTCTTAACTAGGTTTATGGCACGATTAATGTTTTCATAGAATTTAGTTCACATTGTATACGAATCACTTAGCTTTTCCTAAAGGATAAAATAAAGAAAATTAGTGTTCATGTCCTTTTTATAATTAAAATGTAAGTTTACATATTCGTTTTGTATATAGCTTTCTTAACAAAGAATATAGGACATGTACTTTCTAATAAAAATAAAATATAATTGTTTGTTCATTGTCCCCTACATAAAAGTTCATTTAAGGCATATATAATAACTTTCCATAAATAGGTGTTTAATAATAATGATCTTTTCACATAAAACCTATTTAGACTTATATCTTAATTTGTCATAAGTGATTGATTAACAATATTTATAATATGCTCCATAATGCTTCTACAATTAATAACGTGATAATAGCCCATTAACATTAGATATAACATATATCTTTTCTAAAAAGTTAAAAAGGTTTAATATTGTTATAACGTGTTTTATCGTATTATAAACCCTTAATCTTAGACATATCACGAATGACGTTTTATAAAAGATTAATATGGTCAACCAAATATTTGTATATTTTAATTAAGATATTTATAAGCTCATGTCTTGTTTTATAAAGTATAGATCACACATTTTTGAAAAGAATACCCTCTTATTATAACCATTACTTGCGATGTTTTTGAAAAGCGAGCACTCTTTTCGTTAGGCTTTCTTTTAGCTTTACGTATGGTGAATGTTGTATGTTATTAAGTGGTGTTTGTTCTTCTTGTTTGTTTGTGTGATATTCAGTGGTTGATCTAGTAGTTGAGAATCAAGATATATTCCGTGGAAGAACCTCGAGTTTTCTATAAACAAGGCAAGTGGACTTCTCCCTCTGCATACTCTATTTGATCCCAAACAATACATTTAATAAAGTTTATTCTTTTGGATATATATGCATAATTTGACGGGTTACCTATTTAGATAACCTTTCCAACCTTATTCCTTGATCAAACCTGGGAATTATACTTTACTTTCGTAGCTATGCTATTGATACAACTTAACTTTATGTAGTCACTCCCGCTTATGATATTAATGCTCCAAAATGGTAAGTTTACATTATTATTGATAACCTGATGGTTAAACAAGATTATTGCATATTAATTGGAACATGGAGTGACCACCCGGGAAAACAGTGCAACCAAGAGTGCTATCATGGCTCTGGCTTTGGTAATTAGCTTTATACGCTTAGTGCCTAGGAACCTTACCTGAAATATGGGCAAGAGGGGGAGCGGTGGTGTTGGCAGCCCACGTTAACATGGGGACGTATTCTTGGCTATGGTACCTCACCCAGGGGGCCTCCACCATCGTCTTTAGAAACCTTAGCGGGTTGCTTCGTATTAAGTGTATTTTTTGAAAGCCTCATAGTGGATCCCTAGCCACTCACCTCGGAAGTGTTTACGGGTTTTGGCCGACCTAGGCTAGAGGGGATACACGGCTTGTGGGTAAAGTTGTACCACATCTGTAGAGTGTAAAATTGATATATCAGCCGTGCTCACGGTTATGAGCAGCCTGGACTCCTCACATGATAATTGAACTTGAAGATGGAAATAAATCGAGATCCGATGATCTGCCAATGGTTTGCTTAAGTGGTTTCACTTAAGTGTTTTTTATATAGTCTTATACCTTTGTTTAATGGGAGTACTTGGGATTCACATTTATTAGTAATCAGGTGTTGATAATAAAATATTGACCAACTAAAATGTTTACTGCTCAACCTCAGCCTCACCTTGTTATACCTGCATTAGTTTTTCCCCCACTTGTTGAGCCCCGACCATAAGTGAGCTCACCCTTGCTTAATTTTGATCAGAAGTTTGCAGATGAAGATTTGGATGGTTAACTCCATGGATGCTAGTCTAGTGATACCCCCAGTCATCTTCCCGTGGATGGATGTCCCTGTTTCGCTGTGCTTTGATGAATAAAGGTTAAGACATTATTTCTGTTCGACGTGTAATATGTTAATATAATCGTTATTTACACTTTTATGCATTGTTCTTTTGATATATTACACTTGTGACGTCAACATATGTGTGGAAATAGATCCTGGCACACATATGCTTTGCACCCGGCTCTGCCCTTGGGAAACGGGTGTGACAAGTCTTTTCTTCCCGCGAGCACCGAAGGCAGTATTCATGGTTTCGTCTTCAGCCTCTGTATAAACCCCCAACAAACTATTAGTGGTTGCCTCAATAGCCTCGAGCCATTCGTGATCTGGTTGCCAAACTAACTTCTGTAGCGGCATGTATATTCCAAATAAACCAGGCTACCTTCACTGGAACCAGCAGCAGTTTCCTTCGGCATCTCCCAATCATTAACAAGGGGCCATACCTTGAAAGCTATATGTTCCTGGAATAAATCTCTGGTACTAATATAGATGCACACCATGTTGAAGGTCATCAGACATACTTGAGCTTTATTACTACCTATGATCGAAGGTCTTCTAATGCCGAAGCGCGATCGTATGGGGCGTTGGATTACGTCCTTCACATCCTCCCTCTCGCTCAAATCATTTCTAACATAAAACCATTGCTTCATCCATGAACCCAGCCATTTTTCCGAAAGGTTGGCACATGAAACCTCACATCAAATCGGTACACAAAATTGTAGCATCTGAAGTTGTTATGATATTGCTCCTTTCCAGTGGGCTTCGTTTGATAAGACAACTCGTGAATGTTGCAAAAACAATCAGCATCTGGTTCCAACCCCTGGCTCTTTATCGCCCAAATAAAAATTCTGACTTTAATTAAAGCTTCGGTAGTAAGTTGATGAAGGTATATTTCAAATCTATTTAACACTGCCACCAGCACCCTATGCAAGGGAAAACAAAGACCCGCCTTCTTAAAACTCTTGAACACCACCACTTCATCAGCTTTAGGAAGAGGAACAATGTCCTCTCCTCCAGCCATCACAATGTATATATCATGAAAATATTTGCCCTTCATTGCTTCAATCTAACCCTTCTTAATAGTGGATTTGCCAAATACAACATGACTTGGTCTCCATGGTCGATCTTCAACATCATTGTTGTCACTCTCAATATCAAAACCCTCGCTGTCACTTGAATCTCCAGACAGCCCAGCTAAAATTTCATCAGTAATTTTTTTCAATGTTGGTCCTTTCCATAGCTTCGTAAAAACTAGCCAGTGCGGGGTCTACACTCCTTTTATCTTTGGCCATTTCAGCGCTGGCTGAGGCAGAGAATCGAAGCTTGAAAGCAAACGCGATTATAGAGTCTGTAAGCTAAAACAACAAACCCAACACAAAGTTTGATAGCACGAAAAATATTCTCAACGCAAACCCTTGTATATATACACAAAATATCACTGAGAGATTGGTCCTACGATACATAATGTCTCGCTATTCTAGCGAAGGGAAGGTGTTTTTCGGACCTTCGGTTAAATGCCTTTGTTCATTTTGCAGTCTAAATTTGTTACAAAGAAACAAACTAATACTGCGAGGGGCTACTGTTGGGGGCCTTCGTCTTCCGAAGGTCCTCAAAACACGGCTAACTATTTGTTTCTTGCATACTATCAAGTATTATAGGGGCTTCGTCACCAGAAAAGCTTCGACGAAGCAAGCTTCGTCATGATGAAGCAGGAAGACAACAAAGGGAGAAGGTGTCGTCCAAGTCATTGAATGTAAATGACGATGCTGCCCCTATGACATTTGTAAACCTTGTATGTAATTGTTGATAATATAAATGTAATAACGTATGAAGCTATACGATTGATTATAAATAGTTGAACAGTACCCCCATACTGTTCACGCTAGATTGTAATTGCTCTCGCGTCAATGTCTTCAAGCAAGATGAAGGTATCGATGTAATACACACTTTAATAGTACCTTTACCTTCGTTATGAAATAAATATGTGGCTTGATTTCACATCTTGTGAATGTATTCTAATATCTACGAGTGATGAGGATTTGTCCTTCATGATCTTCTTCTGAAATACATTATACCCAAGAGGGAATAATGCTTCGAAGGGCGAAGGTCTTTAACATATAACAAATATGTTGCTTTGTTCTTGATATGAAGCATTTGAGAACAAGTGAACAACAATGGGTTACCCGAAGGTTGAGCTTGGGCTGTCCTTAATGCCGAAGGACTATCTGGTAGATGCTTGGCATACAATAGTTTGAAGGTCTATGCTTACCCCCTTTTTTCTTTGGGCTCTTGATAATTATTTTGATTAAAGTATTTACTTGTTTTCTTTTTGTCGTTATTAGAGTCTTATTTTAAGCAAAGCTTTGAAGGCGCAAAAGGATTGTGAGGATGAGAGCACTAAAATAGCCTTCGGAAATCTGCACTCAGGGGTTATAATACTTTGGAATGAGGCCCTTGAGAAAGATAAGATTCTGCTTTCTTTAGTCGAAAGGCTAAAGACAAATGAAGCTAATTTGGCTAGATTCTCTGAAGTGGATCAAAAGATTTTGAAACTTGAGAAGGAAAAAGAAGCGAATGCCAAACGCATAGCTGACCTAGAATATTCTTTATCCGTCCAAGTGGAATTGCATAAATCTGAAGTGATAGGACTGGAGAAGAAACTTGACGAAGTTACTGAAAACTTCAATGTTGAGCAAGTGAAGCGTGAAATATCCGATACTGAACGATCCAGAGTTCAAAAGAATGTTGAAGAGCTTCGTCAAGCGAAGGAGGAATGCTACTCTTTTGCTATGCAATGTTCTGATAAGCTGAAGGATGCTTTTGCTAAAGTTGGCGCACTTTTGACTGAGCGAAACTTTATTCGAGGGGATCCCTAGGGTGTGATCAAATGGATTGAGGGTGAGGTTTAAGCGTTTGACGAAGTTTTAACTGACAGGGGGATTTTTGTGTCTGTGTAGGCGCTCGAGGGGCTGTTTCATTGCTTGAAAAGGCTGGCTGTGATCATGCTAAGGCTGTAATTCAGCCAGAATTCTTAGTTTCAGCAAATGACATTAAAGATCCTTCATCCGAAGCTACCGCCCTTGGTGGGAAATTTTATGTTGAAAAGTGGATGAACGGCGGCAGAGAGATAGCAGACGAAGCTATCAAACAAATCGAAGAAGAATTTCATCTTGTTTCAGAGGAAGCTAGAAAAGCTGAAGAAGCCACATAACGTGAAAGACGTATAGGTGCATTTGTCATATTTTAGCTTCATAAGTGATTTAGCTTCGTATCTTTCAGAAACTTATATTTTGGTGCAGCTAAACTTTCTCCTCCTCCGGAGCCATACGATCCTGACACCGATCCAGCCCTAAGGGGTACTTTCGATGAAATCAAAATAGTGAATGCAGCAATAGATGAAGCTGTAGAGAAACTTCTAAATGAAGCTCCTGAGAGAATCCTAAAGGAGGATGATTAAACTGTGTGTAAAAAACGTTTGCAAAATTTGTATGTTGTCTTTATGTAAGAAACAATTGCAAACTATGTGATTCATTATGTAATATATTTCTTTGTGTAGCGTGAAAATGTCGTACATACCGTTTTTGAGTCGAAGGCGAAAAAACACCTTCCCTTCTGTTCACGCTTCATAAAGAAAATCCCTTTTTGCTGAAGTGACAGTATTAGATCTGAAGGTCTTGCCGCAGGTCTTGCATAAGGAATACCGTTGCCGAAGTGACAGTATTAGACCCGAAGGTCTTGCTACAGGTCTTGTATGAGAAATTTTGTACCGTTTAAGAGCAACTGCTAGAGATGCAATATCTTTTATTTTGCCTTTCCTTGTGCAATAATTCCTTGACAAAAACACACTTAGCTTTGTAGCTCAACCACATTTGCAGATGAAGGAGCAATTTCCCTTTTGAATGATGCGGAATGATGAATGATGCAGAATGATGCGATGATATGATGTGAGAAATGTTGATAGAAAACACTTCATAATAATAAGTCTCTGCATCCCCTTAGGAATGACTTTGGAGTCTCTTCACCTTTTACTTAGGTGGTATTTAAGCTCTGTATCCCCTTAGGAACGACTTTGGAGCTTCTTCACCTTTTACTTAGGTGGTATTTTAGCTCTGCATCCACATAGGAACGACTTTGGAGCTAAGCTCTGCATCCCCTTAGGAACGACTTTGGAGCTTCTTCACCTTTTACTTAGGTGGTATTTTAGCTCTGCATCCCCATAGGAACGACTTTGGAGCTTCTTTACCTTTGTTGTTACACTCGATGGTGTAACCATAGATTTATTACAACATATCGAAGGTTGCACCTTCTCAAATTATTTCTAAGGCATGAACATGAAACGAAAGAAATGAAAATTACAATATATATATATATATATATATATATCAAGTTCTTAGTCCAACCCTTCAGTAGCTTTAGTAAATGTGCCTGGACTCTGGAACAGACTGTTGACTATTCGAGTTTCGGACTCTTCCCTTTCATCGCGTTGCTGCTGGACTTGACGCTGTAATGGGGACGTGGGTTATGGATCTTCTGTCAGGAGGGGTAACTTTCGATTTGGTGGAGATGTGACACAGACGATCCAACTTCCAATCAACATAACTAGAACCCCGCAATCGCAGCACCACTTCTCCTCTGGTTATCAACCATGCACTGCATGATTGACCTCGCCACGAGGGCTAATTCCCGCCTGAGAATCGAAGACACAAGGAAGAACAAGAAAGAACACAATCTGGAATATTGCAGATGAATGATTAAGCTCACAAGTTGGGGTCTCACAAACCGATCGAGCGACGAACTATTCTCGACAGAATGACTTAAGTAAAACCCGAGCCCTAATGTGGCAGCGGCTATTGATTATATAAGGGTTAGAAGCGTGAATCCCTCCCCGGACGTGCCCTAATGGGCTCAACAAAGATACACGGCCCAAAGGCCAAGTTACGGTGTCGCAGCACCGAGACAGATTATGGGCCTCCACCTTGATCCGAACGTCCTTGCTGGCCTTCCACGCCTCCAAGTCCTTCACCATGTCCTTGTTGGTCCTTTATTTCATTCCTAATTACAATTAATTCATTAGGTAGCACACTATTCTCAAATGCACAAGAATAAGTACATAGGAACGAGCTCACCTGCAAATTCAATTGTCTTGCGCGTGAGCGAGTAATCGGACCTTGAACATCAACTAGGAGAGTGTTGTTTGAATCCATGGGAGTGATGTCCTCATCACGCTGCCCTTCAGGCTGCTGGTCGTGGGACGAAGTTGGAGCCATTGCAGGTGGTTGTGGTATGGCCTAGGCGGCTGGAGATTGACTTGCTGAAACCACTGAAATTGTATGTTGTGAAAGTGGATGTTGGTTGCCCACATACTCTGGACTGTATGGGGAATATGTGATATCCCAATTTTCTAAAAAGAAGTTAAATTTCCTTTTCTCTTTTCTTTCATGTTCTGTGGCATTGGGGTTTGGAGTTTTAGGAGGAATTCCTCAAGGAAACAGTAGATCTTTTGGCATTTTTTTCGTTCGGTCGGAAGCTCAGATGGGAGAGCGTGTTCGGGCCTTTGATCTTGATCCGATGGATGGGAGCCCCCCCTCCCCAACCCTAGCTAACCCCCTCTCCTCCCAATGGTTGCAGCCCCCCCACCCTTTCCACCCCTTGGGCCGCCGCCCCCTCCCTCTTCCTCTCCTCCCCTTGGGCAGCCGCCCTCTACCCTCTCCACGGCTTCCTCCTCCCTCTAGATTCCCCCACATAGCAAGGATCGAGAAGAGGAGGAGCACGTTGAATTGAAGATGAAGAGAGGATCAAGGAGATGTTCTTCCCCATCTCTTCTTGCAGAATTTCTTAGGGAAACCCTAGGTATGGATGAGATCCTTGTTACTCCCTGTAATTATGTGCTTTTGGAGGTTGTAGATCATGAGGATTAAAGGATTAGAGGTTGGATTAGATGTGGGGTTAGGTTTTGATCTCGAATTTAGTTTTCTGCAGAATGGCAGATTCGACAGTTTCTGTTCATGCTAGTTTTCCGTGATCTTAGGGGCCTCAAAAAAATAAAAATTTCTATATATGAGTCGTAGATAATTTGTAGATCTTTTCGTGTTTGTGAAGAGCACCTCAATCGGACATCAGATCAGAAAGTTATTGCAGTTTGATTATAGCAGTTTTTTAGTCTCATAATTCTATGCAGAATCTGTTCTCTTAAGATTTAGGCAATTTTATCAACAGAATTAAACTTTAGGTTGGTAAAAGAAGTTGTAGATAATTTTATATGCTTTCCAGATTGTTAAAGAGTGCATTCATATGAATTTTGAAACTCCAGTTATGTTTGTTTTACTGTAGCTATTCCTGTTTGCCTAAAAAAATGAGAGGGTCTGTTCACTGGTAGGTTTCATCTAGTAAATGGCCGAATTGGCTGTTCCAACTATATATACTTCTGTAGAGGGATAAATGTTCTTACTTCCAGCTGAAGTTCATGATTTTTGGTTGAGTAGTTTGGGAGATATCGAATTTTGAAGTTAACTATGCTCCTGTCTGAAACAGATTCAGTCAGTTATCTTGTCAGATGTTTTAGAACTTATAGATGGTAGAATGTAATTATCCATTGAATACCGAAGTTGTAGAGTATTTTGTGTAGATACTTCTAGAGTATTTGTTTGATATCACCACTGTTATAATTTTAAAGATACAAAATTAACAAACAGCGCTGCTGCTGTTTGGCATGTGGTTCAGGGTGGGAGTCATTCCATCGGATCTTGGTTTCAAGTGTAGGAGCGATTTGTTGATTGTTGGCAAATGTTTGTGAAATATTTGTACTAAGTTTTATGCCCCGCAGCAGGTGTCTACACTCCGGAACATGCCTAGTACATTTTTCTTCTTCGATGAAGGCAAGTGAATGTAGCGGTGGTTGCTACCGTTTTGACTTATTGTTTCATCGCCTACACTATAATATTCAGAATCATCGAATTCTTTCATAATTGAACCCTATGGTGATGCTTTACTTGATTGTATTATATAGATTCTTAATCATATATTGATGATGATGATGATTTGAGTATGACCCACGAGATTAATTCACACCCTTGAAGGTAAATGAAGTATTATTTGAGGTTTGTATTGTATTTGAAGGTAAACGAAGTATTGTTGGGGTTTGTATTGTATGTGAAGTCAGTGAAGTATATTGATAAATGCAGCATGCCATATACATTGCATGATTCACTTGCATCTGAAGTTTTGTCGTGACCTATGGTCCGACCGTACCGGTACAACTTAGCATCGTACGTTGCCCGAGGAGGGGTACGATGCGGCTTCATACCCTTAGAGGTATGAATGCAGAGGACATATGCACTGCATTCATATGCATTCATTGAAGTGATATTCGCAGATGGATTGGTTTTATACTCTAAGAGGTATGAAGGAAGAGGACTTATGTGGCGGAACTGCCCGAATTATTCCAACTTAAGTGCCTAAGCCCTGCCTTAGAGGCTAGACCACACTTAAATGGGAATAACCCGTCAATCCCTCGGATCTAGTCCGACACGGCCACTGACAGGATCAAGTACCACAATCTCACTCGATGGTGAGTCACAGAGCAAATACAATAAAGCATAAACCATACATGGAAGAGTGTTAATTATTATTACATCATCATCATCATCGGAGTTTTGCCAAAAGTAGCCATCATGGTTCGAAGTGCAGCGGAATAAAACTAACGATAATTAAACGGAGAGATGGGGAAGCCTGTCCCATCACTCCTCATGCTCCTCCTCAGCCGAGGCGGGGTCCCACTCGACAGTCCAACCCGGTGGTAAGGTGGACGGCCAAGTCACTCCAGCAACCATATCCTCCAGAGAACCTGTAAAATTATGCCACAAGCAAGGCTGAGTATACTAATACTCAGCTAGACTTACCCGGTGTGAGGAGTCTACTCCTCTACCTCTAGACATGCAGCTGTTTGGCTGTGGGGTTTGGTTGCCAAAAGCACTAGCTGAGTTTCTAAATCAAGATTTTAACTTTGTCAAAATTAAGTGTGACTCTCTTAAGGCTAAAAGTGTACTATCTATTCATGCATAGTAGCAAGCATTTTTAGCAATCAACATCTTGTATCATCTCATCACAGTTCCACTTGTTACTCAATGCAGTACAATGGATCAAGCAGTCTCATTAGCTGCGAGAAGCAGACGATTCGAATCGAGTTTTTATCCTTGCAAGGTAAACCTAAACACACGACATGCAGGGGCACTCCGTCCCCACACATATCAACCGTCCCCATCGATTCCCCGTCAGCAGATCAGGGCTCACCGCCTTGGCGTACAATGCCCCACTGACCCCGACTGGCCGTCGTGCAGTGACCGCACTTGTACCCACCATAACCGGAATGGGAGACTACGTCTCAGGTCGCGTGAGGAGGTATGTCCACTGCCAGGTTCACTCAGGTACTAGGCTTACCGATTTACCATATTTCTCGGCATATGTTTAGTACGTTCAAACGCTTGACACAGGTATCCGCACGTTAATCCTTATTTCCATTTTACCTCGTAGACCACGTATCCCCATGGATCCGTGTCCACATACCAACATCAATGTGATATGAAAGGTGGTTACAATCAATGTCCTGACCTCGCGCGAGTGCTAGAAAAATCACTCGACTTCTACCGAGATCCCTAATTAGCAACGCAGCTACTCGACCTAGCATACTAGTATCCATCTCAAAAAGGATTCCTGAGATCATGCAACTAGGGTTTCAAACAATTCCTACACCTAAGTGCACAATCAATCCTACAATCATTAAGTGAAGTAAAATAGCATAAGTAATAGGTTATGCATAAAACCGGGGCTTGCCTTCCAAAGCAGTGGCAGGCAGGTCCTCTGGTGCAGGCTCTGGTGTTGGGTCTGGGGCAACCTCCTGGGCAGCTCCTTGCTCCGGCACGAGGATGTACTCTCCGTCAGCAAGATTACAGTCTATCGAATGCAATGAACATGTATGTTACAATTATGCAAGATTTAAGAACATTAAGCTACAGAAATTAAGTCAAGAATTAACTTAGGGTTCACTGGCTATGCGGGTCTTTTAGGGGTATATATAGACTTATTACCTTTTAGGTTTAGGTTTTCTTTTAGGATACATGTTGGATTTGTATTGCCTTTATGGATTTCAGTGGACAATTTATAAAGGTCTTAGGAGGACATTAAATTCCATCATCCATTTTCCTTTCCTTAATTTCCATCTAGGGTTTCTAGTAGGGGTTTGAACTACGACAGTAGTCTAAAAATTTCCAAAAATTTTGTAAAAATTATAGTGGCTTGCCCTTGGTCAATAGGGCCTGTCTTAGGAATATGGGGTTTAAAATAAAAGGGCTAGGCTGTATACAAAAATAACAAAAGGTGGGGCTATTAGGCCACTTTGCACTACAAGTCCTTTATTAAGAAGGATTCTGACCTAATGGTTATTTTTGCTGGCCTCTAACAGTGATAATAAGCTCTTGTACAAAAAATGACAGAGAGCCACATGATGGTTAATTAATGGTGGATTTTTAAACTTTGGTGCAAAAAGGGTGATTAGAACTAACTTGTTATTTGAAAAATATCAAACAACAGATTTCAGATTTTTCTTAAGTTCTTATTATCAACACATTAGTTATCCTAAGGTTTGGGGAGGTTTCTCCTTATGGTTATTTTTGTAGGGTTTTTCTAAGTTATCCTTATTTTCTTCATTTAAAAGGTATCTTTCTTATCCTTTACTACAACAGGGTATGATACATTTTTCCAGTGAACTATATTGACTAACTATCTCAACAAAAATAGGGGTGCTCTCTGGTTCATTATTTATATCACTTTTTCTATTTTCCTTAAGCTTAAGCATATTATAGAATAAGGGGTTAAAACTAACTTAATGTAATGGACAGAGAGGTTTAACATTTTTAACTAGGTCAGTAGGTAGACAATAACTTCTCTAAATTTTTCTAACCTTAGTTAAATAGTACAACCATTTTTCTTGCTATTATTAAGTTTTTGACCAAAACTGAAAATAAATCAGAACCTTATATTTTTCTCTAGTACTTATGGGGATTTATATTTTTCTTAGACAGGTTATATTATTTAGGGTCTGGCAAAATTAGTTTGACCAAATTTGGATAAACCAAACAGAAGTTATGGGTTTTTAAAGTTTCTGTTTGAATTTAAATCAGGTTTTAATTAAGTTTTTCTGGAAAAGCAGTTTGCGCCGAGGCCCCTGAGTTTAAACCGAATCAAACTTCGCAGATCTACCCTCGGGCCACTATTCATTTGAGTCTCTGGCTTTTCACTTAACCCCCCCTGGGTTTCTCTCCCTCACACCCGCGGTCCCTCCCCCAACTGGAACAGTAACCGCGGAGAAGGAAAGAATGGCGCGGCTTACCGGCGGCGAGGGAGGTCCGGCGAAGGGCAGGGTTTGCTCGGGGAGGTTCTGGCGATCACGTCGAGGTACGGCTCGTCGTCGGGGATGGCCGGAATCGCCCGGACCACGGGCGCAGGCGGGCGAGCTCGTCGGCGGCGTGGGCTCCGGCCTATCCACGGCGGTACAGTTCAATCCAGGGGCATGGGGAGATTCATGGAGGTCTAAGGAGTCTAATCGTGCAAGGAATCGGAGAGAGACTCACTGTGCGCCTTGGTCCACGGTAGCCGGCGGGCGAGCGAAGTCCGGTGACCGTGTTCCGGCGCCTCCGGCGAAGTAGAGCCCGATTCCTGGCTCGGGGAGCTTCACTGGCAGGAGTACACTCGTGTCCGAGGGATGGATGGGACGGCGGAAGGCTGGGCTGGCCGGTCTACGGCGGCAGTGGCTCGAGCGGCCGCGGGCACGTCGCGCACAGGCAGACGACGGCGAACTGAGCTTCGGTGAGACTTGGGTGCGTGCGGAGGGGTACGGCCAAGGCTCTTGGGCGTTTTATAGGCGCGGACGCGGACCAGGGCGCTGGCTTGGCTCGGGCGCGGCGCGGGGCTCGCGGGGGCGTGCGCGGGCGTGCTCTGGCGCGGCAGAACGCGTCGAACACGTGGCGGTTTGTTTCTTCCAGTGTTCAAACGTCGACAGAGGTCGCAAACGTGCGAATCTTTGCAAAGGTTCGGCGCAGACCTCTTCCTGGCACCTAGGGCTGTCACTCAACTGTGAGAAGTCGGGGCAGATACGGCCTAGGGAGGGAGATCTTTGGATGCCAAAACAGGTGTGTCACACTGGGCACTTCGCGACAAAAGCCATGCCATGGCATGTCAAACGTCCGAGTCTCGGGCTCAACTTTTTCCAGTGGGTGCCCTAGGTAGTACGCCACATTTTTGGTATAGATCACAAGTGGATTTGATGCCATCTTCAAGGTGAACACGGCTGATCCTTAAACTAGGGTTAAATATGGACTTAGAGAGGCATAGAGAGCTCTAGCTCTCTCTCCACTTAGTGATTTGATTTGGGGTTTCACCAGGGGCCTTTTTGCAATATTACCCTCCCCTAATTGCTGGTTACAAAGCCACTTAAGGTTTGGGTAAAAGTTACTCATGTTTTGCACACTTGCTCACCCTCTTTCCCCCTCTTATCTAGGGTTTTGGGAGATAGGGTCTAAGAGAGATCTAGGGTTCTTCTCCCTTCTCATCCAAGGTAGTAAGTGTGCAAGGATCAGAGTAATGCTTTTGGTCACTCAAAATCCTTCGTTAACCTCTAGCTTTCCAAGGCCCTTATGCTTCTATTCATTAAGTTCTTCCTCAGGGGCTCATACCCTTTGATAGCAAGGTGGGCTCTAGCCATGGTAACACCTGGGGTGTTACAACTTACATATTGCATTCCTATGCATACATTGAAGTGATATTTGCAGGTAATGTTGATGCAGGAAGTGTTATACAACCTATTGTGGTTGTTCGAGGAAATGAGATGACATTGGTATTTTTGGGACTATTGAGTTCTATATCTACAAGAATTTCTGATCTCAATTGTGATCCCTTTAAAATGTAGATTAATCCAATTTTGTTGGTTTAAATATCTCATCAAAACAATTTACTTGCTGAGATGTTTCATCTCACTCTTGCATTACTCAATGCAGGTACTTGATTCATGTTAGAAATGAGGGAAGTAGCAGCATGTCCACCTTCACTCTCATAATAACGCTGCCCAGGCACAACCATGATTTAATTAGAAACTTCTTGTCAAAGGATGTTTGTTTTTTAACTAGTCGTGCACACTAGTTAATTCAGTTCATGTCGTACATAACAAAGCGATATAAGGTAAACTCAAGTTTCAAGGAGAAGGTAAGCATCAGGTATGACTTTATTACCGGCTTGAGGTGACTTCGAGCTTCGTCACCAGCTAAGCTTCGCCCACCCTTCGTCCAAATTTGTGTTATGAATCTATTTCCTATGCTTTGAGCTAGGCTGGGGATATCAATTAAATCTACTGGTGATAAGCTAAAGTTTGGTCTATTAACGATCTTCCCATGCGTGCAACCAGTTTTCATGAAGGTAACAGCTGTGCCCCGAGAAGCTAGCAGGGCATAGAAGTCGTCGTGTCCAGCTATAACTTCGTCAAGAGCATCAACTTCGCCCTCAATGTGTTCGAAGGTCCCTGGCAGGTCTTCAACTAAAGGTTCAAATTTCTCAGAACTGGTCCCAACTGAGTTGAAGACCTGCTTCAGCCGCTGCACGCATCGGTTGCCGAAGTCTAGACATTTATCTTGAAGCTCTTTCAATGATTTCTGCAAATTTGAACTCTTTTCGATTTCAGCCTCAAACTTCGCATCAAATTTCTGCTTTTCTTGTTCGAAGCTTTCTGACTTTGTGAGGAGTTCACTATTCAATCTTGCAATTTTGGCTTCCGCTTCTGCCAGTAAACCCTCCATTGTTTTAAGTTCAAAATCTTTCTTTTCAAGAGCAGCTTCATGATCTTTTATTTTGCTCTCTAAGCCTTCAATTATAACCTCATGTTTTTTATCTTCAAGATCCTGTTGCATCCTCAAAGCTTTACTTAATAGCATTCTGTGCAAAAACAACCTTCGTCAGAAAACACCTTCGCCGTTGAAACAATGAAAAGCCGAAGAAAAATTTTTACCTTCAAATTAGAATAGAATAAACTACCGACGATATGTTGTCGTCGTTAGCGGCTGATATCGGCCTCAAGCTTCGGGAAACCAATACTCTTCGACAGAGTACTGATAACCTTCGCTCCAGTTCGGTCTCGGAGGCATCCTAAGCTTTCGTCGTCAATACCGCCGAAGAGCAGCGCTCCTAGTTTGTAACCACAGGATATAGCGTAATCTCTCACCTCTTCTTTCTCAGCCTTAGACAACTTTTGACCAATTATGTTTTGAAAATTGAAATCCTAAAAGGGAAATAGGCTTACACCTTTTCCTAAATGATTTTGGTGGTTAAATTGCCCAACACAAATAATTGGACTAACTAGTTTTCTCTAGATTATAAGTTCTACAGGTGCCAAAGGTTCAACACAAACCAATAAAAAGTCCAAGAAAAGGGTTCAAATAAAAAGACCAAAAGACAACCGAAGGCAGCCCTGGTCTGGCGCACCGGACAGTGTCCGGTGCACCAGGGAGATCAACTCCGAACTTGCCACCTTTGGGAATTCTGGGAGCCACTTCGCTATAATTCATCGGACTGTCCGGTGTAGCACCAGACTGTCTGGTGTGCCATGCAGAGCAACGGCTACCTGCGCCAACGGTCGTCTGCAACAGCTACAGGAACAGTGAACAGTGCGCGACTGCGCGCGCAGAGTCAGAGAAGGCGTCAGATGGCGCACCGGACAGTGAATAGTGACTGTCCGGTGCACCACCGGACTGTCTGGTGGCCCACATGTCAGAAGCTCCAATGGTCAAACCCTAACGGTTGGGTGATGTGGCTGACGCACCGAACAGTGTCCGGTGGTGCACTGGACTGTCCGGTGCGCCCTTCGACAGCAGCCTTCCCCAACGGCCACTTTGGTGGTTGGGGCTATAAATACCCCCAACCACCAACACTTCAAGGCATCCAAGTTTTCAGCCAACTCATTCAATACAAGAGCTAGTGCATTCAATACAAGACACAAATAGAGTGAATCAAAATCTCTCCAAGTCCCAATTCCACTCAAAGCAATAGTGACTAGAAGAGAGAGTTTTGTTGTGTTCTTTTGAGCTCTTGCGCTTGGATCGCTTTTCTTCTTCCCCATTTCTTGTTCCCAAGATCATTGTAATCAAAGCAAGAGACACCAAGTTGTGGTGGTCCTTGTAGTGGACTAAGTGTCTCGTTTGATTGAAGAGAAAAACTCACTTGGTCTAAGTGACCGTTTGAGAGAGGGAAAGTGTTGAAAGAGACCCGGTCTTTGTGACCACCTCAACGGGGAGTAGGTTTGCAAGAACTGAACCTCGGTAAAACAAATCACCATGTCATCCACTCTTATTCGCTTGTGATTTGTTTTCGCCCTCTCTTTCAGACTCGATTATATTTCTAACGCTAACCCCGGCTTGTAGTTGTGCTTAAACTTTATAAATTTCAGATTTGCCTATTCACCCCCCTCTAGGTGACTTTCAATTGGTATCAGAACCCGGTACTTCATTAAGAGCCTAACCGCTCGAAGTAATGTCAGGAGCTCAAGCCAAGAAGGAAATGGTGACCGGCGAGAAGCCCGCCACAAGCCACGGGAAGGCTCCATCAGGGGAGTCCGGCAACAAGAAGAGGGAGGAATCACCTCCCCACGTCAAGTTGCACCGGAGTGGCGACAAGAAGAAGAAAATGAAGAAAGTGGTCTACTACGAGACCGATTCTTCGTCGCCTTCCACCTCTGGCTCCGACGCGCCGTCTGTCACTTCTAAGCGCCATGAGCGCAAGAAGTTTAGTAAGATCCCCTTACGTTATCCTCGCATTTCTAAACGCACCCCTTTACTTTCCGTCCCACTAGGCAAACCATCGATTTTTGACTGTGAAGATTATTGTATGTGGAGTGATAAAATGAGGCATCATCTAACCTCACTCCACGCTAGTATTTGGGACATTGTTGAGTTTGGTGCACAGGAACCATCCGTGGGAGATGAAGGCTATGACTCGGACGAGGTAGCCCAAATTCGGCACTTCAACTCCCAAGCCACTACTATACTCCTCGCCTCACTAAGTCAAGAGGAGTATAATAAGGTGCAAGGGTTGAAGAGTGCCAAGGAAATTTGGAACGTGCTCAAGACCGCGCACGAAGGAGATGAGGTGACCAAGATCACCAAGCGGGAAACGATCGAGGGGGAGCTCGGTCGATTTATGCTCAACCAAGGGGAGGAGCCGCAAGCCATGTACAACCGGCTCAAAACCTTGGTGAACCAAGTGCGCAACCTCGGGAGCACCAAATGGGATGACCATGAAATGGTCAAGGTTATTCTTAGATCACTTGTTTTTCTTAACCCTACTCAAGTACAATTAATTCGTGGTGATCCAAGATACAAACTAATGTCTCCCGAGGAAGTGATATGAAAGTTTGTGAGCTTTGAGCTAATGATCAAAGGCTCCAAACAAATCATCGAGTGAGGCACCACCTCCACACCCGAGGTGCAACCCGTCGCCTTCAAAGCGATGGAGGAGAAGAAGGAAGAGTCTACATCGAGTAGGCTTCCCATCGACGCCTCCAAGCTCGACAACGAGGAAATGGCTTTAATCATCAAAAGCTTTCGCCAAATCCTCAAGCAAAGGAAGGGGAAAGATTACTAGCCCTGTTCCAAGAAGGTGTGCTACAAGTGTGGTAAGCCCGGTCATTTCATTGCCAAATGTCCATTATCTAGTGATAGTGACAGGGGCGACGACAAGAAGGCAAAGAGAAGATAAAAGAAGAGATACTACAAGAAGAAGGGCGGCAATGCCCATGTTTTGCTGGGAGTGGGACTCCGATGAGAGCTCCACCGACTCCTCCTCCGACGAGGACGCCGCAAACATCACCGTCACCAAGGGTCTCCTCTTCCCCAACGTTGGCCACAAGTGCCTCATGGCAAGGGACGGCAAAAAGAAGGTAAAATCTAGAGCCTCCACTAAATACGCGACATCTAGTGATGAGGAAAACTCTAGTGATGATGAGGATAATTTACTTGCCCTTTTTGCCAATCTCAACATGCAACAAAAGGAGAAATTAAATGAATTGATAGGAGCTATTCATGAGAAGGATGAACTCTTGGATGCCCAAGAGGACTACCTTATCAAAGAAAATAAGAAGTATGTTAAGGTTAAAAATGCTTACTCTTAGGAGATAGAAAAATGTGAAAAATTAACTAGTGAACTAAGCACTTGCCATGATGTTATCTCAAACCTTAGAAATGAAAATGCCAAACTAATTGCTAAGGTTGAGAAGTTAGATGTATGTAATGATTCAATTGTTAGTCTTAGAAATGATAATGCTAATTTGATTGCTAAGATTGACAAATTGAATGCATCTCTTTCAAGCCTTAAAATTGAGAATGAAAAATTAATTGCTAAGGCTAAAGATTTAAATGTTTGCAATGTTTCTATTTCCTATCTTAGAGATGAGAATGCTATTTTACATGCTAAGATTGTTGAATTAAATACTTGCAAACCCTCTACATCTACCGTTGAGCATGTTACTATTTGCACTAGATGTAGAGATATTAATGTTGATGCTATTCATGATCACCTAGCTTTAATTAAACAACAAAATGATCACATAGCTCAACTTAGTGCTAAAATTAATGAGCACGACTTAGAAAATGAAAATTTTAAATTTGCTAGAAGCATGCTCTATAGTGGGAGACGTCCTGGCATCAAGGATGGCATTGGCTTCCAACAGGGAGACAATGTCAAGCTTAATGCCCCCAAGAAATTATCTAACTTTGTTAAGGGAAAGGCTCCCATGGCTCAAGATAACGAGGGTTATATTTTATACCCTACCGGTTATCCCGAGCACAAAATTAGGAGAATTCATTCTAGGAAGTCTCACTCTGGCTCTCATCATGCTTTTATGTATAAGAGTGAGGCATCTAGTTCTAGGCAATAAACCCATGCTAAATTGCCTAAGAAGAAAACTCCTATTGCATCAAATGAACCTAATATTTTATTTAAGACTTTTGATGCTTCATATGTGCTCACTAACAAATCAGGCAAAGTAGTTGCCAAATATGTTGGGGGCAAACACAAGGGGTCAAAGACTTATGTTTGGGTACCCAAGGTGCTTGTTTCTAATGTGAAAGGACCCAAGACCGTTTGGGTACCTAAGAACAAGGCCTAAACTTGTTTTGTAGGTTTATGCATCCGGGGGCTCAAGTTGGATCATCGATAGCGGGTGCACAAACCACATGATAGGGGAGAAAAGAATGTTCTCCTCCTACGAGAAAAACCATGATCCCCAAAGAGCTATCACATTCGAGGATGGAAATCAAGGTTTGGTTAAAGGACTTGGTAAAATTGCTATATCTTCTGACCATTCTATTTCCAATGTTTTCCTTGTAGATTCTTTAGATTACAATTTGCTTTCCGTTTCTCAATTATGTAAAATGGGCTACAACTGTCTTTTTACGAATTTAGGTGTTACTGTCTTTAGAAGAAGTGATGATTCAGTAGCATTTAAGGGAGTGTTAGAGGGTCAACTATACTTAGTTGATTTTAATAGAGCTGAACCCGACACTTGCTTAATTGCTAAGACTAACATGGGTTGGCTCTGGCACCGCCAACTAGCCCATGTTGGGATGAAGAATCTTCATAAGCTTCTAAAGAGAGAGCACATTTTGGGACTAACCAATGTTCATTTTGAGAAAGACAGGGTTTGTAGTGCATGTCAAGCAGGAAAGCAAGTTGGTGTTCATCATCCACACAAGAACATCATGACGACTGACAGGCCGCTTGAGCTACTCCACATGGATCTATTCGGCCCGATAGCTTACATAAGCACCGGCGGGAGTAAGTACTGTCTAGTTATTGTGGATGATTATTCTCGCTTCACTTGGGTGTTCTTTTTGCAGGATAAATCTCAAACCCAAGAGACCTTAAAGGGATTCTTGAGACGAGCTCAAAATGAGTTCGGCTTAAGGATCAAAAAGATTAGAAGCGACAACGGGACGGAGTTCAAGAACGCTCAAATAGAAGGTTTTCTTGAGGACGAGGGCATCAAGCATGAGTTCTCTTCTCCCTACATGCCACAACAAAATGGTGTAGTGGAGAGGAAGAATAGAACTCTACTTGACATGACGAGGACTATGCTTGATGAGTACAAGACTTAGGACCGGTTTTGGGCGGAAGCAGTCAACACCACTTGCTACGCCATCAACTGTCTCTACCTTCACCGAATCCTCAAGAAGACATCGTATGAACTCCTCACCAGTAAAAAGCCCAATGTTTCATATTTTAGAGTCTTTGGTAGCAAATGTTTTATTCTTGTTAAAAGAGGTAGAAAATCTAAATTTTCTCCTAAGGCTGTAGAAGGCTTTTTACTAGGATATGATTCAAACACAAGGGCATATAGAGTCTTTAACAAGTCCACTGGACTAGTTGAAGTTTCTTGCGACATTGTGTTTGATGAGACTAACGGCTTTCAAGTAGAGCAAGTTGATTTTGATGAGCTAGATGATGAAGTGGCTCCGTGCGTCGCGCTAAGGAACATGTCCATTGGGGATGTGTGTCCTAAGGAATCCGAAGAGCCTCCACATGCACAAGATCAACCATCATCTTCAAATCAAGCATCTCCACCAACTCAAGATGAGGACCAAGCTCAAGAGGATGAAAATGAAGATCAAGAAGATGAGCCACCTCAAGAGGAGGACAATGATCAAGGGGGAGATGCCAATGATCAAGACAAGGAAGATGATGATGGTCCAAGACCGCCACACCCAAGAGTCCACCAAGCAATACAACGAGATCACCCCGTGAACTCTATCCTTGGCAATATTTATAAGGGGGTAACCACTCGATCTCGAGTTGCTCATTTTTGTGAACATTACTCCTTTGTGTCTTCTATTGAGCCATACAGGGTAGAAGACGCATTAAGGGATTCAGATTAGGTCTTGGCAATGCAAGAGGAGCTCAACAACTTCACGAGGAATGAGGTATGGCATCTTGTTCCATGTCCTAATCAAAATGTTGTAGGAACCAAGTGGGTCTTCCACAACAAACAAGATGAGCATGGTGTGGTGACAAGGAAAGCCCGACTTGTGGCCAAGGGTTATTCACAAGTCGAAGGTTTGGATTTCAGTGAAACCTATGCACCCGTAGCTAGGCTTGAGTCAATTCATATATTACTTGCCTATGCTACTTACCATGGCTTTAAGCTTTACCAAATGGACGTGAAAATTGCCTTCCTCAATGGACCAATCAAGGAGGAGGTCTATGTTGAGCAACCTCCCGGCTTCGAAGATAGTGAGTACCCTAACCATGTCTATAAACTCTCTAAGGTGCTTTATGGGCTCAAGCAAGCCCCAAGAGCATGGTATGAATGCCAAAGAGATTTTCTTATCACTAATGGCTTCAAAGTCGGCAAAGCCGATCCTACTTTCTTTACTAAAACAATTACAAATGATTTGTTTGTATGCCAAATTATTGTTGATGATATCATATTTGGGTCTACTAACAAATCTACTTGTGAAGAGTTTAGTAGGATCATGATTCAAAAATTCGAGATGTCTATGATGGGGGAGTTGAAGTATGTTGGGGGTATGCTTCATAGCCGAAGATCCTAAAAAGAACACCTTCGAAAGGTCTTTTCAGAAGCAAGAGCCGAAGCTATTATCTATAAAGCTTCGGCACAAAGACAAATCTCAGGATGAAGTGTCGAACCGACTTAAAGATGAATTGACTTAAAGACCCATGATGTTTTGTGTCATTATTGAAGTCGATTGTAAAGGACATAAATGTAATTTTGCGCAGGTTGTATCCTGTGCCTATAAATAAGTGAACAGTATCCTGGCACTGTTCACGCGATCCTATAATCACGGACACATTACGCTTGAATTATTGCTTTCCGCCAAGGCGAAGGTATAAATGTACCTAAATATTATGTTTTAATACTTGTATATTCATATAATAAAACATGTGAATATATTTTATACTTTATATTTCATTTTTCATTGTCGTCTTACAAATATGATCACGAAGGTGAAATCTTCGTGATATTTTACTTATAACCTTCGTCCGAAGCTCATTAAATCCTTGGGGAGATAATGCTTCAGCGGACGAAGGACATTTATACTTAACATCTTTGTGTTGCCTTGTTCTTAATTCGAAGCATTTGAGAACAAGTCCCCAACATTGTCGCCCACCTCTAGTGAACTCACTTCCACTTTCTGAGCTGATGGCTTCGTTCAAAGCTGGAGTTGCTTCGGCTCCGAAGCTTGTACTCCCGATAACAGGCGGTTCATGCTCAGAGCCGGCTAACAAGAAGCAGAAGAAGGAGGCATAGAGAAGTGTATAACATGTAGGGGTGCAAGGACCCTTCATCAAGTCAAGATGGTCTCACATCCCGATTACCTTCTCCCAAGAGGATCTTCAGCTCAAGGATTACCCTCACAATGATGCTATGGTTATCTCTTGTGTTATCAAAGGATTTCTGGTCCACAATGTTTTGGTTGACACGGGCAATGCAGTGGACATTATATTTGCTAAGGCCTTTAGACAGATGCAAGAGCCCGAAGATAAGATCCATGACGCCACACATCCCCTTTGTGGCTTCAGAGGAAGGCAGATTGTAGCACTTGGCAAGATCACGATGCCAGTAACCTTCGGATTTATCAACAACACAAGGACTGAACAAGTTGTGTTTGATATTGTTGACATGGAGTACCCTTACAACGCAATCATTGGTCATGGTACTCTCAATGCTTTTGAAGCAATTCTTCATCCAACATATCTTTGCATGAAGATACCTTCGGATCAAGGGCCTATTGCTATTCATGGAAGTCAAGAAGCTACCAGAAAGGCCGAAGGAAACTGGACAGATTCAAAAGCAATCCATAACATAGATGGAGCTGAAGCTTGTGAGCAATACAAGTACAGAAGGGAGAAAGCTGCTTCAGCCGATCAGCCGAAGCACATGCTCTTATGTGATGATATAGCAGAGCAGAAGGTGCTATTGGGATCTCAATTGTCTGAGGAACAGGAGAAAACTCTGAAAAGGTTTCTGTTCAACAACAAAGATGTCTTTGCATGGTCAGCTAATGATCTCTGCAGAGTCAACAGGGATGTTATTGAACACTCGCTCAATGTTGATCCATCCTTCAGACCCAGAAAGCATAGGCTTCGCAAGATGTCTGATGACAAGGCTGAAGGTGCTCGGAATGAAGTGAAAAGACTCCTCAGCGCCAGAGTCATCAGAGAAGTGAAATACCCAGAATGGCTAGCCAACACTGTTAAGGTAAAAAAGGCCAATGGCAAATGGAGGATGTGTATTGATTTTACTGATCTCAACAAGGCTTGTCCGAAGGATGAGTTTCCATTACCAAGGATAGATTCCCTAGTTGACGCAGCAGCTTCGTCAGAGCTTATGAGTCTGCTAGATTGTTATTTAGGCTATCATCAAATTTGGATGAAGAAAGAGGATGAGCCAAAAACCAGCTTCATAACCCCTAGTGGAACATATTGTTATCTTCGGATGCCTGAGGGGCTCAAGAATGCTGGAGGAAGCTTCAGCAGAATGACAACGAAGGTTCTTCATTCTCAGATAGGCAGAAATGTGCTAACTTATGTTGATGATATCATAGTAAAAGCACGAAGCAAGAAAATCACATTGCTGATCTGCAGGAGACCTTCGCTAATTTTAGACAAGCCGGTCTGAAGCTGAATCCAGAAAAGTGTGTCTTCAGAGTGAAGAAGGGGAAATTCCTTGGTTGCCTAGTTTCAACAAAAGGGATTGAGGCTAATCCAAATAAAATCGAAGCTATTCTTCAGATGGAACCACCAAGCACAAAGAAGGGGGCTCAACGAC
Source organism: Zea luxurians (assembly GCA_029449295.1). Lineage (NCBI taxonomy): Eukaryota > Viridiplantae > Streptophyta > Magnoliopsida > Poales > Poaceae > Zea > Zea luxurians. The sequence continues at coordinate 979,451 of JAOPSE010000082.1, read as the reverse complement.
TGACGGGAAGACTTGCATCTCTGAATCGATTCATATCTAGATCAGCAGAGAGAAATTTACCATTTTTTGAAGTGTTGAAGTCAGCCGAAGTTTTTCAATGGGGATCAGTTCAGCAGAAAGCCTTCGATGAGCTGAAGCAGTATTTGATAGATTTAACGACATTAACTCCTCCAGCGCCAGGGGCTCCTCTGTTGTTATATGTGGCAGCTTCGCACTCAGCGGTAAGTGCGGCACTTGTACAAGAGAAGCTTGAAGGGCAAACCAAAAAGCAAGCCCCAATATACTTCGTCTCTGAAGTCCTTAGTTTATCAAAGAAAAACTATACAGAATTGGAGAAGGTGCTGTATGCTGTTTTGATGGCTTCCAGGAAGCTTCAACATTATTTTCAAGCATACCATATAATTGTTCCTTCTTCACAGCCTTTGAAGGATATCATGAGAAATAGAGAAGCTATTGGAAGGATTGGAAAGTGGGCTGTGGAACTCAATGAGTTCTGCATTGATTATGTGCATAGATCTTCGATTCAGTCCCAGGCGTTAGTAGACTTCATTGCTGACTGGACGCCAGGGGCTCAGGAAGAAGAAGCAAGTAAAGATGCCGAAGCCTGGACAATATTCTGCGATGGTTCTTGGGGAACCTTTGGGGCAGGTGCAGCTGCCGTCTTAATTGCACCTTCCAAAGTCAGAACATGCTACGCAGTGAAGCTTGATTTTAGTTGTACAAATAATATTGCTGAATACGAAGCTTTGCTTTTGGGTCTTTGGAAGTTGAAAGCAATGGGGATAAGAAGGGCGGTCCTCAAAACTGATTCCCAAGTTATTTCTGGCCATGTTGACAAAAGTTGCAAAGCAAGAGATCCGAAGCTTGAAAAATATTTGGATATAGTTCGAAGACTTGAAGCCTCCTTCGAAGGGTTTTCTGTTAAGAATATTCCACGAGGAGAAAATGAACACGCTGATCTACTAACCAAGTCAGCAGCACAGGGGCTGCCATTACCTTCGGAAGTTTTCTTTGAAACAATAAAAGCACCTTCGGTTGACCTTCTTGAAAGAGCAGTGCTCAATATATCTCCTGTTTATAGCGAAGATTGGAGAACTGAGATCATGTCTTTTCTCTAGGGCAATTTCCTTTCAGATGACGAAGCTTATCAAAAGAGAATAGCGGCGAGAGCCCATCCATATGTAATAATAGAAGGGGAGTTATACAAGCATGGAGTCTGTTCTCCATTACTCAAATGTCTATCCAGAACTGAAGGTATAGAGCTGATGAAAGAAATACATGCAGGCCTGTGTGGATCTCACATCGGATCCAGGCCTTTGTAGGGTAAAGTTTTTCGTCAAGGATTCTATTGGCCGAAGGCAGCTTCGGATGCAGTAGAATTAGTCCAAAAATGCGAAGGTTGTCAAAAATGTGCAAGAGATCAAAAACAACCTTCGTCTATAACTCAATTAATACAGCCCACTTGGCCATTGCAAAGATGGGGCCTTGATTTGCTAGGCCCACTTCCACCAGCACAAGGGAATCTAAGATATGTTGTAGTGGCAGTGGAATATTTTTCTAAATGGATTGAGGCGAAGCCTTTAGCCACAATAACTTCGGTCACTGTTCAAAAGTTTTTTTGGCAAAATATTGTGTGTCGCTTCGGAGTGCCGAAGGCCATTACCGTGGACAATGGAACGCAGTTTGATGCCAAAGCTTTCAGAGAGTTTTGTGAACAAATTGGCACGAAGATCCATTTTGCATCAGTTCGGCATCCGGAGTCAAATGGACTTGTTGAAAGAGCTAATGGCATTATAATGACAGGAATAATGAAGTTAATCTTCAACCAACCCAGGGGAAGTGGCTGGACGAATTAATCAAAGTGGTGTGGAGCCACAACACAACAATATCAAGGTCAACAAGTTTTACACCATTCAAATTGCTGTTTGGTGACGAAGCAATAACCCCAGAAGAACCTAAAGCGGGATCAATAAGAACAATGGCTAAAGATGCTATAGAAGGGATCAGGCTTCAGGCTGTAGAAAATATCAATAAATATCAAGCCAAAACAATAAAATGGCGTGACAGAAAGGTTCGGTTGAAAAATATTAAGCCAGGACACTTGGTACTTCGGAGAGTTGCCAACCCAGAAACAGTAGGCAAGCTATAGTTGAAATGGGAAGGGCCTTTCCTGGTAGTATCTTCGTCAAGACCCGGTTCCTACAGGCTGAAGGATATGGACGGCAGCGATATTCCTAGATCTTAGAATGCAGATGAGCTTTGGCGGTATTATGTGTAACCTGATGTAATCTTTTTTATTCTTTCCTATGGAACCCTTTTCCTTTCCAAAGGGGGAGAAAAGTTTTTAATGGGGCCATAGCATGTAATTTCTCTTTTTCTTATATCAGCTCTACAAGAGCAGTATCCCCCGAAGATGTAAATGTAAAAACTAGGCATGCACCATCGAGTGCAACGAGAAAAAGAAAAAAAACGGAGAAGCTCAAAAGATGTCCCTAAGGGGATGCAGAGCACGACGAAGCTACAAAAAGCCATTCCTAAGGGAACGCAGCGTAAGTTTTCTGCTCAAAAGTCGTTCCTAAGGGAATGCAGAGCTTACAGCGAAAAGTCAACGCTGATTCCGCCGAAATAAAAGGCGAAGAAGCTCTTGAGGAAGGCTTACAGTGAAAAGTCAACGCTGATTCCACCGAAATAAAAGGCGAAGAAGCTCCTAAGGGAGGCTTAAAGTGAAAAGTCAGCGCTGATACACCGAAAAATAAGCGGTGAAGCCGAAAAATAAACGGCAAAGATTTGTTATTATGGTTTCATATGTGTCTTCGAACATTCATTTGCACGATACATTACATCATACATTTGCATTAATAAACATTCACTTAGACATACATAGGATCATCATCATCATAACATACAAACTTGCTTCGGCTTCGAAAGAGAAGGCTTCGGAAAAAAGAGAAAAAGAGGCAATTTTATGCTTTGCTGTGTACGCAAAGAAGGGAAGGTGTTTTTCGCCTATGGCTCAAAAGTATTAATTTTGTCCACACCAAAGCATTTCATACATGGACGGAAAAGTAAGATTATATTACAAAGTGAAATTCAATTACATCATACTTTATACAAGTTATCACAGGAGTTTTTTGAGCTATTTTTACAGACTATTCGAGCTTCGACAGCATCTCTGGAGCTTCTTCCTTTTATTCTGCAGCTTCAGCTTCGGCTTGGTCAACCTGTATGTAAGTATTATAAGCTAAAATTCAAAATTCAAAGGAAAAGGCAATCATAAGGTATAATATTGTTACCAGCTTAAGGTGGCTCGGGCTTCGTCACCAGCTTTCTCTCGCCCACCCTTTGTCCATATCACCTTTATAAATTTATTCGCAATGCTTCGGGCGAGGTTAGGAATATCATCTAGAATTGCTGGTGATAGGCTGAAATTAGGTCTATTGATAATTTTTCCGGGCTCATAGCCAAATTTCAGGAACGCAACAGCGATGCCCCGAGAAGCTACCAGGGCACAAAAGTCGCCGTGTCCAGCAATAACATCATCGAGGTCATCAATCTCACCTTCGATGTGTTCTAAGGCTCCTGGTAGATCTTCAGCCGAAGGAATAAATTTTTCACTACTTGCCCCAACTGAATAAAACACCTTCTTCAGTCGTTGAACACATTGATTGCTGAATTTTAAACATTTGTTCTGAAGGTCTATCAATGATTTTTTCAAAACTAAACCATTCTGGATTTCAGCCTCAAGTTTTTCATTAAGCTTCAGCTTTTCTTGCTCGAAACCTTCCGACTAATAGAGAAGCTTCGTATTCAGTTCTATTATTTTAGCTTCGGCTTCTTCTAGTAAACCTTCAGTTGTTTGGAGTTCGAACTCTTTTTTCTCAAAAGCAGTTGTTTGATCTTTTATTTTGTTTTCTAAGTTTTCAATTATAACCTCGTGCTTTTTGTCTTCCAAATCTTGTTGCATCCTCAAAGCTTTGCTCAATAGCATACTCTGTACACGAACAACCTTCGTTAGAAAACATTTTTATGAAAATAAAAAGTTAGAGGGAGATTGTTTACCTTGAAATTGGAATAAAACAAACTACCGACGATGTGCTGTCGTCGGTAGCGGCTAATATCGGCTTCGAGCTTCGGGAAACTGATACTCTTTGATAGAGTACCGATAACCTTTGCTCCGGTCTGATCTCGGATGCAGCCTAGCTTTTCATCATCAACACCTCCGAAGAGAAGTGACCCTGGCCGATAGCCGCAAGAAATGGCATACTCTTTTAATTCTTCTTTTTTGGCTATTGTTAATTCTTGACCAACCAAGTTTTGAAAATTGAAAATTTCATCCTCCAGTGTTTCTTTGGCAATTTCTTTCTTTTTCTCGGCCTCTGGGGCCAAAGCCTCTTCGGTGGCTCCAGCAGCTTCTTCTGCAGCCATGTCTAGCAGAATTTTATCTATATTTAGAGCCACACTTTCCAAATTAATGTCTTCGGCTCTAGTAGCTCCGGCATCTGTGGCCTCCGAAGGTGCAGCTTCAGTAACTGTTGTGCTTTCAATAACAGGCACCTTCGGAGCTGAAGCCCTGGGTGGAGTTGCTTCAATCACTTCTATCACAGTAACAATCCTTTGCCTCTTTGGCCTAGGTGCATTTGTTTTTGTGGGCTCCTTTCCTTATGAAAAAGCTTCATCAGATGAAGCCCCAATGGACTTAGTTTGACAGGCAAAGTTTTAGTCATTACCTTTAGGATTTCCTCTATTTCAGCAGCAGAAGATGTCGCAGAAGTCTTCTCTTCCTCATCAACTGATTTTTGCTTTGGGGTTGAGGCCTTTCTTTTCTTCGAAGCAACTGCTTTCGCCTCAGATTCTTGTTTCTTCTTCTTTGATTGATCTTCGTCGTCTTTATTCAAAGCACTAGCCACTCTTTTTCTTTTTTGCCCTTCAGCACCCTTGTCCAGTCGCTCATAGTCAGGATATTCAAAGCCTATAGCATCCATCACTCTGTTTAGCCTTCGTTTCGGACGGGTGCCGAAGGCCGCTGTCATCAATTGATCTTCTTTTTTAGAATAATTTCCAAGAATTTCGTTGCACATTACTTCGATTGTATCCAGCCATTCTTGGCAGGGTACTTTGAAATGTTTCTTGAACTTGTAGTGGTAAGGCAACCGGATAAGCTCCCCTTTCTTCTTCTCCCCCTCTAGTTTTGGCATTTCCCACTCCTTCAAAGTAGGAAATACTCTGAAGGCCAAAAATTCCTGCACTAAGTCTCTAGTGCCAATATGATCTGCAATTACTTGAAATTCAGCCAAAGCAATCTGACTCGGGCTCCCCCGTATCATGTTGCACGGGGGTCTAGTTTCTCCGAAGGTCAGTTCTAATGGACTCTGGACCAATTTATCTTCATCTTCGTCAACTTTGACATAAAACCATTCAGATTTCCATCCTGCTGGCCATTTGCTTCGGTAACTAATCACTGGGAACTTTGTAGTTTTGCGGTAAGCAAAGTTGTAGCAGCCAAAATTTTCATGCAAACCATCTCCCCTAGCCTTGGTTTGGTAGTGCAGTTCGTGTACTTGGCAGAAACCTTCGGCGAATGGTTCCACCCCCTGGCTTTGGAGGGCCCAGATATAAACACTTAGCCTAACGATAGCGTTAGGCGTCAGCTGATGAAGGTAGATCCGATATTTCTTCAACACACCAGCAATCATCTTGTTCAGAGGGAATCTTAAACCAGCTTTAAAAAGACTTTTGAAAACCACCACTTCATTTTTTCCTGGCTTCGGGATAGTTTCTTCTCCACCAAAATGAATCAATTCCTTCTTTGCTTCACTAAGATAGCCCAGCTTCACCATCTTAGGAAAATCAACTTCGGAGATGGTGGACTTTCCGAAGTCCAGGTGGCTAGGCTTGCTCGGTACTGCACTGCTATAATCATCTTCGGATTCAGTTTCTTCAACAGCAGCCTGTTCTGCTTTGGTAGCAGGGATGTCCTCCGGTGTTACCAACCCAGAGCGCTTCATTGCTTCCGAAATAGGAATAGTATTAGTAGCTTTGGTCTCATCTCCCTCACGATCGACCAGAGCAGTAGAGCAAACTCTGGCCATTTGATTATGACTTACTTAAAATTTTTGGTGTTGACTTTTTTGTTTTCTCCAAAGCTCTTACTCTTGTGCCGAAGCAGAATCACAAGCGAAGTTTCGTCTGAGCACAATGATTAAGCTTTAGCTATGACTAAAAATTTGGCAGCAAAACAGTGCAATAGCAATGAATGCCGTGGTAACTTCACACCTACCCGTCTGTTTATATAGTGTCGCAGGTGGGAAGGTGAATCGGCAAGGTCTATAGCACCGAACAAACAGTCACCCACACTCACTGAACGGTGGGCCACAGGGTCCGAGAAGGTGAATCGCTGGCGCACGCGTAATTGGTGCAAGATGGGGCGCGCGCGACGATTATTTTAATCGTTTCTCGCCAACGAGCTCAGGGAAGGTGTTTTTTGGATCTTCGGCGTCCCGAAGCCTAGAAGACTTTTTCACGGATCAAGCTCGTTACGAAAAACGATCTAGCACCGCGAAGGGGCTACTGTTGGGGGTATGCTTCGTAGCCGAAGATCCTAAAAAGAACACCTTCGAAAGGTCTTTTCAGAAGCAAGAGCCGAAGCTATTATCTATAAAGCTTCGGCACAAAGACAAATCTCAGGATGAAGGGTCGAACCGACTTAAAGATGAATTGACTTAAAGACCTATGATGTTTTGTGTCATTATTGAAGTCGATTGTAAAGGACATAAATGTAATTTTGTGCAGGTTGCATCCTGTGCCTATAAATAAGTGAACAGTATCCCGGCACTGTTCACGCGATCCTGTAATCACAGACACGTTACGCTTGAATTATTGCTTTCCGCCAAGGCAAAGGTATAAATGTACCTAAATATTATGTTTTAATACTTGTATATTCATATAATAAAACATGTGAATATATTTTATACTTTATATTTCATTTTTCATTGTCGTCTTACAAATATGATCACAAAGGTGAAATCTTCGTGATATTTTACTTATAACCTTCGTCCGAAGCTCATTAAATCCTTGGGGAGATAATGCTTCAGCGGACGAAGGACATTTATACTTAACATCTTTGTGTTGCCTTGTTCTTAATTCGAAGCATTTGAGAACAAGTCCCCAACAAAGTATTTCTTAGGATTTCAAGTCAAGCAACTCCAAGAGGGTACCTTCATCAGCCAAACAAAATACATTCAAGACATACTCACCAAGTTTGGGATGAAGGATGCCAAGCCCATCAAGACACCCATGGGAACCAATGGGCATCTCGACCTCGACACGGGAGGTAAATCCGTAGATCAAAAGGTATACCGGTCGATGATAGGATCTTTACTCTATTTATGTGCATCTCGACCGGATATTATGCTTTCTGTATGCATGTGTGCAAGATTCCAAGCCGATCCTAAGGAAGTTCACCTTAGGACCGTAAAACAAATCTTGAGATATTTAGCTTATACACCTAAGTTTGGCCTTTGGTACCCTAGGGGATCCACTTTTGATTTAATTGGATATTCAGATGCTGATTGGGCAGGGGTTTAAAATTGATAGAAAGAGCACATCAGGGACTTGTCAGTTCTTGGGAAGATCCCTGGTGTCTTGGGCTTCAAAGAAACAAAATTCTGTAGCTCTTTCTACCGCCGAAGCCGAGTACATTGCCGCAGGCCATTGTTGTGCGCAATTGCTTTGGATGAGGCAAACCCTTAGGGACTATGGTTACAAATTAACCAAAGTTCCTCTTCTATGTGATAATGAGAGTGCAATCCGTATGGCGGATAATCCCATTGAGCACAGCTGCACTAAGCACATAGCCATTCGATATCATTTTTTAAGGGATCACCAACAACGGGGGGATATCGAGATTGCATATATCAACACCAAAGAACAATTAGCCGATATCTTTACCAAGCCACTAGATGAGAAAACTTTTACCAAACTTAGGCATGAGCTAAACATTCTTGATTCTAGGAATTTTGATTAATATTTTGCACACATAGCTCATCTCTATACCTTTGATCATATCTCTTTCATGTGCTATGACTAATGTGTTTTTTAAGTGTATTTCATGCTAAATCATAGATTGAAAGGGAAATGGAGTCTTCGGCGAAGACAAGGCTTCCACTCCACTCCATCAAGTTATTAACCCTTCGCCGTCACTCCGCATCGCTCTCCACTTTGGTATAATCCTTCACTCATATATTATTTGCCAAAGGGGGGAGAGTTTGAAAAAGGGCTTATATTTCACTCACAAGTATCCGTTTTTGGTGATTCATGCCAAAGGGGGAGAAAGTATTAGCCCAAAGCAAAGCAAAAGGACTGCACCACCACCAATTTCAAAAATGTAGTCTTTCAAACTTGTATTAAATGAAGGTTTTTCTATTGGTATCTTATTTTTGATATAATTTCAAATTGGTATGACCCCTTTCAAAATAAATATCTAAAACCCTCTTGAACACTAAGAGGAGAATTTCATTGAGGGGGAGTTTTGTTTAGTCAAAGGAAAAGCATTTGAAACAGGGGGAGAAAATTTCAAATCTTGAAAATGCTTCTCAAAATCTTATTCATTTACCTTTGACTATTTGCAAAAAGACTTTGAAAAGAATTTCCAAAAGAATTTGCAAAAACAAAACAAGTGGTGCAAGCGTGGTCCAAAATGTTAAATAGAAGAAAGCAATCCATGCATATCTTATGAAAATGTATATTGGTTTAAATTCTAAGTAACCTCTGCACTTACCTTATGCAAACTAGTTCAACTCTGCACTTATATATTTGCTTTGGTTTGTGTTGGCATCAATCACCAAAAAGGGGGAGATTGAAAGGGAAATAGGCTTACACCTTTTCCTAAATGATTTTGGTCGTTGAATTGCCCAACACAAATAATTGGACTAACTAGTTTGCTCTAGATTATAAGTTCTACAGGTGCCAAAGGTTCAACACAAACCAATAAAAAGTCCAAGAAAGGGTTCAAATAAAAAGAGCAAAAGACAATCGAAGGCAGCCCTGGTCTGGCGCACCGGACTGTCCGGTGCACCAGGGAGATCAACTCCGAACTTGCCACCTTCGGGAATTCTGGGAGCCACTCCGCTATAATTCACTGGACTGTCCGGTGTAGCACCGGACAGTCTAGTGTGCCATGCGGAGCAACGGCTACCTGCGCCAACGGTCGTCTGCAACAGCTATAGGAACAGTGAACAGTGCGCGACTGTGCGCGCAGAGTCAGAGCAGGCGTCAGATGGCACACCGGGCAGTGAACAGTGACTGTCCGATGCACCACCGGACTGTCCGGTGGCCCACATGTCAGAAGCTCCAATGGTCGAACTCTAACGGTTGGGTGACATGGCTGGCGCAACGGACAGTGTCCGGTGGTGCACCGGACTGTCTGGTGTGCCCTTCGACAGCAGCCTTCTCCAACAGCCACTTTGGTGGTTGGGGCTATAAATACCCCCAACCACCAACACTTCAAGGCATCCAACTTTTCACCAACTCATTCAATACAAGAGCTAGTGCATTCAATACAAGACACAAATAGAGTGAATCAAAATCTATCCAAGTCCCAATTCCACTCAAAGCAATAGTGACTAGAAGAGAGAGTTTTGTTGTGTTCTTTTGAGCTCTTGCGCTTAGATCGCTTTTCTTCTTCCCCAATTCTTGTTCCCAGGATCATTGTAATCAAAGCAAGAGACACCAAGTTGTGGTGGTCCTTGTAGTGGACTAAGTGTCTCGTTTGATTGAAGAGAAAAGCTCACTCGGTCTAAGTGACTGTTTGAGAGAGGGACAGGGTTGAAAGAGACCCGGTCTTTGTGACCAGCTCAACGGGGAGTAGGTTTGCAAGAACCGAACCTCGGTAAAACAAATCATCATGTCATCCGCTCTTATTCGCTTGTGATTTGTTTTCTCCCTCTCTTTCGGACTCAATTATATTTTTAACGCTAACCCTGGCTTGTAGTTGTGCTTAAACTTTATAAATTTCAGATTTGTCTATTCACCCCCCTCTAGGCGACTTTCAAATCCTTTTCCTCCGAAGTATCTTCGGTGATCTCTTTCTCTTTTCTAGGCACTGTGGCCAGGGTCTCTTCGACGGCTACAACAGCTTCTTCCGCGGCCATATTCAGAAGCATTTTATCAATATTAGAAAATGTGCTCTCTAGATTTGTATCTTCGGTCGTTGCAGCTTCGGTGGGAGCAGCTTCGGCAGCTGTAGCGCCCTCGACAGCAAGTGTTATCTTCGACGCTGAGGCCGGTGGTGGCGTTTCTTCAATGGCTTCGATTACAGTAATAATCCTCTGCCTTTTTGGCCCAGCAGACTTCTTCGCTGCCGAGGGCTCCTTCTTCTTCTGTGAAAGCTTCGTCAGATGTGGTCCCAGTGGACTTAGCTTGATAGGTAAGGATTCAGTCATTACCTTTAGAATTTCTTCCACGTCAGCAGTAGAAGGTGTTGAAGGAGTCACTTCCTCTATCTCAGTCGTTTTTGGCTTTGGAGCCGCAGCTTTCCTCTTCTTCGGAGCAGCTACCTTCGACTCAGGGCTCGATTTTCTCCTATTCAGAATTTCTTCATCTTCTTTCACCATTCTAGCAGCTTGTCTGCTCAGAACACTAACAATCATTTTTCTCTTCTGCCCTTCGACACCCTTGTTCAATCGCTCATAGTCAGGATATTCAAAATTCAGGGCATCCATCACCCGATTCAACCTTCGCTTCGGTCGGGTGCCGAAGGCTGCAGTCATCAGCTGATCTTCTTTTTTAGTGTAATTTCCCAAAATTTCGTTGCACATGTTTCTATCATTTCTAACCATTCTTGACATGGCCCTTTGAACTGTTTCTCGAATTTGAACTTATAAGGTAGTCGCACAAGTTCATTCTTCTTCTTTGTCCCCTTTAGCTTCAGCATGTTCCATTCACTCAGCGTCGTGAACACCTTATAGGCTAGATATTCTTGGACTAGATCTCTTGTGCTGATCTGCTCGGCTACCACCAGGAATTCTGCCATAGCTTGTTGGCATGGTGACCCCGGCTCCATACGGCACAGCGGCCTAGTCAGCCTGAAGCTTAAGCTCAGAAGGCTCAGTACTAGCGTCTTGTGCTTCTCCCTCTTCTTCTCATCGGCCTTCACATAAAACCACTCATTTTTCCAACCAGTTGGCCACTTGGTGCGATAGCTAACCACCAGAGTCTTCATATCTTTGCGGTAAGCGAAGTTGTAGCAACCAAAATTCTCATGAAGACCATCTTCTCTAGCCTTCGTCTGATAATGAAGCTCGTGCACTCGGCAAAAGGCATTGGCATTCGGGTCTATTCCTTGGCTTCGGAGAGACCAGATGAAGACGCTGAGTCTAACGATAGCGTTAGGAGTCAGCTGATGAAGATAGATTTCGTAATTTTCCAAAACTTCCCCAATCATTTCGTTCAAAGGAAACCTAAACCCCGCTATGAAGAAACTCCTGAAAACTACCACCTCATCATTTTCCGGTGTCGGAGTGGTTTCTTCCTTGCCAAAACAAATCAACTTCTTCTCAGCTTCTCCGATGTAGCCTAGCTTTATCATCATAGGCATATCAGCCTCAGAAATGGTACATTTTCCAAAGTCCAAGTGACTGGGTTTGGCTGGCATGAGAGTATTATAATCTTCCTCTTCTTCATCAACAACATCTTCTTCAATGTCAGCATATTTAGCTTCGGCAGCAGGTGCACCTTTGTCAGCAGCTACCTCTGTCACAACCATTCCCGATTGTTTCATCACTTCAGAGATCGGGCAGTCTCTGTGGCTTTGGCCTCCTCTCTGTCATGGGTCACCCTAGCAGTTGAACAAACTCTAGCCATCAGGTGTTGAATTCCTTGCAGTTCTTATGAATGTTGATGATTTTTATGGTTGTGACAAAGCTCTCTCTTATGATGAAGCTAGATCAAAACGATGCTTTGCTTGAGAATGCAATGAGAAAGCTTCGGCTATGGTTAAAATTTTCAGCAGCACAACAGTGCAATGGCAATGAATGCTGTGGTAACTTCACACCTACCCGTTTGTTTATATAGTGCTGCAAGTGTGAAGGTGAATCATCAAGTCACCCGTACCCGCTCAACAGTCACCCGCACTCACTGAACGGTGGACCACGGTGCGTGCGAGATGAATCGACAGATCGTGCATACCCGCTGCATGGTGGGACCACCCTGCACTCGGATTATTTTAATCGTTTCTCAGCAATGAGCTCAGGGAAGGTGTTTTTCGGACCTTCGGCATTCCGAAGCCTAGGACAATTTTTCACGGATCAAGCTCGTTACGAAAAACGATCTAGCACCACGAAGGGGCTACTGTTGGGGGTCTGCTTCATAGCCGAAGGTCCTGTAAGAAGAAACACCTTCGGAAGATTAGCACGGAAATAACGCCGAAGCTACCTTACAGGGAACTTCGACATAACGACATGCCTAAGACGAAGGGTTGCACCGACTTAAAGATGAAAAGACAGATTGACCCATAATAGTTTGTGTCATGATTGTAATCGATTGTAAAGGGTATAAATGTAATTTCACACAGGCTGCGCCCTGTTCCTATAAATAGATGAATAGTACCCCCGTACTGTTCACTCTGATTTGTAATCGCTCGTGCATCACACTTGTTCTTTCTCCTTCTGTCAAGCCGAAGGTACAAATGTAATTCTATATTATTTCTGTTTATCCATGACAATATAATAAAAGATGAGTTAATAATATTATATGATTATCCATATTGTTTCTTATATTTTACATGCTTCTTCTTTCATTATCATATACTACGATGATGAAGGTATGTCCTTCATGACCTTCGTCTGAAGATCATTATATCCTAAGGGAAATAATGCTTCGAAGGACGAAGGGCTTTAACCTTTAACATTTTGTGTTGCCTTGTTCTTAATTCATAGCATTTGAGAACAAGTCCCCAACAGTCGTTATGGTTATCTTCCCATTGCTAGCAGATTATTAATGTCTAGTATGTTTTCTTATCATGATATATGTTTATACTCTGTTGCTTCCATGTTTAAGCAAATTTTCAAAGGAGATGCTGTCGAAATTTTATATATGAATGTTAGTTGTGTAGTTTAGTAGCATTTCGGGGTGTTTGTGGATCCTGGGGTGTTAAAGTTGATATCAAAGCTTAGGCTTTAGATTCTAGGTAAATTGAACCTGAAATTGCACACATGCACATATAGGAAGGGCATGGGTTCAAATATCTTTAATATATGTTAATGTCTTTGAAGTGCAGATGAAATAATTTCACCCTCCCTATTCCTTTACGGTGATGTGGTAAGTTGTTTATGACTTAATGCCTGATATAATTCATTTCTAAATTTTGATATTGTTTTATTAATACGATTGAGATCGCTGGTCTTTTGTGAGATTGAAGTTGTTATTATGCTTGTGATATACATGCATGCCTATGTTGTTTTCAACATGTTTTTCATGGTTGAGTTTCATTACAATAATATTGTTATATATGCTTGATTGAGGATGTTTCTAAGAGGAGTGTGAATTGCGTGTTTTGGGTTACAAGGTAACCATCGATTTGAATTTAAGTTGTTGGGCGGTTGGTGGATAGCTCCAACTATCTTTGCAAAGAATGATTGTTTATGCCGAGAAACTAGTTCTGAAAGAAATGAATATTGGTACTTTTATATGGATTTTGGGGGAAGTCTTTACATAGCTAGCCAGAGTGGCTTACATGTCTCCCTTCTATCTTGTGTTTTAGTAGCCACAAAGCCTAGATGTGGTTTAAAGTGGTTGCATGTTAGTCATGCTAATTGTAGAATAAATCTTTGATTTTCCTGATCCATTGATTATATATTAATACGTTGAGGATCTGATGGTTATCTCCTTGATGCATGCTTGTGGAGCCATTGTTGGACCACTTATCTATTGGTTTGAATGAAGTCATTGCCTAGCCTAGAGTGGGTTGGGTATGGTTAGTCACCTATTCCTAAATGATGTAGTTTTTACATCAGCTTGAGATGTTTGTCAATGTGTGAAGGATTACAGGGTTATTATTGACCCTGTATGTCTGGTACTTTCAGTGCATCGTATGATAGAATGAAATGTAAGTTTCTGAACTACAGTAGATGAAGACTTATATTATGTGTAGGTTAACCTTACTAGTTTGGATATTTTTCTTAGTTGAGTTTTGGATGAAGTATAGTGACATTGGTTAAGCAAGTATTGTGTTGTTGTTGTGTTGTCAGTGCTCTTTGTGGAGTTTTGGTATTTCTTCAATGAACTGTGCCGCACAGAATTTTATTGGCTTTTGTCGGCTTTATTGCTCCATTAGTTCTGTAGACTTTCTCCCTCTTATGGGGTGCAAAGAATGTGAGATTACATGATTATCTTTTCATGATGTTAAGAACATGTAAGGGAATTAGGCTTACACCTACTTCCTAATTGATTTTGGTGGTTGAAATGCCCAACACAAATAATTGGACTAACTAGTTTGCTCTAGATTATATGTTCTACAGGTGTCAAAGGTTCATCTACAACTATACTGAATCGACTGTCCGGAATACCGTAGATTATTCCGGACAGGAGAAGCTTTTTGGAAAAATAGGCCAAGCGCGGACCGTCCGGGCCCTTGCGGCGGACTGTCCGCGACACAAGGATGACCCTCGGACAGAACCAATGCAAAAATCCGAGTTTGCACTACGGACCGTCCGGAGGATAAGCGCGGACTGTTTGGGACCTCGCTCGGACCGTCCGGACTCAGGCGCGGACCGTCCGGTAGGCAAGGATCCGAAAAACCCGAAGGTGACGGGTTCGGAAGAATGAATTATAGCGGCCTCGCGGACCGTCCGGGGTGCACGACCGGACCGTCCGCGACTGGGTCTGTCTGACATCTGACGATGCATTAAATGCAATATAGCCGTTGATATAGCCGTTACTGCTGACCGTTGCATTTTCAGCCGTTGATCTACAGGGGCGGACCGTCCAGACCTGGCGGGCGGACAGTCCGCGCTCAGCAGAATGGAGTAACGGCTAGGAAGTGGTTGGTGGCTATAAATACAACTCCAACCACCTCCATTCAATACATCCAAGCATTCCAACCTTCAACATTCAATACAAGAGCTAGCAATCCATTCCAAGACACATTCAAAGCCTCCATCTCTCCAAGTTTCACAATTGAGAAAAAGAGATTATCAGTGATTAGTGTCTTGAGAGAGAAAGTGATCTGTGTGTTATTTGTCGCTCTTGTCGCTTGGTTTTTGCAATCGTGCTTTCTTTCAATCTTCATTGCGATCAAACTCACTTGTAATTGAGGCAAGAGACACCAATCTTGTGGTGGTCCTTGTGGGAACTTTGTGTTCCAAGTGATTGAGAAGAGAAAGCTCACTCGGTCCGTGGGACCGTTTGAGAGAGGGTAAGGGTTGAAAGAGACCCGGCCTTTGTGGCCTCCTCAACGGGGAGTAGGTTTGAGAGAACCGAACCTCGGTAAAACAAATCCGCGTGTCTCACTTCATTATTTGCTTGCGATTTGTTTTGCACCCTCTCTCGCGGACTGTATTATATTTCTAACGCTAACCCGGCTTGTAGTTGTGATTATTTTTGAGAATTTCAGTTTCGCCCTATTCACCCCCCTCTATGCGACTTTCAATTGGTATCAAAGCCCGGTACTTCATTAGAGCTTAACCGCTCGAAGTGATGTCGGGAGATCACACCAAGAGGGAGATGGAGACCAGCGACAAGCCCACTACAAGCCAAGGGAGCACTTCATCGGAAGAGTCCCGCACCAAGAGGAGGGAGAAGAAGAAAGACTCCTCCAAACAGAAGGAGAAAAGATCTTCCTCTTCTCACCACAAAGAGAAGAAGGAAAAATCCTCCTCTCACAAGCCGCATCGGAGTGGGGACAAGAAGAAGAGGATGAGAAAGGTGGTCTACTACGAGACCGATTCTTCATCGACATCCACCTCCGGCTCCGACGCGGCGTCCGTCACTTCTAAACGCCAAGAGCGTAAGAAGTATAGTAAGATTCCCCTACGCTACCCTCGCATTCCTAAACATACTCCATTACTTTCCGTTCCATTAGGCAAACCGCCAACTTTTGACGGCGAAGATTATGCTAGGTGGAGTGATTTAATGAAATTTCATCTAACCTCACTCCACAAAAGTATATGGAATGTTGTTGAGTTTGGAGCATAGGTACCATCAATAGGGGATGAGGATTATGACACGGATGAAGTGGCCCAAATCGAGCACTCCAACTCCCAAGCCACAACCATTCTCCTCGCCTCTCTAAGCAAGGAGGAATACAACAAAGTCCAAGGGTTGAAGAATGCAAAGGAGATTTGGGACCTTCTCAAGACGGCGCACGAGGGTGATGAACTCACCAAAATCACCAAGCGGGAAACGATCGAGGGGGAGCTCGGTCGCTTTCGTCTTCGCCAAGGGGAGGAGCCGCAAGATATGTACAATCGACTCAAGACCTTGGTGAACCAAGTGCGCAACCTCGGGAGCAAAAAGTGGGATGACCACGAGGTGGTTAAGGTTATTTTAAGAGCTCTTATTTTCCTTAACCCTACTCAAGTTCAATTAATTCGTGGTAATCCTAGATATCCACTAATGACCCCCGAGGAAGTTATCGGGAACTTTGTGAGCTTTGAATGCATGATTAAGGGCTCAAAGAAGATCAACGAGCTTGACGAACCTTCCACATCCGAGGCGCAACCAGTGGCCTTCAAGGCAACGGAGGAGAAGAAGGAGGAGTCTACACCAAGTAGACAACCAATTGACGCCTCCAAGCTCGACAATGAGGAGATGGCCTTAATCATCAAAAGCTTTCGGCAAATCCTCAAGCAACGGAAGGGGAAGGATTACAAATCCCGTTCCAAGAAGGTTTGCTACAAGTGTGGTAAGCCCGGTCATTTTATTGCAAAATGTCCTATGTCTAGTGACAGTGACAGGGGCGACGACAAGAAGGGCAAGAGAAGAGAAAAGAAGAGGTACCACAAGAAGAGGGGCGGCGATGCCCACGTGTGCCGCGAGTGGGACTCCGACGAGAGCTCCACCGAGTCCTCCTCCGACGAGGACGCCGCCAACATCGCCGTCACCAAGGGGCTTCTCTTCCCCAACGTCGGCCACAAGTGCCTCATGGCAAAGGATGGCAAAAGGAAGAAGGTTAAATCTAACTCCTCCACTAAATATGAATCTTCTAGTGATGATAATGCTAGTGGTGAGGAAGATAATTTGCGTATCCTTTTTGCCAACCTTAACATGGAACAAAAGGAAAAATTAAATGAGCTAATTAGTGCCATCCATGAAAAGGACGATCTCTTGGACTCCCAAGAGGACTTCCTAATCAAGGAAAATAAGAAACATGTTAAGGTTAAAAATGCTTATGCTCTAGAGGTAGAAAAATGTAACAAATTATCTAGTGAGCTAAGCACATGCCATGACACTATTAACAACCTTAGAAATGAAAATGCTAAATTAATTGCTAAGGTTGATTCTCATATTTGTATTGATTCAACTTCCTATCCTAGAAATGATAATGTTGATTTGCTTGCTAGGATTGATGAGTTGAATGTTTCTATTGCTAGCCTTAGAAATGAGAATGAGAAATTAATTGCTAAGGCTAAGGATTTTGATGTTTGCAATGCTACTATTTCCGACCTTAGAACTAAAAATGATATGTTGCATGCTAAGGTTGTTGAACTAAAATCTTGCAAACCCTCCACATCTAATGTTGAGCATGTTTCTATTTGTACTAGATGTAGAGATGTTGATATCAATGCTATTCATGATCACATGGCCTTAATTAAACAACAAAATGATCATATAGCATTATTGGATGCTAAAATTGCCGAGCATAACTTAGAAAATGAAAAGTTTAAATTTGCTAGAAGTATGCTCTATAATGGGAGACGCCCTGGCATTAAGGATGGCATTGGCTTCCAAAGGGGATACAATGTCAAACTTAATGCCCCTCCAAAGAATTTATCTAACTTTGTTAAGGGCAAGGCTCCCATGCCTCAGGATAACGAGGGTTACATTTTGTATCCCGCCGGCTATCCTGAGAGCAAAATTAGGAGAACTCATTCTAGGAAGTCTCACTCTGGCCCTAACCATGCTTTTATGTATAAGGGTGAGACATCTAGGTCTAGGCAACAAACCCGTGCCAAGTTGCCTAGAAAGAAAACTCCTAATGCATCAAATGATCAGGCTATTTCATTCAAAACTTTTGATGCATCATATGTTTTAACTAACAAATCCGGCAAGGTAGTTGCCAAGATTGTTGGGGGCAAACACAAGGGCTCCAAGACTTGTGTTTGGGTACCCAAAGTTCTTGTTTCTAATGCCAAAGGACCCAAAACCGTTTGGGTACCTAAAGTCAAGAACTAAAATTGTTTTGTAGGTTTATGCATCCGGGGGCTCAAGTTGGATACTCGACAGCGGGTGCACAAACCACATGACAGGGGAGAAAAAGATGTTCTCCTCCTATGAGAAAAACCAAGATCCCCAACGAGCGATCACATTCGGGGATGGAAATCAAGGTTTGGTCAAAGGTTTGGGTAAAATTGCTATATCACCCGACCATACTATTTCCAATGTTTTTCTTGTAGATTCTTTAGATTACAATTTGCTTTCCGTATCCCAATTATGTCAAATGGGCTACAACTGTCTTTTTACTGATATAGGTGTTACTGTCTTTAGAAGAAGTGATGATTCAATAGCATTTAAGGGAGTGTTAGAGGGTCAGCTATACTTGGTAGATTTTGATAGAGCTGAACTCGACACTTGCTTGGTTGCTAAGACTAACTTGGGTTGGCTCTGGCACCGCCGACTAGCCCATGTTGGAATGAAGAATCTTCACAAGCTTCTAAAGGGAGAACACATTTTAGGACTAACCAACGTTCATTTTGAGAAAGACAGGATTTGTAGCGCATGCCAAGCCGGGAAGCAAGTTGGCACTCATCATCCACACAAGAACATCATGACTAGTGACAGGCCACTGGAGCTCCTACACATGGACCTATTCGGCCCGATCGCTTACATGAGCATCGGCGGGAGTAAGTACTGTCTAGTTATAGTGGATGATTATTCTCGCTTCACTTGGGTGTTCTTTTTGCAGGACAAATCTCATACCCAAGAGACTTTAAAGGGATTCTTGAGACGGGCTCAAAATGAGTTCGGCTTAAGGATCAAGAAAATTAGAAGCGATAATGGGACGGAGTTCAAGAACTCTCAAATTGAAGGCTTCCTTGAGGAGGAGGGCATCAAGCATGAGTTCTCTTCTCCCTACACTCCACAACAAAATGGTGTAGTGGAGAGGAAGAATCGAACTCTATTGGACATGGCAAGAACCATGCTTGATGAATACAAGACACCGGATCGGTTTTGGGCCGAGGCGGTCAACACCGCCTGCTACGCCATCAACCGGTTATATCTACACCGAATCCTCAAGAAGACATCCTATGAACTCCTAACCGGTAAAAAGCCCAATATTTCATATTTTAGAGTTTTTGGTAGCAAATGCTTTATTCTTGTTAAGAGAGGTCGAAAGTCTAAATTTGCTCCTAAAACTGTAGAAGGCTTTTTACTAGGATATGACTCAAACACAAGGGCATATAGAGTCTTTAACAAGTCCTCAGGACTTGTTGAAGTTTCTTGTGACGTTGTGTTTGATGAGACTAACGGCTCTCAAGTAGAGCAAGTTGATCTTGATGAGATAGGTGAAGAACAGGCTCCATGCATAGCACTAAGGAACATGTCCATTGGGGATGTGTGTCCTAAGGAATCCGAAGAGCCTTCAAGTGCACAAGATCAACCATCCTCCTCCATGCAAGCATCTCCACCAACTCAAAATGAGGATGAGGCTCAAGATGTTGAACAAGAAGATCAAGAAGATGAGCCACCTCAAAATGACGGCAACGATCAAGGGGGAGATGCAAATGATGAAGACAAGGAGGATGAACAACCAAGGCCGCCACACCCAAGAGTCCACCAAGCAATACAACGAGATCACCCCGTCGACACCATCCTCGGCGACATTCATAAGGGGGTAACTACTCGATCTCGTGTTGCACATTTTTGTGAACATTACTCTTTTGTTTCCTCTATTGAGCCACACAGGATAGAGGAAGCACTTCAAGATTCGGATTGGGTGATGGCGATGCAAGAGGAGCTCAACAATTTCACAAGGAATGAGGTATGGCATTTAGTTCCACGTCCTAATCAAAATGTTGTAGGAACCAAGTGGGTCTTTCGCAACAAGCAAGACGAGCATGGTGTGGTGACTAGGAACAAAGCTCGACTCGTGGCCAAGGGGTATTCACAAGTCGAAGGTTTGGATTTTGGTGAAACCTATGCACCCGCAGCTAGGCTTGAGTCAATTCGCATATTATTGGCCTATGCTACTTACCATGGCTTCAAGCTTTATCAAATGGACGTGAAGAGTGCCTTCCTCAATGGACCAATCAAGGAGGAGGTCTATGTTGAGCAACCTCCTGGCTTTGAAGACAGTGAGTACCCTAACCGTGTTTATAGGCTCTCTAAGGCGCTTTATGGGCTCAAGCAAGCCCCAAGAGCATGGTATGAATGCCTTAGAGATTTCCTTATTGCTAATGGCTTCAAAGTCGGCAAGGCCGATCCTACTTTATTCACTAAGACTCTTGACAATGATTTGTTTGTATGCCAAATCTATGTTGATGATATCATATTTGGGTCTACTAACGAATCTACATGTGAAGAATTTAGTAGGATCATGACACAAAAATTCGAGATGTCAATGATGGGGGAGTTGAAGTATTTCCTAGGATTCCAAGTCAAGCAACTCCAAGAGGGCACCTTCATTAGCCAAACGAAGTATACTCAAGACATTCTAAGCAAATTTGGAATGAAGGATGCCAAGCCCATCAAGACACCCATGGGAACCAATGGACATCTCGACCTCGACATGGGAGGTAAGTCCGTAGATCAAAAGGTATACCGGTCGATGATTGGTTCATTGCTCTATTTATGTGCATCTCGACCGGACATTATGCTTTCCGTATGCATGTGTGCAAGATTCCAAGCCGACCCTAAGGAATCACACCTTACGGCCGTAAAACGAATCTTGAGATATTTGGCTTATACTCCTAAGTTTGGGCTTTGGTACCCTCGGGGATCCACATTTGATTTGATTGGTTATTCGGATGCCGATTGGGCGGGGTGTAAGATTAATAGGAAGAGCACATCGGGGACTTGCCAGTTCTTGGGAAGATCCTTGGTGTCTTGGGCTTCAAAGAAGCAAAATTCGGTCGCTCTTTCTACTGCCGAAGCCGAGTATATTGCCGCAGGCCATTGTTGCGCGCAATTACTTTGGATGAGGCAAACCCTGCGGGACTACGGTTACAAACTAACCAAAGTTCCTCTTCTATGTGATAATGAGAGTGCAATCCGCATGGCGGATAATCCCGTTGAGCATAGCCGCACTAAACACATAGCCATTCGGTATCATTTTCTTAGGGATCACCAACAAAAAGGGGATATCGAGATTTCATACATTAACACTAAAGATCAATTAGCCGATATCTTTACCAAGCCACTTGATGAACAATCTTTTACCAAACTTAGGCATGAGCTCAATATTCTTGATTCTAGGAACTTCTTTTGCTAATTTGCTCATATAGCTCATAAATATACCTTTGATCACATCTCTTTTATATATGCTATGACTAATGTGTTTTCAAGTATATTTCAAATCAAGTAATAGGTATATTGAAAGGGAATTGGAGTCTTCGGCGAAGACAAAGGCTTCCACTCCACTCTACTACTCATCCTTCGCCGTCGCTCCGCATCACTCTCCATCTTTGGTATAATTTTCACTCATATGTTTTATTTACCAAAGGGGAGAAAGTAGTTAGGAAAGGGGCCTATATATCATTCCAAGTATCCGTTTTTGGCGATTCATGCCAAAGGGGGAGAAAGTATTGGCCCAAAGCAAAAGGACCGCACCACCACCTAAATTTTAAAATTAATGGTTTTCAATTGGAAAATTTCAATTGGTATCTCTTTGTGTTCTAAAGGGGGAGCAAGTAGTATCTTCAAAACTTAATATCTCAAAACCCTCTTGAACACTAAGAGGAGAATTTAATTGAGGGGGAGTTTTGTTTAGTCAAAGGAAAAGCATTTGAAACAAGGGGAGAAAATTTTAAACTTGAAAATGCTTTGCAAAAATCTTATTTCATCTACCTTTGACTATATTGCAAAAGGACTTTGAAAAGGATTTACAAAAAGAATTTGCAAAAACAAAACATGTGGTGCAAGCATGGTCCAAAATGTTAAAGAAACAATCCATGCAAGAAATCTTATTGGCTCAATTCCAAGCAACCTTTGCACTTACATTATGCAAACTAGTTCAAATATGCACTTTTATATTTGCTTTGGTTTGTGTTGGCATCAATCACCAAAAAGGGGGAGATTGTAAGGGAATTAGGCTTACACCTACTTCCTAATTGATTTTGGTGGTTGAAATGCCCAACACAAATAATTGGACTAACTAGTTTGCTTTAGATTATATGTTCTACAGGTGTCAAAGGTTCATCTACAACTATACTGAATCGACTGTCCGGAATACCGTAGATTATTCCGGACAGGAGAAGCTTTTTGGAAAAATAGGCCAAGCACGGACCGTCCGGGCCCTTGCGGCGGACTGTCCGCGACACAAGGATGACCCTCGGACAGAACCAATGCAAAAATCCGAGTTTGCACTACGGACCGTCCGGAGGATAAGCGCGGACTGTCTGGGACCTCGCTCGGACCGTCCGGACTCAGGCGCGGACCGTCCGGTAGGCAAGGATCCGAAAAACCCGAAGGTGACGGGTTCGGAAGAATGAATTATAGCGGCCTCGCGGACCGTCCGGGGTGCACGACCGGACCGTCCGCGACTGGGTCTGTCTGACATCTGACGATGCATTAAATGCAATATAGCCGTTGATATAGCCGTTACTGCTGACCGTTGCATTTTCAGCCGTTGATCTACAGGGGCGGACCATCCGGACCTGGCGGGCGGACCGTCCGCGCTCAGCAGAATGGAGTAACGGCTAGGAAGTGGTTGGTGGCTATAAATACAACTCCAACCACCTCCATTCAATACATCCAAGCATTCCAACCTTCAACATTCAATACAAGAGCTAGCAATCCATTCCAAGACACATTCAAAGCCTCCATCTCTCCAAGTTTCACAATTGAGAAAAAGAGATTATCAGTGATTAGTGTCTTGAGAGAGAAAGTGATCTGTGTGTTATTTGTCGCTCTTGTCGCTTGGTTTTTGCAATCGTGCTTTCTTTCAATCTTCATTGCGATCAAACTCACTTGTAATTGAGGCAAGAGACACCAATCTTGTGGTGGTCCTTGTGGGAACTTTGTGTTCCAAGTGATTGAGAAGAGAAAGCTCACTCGGTCCGTGGGACCGTTTGAGAGAGGGTAAGGGTTGAAAGAGACCCGGCCTTTGTGGCCTCCTCAACGGGGAGTAGGTTTGAGAGAACCGAACCTCGGTAAAACAAATCCGCGTGTCTCACTTCATTATTTGCTTGCGATTTGTTTTGCACCCTCTCTCGCGGACTGTATTATATTTCTAACGCTAACCCGGCTTGTAGTTGTGATTATTTTTGAGAATTTCAGTTTCGCCCTATTCACCCCCCTCTATGCGACTTTCAATTGGTATCAAAGCCCGGTACTTCATTAGAGCTTAACCGCTCGAAGTGATGTCGGGAGATCACACCAAGAGGGAGATGGAGACCAGCGACAAGCCCACTACAAGCCAAGGGAGCACTTCATCGGAAGAGTCCCGCACCAAGAGGAGGGAGAAGAAGAAAGACTCCTCCAAACAGAAGGAGAAAAGATCTTCCTCTTCTCACCACAAAGAGAAGAAGGAAAAATCCTCCTCTCACAAGCCGCATCGGAGTGGGGACAAGAAGAAGAGGATGAGAAAGGTGGTCTACTACGAGACCGATTCTTCATCGACATCCACCTCCGGCTCCGACGCGGCGTCCGTCACTTCTAAACGCCAAGAGCGTAAGAAGTATAGTAAGATTCCCCTACGCTACCCTCGCATTCCTAAACATACTCCATTACTTTCCGTTCCATTAGGCAAACCGCCAACTTTTGACGGCGAAGATTATGCTAGGTGGAGTGATTTAATGAAATTTCATCTAACCTCACTCCACAAAAGTATATGGAATGTTGTTGAGTTTGGAGCATAGGTACCATCAATAGGGGATGAGGATTATGACACGGATGAAGTGGCCCAAATCGAGCACTCCAACTCCCAAGCCACAACCATTCTCCTCGCCTCTCTAAGTAAGGAGGAATACAACAAAGTCCAAGGGTTGAAGAATGCAAAGGAGATTTGGGACCTTCTCAAGACGGCGCACGAGGGTGATGAACTCACCAAAATCACCAAGCGGGAAACGATCGAGGGGGAGCTCGGTCGCTTTCGTCTTCGCCAAGGGGAGGAGCCGCAAGATATGTACAATCGACTCAAGACCTTGGTGAACCAAGTGCGCAACCTCGGGAGCAAAAAGTGGGATGACCACGAGGTGGTTAAGGTTATTTTAAGAGCTCTTATTTTCCTTAACCCTACTCAAGTTCAATTAATTCGTGGTAATCCTAGATATCCACTAATGACCCCCGAGGAAGTTATCGGGAACTTTGTGAGCTTTGAATGCATGATTAAGGGCTCAAAGAAGATCAACGAGCTTGACGAACCTTCCACATCCGAGGCGCAACCAGTGGCCTTCAAGGCAACGGAGGAGAAGAAGGAGGAGTCTACACCAAGTAGACAACCAATTGACGCCTCCAAGCTCGACAATGAGGAGATGGCCTTAATCATCAAAAGCTTTCGGCAAATCCTCAAGCAACGGAAGGGGAAGGATTACAAATCCCGTTCCAAGAAGGTTTGCTACAAGTGTGGTAAGCCCGGTCATTTTATTGCAAAATGTCCTATGTCTAGTGACAGTGACAGGGGCGACGACAAGAAGGGCAAGAGAAGAGAAAAGAAGAGGTACCACAAGAAGAGGGGCGGCGATGCCCACGTGTGCCGCGAGTGGGACTCCGACGAGAGCTCCACCGAGTCCTCCTCCGACGAGGACGCCGCCAACATCGCCGTCACCAAGGGGCTTCTCTTCCCCAACGTCGGCCACAAGTGCCTCATGGCAAAGGATGGCAAAAGGAAGAAGGTTAAATCTAACTCCTCCACTAAATATGAATCTTCTAGTGATGATAATGCTAGTGGTGAGGAAGATAATTTGCGTATCCTTTTTGCCAACCTTAACATGGAACAAAAGGAAAAATTAAATGAGCTAATTAGTGCCATCCATGAAAAGGACGATCTCTTGGACTCCCAAGAGGACTTCCTAATCAAGGAAAATAAGAAACATGTTAAGGTTAAAAATGCTTATGCTCTAGAGGTAGAAAAATGTAACAAATTATCTAGTGAGCTAAGCACATGCCATGACACTATTAACAACCTTAGAAATGAAAATGCTAAATTAATTGCTAAGGTTGATTCTCATATTTGTATTGATTCAACTTCCTATCCTAGAAATGATAATGTTGATTTGCTTGCTAGGATTGATGAGTTGAATGTTTCTATTGCTAGCCTTAGAAATGAGAATGAGAAATTAATTGCTAAGGCTAAGGATTTTGATGTTTGCAATGCTACTATTTCCGACCTTAGAACTAAAAATGATATGTTGCATGCTAAGGTTGTTGAACTAAAATCTTGCAAACCCTCCACATCTAATGTTGAGCATGTTTCTATTTGTACTAGATGTAGAGATGTTGATATCAATGCTATTCATGATCACATGGCCTTAATTAAACAACAAAATGATCATATAGCATTATTGGATGCTAAAATTGCCGAGCATAACTTAGAAAATGAAAAGTTTAAATTTGCTAGAAGTATGCTCTATAATGGGAGACGCCCTGGCATTAAGGATGGCATTGGCTTCCAAAGGGGAGACAATGTCAAACTTAATGCCCCTCCAAAGAATTTATCTAACTTTGTTAAGGGCAAGGCTCCCATGCCTCAGGATAACGAGGGTTACATTTTGTATCCCGCCGGCTATCCTGAGAGCAAAATTAGGAGAACTCATTCTAGGAAGTCTCACTCTGGCCCTAACCATGCTTTTATGTATAAGGGTGAGACATCTAGGTCTAGGCAACAAACCCGTGCCAAGTTGCCTAGAAAGAAAACTCCTAATGCATCAAATGATCAGGCTATTTCATTCAAAACTTTTGATGCATCATATGTTTTAACTAACAAATCCGGCAAGGTAGTTGCCAAGATTGTTGGGGGCAAACACAAGGGCTCCAAGACTTGTGTTTGGGTACCCAAAGTTCTTATTTCTAATGCCAAAGGACCCAAAACCGTTTGGGTACCTAAAGTCAAGAACTAAAATTGTTTTGTAGGTTTATGCATCCGGGGGCTCAAGTTGGATACTCGACAGCGGGTGCACAAACCACATGACAGGGGAGAAAAAGATGTTCTCCTCCTATGAGAAAAACCAAGATCCCCAACGAGCGATCACATTCGGGGATGGAAATCAAGGTTTGGTCAAAGGTTTGGGTAAAATTGCTATATCACCCGACCATACTATTTCCAATGTTTTTCTTGTAGATTCTTTAGATTACAATTTGCTTTCCGTATCCCAATTATGTCAAATGGGCTACAACTGTCTTTTTACTGATATAGGTGTTACTGTCTTTAGAAGAAGTGATGATTCAATAGCATTTAAGGGAGTGTTAGAGGGTCAGCTATACTTGGTAGATTTTGATAGAGCTGAACTCGACACTTGCTTGGTTGCTAAGACTAACTTGGGTTGGCTCTGGCACCGCCGACTAGCCCATGTTGGAATGAAGAATCTTCACAAGCTTCTAAAGGGAGAACACATTTTAGGACTAACCAACGTTCATTTTGAGAAAGACAGGATTTGTAGCGCATGCCAAGCCGGGAAGCAAGTTGGCACTCATCATCCACACAAGAACATCATGACTAGTGACAGGCCACTGGAGCTCCTACACATGGACCTATTCGGCCCGATCGCTTACATGAGCATCGGCGGGAGTAAGTACTGTCTAGTTATAGTGGATGATTATTCTCGCTTCACTTGGGTGTTCTTTTTGCAGGACAAATCTCATACCCAAGAGACTTTAAAGGGATTCTTGAGACGGGCTCAAAATGAGTTCGGCTTAAGGATCAAGAAAATTAGAAGCGATAATGGGACGGAGTTCAAGAACTCTCAAATTGAAGGCTTCCTTGAGGAGGAGGGCATCAAGCATGAGTTCTCTTCTCCCTACACTCCACAACAAAATGGTGTAGTGGAGAGGAAGAATCGAACTCTATTGGACATGGCAAGAACCATGCTTGATGAATACAAGACACCGGATCGGTTTTGGGCCGAGGCGGTCAACACCGCCTGCTACGCCATCAACCGGTTATATCTACACCGAATCCTCAAGAAGACATCCTATGAACTCCTAACCGGTAAAAAGCCCAATATTTCATATTTTAGAGTTTTTGGTAGCAAATGCTTTATTCTTGTTAAGAGAGGTCGAAAGTCTAAATTTGCTCCTAAAACTGTAGAAGGCTTTTTACTAGGATACGACTCAAACACAAGGGCATATAGAGTCTTTAACAAGTCCTCAGGACTTGTTGAAGTTTCTTGTGACGTTGTGTTTGATGAGACTAACGGCTCTCAAGTAGAGCAAGTTGATCTTGATGAGATAGGTGAAGAACAGGCTCCATGCATAGCACTAAGGAACATGTCCATTGGGGATGTGTGTCCTAAGGAATCCGAAGAGCCTTCAAGTGCACAAGATCAACCATCCTCCTCCATGCAAGCATCTCCACCAACTCAAAATGAGGATGAGGCTCAAGATGTTGAACAAGAAGATCAAGAAGATGAGCCACCTCAAAATGACGGCAACGATCAAGGGGGAGATGCAAATGATGAAGACAAGGAGGATGAACAACCAAGGCCGCCACACCCAAGAGTCCACCAAGCAATACAACGAGATCACCCCGTCGACACCATCCTCGGCGACATTCATAAGGGGGTAACTACTCGATCTCGTGTTGCACATTTTTGTGAACATTACTCTTTTGTTTCCTCTATTGAGCCACACAGGATAGAGGAAGCACTTCAAGATTCGGATTGGGTGATGGCGATGCAAGAGGAGCTCAACAATTTCACAAGGAATGAGGTATGGCATTTAGTTCCACGTCCTAATCAAAATGTTGTAGGAACCAAGTGGGTCTTTCGCAACAAGCAAGACGAGCATGGTGTGGTGACTAGGAACAAAGCTCGACTCGTGGCCAAGGGGTATTCACAAGTCGAAGGTTTGGATTTTGGTGAAACCTATGCACCCGTAGCTAGGCTTGAGTCAATTCGCATATTATTGGCCTATGCTACTTACCATGGCTTCAAGCTTTATCAAATGGACGTGAAGAGTGCCTTCCTCAATGGACCAATCAAGGAGGAGGTCTATGTTGAGCAACCTCCTGGCTTTGAAGACAGTGAGTACCCTAACCGTGTTTATAGGCTCTCTAAGGCGCTTTATGGGCTCAAGCAAGCCCCAAGAGCATGGTATGAATGCCTTAGAGATTTCCTTATTGCTAATGGCTTCAAAGTCGGCAAGGCCGATCCTACTTTATTCACTAAGACTCTTGACAATGATTTGTTTGTATGCCAAATCTATGTTGATGATATCATATTTGGGTCTACTAACGAATCTACATGTGAAGAATTTAGTAGGATCATGACACAAAAATTCGAGATGTCAATGATGGGGGAGTTGAAGTATTTCCTAGGATTCCAAGTCAAGCAACTCCAAGAGGGCACCTTCATTAGCCAAACGAAGTATACTCAAGACATTCTAAGCAAATTTGGAATGAAGGATGCCAAGCCCATCAAGACACCCATGGGAACCAATGGACATCTCGACCTCGACATGGGAGGTAAGTCCGTAGATCAAAAGGTATACCGGTCGATGATTGGTTCATTGCTCTATTTATGTGCATCTCGACCGGACATTATGCTTTCCGTATGCATGTGTGCAAGATTCCAAGCCGACCCTAAGGAATCACACCTTACGGCCGTAAAACGAATCTTGAGATATTTGGCTTATACTCCTAAGTTTGGGCTTTGGTACCCTCGGGGATCCACATTTGATTTGATTGGTTATTCGGATGCCGATTGGGCGGGGTGTAAGATTAATAGGAAGAGCACATCGGGGACTTGCCAGTTCTTGGGAAGATCCTTGGTGTCTTGGGCTTCAAAGAAGCAAAATTCGGTCGCTCTTTCTACTGCCGAAGCCGAGTATATTGCCGCAGGCCATTGTTGCGCGCAATTACTTTGGATGAGGCAAACCCTGCGGGACTACGGTTACAAACTAACCAAAGTTCCTCTTCTATGTGATAATGAGAGTGCAATCCGCATGGCGGATAATCCCGTTGAGCATAGCCGCACTAAACACATAGCCATTCGGTATCATTTTCTTAGGGATCACCAACAAAAAGGGGATATCGAGATTTCATACATTAACACTAAAGATCAATTAGCCGATATCTTTACCAAGCCACTTGATGAACAATCTTTTACCAAACTTAGGCATGAGCTCAATATTCTTGATTCTAGGAACTTCTTTTGCTAATTTGCTCATATAGCTCATAAATATACCTTTGATCACATCTCTTTTATATATGCTATGACTAATGTGTTTTCAAGTATATTTCAAATCAAGTAATAGGTATATTGAAAGGGAATTGGAGTCTTCGGCGAAGACAAAGGCTTCCACTCCACTCTACTACTCATCCTTCGCCGTCGCTCCGCATCACTCTCCATCTTTGGTATAATTTTCACTCATATGTTTTATTTACCAAAGGGGAGAAAGTAGTTAGGAAAGGGGCCTATATATCATTCCAAGTATCCGTTTTTGGCGATTCATGCCAAAGGGGGAGAAAGTATTGGCCCAAAGCAAAAGGACCGCACCACCACCTAAATTTTAAAATTAATGGTTTTCAATTGGAAAATTTCAATTGGTATCTCTTTGTGTTCTAAAGGGGGAGCAAGTAGTATCTTCAAAACTTAATATCTCAAAACCCTCTTGAACACTAAGAGGAGAATTTAATTGAGGGGGAGTTTTGTTTAGTCAAAGGAAAAGCATTTGAAACAAGGGGAGAAAATTTTAAACTTGAAAATGCTTTGCAAAAATCTTATTTCATCTACCTTTGACTATATTGCAAAAGGACTTTGAAAAGGATTTACAAAAAGAATTTGCAAAAACAAAACATGTGGTGCAAGCATGGTCCAAAATGTTAAAGAAACAATCCATGCAAGAAATCTTATTGGCTCAATTCCAAGCAACCTTTGCACTTACATTATGCAAACTAGTTCAAATATGCACTTTTATATTTGCTTTGGTTTGTGTTGGCATCAATCACCAAAAAGGGGGAGATTGTAAGGGAATTAGGCTTACACCTACTTCCTAATTGATTTTGGTGGTTGAAATGCCCAACACAAATAATTGGACTAACTAGTTTGCTTTAGATTATATGTTCTACAGGTGTCAAAGGTTCATCTACAACTATACTGAATCGACTGTCCGGAATACCGTAGATTATTCCGGACAGGAGAAGCTTTTTGGAAAAATAGGCCAAGCACGGACCGTCCGGGCCCTTGCGGCGGACTGTCCGCGACACAAGGATGACCCTCGGACAGAACCAATGCAAAAATCCGAGTTTGCACTACGGACCGTCCGGAGGATAAGCGCGGACTGTCTGGGACCTCGCTCGGACCGTCCGGACTCAGGCGCGGACCGTCCGGTAGGCAAGGATCCGAAAAACCCGAAGGTGACGGGTTCGGAAGAATGAATTATAGCGGCCTCGCGGACCGTCCGGGGTGCACGACCGGACCGTCCGCGACTGGGTCTGTCTGACATCTGACGATGCATTAAATTCAATATAGCCGTTGATATAGCCGTTACTGCTGACCGTTGCATTTTCAGCCGTTGATCTACAGGGGCGGACCATCCGGACCTGGCGGGCGGACCGTCCGCGCTCAGCAGAATGGAGTAACGGCTAGGAAGTGGTTGGTGGCTATAAATACAACTCCAACCACCTCCATTCAATACATCCAAGCATTCCAACCTTCAACATTCAATACAAGAGCTAGCAATCCATTCCAAGACACATTCAAAGCCTCCATCTCTCCAAGTTTCACAATTGAGAAAAAGAGATTATCAGTGATTAGTGTCTTGAGAGAGAAAGTGATCTGTGTGTTATTTGTCGCTCTTGTCGCTTGGTTTTTGCAATCGTGCTTTCTTTCAATCTTCATTGCGATCAAACTCACTTGTAATTGAGGCAAGAGACACCAATCTTGTGGTGGTCCTTGTGGGAACTTTGTGTTCCAAGTGATTGAGAAGAGAAAGCTCACTCGGTCCGTGGGACCGTTTGAGAGAGGGTAAGGGTTGAAAGAGACCCGGCCTTTGTGGCCTCCTCAACGGGGAGTAGGTTTGAGAGAACCGAACCTCGGTAAAACAAATCCGCGTGTCTCACTTCATTATTTGCTTGCGATTTGTTTTGCACCCTCTCTCGCGGACTCTATTATATTTCTAACGCTAACCCGGCTTGTAGTTGTGATTATTTTTGAGAATTTCAGTTTCGCCCTATTCACCCCCCCTCTAGGCGACTTTCAGAACAAGTTTTAGGAAGATTAGGAGTTTTGTTTCAATAGAACCACTTGTTTTGTGGTGCTTTGAGGTGAGGTGTTTGATCTTCTTATACATTCATCTTGTGTGGATGTTTCACCATTGAATTAAAATGAATTGTTGAAGCTGGTAAGGGTTGTGCTTAGTGCATATTACCCCTTCATAAAAGAGTGTTGTTTGAAGACATTGATGTTGATGTATAGCTGCATCCAAATTCGATGGTGTGAAATTGTAGTGTTGATTGCATCTATGACTTACTTTGAGCTTCATTGCATGTTGTTTCATGCAGGATATCAGGTTGTGTAGTTTCCTTAGTGTAACACCCTAAAGTTCAATTTTGTGAAGACAAGGAAAAATTCTCAAAGATTTTAAATCAAAACACCTTTCCTTAAAGATAATCATAATTTAGGAGTTTCCACTCATATATATGTTAAAAATACATAATTAAAGATACTTAGATAATCTAAATTGCCTTTGGGTTAGGATATATAAAAGAATTATGGTTAAACTATTTCTTAACATATATAAGTCTACAATATAAATTTGATTTCCCTAGAAGTAATAAGGTAGGGATTATTCTACTATATGAATAAAAACTTGTCTAAAAGGACTAAAATAAATAAAGAAATATATATAAAATATGTTTTTGCACATTATGCTGAAGTTCTAATGTGTATCCAAATTAAGTGTTTGAACTTTAAACTTGTGATGATTTGAAATTCAAATGGAAAGGAAAATAGAAAATAGAAAATAAAAGGAGAAGGGAAGAACTAAGAAAAATATTACATAAAATAAAATAAATATCCTTCACACTTATATTATGAAATTATACCTTTCAAACTGAGGACAAGTTATTCACAAAGGTTTGAATTTAAACTTGAATTCAAATTGGATTTGAATTGGATTTGAAAATGGGGAAAAGAAAATAGAAAAGAAAAAGAAAAAGGATACTATACCTTCATGGGCCGGCGGCCACGAATTCGGCCCACAACTGTTTTCAGCCGCGCAGCCCACTCCAAATCACGGCGCCGACAGGTGGGCTCCACCCCGTCAGCCTCCCGCGTGCGCGCGCTCATCGCTGACGTCGTGGGGCCCGCACGTCATCCACCCACCCCCCATCGCTTGCTGCGCTTCTCTCACTGATCTGCGGGCCACCCTCGTCAGCGCTTTCTTCCTCGCGGCGAACAGACCGCGCGAACTCCGCGGAGCTCGCCGTGGATCTCGGCCGCCGTGTATGGCGCAACCAACCTCGGACCCGCCTCCTATAAGACCTACGTTCTTCCTCGGTACCCAAGCCATAGCCGTGCACGCCGTCGCCTAGCTCCGCCGCACACCGAGAGAAAGGGTGAGGTCCGCCGCCGGCGTTTCTCCTCTGGGCTCGCGTTCCGGTCCGCGTGTGTGGGTGGGGACGATCGCCGGTGACCCGTGAAGCTGTCCGCGCCTCCAATTCGAGTTGAACACCACCAGAGCTCAAGTAATTGCTCGCCGCCGTTGCTATTCCGCCGTGAATCCGCTGCTCGCCGTGGCCAACGCCGTCGAGTCGACAATCCGAGGTAACAAGCCCACCGGCAGATTCGCCTCGCTCTCTTCATCGCGCTGCACCGTTTAATTTTGGTTTAGTGCTCGGTGGCGGCGGAATTGCCGTTCGCGGGCGAGCTCCACCGCGGGTGGGCGGCGCCGTCGTCCTGAGATGCTGCCTGGGAGGCCGTCGTAAGGAAGATGGGCCGGTGACCGTCGATCGCGAAACAAACGGTGTAGATTAGAACACCCGTACCGGTTCGGCTGAACCAATCTGGTTCGTCCGATCTTGATCTGACGCTTGAAGATCGATGTAGGTAACATTAAACCTGGGCCGTCGAGATCTAATCGGATGGCTATCCCTGGATACCGTTTCACGGAAGCCTAGATCTAATCTGGTGCGCACATCTCGGATCTGACGGCTCACAATGCCCCGTACCCCTTCGCCGTGGCAAACTTTCTAAAGAGCCCCTGGGTTTAATAAGAATCAACCCGCCGTCCTGTGCGGGTGTAGCCTGAGTCTGGGGATTCTTTCGAGAAGGCCCCTGCACTTTTCTGTTATTGAGGCCCAGTCCAGTGAATAAGAAAATCATAGAAAATGATTTAGAAAATGATTTTTAGTGTTAAAATAAATCCTGAAACTTAATTAATTCATAACTAATTCATTTTAACTCCAAATTGAGTCATTCCAATTCCTAAAATTTTGTAATAATATTCTCTACCATTTAGAATCACTGTTTTGACATGAACTCTGTCAGAAAATTTATTTATCATTTAATCATATTTTAATCACATTAAACCTTAGGAAATTCATAACTTAAAATCTACAACTTTAAAATTAATAATTCTTTCTCCTGTGATCTTATTTTAATATGTAGATTATTAATATGAATTTTGGCATATATGTTTGGTGTAATGTTAATTCTGCCTATACACTGTTTGTTTGTATTGCTACGACTAGTGCGAGGTCACGAGTCACCTGAAGATCATCCTGGTACCTGGATTCTCAAGGCCCAGGCAAGTTGTGCCCTTGATCACTTCTTTTCACCTACTCATGTTCTAATTAATCATAATGATCTGCATAGGTTAATTTTGATGGGACCCAATAGGATACCCTAGTTTGTCTATCTTTATACCTTGTTTACCACTGATCTTTCTGGGTAGTACTTGCTAGTGCTATATGTGGTTTTGGGTATGGAGATACACCTTACTATTCATGATTATACTTTTGTTATCGGTTGTTATTTATGGTTCATGTTGAGATCATTATGTTAATTGGAACATGGAGAACCACCCGGGAAAACAGTGCTACCACAAGGGTAGTATGGGATGCCCTTGGCTGATTAATTAGGAAAGCTAGTGGAAGACTACCTTACCCGAAAGGGGCAAGGGCAGTAGGGGAGAGGTCAGTGCGGGAAGTGCCCTCGGGAGGATTTTGCTGCGATGGCGGTCCTGCAAGGGATTCCTGTACTGGATCTTCCTATAAACTGTAGCGGGTTTTCGGAAGCTAGTGGAACTTTGTAAAGGCCTCGTAGTGTTACCCTGCCTCGCTTCCTTGGTAGAGGTGTATGGGATTCATGACCCCTTGGCAGATGGGTAACACGGCTTGTGGGTAAAGGGTACAACCTCTGCAGAGTGTAAAACTGGTATACTAGCCGTGCTCACGGTCATGAGCAGCTCGGACACTCACATGATTAATCTATGGAACTAAATTCAATTTGTCATATGCATTGCATGGCAGGTGATGTTGTTATTTTTGATCTATTACTTAATTGGGTTTGGTATTTACTTATACCTAGTAATTGCTAATAAAATTTTGACCAACTTTAAAAGCAATGCTCAGCTCTAACCATCTTCTTTGGTAAGCCTTACACTTTATGAGCTCCCACCTTTGGTGAGTTCATGCACATTATTCCCCACAACTTGTTGAGCGATGAACGTATGTGAGCTCACTCTTGCTGTCTCACATACACCACAGGTCAAGACCAGGTACTGCAGGATGATGCTCATGGAGGATGCTGCGATGAGTTCGTGAGAGGTCTAGGTCGTCGTCTCCCAGTCAACTTTGGGTTGCTGGACCGTTGTCTCCTTATAATGTAATTATTTATTTTGTATAGAACTCCTGTTATATATAAAGTTGTGACATTCGATCCTGTGCCACTATACATCATATGTATGAGACTTGGTCCCAGCATACCTGGTGTTTATGTTAACCCCGGGTTTTGGACCCCTAAAATCCGGGTGTTACAGAAGTGGTATCAGAGGAATGTTGACTGTAGGACGAAACCTAGATAGAACTGGACAACCATTCTTTACTTACCTTACTCTGATTCTTTTCTAAACTTATCTTAATCTTTTCTCATCTATTTCCGCTTACTCTGATTATTCTTACCTTTTCATTCTAAAGACAAACTTGGATTTCACACTTTGAAATCCTGTGCCTAAAGTGACTTTAGGAATAGGAGACCTAATCCTAGGAACAAAAACAAAACTATTTTTATAAGTGTTTATATATTTGAATGCTTGTTCTTATGATATTTGTCTGATTTGGATCTTTGTTTGAGTGTGATGAGTTGTGGAGTAATGTCCACAATTGCATCTGCATATACACATAGGTATGAAAAAAAAAAAATATATAATTATAAAATAATTAGACAACCTAGATTGTCCCCATGGGAACATATCTAGCTTAAAGAGATTTATCTTATCCTAAAAGATCTCATTCTAATCAATTCATCTTATCTTAAAAGATTCTCCCTTATCTTGACAGATCCATCTTATCTTAAAGGATACTCATCCTATCTTGAAAAGATTTTATCTCATCCTAATAGATCTAACTGACCTCAAAAGATTTTATCTTATCTTTATGGATCCATCTTATCCTAATAGGCATACTTATCCACCCTAGTTTATCAACCATGATCTAATGCAAATTAATTAGATCTTGTCTAGTTAAACTAGTCATACCAATCTAATTTAGATCTCATCTAACCTAATATGATCTAATCTAAAGTGACATATCAAACATGTTAGATAGATTAGACCTCACTCCTATAAAATAATTTAAGCTAAATTGATGCCCTAGATTAACTTGACCATATACATATGCAACTACCTTACCCATCCGATAGTTGCATAATCCCTCTGTGTTAACCTAATAGAGCTTCTGACCTACCTACACTGTATACCCCATCCTATCTCAAAGGAATCTAACATATCCTAACAAGATATATCTTACCCTGATAAATCTATCTAACTTAAACTAGTCTAATCTAGATCATAGCTAATTTAATATGGTCTAATGTTATCTAACTTAATGTGGTCCACTTAAACAGATTAATGACACTAGTAGAAGAGATTAGACCTCACTAGCCATGTATTAACTTA
Source organism: Zea luxurians (assembly GCA_029449295.1). Taxonomy (NCBI): domain Eukaryota; kingdom Viridiplantae; phylum Streptophyta; class Magnoliopsida; order Poales; family Poaceae; genus Zea; species Zea luxurians. Next base: position 942,806 of record JAOPSE010000082.1, on the reverse strand, counting down.
ACTTAGCACCTTGGATCAATTCAACCATGAGCTAACCCAACCCATAGTGCCATAATGAATAGTATGACCTTTCTATTCCCACCTAATAACAACAAACAAATTTTTAACCTACATCTTGTAGCCTGTCTCACCCATGTATATCTCTCATCTTGACAGATTCTATCTTACCCTTGGATATTCACCTTATATGATTGGTTACCCCAATCTGGACATAAATTAAGCCCTACCAAAGAATCTATAGATTATGACCAACTACTAGCTTATTCATTCCGCTTAGTGAACAATTTCCTTTGCAAAACTATTAACATATGCTTCTAACTTTCATGGTCAATACCAGGAAAGGAAAGATTATCACGTAACAACAAACAGAAAATGAATCCTCCAAATCCTCCACCTGTTGACCTCAATCAAGTGGTTGCTACCCAAAGACTGGTAATACAACAGTTAACAGACATGGTGACCGAGATGCAGAATCAGATAAGACAACAACGCGAGGAAATACGTCAAGCCCGCCAAGAAATAAGGCAAGCACGGTTGGAAAGACAACAACAACAACCTCCACTACCACCACCAGCTTCACCAAGCTACATAGATATAAATTATGATGATTTGTAAGGTCTAAGTGTTACTTTAGTTAGTAGATGATATGATATTATTTTAGAAGGAACGATAAGGTCTATTGACCCAATGTTTTGTTAAAGAATTATACCTCATGCTAAGATCTCTTTGTTTGTGCATATGAGTATGCATCCTTTTTCTTTCAAATCTCGAGGACGAGATTATTTTTAAGGGGGGTAGGATTTGTAACACCCTAAAGTTCAATTTTGTGAAGACAAGGAAAAATTCTCAAAGATTTTAAATCAAAACACCTTTCCTTAAAGATAATCATAATTTAGGAGTTTCCACTCATATATATGTTAAAAATACATAATTAAAGATACTTAGATAATCTAAATTGCCTTTGGGTTAGGATATATAAAAGAATTATGGTTAAACTATTTCTTAACATATATAAGTCTACAATATAAATTTGATTTCCCTAGAAGTAATAAGGTAGGGATTATTCTACTATATGAATAAAAACTTGTCTAAAAGGACTAAAATAAATAAAGAAATATATATAAAATATGTTTTTGCACATTATGCTGAAGTTCTAATGTGTATCCAAATTAAGTGTTTGAACTTTAAACTTGTGATGATTTGAAATTCAAATGGAAAGGAAAATAGAAAATAGAAAATAAAAGGAGAAGGGAAGAACTAAGAAAAATATTACATAAAATAAAATAAATATCCTTCACACTTATATTATGAAATTATACCTTTCAAACTGAGGACAAGTTATTCACAAAGGTTTGAATTTAAACTTGAATTCAAATTGGATTTGAATTGGATTTGAAAATGGGGAAAAGAAAATAGAAAAGAAAAAGAAAAAGGATACTATACCTTCATGGGCCGGCGGCCACGAATTCGGCCCACAACTGTTTTCAGCCGCGCAGCCCACTCCAAATCACGGCGCCGACAGGTGGGCTCCACCCCGTCAGCCTCCCGCGTGCGCGCGCTCATCGCTGACGTCGTGGGGCCCGCACGTCATCCACCCACCCCCCATCGCTTGCTGCGCTTCTCTCACTGATCTGCGGGCCACCCTCGTCAGCGCTTTCTTCCTCGCGGCGAACAGACCGCGCGAACTCCGCGGAGCTCGCCGTGGATCTCGGCCGCCGTGTATGGCGCAACCAACCTCGGACCCGCCTCCTATAAGACCTACGTTCTTCCTCGGTACCCAAGCCATAGCCGTGCACGCCGTCGCCTAGCTCCGCCGCACACCGAGAGAAAGGGTGAGGTCCGCCGCCGGCGTTTCTCCTCTGGGCTCGCGTTCCGGTCCGCGTGTGTGGGTGGGGACGATCGCCGGTGACCCGTGAAGCTGTCCGCGCCTCCAATTCGAGTTGAACACCACCAGAGCTCAAGTAATTGCTCGCCGCCGTTGCTATTCCGCCGTGAATCCGCTGCTCGCCGTGGCCAACGCCGTCGAGTCGACAATCCGAGGTAACAAGCCCACCGGCAGATTCGCCTCGCTCTCTTCATCGCGCTGCACCGTTTAATTTTGGTTTAGTGCTCGGTGGCGGCGGAATTGCCGTTCGCGGGCGAGCTCCACCGCGGGTGGGCGGCGCCGTCGTCCTGAGATGCTGCCTGGGAGGCCGTCGTAAGGAAGATGGGCCGGTGACCGTCGATCGCGAAACAAACGGTGTAGATTAGAACACCCGTACCGGTTCGGCTGAACCAATCTGGTTCGTCCGATCTTGATCTGACGCTTGAAGATCGATGTAGGTAACATTAAACCTGGGCCGTCGAGATCTAATCGGATGGCTATCCCTGGATACCGTTTCACGGAAGCCTAGATCTAATCTGGTGCGCACATCTCGGATCTGACGGCTCACAATGCCCCGTACCCCTTCGCCGTGGCAAACTTTCTAAAGAGCCCCTGGGTTTAATAAGAATCAACCCGCCGTCCTGTGCGGGTGTAGCCTGAGTCTGGGGATTCTTTCGAGAAGGCCCCTGCACTTTTCTGTTATTGAGGCCCAGTCCAGTGAATAAGAAAATCATAGAAAATGATTTAGAAAATGATTTTTAGTGTTAAAATAAATCCTGAAACTTAATTAATTCATAACTAATTCATTTTAACTCCAAATTGAGTCATTCCAATTCCTAAAATTTTGTAATAATATTCTCTACCATTTAGAATCACTGTTTTGACATGAACTCTGTCAGAAAATTTATTTATCATTTAATCATATTTTAATCACATTAAACCTTAGGAAATTCATAACTTAAAATCTACAACTTTAAAATTAATAATTCTTTCTCCTGTGATCTTATTTTAATATGTAGATTATTAATATGAATTTTGGCATATATGTTTGGTGTAATGTTAATTCTGCCTATACACTGTTTGTTTGTATTGCTACGACTAGTGCGAGGTCACGAGTCACCTGAAGATCATCCTGGTACCTGGATTCTCAAGGCCCAGGCAAGTTGTGCCCTTGATCACTTCTTTTCACCTACTCATGTTCTAATTAATCATAATGATCTGCATAGGTTAATTTTGATGGGACCCAATAGGATACCCTAGTTTGTCTATCTTTATACCTTGTTTACCACTGATCTTTCTGGGTAGTACTTGCTAGTGCTATATGTGGTTTTGGGTATGGAGATACACCTTACTATTCATGATTATACTTTTGTTATCGGTTGTTATTTATGGTTCATGTTGAGATCATTATGTTAATTGGAACATGGAGAACCACCCGGGAAAACAGTGCTACCACAAGGGTAGTATGGGATGCCCTTGGCTGATTAATTAGGAAAGCTAGTGGAAGACTACCTTACCCGAAAGGGGCAAGGGCAGTAGGGGAGAGGTCAGTGCGGGAAGTGCCCTCGGGAGGATTTTGCTGCGATGGCGGTCCTGCAAGGGATTCCTGTACTGGATCTTCCTATAAACTGTAGCGGGTTTTCGGAAGCTAGTGGAACTTTGTAAAGGCCTCGTAGTGTTACCCTGCCTCGCTTCCTTGGTAGAGGTGTATGGGATTCATGACCCCTTGGCAGATGGGTAACACGGCTTGTGGGTAAAGGGTACAACCTCTGCAGAGTGTAAAACTGGTATACTAGCCGTGCTCACGGTCATGAGCAGCTCGGACACTCACATGATTAATCTATGGAACTAAATTCAATTTGTCATATGCATTGCATGGCAGGTGATGTTGTTATTTTTGATCTATTACTTAATTGGGTTTGGTATTTACTTATACCTAGTAATTGCTAATAAAATTTTGACCAACTTTAAAAGCAATGCTCAGCTCTAACCATCTTCTTTGGTAAGCCTTACACTTTATGAGCTCCCACCTTTGGTGAGTTCATGCACATTATTCCCCACAACTTGTTGAGCGATGAACGTATGTGAGCTCACTCTTGCTGTCTCACATACACCACAGGTCAAGACCAGGTACTGCAGGATGATGCTCATGGAGGATGCTGCGATGAGTTCGTGAGAGGTCTAGGTCGTCGTCTCCCAGTCAACTTTGGGTTGCTGGACCGTTGTCTCCTTATAATGTAATTATTTATTTTGTATAGAACTCCTGTTATATATAAAGTTGTGACATTCGATCCTGTGCCACTATACATCATATGTATGAGACTTGGTCCCAGCATACCTGGTGTTTATGTTAACCCCGGGTTTTGGACCCCTAAAATCCGGGTGTTACACTTAGACAATTAGTCCGAGGTAGAAGTTCTTGTGTTAATTAAGACCAATAATGGACCCATGTTTTGAGTGGTGGTGCTATATGGGGTACCTTGGATGCTTTGCTTGGAGTGGTCGAATTCGAGGACGAATTCTTTTTAAGGGGGATAGAGTGTGATATCCCAATTTTCTGAAAAGAAGTTAAATTTCTTTTTCTCTTTTCTTTCATGTTCTGTGACATTGGGGTTTGGAGTTTCAGGAGGCATTCCTCATGGAAACAGTAGATCTTTTGGCATTTTTTTCGCTGGGGTCGGGAGCTTAGATGGGAGAGCGTGTTCGGGCCTTTGATCTCGATCCGATGGATGGGAGCCCCCCTCCCCAACCCTAGTCGACCCCCTCTCCTCCCAATGGTTGTAGCCGCCCCCACCCTTTCCACCCCTTGGGCCGCCCCCTCCCTCTTCCTCTCCTGCCCTTGGGCAGCCGCCCTCTACCCTCTCCACGACTTCCTCCTCCCTCTAGATCTCCCCCACGCAGCAAGGATCGAGAAGAGGAGGAGCACGTTGAATTGAAGAGGAAGAGAGGATCAAGGAGATGTTCTTCCCCATCTCTTCTTGTAGAATTTCTCGAGGAAACCCTAGATATGGATGAGATCCTTGTTCCTCCCTGTAATTATGTGCTTTTGGAGGTTGTGGTTCATGGGGATCAAAGGATTAGAGGTTGGATTAGATGTGGGGTTAGGTTATGATCTCGGTTTTCTGCAGAATGGCAGATTCGACAGTTTCTGTTCATGCCAGTTTTCTGTGGTCTTAGTGGCCTCAAAAAAATAAAAATTCTATATATGAGTCGTAGATAATTTGTAGATCTTTCCGTGTCCGCAAAGAACACCTCAATCGGACATCAGATCAAGAAGTTATTGTAGTTTGATTATAGCCGTTTTTCAGTCTCATAATTCTGTGCAGAATCTGTTCTCTTAAGATTTAGGCAATTTTATCAACAGAATTAAACTTTAGATTGGTAAACGAAGTTGTAGATAATTTCATAAGCTTTCCAGATTGTTAAAGAGTGCATTCATATGAATTTTGAAACTCTAATTATGTTTGTTTTACTGTGGCTGTTCCTGTTTGCTTGACAAAAATGAGCGGGTCTGTTTACTGGTAGGTTTCATCTAGTAAATGGCCAAATTGGCTCTTCCAACTATGGAGACTTTTGTAGAGGGATAAATGTTATTACTGCCATCAGAAGTTCATGATTTTTGGTTGAGTAGTTTCGGAGATATCGAATTTTTAAGTTAACTATGCTACTGTCTGAAACAGATTCAGTCAGTTATCTTGTTAGATGTTTTAGAACTTATAGATGGCAGAATTTAATTATCCATTGAATACCGAAGTTGTAGAGTATTTTGTGTAGATACTCCTAGAGTATTTGTTTGATATCACCACTGTTATAATTTTAAAGATACAAAATTAACAAACAGCGCTGCTGCTGTTTGGCATGTGGTTCACGGTGGGAGTCATTCCACCGGATCTTGGTTTCAAGTGTAGGAGTGATTTGTTGATTGTTGGCAAATATTTGTGAAATATTTGTACTAAGTTTTATGCCCCGCAGCAGGTGTCTACACTCCGGATCATGCTTAGTACATTTTTCTTCTTCGATGAAGGCAAGTGAATGTAGCGGTGGTTGCTACCGTTTTGACTTGTTGTTTCATCGCCTACACTCTAATATTCAGAATCATTGAATTCTTTCATAATTAAACCCTATGGTGATGCTTTACCTGATTGTATTATATTGATTCTTAATCATATATTGATGATGATGATGATTTGAGTATGACCCATGAGATTAATTCACACCCCTGAAGGTAAATGAAGTATTATTTGAGGTTTTTATTGTATCTGAAGGTAAACGAAGTATTGTTTGAGGTTTGTATTGTATGTGAAGGCAGTGAAATATATTGATAATTGCAGCATGCCATATACATTGCATGATTCACCTGCAATCTAAGTTTTGTCGTGACCTATGGTCCGACCGTGCCGGTACAACTTAGCATCGTACGTTGCCCGAGGAGGGGTACGATGTGGCTTCATACCGTTAGAGGTATGAAGGCAGAGGACATATGCATTGCATTCATATGCATTCATTGAAGTGATATTCGCAGATGGTGTGGTTTTATACTCTAAGAGGTATGAAGGCAGAGGACTTACACATTGCATTCCTATGCATACATTGAAGTGATATTTGCAGGTAATGTTGACGCAGGAAGTGTTATACAACCTATTGTGGTTGTTCGAGGAAATGAGATGGCATTGGTATTTTTGGGACTATTGAGTTCTATATCTACAAGAATTTCCGATCTCAATTGTGATCCCTTTAAAATGTAGATTAATCCAATTTTTTTGGTTTAAATATCTCGTCAAGACAATTTACTTGCTGAGATATTTCATCTCACTCTTGCATTACTCAATGCAGGTACTTGATTCATGTTAGGAATGAGGGAAGTAGCAGCACGTCCACCTTCACTCTCATAATAACTCTGCCCAGGCACAGCTATGATTTAATTAGAAACTTCTTGTCCAAGGATGTTTGTTTTTAACTAGTCGTGCACACTAGTTAATTTAGTTCATGTCGTTATGGTTATCTTCCCATTGCTAGCAGATTATTAATGTCTAGTCTGTTTTCTTATCATGATATCTGTTTATACTCTGTTGCTTCCACGTTTATGCAAATTTTCAAAGGAGATGCTGTTGAAATTTTATATATAATGTTAGTTGTGTAGTTTAGTAGCATTTTGGGGTGTTTGTGGATCCCGGGGTGTTACAGAATAACACGAAGCAGTATGCATGACTTGCTTCGGTTGATTCTGCCATGCTTTGGCCTCAGCTATTTCTTTCTGCTTCTGTATTGAACTTGCTATGTTCTTGTTTTGTGCCCCTTATCCTCTGCACAGAATAAGCAAACTAGTTTTCTTGGTTGAGAGTTGAATCTTCCTCCGAAGCTTCGTCCCCCTCTGCCTCTTGGGGCTGTTGGTCTAAAGGAGCTCTGTTGTGCCCCTGTTGATTGAGAACTGTACAGGTGCCCTTAGTTATGGTAGCCCATGTCCTCTCTTTGACTGGGATTGTGTATTGTTCTGACATGCCTTGGGTGGATCCTTCCTCTGAAGCCCCTGGTCATCTCAAAATATCTGTAAGCTTCCTCCCTTCTTTGCCGGAAATCGTTATCGACCCTGATGTACTCATCCATCTTCTAGAGAAGCTTTTCCAGGGTTTAGGGAGGCTTTCAGGCGAAATATTTGTTGTTGGTCCTGGGCGAAGTCCCTTGATCATGGCTTTGATGACAATCTCATTTGGCACCATTAGCGCCTGAGCTCTGAGACGCAGAAACGTTCGGGCGTATGCCTGCAGATACTCCTCGTGGTCCTGTGTGCACTGGAATAAAGCTTGAGCGGTCACTAGCTTCATCTGAAACCCCTGAAAGTTAGTGACCAACATATCCTTCAACTTCTGCCATGATGTAATTGTTCCTGGCCTAAGAGAAGAATACCATGTTTGAGCAACACTTCTGACTGTCATGACGAAGGATTTTGCCATGACAGCGGTGTTGCCACCTTATGATGATACGATTGCTTCGTAGCTCATGAGAAACTGCTTCGGGTCCGAGTGGCCATCATACATGGAAGCTAGAGTGGTTTGTATGAAGGTGGCCATGGGGTAGCCTGCAATTCTGTAGCTAGGGGAGAAGCATCATCAAAAGCAATGTTATCATGATGAAAGTCGTCATACTATATGTCATCATGGCTAGGACTTTCTTGACAAAGGTCTCTCTGTTGTGGCTTGTGCCCTTGTTCATTGTCTTGAGTGATGTGCCACATCTCTTCGGTTGCTTCGTCAATCTTTTTCTGAAGCTCAGCCAGCCGGAGCATCTTCTCCGTTCTTCTCTCCACTTGTTGATGAATAGTTTCTAGATCCATGATCTCTTGATCTAGCTCTTCGTCCTATGGTGTTGGGCTAAAAATTTTTCTCTTCTGGTTTTGGGCCTCCCTTATAAGGAGCCCATCTTAATTGGTGTCCAGAGGAGCAAGGGCAGCCCCTGGCGCCGCTGTCTTCTTCGGTGGCATGACGAAGGTGATCGTTCGAGTTCTCTTGATGAAGGTGGTCGTTTGAATTCACCGAAGGTGGGTGCTAATGTTGTCACTTGTTTTCGATTGCTGTGAACCAAGAACAAGGCAACACAATTTGTTAAATGTTAATGACCTTTGTCCTTCGAAGCATTATCCCCTTTCGAGCATAATGAGTCTCGGACGAAGGTCATGAAGAGCAAGTCTTCATTATTCGCAAATATGAAAACATAGCTACTAATGTAACATTATGTCCTTTATTCATTTCATATTGAATGTGTACATAGTATAAAGGTACATTTTGTATATCAATAAATTGCTATGTAATACACATTACATTGATACCTTCGGCTTGTTCAAAGGTAAAGGCATGAAAGCAATTCCAATCCCGCATGAACGGTATGGTGGTACTGTTCATCTATTTATAGGCAATCGTGTAACTTCATATGATGTTACATTTATGCCCTCATAGATTACAAACAGAGTTTACAATTATCCCAAGGATAATATTGTCATTTGCACTTAGCAGCTTGAACAACACCTTCTCCTTATGCCACCTTCCTGCGTCATGTAACGAAGCTTGGGTGGAGCCTTCCTCTGAAGCCCCTGGTCATCTCAGAATATTTGTAAGCTTCCTCCCTTCTTTGCCAGAAATAGTTATCGACCCTGATGTACTCATCCATCTTCTAGAGAAGCTTTTCCAGGGTTTAGGGGAGCTTTCAGGCGAAATATTCTGTTGTTGGTCCTGGGTGAAGTCCCTTGATCATGGCTTCGATGACAATCTCATTTGGCAGCATTAGCGCCTAGGGATGAAAACAGTTTCAGAATTTTTTGGAATTCCGGAAGCCGTTTTCGACTATTTCCGGTTGGAGTCGTCGGTAACGGTATTTTTCGGAAACGGTATCGGTTGTCGGAATTTTGGTTCGGAATCGGTATCGAAATCGGTATGACGTCTTGCCGACCGTTTTTATCGGTTTCCAATTTTAATTGGAATTTACCAAATTCAATTTTCGGAATTTACCAAAAATAATAATTAATCGACCCACAGTCTAACATACCATTGCGGCAGTGCCCTAGCCCACTACCGTAACTAGGCCACAAGGCGACAACGGTGAGCCTCAACTCCAGTTCGTGACCTACCTTGAGCAATTGAGTTCGTGCGGACAAGCGATAGGTGCCACGCAGCACATCCGACGGTGGTGTACAGTGGCCTTCCAGGCTTTTACTTCTAACTTCATCGGTACATTGGTTGTGATAGCTAGTACTAGTAAACTACTTTCTTAATTCTATGTTTCATGAGTACTAGAAATAGGATAGCTAGTAAACTAATTTATTAATTCTATGTTTCATGAGTACTAGGAATAGGAATACGTTGGCTTGACATAACGCTTGGTTTAATATAAATTAGTTTTCTTTGGATTAATACAAACGTTTGGTTTAATATAAATTAGTTTTCTTTGGATTAATACAGGGATACCTTGATTTTCTTGGCTTAACATTAGTATTTAATATAGAACAATATATTTAAGTAAGTGAAAGCATACCAAACTATATTGTACACATATAAATTTCTATATATATTAGGGCCTCCCATTGAGTTCGATGTGGAGCCCCATATTCTTGGAGACGGCCCTAATACATATGGTAGTTGCAAACATGGTGAGTGCTACTTGCTAGTATTCGTATGAATATCAGAATATGCAAGGATATTCACCTAGAGTCAAGTAGTTGCACACACGTCCAACCTAAATATGGTAGTTGCTACTTGCTAGTATTCATATAAATATGGTATGTGCAGTTGCAGCGTATGAATATGGCAATTGTAGTTGTAGCGTATGAATATGGTAGTTGTAGCTCTCTATACACCGTGATATGATACAATGGCTAGAGATGATGAAGCTTCACCTCCACAGAAGCATATGTTTATGGAGTTGCCTTGTGATGCATCCCTTGGTATTCAACATCAAAGTCAAAGCTTGATTTGTGAACTAGGTATCTTTGTGAATTTGTGAACTTATAGTATTGTCAACTTATGATAATTGTGAACTTGTTATATCAGTATATTTTTATATTGGTATGATTACTGATGGTATTTTAAATTTTGACCGTTACCGGTGTATTTTCCACGCCGAACTTTCGTTTTCGATGTTTCCGAAATACCGATATCGTTTCCGATTCCGGAATTACCGATTCCAATTTCGTTTCCGATAAAAAATATGAAAACGGAAACGGTTTTTGTGTTTACCGACGTTTCCGACCGTTTTCATCCCTATTAGTGCCTGAGCTCTGAGACGCAGAAACGTTCGGACGTATGTCTGCAGATACTCCTCGTGGTCCTATGTGCACTGGAATAAAGCTTGAGCGGTCACTAGCTTCATCTGAAACCCCTGAAAGATAGTGACCAACATATCCTTCAACTTCTGCCATGATGTAATTGTTCCTGGCCAAAGAGAAGAATACCATGTTTGAGCAACACTTCTGACTACCATGACCAAGGATTTTGCCATGACAGCGGTGTTGCCACCATATGATGATATGGTTGCTTTGTAGCTCATGAGAAACTGCTTCGGGTCCGAGTGGCCATTATACATGGGAAGCTTGGGTGGTTTGTATGAAGGTGTCCATGGGGTAGCCTACAATTCTGTAGCTAGGGGAGAAGCATCATCAATAGCAATGTTATCATGATGAAAGTAATCATACCATATGTCATCATGGCTAGGACTTTCTTGACAAAAGGTCTCTCTGTTGTGGCTTATGCCCTTGTTCATTGTCTTGTGTGATGTGCCGCATCTCTTCGGTTGCTTCGTCAATCTTTTTCTGAAGCTCAGCCAGCCGGAGCATCTTCTCCGTTCTTCTCTTCACTTGTTGATGAATAGTTTCTAGATCCCTGATCTCTTGATCTAGCTCTTTGTCCTGTGGTGTTGGGCTAATAGCTTTTCTCTTCTGGTTTTTGGCCTCCCTTATAAGGAGTCCATCTTGATTGGTGTCCAGAGGAGCAAGGGCAGCCCTTGGTGCCGCTGTCTTCTTCGGTGGCATGATGAAGGTGATCGTTCAAGTTCTCTTGATGAAGGTGGTCGTTTGAGTTCACCAGAGGTGGGTGCCAATGTTGGTCACTTGTTTTTGAATGCTGTGAACCAAGAACAAGGCAACACAATTTGTTAAACGTTAATGACCTTTGTCCTTCGAAGCATTATCCCCTTTCGGGCATAATGAGTCTCGGACGAAGGTCATGAAGAGCAAGTCTTCATTATTCGCAAATATGAAAACATAGCTACTAATGTAACATTATGTACTTTATTCATTTCATATTGAATGTGTACATAGTATAAAGGTACATTTTGTATATCAATAAATTGCTACATAATACACATTACATTGATACCTTCGGCTTGTTCAAAGGTAAAGGCATGAAAGCAATTCCAATCCCGCATGAACAGTATGGGGTACTGTTCATCTATTTATAGGCAATCGTGCAGCTTCGTACAATGTTACATTTATGCCCTCATAGATTACACACAGAGTTTACAATTATCCCAAGGATAATATTGTCATTTGCACTTAGCAGCTTGAACAACACCTTCTCCTTATGCCGCCTTCCTACGTCATGTTACGAAGCTTGGGTGGAGCCTTCCTCTGAAGCCTCTGGTTATCTCACAATATCTGTAAGCTTCCTCCCTTCTTTGCCAGAAATCATTATCGACCCTGATGTACTCATCCATCTTCTAGAGAAGCTTTTCCAGGGTTTGGGGGGTTTTTAGGCAAAATATTGTGTTGTTGGTCCTGTGCGAAGTCCCTTGATCATGGCTTCGAAGACAATCTCATTTGGCACCATTAGCGCCTGAGCTCTAAGATGTAGAAACGTTCGGACGTATGCCTGTAGATACTCCTCGTGGTCCTGTTTGCACTAGAATAAAGCTTGAGCGGTCACTAGCTTCATCTGAAACCCCTGAAAGATAGTGACCAACATATCCTTCACCCTCTGCCATGATGTAATTGTTCCTGGCCTAAGAGAAGAATACCATGTTTGAGCAACACTTCTGACTGCCATGACCAAGGATTTTGCCATGACAGCGGTGTTGCCACCATATGATGACATGGTTGCTTCGTAGCTCATGAGAAACTGCTTCGAGTCTGAGTGGCCATCATACATGGGAAGCTGGGGTGGCTTGTATGAAGGTGGCCATGGGGTAGCCTGCAATTCTGTAGCTAGGGGAGAAGAATCATCAAAAGCAATGTTATCATGATGAAAGTCGTCATACCATATGTCATCATGGCTAGGACTTTCTTGACGAAGGTCTCTCTGTTTTGGCTTATGCCCTTGTTCATTGTCTTGTGTGATGTGCCGCATCTCTTTGGTTGCTTCGTCAATATTTTTCTGAAGCTCAGCTAGCCGGAGCAGCTTCTCCGTTCTTCTCTCCACTTACTGATGAATAGTTTCTAGATCCCTGATCTCTTGATCTAGCTCTTCGTCCTGTGGTGTTGGGCTAATAGCTTTTCTCTTCTGGTTTTGGGCCTCCCTTATAAGGAGCCCATCTTGATTGGTGTCCAGAGGAGCAAGGGCAGCCCCTGGCGCTGCTGTCTTCTTCGGTGGCATGACGAAGGTGATCGTTCGAGTTCTCTTGATGAAGGTGGTCGTTTGAGTTCACCGGAGGTGGGTGCCATTTTTGGTCACTTGTTTTCGATTGATGTGAACCAAGAACAAGGCAACACAATTTGTTAAACGTTAATGACCTTTGTCCTTTGAAGCATTATCCCCTTTCAGGCATAATGAGTCTTGTACGAAGGTCATGAAGAGCAAGTCTTCATTATTCGCAAATATGAAAACATAGCTACTAATGTAACATTATGTCCTTTATTCGTTTCATATTGAATGTGTACATAGTATAAAGGTACATTTTGTATATCAATAAATTGCTACATAATACACATTACATTGATACCTTCGGCTTGTTCAAAGGTAAAGGCATGAAAGCAATTCCAATCCCGCATGAACAGTATGGGGGTACTGTTCATCTATTTATAGGCAATCGTTACATTTATGCCCTCATAGATTACACACAGAGTTTACAATTATCCCAAGGATAATATTGTCATTTGCACTTAGCAGCTTGAACAACACCTTCTCCTTATGTTGCCTTCCTACGTCATGTAACGAACCTTGGGTGGAGCCTTCCTCTGAAGCCCCTGGTCATCTCAGAATATCTGTAAGCTTCCTCCCTTCTTTGTCGGAAATCATTATCGACCCTGATGTACTCATCCATCTTCTAGAGAAGCTTTTCCAGGGTTTAGGGGGGCTTTCAGGCAAAATATTGTGCTGTTGGTCATGGGCGAAGTCCCTTGATCATGGCTTCGATGACAATCTCATTTGGCACCATTAGCGTCTGAGCTCTGAGACACAGAAAAATTCGGACGTATGCCTGCAAATACTCCTCGTGGTCCTGTGTGCACTGGAATAAAGCTTGAGCGGTCACTAGCTTCATCTGAAACCCCTGAAAGATAGTGACAACATATCCTTCAACTTCTGCCATGATGTAATTGTTCGTGGCCTAAGAGAAGAATACCATGTTTGAGCAACACTTCTGACTGCCATGACCAAGGATTTTGCCATGACAGCGGTGTTGCCACCATATGATGATATGGTTGCTTCGTAGCTCATGAGAAACTGCTTCAGGTCCGAGTGGCCATCATACATGGGAAGTTGGGGTGGTTTGTATGAAGGTGGCCATGGGGTAGCCTGCAATTCTGTAGCTAGGGGAGAAGCATCATCAAAAGCAATGTTATCATGATGAAAGTCATCATACCTTATGTCATCATGGCTAGGACTTTCTTGACGAAGGTCTCTCTGTTGTGGCTTATGCCCTTGTTCATTATCTTGTGTGATGTGCCGCATCTCTTCGGTTGCTTCGCTAATCTTTTTCTAAAGCTCAGCCAGCCGGAGCACCTTCTCCGTTCTTCTCTCCACTTGTTGATGAATAGTTTCTAGATCCCTGATCTCTTGATCTAGCTCTTCGTCCTGTGGTGTTGGGCTAATAGCTTTTCTCTTCTTATTTTGGGCCTCCCTTATAAGGAGCCCATCTTGATTGGTGTCCTGAGGAGCAAGGGCAGCCCCTAGCGCCACTGTCTTCTTCGGTGGCATGACGAAGGTGATTTTTCGAGTTCTCTTGATGAAGGTGGTTGTTTGAGTTCACCGGAGGTGGGTGCCAATGTTGGTCACTTGTTTTCGATTGCTGTGAACCAAGAACAAGGCAACACAATTTGTTAAATGTTAATGACCTTTGTCCTTCGAAGCATTATCCCCTTTCGGGCATAATGAGTCTCGGACGAAGGTCATGAAGAGCAAGTCTTCATTATTCGCAAATATGAAAACATAGCTACTAATGTAACATTATGTCCTTTATTCATTTCATATTGAATGTGTTCATAGTATAAACGTACATTTTGTATATCAATAAATTGCTACATAATACACATTACATTGATCCCTTCGGCTTGTTCAAAGGTAAAGGCATGAAAGCAATTCCAATCCCGCATGAACAATATGGGGGTACTGTTCATCTATTTATAGGCAATCGTGCAGCTTTGTACAATGTTACATTTATGCCCTCATAGATTACACACAGAGTTTACAATTATCCCAAGAATAATGTTGTCATTTGCACTTAGCAGCTTGAACAACACCTTCTCCTTATGCCGCCTTCCTGCGTCATGTAACGAAGCTTGCTTCGTTGCTCTTCCAGTATTCTATGCCGAAGCTTTTTCGGTAACAAAGCTCCTATGACACTTAGAAACATGTTGATAACAAATGGTTAGCCATGTTTCTGAGGACCTTCGGAAGACGAAGGCCCCCAACACTCTGCACACTCATTCTGACTTCCCTATTGACATCACAAGATGGACATATCCAAAGAGGAGGTTCTCTATGGCTGAGTATTCCTCCAAGAGGATACTTGACCAGTTCACTCTTCCATGTGATACAAATATTTAGTATTTTCATACTCAGAGTTTTATGTCTTCTGGGGAACTCTTATGGACACCAAATTCCATAAGCATCAAGTGATTAACTAGGAATATATGCAGGGTCAGTCAGTCATGGAAGGCTTAATTGCTAAGTTTCAGGCATGTGGCTTATATGCATTCATGGGACAGAGAATTGACTATAGTGAGATGACAGTTAACCAATTTCTTGCAATTGCAGAGATAAATATTGAAGATCAACTGATAGTCTCGATGATAGGATTTAAAAGATATGTGGCCACTTTTGCTGAGTTTGCTACTGCAAATGGTCTAGATTATATTGTGATCTTTGATGGGGTTGATTTATATACTAAGGAGCAGTTTGAAGATTATGTTCAGTATTATGAGCCTGCAAGGCTAGGCATCCCTAGGAGGTTTGGAGAGACTCCAGGGCTGAGACACCATCCTGCTGTTATTAATAAAATTGCCAGGGTAACTATTCTTCCCAAGAGTGGGGATAAAACCAAGATCAGAGACAAGTTCTGGAATATTATTGATCATGTGATGAAATAAGAAGTAATGAATGTGGTTCTGTTCATGATGAGGGAGCTCAATGGCCTCAAGATGGACAAGAATCAAAACCTGGCATATGCTCCTTACATAATGGCTCTTATAAAGGCTAAGACCAGATTTGAGGGGTGGTGTGAGATTGCTCACATTCCATTTAGGCCTTTTAAAAATGAGATTGATTTTCTCACTAGGCCACTCACTCCCCTCCATAATGACGAGGGAGCAACTGGAGATGATTATGCTGCTAATCCTGAAGTCGATCTACCTTAGCAGATGCCTCCTCCTCCACCTCCTCCTTAGCATGGACAGTTATGGCAGCCTGGTCCTGGATATTTTGATCCTTACTTTCAGCAGATGCAGCAAGGGCTCCAGACACATATGGATGAAAGGTTTCAGGGCATGATGACGCATGTGGATGGCAGATTTGATGACATGCAAACTCACTTTGATGGCAGTACTCTACCCTAAACATAAGGTTCAATGTTGTTGATGATCAGCTTGATGGGATGCACTCTCAGTTTGTTGATCTTTGCTCTCATATCCAGTATACTATTCATGATCCAATCATGAGCAGAATGAACAACATGCAATAGATCTTTCAAGATAATATGGGCGCTCTATACAGTCAGTTTGAGACTCTGTCTACCAGTGATAGCATCCATACTCTTGATGAGCGGCAACAGCAACTCCAAAATGACTTCAGCCAATTCACCTCCATTCGACAGCTTCAACTCTCACTATTACAACATGTATCCACGTCCTCCGTTGGGTGCCCAGTGAGACCACTTCTTTATGGCAATTGATGCCAAAGGGGGAGAGAGATGAAGATGATGATGAAGATGGGGACACTATAGTCAGGGGGAGCTCATGTGGACATTTAGACTTTGCATGTGCATGTTTATTATGTCTATGTTTCATGCATTTTCTGTATTGCTTATGAAAAAATGTTTGTGTTCAAACTATGTTGTTAATTTCTTATGGTTCTATTAGTTTGAAGTTGTTCTATTAGTTTGAAGTATCTTGTGAATGGTTGATCGAGGAGTGATTTAATTTGCTGTGCTTATTACATATCTTATTATATTGGTATACCTCGATAACCATGGTTGTAGGAATATCTCCCACAAAACACTGATCTATTATGTGTGTGAAGTTTTTGAACTAGATATATCATGCACATGGGGAGTTATTCCTACATCTTGAGTTTCTATCCTGACTTATCTATACTTTAGATGGAACTTCAAATCGAGCTAAGTCACTCGAAACTCATCTCAAATCCTTCTTATACCTAGTGTGTGCGGAAGCTTTGAAAAAACTGAATCTACTCTATGAAATGTGTAGTGTTGTCATCAATTACCGAAAAGGGGGAGATTGTGAATCATCTAGGCCCCTTAGTGGTGTTTTGGTAATTAATGACAACCATTTGTGGACTAACAATTCTTGGAGAAATAAGAATGCAGGTTGGACAACAGAGAACAGAAAAGTCTTATAGAATAAGCATTGGTTGTGGATCAGATGAAGGCAAAGGTATAACATAGGTTTTGTTTTTGCCAGTCATTAGGAGTTTAGAGAAGAAACTGGTCTAATATTCGTGTGTTGCGACGGTACACAATCGTATTTCATGATATTGGTTGGGAAGGGCGAGGCTGTACCCGCAATGCAATCAATGGTTGAGCAAAGTAAACCAGTCATATGAACCCTCCAAAAATACCAATAATAAATAAATTTAATATCAAAGTGAGCATATTGTCTACAAACCAGATAATAAATTGATAAAAATAAATATTACACTTTATTTTAGCCAAAAGACCAAGAAAGATGAGTTGAAAAAGAACCCAATCCCTATTTTTATAGAGCTCTCTGTAGCTCGTCCTCCTTCAGCTAACGGGGTGTTACTATATGTGTACAGCTTCCTGTCGTATTGGGCTTGGTGGCTTCTCACAATTTATATATGGTGTAACAGCCATGATGACTTATACTTCAAGACATTGACTCCATATAAACACACAGTATGACTACCAGTTTTAAGGACCCACAACATCTTCCATTGAACATATGCCCTTTTATTTTCTCTTAGACACACACATTAAACACACAATTCATGGACAGATAGAACCATAAAGATGTCTCTGGCTATTGCACAAAAATCTGATGGAGAAGAAAACATGCCTCATTAATTATCAAATAGAGTTCATGCAGGGATTCATGATGCAGCATGCATGAACCACACATGAGTTGAGTGGTGTCCAATATCTTCTTGTGTCATGCATGAGGGCTAGTTAATTCTGATCCAGCTACAAGAAACAGATGAGCTAATGAACCAAATGCCTCGAACAACAGCCATCCACTATGTATCTGTCATCCATGCTTTGCATCGGAAGGCCACCAACCATCTCTATCTTGTTCCCAACTGGCCTAGCTCTAGCACAACAATACAAGCTCAGCTTCAAATGGAGCTAATAAAATGTTTGCCAAAGACCTGTCGCAAGCGCGCGATGACCTTGTAGCTCCTCACTCCAGAGAAAGCACTTGTCCTAGCCGCTAGCAATGACTTGTGATGCTTCGTCTCTCTCCTCCGCCATGGTGCTCGTGACGATGGCGCTCATCATGCTCATCGGCGACGACAGCACTACGTTCCACACCGTGTGACATCTTGCTCACGCCCCCCCCCCTGTCGCTCCTGTCGCTGTTTCAGGCATTCCTGTCATGCCAAAGCCATCGATCGTGCCGTGGCCACCCTTCCACTGATACTCGCCATAACGACGGTCCCCACAGTGGCCGCCGTACCACAGATCCATGTGCGCCGAACACCGCTGCGCTGCCCCCTATGCCGGCTGTCGTACCCGCCGTCATGCCAAAACTGACGATGCCACTAATGCTCGCCGTCGTGCCGACGGTTGGCACCTTGCCGCTAATTCCCGTTGTCATGCCTAAGGTTGGTGACTTGTCGCCGATGCCCTCCGTGTGGCCCGTGCTTAACCGTCGATGTCCTCCATCCTGGTAGCGTCGGTCTCCATTAGGTCCCACGAACACGACATGAACTCGGTGGATAGGCCTATGAAGATGCCCATAGACTCAGTGATCTAGAAAATCAGATGTACGTATGTGCGTACCTTGGAGGACGTAGATGAGTCGGAGTAGCTGGAGAGCGTCAGGCCACCAACGGCAAGTAGATCCACCACCGCTATCGCTTGAGGGGCCTCAGTACGACTTTTTGTAGCCAGGTTGGTGGGTAGATTAGTGTTGGAGACTTGTTCTCAAATAATATGAGTTAAGAACAAGACAACACAAAATGTTAATGATTAAAGATCTTCGTCCTTTGAAGCATTATCTCCCTTAGGAAATAATGATCTTCACACGAAGGTTATGAAGGACGTACCTTCATCATTTCGGTATGTAATAATGAAAGTAGAAGCATATGAAACATGGAAGATAACATGAATAATCATATGACATCATTAGGATATTTTTATTATATCATCATAAATAAACATGAACAATACCGAATTACATTTATACCTTCGGCTTGATAGAAGGTAAAATCCAAGTGTGACGTGCGAATAAATACCAGTCAGCGTGAACAGTACAGGGTTACTGTTCACCTATTTATAGGCGCAGGACGTAGCCCGATCGAAATTACATTTATGTCCTTGATAACAAATTACAAATGTGACACAAACTATTAGGGATTGAATGGTCTTTTCCTCTTTAAGTTGGTGCCGCCCTTCGTCTCAAGGCGCGTCACTATGCCGAAGCTTTCTGGGTTGTAGCTTCGGCATATGCCTTAATGTTATGTCTGCATGCATATCGTCCAGCCGAAGGTGTTTTTGCTTAGAGGACCTTTGGCGCAGAAGAAGGCCCCCAACAGTAGCCCCTTCGTGGTGCTGGATTGTTTTTCGTAACGAGCTCGATCCGTGAAAAAACTCAAAGGCTACGGAATGCCGAAGGTCCGAAAAACACCTTCCCTGAGCTCGTTGCCAAGAAACGATTAAAATACTCCAGGCATCAAGTGGTCCACCATTCAACGAATGCAAACGATCTGGCAGTTTGCGTTCCGAGTACCAAGTGGTCCACCGTTCAGCGAGTACAGGCGGTCTGATGGTTCACCTTCCCACCTACAGCACTATATAAACATACGGGTTGGTGTATAGTTACCACAACATTCATTGCCATTGCACAGTTATGCTGTTAAAAAATTTAACCATAGCCGAAGCTTTTTTACTGCGCTCTCAAGCAATAACTTCATCGCTTAGAGTTAACTTCGTCAGAAGAGTGAGCTTCATCAAAACTACACAAGAACCATCAATCTTTGTAAGAACCGAGAAAAATCCATCAAATGGCCAGAGTGCGCTTGACTGCAAGGGTGTCACGTGAGGGAGAAGAAACCGAAGTTACTGAGACGACACCAATTTCCGAAGTCATGAAACGATCAGGTTTAGTTGTGATAGAGGGAACCATTGATGAAGGTACACCTGCTGCCGAAGCTGAACAGGCTGGTATTGAAGAAAAAAAATGCTGATTTAGAAGAGGAGGATTATAGCATTTTGATCCCATCAAAACCCAGCCACCTAGATTTTGAGAAATCTACTGTGTCTGAAGCCGACGTGCCCATGATGATGAAGCTGGGCTACTTTGGAGAAGCTGAAAGGAAACTCGTTCATTTTGCCGGAGAAGAAACCACCCCAGCGCCGAATGATGATGAAGTAGTCGTTTTCAAAAGTTTTTTCAGAGCAGGATTACGGTTTCCTCTGAACGAGATGATAGGAGAAGTTTTGAAGAATTTTGAAATTTATCTTCATCAGCTAACCCCTAACGCTATCGTTAGGCTCAACATCTTCATCAGGGCCCTCCGAAGCCAAGGGATGGACCCATATGCCGAAGCATTCCGCCAAGTGCACGAGTTGCACTACTAGACGAAGGCCAGGGCAGACGGTTTACCTGAAAATTTTGGTTGCTACAATTTTGCATATCGCAAGGATACGAAGGCTCCAGTTCTCAGCTATTGCACCAAGTGGCCAACCGGCTGGAAAGGTGAATGGTTCTATATCAAGGCTGATGAGAAGAAAAGGGGGAAACTGATGACGATGGTTATGTGCTCGCTATCTCTAAACTTCAGAATGACCCGACCCTTGTGCAACATGTAGCTAGGGTCACCATGCCAACTGGCGGCAGTAGAATTCAGGGTGGTGGCTAAACAAATCAGCACCAGAGACCTAGTACAAGAATACCTAGCCAACAGGACATCTCCGACATCAAGTGATTGGGGCATGCCGAAGCTAAAGGGGACAAAGAAGAAATATGAACTTGTTTGATTACCTTATCGTTTTAAGTTTGAGAAACAGTTCAAGGAGTCCTGCCAAGGATGGCTGGAAATGATTGAAACTATGTGCAATGAAATTTTGAGGAACTACACTAAAAAAGAAGACCAATTAACGATACCAGCCTTCGGTAACCGACCAAAACGAAGGTTAAACCGGGTAATGGACGCTCAAAAATTTGAATACTCTGATTATGAGCGGCTCAACAAGGGTGCCGAAGGGGCCAAAAGAAAAAGGATTGTTAGCGTTCTGAGAAGACAAGCTGCAAGGATGGTGAAGGAGGATGAGAAGGTTTTAAAGAAGAGAAAATCCACTCCTGAGCTGAAGGTGGCAGCTTTAAAGAAAAGAAAAGCTAAATCCCCAGAGCTGAAGGTGACTAAAGATGAAGAAGAGACTCCCTCAACACTTCCAGCTACTGAAGTGGCAGAAATTTTAAAGGTAATGACTGAATCTCTACCTATCAAGCTGCTAAGCCCTCTGGGACTGGAACTGACGAAGCTTTTTTAGAAGAAAGAAGAACCTTCGGCTACAAAGAAGGCAGATGGGATGAAGAAGCGAAGAATTGGTAGCGTAATGCAAGCCATTGAAAGGACGCCACCATCGGCCTCGGCATCTAAGATAGAACCTACTGCAAGCGCCGAGGCCGCTGCCGAAGCAAACATATCGGCCGAAGCTGCAGCTGCCGCCGAAACTGCCAACTTGGAGAGCAAACTATCTGGAATTGATAAATTGCTATTGGATATGCCTACAGAAGAAACAGTTGCAGCTACAGAATAGGTCATGGCCCCAGCGCCTGACAAAGGAAAGGAAATTGCCGATGCTGCTTTGGAGGAAAAAGATTTCGACCTTCGGAACCTGGTCGGGCAAGAACTGTCCGAGGCCGAAAAG
Source organism: Zea luxurians (assembly GCA_029449295.1). Lineage (NCBI taxonomy): Eukaryota > Viridiplantae > Streptophyta > Magnoliopsida > Poales > Poaceae > Zea > Zea luxurians. Next base: position 920,737 of record JAOPSE010000082.1, on the reverse strand, counting down.
AAAGAGCTATAGGATTACAACAATTCCTGTGGCTACCAGCCAGAAGCCATGCTCTTTGGTGGGATTGAAGAAGAGGCCTTAGGATGCGTTCGTGACCGCACCGGGGCGAAAGTAATCGGCACTCTATCGAAGAGTGTCGGTTTTCCGAAGCTCGAAGCCGATATTAGCAGCTACCGATGACAACATGTCGTCGGTAGTTTGTTCTATTCCAACTTTAAGGTAGAATTCTTGTGATGAAGCAAAATTTTATTTTTTATTTTTGCAACGAAGCAAGTTTACTGACGAAGGTCTATTTGTACAGAGTATGCTGCTGAGCAAAGCACTGCAAATGCAGCAAGACCTTGAGGATAAAATGAACGAAATTATAATCGAGGGTTTAGAGAACAAGATTAAAGAATATGAAGCTTCTCTTGAGAAGAAAGATTTCCTACTTCAAGCAATGGAAGGTTCCCTTGCAGAAGCGCAAACTGAAAATGCTAGACTAAGCAGAGAGCTTCGAACAAGAAAGAAAAAACTTGCAGACGAAGTACGAAGCTGAAGCTACCGAGAATACGAAGCTACAACTACCTTTGAAGGAGCTTCGTAACATGTGTCTGAGCTTTAGCAGCCGCTGCGTACAGCGATTAAAAAAGGTTTTCAACTCAGTTGGAGCCAGTGCTGAAAAGTTTACTCCTTCGGCCGAAAACATATCAACCACCTTCGAACACATTGAAGGCGAAGTTGAGGCGCTTGACGAAGTAATAGCGGGGCACGGTGACTTCTGTGCCCTGCTAGCTTCTCGTGGTACAACTGCAGCATTTCTAAAAGCTGGTTGTACGCACGCGAAGATAGTGAATAGACCTACCTTCAGCCTATCTTTGACAGATTTGGTTGATATTCCCAGCGAAGCCCGAAACATAGGAAGCAGATTTATAACACAAATTTGGGTGAAGGGTGGTCAGGATTTGGCTGGTGACGAGGCCCGAAGCTTACTTAAGTCGGTATGAAACTTATACCTATTGCTTACCTTTTCTTGTGATTACCTATTACCTTATACGGCTTTGTTGTGTGTAGGATGATGATGCCAAAGATTAATAATCCGAAGCAGATTCCGAGGGGCCGCTGAAGCTGTTTTTTAGGCCTGCTTGCATAGATCTTAGAAGTATTTGTATTATCTTTTGTAAAAAACATTGTAATCGAGAATTAAACATTACTCTTTATATCTGTCCATACCTTGTAATATATTTTTACCTTTCCATCCGTGTATAAATTGCTTTGCTGTGGACAAAATTTGTATATTTTGAGCCGAAGGCGAAAAACACCTTCCCTTCTTTTCGTACACAACGAAGCATATCTTTGCTCCTTCATGCTCATCGAAGCATTGTTATCAAAGCTGAAGTGTCTGTGTATGCTTTATGTTATGATGATGATGATCCTACGAATATCTATATGAATGTATATGAATGCAATGAATGATGTAATGTAATGTGCAAATGAATGTCCCGAACACGCACACGAAACCACACCCAGACTCTGCATCCCCTTAGGAACGTCTTTTGAGTCTTAAGCTTTGCATCCCCTTAGGAACAACTTTTGAGCTTCTTCACCTTCTATTTCGGTGGCATTTAAATTCTGCATCCCCTTAGGAACGACTTTTGAACTTCTTCACCTTCTATTTCGGTGGAATTTGGCTCTGTATTCCCTTTGGAACGACTTTTGAGCAGAAAACTTACTCTGCGCTCCCTTGGGAACGACTTTTTGCAGCTTCGTCATGCTTTTGGCTCTGCATTCCCTTAGGAACGACTTTTGAGCAGAAAACTTACGCTGCGCTCCCTTAGGAACGACTTTTTTGCAGCTTCGTCATGCTTTTGGCTCTGCATTCCCTTAGGAATGACTTTTTGAGCTTCTCCCTGTTTTTCCTTTTCGCACTCGATAGTGCAGGCTCAGATTTTACATATTACATCTTTAGGGGATTTGGCCCTCGTAGGGCTAAATAAGAATGAAAAATTACAAGCTATGGCCCCATTAAAAACTTTTCTCCCCTTCTGAAAGGAAAAGGGTGTCATAGAAAAAATGAAAAAAAAAGATTACATCATATTACACATAGTATCGCCAAAGCTCATCAGCATTCCAAGACCTGGGTATGTCGTTGACGTCTATATCCTTCAATCTATAAGAACCAGGCCTTGACGAAGATATTACCAGAAAAGGACCTTCCCATTTTAGTTGTAACTTGCCCACTGTGTCTGGGTTGGCCACTCTCCGAAGCACCAGATGCCCTGGCTTGATATTTTTCAATCGAACTTTTCTGTCATGCCATTTTACTGTTTCGGCCTGATATTTATTGATGTGTTGTATTGCCTAAAATCTGGTCCCCTCTATAGTATCTTTTGTTACTTGATAATCAGCTTCATCTTCTGCCGGAGCTATTGTTCTTATTGACCCTGTCTTTGCTTCTTCTGGAGTTATTGCTTCGTCACCAAATAGGAGCTTGAAGGGTGTAAATCATGTTGACCTTGACGTAGTTGTGTTGTGGCTCCACACCACCTTAATCAGCTCATCTGGCCACTTTCCTCTAGGCTGGTTGAAGATTAGCTTCATTATTCTTGTCATTATAATATCATTCGCTCTTTCTACCAGGCTATTGGATTCTGGATGCCTAACTGATGCAAAGTGGATCTTCATACCAATTTGGTCATAAAAATCTTTGAATGATTTGGCCTCAAATTGTGTACCATTGTCCACGGTTATTGTCTTCGGCACACCGAAGCGACAAACAATATTTTGCCAGAAGTATTTTTGGACCGTAACCGAAGTTATTGTAGCCAAGGGCTTCGCCTCAATCCACTTGGAAAAATATTCCACTTCCACTATAACATACTTCAAGTTGCCTTGTGCTGGTGGGAGTGGACCCAACAAATCTAGACCCCATCTTTGCAATGGCCAGGTTGGTTGTATTAGCTGCGTTAGCGACGAAGGTTGTTTCTGGTCTCTTGCACATTTTTGACAATTTTCACATTTTTGAACCAGATCTGCTGCATACGAAGCTGGCTTCGGCCAATAAAATCCTTATCTAAAATCCTTTCCCAGCAAAGTCCTGGACCCGATGTGAGATCCACACAAACCTACATGTATCTCCTTCATTAACTCTATACCTTCGGTTCTGGATAAACACTTGAGAAGTGGGGAGCGAACTCCATGTTTGTATAGATCCCCTTCTATTATGACGTATGGTCTTGTCCTTGCTTCCATTCTTTTATTATAAACTTCGTCATCCGAAAGACAGTTTCCTTGGAGGAAAGATATGATTTCAGTCCTCCAATCTTCACTATGTATAGGTGATATTGTGAGGACTGCTCTCTCCATAAGTTCAACCGAAGGTGCTTTGATTGTCTCAAAGAATACTTACGAAGGTAGAGGGAGCCCCTGTGCTACTGACTTGGCTAGTAGGTCTGCATGCTCATTTTCCCCTCTTGGAATATTTTTTACAGAAAATCCTTCAAAAGAGGCCTCCAGCCTTCGGACTATGTCCAAATATTTTTCAAGCTTCGGGTCCCTTGCCTTGCTGCTTTTATCTACATGGCCAGAGATGACTTGGGAGTCAATTTTAAGGATCGCCCTTCTTATTCCCATTGCCTTTAGCTTCCGAAGCCCCAATAGAAGGGCTTCGTATTCAGCAATGTAATTTGTACAAGTAAAGTCCAGCCTTGCTGCATAGCATGTTCTGACTTTAGAAGGCGCTACTAGGACAGCAATGGCTCCTGCACCGAAGGTTCCCCAAGAACCATCACAGAAGACTGTCCAGGATTTGGCGTCCTTTATTACTTTATCCTGAGCCCCTGGCGTCCAATCAGCGATGAAATTCGCTAACGCCTGAGACTAAATTAAGGACCTGTGTACATAGTTTATAGAAAATTCATTGAACTCCGCAGCCCATTTTCTGATCCTCCCAGTAGCTTCTCTATTCCTTATTATGTCTTTCAAAGGTTGCAACGAAGGAACAATTATATGATATGCTTGAAAGTAATGCCGAAGCTTCCTGGAGGCCATCAACACAGCATATAACACTTTCTCCAATTCTGTATAATTTTTCTTTGATAAGCTTAAAACTTCGGAGACAAAATATATTGGTGCTTGTTTTTTGACCTGGCCATCTTGCTTCTCCTGCACAAGTGTCGTACTGACTGCAGAGTGAGAGGCTGCTACATATAAGAGCAATGGAGCCCCTAGCGAAGGTGGAGTTAGTGTTGTCAAGTCGATCAAGTATTGCTTTAACTCTTCGAAAGCCCTTTGCTGAGCCAGACCCCACTGGAAAACTTCGGCTGACTTCAATATTTCAAAGAATGGTAGATTCCTTTCTGCTGATCTAGATATAAATCTATTTAACGATGCTAGCCTTCCTGCCAACCGTTGGGTCCCTTTCTTCGTATTTGGCAGCTCCATTCGAAGGATAGCTTCGATCTTATTTGGATTAGCTTTGATTCCCTTCGTTGATACTAGACAACCAAGGAACTTGCCCTTCTTTACTCCAAAAACACACTTTTCTGAATTCAATTTAAGACCAGCTTGCCTGAAATTGGCAAATGTCTCCTGCAAATCAGTAATATGATCCTCTTGCTTCGTGCTCTTTACTATGATGTCATCAACATAAGTCAGCACATTCCTGTCTATTTGAGAATGAAGGACCTTGGCTGTCATTCTGCTGAAGCTTCCTCTAGCATTCTTGAGCCCCTCAGGCATCCGAAGGTAGCAATAAGTGCCACTAGGAGTTATGAAGCTAGTCTTTGGCTCATCTTCCTTCTTCATCCAAATTTGATGATAGCTTGAGTAGCAGTCCAATAGACTCATGAGCTCCAAAGAAGCTGCTGCATCTACAAGGGAGTCTATTCTTGGTAATGGGAACTCGTCCTTTGGGCATGCTTTGTTGAGATCTATGAAATCAATACACATTCTCCATTTGCCATTAGCCTTCTTCACCATAACAGTGTTAGCTAGCCATTCTGAATATGTTACTTTTCTGATAACACCAGCACTGAGAAGTCTCTTTACTTTGTTCCGAGCACCTTCAACTTTATCATCGGACATCTTCTGAAGTCTTTGCTTCCTTGGCCTGAAAGATGGATCCACATTAAGTGAATGTTCAATGACATCTCTGTTAACACCACAAAGATCATTGGCTGTCCAAGCAAAGACATCTTTGTTATTGAACAAAAACCTTATTAAAGTTTTTTCTTGCTCATCAGATAGCTGAGATCCCAGCAGTACTCTTTGATCTGTTATATCTTCACATAGAAGCATAGGCTTCGGCTGATCTACTGAAGTAGGCTTCTCTCTTTTGTGTTATATTGTTGACAAGCTTCGGCTCTGTTGGGGGCCTTCGGCTTCCGAAGGTCCTCAAAAGCATGATTTAACAATGTTTCTGGAGTATAATACATGAGCAGGTACCTTCGGACTTGGACCCTTCGGACTTGAGTCAAAATCACAGTGTGAAGAAGCACAAGGGATACGAAGGATGAAATGGAGCGGAAGCTGTGCGCAAGGGAGCTTCGGCATGATAACAGAAAAGGAAACCGACTTAAAGGGGAAAAGGCTATCTAGACCCCGTTGAATTACTATAGAGTTATTAGCAAATGTAAAGGGCATGGGTGTAATTTTACATGGGCTGCGTCCCGTGCCTATAAATAGATGAACAGTACTCCCGTACTGTTCACGCTGACTTGGCATTTTGCTTTTGTGTCACGCTTGTACTTTTGCCTTCTTTCAAGCCGAAGGTACATTTGTAATTTGTTATCATTTCTATTTTTCCATAATAATAAAAATAGAAATGAGTTAATGATAATATTTAAGTGTTTATGCTATTATTCATACTTTGTATGAATCCTTCTTCATTATTTGTTGCACTTATGAAGGTATGCCTTTCATAACCTTCGTCCAAGACTCATTATATCCCGAGGGAAATAATGCTTCGAAGGACGAAGGACTTTTAACGTTTAACAATTTCTGTGCTGCCTTGTTCTTAATTCATAGCATTTAAGGATAAGTCCCCAACATTGGCGCCCACCTCCGGTGAACCCTTTTCGACCACCTTTGGAAGGCATCGACCTTCGTCATGTCGCCAAAGAAAGCTTCGGCGACAGGGGCTGTCGCTCTGTAGCCGCTGGATCCAAACCAGGAGATCCTTTCTCTTCGAGAGGCCCGGAGCCAGAAGAGGAAGGCCACCAGTCCAACGCCCCACGAGGACGAGTTGGACCAAGAGATCAGGAATATGGAGATGCTTCATCAGCAAGTGCAAAAGAAGAATGAAAAAATGGCTAGGCTAGCTGACCTGCAAAGGCAGATTGACGAAGCCACTGAAGAAGTACGTCATCTTACTCAAGATGAGCAAAACCGAAGGCCCCAACACAGAGAGCTTCACCAAGAGGGCTTCTTCAACGAGGATGATTGGTATGAGGATTTCCATCATGGAAATTTTGCTTTTGATGATGCTTCTCCTCTGTCAACAGAATTGCAGGCTACACCTTGGCCCCCGTCTTACAAGCCACCTCAGCTCCCCATGTACGACGGACACTCAGATCCGAAGCAGTTTCTGATGAGCTACGAAGCTACCATATCTTCATATGGTGGTAATACTGCAGTCATGGTGAAATCCTTCGTCATGGCAGTCAAAAATGTTGCACAAACCTGGTACTCCTCTCTTCAGCCAGGAACAATCACATCATGGCAAAAGCTGAAGGACATGCTTATCACCAGTTTCCAAGGGTTTCAGATGAAGTCGGTCACTGCTCAAGCTTTGTTCCAGTGCACCCAGGATCACAAAGAATACCTTCAGGCGTATGTCCAAAGGTTCTTACGACTGAGGGCACAGGCGCCAACGGTACCCAATGAAATTGTCATTGAGGCCACGATTAAGGGGCTTCGGCCAGGACCTATAGCCCAATACTTCACCAGGAAACCCCCTTAGACCCTGGAGAAACTGCTTCAGAAGATGGATGAATATATCCGTGCTGATAATGACTTTCGACAGAGAAGGGAGGAAGCTTACAGGTTCTCCGAAATGACCAGGGGCTTCGGAGGGAGAATCCACCCTAGGCACGTCAGATCAATTCATTCCACTCAGAATGACGACAGGGGAAGTCAGCAACAGAGGCCGCAATATTCCTCTTAGGCTTCGGGGCAGCAACAGAGCTATCCTCGGCCCCCAGCTCCAAGGGGTAGAGGCGCCAGGGGCTTCAGAGGAAGGTTTGGGGATCAGACCAGGAAAATTTATTGCCTATTCTGCGGTGAGGACAAGGGCCATACTACCAGTATGTGCCATGTCACCATCCAGAAATAGAAAGAGATAGCATAAGCTGCAGCCCAACAGAGCCAGCCGAAGCAAGTTATGCATACTGCTTCGTACCACTCACCGTACATTCCAGAGTATGTGGGTAACCATCCTACAGCTTCTATTGCTTCGGCAAGCCAACCTCAGGCATCTTGGCAACAGCTTCCACCTCCACCACCAATACAACGAGGCCAACAGCCAGAAGGGAGCCAGCACACTCATCAGCAACGAGACTTCAGAGAGGAGTCCGAAGCTCGCACAGTCAACAGTACTGTGCCAGAGTCGAAGCACATCTACTAGAAGATATCCTACTCCTGAAATAGTTCTCGCATTCGTTATCATTTTTCTTTTTAATAAGGAACAATCATTGAAAGCCTAAGTTTTTCTTGTCATTTTTAATTTCTTGTAACATCTTCGTTTTTGCCATAGTGAAAATATATCTTCTCCACAGACTTACGGAATCCAAAAAGTTGCCGAAGCATGAAAACTCATTCTTAAGAGCTCATGGCTACAGAAAGTATCTCCGAAGCTACAAAAAAGTCGTTCTACGGAACACAGCATAAGGTTGCTGAAGTTACAAAAAGTCGTTCCTAAGGGAGCGCAGCGTAAGTTTTCTGCTCAAAAGTCGTTCCAAAGGGAATGCAGAGCTTACAGCGAAAAATAAACGTTGATTCCGCCGAAGTATAAAGCGAAGCGCGAAAAGTCAACGCGAATACCGCCGAAGTAAAAGGCGAAGAAGCTCCTAAGGGAGGCTTACAGCGAAAAGTCAGCGCTGATACACCAAAAAATAAGCGGTGAAGCCGAAAAATAAACAGCAAAAAGATTGTGTGCTCTACTGTGGGAATGTGTGTATCTTCGGCACAAATATCATTTTGCATAGCATAACATCATCGCATCATTTGCATAGCATAACATCATATTGCATCAATGGCACAAGAAGGGGATACAATGTTGATCTTCGAAGATTGTTTCGAAGAAGCAGTGCCAAGGCACAAAATAAGTTTTGAAGAAGTACAGCTTCGTTAACTCTAATATGAAAAGAAGATCTATTGCTTACGAAGCATAATATTTTCATGGAATATGTGTATTCTTCACGAAGCATGAAAAGAAGGGAAGGTGTTTTTTTCGCTGAAGGCTCAAAAACGGTATGTACGTAAAGTTTCATGCATCGTAAAGAACTGGATTACAAACAGCTCATATATTACATTCAAAACTGTAAAATATTACACAATTTATTCAGCAAATATTACATCAATATTCCAAATGTTTCCACAACAACAGTTATTCTTCTTTTAAAACTACTTCTGCAACTTCGTTTAATAGTTGAGTCACAGCTTCGTCCATAATAGCTTCGACCATCTTTGTAATTTCATCTTCCTTTTTTGCTTCGGGGTCGGCCAATGACTCGAAAGGCTCCGAGGGTGGAGATAATTCAGCTGCGATACAAAACATAAATAAGTTCGAAGTCACAGAAATAAAACGCAAAGTCAAAAGTAATTAGGTAATACCTATCCGCCTTTCAAGTTCTGCAGTCTTTTCAGCTGCCTTTGCTGCTTCTCTAGCATCGTGAGTATCTTTCTCACTTTTCTTTATAATTTCGTGAGCCATCCCTTGGCCACCATTTTCCCAGATGTCGGTGAAAAACTTTCCGCCAACTAAGCTTGCCTCAGCCGAGGGGTCTTCTGTATCTTCAATAGAGAACGCAGCTTCGGATTGGGCCAAAATCTTTACATGTTCACATCCTGCCTTCTCCAAAATAGCCGCAATTCCCTTGGCACCTAAAAAGGCGCAGACATCTCCACGGCCACTCAAAACTTCCTCAAAGGCTTCGGCTTCGCCGTTGATCCAGTCAATTGGACCTTCGGGATCGCCCAGTACGAAGTTGTCTTCATTCGAATATGCACCAATATTGGCGAAGCTGGTTTTTATCCTTTGTACACATGCTACAGATTTTTCATAGCATCTTTCTTTTGAAGAACGAAGCTCCACAACTGTTTTTCCAAGTAATTTTTCCAGTAGTCACTGGCGTCTCGGTCAGCTTCAGCAATTGCACATTTTAACTTCGCTTCAGCCAGCTGTTTTTGAAGATCTTCAATTTCGCACTTCTGGGCCTCAGCTTGGGCTTTGGAAGTAGCTTCGTCTTCTTTTATTTTATTCAGTGTTGGGGGCTTGTTCTCAAATGCTATGAATTAAGAACAAGGCAACATAAAAGTGTTAAATGTTAAACTCCTTCGTCCTTAAAAACAGTATATCCCTTCGGATATAATGAATCTCGAACGAAGGTTACCAAAGAAAAGACCTTCGTAAGGTTGACAAGTGATAAAACATAACATCCATATATAATATACGAGTACTAATATCAGTATTATTATTAATGTATTTCCATCATTAAATTCATACAATAGAATTACAAATGTACCTTCAGATCGATGTAAAGTAAAGGTACAGTCGTGATGTGAAAAAGCGTATGCCAAGTCAGCGTGAACAGTACGGGAGTACTGTTCACCTATTTATAACCACGGGACGTAGCCCTTGTAAAATTACATTGATACCCCTTACATTTATCAATAACTCTATAGTAATTCTTCAAGGTCCAATTTGGCTTTTCATCTTTAAGTCGGTTCCTCTTTTCTGTCGTTACGCCGAAGCTTTTCTGCACATAGCTTCGTGATCGTCTTATCCTTCGTCATGATTGTTTTTCGTTCCAGTCAAGCTTCGTCTTAACTGCCCTTGTATATCCGCGACCTGACTCCGAAGGTGCCTGTTCACATATTACACTCGGAAAACATTGTCAAACTATGTTTTTGAGGACCTTCGGGAGCCGAAGGCCCCCAACAGTTGCCCCTCGCAATATTAATTTACTGTAATGATAAATTCATATTGCGAAATGGACGAAGGCTTTATGCCGAAGGTCCAAAAAAACACCTTCCTTTTGCTAGAATAGCAACAGTCATTGACAAGCGGGGCCCTCCAGTTTTTGACACACTGGGTGTATAAATACGAGCTCACCGCGAGTTATTTGGCACGCTCTTTTGCCATCTGCTCTTTACTCACCCAGCTTTTCAGCTTGCACGCGACAGCATTTGCTTATTTTTAAATTTTTAAGCTTCGGTTTCGAGTCTGGTTTGCCAGCATTCGCGAAGATGTCTGAGGATAAGAAAGTTGCTGGTGCTTCGAAGCTAAGTCTTTCTGAGGAGATGCACATGGGTTTTCTTGAATCAATGTCGAAGACCAATACGGAGAAGATTGTCAGGGAGACTTTGGAGGGTTTATCTGAAGATACTGGCGACAGTGATAGTTATGATGTGGATAGTGGTGGGGAGGATTCCGAAGATCGCCCGTGGCGGCCTAGTCACTCAAATTTCGGAAAATCAACTATAAAGCAGAGTCACCTTGAAAATATGAGGGGGAGATATTTCCGAGATATATCCATTGTGAGGGCAGATGGCGGAGAGAAAACTACGCCGACTCCCGAAGATAATGAAGTCGTGATCTTCCGAAGCTTTTTAAAGCTGGGCTACGATTCCCTCTAAGCAGATTTGTGGTAGAAGTTTTGAAAATATATCAGGTTTACCTTCATCAACTTACCCCTGAAGCAGTGAAGATTGGGAGTCTTCGTCTGGGCCGTGAGGAGCCAGGGCCTGGAGCCAAGTGCAAAAAGCTTTTGCAATATACACGAGCTAGTATATGAGACGAAGCCCTGGGGTAAGGAGCAATATCATAATAATTTTGGTTGTTATAGCTTCGGTGCCCGCTCTGGGTCAAGTTGTCCCGTGTCAACTTTTCGGAAGAGATGGCCCGGGGAATGGATGAAGGAATGGTTCTATGTGAAGAACGATTTGAAGGTTCGAGAAGATATTAAAGATATCATCATGCGGCCTATCTGGCAGCGCTTCGGACTCCGGAAACCGAAGGTAGAAATGGACGAAGCGGCTGAAGAATGTCAGAGAGCCTTCGGTGTAGTCTGCTCTTTTATTGGGACCAGGGACTTAATGCAAGAGCACGTTGCCTTCAGAGTGTGGCCACTTGCAGATAACTGGGAAATGCCGAAGGAGACTATTAAAGAAGCTGACGAGGGTGGGCTAATCAGGCTGAAATATACATTCAAGTATGGAGATAAGTTCGTTGAACCAGATGATGATTGGCTAAAAAGCATTGAGAATGTAAGTGATGAATTGCTTGGGGCATACTCAAAGGCCGAAAATACTGCATTGTCAGCGGCTTTCGGAGGCCGAAAGAAGAAGGGACTCAACCGAGTATTTGATGCAATTGGGTTTATCTACCCGGACTACCATTATCCAATGCGAGGCCAAAAAAGGAAAAATACTTCTCCTGCAAAGGAAATTGCTTCGGCTGCTGCTAGGCAACCAGCTCCGAAGAGGAAGAAGGTAAAAGTGCTCACCCACCCTCCACGCTGTATTGAGCTAGCCACAGTGCCTGAGTTTATTGGTGGGGCTTCTTCAGCCAGCGAAGCCAGAGAACCAACTCTGGCGCCAAAATCCGTAGAAATGGCCGAAGCACCAGCAATAGAGAAAACGGAAGAACCGAGAACTGAAGAAGGAAAAACATTAGACATTTTAAGTCCTTCATCAAAAGTCGAGGCAGCTAAAAGCCAAAAGGGGCCAGCAGTGACCCCGAAAAGAAAAAGGATGGTTAATGTGCTGGATGTTTTGGAGACAATTAAATCTTCAAGCATAACTCCAAAGAAAACCGCTGAAACTTCTGAAGTGTCTACTGAAGGCTTTGTTGCTGAAACTTCGAAGTGACAATTTGAAACTGAAGCTGGGCCTTCAGAGCCCACCAAGATACAACCTTTGGAAGCCGAGAAAATGTTAGAGGCAAGTTTAGAAGCTGAAAAAATAAAAACAACAGAGCCGATTTTGATTGAGGAAATCGATACTACCACCCCCGAAGCATCTTCCAAAATACGTGATTATATTGTGCGACATGCCTCGGGGAAGAAACTATCCGAAGAAGAGATTTTTGAAGCCAATCACTATGCCCGAGAACGGAAGTATCCAAAGGGGGCCGTAGTGTTCAATGGAACAAACGAAGATGACTTCCTATACTGTCTCCCAGACAATAAAGAATTATCTGTCTACCGGGAAATGGCTAGAAGCATGGGGTTCCCAAAACTCAAAGCTGGGCTCTGCGCCATGACGAAGGACGATCTTGCGGATAGTCTGGCATACAATAGTCTGAAGGTACAAAAATTGTGAATTTTGAAGTTTGTGAATTTTGAATTAGTCTTTTGTTCTTATATTAACTCATTCATTCTTTTGAATAGGGCTTAATACTCAGCAATGCCTTAAGGGCACAAAAGAATGCCGAAGATGAAAGCTGCACCATTGCTCTTAACAACCTTTGAACAGAAGTCATTAGACTAAGAAACGAAGCCTTGGAGAAGGACAAAATTCTGCTTACGTTGGTGGAAAAAATGAAGGAAGACGAAGCTAACTCCAAAACTCAAGCCAAAGCTCAGAGGCGCGAAATCGAAGATCTTCGAAAACAACTAGCCCGAGCTAAAGAAGAACGCATTCTTGAAGAAACAAAGAGAGAACTAAGCGATCAATGGGCAAATCATTTGGAAATAAATGTCGAAGAGCTTCGTGCTTCGAAGAAAAGGTATTATGATAAATCCATAGAGTGTGTTAAAAAGATAAAATCTAGCTTCGCCAGTGTCGGCGCATTTTCTAGTGAAGAAAATTTCACAAGAGGGAATCCAGAAGGCCCGATTGAATGGATCAGTCGCGAAGCTGAGGCTTTCGAGGAAATCTTGAATAGTCGCGGGGACATTTGTGCTTTTTCAGGCGCCAGAGGAATTGTTACTATTTTGGAAAAGAAAGGATGCGAACATGTGAAATCTTTAGCAGAGTCTGGAACTGCCTTATCCTCTGAAGATATCAAAGACCCTTCAGCTGAAGCAAGCTAGGTCGGTGGAAAATTTTTCACAGACATTTGGGACAATGGCGGTCAAGAAATGGCACAAGAAATTATTCAGAGAAGTGAAAAAGGCATCCATGATTCTAGAAAGGTAGCGGAAGCTGCTGAAGAGGGCACAGGGCCCGAAGGGCAAATAGGTATTAGTTAGTGGTTTTTATTCTGTTGTGATTTTTGATTTTAAACTTTGTTCGCGATTCTGTAATAGTAATATAGTCGTATCCTCTCCTCCCTCAGAATCTGGTGGGACAGCTCTGGACCCCCCCCCCCCGAAGGGGGACGACGAAATTAGACAAATGGCCGAAGCCATTATGGACAAAGTTGTCAATCAGCTATTAAACGAAGCTGCAGAAGTAGTTCTTAGGGAAGATTAAGTGTTAGTGTAAAAAATACTTGGAACATGACATGTGTAAAACTTTGCAACTTTAAATGTAATATATAATCTACTTATGGTTCAATTCTTTACGATGCATGAAATTTTACATACATACCGCTTTTGAGCCTTCGGCGAAAAAAACACTTTCCCTTCTTTTCATGCTTCGTGAAGAAAAATCTTTTGTGTATCATAATAACTTTCATACTTCTCTTGGTGAAGAATATCCAAGCTTCGCGCAAACATTCTTCGAAGCTATAAAAGAGTTTTATGTTGCCTCTCTGACGAAGCTATACTTCTTCTTAATACATTCTTTAAAAACATTCTTCGAAGATTAATACTGTGTCGCCTTCTCGTTTTTCATGCAATATGATGTATGATGCTTATGTTATGCAAAATGGTGGGATGATGTTATGCTATGCAAAATGATATTTATGCTGAAGATACACACATCTCTGCAATGGAGCACATAATCTTTTTATCTCAGCGCTGACTTTTCGCTGTAAGCCTCCCTTAGGAGCTTCTTCGCCTTTTACTTTCAGCGGAATCAGCGTTTATTTCTCGCTGTAAGCCTCCCTTAGGAGCTTCTTCACCTTTTACTTTCAGCGGAATCAGCGTTTATTTCTCGATGTAAGCCTCCCTTAGGAGCTTCTTCGCCTTTTACTTTCAACGGAATCAGCGTTTATTTTTCGCTGTAAGCTCTGCATTCCCTTCGGAACGACTTTTGAGCAGAAAACTTACACTGCGCTCCCTTAGGAACGACTTTTTTACTACTTTGAAAAAAAATTGCACTGCATTCCTTTGAACAATTTTTTGATAATTCGAAGGTTCTCCGTGCCACCATAGATTCTTATGTTTCGGTAATTCAAACCGATGGAGAAGATATATTTTCATTATGATAATAATCTAAACTGTTACAAGAATTTGAAAAACGACAGAAAACACTTAAACTTTCCATAATTGTTCTTTATTACGAAGAAAGTAAAACTGAACGCGAAAGTGCAAAAAGCTGGTATCGAAGTAGGATATTTTGTCAGTAAATGTGTTTCGACTCTGGCACGGTGCTATTGACTGTGCGAGCTTCGGATTCTTCTCTGAAGTCCCTCTGGGGGTGAGAATGTTGGCTCCCTTCTGGCTACGGAGCTCGTTGTATTGGTGGTGGCGGTGGGAGCTGTTGCCAAGAAGCTTGGGGTTGGCTTGCCGAAGCAACAGAGGCTGCAGGGTGATTGCCTACATATTCTGGAATGTAAGGCGAATGGTACGAAGCAGTATGCATAACCTGCTTCGGCTGACTCTGTTGCGCTGCAGCCTCTGCTAGTTCCTTTTGCTTTTGAATGGTAATATGGCACATTCTGGTGGTATGGCCCTTGCCTTCACCGCAAAATAAGCAGTAAATTTTTCTTGGTTGATCTCCAAATCTTCCTCCGAAGCCCCTGGCGCCTCTGCCTCTTGGCGCTAGCGGCCGAAAAGAGCTTTGTTGTTGCCCCGAAGCTTGCGAGGAACACTGTGGCCTTTGCTGGTGACTCCCTTTGTCATCATTTTGGGTAGAATTATGAATTGACCTAACATGCCTCGGTCTCCGAAGCCCCTGGTCATTTCAGAGAACCTGAGAGCTTCCTCCCTTCTTTGGCGAAAATCATTGTCAGCTCGAATATACTCGTCCATCTTCTGGAGCAGCTTCTCCAGAGTTTGAGGAGGCTTCCTGGCAAAGTACTGAGCTGATGGTCCTAGCCGAAGCCCCTTGATCATGGCCTCAATGACAATTTCATTGGGCACTGTTGGTGCCTGTGCCCTCAGACGTAGGAACCTTCGGACATATGCCTGAAGGTACTCTTCGTGATCCTGGGTGCACTGGAATAGAGCTTGAGCAGTGACTGGCTTCGTCTGAAAGCCTTGGAAACTAGTTATCAACATATCCTTCAGCTTTTGCCATGAAGTGATTGTTCCTGGCCTAAGGGAAGAATACCAGGTTTGTGCCACGCTCCTGACAGCCATGACAAAGGACTTTGCCATGACTGCTGTGTTGCCACCATACGAAGATATAGTTGCCTCATAGCTCATCAAGAATTGCTTCGGGTCTGAATGACCATCGTACATGGGGAGCTGAGGTGGCTTATAAGACTGTGGCCAAGGTGTAGCCTACAGTTCTGTTGACAGAGGAGAAGTATCATCAAAAGCAAAATTTCCATGATGGAAATCTTCATACCAGTCGTCCTCGTTGTAGAAACCCTCTTGATGAAGCTCTCTGCGCGGGGGCCTTTGATTCTAGTCATCTTGAGCGAGGTGCCGAAGCTCTTTAGAGGCTTCATCTATCTGCCTTTGAAGATCAGCTAGACGAGCCATCTTCTCCTTCTTCCATTGGACCTGTTGATGGAGCACCTCCATTTTTTGGATTTCTTGGTCCAAGTCGTCTTCCGGAGGCGTTGGACTGGTGTCACACCCGGTTTTAAGGAACAAAGTCGGGTGCATCTCATACATGCGCCAAGAACACAACATATATAATAACAGAGTGTATAGAGATAAATGTCATAAAACATCGGAGTATTTATTACATAGCGGAAGACTTATTACAAAATAAAGATAAATATAAAACGAACTAAGGATCGTCGGCGCCAATGTCGACTTAGAAACGCCACCTAGATCAGATCGAACTCCTCAGTGTTAGGCGGCTCCTCTTCGACCACCTGTTCTTCTCCTGTGGGGGGGGGGTTGTGAGACAGCAAGAGTGAGCTCACATACGTTCATAGCTCAACAAGTCGTGGGGAATAATGTGGCATGAACTCACCAAAGGTGGGAGTTCATGAAGTGTAAGGCTGATCAATGAAATAAAGGCTGGGCCGAGCATTGCTTGTATAAGTTGGTCAAAATTTTATTAGCAATTACTAAGTGTAAGTAAATACCAAACCTTAATAATAATAAAGAAAAGTAATAGTAAAATAATCCCAAATGCGATGCAAATGTCAAATTAAATTTAAGTTCCATAATTAATCATGTGAGGGTCCGAGCCGCTCATGACCGTGAGCACGGCTAGTATACTAGTTTTACACTCTGCAGAGGTTGCGCATCTTTACCCACAAGTCATGTTACCCATCTGCCAAGAGACGGCCAATCCCATACACCTCTACCGAGGAGGCGAGGCAGGGTAACACTACGAGGCCTTTACAAAGTTCCACTAGCTTCAGAAATCCCGCTACAGTTTATAGGAAGCTCCAGTGCAGGGTTCTTGCCTGACCGCCATCGTAGCAAAATCAACCAAGGACCTCCCCACACTGACCACTCCCCTACTGCCCTTGCCCCTTTCGGGTAAGGAAGACCTCCACTAGCTTTCCTAGTTAATCAGCCAAGGGCGTCCCATTAAACCCTTGTGGTAGCACTGTTTTCCCGGGTGGTCGCTCCATGTTCCCATTAATTTAATGATCTTAACATGAACAGTAATAATAACAAGATAATAACAGGATAATCATGTGTAGTGTAACTCCATACCCAATCCACATAAAGCAATAGCAAGTACTACCCAAAAATATTTCAGGGGTGAACAAGGTATAGAGGTAATCAAAACTGGGGTAACATAAAGGATCCCATCAAAATTAACCTATGCAGATCATTAAAATTAATAAGAACATGGCTGGGAAAAGAAAGTGATCAAGGGCACAACTTGCCTTCAGTGAGCTCCTGCTCAGCTATCTCTACTTGCTGAACCTCAGATTCCTCAGTGGCTTGCTCGTCTACTCGCATCAACACAATACATACATAGTATAGCATAAATTAACATCACATCAAACATGTAAATAAAATACACAGTAAAAATCTACACATTAAAATGAGATCATTGGAACTGGAACCATTAAATTTGGAGTTATAGATTTCAAGTTATGAATTTCCTAAGGTTTAATGTGATTAAAATAGGATTAGATGATAAATTAATTTTCTAACTGAGTTCATGTAGAAACAGAGACTCTAGATGATGGAGAATAAAATTACAAAATTTTAGGAACTGGAATGGCTCAATTTGGACTAAAAATGGATTTTCTATGATTTATACAAGTTCTAGGGTTTATTTTCATATTAAAAATCCAATTTCTAATTCATTTAATTGATTTAAAACAGTTCTGGATCGGGCCTCAATTATTGGTAAGTTCAGGGGTTAACCCGCAAGATCTCCAAGACACAGCGCGCCACTGGTCTGGACTGTGGGTTGGTTAAGTAAAAGCAGAGGGGCTCTTATGCAAGTTTCCAGGGCCGAAGGGGTATCGTCAAATCTGGGCCATCCAAATTAGATCCCATGGCCAGGATTATATCCTACCGATAAGTGAATCGGCACTCACCCGGGTCACTGGATTACGATCCAACGGCCCACGATCAAACTACCCGCCGATGAACCAGCGCCGCACGATCTAGAACCGATGTTCTCGGTTTGTTGCGCGAAAAGTACCCCCCTAGATGTAATCAGAGTCGTTCATCGCCGAACTGACGGCGGCAACGTTCTCCCCCCAACCCCGACGGCGAGCGCGGCGGCGCAGAGCTGTGGCGCGGCGGCGCCATTGCTGCCCGCGACCAAACTACGCCCCTAGCGCACTATTCTAAAATCAAAATGGTGCACTACATAGACGAGGGGGTGGCGAATGTGGTAGAAGGGTCTTTACCGAAGGTTGGAGCACCGAGAAGGGTTGGCCACGGAGCACCGACGGATCACCGAGTTCTTCCGATTCCGGCGAGCAATTCGCGGGTGTCCAGTTGACGAGCCCGCCGCCAGAGCCACAGAATACTACTTGATGGCTTGCGCAAGCCCCCGAACTACACGTAGCGCCCACCGGATGACCAGAGAGGATTCACCGACGGCGGTCGATGAAATCCGCGGTGGCGCGGAACTCTTCTCCTCCTTCTCTCTCAGATTTTGCGATGTGGTTGGGGTCTCCAGGTTATGGACTAGCGCGGATGGGTCCAGGGTTGTTATACGGCGCAGGCGAGGTCCGAGGGCTGTCAGCAGCCCGGCGTTCTCGCGGCGGTTGTTGTGGCGAAGACTTCGCGCTCGGTTGCGAGGGAGAGGGACGACAACGTGGCCCCACCGCGCAGCGTCCCCGCGAGTCCGCAGAGCACGCATACAACCATTCGCCCCTTCGGTCCCACACGCCAGTGGCCCATAGCGCGTGCGCGTGAGAAGTGGTGAGGCTGCACGTGGGGGCCCACGGGTCAGTGGCACGCGCGCGTGGGTGCGGAAGTGCTGGGCCGCGCGGTGGAGGGGTTTCCCTGGATGGGCCAGATTGGGGTATGGCGGCCCATGAGGCTTTTTATTCTTTTTCTTTTTATCTTTTCTTCTTACTTTCTTCATTTCAAAATTTGGTTTGAATTCGAAATTTAAATTCGAACATTGTATAGATTTTTATCCTCCAATCATATTGTGAAATGAAAATATAAATCTTGGAGATAATAGTATATTATTTATATTTTTATACCCTTTTCTCTTCTCTCATTTTCGAAAACCCTAGTTTTAATTTAGGGTTTGATTTAACTTCTAGTATTTATTCTCTTATTATCCTTATTATTATTATTATTATTATTTTATTTAATGCACAAACATAAAAACTTCGCATGATGCATTTTTTATCATTTGTTTGAATTAAACTCTAAATTTCAGGTATGCTCTTTTTATGATGCAAATGAGACACATCAAATGAGGAGATCTCTCTATATATTTCTTGGTATACAATTTTGAGTATTACAACTGGTGGCTTTCCTCTTCTGGCTTCGGGCCTCCCTAAGAGAAACGACATCCTGATTGGGGTCCAGCGGCTGCAGAGTGGCAGCCCCTGTCGCTGAAGCTTTTTCGGTGGCATGACGAAGGTGATGCTTACCGAAGGTTTTCAAAACTCAAAAAGTGGAAGTGAGTTCACCGGAGGTGGGCGCCAATGTTGGGGGCTTGTTCTCAAATGCTATGAATTAAGAACAAGGCAACATAAAAGTGTTAAATGTTAAACTCCTTCGTCCTTAAAAACAGTATATCCCTTCGGATATAATGAATCTCGGACGAAGGTTACCAAAGAAAAGACCTTCGTAAGGTTGACAAGTGATAAAACATAACATCCATATATAATATGCGAGTACTAATATCAGTATTATTATTAATGTATTTCCATCATTAAATTCATACAATAGAATTACAAATGTACCTTCAGATCGATGTAAAGTAAAGGTACAGTCGTGATGTGAAAAAGCGTATGCCAAGTCAGCGTGAACAGTACGGGAGTACTGTTCACCTATTTATAACCACGGGACGCAGCCCTTGTAAAATTACATTGATACCCCTTACATTTATCAATAACTCTATAGTAATTCTTCAAGGTCCAATTTGGCTTTTCATCTTTAAGTCGGTTCCTCTTTTCTGTCGTTACGCCGAAGTTTTTCTGCACATAGCTTCGTGATCGTCTTATCCTTCGTCATGATTGTTTTTCGTTCCAGTCAAGCTTCGTCTTAACTGCCCTTGTATATCCGCGACCTGACTCCGAAGGTGCCTGTTCACATATTACACTCGGAAAACATTGTCAAACTATGTTTTTGAGGACCTTCGGGAGCCGAAGGCCCCCAACATTCAGCAATGAGTTTAATATCTTATCTTTCTTAGGACCCTCGTTCCTTAGCTCAATTACTTCGGAACGAAGGTTATTCAAGGCCATAGTGCACCCCTCGTCTTCAGCACTTTTTTGCGCCCTGAGGGCATTGCTAAGAATCAGACCCTACAAAAAGAAGTGTGATATTAAGTATAAGCAAATAAAACAAATCTTGGTTTTTTAATACAAAAAAATCATTCTCATACCTTTAAGCTATTATATGCTAAGCTGTCAACCAGTTCATCTTTCGATAGCACCGAAAGCCCATCTTCTAGCGTCGGGAATCCGAAGCTTTTGCTCATTTCCCGGCAGATAGAAATTTCCTTGCTGTCTGGGAGACAATACAAGAAATCTTCTTCTCCGCTGCCGTTGAATTTTAGTGCCCCCTTTGGATATTTTAATTTATGGGCATAATGTTGAGCTTCCCGCTTTTCCTCTTCAGATAGCCTTTTGTCCGAAGCATGTCATACAATGTAATCAGGCACTCTGGAAGATGCTTCGCGAGTTGAAGAGAGAGTTTTTTCAGGCAGAATTTGCTTTGTAGCCTCTTTTTTCGTTTCTTTTCCGGTTTCCAAGGATTTCTCCTTGGCGGGCTCTGAAGGCCCAGCTTCGGCCACGGTCTGGCTCTTTGTAGCTTCGTCTTCGGATGTTTTTGTCTCAATTTGTGTTTTCGGCGTTTCGGCAGTCTTCTTTGGAGTGGTGCTTGAAGACTTTATTGTCTCCAGCACATCTAGTACATTGACCATCCTTTTTCTCTTGGGAGTCACCGTGAGATCTTTTTGTGCCTTCGGCACTGTCATTCTTGCCGAAGGGCTTGTAACTTCTAATATCTTTGTTTTCTCAGCCTCTATTTCTTTAATATTGTCAACCTTCGGCACCATAGCCGGCTCTTCATTCTTTTGTGTAAGAGTAGGTCCTTTGGCTTCAGTAGCCGTAGAGGTCTCACCACCAAATTTGGGCATTGTGGCCGATTCGATGAAGCGCGGTCAGTGAGTAAGGACCTTCACCTTTTTCCTCTTTGGCGTGGGCTCACTTAAAGCAACTGAAGCATCACCTTTCCCAGAAGTTGCACTTTTTCTCTTCTGCCCTTTCAGCGAGTAGTGGTAATCAGGGTACATAAACCCAATAGCGTCGAAGACTCTATTCAGCCTCTTCTTCTTCCGGCCTCTGAAGGCCGCAGATAACGCATTATCTTCTGCCTTTGAATATGGTCCAAGCAGTTCGTCGCTTGTAGCTTCGATGCACTTCAGCCAATCATCATCTGGCTCAATAAACTTACCTTCATATCTGAAGGTGTATTTCAACCTAACCAGCCCACCTTCGTCAGACTTGCTGATAGTTTCCTTTGGCATTTCCTATTGCTCTACAAGTGGCCACACTCTGAAGGCTATGTGCTCCTAGACTAAATCCCTCGTCCCGATGAAAGAGCAGACTATGCCGAAGGCCTTTTGGCATTCTTCGGCTGCTTCATCAATTTCCACCTTCGGTTTCCGAAGGCCGAAGCGCTGCCAGATAGGACGCGTGATAATATCTTTAATGTCTTCTCGTGCCTTTAAATCGTTTTTCACGTAAAACCATTCCTTCATCCAGTCCCCAGGCCATCTTTTCCGGAAGGTTGGCACGGGGCAGCTTGAGCCAGAGCGAGCGACGAAGCTATAGCAGCCAAAATTGTTATGATATTGCTCTTTGCCCCAGGGTTTCGTCTCATATAACAGTTCGTGCATGCTGCAGAAACTTTTTGCATTTGGCTCTAAGCCCTGGCTCCTCACGGCCCAGACGAAGATTCCCATTCTTATGATTGCTTTGGGAGTAATTTGATGAAGGTAGACCTGATAGATCTTTAAAACCTCAACCACAAATTTGCTTAAGGGGAACCGAAGCCCAGCTTTGAAAAAGCTTCGGAAGATCACGACTTCATTCTCTTCGGGAGTAGGCACAGTCTTCTCTCCATCATCTGCCCTCGCAGCAGACATATCTCAGAAATATCTCCCCCTCATATTGTCAAGGTGACTCTGCTTAATAGTTGATTTTCTGAAGACTGTGTGACTTGGTCGCCACGGTCGATCTTCGGAGTCTTCACCTCCGCTTTCCATATCATAACTGTCACTTTCACCAGTGTCTTCAGATAAACCTTCTAAAATCTCCCTAGTGATCTTCTCTGTATTCGTCTTTGCTATCGATTCAAGAAACCCAAGATTCTTCTCCTCAGAAAGACTCAGCTATGTTTCGGCAGCAGCTTTCTTATCTTCAGACATCTTCAGAAATGTTGGAAAAAGGTGTTCTCAAAGCCGAAGCTTAGAATATTTAAAAAACCAAGCAAGTGTTGGTGTGCAAGAGCTAAAAATTGGGAAAGCATGAGCAGATAGCAAAAAGCGTGCCAAATGAGCTCGCGGTGTGTTCTTATTTATACGCCCAGTGCGTTGCAAGTGGGAGGGCCCCGCTTGTCATTGACCGTTACTATTCTAGCAAAGAGAAGGTGTTTTTTGGACCTTCGGCTTAAGGCCTTCGTCCATATCGCAATCTGAATTTATCATTCTAACAAATTAATATTGCGAGGGGCTACTGTTGGGGGCCTTCGGCTTCCGAAGGTCCTCAAAAGCATGATTTAACAATGTTTCTGGAGTATAATACATGAGCAGGTACCTTTGGACTTGGACCCTTCGGACTTGAGTCAAAATCATAGTGTGAAGAAGCACAAGGGATACGAAGGATGAAATAGAGCCAAAGCTGTGCGCAAGGGAGCTTCGACATGATAACAGAAAAGGAAACTGACTTAAAGGGGAAAAGGCTATCTAGACCCCGTTGAATTACTATAGAGTTATTAGCAAATGTAAAGGGCATGGGTGTAATTTTACATGGGCTGCGTCTCGTGCCTATAAATAGATGAACAGTACTCCCGTACTGTTCACGCTGACTTGACATTTTGCTTTTGCGTCACGCTTGTACTTTTGCCTTCTTTCAAGCCGAAGGTACATTTGTAATTTGTTATCATTTTATTTTTCCATAATAATAAAAATAGAAATGAGTTAATGATAATATTTAAGTGTTTATGCTATTATTCATACTTTGTATGAATCCTTCTTCATTATTTGTTGCACTTATGAAGGTATGCCTTTCATAACCTTCGTCCAAGACTCATTATATACCGAGGGAAATAATGCTTCGAAGGACGAAGGACTTTTAACGTTTAACAATTTCTGTGTTGCCTTGTTCTTAATTCATAGCATTTAATGACAAGTCCCCAACAGGCTCCATCTATATTGTGGATTGCCTTTGAATCTGTCCAACTCCCTTCGGCCCTTATGGCAGCTTCTTGACTTCCATGAATGGTGATGGGCCCTTGCTCCGAAGGTATCTGTTGGGGACTTGTTCTCAAATGCTATGAATTAAGAACAAGGCAACACAAAAATGTTAAAGGTTAAGGCCCTTCGTCCTTCGAAGCATTATTTCCCTTAGAACATAATGATCTTCAGACGAAGGTCATAAAGGACATACCTTCGGCTTGACAGAAGAGAAGAGTACAAGCGTAATGCATAAGCGAGTATAAATCAGCGTGAACGGTACATGGGTACTGTTCATCTATTTATAGGCACAGGACGTAGCCTGTGTAAAATTACATTCATGCCCTTCATAACTGATTACAATCATGACATAGATTATCATGGGCCAATCAGTCTTTTCATCTTTAATTCGGTGCCATCCTTCGTCTCAAGGAGTGTCACTACGCCGAAGCTCTTCGGATGGTAGCTTCGTCACCGCTTCTGTTTTAATCTTCTGAAGGTGTTTCTTCTCACAGGACCTTCGGCGACGAAGCATACCCCCAACAGTAGCCCCTTCACGGTGCTAGATTGTTTTTCGTAATGAGCTCGACCCGTGAAAATTTCTTTTAGGCTTCGAAATGCCGAAGGTCCGAAAAACACCTTCCCTGAGCTCGTTGTCAAGAAACGATTTAAATATTCCGAGTGCGAGGTGGTCCCACCATACAACGGGTACGCGCAATCTGGTGATCCACCTTCTCGCGCACTATGGTCCATCGTTCAGTGGTTGCGGGTGACTGTTCAGCGTGTGCGAGCGGCTTGGCGTTTCACCTTCCCACCTGCAGCACTATATAAATAGACAGGTAGGTGTAAAGTTACCACAACATTTACTACTATTGCACTGTTGTGCTGCTAAAAAAATTGATCATAGTCGAAGCTTATTCATCGTATTCTCAATCAGAGCATCGTCTTGGTTTAGCTTCGTCATAAGAGGGAGCTTCGGTAAAGTTGCAAAAAGTCATCAACTTCATCAAAACCACAAGAAATTCAGTATAAAATGGCCAGAGTGCGTTCAACAGCTAGAGTTACGCGCGATGAAGAGGAGGCCGAAGCTGCTGAGACTGCCCCAATCTCCAAAGTAATGAGGCAGTCGGGACTGGTTGTGACAGAGGGTGCCTCTGAAGAAGGTGCACCTGCTGCCGAAGCTGAACAGGCTGACATTGAAGAGGGTGATGCTGGTGAAGAAGAGATAGATTATAACACCATTATGCCATCCAAACTCAGCCACTTGGACTTTGGAAAGTCGACTGTCTCCGAAGCTGATATGCCCATGATCATAAAGCTAGGCTACTTCGGGGAAGCCGAGAAGAAGCTGATTCGTTTTGGCGGGGAAGAAACCACTCCGAAGCCAGGAAATGATGAGGTGCTGGTTTACAGAAGTTTCTTCAAAGCAAGATTGAGGTTTCCTTTGCATGAAATGATTGGGGATGTTTTGAAAGATTTCAAAATTTATCTTCATCAGCTGACTCCTGACACCATCGTTAGGCTCATCGTTTTTTCTAGGCTCTCTGAAGCAAAGGAATGAACCCGCTTGCCGAAGCTTTCTGCCGGGTGCACGAGCTTCACTATCAGACGAAGGCTAAAGAAGATGGGCTGCACGAGAATTTCGGCTGCTACAACTTTGCTTACCGCAAAGACATGAAGACTCCGGTGATCAGCTATCGCACCAAATGGCCATCCGACTGGAAGAATGAGTGGTTTTATGTTAAGGTTGATGAGGAGAAGGAGAAGATAGTTTAGAGCCCACTGGATCTAACCTTCGGGTTAACTAGGCCCCTGTGCGACATGCTGCAAGGGTCACCATGCCGAACAGCTGTGGGCGAATTCCGAGTTGTGTCTGAGCATATTGGTACTAGAGATTTGGTGCAGGAATACTTAGCCAATAGAGTATTTCCGACATTAAAGGAATGGAATATGTCGAAGCTTAAAGGAGAAAATAAAAAGAATGAACTTGTTCGACTGCCCTATCACTTCAAATTCAAGAAACATTTCAAAGAGCCTTGCCAAGAATGGTTGGACATGATTGAAGCTATGTGCAATGAAATTTTGGGCAATTATACTAAGAAAGAAGATCAATTGATGACCACGGCCTTCGGCACCCGACCGAAACGAAGGCTGAACCGAGTAATGGATGCCCTGAAATTTGAATACCGTGACTATGAACGGTTAAGTAAGGGTGCCGAAGGGCCAAAGCGAAAAAGAGTTGTTAGTGTCATGAAGAGGCAAGCTGCTAGAATGATAGAAGAAGATGAGAAAGATTTGAAAAAGAAACAATGCAGCCCTGAGCCGATGGTGGTTGTTCCAAAGAAAAGAAAGGCTTCGGCTGCGAAGCCAAAAACAACTGATACAGAAGAAGAAATTCCTTCAACGCCTCCTGCTGCTGACGTGGAAGAAATTTTAAAGGTAATGACTGAATCTTTACCTCTCAAGCTAAGTCCACTAGAGCCATGACTGATGAAGCTTTTACAGAAGAAGGAGGAGCCTGCGGCAATCAAAAAGCCTGCTGAAAAAAGGCGAAGGATCATTACTGTTATTGATGCTATTGAAGAAACGCCACCGCCGGCCTCGGTGTCAAAACAACGGGCTGCCGAAGATACTGCAGCTACCGAGGCTGCCCCCGCTGAAGCTGTAACTGTCGAAGCTGAGACGACCGAAGATACAAATCTGGAGGGCACTATCTCTGATATTGATAAGATGATTTTGAACATGGCCACGGAAGAAGCTGCTACAGCTGCCGAAGAGACCCTGGCCCTTGTGCCCGGGAAAGAGAAGGAGATTGCTGAAGATACTTCGGAGGAAAAGGATTTTAATTTTCAAGACATACTTGGTAAAAAGTTGTCTAAGGCTGAGAAGGAAGAGCTGAGGGATTATGCAATATCATGCGGCTATCAACCAGGGGAATTGCTCTTTGGTGGTGTTGTCGAAGAGAGTTTAGGATGCCTCCAGGACTGGATTGGGGCGAAGGTTGTTAGCACTCTATCGAAGAGTGTTGGCTTTCCAAAGCTTGAGGCCGACCTTAGTAGATACCGGCGGTAACATATCGCCGGTAGCTTGTTTTATTCTAATTTCAAGGTAAAGTTCTTAGCCGAACTTTATTATTGTTTTCGAGACGAAGGTTACTTCTGATGAAGGTTAATTTTTTCAGAGTCTACTGCTAAGTAAAACCTTGAGGATGCAACAAGATCTTGAGGACAAGAAAAATGAGATTATAATTGAGGGCTTAGAGGGCAAAGTTAAAGATCACGAAGCTGCTCTAGAGAAGAAGGATTTCATGATTCAAACAATGGAGGGTTCGCTGGCAGAAGCCCAAGCCGAGATTGCTAGACTGAACAGCGAACTCTCCACGAAATCAAAAAGCTTCGAACAAGAGAAGAAGGATTTTGATGCAAAGCTTGAAGCTGAAGTTACAAAGAGTTCAAACTTGCAAAAGGCGTTGAAGGAACTTCAAGATAAATGTAACACCCCTGGTGTTACTATTACTAAAATTTGAGCATAACATCATAAGCATTGGCATATCATGTGTTTGTCACACCTAGAGTGCATTCACTAGGCAAAAATTTCAAACAAGTTGTATTGCTATAACATTTTATGGGTAAAACCCTAGAGTAGGATACTTAACCCTAAATTGGGCTTGATAGAGTAAACAAGGCTTAATAAGGGGAAAACTTTAAAACTCAATTGAAATAGTCATAAAATGCCACTAGGAATGGACTTAAGTAACATCCAAACCCTAGAAGTGTCAAAAACCCTACAAAGGATCCTAGAAAGCCCTAGGCTTAAACCCTAGGGGGCTAAGTGCAAAACTAGTGCACTTTTGGACTAAAGTGCAAAAACCAAGACATTAGGGTACCTTAAGTCATGTGGTTCACATACTTGGGGATTCCCAAGTCAAAAGATGTGAATTGGACTAATTTGCAAAAGGACCACACTTGTGCTCAATTGGTTAAGTCTTATTTCAGTGCATTTGGCTCAACTTTGGAGCCCTATATCTGCCAAGTTATAAAGTTTTTGCCCTAGGTCACCACATCAATTTTGTAGATCTATGAAAGGAGAACAATTCTTATTAAGTGACCAAGCATTGATCCTGTGTAAAAATTGGAGAAAAGCAAGCCCAAAGTTGGACTATGAGTCTGTCTGAAACCTGAATTATGGTATTCAGAGGCATGGGATGAACTTTAGGGGCCGTTCTGAAGATGATCTTATGGATGTTTGAGTATGGTTACCACAGCCGATTTGTAGATGGATCATTAGAAAACAATTTTGCCATTGGCCGATCAACAACTTGCCATGTAAATTTAGGAGAAAATCAGTGCCAAACTTGGTCTGTCAGGTTAACTGAATAACAATTCGATGGTACAGTAACCGGATAGGATCAGGTTCAGGTCCCTTGCTGCCGATGAGCTGCGTGCGGATTCGTGCTTTCGCCGCCGTGATTCGCGCTCCAATCAGACGGATAACGCCGAGGGTCAGTAAATATCACACTGTGGATATGCTCCGGCCACTAAATTACTCCAAGCACCATACCTAGCAGACCACGGCGGATTCAGATGTGTTCGCCGGAGACAGCTGCTTCACGGCCTTGCGCCACGTGCCTTGGCACATCCACCGCATCGCCGTGACTCGTATTAGTTGTCCGTTCATCGCCGGTGAGTTCGCCACGACGAAAGACACTAATACCACGCGCCAGTAACTTCCTATTTCTCCGGCCGCCGCGCGTCTTCATCCAAATCCCCGGCCACCGCTTAAGCCCGTTATAAATTGAGCGCCCTGCGAGCTCCGTAGGTTAATCACGCACGAAGCCACCAAGTCTTGTCTCCAATCGTTCACCAGAGACCGTGAATTTCTCATTGCCCCCAATCTCTATTACCGCCACCGTAGAAGCACCTCGTCGTGGCTAACCTGTTCCATGTATGCTCATACCCCCTGCTCCCTTGTTTTAGCTTCCTTAGGTTCCCTGGATGCCCCTCGGCCAGTTCAATTGAGTCAGGCTGTCTTGGATCACCAGGAACGCGGTTGACTGTCCGTGATGCCCGCTGTCATCGTGGACAGAAGAAATTGATTGAGGAGAAATGGGCGGGATGGGTCCAATCTGGTGTCTTCCGCATGGGAGCCCCCGCCGTTGCGGTATCTGGCCGGCGTAGGCTCGCCGGAGCTCGGCCATGCGCTGTCCACCGTCGTGGACCACAACCTGCGAAGAAATAGATCATGGGGGAGGTTTCCGTAAAGTGTCAGTGACTCCATTGAATAGTGTTGCGACCCCGCTTCTGGTTATTCAAAAAGATAGGGTCGTCCTTGCAAAGTCTATGCGGGCGCGGGCGCTTTCCTCCTATAGTGGGCTGACTTGGGCCGGTTTCGGTCCAATACTGTTCATGCCTTTTCTTTTTCCTTTTCTGTCAGAGCTAAAGAAATTCTAGAAAATTGCAGAAAAATAATAAAAATACCAAACCAATTTTGCTAGGTTTCTAATTTCCTATAGAATTTAATAAAAATAGTTCCATGATTTTTAGTCCAAATAGGAAATTATAAAGCATTTAAAATAGCCAAAAACCATGCTTCTGGATTTTTAGGGAATAAATAATAAATCCAAAATTCACTAAACTTTTAGGGTAAACTCTAAATAATATTTGGAAGCCTTGGGTAGAGTTTGGTATGATTTGGACCATGTTTGATGCTTAGGACCCAAAACCCTACCCCCTGCCCTTTGAACTTCACTATTGACTCCGAAAACCCTAAGTTCTCGGAGATCCGTGAAGGAAAGTTGTATTCAAGACCTTAGATAATAAACTTTTATTATCTTTGCATCTTCATGAGCATTACATGAGCATTCATTATTATACTTGGCTATATTTAGAAAATGAGGAGGAAGTAGAGGTTGAAGAGACAAGGACTTCATCACCACCACCACCTGAGGAACATCAGGCAGGCAACTGTTTTTATTTTGATATCTGCGGAACAGAGCTTGATTCACCAGTAACACAAGGCAAGCCCCAGTGCATTTGCCACCTCCTTGTTCCTTTTAAAATCTTTCTCACTTGCTTGATGCATTAGGTGATAGGAGTTGTATGCTAAACCAATTCCTGCATTTCCTTCCTTGGATTTGATTACCTTCCTTTGATCCCCTGTTTTACAAAAAAGGTTTTTCTTATGCCTAGCCCTACTTTAGAAAAACAAAATGTTTTGTTTTCACAAAAGATGATGTGGCAAAGTGGGTGGGATGTTTTTGAAAATAAAACTTGATGGTGGATCCATCATGGCCATGATGGGTTCAACATCGGAAAAGATGTACCTCTGTCAGGTACCAAACTTTGGGTTTGAAATGATAAAGCTAAGACCGGGCGTGTGACTTGCACGAGAAAGGAGTCTCGGTGTAGTGTCTCCGTCTGAGTCGATTAAGGACCATCTCGATGTAGGCTTGCTGATCAAGGACCCTTTAACTGGTCACATGCCTCATCATGGGTAAGCTTTGCCTCGGGCAGACTAATACCAGAATAAGATAACACGCAATGGGAGTGGAGAGATGGCGAGAGTAGTGTGTACCCTCCGTGGCAAGAGGCTGGACGGTGGTGTATCTGTGCTCTCGGTTGGCGTGAACCTGATCTGGTCTTAAGAACCCTGGTGGTGAGTTGACATATGCAAGGGTTAAGTGCTACATATGTTGTGTGATCGGAGATCCTCAGCTGAGTATAATCGATTTGGATCACCGTAACTTCGCGGATATGAAGACTTGGTCACTGCCCTACACGTAGCAATCCAGTGAAGATGAAGGGATGTTAAGAAATTGGCTAGTGCAGGTCAAGTGATTGAACTAGGGTAGAAAGAACTCTAGTTGTAGGTAATTTTACTTAACCTGACAAATAAAACTGGATTTTTAAGGATCCACTATTAGTAAGCATTTCTGCAAACAGAGTCATTGATTATTGATAAGCCTTACCTTGACTCCCTTAAAGCCAGCATATACTTGAGAGTCTTTTACTTTGTCGGGTAAGTCTTGCGAAAGTACACTTCGTACTCAGGGCTTTGTCCCATGTTGTTTTAGGTGAAGAAGCAGCAAACTTTTGTTGCTTCTATTCAAAGGTGGTACCAAAAGAAGAGAACCAAGACTAAAGCTGCGGGAGGAAAGGTCATCCGTTAAAAACTTTTTACTACTTATTCGGGAGGGGGTTTTGCCTCCCATGTTTTGTAATAATAATACTCAACACTCATATATTTTGGTTCTGGTCTGTAACTATATAACTCTGTCTTACTTTTCAATAAAGTAAGTTATTGTAACTGCTTCCGCATTTCCGTATCTCTGATGTATTGTAATGTCTGCGTGATGGGTGAAACGCTCTTGGGAAAGGTAAGGAATTCAGATACCGAACTTGTCAAGTGATCAGGTGCACCTGTAGGGTTGTCTGAAGTCCGTTGGACAAGGATAACTGTAGGTGGGCCTAATGACTTGGGAGGTTCTATCACAATAAATGTCTGAACTTTGGCAACAGTTGCGTGCAACGACTGAAACAGGTCTTCAACTCTATTGGAGCCAGTTCTAAAAAGTTTAAACCTTCAGCTGAAAACCTGTCAGGCATCTTTGATCATATTGAAGGCGAAGTTGATGCCCTTGATGAAGTCATAGTTGGGCACGGAGACTTCTGCGCTCTGCTAGCTTCTCGTGGCACGACTGTTGCTTTTATGAAGGCTGGTTGCACGCACGGGAATATTGTAAACAGGCCGAACTTCAGCTTATCACCAGCAGACTTGAATGACATCCCCGGCCTGGCCCGAAGCATTGGAAACAGATTTGTAACTCAAATTTGGGCAAGTGGTGGACGAAGCTTAGCTGGTGACGAAGCTCGAAGTCACCTTAAACTGGTAATAAACTCATACCTTGTGCTTACCTTTCCCTTGAAACTTGAATTTACCTTATAACGCTTTGTTATGTACAGGATGACGAAGCCGAGGAGCAATGAGCCGAAGCTTGGCGGATGATCCGAAGCTTAGCGGATGGTGATGAAGTCGAAGACATTGCTGTGAAAAAACTCTAGAGAAACTCTTGAATTATCCTTGTAAAGAATATTGTAATTTAAGAATCAGATATTACTCTGTAAATTTGTCCATACCTTGTAATATATTTTTACCTTTCCGTCCATGTATGATCTGCTTTGATGTGGACGAAACTTGTATTTTTTGAGCCGAAGGCGAAAAACACCTTCCCTTCTTTTCGTACACAACGAAGCATAAATCTGCTTCCTTTCCTTTCGTCGAAGCCTTATCCTTAGAGCCGAAGCAACTGTATGATATGATGATGATGACCTTATGTATGTCTAAATGAGTGTTTATGAATGCAATGAATGATGTGATGTATTGTGCAAATGAATGTCCAGACACGCTTACGAAGCCACATCAAAACTCCTCATTCCTTGAGGAATGACTGAAATCTCGTTGTCGTTTATTTTTTGGCTGCACCGCTTATTTTTCGGTGTAAGTTCTGCATCCCCTTAGGAACGTCTTTTGAACTTCTTCGCCTTCTATTTCGGCGGTATCACCGTTGACTTTTCGGTGTAAGTTCTGCATTCCCTTAGGAATGTCTTTTGAACTTCTTCGCCTTATATTTCGGCGGTATTTGGCTCTGCATTCCCTTAGGAACGACTTTTGAGCAGAAAACTTATGTTGTGCTCCCTTAGGAACGACTTTTTGTAGCTTCGTCGTGCTCTGCATCCCCTTAGGGACGACTTTCGAGCTTCTCCCTATTTTTTTTCTTTTCTGCACTCGATGGTGCATGTTCAGATTTTATATTTTACATGTTTTTGGGGGATTTTGCTCTCGTAGAGCTAGATAAGAAAGGAAAAATTACAAACTATGGCCCCATCAAAAACCTTTATCCCCCTTCGGAAAGGAAAAGGGTGCCACAGGAAAAATGAAAAAGATTACATCAAGTTACACATAATATCGTCGAAGCTCATCCGCATTCCAAGATCTAAGAATGTCGTTGCCATCCATATCCTTCAATCTGTAAGAACCAGGTCTTGACGAAGATACCACCAGAAAGGGTCCTTCCCACTTCAGCTGTATTTTGCCTACTGTGTCTGGATTGGCCACTCTCCGAAGTACCAAATGCCCTGGCTTAATGTTTTTCAGCTGTACTTTTCTGTCACGCCATTTTATTGTTTCAGCTTGATATTTATTGATATTCTCCACAGCATGAAGTCTGGTCCCTTCTATAGCATCTTTTGCCACAGAATAATCAGCTTCGTCCTCTGCCGAAGCTACTGTTCTAATTGACCCTGCCTTAGCTTCTTCTGGGGTTATAGCTTCGTCACCAAACAATAACTTGAATGGTGTAAAACATGTTGAACTTGATATAGTTGTATTGTGGCTCCACACCACTTTAATCAATTCTTCTGGCCACTTTCCTCTGGGTTGATTGAAGATTAACTTCATTATTCCCATCATTATAATACCATTTGCTCTTTCGACTAACACGTTTGACTCTGGGTGCCTGACTGATGCAAAATGAATCTTCGTGCCAATCTGGTCGCATAAATCTTTGAAAGTTTCGGCGTCAAACTGTGTTTCGTTGTCCATAGTTATAGCCTTCGGCACGCCGAAGCGACAAACGATATTTTGCCAGAAGAACTTCTGGACTGTAACCGAAGTTATTGTAGCCAAAGGCTTTGCTTCAGTCCACTTAGAAAAATATTCCACTGCCACCACGACATATTTCAAATTACCTTGTGCTGGCAGAAGTGGGCCAACAAGTCCAGGCCCCATCTTTGCAATGGGCAGGTTGGTTGTATTAACTGAGTTAATGATGAAGGTTGTTTTTGGTCCCTTGCACATTTTTGACAATTTTCGGACTTTTGGACCAGATCTACTGCATCCGAAGCTGCCTTCGGCCAGTAAAATCCCTGTCTAAAAACCTTTCCTAGCAGAGGCCTAGACCCAATATGAGATCCACACAATCCTGCATGTATCTCCTTCATTAGTTCTATACCTTCGGTTCTGGATAAACACTTGAGAAGGGGGGAGCAAACTCCATGTTTGTATAATTCCCCTTCTATTATGACATACGGCCTTGTTCTTGCTTCCATTCTTTTATTATAAACGTCGTCATCCGAGAGGCAGTTACCCTAGAGAAAAGATATGATTTCAGTCCTCCAATCTTCACTATGTACCGGAGAAATGGCGAGCATTGCTCTCTCCCTGAGTTCAACCAAAGGTGCTTTTATTGTTTCAAAAAATACTTCCGAAGGTAGAGGGAGCCCCTGAGCCGCTGATTTGGCTAACAGATCTGCATGCTCATTTTCGCCTCTTGGAATGTTCTTGACAAAGAAACCTTCAAAAGAAGCCTCCAACCTTCGAACTGTATCCAGATATTTTTCAAGTTTTGGATCTCTTGCCTTGCTACTTTTATCTACATGGACAGAAATGACATGAGAATCAGTTTTCAGAATAGCCCTTCTTATTCCCATTGCCCTTAACTTCCGAAGCCCCAACAAGAGTGCTTCGTATTCGGCAATATTATTTGTACAACTAAAATCTAGCTTGGCTGCATAACATGTTCTGACTTTCGAAGGTGCTATTAGAACAGCTGCTACTCCTATGCCGAAGGTTCCCCAAGAACCATCGCAGAACACTGTCCAAGCTTCGGCATCTTTATTTATCTCTTCTTCCTGAGCCCCTGGCGTCCAATTAGCGATGAAGTCTGCTAACGGCTGGGACTGAATTGAAGATCTATGCACATAATCAATGGTGAATTCATTAAGCTCTGCATCCCATTTTCCAATTCTTCCAGTAGCCTCTCTTTTCCTCATGATGTCCTTTAGAGGTTGTGACAAAGGAACAATTATGTGGTATGCCTGAAAATAATGCCGAAGCTTTCTAGAGGCCATTAACACAGCATATAATACCTTCTCCAATTCTATGTAATTTTTCTTTGATGGACTTAGAACTTCAGAGACAAAGTATATTGGAGCTTGCATTTTAGCCTGACCATCTAGCTTCTCCTGTACCAGTGCCGCACTCACTGCAGAGTGCGAAGCTGCCACATATAAGAGCAATGGAGCCCCTGGCGCGGGTGGAGTTAATGTTGTTAAATCAATCAAATATTGTTTCAACTCTTCAAAAGCTTTTTGTTGTGTCGGGCCCCATTGAAAGACTTCGGCTGACTTCAGTATTTCAAAAAATGGTAGATTTCTTTCCGCTGATCTGGATATGAATCTGTTTAATGATGCTAATCTTCCTGCCAGCCGTTGAGCCCCTTTCTTCGTGCTTGGTGGCTCCATCCGAAGGATAGCTTTGATCTTACTTGGGTTAGCTTCAATTCCTTTCGTTGATACCAGACAGCCAAGGAACTTGCCTTTCTTTACTCCAAAAACACATTTTTCTTAATTTAATTTCAGGCCAGCTTGCCTAAAATTGGCAAATGTTTCTTGCAAATCAGCAATGTGATTTTCTTGCTTTGTGCTTTTCACTATGATATCATCAACATAAGTTAGCATGTTTCTGCCTATCTGGGAACGAAGGACCTTGGCTGTCATTCTGCTGAAGCTTCCTCTAGCATTTTTTAGCCCCTCAGGCATCCAAAGATAGCAATAGGTGCCACTGGGAGTTATGAAGCTAGTCTTCGGCTCATCTTCCTTCTTCATCTAGATTTGATGATAGCCTAAATAACTATCCAATAGACTCATGAGCTCTGAAGAAGCTGCTGCATCTACAAGAGAGTCTATTCTTGGTAGCGGGAATTCGTCTTTTGGGCATGCCTTGTTAAGATCTGTGAAATCAATGCACATTCTCCATTTGCCATTGGCCTTCTTCACCATAACAGTATTGGCTAACCACTCTGGGTATTTTACCTCTCTGATAACACCGGCACTGAGAAGCCTTTTCACTTCATTCCGAGCACCTTCGGCTTTATCATCAGACATTTTCCGAAGCCTTTGCTTTCTTGGCCTGAAGGATGGGTCCACATTGAGTGAATGTTCAATGACATCTCTGTTGACACCGTAGAGATCATTGGCTGACCAAGCAAAGACATCTTTGTTGTTGAATAGAAATCTTATCAAAGTTTTCTCTTGCTCTTCAGATAGCTGAGACCCTAGCAATACTTTTTGTTCTACTATGTCTTCACATAGAAGCATAGGCTTCGGATGATCCGCCGAGGCAGCCTTCTCTCTTTTGTATTTGTACTATTCGCAAGCTTCGACTCCATCAATGTTGTGAATTGCCTTTGAATCTGTCCAATTTCCTTCGGCTTTCCTGGCGGCTTCCTAACTCCCATGAATAGCAATGGGCCCTTGTTCCGAAGGTATCTTCATGCATAGATATGCTGGATGAAGTATTGCTTCGAAAGCATTAAGTGTCCCACGACCAATGATTGCATTGTAAGGGTATTCCATGTCAGCAATGTCAAACACGACCTGTTCAGTCCTTGTGTTGTGAACAAAGCCGAAGGTTACTGGCATTGTGATTTTGCCAAGTGCTATAATTTGCCTTCCTCCGAAGCCACATAGAGGATGTGTAGCATCATGAAACTTGTCCTATGGTTCTTGCATCTGTCTGAAAGCCTTAGCAAATATGATATCTGCTGCACTGCCTGTATCAACTACAACATTATGGACCAAAAATCCCTTAATGACACAAGATATAACCATAGCATCATTATGAGGGTAATCTTTGAGCTGAAGGTCCTCCTGGGAGAAGGTGATTGGAATGTGGGACCATTTTGACTTGATGAAGGGTCCCTGCACCCCAACATGTTGCACCCTTCTCTGTGCTTCCTTCTTCTGCTTCTTATTAGCTGGCTCTGAACCTGAACCACCTGTTATCGGAAGCACTAGCAGCTTCGTAGCCGAAGACACTTCAGCTTGGTTGTTGAACGAAGCCATCAGTTTAATCACTGGAAGTGAGTTCACCGGAGGTGGGCGCCAATGTTGGGGACTTGTTCTCAAATGCTATGAATTAAGAACAAGGCCACACAAAAATGTTAAAGGTTAAGGCCCTTTGTCCTTTGAAGCATTATTTCCCTTAGGACATAATGATCTTCAGACGAAGGTCATAAAGGACATACCTTCGGCTTGACAGAAGAGAAGAGTACAAGCGTAATGCACAAGCGAGTATAAATCAGCGTGAACAGTATGGGGGTACTGTTCATCTATTTATAGGCACAGGACGCAGCCTGTGTAAAATTACATTCATGCCCTTCATAACTGATTACAATCATGACATAGATTATCATGGTCCAATCGGTCTTTTCATCTTTAAGTCGGTGCCATCCTTCGTCTCAAGGCGTGTCACTACGCCGAAGCTCTCCGGATGGTAGCTTCGGCATCGCTTCTGTTTTAATCTTCTGAAGGTGTTTCTTCTCACAGGACCTTCGGCGACGAAGCATACCCCCAACAGTATCTTCATGCATAAGTATGCTGGATGAAGTATTGCTTCAAAGGCATTAAGTGTTCCTCGACCAATGATTGCATTGTACGAGTATTCCATGTCGACAATGTCAAAAACAACTTGTTCAGTTCTTGTGTTGTGGACATAACCGAAGGTAACTGACATTGTGATTTTGCCAAGTGCCACAATCTGCCGTCCTCCGAGGGTGTGTAGCATCATGAATCTTGTCCTCTAGTTCTTGCATCTGCTTAAAAGCCTTTGCAAATATAATGTCCGCTGCACTGCCTGTGTCAACCAGAACATTGTGGACAAGAAATCCCTTGATGACACAAGATATGACCATAGCATCATTGTGAGGATAGTCTTTTAGCTGAAGATCCTCCTAGGAGAAGGTGATTGGGATATGGGACCACTTGGACCTGACGAAGGGTCCTTGCACCCCAACATGCTGCACTCTTCTCTGCACTTCCTTCTTCTGCTTCTTGTTGGCTGGCTCTAAACTTGAACCGCCCGTGATTGGGAGCACCAGTTTCATGACCGAAGGTGCTACAGCTTGGTTGTTGAACGAAGCCATCGTCTCAACAGTGGAAGTGAGTTCACCGGAGGTGGGCGCCAATGTTGGAGACTTGTTCTCAAATACTATGAGTTAAGAACAAGGCAACACAAAATGTTAATGATTAAAGACCTTCGTCCTTTGAAGCATTATCTCCCTTAGGAAATAATGATCTTCACACGAAGGTTATGAAGGACATACCTTCATCATTTCGGTATGTAATAATGAAAGTAGACGCATATGAAACATGGAAGATAACATGAATAATCATATGACATCATTAGGATATTTTTATTATATCATCATAAATAAACATGAACAATACCGAATTACATTTATACCTTCGGCTTGACAGAAGGTAAAAATCCAAGTGTGACGTGCGAATGAATACTAGTCAGCGTGAATAGTACAGGATTACTGTTCACCTATTTATAGGCGTGGGACACAGCCCAGTCGAAATTACATTTATGTCCTTGATAACAAATTACAAATGTGACACAAACTATCAGGGACTGAATGGTCTTTTCCTCTTTAAGTCGGTGCCGCCCTTCGTCTCAAGGCGTGTCACTATGCCGAAGCTTTCTGGGTTGTAGGTTCGGCATATGCCTTAATGTTATGTCTGCGTACATATCGTCCTGCCGAAGGTGTTTTTGCTTAGAGGACCTTCAGCGCGGAAGATGGCCCCTAACTATTAGGATGAGTAAAGCAGCTCCACCTCGCAGCTGCTGAAACCTGTAACACCCTGAATTTGGGGGGTATAAAATTTCTTTCTAACTATCTACCAAATTCAGGTGTTACTCTTGTATCTCTCTCTAGTTCCCCTCTCACTTTTTCTTTTGGGTAGATTTAGCTTAATTAGTGAGGGATTAATTATTTATTTTGTCAAAACAATATGAGTCATGTAATGTTGCATCATGCTGAGCGTAAACATTCTTTGGGTTGTTGCACATGTTTGAATTAGTTTGAATTTCAAACTTGGTTTGAATTTGAATTGAAAATCATAGAGAAAATAAAAAAGAAAAGCAATTATAAATTCCCAGGAAAAAGAGAAAACCAATTCAGCCCAAACCGGCCCAGCTCGGCCGAGCCAAGCCGTGCGCCCGCGCCGCCTGACAGGTGTCAGCGGCAGTTTTCTCTCCACGCGCGCTCTCTCCCCCTCTCCCTCTGCTCAGTGGGGCCATTCTGTCGGCACCAATCACATTCGCTCGCGCCCCCTTTTCTCTCTCTGCCTCGCGGGCCCGTCCTGTCAGCACGCTGAACCGTTTCACCGCGCGCCCGCTCTCCCCCTCGCTGCGCCGTGGGACCGCCCTGTCAGCTTCACCTTCCCCATGAACCGCTGTGGACTGGCGCGCACGCCCATCGAGATCCCTAGCCACGTTGCCTACCCATGCACCCTAGCTCCCTTTTGAGCCCCGCCCGCACCCGCACTCGCTCCCCTGCCCCATTTCGTGCAAGCTCTCCCTCTCTAGCGCGCTGCCCTCGCTGCTCGACCTCGTCGGAGATCTGCGCCCGTCGTGCCGGTCACCCAGTCCGCTAGAAGCCACGCCAAGCTGCCCCGAGCTCTGTTCCGAGGTGAGATGTTCATTCACGTGTTTGGTTTTCCTTATTCACGCCTACCCGTAGCCAATTTGGCCTCGTCGGAGTTCGGCCGCGGTGGTCCGCCACGCCCGCATGGTGACTGGCCGAATTAGCCCGACCCTATGCCTCGACATTGGTCCTTGATGTTCCCCTCACCCTGTCGTAGCCAGTCCAGGCCTTAGCGCGGCCCAGATCCCCTCTCCCCGGCCAAGATTCCTCACCGGAGTTGCCCTAGCCCGTCCGGAGCTCCCCCTCCGTCATTCTCCCCTATCTGACCCTGGTCACATGGCCGAAACCCCCTCAACGTGTTTGTCGAGCCCTCCTCGACAATTTTGGTCAACCCCGGCGGCCTCAGAATCGTCGTAGCCCACACCCGCCCCGGCTTCGGCGACCTCACCGCCGTGAGCAAGAGCGGCGCCGCCCGTGGCTGTTAACCCCTCCGGTGCTCGATTTCGGCCATCCGATCTCTATCGCGCGGTCCGGATCACCGGATACCGCTTCGCGCACGCGCACCCTGCGCCTGGACCCACCTGTCGGCCGCTTGTGCCCCTAGCACTGGGCCTGACCGGTCAGTCCGCTTCCTTGCCCCCGGTCGCTGACCGCTCTGGCCCACTGGTCAGTGCGCGCCCGCACCCGTGTCCGCGCGCTCGCCCGTGGATCTAATCTCGGCCGTAGATCGTGATCTAATGGCTAAGGAGACCCCAAACCCCTTCGCGTGGCGGTTTTGCTAAAGAACCCCTCAGGTTTCCGGGAATCAACCCATCATCCCTTGAATTAGCGTGCAGGCCCCTATAATCTTATAATGGACCCCTGGCCTTTTAAATAATCACAGATTTGGACTTAATTTTGTATTTCAAACTTCAAAACTTGTTTATTTCATATATTTTTCATATGAACTCCAAATTGAGTGGTTCAAATTGCAAAATGTTTATAAAAATATTCTCTGTTCAAATAAATTATGTTCATCCACAGTCTATGCACTCTAATTCTATGTTCAAACTTTAGGTTATTGTATGTGTTGAATTATTCACTTAATAAAATAAATAAAAAGGAAACCCTAGTGGTAAATAGATGTTTAATATTGTGAAGATAATAATATATGATGTATGAACTTATCTCTGGTTTAAATTTGATATCTCATTAAAATAAGTAGAATTAGATTATGTAACCATGGGGTTTAAACTCCCTTTTGAGTTTATACTTTTCCTTTTGAGATGTGTTCCATTGTTCATACATGATTGATGTGTTGTTCATTTGTCATTTACCAAATGTATTGAATGTATGATCGCTTTATTTAGACAACGAGCAACCCACGGTTCCTGAGTGTGTTGCTGAAGATCTCCCTGAGCAACAACCTGGTGAAGGCAAGTGTCCTCTGACCCATTATGTCCTATTTACTTTATAATTCGCTATCCCGCATTACTCAATTGAAACCTAAGGATTGACTAGCTTTGTATTTACCTTGTCCTTGATTACCTTTTGGGTTGCTATGGTTAGCTTCATGCTATTGCTTTACTTTAATCAATGAACATTATGTGAATATTTATGATGAGATGATGTTATCCCGATGATGATATTGTGATACTTTAGGGGACTCAGGCCATTTTCCTGAGTACCTCTGTAACACCTACTTTGTAATTTGCTAGAAATAATACCAATAGAGAAACAATTTCTCTTTATGTGAGTTTGATCTCTATGTATCATTCCATGTGAACACCACAATTAACAAATAGATAATTAACAATAGACACCCAGATAAATTGTGCATCATGCTGGAGTTTATGTGATGGTGCATTTGTGGACAATAAAAATAAAAGTGTCAATAACAATATATAAATGGGTCTATAGAATTTAAACTCTAAACAAAGCATTGGCTTTAACAAAATAAATATCAAAAATAAATAAATTCACCATGCCATGTTTAAATTGGGAAATTAATGTGAATATAAATCTACCACGAAATTGAATCTAAATGGGAATTCAAATTATGAATTTAGAAAGAGAAAAG
This sequence comes from Zea luxurians, assembly GCA_029449295.1. Taxonomy (NCBI): domain Eukaryota; kingdom Viridiplantae; phylum Streptophyta; class Magnoliopsida; order Poales; family Poaceae; genus Zea; species Zea luxurians. The sequence goes on along the minus strand of JAOPSE010000082.1, from coordinate 879,689 downwards.
AAAAGAAAGGAAGAAAAAAAAAAGAGGAAGACTCCCATGGCGCACTTGGGCCAGATCCTCCCTCCTCGGCCCAACTTCTGTTCACCGCGCGGCCCAACTCCTGGATGGCGCTGACTCCGCGGCCCCACGAGTTTGTCGCCCTGACGCCCGCAAACCAGCTCCTCCTCCACTGGCGGTGGGCCCACGGGTTTGCGTCGTCTTCAGGCTGGGAACAAACCGTGTGTGTGACAGGTGGACCCTTAGTGCTCAGACTTATCTCCTCCACTCCTCCGACCAAATCGGCGCTCCTCTCGCCGCCATCTTCAACGGAATGAATCGAACTCGCCGCAAATCTTCCGTCTCGCGTGCTGGACCTCCCCAGTCAAACTTCTAGGGTCCGGACTTCGCTACAAGGCTATATAAGCGGGGCCGCAGCCTTGCCCATCGATCGGATGTCATGCAACCCCTCCTCATCGCCATTGCCGCGAGAAGGCTCGGCCCAAGCTTGCCTGCGTACCGCTCGTCGCCAGGAGAGTTGGGGGAATCGCTACTGGTGGATAGCACCAGCGCATGGGCCTGCGACTCATTGCGGATTCGAGCGTCGTCGTCGTCTAGATCCTTCCGGCGGAGGTGAGTACATCGCCTTGTTTCCATGGCTGCGAGTAGGATCGGTCAACCTCGGTTGCCTACGTATGAAATGGAAGTAGGACCTAAAGGCCGGTCAGAATATAGTGTTGGGCAGCGTGGGCGTACGGGGTTTCTGGCGGGAGGCATATTGGGGCAGATGTGCATGACCAACGGCGTATCTCGTCGCCGGTGTAGCTCTGGGCGCGCCACAGCGCACTGTGTGTCGGCGCGTGTTGGAGAAGAAGGCTAGCGGCCGGAGTTCTCCTGCCGGGTCGTTGGCATGCACCAGATAGCCGGTCATGGTGGGAGATGGACATGGCGCAGTCGGCCGGACCTGGTGTCGGGGAGAAGAACTGGCGCCGCCGCGCCCTGTCGCTTTGGTGGGATTCCAGGAAGAAGAAAGGGTCATCCACCGTCGGTTTGGGAATGAATGGGCGCGATTGAGTCCGGCACTCTGGCACATTACTTGGGCAATTTGATCTCGACCGTAGGCTGTAGATCCATCGGTTCCCTGGGAAATTTGCTTTCAGTCGTCCATCCAAGGATCGACGGTCTCGGTTTAGGCACGATGGTCATCCTAGTGAATTAATCGGGACCCTAGATTTCTAATCGGGCGGCTCTGAGTGCTCCATACCCCTTCGCGATGTAACATTTTCTAAAGAGACCCCGTACGATGTGCCGAGCGCCCAATCCAGATCTCCATCGCTGCGCGAGCGTGCCATGGTCTAGGGAGCGAGGCTGCGAGGGACACAGGGTAAGATAAGGTGCTCGCAAGTAGCGCGAGAGTGTGTGGAAGGCACAACAGCCACCAATTCGTAGGTTTGGTGTCGCAGCTGGTGCGATTTCTCGCCGTGCGAACCGAGCTAGGCTCCTACCGACGACCTACTCCCTCACCGCCGTTCAACGCCGATTGTGTAGCGCAGAACAATAATCTCGGGGCGTCGGGGCCGTGCACTACTTCGGCGCGCAAGTAGTCGGTCTGCGGAGACCGTAATCGTTCGCCGAAGTTGGTGCCGCTGCCAGTCCGCATCGCGTCGCCGAGAGTCTTGCCATCGCCACTACCTTCGGTAAGGAGTGCCTGAATCGATTCCCTGATTTCACTGCTTCGTTTAGCACTGTATAGATTCGCGCATGTGTGCCTAAACACCGATGTGGCCGTCTCCGGTGATCCCTTCGCCGTTGGGTGCGGCGGCGGCGCCCTGGTCGGACAACTGGGGTGTCGGGGGATTGGGGACGACTTTGGGACCGTTGGTTTCGTATCTGGCGGCGGAGATTAGAAGCTACCGTACCCCTTCGCTTGTACAATCCGGACCGCGGAGTCGTTAATCTAGGGTCAGGATGAGAGTTTGACGTGGTGACTCGTGGTCCGTGGATCCTGGATCGGAGGGTCTACGCCGTGTATCATTTATTTCCTATGCGCGATCTAATCCTGGCTGTTCAATTTGGATCCGGTGGTCCAGATCTAGCCATACCCTTTCGCGGTGCAAAACTTACAAAAGAGACCCTCTATTTTTGTATAATCAAGCCGCCATCCTCTGGCACTATGCGCTGGGTCTCTGGATTCTTACCCCAAGCCCCCTGGGTTCTCTGGAAATTGTGTGCCCAGTCCAGAACCTTGTAAAACCACAGAAAATAATTTATAAATGGGTTTTCAATAGAAAAATAATTGCTAGAACTTCAATAATTCATAGAAAATTCATACTAACTCCAAATTCATCCATTCCAGTTCCTAAAATTTTATAATTTTATTCTCTATCACCTAGATTCTCTGTTTTGGCATAAAAACAGTAAGGAAATTTATTTATCACTTAATCCTATTTAAAACACATAAAGCCTTTGAAAATGCATAACTTAAAATCTATAACTCAGAAAATTATGATTTCAGTTCCTAGAATTTTATTTTAATATGTAGAATATCTCTGTGTATTTTATTTATATGTTTGGTGTAATGTTAATTTCTCTATATGCACTGTGCTTGTTTGTATTGTGGCGAGTAGAAGAGCCCGTTGCTGGGGATCCTGGTGAGCAGCAGGTTGAAGTAGCTGAGCAGGAGCTCATTGAAGGCAAGTTGTGCCCTTGACCACTTTTTACCCAATAATGTTCTTTAATATCACTTATCCATGCATAGGTTAATTTTGATGGGACCCAATAGGTTACCCTAGATTGTTTATCTCATTACCTTGTTTACCCCTGAATCACCTGGGTAGTTTGCTATTGCTTTACGTGGTTTTTGGGTTAATATTTCATTATATCTATGTTCCAATTATTCTTGTTGTTATTCTGTTTATGTTCATGTTGTTATCATTAATGTTAATTGGAACATAGAGCTTAACTTGAGAACCACGTGCCACCACAAGGGTGGAATGGGACGCCCTTGGCTGACTAATTAGGAAAGCTAGTGGAAGACTACCTTACCCGAAAGGGGCAAGGGCAGTAGGGGAGAGGTCAGTGCGGGGAGGTCCCTGGTTGATTTTGCTGCGATGGCGGTCAGCCAGGAACCCTTTACTGGATCTTCCTATAAACTGTAGCGGGTTTTCGGAAGCTAGTGGAACTTTGTAAAGGCCTCGTAGTGTTGCCCTGCCGTGCTTCCTAGGTAGAGGTATATGGGGAGTCGCGACCCCTTGGCAGATGGGTAACATGACTTGTGGGTAAAGGGTACAACCTCTGCAGAGTGTAAAACTGGTATACTAGCCGAGCTCACGGTCACGAGCAGCTCAGGACTCTCTGATGTTTAAATTATGGAACTTAAATTCAATTTTGTCATTTGCATTGCATGGGTTTGTTATTAATTTTGTTCTATTACTTTACTTATGGTTTGGTATTTACTTACACTTAGTAACTGCTAATAAAATTTTGACCAACTACTTAAAAGCAATGCTCAGCTTTAACCCCTATCATTGATTAGCCTTACACATCACATGAGCTCACACCTTTGTGAGTTTATGTCCACTGGTTCCCCACAACTTGTTGAGCTATGATCATGTGTGAGCTCACTCTTGCTGTCTCACACCCCCCCCCCCACAGGAGAAGAGCAGGTGTTTCAGGAGGAGCCTCAAGGCGAGGAGTTTGACTTGATCTAGGTGGCGTTTCCCAGTCGACATTGGCGCCGACGATCCTTAGTTTATTTTATCTCTATTATTTCATTTTGTAATAAGTCTTCCGCTATGTAATAAATACTCTGATGTTAATGACATTTATCTCTATACACTCTGTTATTATATGTGTTGTCTTCTTGGCGCATGTATGAGATGCACCCGGCTTTGTTCTTTAAAACCGGGTGTTACAGAAGTGGTATCAGAGGAAATGTTGACTGTAGGACGAGACCTAGATAGAAGTGGCAACCCTTACCTACTTACCTCATTCTGATTCATTCTATACTTACCTTACTCTGATTCTTTCTATACTTATCTTAATCCTGCCTCACCTTCTACTATTCTACTCTGATCATTCTTATCTTCTCTATTCTAAGACAAGATGGATTTCAAACTTTGGAATCCCTACCCCTACGACATTTTTAAGAGATAGGAGACCTAAGACAAAAATCAAAACTATTTCTTATATTTAAAAATGTTGTTTGATTGTTCTGATGAAAAATGCTTGATTTGCTTCTTTGGTTGATTGCAACATTATAGTTGGGCATCTTAGCATGTACCACCATAAGGTATTGTGTTAGCTTTAGTGGATAACACACTAATCTACTTAGCTAATAAATCAACCGTAGTAACATACCTCATAATGACTCGCCTTGTCTACAATTCTTTCTTTCTTACCCTGTATTTCTAATCCAGATGGACTACCCCTATACTGTTAGAAGAGAGCAGTATAGACGTGATCCTTGGTACGTCATGGTTTAGAAAGGCAAAGGCAGTTTATACACTGCGCTAAGGGAACCGTAGAACTCACCAGTTCCAAAGGAGAAAGATTTGAAGTGGGAACTGCAGTAACTACTGCCACCAGATATGGAAGTTGAGTTGGTCATTAATCTCTTACCTAAGACTGCCCCTATTTCTAAACGGCCATACATGATGTCCATAGAAGAGCTAAAGGAACTTAAGAAACAATTAACGGAATTACAAGAGGATGGATACATTCGTCTGAATTCTTCACCTTGGAGAGCATCAGTTTTGTTGGTAAAGGAGAAAGACGGATTGCAAGGGATGTGCGTGGATTAAAAGTCCCTTAATGATGTCACTGTGAAGAACAAGTTTCGGTTACCCCGCATTAAGGATGTATTTAATCGGATGAGAGGAGCCAGGGTACTCTCGAAGATCGACCTCCGATCGGGATACCATCAGATGAAGATTAGACCATCAGATATTCCTAAGACGGCTTTCTCGACTAGATATGGATTATATGAGTTCACAGTTATGTCGTTTGGATTGACTAACGCACCAGCCTATTTTATGAACTTAATGAACAAGGTGTTTATGGAGTATTTGGACAGATTCGTCGTGGTATTCATCGACGATATTCTTATTTATTCTCAGAGTGAAAGTGATCACGAGGAACATCTGAGGATGGTGCTACAAAAGCTGCGAGATAACCAGCTATATGCCAAGTTCAGCAAGTGCGAGTTTTGGATTGGCGAGGTGCCATTTCTTGGACATATTATTTCTAATGGAGGAATATCAGTGGATCCTGCTAAGGTTAAGGAGATAATGGAGTGGAGAGTACCCACTACAGTTACTGAGATTCGAAGTTTCTTAGGACTTGCAGGATATTATCGAAGATTTATTGAAGGATTTTCTAAGATTGCTAAGCTTATGACCTCGCTTTTGGTGAAGGAAAGAGAATTCAAGTTGGACGAGAAGTGCCAAGTATATACGGATCATAAGAGTTTGAAGTATATATTCACTCAGAAGGACCTCAACCTTAGGCAACGCCGTTGGTTGGAGCTTATTAAGGGTTATGATTTGGAAATTCACTATCATCCGGGCAAGGCAAATTTGGTTGCAGATGCCTTGAGTCGAAAGGAGCATGTTCATTTAGCTGTTGTTGCCCAGCTACTCGATGAGATTGTTGAGGATTTCAGGAGACTTAACCTGGGGGGTAGTTGCTCATACTGAGGGAGTTACTATTGATGTGGAACCTACTTCGAAGCAAGAAATCCGCAAAGGACAAATTGGTGATGCTAAGACACAAGAGATTAAGGATCTGATTACCGAAGATCGAGTTCCGGAATTCACGGGAGATGAGCAAGGCACAATATGGTTCTATATGAGTTATGGTGGATAGACTAACCAAAGTGGCTCATTTCATTCTGATCAAAGACTACTTATAGTGATCACAATTGGCTGAGTTAAATATGGCTTGGATTGTGTCTTTACATGGTGTACTAAAGAAGATCATTTTGGATTGAGGATCACAACTTACCTCCAGATTTTGGAAAAGTTTTCATGAGAATATGGATACGAAGTTGAATTCTAGTTCGGACTACCTTAGACTGATGGACAGACTGAAAGGACTAATCAGGTATGGGAATACATGTTGAGAGCTTGTACCCTTCAGCATGGTAGTAGTTGGGACAAGAGCCTACCTTATGCTGAGTTCCCATATAATAATAGTTATCGGGCCAGCCTGAAGATGTTACCGTTCAAGACCCTATATGACAGGGAATGCAGGACTCCTCTATATTGGATCAGACTAGAGGAAGATAGTTCTTTGGACCTGAACGTATTCAAGAAGTAGAAGAACAAGTCCGTATAATTCGGGAGAATTTAAGGGTAGCTCAGACCAGATAAAGGAGCTACGCTAATAATGGAAGAAGGCCACTGGAATTTGAAGAGGGAGATCATGTGTACTTCAAGGTGTCACCACTTCGTGGAATAAGGAGATTCAAAGTTGAGGGCAAATTATTCCCCCGTTTTATTGGACCCTTTAGAGTTTTTAGGCAAGTTGGAGAGATGGCCTATCAACTCGAGCTACCTAATAATCTATCTGGTGAGCATAATGTTTTCCATATGTCTTAACTTAAGAAGTGCCTCCGTGTCCCTGAGGAACAGTTACCCATGGAAGAGCTCAGTGTCCAGGGTGATTTGACTTACACGGAGTACCCGATCAAGATTTTGGATACATTGACTCGAGTTACAAGAAATAAGGTGATAAAGATGTGCAAAGTCCAATGGAGTTATCACGGTGAAGATGAAGCAACTTGGGAAAGAAAAGAAGAGCTTCGTATAGATTTTCCCCACCTTTTCCCTAGATCTTCTTAAATCTCGAGGACGAGATTATTTTTAAGGGGGGTAGGATTTGTAACACCTACTTTGTAATTTGCTAGAAATAATACCAATAGAGAAACAATTTCTCTTTATGTGAGTTTGATCTCTATGTATCATTCCATGTGAACACCACAATTAACAAATAGATAATTAACAATAGACACCCAGATAAATTGTGCATCATGCTGGAGTTTATGTGATGGTGCATTTGTGGACAATAAAAATAAAAGTGTCAATAACAATATATAAATGGGTCTATAGAATTTAAACTCTAAACAAAGCATTGGCTTTAACAAAATAAATATCAAAAATAAATAAATTCACCATGCCATGTTTAAATTGGGAAATTAATGTGAATATAAATCTACCACGAAATTGAATCTAAATGGGAATTCAAATTATGAATTTAGAAAGAGAAAAGAAAAGAAAGGAAGAAAAAAAAAAGAGGAAGACTCCCATGGCGCACTTGGGCCAGATCCTCCCTCCTCGGCCCAACTTCTGTTCACCGCGCGGCCCAACTCCTGGATGGCGCTGACTCCGCGGCCCCACGAGTTTGTCGCCCTGACGCCCGCAAACCAGCTCCTCCTCCACTGGCGGTGGGCCCACGGGTTTGCGTCGTCTTCAGGCTGGGAACAAACCGTGTGTGTGACAGGTGGACCCTTAGTGCTCAGACTTATCTCCTCCACTCCTCCGACCAAATCGGCGCTCCTCTCGCCGCCATCTTCAACGGAATGAATCGAACTCGCCGCAAATCTTCCGTCTCGCGTGCTGGACCTCCCCAGTCAAACTTCTAGGGTCCGGACTTCGCTACAAGGCTATATAAGCGGGGCCGCAGCCTTGCCCATCGATCGGATGTCATGCAACCCCTCCTCATCGCCATTGCCGCGAGAAGGCTCGGCCCAAGCTTGCCTGCGTACCGCTCGTCGCCAGGAGAGTTGGGGGAATCGCTACTGGTGGATAGCACCAGCGCATGGGCCTGCGACTCATTGCGGATTCGAGCGTCGTCGTCGTCTAGATCCTTCCGGCGGAGGTGAGTACATCGCCTTGTTTCCATGGCTGCGAGTAGGATCGGTCAACCTCGGTTGCCTACGTATGAAATGGAAGTAGGACCTAAAGGCCGGTCAGAATATAGTGTTGGGCAGCGTGGGCGTACGGGGTTTCTGGCGGGAGGCATATTGGGGCAGATGTGCATGACCAACGGCGTATCTCGTCGCCGGTGTAGCTCTGGGCGCGCCACAGCGCACTGTGTGTCGGCGCGTGTTGGAGAAGAAGGCTAGCGGCCGGAGTTCTCCTGCCGGGTCGTTGGCATGCACCAGATAGCCGGTCATGGTGGGAGATGGACATGGCGCAGTCGGCCGGACCTGGTGTCGGGGAGAAGAACTGGCGCCGCCGCGCCCTGTCGCTTTGGTGGGATTCCAGGAAGAAGAAAGGGTCATCCACCGTCGGTTTGGGAATGAATGGGCGCGATTGAGTCCGGCACTCTGGCACATTACTTGGGCAATTTGATCTCGACCGTAGGCTGTAGATCCATCGGTTCCCTGGGAAATTTGCTTTCAGTCGTCCATCCAAGGATCGACGGTCTCGGTTTAGGCACGATGGTCATCCTAGTGAATTAATCGGGACCCTAGATTTCTAATCGGGCGGCTCTGAGTGCTCCATACCCCTTCGCGATGTAACATTTTCTAAAGAGACCCCGTACGATGTGCCGAGCGCCCAATCCAGATCTCCATCGCTGCGCGAGCGTGCCATGGTCTAGGGAGCGAGGCTGCGAGGGACACAGGGTAAGATAAGGTGCTCGCAAGTAGCGCGAGAGTGTGTGGAAGGCACAACAGCCACCAATTCGTAGGTTTGGTGTCGCAGCTGGTGCGATTTCTCGCCGTGCGAACCGAGCTAGGCTCCTACCGACGACCTACTCCCTCACCGCCGTTCAACACCGATTGTGTAGCGCAGAACAATAATCTCGGGGCGTCGGGGCCGTGCACTACTTCGGCGCGCAAGTAGTCGGTCTGCGGAGACCGTAATCGTTCGCCGAAGTTGGTGCCGCTGCCAGTCCGCATCGCGTCGCCGAGAGTCTTGCCATCGCCACTACCTTCGGTAAGGAGTGCCTGAATCGATTCCCTGATTTCACTGCTTCGTTTAGCACTGTATAGATTCGCGCATGTGTGCCTAAACACCGATGTGGCCGTCTCCGGTGATCCCTTCGCCGTTGGGTGCGGCGGCGGCGCCCTGGTCGGACAACTGGGGTGTCGGGGGATTGGGGACGACTTTGGGACCGTTGGTTTCGTATCTGGCGGCGGAGATTAGAAGCTACCGTACCCCTTCGCTTGTACAATCCGGACCGCGGAGTCGTTAATCTAGGGTCAGGATGAGAGTTTGACGTGGTGACTCGTGGTCCGTGGATCCTGGATCGGAGGGTCTACGCCGTGTATCATTTATTTCCTATGCGCGATCTAATCCTGGCTGTTCAATTTGGATCCGGTGGTCCAGATCTAGCCATACCCTTTCGCGGTGCAAAACTTACAAAAGAGACCCTCTATTTTTGTATAATCAAGCCGCCATCCTCTGGCACTATGCGCTGGGTCTCTGGATTCTTACCCCAAGCCCCCTGGGTTCTCTGGAAATTGTGTGCCCAGTCCAGAACCTTGTAAAACCACAGAAAATAATTTATAAATGGGTTTTCAATAGAAAAATAATTGCTAGAACTTCAATAATTCATAGAAAATTCATACTAACTCCAAATTCATCCATTCCAGTTCCTAAAATTTTATAATTTTATTCTCTATCACCTAGATTCTCTGTTTTGGCATAAAAACAGTAAGGAAATTTATTTATCACTTAATCCTATTTAAAACACATAAAGCCTTTGAAAATGCATAACTTAAAATCTATAACTCAGAAAATTATGATTTCAGTTCCTAGAATTTTATTTTAATATGTAGAATATCTCTGTGTATTTTATTTATATGTTTGGTGTAATGTTAATTTCTCTATATGCACTGTGCTTGTTTGTATTGTGGCGAGTAGAAGAGCCCGTTGCTGGGGATCCTGGTGAGCAGCAGGTTGAAGTAGCTGAGCAGGAGCTCATTGAAGGCAAGTTGTGCCCTTGACCACTTTTTACCCAATAATGTTCTTTAATATCACTTATCCATGCATAGGTTAATTTTGATGGGACCCAATAGGTTACCCTAGATTGTTTATCTCATTACCTTGTTTACCCCTGAATCACCTGGGTAGTTTGCTATTGCTTTACGTGGTTTTTGGGTTAATATTTCATTATATCTATGTTCCAATTATTCTTGTTGTTATTCTGTTTATGTTCATGTTGTTATCATTAATGTTAATTGGAACATAGAGCTTAACTTGAGAACCACGTGCCACCACAAGGGTGGAATGGGACGCCCTTGGCTGACTAATTAGGAAAGCTAGTGGAAGACTACCTTACCCGAAAGGGGCAAGGGCAGTAGGGGAGAGGTCAGTGCGGGGAGGTCCCTGGTTGATTTTGCTGCGATGGCGGTCAGCCAGGAACCCTTTACTGGATCTTCCTATAAACTGTAGCGGGTTTTCGGAAGCTAGTGGAACTTTGTAAAGGCCTCGTAGTGTTGCCCTGCCGTGCTTCCTAGGTAGAGGTATATGGGGAGTCGCGACCCCTTGGCAGATGGGTAACATGACTTGTGGGTAAAGGGTACAACCTCTGCAGAGTGTAAAACTGGTATACTAGCCGAGCTCACGGTCACGAGCAGCTCAGGACTCTCTGATGTTTAAATTATGGAACTTAAATTCAATTTTGTCATTTGCATTGCATGGGTTTGTTATTAATTTTGTTCTATTACTTTACTTATGGTTTGGTATTTACTTACACTTAGTAACTGCTAATAAAATTTTGACCAACTACTTAAAAGCAATGCTCAGCTTTAACCCCTATCATTGATTAGCCTTACACATCACATGAGCTCACACCTTTGTGAGTTTATGTCCACTGGTTCCCCACAACTTGTTGAGCTATGATCATGTGTGAGCTCACTCTTGCTGTCTCACACCCCCCCCCACAGGAGAAGAGCAGGTGTTTCAGGAGGAGCCTCAAGGCGAGGAGTTTGACTTGATCTAGGTGGCGTTTCCCAGTCGACATTGGCGCCGACGATCCTTAGTTTATTTTATCTCTATTATTTCATTTTGTAATAAGTCTTCCGCTATGTAATAAATACTCTGATGTTAATGACATTTATCTCTATACACTCTGTTATTATATGTGTTGTCTTCTTGGCGCATGTATGAGATGCACCCGGCTTTGTTCTTTAAAACCGGGTGTTACAACCTCCCCATAAGGACCTGTTCATGGAGTGACCACCCGGGATAACAGTGCAACCATGAGGGTGGAATGGGACGCCCTTAGCTGATTAATTAGATGAACCTGGGGGTGTAGTTGGCTTTGCATGAGGACCATCAATGGGGGCCAGGGCGTAGTGCTCTCTCTGCCAAGGGGGTGCAGAGGTTCATTCGATATGGTTTTGTTAGTCACCCGCCTTGGGGAGGTGTACTGAGTTTGTACGACTGGTGAAACCTAACGAGCAGCTGTGCACCAGGGGAGTCTTTGTAAAGGCTACGTAGTGTATCCCTAGCCATTCGCTTCGGTAGTGAAGATCGGGCCTATACAACCCAGGTTGGAAAGGGATCATGACTCGTGGGTAAAGTGTGCAATCTCTGCAGAGTGTTAGAAACAGGTATATCAGCCGAGCTCACGGTTAAGAGCGGCCTTGGGATCCTCTTTTATTAGAAGAACTTTGGATACTTTTATGATGATGGTTAATAATGATGGGGTTATAATTTTGATCTCTGGTATTTCCTCTTGGAGGGAGTACTTTTGGGTAATAACTGGGTTTATTACTGAAACTTGGCTCTACTAATAGTAATAAATACTTGACCAACTAAAAGCAACTTGACCTTAACTCCACATACAACTAGTCCACCTTAGCCAAATTGGACATTTGCTGAGTACGTTGATGTGTACTCACCCTTACTTTACAAACCACCCCCACCCTAGGTTGTTCCCACTGTACTCAGTGCTCAGGAGGAGATGTTGGCAACGTGGAGGACTTTGAGGAGTTTAAGGACTACGACGAGTTCTAGTTTTTCTTAGTGGCAAACCCCCAGTCAGCTGCCTGTGTAGGCCTTATCTACTACGTTTCGTATTTCCGCACTTTGATGATATTAATGACTATGTTATGTAATAGACTCTATGGATGTCTTGGACATCTTATTGTAATAAAAGTACCTTTCCGCTATTTACTTTGAGCAATGTGTGATGATGTCCAATTACGTAATCGATGTGTACGTGAGTTTCTAATCCTGGCACGTACATGGTTCGCATTTGGTTTGCCTTCCAAAATGGGTGTGACATAAGTGGTATCAAAGCCTTGCTGACCGTTGTACTGCTAACCTAGACTAGAATGGCCGCCCTAAGGACTATAGACCTCTACTCTTACCTTGATCTTTAGTGTCATTTCAAAAGTTGGTCATCTTGACCAATTCTATGTTATTAATCGTCTTACAAAAAAATCTCACTTTTCTTTCTGTTCACTTGCTGGTCATATAGTTCTACTCTCACTCTTGTGCTTACGATGTCTTTTGTAGATGGCTCGTATTAGATGCACTGCACGTAAGTCAGTGATCCCCTTTTTGCCTTCTCGCCTTGCGGAGCGCCCTCTGTGCTACACAGTGACAGGTCAGTCCAGCCACCTGGAGAGACTGCATTGTCACCTACACGAGGAGTAGGAGCGCCGACGCCAGGAGCAGGAGCAGCAGGACTCTTCCCCCTCGCCTTAGCAGGAGGTGGAGTCTGGGAGGCAGCCTTCCCCTCCACCTTAGCCAGAGATGCCCCTGCACCACCATAGGGCATCCTGGCTGCAGGAGGAGACCGTGACGGAGACGACAATGACGACGACGCCGGTGGCAGTTCGAGCCATAGCACGGAGCTCTCGAAGGAGCAGGAGCCGGAGGGATGGATCGCTAGACCCATCACTCGCAACACCGCTCGCGGGTGTCACTTCCACGACGCTCTCGACACCTTGCTGTGTCGGGCCTTCGACCGACACACTTGATCCATCGAGTACCATTGTGTAGTCTACCAGCATCGTCGCGAGTTATACCCGGACTAGTGGGAGGCTACTTGCTTGGTGCGTCGTCCGAACAATGATCTTTGGGGTGTAGAGACCTTCTCAGGGCACTATTCTACCACTGAGAGGGATACTGTCAAGGCAGCCATGCAAGATGCAGCACGATGTGCACTTTCTCAGTATTTCTCGTTGTTCAGCGGGGTAGCTAACGGCCTCGACCTGAAGTACTACCCTCACCGTTCGACTGATAGTGCTGGAGGTGTGATTGTCTCACCCGTTGGTGAGGGCAATCCTAGGTTGAACATCATAGTCAACCTGGTCGTCGTGCTCAACACTATCTAGATGGTGGTTCTCCCATCCTTATCGAGATTCAGCACCCTTATCGCTCGCCGCCCCATGGTCGCTTCGATTACGGTACCCCTGACTGTAGGACCTAGATAGATTTGGAGCCATAGATCGACAGAGTTAGAGTCTGTAATAATGCTTAAGTCAGTGTCTTAGTCTCAGTTAGTCTTAGTTAGAGTTAGTTTGCTTGTCATATGTCTTGATGCTTATCGTGATGAACTTGTAATGAAGTTGGATCTTTGTAATGATTGTCATCAAGGTGTGGGCATCCCCTGCAACTTGGTGTAGTTATTAATAAAGTCAGTTATTTAGTTGGGCAACCTATTTATTTCCACTTTACTCTTTATCTGAGAAGATGTGTTGGGAGAAAGTGAAGATGATTAATTGTTCAGTGCTATGAAGATTTCTATATACCTTTTCTTATGCTGAAAGACTGCGGAGTTGGATCTGATATATGTGTGTTTTCTACAGATGTCTGAGAACAGGCGCCGAGATGCAAGGCGTGCTCAGCATGAGCAGTAGGCACCCCAGGAGGAGGCAGCCCAACAGCAATTGCCACCGCCACCCCCGATGACCACTGAGCATATGTTCCTGATGCATACCCAAGCAGTCTAAGCAATTGGTCACACCTTAGCAGCGATGCAGCAGCAGCCACCCCCACCTCAACCTCAGGTGCAAGTTCAGATGTCGCAGGTGCCCAAAGACAAGCGAGTAGAGTTCATGAGGGGCCATCCCCTGTCTTTGCCCATTTTGCTGAACCCATGGACGCCGAAGATTGGCTGCGTACCGTGGAATGTGAGTTACACACTGCTCAGTGCAACGATCATGAGAAGGTGTTGTATGGTCCCCGACAGCTAAGGGGATGTCACACCCGGTTTTAGAAGGCAAACCGAATGCGAACCATGTACGTGCCAGGATCAGCAATTCACGTACACAGCAGTTACATAACTAGACATCATCACACAGTGCTCAAATCGTAATATAAAAGGGGAATAATAGTCGATTACATCATATGTCTGAGACATCCACATAGTCTTTACAATAATCAAAGTGCGGAAAAGAAACATAGATACACGCGGCCTTCACAAGCAGCCGACTGGGGGTTGCCGCTAACCCACACCTAGAACTCATCGTAATCTTGGAACTCCTGGTGGTCTCCTTCCACGGCTTCATCCTCTCCTGAGCAGGGGTTGCAATGCTGACAACCTGGGGATGGGGGGTTTGGTGTGTAGAGCAAGGGTGAGTACACATCAACATACTCAACAGGTGTCCTATCTGGCTGTAGTGGACTAGCTTTATGTGGGGGGTAAGTCAAGCAGTTGCTTTTAGTTGGTCAGATTATTATTACTAGTAGAGAAAGCTAAGTTTTAGAATTAACCCACGTTATTAACCCAAACGTACTCCTTTCCAAATGGAAAGAGTACCACTTACCATTACCAGAGTCAATACCAAAACCATCAATCTCATTGCCACCTGTAATCCGAACATCTCTGATCATGTTCATTGATTAGAGTTGAGCAATAACATAAAGCTAAACAATAATAATCCACCCCAAATAGGTAAACAAGGACATGGATAACAAAAGCTAGTCAATCCTTAAGTATAACTGTGTAAATGCGGGAAGTGAATTATATAATGTATAGGACAGGGATAGGTCAAGGGACACTTGCCTCCACCAACCAGCTGCTGCTCAGGGGCTTCTCCTGCGAGTTCCTCGGGCTCTTCAACCAGATCGTTCTCTATGCGAGCGCAAACATACATACATCCATCCATTCGAATTAGGAAATAAACAGTACACCATACAAGAGAGCAGATAAGTCAAATATGCATAAGATATGACATACGATATTGCATTCGCCATGGCTACAAAGATAAGAAGGAAGGTCACACAGTGGTTAAAGCTATACTCGAAGCGTCTTACGAGTAGATGCATAATAATCATTACGTGATCTAGTTCCACCTAGTTACACTAACAGGTATTAATCACATGCACTAATAGAATTATAACTATTTTCACTTGATCAACATTTAAAAAGGTCAATGATTAACTACAAGAAATAACTAAGGTAACCAATTTCTAAATTGAGTTTCCATTTATTGATATAAATAACGTGATCACTACGCATGGAATACACGCGGGGGGTGTAAATGGGCACGTCTAGGGGTAGACGAGCGCGCCGAGGCCGAGCACCGTGCGCACCACGCGAGCACGTGCGCGCGCAAAGCCGCGCTAACGTGCCGCGAACGAGCCGCGCACACGTCGGGGCCGAGCTGCGCACGCGTCGCGTTGCGCGCCGCGAGCGGCAACGGGACCACGCCGGGGCCAAACACGCGGGGCCGCGCGCTGGTCGAGCTCAAGGCCGTGCGCCATAGGCACGCCGGGCCAAGCTCAAGGCCGCGCCGGGGCCGACACGACACGGGCAGGGCACGCCGGGGCGGGCGGGTCGTGGGGACCGCGCACCGGGGTGGGGCTGCGCAGGGAGCCACGGCGGGCGCGCGCGGGGGGAGGGCACCAAACGCCGCGGCCGGGGACGGGGACGTCACGCCGCGCCGGGTGGGCGTGCGCGCAGGGCACCGTGCCACCGCGCCAGCCGCGGGGAGGGGGCGGGGAAACGCGCCGGGACAGGCACGCCGGGCCGGCCGTGCTAAGGCCGCGCAAGCAGGCCACGCCGGGCACCGCCGCGGGCGAGCCGCGTGAGCAGGCCACGCGCCAGGCGAGGAGGGGGGCTCGGTGGAGCCACGCCGCAACGAGGGGCAGGGCGGGCGCGCGCGGCATGCTCGGCCGCGCCGGGCCGAGCGGCGCCATGGCCGGGGCGGGCACGAGGGAGAGGGAGGGAGGGGGTCGCGCCGTGG
The DNA here is from genome assembly GCA_029449295.1 of Zea luxurians. Classification (NCBI taxonomy): domain Eukaryota; kingdom Viridiplantae; phylum Streptophyta; class Magnoliopsida; order Poales; family Poaceae; genus Zea; species Zea luxurians. The sequence continues at coordinate 863,557 of JAOPSE010000082.1, read as the reverse complement.
ACCGAGGAGGAGGGGGATGGGTGTCGAGCCGGGGCGAGCGCGCTGGGACGGACGCGCCGAGGCCGCGCGCCGAGCGCGGGCGGGACACCGGGGCCGCGGCCGCGCGGGGAGGGGGGGCAGGGGAACCGCGCCGGGCGGGCGCGCGCCGAGGGCGAGCCACCATGGCTGGGCCACGCCCAAGCCAGGGAGGGGAGGGGGAAGGCGGGGAAGAGAAGGGGAGGGGGCGAGGGCGGCGCCGAACAGGGTAGGGGAGCTGTGCGGGCGGGGGTGGGGATCGTGCGCGAGAGAGAGGGAGAGATTTTGGGGAGGGGAGAGGGATGATAGGTGGGGCCCACGGAGGAAGGCGGTGGCGGCCTAACCACCGCGTGTTCCACGCGCGTGGGAGCGGGGGGGAGCAGGGCCGCGCGACGGGGAGGGGCGGCTAGGCCGCGCAGGGGAGGGGGCGAGCTAGGCCCACGGCTGGGCCGCGCTAGAGATGGGGGCGAGCTCGGCCTCCGAGTCAGCCGGCCCAAGGGGGAAGAGGGAAGGAGGGGGCGGCTGGGCGCGCCAGAAAGCCGGCCCAAGAGAGAAGGGGGGGGTTCCTTTCTATTTTCCATTTCCTATTTAGCTATAATCTTCTACTAAGCACATTCTTTATGGAAACCAAGCAAATACTCACAAGGAAAAGATGCGCGGTTCGGCATGATGCAACAACCAAAGAAAATATTTCTAGGGTTTACCTACACCAGTTGTCGAGCTAATTCCCGCTATAACTTTGGAAACAAAAAAATCAAGGCTTAGCAAGGAGAAAAAAGAAAAAGGAAAGGGTAACGCCCGAATTTGGCGAGTGAAGAAAAGAAAAAATTCAACTCCAAAATTCGGGGCGTTACAAACCTATCCCCCTTAAAAGAATCTCGCCCGCGAGATTCAGGGTTGGCTAGCAAAGAGCTCAGGATATTTAGCCATCAGATCATCTTCACGCCCCCAGGTTGCTTCTTCCTCAGAGTGGTGACTCCATCTGACTTTGCACATTCTGATAGTCTTCCTCCGGGTGACTCTGTCTGCAGTCTCAAGAATCTGCGTTGGCTTCTCTATGTAGGTCAAGTCCTCCTGGACCTCCAGACCTTCCACTGGCAACTGCTCTTCTGGCACACATAAACACTTCTTCAACTGAGATACATGAAAGACATCATGCACTGCGGACAAGCCTTCTGGCAAACTGAGCTGATAGGCCACTTCTCCACGCCTTGCGAGAATCTGATACAGGCCAACATAGCGAGGTGCTAGCTTGCCCTTGACTCCGAATCTTCTGACTCCTCTGATCGGTGACACTTTCAGATAGACAAAATCTCCAACTTCGAAACTCAGCTCTCTTCTTCTTGTGTCTGCATAGCTTCGCTGCCTTGATTACGCTATCTTCAGATTCTCTCGGACCATCTTGATGTTCTCTTTGGCTTCAAGCAGAATGTCTGGCCCGAACACTTGCTTTTCTCTAGGCTGATCCCATTGCAATGGAGTTCTACAACTCCTCCCATAAAGCACCTGAAATGGTGACATCTTCAAGCTAGCTTGGTAACTGTTGTTATAGGAAAACTCTGCATAAGGCAATCTCTTGTCCCATCCAGACTGATCTTGCAACGCACAGGCTCTCAACATGTCTTCAAGGATTTGATTAGTTCTTTTGGTCTGACCATCTGTCTGTGGATGATAGGCTGAACTGAAATTCAGATGTGTACCCAAGGCTTCATGCAACTGCTGCTAGAAATGAGAGGTGAATTGCGTTCCTCTGTCTCACACTATCTTCTTTGGTACACCGTGAAGACAAACGATCCGAGACATGTACAACTCTGCCAACACTGCACTGCTGTAGTTGGTCTTGACTGGTATGAAGTGGGCTGAATCGGTTAAGCGGTCCACCACTACCCAAATGGAATCGTAGCCGGCTCGAATGCGAGGCAATCCGACTATGAAATCCATACTGATTTTATCCCATTTCCACTGAGGAATTTGCAACGGTTGCAACAATCCAGCTGGCCTCTGATGCTCTGCCTTGATCCATCGATAGCTATCACACATAGCCACATGCTCTGCGATTTCCCTCTTCATTCCGTACCACCAGAATTTCTTCTTCAGATCTTGATACATCTTCTCACTTCCAGGGTGTATCGAATAAGCTGTCTCATGAGCTTCCTTGAGAATCAATTCCTGAATAGACTGGACATTGGGAACACACAAGCGATCTTTGAACCATATCACACCTTCTGCATCTTCCCGAAAGTCTTTGCCTCTACCGTCTAGAATCAGTCGCCGGATTTCACTGATCTTCTCATCATTCTTCTGTGCTTCTTTGATTTCTCGCTCCAAGGTGGGTTCTAACTCAACGGTTACTCCTCGCGTATTGTTCAAAAACCCGAGACTCAACCTGTCAAACTCTTTGGCCAACTCATAAGGCATCGGATGAGCAACCATCAGATTGACCTGACTCTTCCTGCTCACAGCATCTGCCACTACGTTCGCTTTGCCTGGATGGTAATGAATCTCCAATTCATAGTCTTTGATCAACTCTAACCATCTTTGTTGCCTCATATTCAGTTCTGACTGGGTGAATATGTACTTCAGACTCTTGTGGTCTGTGTAAACATCACATTTCTGCCCATACAGATAGTGCCTCCATGTCTTTAGTGCGTGAACCACTGCTGCCAACTCTAGGTCATGGATTGGGTAATTCTTCTCATGAACCTTTAGCTGTCGGGACGAGTAAGCCACAACTCTTCCCTCTTGCATCAACACGCATCCCAAACCGGTGTAACAAGCGTCGAATACACCGAGAAGGACTTGTGCACATCGGGCAAGACTAAGACAGGCGCTGTAGTCAACTTCTCTTTCAGCGCTTCGAAGGCCTCTTGACATTTCTGGGTCCACTTGAACTCAACTTTGTTGCCTAGAAAAGCTGTCATTGGTTTCACAATCTTCGAAAACCCTTCGATGAATCGCCGATAATATCCAGCCATTCCAATGAAGCTCTTGATTCCTCGGGCATCTGTTGGCGCTTTCCAGTTCAGAATGTCTGCCACTTTCTTTGGATCCATAGCCAATCCTTCTTTGTTAATTATATGACCCAAGAACAAGACTTCACTGATCCAGAACTCGCACTTGCTCAACTTTTCATATAGCTGGTGCTCTCGCAATCTCTGCAATACCATCCTCAAATGATCTGCATGCTCTGCTTCGCTTTGAGAATATATCAGAATGTCATCAATAAATACCACCACAAACTTGTCAAGATAATCCATGAATACACTGTTCATCAGATTCATAAAGAAGGCCGGTGCATTTATTAGACCGAAAAACATCATAGTGAACTCATACAACCCATACTTGGTAATGAATGCCGTCTTCAGAATATCTGAAGGTCGAATCCTAAGCTGATGATAACCTGACCTTAGATCTATCTTGGAGAACACGCTAGCTCCTCTCAACTGGTCGAACAGATCTTCTATTCTGGGCAAGGGGTACTGTTCTTGACCGTGACCTCATTCAGAGCTCGATAATTGATACACATTCTTCTGGTGCCATCTTTCTTCTCCACAAATAGGACAGGGGCGGCCCAAGGCGAGGTGCTTGGCTGGATGTATCCTTTCTCTAACAGCTCATCGATCTGCTTCTTAAGCTCAACCAACTCTGGTCTAGATACTCTGTAAGCTCTCTTAAAGATAAGGGCGGTTCCAGGAAGAAGCTCTATAGCAAACTCAACTTTGCGCTCTGATGGCATACCTGGTAGGTCCTTTGGAAACACATCTGGGAACTCGGACACAACCTTGATAATCTCAAGTGGATCTGCTTCACTGCTATCCACAGCCATCTGATAACAACTTCCTTTCTTTGGCTCAGGCGGGACTAACTCGGTCACCACTTCCTCTCCTAGTGGGGACATCAACTTGATTGTCCTCTTATCACAACTGATAACCGCCTGATACTTATCTAGCCAATTCATCCCTAGGATGACATCTATTCCCTGAGTACCCATTACTATGAGATTAGCGGGAAACCATATCCCCCTTATTTCCACACTTACATTCAAGCAAATGCTATCGGCTCGAATTCTACCACCGGCTGAGTCAATTTGAATGGGGGTTGACATGGTAGTTATTAGAAGATTATGTGCTTCTACCCATGATGCAGTAATGAATGAATGCGTTGCTCCAGTATCAAATAACACTTCTGCAATATGGGAGTCGACTGGAAACATACCTACTATCATGCCGGGGGTTTCCAGAACTGCTTCAGCCTCCAAGTGGTTCAGTCTCCCATGATTATAGCGTGCCTGAGAGCGGTTGCCTGCTCCAGGCTGAGGCGCATTCTGCTTTGCTAGGGTATTGGGGCCTGACTGCTGCTGGGCTGCCTTCTTCGGACATTGCATCACCCAATGGCCTTGCTCTCCACAGTGGAAACATGCTCTACTTCCGCCTTGAACTGGTGCTGCTTGACTGTTCTGCTGGTTCGCTGGGGCAGGAAGGCGAGGTGCCTGCTGATTCTGCCTCTGGAACTGGCCTCCTCCTGACTGATTGTTCTGGCGATTCTAATGCTGGTGCTGAGGATACTGCCTTTGGAACTGCTGCTGCTGAGGTGGATGCTGGTTCTGCCTGAACTGCTGAGGTGGATTGCCTAAGAAACAAGGACGATTGTTGCTTCCAAGCTGAGGTCCACTGATCTTGCACTTACGATCCTCCATTTCTTTGCGCTTCCTCTCTGTCATGATTGCTCTGTCAATCAGGTGCTAGAATGTCGGGAAGGTATGATTCATCAGCTGATACTGCAGAGGGTCAACCAAGCCTCGCAGGAAACGGTACTCTCTCTTAGCGTCGGTGTTGACATCTTTAGGAGCATAGCGAGACAGTTGCAAAAACTTGTCCCGGTACTCACTAACCGACAATGACCCTTGCTTGAGTGCCAGGAACTCCTCCTTCTTCACTGTCATCAGTCCTGCAGGAACATGGTACTGACGAAAGCTACCTCTAAACTCTTCCCAAGTGATGGTGTCGGGGTTGGCATGGGTGGCGAGATAAGACTCCCACCAAGACTGAGCTGCTCCTCTCAACAGACGGGGACCCTACAGAACTTTCTCCCTGTCATCACACTGAGCGGTGTGCAACTCTCGCTCCACAGTGTGCAGCCAGTCTTCAGCATCCATGGGGTCAGAAGACTGAGCGAACGTTGGGGATGACCTCTCATAAATTCAGCACGCTTGTCCCTGGGCATCTGAGGCATCTGAGGCTGAGGTGGTGGCTGCTGCTGCTGAATGGTAGCTAGAGTCTGACCGATGGCTTGAACTGCCTGGGTCTACATCATGAACATCTGCTCGATCGACATCGGGGGCGTGGGTGGCAGCTGCTGCTGTTAGGGTGCCTCATCCTGCTGAGCTGGCTGCTCAGGCTGAGCACACCTTCCTCCCCTGTGCCTGTTTTCTGACATCTACAGAATGCAACCACACATCAGAACTGATCTGGCAAATCTTGCAGCATAAGAAAAGAGTATAGAATTCTCCACAACTCTGAACAGACGAACATCTTCACTGATCTCCAACACAGACCAACAAAGCTTCTCAGATAAAGAGGAAAGTGGAATGAAAGGCTTCCCAACTAGATAGCTACTTCATTAACATAACAGATAAACCGGAATGCAGGGGAAACCCACACTCTGGTGACAGTCATTACAAAGATCCAAATCCGACATAGTTCATCATGACAAACATAAATGCACAGGATAAGCAAACTACCCTGTCTAACTAAGACTAACTAAAAGCAAGACTAACGCTAAGACTATAGCTTCTACGTATATATATTTTTGTATTAATTACAAGATCTGACTCTGACGATCTATGGTTCTAAATTTATCCTGGTCTTGCAGTCAGGGTTGCCATAAGACTGGTGTCCACGCCGAGGTGAGCGGTACGGGTGCTGAGTCCCAACGGGAGCGGGGGAGCCATCATCCAGGTGACGACGCTCCGCGCGCTCAGCCCGTAGCTGGGCGATCTCACCATGAGCCCTACTCAGCTCGTCTAGCGCATGGTCCAGCTCCGTGTTTAGCACGGCGGCTAGGTTGACTGTGCTGCTCAACCTAGGATTGTCCTCACCAACAGGTGAGACAATCATGCCTCCTGTGCTGCCAGATGGAAGGCGGGGGTAATACTTCAGGTTGAGACTGTCAGCTACCCCACCGAGCACTGAGCAGTAGTGCGAAAGCGCACGCCGTGCGGCATCTTGCATGGCTGCCTCAGCTGAGTCCCGCTCAGAGATTGAATAGTGCTCTGAGCAGACCTCAGCACCCTAGAGACTGTTCTCCGGATGGTGCACCAAGCAGGTCGCCTCCCAGCGGTCCGGGTAGACCCCGCGACTGTGCTGGAAGACCACACGGCGATACTCGATGGACCAAGTACACCGATCAAGTGCTCGACGTAGCAGGGTGTCGAGCGCATCGTGGAAGTGACACCCGCGAGCAGCGTCACGAGTGATGGGTCGAGCAACCCATCCTTCCGGCTCCTGGTCGGCGGAAAGGTCGGTGCTGAAGTTCGAGCTGTCGTTGCCACCTCCGTCGTCTGGGTCTCCTCCAGCAGCTACTCCAGTGGCTAGGGCGGTCAGTGGTGGTGCAGGGGGCACCTCCAGTGGAAGCACGGGGGAGCAGCTCCTCACAGACTCTATCTCCTGCTGGAGTGAGAAAGAGGAGCCCTGCAGCTCCTGCTCCTGTCGTCGACGCTCCTGCTCCTCATGCAGGCGGTGGTGCAGCCTCTCCAAATGGCTGGACTGACCGGTCACTGGACTGCGAAGCGGACGCTCCACGAGACGAGAGGGTAAGAAGGGGATGACAGACTTCCGTGCAGTGTGTCTAAGACGAGCCATCTACAAAAGACACCGCAAGCATAAGAGTGAGAACAGAACTAATATGACCAGCAAGTAATAAACCAAAAATAAAATGAGGAATTAGAATAAACAAAAAGATTTTTAGCAAGGTATAATATATAGTAGAACATAGGTTTGGTCGATATGACCAACTTTTGAAGGGATGCCAAAGTCAAGGTGAGAATAGGGGTCTATAATCCTTAGAATGACCATTCTACTCTAGGTTAGCGGTCCTACAGTCAGCACGGTTCTGATACCACCTATGTCACACCCGGTTTTAGAAGGCAAACCGAATGCGAACCATGTACGTGCCAGGATCAGCAATTCACGTACAGAGTAGTTACATAACTGGACATCATCACACAGTGCTCAAATTGTAATATAAAAGGGGAATAATTGTCGATTACATCATATGTCTAAGACATCCACATAGTCTTTACAATAATCAAAGTGCGGAAAAGAAACGTAGATACACGCGGCCTTCACAGGCAGCCGACTAGGGGTTGCCGCTAACCCACACCTAGAACTCATCATAATCTTGGAACTCCTGGTGGTCTCCTTCCACGGCTTCATCCTCTCCTGAGCAGGGGTTGCAATGCTGACAACCTGGGGATGGGGGGTTTGGTGTGTAGAGCAAGGGTGAGTACACATCAACATACTCAGCAGGTGTCCTGTCTAGCTGTAGTGGACTAGCTTTATGTGGGGGGTAAGTCAAGCAGTTGCTTTTAGTTGGTCAGATTATTATTACTAGTAGAGAAAGCCAAGTTTTAGAATTAACCCACGTTATTAACCCAAACGTACTCCTTTCCAAATGGAAAGAGTACCACTTACCATTACCAGAGTCAATACCAAAACCATCAATCTCATTGCCACCTGTAATCCGAACATCTCTGATCAAGTACCACTAATCACTGGAGCTCCCTTGGCCTCTCATAACCGTGAGCACGGCTGATATATCAGTTTTCATACACTCTGCAGAGGTTGCGAACTTTACCCACAAGCCGTGATTTCCCTTTCTGCCCGAAGATCATGACTCTCCATTGATCACTACCAAGGTGACCCAGCAGGGTATCACTACGTAGCCTTTACAAAGATTCTCCGGGGCTGTAGCCATCCGTTGGGTTTCCTAAATGCACCGCACTCCTCCCAAGGGGCGAACCCAAACTTGGCAGAGCGAGCCGCATACACCGAGTCCCATTGACCGCACGATGGCTAAGCGAACTACACCCCGGTTCCTCTAATTATTCAGCTAAGGGCATCCCATTCCACCCTCATGGTTGCACTGTTTTCCCGGGCGGTCATCCAACGAACAGGTCCTTACGGAGAGGCACTCGAGAAACCGCTCGAGCCCCCTTGAATGACATAAGTATAACATCATAATAAAGAAGGGAAACAATGTATCATTGATAAATCTCATCATGTTCATTGATTAGAGTTGAGCAATAGCATAAAGCTAAACAATAATAATCCAACCCAAATAGGTAAACAAGGACATGGATAACAAAAGCTAGTCAATCCTTAAGTATAACTGTGTAAATGCGGGAAGTGAATTATATAATGTATAGGACAGGGATAGGTCAAGGGACACTTGCCTCCACCAACCAGCTGCTGCTCAGGGGCTTCTCCTGCGAGTTCCTCGGGCTCTTCAACCAGATCGTTCTCTATGCGAGCGCAAACATACATACATCCATCCATTCAAATTAGGAAATAAACAGTACACCATACAAGAGAGCAGATAAGTCAAATATGCATAAGATATGACATACGATATTTCATTCGCCATGGCTAGAAAGAGAAGAAGGAAGGTCTCACAGTGGTTAAAGCTATACTCGAAGCGTCTTACGAGTAGATGCATAACTAATCATTACGTGATCTAGTTCCACATAGTTACACTAACAGGTATTAATCACATGCACTAATAGAATTATAACTATTTTTACTTGATCAACATTTAACAAGGTCAATGATTAACTCATGAAATAACTAAGGTAACCAATTTCTAAATTGAGTTTCCATTTATTGATATAAATAACGTGATCACTACGCATGGAATACACGCGGTGGGTGTAAACGGGCACGTCTAGGGGTAGACGAGCGCGCCGAGGCCGAGCACCGTGCGCACCACGCGAGCACGTGGGCGCGCAAAGCCGCGCTAACGTGCCGCGAACGAGCCGCGCACACGTCGAGGCCGAGCTGCGCACGCGTCGTGCTGCGCGCCACGAGCTACAATGGGACCACGCCAGGGCCGAACGCGCGGGGCCGCGCGCTGGCCGAGCTCAAGGCCGCGCCGGGGCCGACACGACGCGGGCAGGGCACACCGAGGCGGGCAGGTCGTGGGGACCGCGCACCGGGGCGGGGCTGCGTAGGGCGCCACGGCGGGCGCGCGCGTGGGGATGGGGCCGAACGCCGCGACCGGTGACGGGGACATCGCGCGGCGCCGGGCGGGCGACCACGCCGGGCGGGCGAGCACGCTGGGGGCGGGCGCGCGCGCAGGGCACCACGCCACCACGCCAGCTGCAGGGAGGGGCGAGGAAACGCACCGGGGCGGGCACGCCGGGCCGGCCGCGCCGAGGCCGCGCGCCGAGGGAGGGCCGCCACGGGCAGGCCGCGCAAGCAGGCCATGCCGGGCGGGGAGGGGGGCTCGGCAGAGCCATGCCGGGACGAGGGGCGGGGCGGGCGCGAGGGAAAGGGAGGGTGGGGGTCACGCCGTGGACCAAGGAGGAGGGGGAGGGGCGTCGAGCCGGGGCAAGTGTGCCAGGACGGCCGCGCCGAGGCCGCGCGCCGAGCGCGGGCGGGACACCGGGGCCACGGCCGCGCGGGGAGGGGCAGGGGCAGGAGAACCGCGCCGGGCGGGCGCGCGTCGAGGGCGAGCCGCCATGGCCGGGCCGCGCCCAAGCCGGGGAGGGGAGGGGAAGGCGGGCAAGAGAAGGGGAGGGGGCTCACCACGCGGGGAGGGGGCGAGGGCAGCGCCAGATGGGGTAGGGGAGCTGCGCGGGCGGTGGTGGGGATCGTGCGCGAGAGAGAGGGAGAGATTTTGGGGAGGGGAGAGGGATGATAGGCGGGGCCCACGGGGGAAGGCGGTGGCGGCCTAACCGCCGCGTGTTCCACGCGCGTGGGGAGCGGGGAGGAGCTGGGCCGCGCGAGGGGGAGGGGCGGCTGGGCCGCACGGGGGAGGGGCGAGCTGGGCCCGCGGCTGGGCCGCGCGAGAGGAGGGGGCGAGCTGGGCCGCCAAGTCAGCCGGCCCAAGGGGGAAGAGGGGAGGAGGGGGGTGGCTGGGTCGCGCCAGAAAGTCGGACCAAGAGAGAAGGGGGTCCTTTCTATTTTCCATTTCCTATTTAGCTATAATCTTCTACTAAGCACATTCTTTATGGAAACCAAGCAAATACTCACAAGGAAAAGATGTGCGGTTCGGCATGATGCAACAACCAAAGAAAATATTTCTAGGGTTTACCTACACCAGTTGTCGAGCTAATTCCCGCTATAACTTTGGAAACAAAAAAATCAAGGCTTAACGAGGAGAAAAAAAGAAAAAGGAAAGGGTAACGCCCGAATTTGGCGAGTGAAGAAAAGAAAAAATTGAACTCCAAAATTCGAGGCGTTATAGGGGAGCAGCATAGACTTGGTCGGAGTCTTACCTCGCCACCCATGTCGACCCTGAAGCCATCACCTTGGAGGAGTTCAGAGACAACTTCCGCCGTTACCATGTGCCCGAGGGACTGATGATAGTAAGGAAGGAGGAGTTTCTAGCCTTGAAGCAAGGTCCGCTGTCTGTCATTGAGTACAGGGACAAGTTTCTGCATCTGTCACGTTATGCGCCAGAAGATGTCAACACGGATGCTAAGAGGCAGTACCGTTTTCTGAGAGGATTGGTTGATCCCCTTCACTACCAGCTGATGAACCACACTTTCCCTACCTTTCATCATTTTATCGATAGAGCCATTATGACTGAAAGGAAGCGCCAAGAGATGGAAGACAGGAAACACAAGATTGGTGGATCTCAGGCCAAGAGTAGCAGCCGTCCCCGCTACTCAAGCAACCCAACTCAGCAATTTAAGCAAGGTCACCAGCACCAGCATCAGCGTCAGAACCACCAGCAGCAGTACTAGAGGCAGTTTCCTCAGCAGCAGCAATATCGTCAAGACAACCAGCAGGGAGGAAATCAGTATCAGTGTTAGAGCAACCAGGCACCTCGCCTTCCTGCTCTAGCAACCAACCAGAACAACCAAGCAGCTCCAGCGCAAGAAGGAGGTCGTGCATGTTTCCACTATGGGGAACAAGGCCATTGGGTGAATCATTGACCAAAGAAAGTAGCTCAGCAACAGCTAGCTCCCAATGCCCCTGCTAGGCAGAATGCAATGCAACAAGGAGGCAACAACCGTGGGCAGCCTCGTGCCCAGTATGGAAAGGTAAACCACCTAGAGGCCGACACAGTCCAGGAGACCCTAGGAGTGGCACTAGGTACGTTCTCAGTCGAGTACCATTCTGCAAATGTGTTATTTGATACTGGAGCAATGCATTATTTTGTGAGTGCATCGTGGGTAGAATCACATAATATATCAGTAGCACCCATGTATCCACCTATGAGGGTTAGTTCAGTTGGTGGGAGAACCCAAACGGATAGATTTTGCCCTAGAGCAAGAGTTCAAATAGGGGGGATAGAGTTCCCCGCTTATCTAATAGTTATGGGTAACCAGAATGCGACTATAGATGTCATCCTAGGGATGAATTGGCTAACCAAATATCAAGCAAGTCTTAGCTGTGACAAGAGAATGGTGAAGTTAGTATCCTTATCAGGAGAGTAAGTGTTAGTGGAGTTGGTCTTGTCTAGACGAAGGAAAGGAAGCTATCACCAAATCACCGCCCATATTGAGGAGATCGAACCATCAGAAGCTATCAACATAGTATCAGAATTCCCAGATGTGTTTCCCAAGGAGTTACCAGGCATGCCACCTGAAAGGAAAGTTGAATTTGCTATAGAGCTTATACCTGGCACCGCCCCTATTTCCAAGGGAGCCTATCGAGTGTCCAGACCAGAACTGGTGGAACTCAAGAAGCAGATTGATGAGTTGTTAGAGAAAGGCTACATTAGACCAAGTACCTCACCTTGGGCAGCCCCAGTGTTATTCATGGAAAAGATGGATGGTACAAAGAGGATGTGCATTGACTACAGATCCTTGAATGAAGTTACTGTCAAGAACAAGTACCCCCTGCCCAGAATTGAAGACCTTTCTATCAGTTGAGAGGAGCCGGTGTGTTCTCAAAGATAGATCTGAGGTCAAGTTACCATCAGCTCAGAATCCGGTCTTCGGATATACCGAAGACAACCTTTATCACCAAGTATGGACTATATGAGTTCACTGTCATGTCATTCGGTCTAATGAATGCGCTAGCTTATTTCATGTACTTGATGAATAGTGTGTTCATGGACTACCTCGACAAGTTCGTAATGGTGTTCATTGATGATATCCTTGTATGTTCCCAGAATGAGCAAGAGCATGAAGAGCACTTGAGGAAAGTACTGCAGAGGTTACGAGATTGTCAGTTGTATGCCAAGCTTAGCAAGTGCGTGTTATGGATCAGCGAAGTCCTGTTCTTGGGTCACGTTATAAACCGAGAGGGATTGGATGTGGATCCGAAGAAGGTAACAGCTATTCTGGACTGGAAAGCACCGAAAGACGCCCGAGGAATCAAGAGTTTCATTGAAATGGCCGGTTATTATCGGCGTTTCATTAAGGTTTCTCCAAGATTGTCAGGCCAATGACAGCCCTATTGGCAATTAAGGTTTAGTTCAAGTGGAACCCAGCATGCCAAGAGTACTTTGAGACATTGAAGGAGAAGTTGACAACAACACCAGTATTGATTCTGCCAGATGTCCACAAGTCATTCTCAGTATATTGTGATGCTTCGTACACCGGACTGGGATGTGTGTTAATGCAGGAAGGGAGAGTAGTGGCATACTCGTCCCGACAGTTGAAGATTCATGAGAAGAATTACCCTACTCGTGATTTAGAGTTAGCAGCAGTGGTTCATGCAATGAAAACTAGAGGCACTATTTGTATGGGTAGAAGTGTGATATCTACATGGACCACAAGAGTCTCAGGTACATACTCACCCAGTCAGAGCTAAACTTGAGGCAGCAAAGATGGCTAGAGTTGATCAAAGACTATGAGTTGGAGATACATTATCACCCAGGCAAAGAAAATGTGGTTGCAGATGCTCTGAGTAGAAAGAGTCAAGTCAACATGTTGGCCGCTCACCCGATGCCGTATGAGCTAGCAAAGGAATTCGACAGACTGAGTCTCGGATTTCTGAACAACACTCAAGGGGTGACAATTGAGCTGGAACCCACCCTAGAGCAAGATATCAGGAAGGGCCAAAAGGATGATGAGAAGATCAACGAGATCCGACAGCTGATCATGGAAGGGAAATGCCTAGATTTTCATGAAGACGTAGAAGGAGTGGTATAGTTCGAGGATAGACTGTGTGTTCCCGACATCAAATCGATCCGGGAACTGATTCTCAAGCAAGCTCATGAGACAACATATTCTATACACCCTGGTAGCGAGAAGATGTACCAAGACCTAAAGAAAAGATTCTAGTGGTACAGTATGCAAAGGGAGATAGCAGAGTATGTGGCTATATGCGACAGTTGTCAGAGGATTAAGGCAGAACACCAGAGGCCCACAGGTTTGTTGCAGCCATTGCAGATTCCTCAGTGGAAATGGGATGAGATTGGGATGGACTTTATAGTTGGTCTGCCCCACACTCGTGCTGGTTACGACTCCATCTAGGTAGTAGTGGACCATTTGACAAAGGTGCCCCATTTCATACCAGTCAAGACCACCTACGTAGTGCAGTGTTGGCAGAATTATACATGTCTCGGATTGTGTGCTTGATGGCATTCCAAAGAAGATAGTATCGGACAGAGGCACCCAGTTCACTTCTCTTTTTTGGCAGCAACTACATGAAGCTTTGGGCACACACTTGAAGTTCAGTTCAGCTTACCACCCATAAACAGATGGTCAAACAGAGAGAACCAACCAGATTCTTAAATACATGTTGAGGGCTTGTGCTTTGCAAGACAAGATAGGTTGGGACAAGAGAACACGTATGCAGAATTCTCCTACAACAACAGCTACCAAGCCAGTCTGAAGATGTCACCATTTGAAGCACTTTATGGGAGAAATTGCAGAACTCCATTGCATTGGGACCAACCCGGCGAAAGGCAGGTTGTTGGTCACTTGTTCTCAAATGCTATTGATCAAGAACAAGGCAACACAATTGTTAATGGTTAAAGACCTTCGTCCTTCGAAGCATTATTCCCTTTCGGATATAATGATCTTCAGACAAAGGTCATGAAGGACGCACCTTCATCATTACATAATATAAACATGAACATAATAAAATGAAGGGATACAGAGGAATGACAACAGTATACGTTGTATATTTGTAATTCATTTATCCTCATTAAACATAAATAAGCATAAACAATATTCATATTACAATAGTACCTTCGGCTTGATGGAAGGTGAGAGAGCGAGAATGGCTCGAGAGCGATTACAATTCAGCGTGAACAGTACGGTATTACTGTTCATCTATTTATAGGCACGGGACACAGCCTGGATAAAAGTACATTTATATCCCTGGTAACTGCTTATAACTCTAACATGGATTATTGAGGACTATAAGGTCTTTAGCCTCTTTCAGTCATCATCATGCTTTGAGCTTCGTCAATATGTTAGGCCGAAGGTCCTTGGTTTTTAGCTTCATCGCCCACTCTTAGTCTCCCGTCAGAAGAAGTTCTTCATCCCAAAGCCGAAGCTTCCTGTAACTATTCATAATCATGCTGAAAACATATGATTAGACACATTTTTGAGGACCTTAGGAAGAGAAGGCCCCCAACATTAGCCCCTCGCAGTATTAATTTGTTTCCTTGTAACAAATTTAGACTGCGACATGGACGAAGGCCTTTAGCCGAAGGTCCGAAATAACACCTTCCCTTCGCTAGAATAGCGAACGACACTGACATGCTAGACCCACCAAGCTGTGGGGCGCTATGCATATAAATATGATCTCGTATTGAAAGCGTTTCTTGTGCTATTTCAGTTGTTTGCATTGTGCTTGCCATTTTAAACTCTCATGTTTTGTCGTGAATTTGAGCTTCGGCATTTCAACAAGTTTTGATTTGATCGCTGGTGAGAAGAAGATTGTTGATCCGGCTCTGTCCGAGTTTTACGAAGCTATGGAGAGGATCAATGCAGAAAAGATTGCGCATGAGACATTAGTTGGGATATCTAAGGGTTCCAGTGACAGTGAAGACTTTGACGCAGAAAGTGAAGATGAGGGTGTCGAAGATCGGCCTTGGAGGCTAAGTCATGTTGTCTTCAGAAAGTCAACAATTAAACAAGGATAGATTGATGCCATGAGGGGAAGGTATTTTCGTGACATTTCTATTGTGCGAGTTCGGGAGAGAGTAATGTCCCTCTACCTGAAGCTGACGAGGTGGTTGTCTATAGAAGCTTCATGAAAGCGGGGCTTCGGTTTCCTTTGAATAGTGTGCTGGTCGAAGTGCTGAAAACATTCGAAGTCTACCTTCATCAACTTACCCCTGAAGCCATCATTAGGATAGGGGTTTATATTTGGGCCATGAGGATCCAAGGAATAGAACCAAGTGTGAAATGCTTCTGCAACATGCTTGAATTGTTCTATGAGACGAAGGCCACCGGGAAAGAGCAATATCATAATAACTTTGGTTGTTATGGCTTCATAACTCATTCTGAAGTAAGCAATCCAGTGCCAACGTTTCGCAAGAGATGGCCAGGGGCCTAGATGCAAGAATGGTTTTATGTGAAGAATGATTTGGTTGAAAGGGAAGACATCAAGGGGATTATTCAGCGCCCCATGTGGTCTCACTTCGGCATTAGGAGGCCATCTCTTGCCCTTGGAAACGACATAGAAGCATGCCAAGCTGCTTATAACACGGTATGCACCTACATAGGCACTAGGGACTTAGTCCAGGAGCATATTGCCTACAAAGTGTGGCCGCTCGGGAGTGGGTGGGAGATGCCGAAGGGGGCTGCTGTTGGTTCTAGCAAAGGTGGCCTAGTCTATTTGAAGTACACATTCAAATATAGAAGCCAATTTGATGAGCCAAACGACGACTGGCTAGACGCCATCAAAGCCACCAGTGATGAATTACTTGGTGCCTATTCAAGAGCCAAAGATGACACTATGACCGTAGCCTTTGGAGGCCAAGGAAAGAAAAGGATAAATAGGGTTTTTGATGTTATTGGTTTTGTATACCCAGACTACTGCTACCCATCGCGAAAGCAAGGGAAGAAAAGAAGAGCCGCTGTTTCGGTGATGTCTATTACGCCGAAGCCAAAAAAGGTTAAAATTTTAACACATCATCCTAAGCACACGGAAATAGCAGAAGAGCCGAGGCTTGCTGAAGGGTCCTCTACTGTTGAGTCAAGTCACCCCGCTACTGCCGAAGCCAGGGTGGAATTAGCTGAAGAGCCAAACCCAAAGATAGCAGCAGAGCAGCCAAAAACTTTGAGTTCATCGCAAGAAGCAGAACTGTCGAAGGTTGAAAAGATTGCTTCAATAACTCCGAAGAGAAGGAGAATGGCCAGTGTATTGGATGTTGTTATAGAATCCACAAAGGCGTTAACTCCTACCTCCGCTGAAGCACCTAGCGCGGAAGGCAGAAATACGAAGGAATCTACCGAAGCTGGCATGTCACAGGTTGCAGCTGAGACTGGGCCCTCAGCTCCCGCCGAAGTAAAACCTTCGGAGGTTGTTGAAAAGGGGGCTGAAACAAGACCTTCGGATGCCGCGAAGGCTCTGTTACTGTTAGAAAAAGAGAGGGCTACCGAAGAATCCGAGTCCCCTGCCCCTGAAGCATCTACTGAAGAATTGGAATTTATAGTGTGTCGTGCTTCAGGGAAAAAATTATCAAAAGAGGAAATTGCCGAAGCTAGGCAATATGCCAAGGATCTGAAGTATCCCCTAGGATCCTTGGTATACAATGGTACTGACGAAGATGACTTTCTATATTGCCTACCTGACAACAAGGAGATATCTGTTTGTCGAGAAATGGCAAAGAATATGGGATTTCCAAAGCTAGAGCTCGGCTTATTTGCTATGTCGAAGGATGAACTTGCAAATAGCCTTGCTTATAATAGCTTGAAGGTATACATACTTTTGCTCGTAAAATAAGTTATGTTTGTTGGTTTTCTTACTATTTTTATGTTCTCACACATATATTTTTGTTATTAGAGCTTAATTCTTAGTAAAGCTTTAAGGGCTCAAAAAGAAGCCGATGATGAAAGCTATCACATGGCACTTGGAAATCTTCGGTCAGAGGTCATCACACTTAGGAATGAAGCCCTTGAAAAAGATAAGATTCTGCTCTCCTTAGTGGATAGGCTGAAAACCAGCGAAGCCAGGCTTAATGCCCAAGCCAAAACTCACAAAGCTAAAGTTGACGATTTAAAGAAAAAACTTGTCGACATGAATGAAAATTTTGAAGTTGTGAAGGCAAAGCAAGAAATAAGTGAGTGGACAAGTTCAAGGCTACAAAAGAATGTTGAAGAGCTTTGTGATTCTAGGGAGAGGTGCTATGAAAGATCCTTGGATTGTGCGAAGAAGCTAAAAGATAGCTTTGCGAAGGTGGGGGCGTATTCCTCAGAACAAAAAATTATTCGTGACGACCCCAAAAGAGTTATGCAATGGATAGGTGAAGAAGCCGAAACTTTCGATGAGATACTTAGCGATCGCAGGGATTTTTGTGCTTTTTCCGGTGCCCGAGGGGTTGCGGCAATTCTAGAAAAAGCTAGGTGTGAACATGTTAAGGCCGCGGCCCAACCAGAATTTATTCTTTCAGCGAACAATACTAAAGACCCTTCGGTTGAGGCTTCTACATTGGGCGGTAAATTCTACTCCGATGTGTGGATGAAGGGTGGTCGTGAGATGGCTGATGAAGCCATTAAAAAGAATGAGAAAGAATCTCACGACGTCCGTGAGGAAGCTAAGCAAGCTGAAGAAGCTGCCGAATGCGCTATGATTATAGGTACTTTTTATTTGAAACTTTTTCCTTGTTGTTCATTTTTACCTTCGAAATTCACCATCATATATTTATTACAGCCGACCTCTCTCCCCCACCGGAGCCATACAACCCCGAAGCTGATCCGGTTATGAAAGAAGCTTTAGATGTTATGCAAATTGCTAACGAAGTTGTTGACTAAGTCGTCGACAAACTTTTACATGCAACCGCTAAAAGAATCCTAAAGGAAGACTAGATTCTTGTATAATAGGAAATGTAATATTTGTGTATGGGTTAAACACCAAATATTTGTATTTATATTAATGTAATATTGTTTCTTTGTGATGCATGAAATTTGTGTACATACCATTTTTGAGCCTTCGGCGAAAAAACACCTTCCCTTCTTTTCATGCTTCGTAAAGAAAAATTGTCCCCTCTATTGTTTGAATACTTCATACTTTACAACGGTTGTTGTATAATAGTGTTGCTGCCAAAGATTGCCCTGTTGTGTAGGGTTATGACTGCCGAAGGTATAATCCATCAAATATCTTCAAAGAGGAATTTTTCCTTTTCCACAATTTTATCACCGATGCAATATGATGTATGATGTAATGCTATGAAAAATGATGTGATGGTATGATGCAGTTTGATGTTTATGCCGAAGATGAGCACCCACAAAAATACACCTAGATTCTGTATTCCCTTAGGAACGACTTTGGAGTCCCTTCACCTTTTACTTAGGTGGTATTTTAGCTCTACATCCCCTTAGGAACGACTTTAGAGCTAAGCTCTGCATCCCCTTATGAACGACTTTGGAGCTTCTTCACCTCTGATTTAGGTGGTATTTTGGCTCTCCATTCCCTTAGGAACGACTTTTGAGCTTTAGAACTTACTCTGCGCTCCCTTAGGAACGACTTTGTAGCTTCGGAACATACTATGCGCTCCCTTAGGAACGACTTTGTAGCTTCAGAACTTACTCTGCGCTCCCTTAGGAACGACTTTGTAGCTTCGGAACTCACTCTGTCATACTCGATGAGGTAACGACAATATTATTACATCAAGTTGAAAATTTATCCCTCCTGTATTGTTTTTCTTTCAAGAAAATATAAAAGGAAGAAAGAGTTAAGATACATCAAACCATCATATTCCTTGGTTGGAGCATTGTATTCTTTTTAGTAAATATGCTTTGACTCAGGCACAGTGCTATTGACTGTGCGAGCTTCGGACTCCTCCCGAAGGTCGCGCTGTTGCTGAATATGATGGCGCCCTTCTGGCTGTTGATTGTGGATCAGTGGTGGTGGTGGCAAATGGGGCCAGGAGGCTGGGGAATGGCTTGCCGAAGCAACAGAAGCCGTAGGTTGTTGATTGCCTACGTATTCTGGGATGTATGGGGAATAACACGAAGCAGTGTGGAAGACTTGCTTTGGCTGACTCTGTCATGCCTCAGCTTCGGCAATTTTCTTCTGCTTCTGAATTGTAACCTGGCATGTTCTTGTTGTGTGGCCCTTGTCCTCGCCACAAAAAAGACAGTACAGCTTTCTGGGTTGATTGCCAAATCGTCCTCCACCAAAACTTCTTCCTCCCCTGCCCCTCGAAGCTGGTGGTCTGAAAGAAGTCTGTTGCATGCTTGAAGACTGACAATTGTGATGGCTATGCTAAACATTGATTGCCCTTTCATCATTGGCATTGGAGTTGTGAATTGATCGTACATGCCTGGGATGAAGTCTCCCTCCGACGCCCCTGGTCATCTCGGAAAACCTGTAAGCTTCCTCCCTTCTTTGGCGAAAATCATTATCGGCCCGGATGTACTCATCCATCTTCTGAAGAAGCTTCTCCAGGGTTTGTGGAGGTTTCCTAGCAAAATATTGAGCTATAGGTCCTGGCCTAAGTCCCTTGATCATGGCCTCAATGACGATTTCATTGGGCACTGTGGGTGCTTGTGCTCTTAGACGCAAGAACCTTCGGACATACACCTGAAGGTATTCCTCCTGGTATTGTGTTTATTGAAACAATGCCTGAGCAATAACTAGCTGAAGCGCCCCAATCCTTTGTGACTCAAATGTGATACAATTACTAGTCCCAGGAGGCTAGTAACCACATTCCTTACTTCAAATAGTACAGAGTTCGAATAAAAGTTATTACAATACCAGAGTACAAGCTCGAGAGAGCCAGAAATACAAGCGCAGTAGAAGATAAACTCGCCCAAGCCACATGCAGAACTGGGTGAAGACATAGCCCCCTCAATCAAGCATAGCAGAAAAGAAGTCTTCAGCTGCTGAAAAACATAAATAAATCTGGGTGAATACACTAGGTATTCTGCAAGCCCACCCCGCTCCCATAATGAGAAAGAGACCTATATCATACATGCTTCATATGGTGGAGTTGAAGTCACTCTTCTTTTTCTTAGATAAAGGTAGTACTGTTTAGGGTTTTCCAGAAGAAATAGAAACAACCCATTGCTTAACCACCACTGAGCTTCCCGCTCCCGTGGCACCATTTTCTCATCCAGAGACACACTCACAACACATATTTCCCTGTTCACGGATGTTGTAAAACACTAATTGTCATATCACGCCAGACTCGTCCATTCCAGTGGACACGGACTATTTGAATAGGTTTGAACTCTACGCAGAGGGGTACACTTTACCCACTAGTCCGGCTCTGCGATCTCATGGCCAATGAGATCCGAATCCGAATCTCTTTCCTTCCTCGCACGTCCTAACCTTAACAGTTATACCAGAAAGAGTCAGGCCACCACCATGTCCAAACCGGACAAAACATTCCCCCTCCTTATCCTCCCGGTGCTCCCTAGCCTTCATAACCCTGGGGTTGGACCGTACGAGTTCAGATCGAGTGACTGCCCACACAGCCTCGAGTGGTTGTACTTTTCATGAGTACAGGTAGTGAAGGATGACAAACCGGTCCTTATATGAGGGGACAATCCTTCTGCTCACACCTAAACTAGCTGAGCCATCACCTTAGGCCCTCCCCTAAACCAGGGAGTCCCTGATCATCCCACTCACCAGGTGATGAGGGTGAATACCCTTCATCGCACACTTTTTGAAAACATTGTTTGGTTAAAACCACCGCCCCTTTTTCCCATCCCATATCTTGTGATCAAAAGATGTTAGTTAATGCGGGCTATCTCTCTACTCACCATGCAATTAATTCCATCCCTTAATCCCGGCTTAGGTAGTGGTAGAGAGAATAGGTAAATTATGCATCAAGGGAAGGATGGACTTGCCTTCGTCGAAGCTTTCCTGGCACAAAAGATTTATCTCGGAGGGGTCGGGTTCCAGCCCTTCTTCCGGAGCTATAAATTCCAGAGGATCAGATCCCTCTTCCGCTAACAAACATAGATAAGGAACAATACATCAATCATAGTGACTTGGTGGGGTGTGCCAATTATTATACCTTATTATTTTTGTGCCCTATAATTTATTTAAACTATTTTTGGTGCATAAAATATCAGTATATAAATATATATATGAAAATAGGAAAAGGAAATGGGAAAAGAGAAAGGTTTCTCAGCTAGCTGGGCCGGGGGAGTTTTTGGCCCAACCAAGCACGCGTGCGGCCGCGTGGGCAGGCGGCCCACTCGGCCCGCCAGCGGGGGAGACGGCGTGGGGACGGTGCGGGGACGGTGCCGTGGTGTGGGCCCACATGCCAGAGGAAGGGGGGCTGATGGCACAGAACGGTGACGGGGGGGGAGAGGGAGCCGGCCGGGGTTCGACCGCTGGTGAAATCCCGCGGCGGTTCTCCACCGGGGTCCGGTTTTGCGACGGGGGAGTGGTGGCGAGGCACGGGCGGGGGTAAGGGGTCACGGAGATGGGGTCAATTTGACCGGTGGAGGCCTAGGGTGGCCGGTCCACTGCGCGGTGGCGGGTGTTCGCGGCGGTGAAGTTGCCGGCGAGGCAGCCGAGCGCAATAGGAGGTGGAAAAGGGTGAGGCATGATCGTGAAGGGGTGGTGAACCTTGCGAGCCTAACCAATTGAGTGCTAGGCTACCAGAGGGTGGAAGGGGAGCTTACCGGAGCGAAGGGAGGGCGCGGCGGCGCTGGCTTAATCGAGCTCGGGGAAGGGGAGGGGGGAGGTAGCCAAGGCTAGTGTGGGGAAGGCGGAGCTCGGGCGGTCCTTTTTATAGGCGCCCGGGGAGGGGGAAGGGAGGAGGGGTGGCAAGCGCCGATGAGCTTGCCATGACGGTGGTGATGGTGCAAACTGGCGATAGGACGACTCGGACAGGCAGGGGTGAAGGGACAGCTCGGGCACAGTGAGCGGGGTGCATGGTGCCAACCGAGCTAGTGAGCGCGTTAATGGTGAGGAGACGGAGCGGGCAGTGGTCGGCGGCGAATGTGCTGGTGAAGACATGGGCGGGACGAGGGGTCTGACGAGCAGGCCCCGGCTGCCAGCGGGAGAGCGACGCGAGAGGGAGAGGGGAGCCGGCTGCTGACGGGCAGGCCCGGGGTGTCAGGCACTGGTGCGGGCGCGTGATGCTGGGCTGCTTGGGCCGTGGGAGGGAGAGGGGAGGAGCAGGCACGCGAGAGGGGGGGGGAAGTGGCTTGGGCCGGAAACGGCCCAGCCGAGGGGGGAGTTTTTCCTTTTTCTTTTTCTATTTTCTATTTCTCATTTCTATTTTCTATTTCTATTTCTTTTTATCTCCTTTTCTTTTGAACAACAATTAGCTAAATAATCTTAGGTGCTAAAAATAATCTATGTGAGGTGCTTCTAACAATCAAAGTGTATGCATATGATGAGATGACCTAAGGGGTGGAGTTTAGGGAGAGATAAAAATAAGGGGGTTAGGAGATTAGGGTTCCAAACCTTGGGTTGAAATTTTGGGATGTTACACTAGCTTTGTCTGAAAACCTTGGAAACTAGTGACCAGCATATCCTTGAGCTTCTGCCATGATGTAATTGTTCCTAGTCAAAGAGAAGAGTACCATGTCTGGGCCACACTTCGGACTGCCATGACGAAGGACTTTGCCATGACAGCGGCGTTGCCTCCATATGAGGATATTATCACCTCGTAGCTCATCAAGAATTGCTTTGGGTCCGAATGCCCATCATACATGGGCAACTGGGGTGGCTTGTAGGATTGTGGCCATGGGATGGCCTGCAGTTCTGCTGCTAGGGGAGAAGCATCATCAAAAGTAAAGTTACTATGATGAAAGTCATCGTACCATTCTTCTTTGTTGAATGAGCTCTCCTGACGAAGCTCTCTGTGCTGGGGCCTTCGGTCCTGGTCATCTTGTGTAAGATGACGCATTTCTTCAGTGGCTTCGTCAATCTTCCTCTGAAGGTCGGTCAGTCGGGCCATCTTCTCCTTTTTCCTTTGCACTTGTTGATGGATGGCCTCTAGGTCCCTGATTTCCTGATCAATTTGCTCTTCCTGAAGAGTTGGGCTGGTGGCCTTCCTCTTTTGGTTCCTGGCCTCTTGCAAAGAGAGGGCATCTTGATTTGTGTCCTGGTTGCAGAGCAGCCCCTAGCACCGTTGCCTTCTTCGGCGGCATGTCGAAGGTAGATGCTCTTCCGAAGGTTGTGGAAGTGAGTTCACCGGAGGTGGGTGCCAATGTTGGTCACTTGTTCTCAAATGCTATTGATCAAGAACAAGGCAACACAATTGTTAATGGTTAAAGACCTTTGTCCTTCGAAGCATTATTCCCTTTCGGATATAATGATCTTCAAATGAAGGTCATGAAGGACACACCTTCATAATTTCATAATATAAACATGAACATAATAAAATGAAGGGATACAGAGGTATGACAACAGTATACGTTATATATTTGTAATTCATTTATCCTCATTAAACATAACTAAGCATAAACAATATTCATATTACAGTAGTACCTTCGGCTTGATGGAAGGTGAGAGCGAGAGAATGGCTCAAGAGCGATTACAATTCAGCGTGAACTGTACGGTGTTACTGTTCATCTATTTATAGGCACGAGACGCAGCCCGGATAAATGTACATTTATATCCCTCGTAACTGCTTATAACTCTAACATGGATTATTGAGTACTATAACGTCTTTAGCCTCTTTCAGTCATCATCATGCTTTGAGCTTCGTCAATATGTTAGGCCGAAGGTCCTTGGTTTTTAGCTTCATCGCCCACTCTTAGTCTCCCGTCAGAAGAAGTTCATCTCAAAGCCGAAGCTTCCTGTAACTATTCATAATCATGTTGAAAACATATGGTTAGACATATTTTTGAGGACCTTCGGAAGAGGAAGTCCCCCAACACAGGTGTTCGGCCTAGATATTCTGCTTCAAGCTGAAGAGAACATCAGAATGGTTCGAGAGAATCTGAGGACAGTGCAGTACAGACAGCGAAGCTATGCTGACACTCGAAGGAGAGAACTGAGTTTTGCAGTGGGATATTATGTATACTTGAAGGTGTCACCGATTAGAGGAATCAAAAGATTCAGAGTCAAGGGAAAGCTAGCGCCTCGATACATCGGACCGTACCAGATTCAAGCAAGACGTGGAGAAGTGGCATATCAACTCAGCATACCAGAGAGTCTGTCAGCTGTGCATGACGTGTTCCATGTGTCTCAGCTGAAGAAATGCTTGCGAGTACCAGAGGAGTAGTTGTCAACAGAGGACCTTGAGGTTCAAGAAGATCTGACATATATTGAGAAGCCAACTCAGATTCTGGAGATAGCAGATCGAGTCACTCGGAGAAGCACCATCAGGATGTGCAAAGTCAAATGGGATCATCACTCAGAAGAAGAAGCAACCTGGGAAAGAGAAGATGATTTAAAAGCCAACCCTGAACTCTTTGCTAACCAACCCTGAATTTTGAGGACGAGATTCTTTTTAAGGGGGATAGGTCTGTAACACCCTGAATTTGGGGGTATAAAATTTCTTTCTAACTATCTACCAAATTCAGGTGTTACTCTTGTATCTCTCTCTAGTTCCCCTCTCTATCTCTTTTTGGATAGATTTAGCTTAATGAGTGAGGGATTAATTATTTATTTTGTCAAAACAATATGAGTCATGAAATGTTGCATCATGCTGAGCTTAAACATTCTTTGGGTTGTTGCACATGTTTGAATTAGTTTGAATTTGAAACTTGGTTTGAATTTGAATTGAAAACCATAGAGAAAATAAAAAAAGAAAAGCAATTATAAATTCCCTGGAAAAAGAGAAAACCAATTCAGCCCAAACCGGTCCAGCTCGGCCCAGCCAGGCCGCGCACCCGCGCGCGCCTGAGAGGTGGGTTCCACCTGTCAGCGGCAGTTTTCTCTCCGCGCGCGCTCCCTCCCCCTCTCCCTCTGTCCAGTGGGGCCGTTCTGTCGGCATCAATCGCCCTTGCTCGTGCGCCCTTTCCCTCTCTACCTTGCGGGCCCATCCTGTCAGCATGCTGAACGGTTTCGCCGCGCGCCCGCTCTCCTCCTCGCTGCGCCATGGGACCGCCCTGTCAGCTCAGCCTTCCCCTCGAACCGCCATGGACCGGCGTGCACGCACGCCGAGATCCTTGGCCACGTCGCCTGCACACGCACCCCAGCTTTCTTTTGAGCCCCACCCGCACCCGCACTCGCTCCCCTGCCCCATTTCGTGCAAGCTCACCCTCTCTCGCGCTCTTCCCTCGCTGCTTGACCTCGCCAAAGACCTGCGCCCGTCGTGCCGGTCACCCAGCCCGCTAGAAGCCGCATCGATCTCCGTTCCGAGGTGAGACGTTCATTCCCGTGTTTGGTTTTCCTTATTCACGCCTACCCGTAGCCAATTTGGCCTCGCCGAAGTTTAGACGCGGCGGTTCACCCCGCCCGCACGGTGACTGGTCGAATTAGCCCGTCCCTGTGCCCCGGCATTGGTCCGTTATGTTCCCCTCACCCTGCCGTAGCTAGTTCAGGCCTTAGCGCGCCCCAGATCTCCTCTCCCTGGCCGAGGTTCCTCGCCGGAGTTGCCCCGACCCGCCCGGAGCTCTCCCTCCGCCATTCTCACCTCTCTGACCCCGGTCTCATGGCTGAAACCCCCTCAGCGTGTTCATCGAGCCCTCCTTGACAATTCTGGCCAACCCCGACGACCTCAGAACCGTTGTAGCCCGCACCCGCCCCGACTCCGGCAACCTCACTGCCGTGAGCAAGAGCGGCGCCACCCGTGGTCGTTAACCTCTCCTGTGCTCGATTTCGGCCGCCCGATATCTATCGCGCGGTCCGGATCACCGGATACCGCTTCGCGCACACGCACCCTGTGCCTGGACCCACCTATCGGCTGCTTGTGCCCCTGACACTGGGCTCGACCGGTTCGTCCACTTCCCCGCCCCCCATCGCTGACTGCTCTGGCGCGCTGGTCAGTGCGCTCCCGTGCCCGCGTCTGCGGCTTGCCCGTGGATCTAATCTCGGTCGTAGATCGTGGATCCGACGGCTGAGGAGACACCGTACCCCTTCGCGCGGCAGTTTTGCTAAAGAACCCCTCGGGTTTTCGAGAATCAACCCGACATCCCATGAATTTGCGCACAGGCCCCTGGAATCTTATAAATGGACCTCCTGGCCTTTTAAATAATGATAGATTTGGACTTAATTTTGTATTTCAAACTTCAAAACTTGTTTATTTCATATCTTTTTCATATGAACTCCAAATTGAGTGGTTCAAATTGCAAAATGTTCATAAGAATATTCTCTGTTCAAATAAATTATGTTCATCCAGTGTCTGTGCACTCTAATTCTATGTCTAAACTATAGGTTAGTGTATGTGTTGAATTATTCACTTAATAAAATGAATAAAAAGGAAACCCTAGTGGTAAATAGATGTTTAATATTGTGAAGATAATAATATGTGATGTATGAACTTATCTCTCGTTTAAATTTGATATCTCATTAAAATAAGTAGAATTAGATTATGTAACCATGGGGAGACAACACTTAAAGAATAATCAACTAATAGATGTGATTAGTTCTCCCCCATAATTTAAACTCCCTTTTGAGTTTATACTTTTCCTTTTGAGATGTGTTCCATTGTTCGTACATGATTGATGTGTTGTTCATTTATCATTTACCAAATGTATTGAATGTGTGATCGCTTTATATAGACAACGAGCAGCCTGTGGTTCCTGAGTGTGTTGCCAAAGATCTCCCTGAGCACAACCTGGTGAAGGCAAGTGTCCTCTGACCCATTATGTCCTATTTACTTTATAATTCGCTATCCCGCATTACTCAATTGAAACCTAAGGATTGACTAGCTTTGTATTTACCTTGTCCTTGATTACCTTTTGGGTTACTATGGTTAGCTTCATGCTATTGCTTTACTTTAATCAATGAACATGATGTGAATATTTATGATACGATGATGTTATCCTGATGATGATATTGTGATACTTTAGGGGATTTAGGCCATTTTCCTGAGTACCTCTCCGTAAGGACCTGTTCGTGGAGTGACCACCCAGGATAACAGTGCAACCATGGGGGTGGAATGGGACGCCCTTAGCTGATTAATTAGATGAACCTGGGGGTGTAGTTGGCTTTGCCTGAGGGCCGTCAATGGGGGCCGGGGCATAG
Organism: Zea luxurians; assembly: GCA_029449295.1. Classification (NCBI taxonomy): domain Eukaryota; kingdom Viridiplantae; phylum Streptophyta; class Magnoliopsida; order Poales; family Poaceae; genus Zea; species Zea luxurians. Next base: position 836,138 of record JAOPSE010000082.1, on the reverse strand, counting down.
TGCTCGCTCTGCCAAGGGGGTGCAGAGGTTCATTCGATTTGGTTTTGTTAGTCACCCACCTTGGGGAGGTGTACTGTGTTTGTACGACTGGCGAAACCTAACGAGCAACTATGCACCAGTGGAGTCTTTGTAAAGGCTACATAGTGTATCCCTGGCCATTCACCTCGGTAATGAAGATCGGGTCTGTATAACCCAGGCTGGAAAGGGATCACGACTCGTGGGTAAAGTGTGCAACCTCTGCAAAGTGTTAGAAACTGGTATATCAGCCGAGCTCACGGTTAAGAGCCGCCTTGGGATCCTCTTTGATTAGAAGAACTTTGGATACTTTTATGATGATGGTTATAATTTTGATCTCTGGTATTTCCTCTTGGAGGGAGTACTTTTGGGTAATAACTGGGTTTATTACTAAAACATGGCTCTACTAATAGTAATAAATATTTGACCAACTAAAAGCAACTACTTGGCCTTAACTCCACATATAGCTAGTCCACCTTAGCCAAACAGAACATTTGCTGAGTACATTGATATGTGGAGTTAAGGTTAAGCAGTTGCTTTTAGTTGGTCAAGTATTTATTACTAACAGTGGAGCCAAATTTTAGTAATAAACCCAGTTACTACCCAAATGTACTCCCTCCAAGAGGAAATACCAGAGATCAAAGTTATATCCATCATCATTAACCATCATCATAAAAGTATCCAAAGTTCTTCTAATCAAAGAGGATCCCAAGGCTGCTCTTAACCGTGAGCACAACTGATATACCAGTTTCTAACACTCTGCAGAGGTTGCACACTTTACCCACGAGTCGTGATTCTCTTTTTGCCTGGAGAGCGCTACTCCCCATTGATCACTACCAAGGAGACATGGCAGGGTCTCACTACGTAGCCTTTACAAATACTCCCCTGGTGCATAGCTGCTCGTTAGGTTTCACCAGTCGTACAAACACAATACACCTCCCTAAGGTGGGTGACTAACAAAACCAAATCGGATGAACCTCTGCACCCACCCTTAGCAGAGCGAGCACTATGCCCCGGCCCCCATTGATGGCTTTCCAGTAAAGCCAACTACACCCAGGTTCATCTAATTATTCAGCTAAGGGCGTCCTGTTCCACCCTCAAGGTTGCACTGTTATCCTGGGTGGTCACTCAACGAATAGGTCCTTATGGAGAGGTACTCAAGAAATAGCCTGAGTCCCCTAAAGTATCACAAGATCATCATCGGGATAACATCATCGTATCATAAATATTCACATCATGTTCGTTGATTAAGTTAAAGCAATAGCATAAAGCTAACCATAGTAACCCAAAAAGGTAACAAGGACAAAGTAAATACAGACTACTCACTCCTTAGGTTTCAATAATGTAATATAGGATGGTGAATTATAAAGTAAGTAGGACATAATAGGTCAGAGGACACTTGCCTTCACCAGGTTGTTGCTCAGGAAGGGCTTCGGCAACACACTCAGGAACCACGGGTTGCTTATCATCTAAATAAAGCGATCATGCATTCAATACATTTGGATAAAGACAAATGAACAGCACACCAATCATAAATACAAGTGAACACATCTCACAAGAACAACAAAAACTTAAGAGGTAGTTTAGGTTATAGGGTGAAATAACACATTTAGAAGTTTGTTACTCTCTAAGTGTTGTCTATCTCCTTGATTACATAGTTTCAATTCCACTTATTTTAATGAGACACAAAAGTAATACCATGGATTAATCCATACACTACATATTATTAATCTCACAAGATTAAACATCTAATTACCACTAGGGTTTCCTTTTTATTTATCTTATTAATTAAATAAACTATAACATAAACTAACATATAGCCTAGGCATAAAATTAGGATGTGCAGACAGTGAAAGATCATAATTTATTTGGACAGAGAAAAATTCTATGAACATTTTGCAATTTGAATCACTCAATTTGAAGTTCATATGCAAAAGATATGAAATAAACAAATTTTGAAGTTTAAAATACAAAATTAGGTCCAATCCTGTGACTAAATAAAAGTCCAGGGTTCAATCTGCAAGATTACAGGGGCCTGCGCGTGAAAACCAGGGATGCCGGGTTGATTTCTAAATAGTCGGGGGTCTCTTTAATAATTTTACCACCTGAAGGGGTATCGGGCTTTCTCGGCCATCGGATCTCAGATCAACGGTCGAGAACAGATCCAGTGGGCGAGCACGCGAGCGCGGGCGCGGGCGCACACTGACCAGTGGGCCAGGGCTTTTAGTGACCGAGGGCAGGGAGGCAGACTGACTGGTCGAGACCAGTGCCAGGGGCAGAGGCGGCCGATAGATGGGCCTAGGCGCAGAGCCAACGGGCGCGAAGCGGTATCCGGAGATCTGGACAGCGTGATCGAGATCGAACGGTTGAGATCAACGTCGGGGGGGTTACGGCTACGGGCGGCGTCACCCCTGCTCCTCGGTGGTGAAGTCGCTGGAGCTGGGGCGGGTGTGGGCTACAGGGGCTCTGAGGTCACTAGGGTTGGCCAGGACCGGCAAGAAGAACCCGACGAACTCACTGGTTGGATTTCGGCCATGAGATCGAGGCCAGAGACGGGAGAACGGCAGAAGGGGAGCTCCGGGTTGGTCGGGGTTACTCCAGCGAGGAATCCCGGCGGCGGGGTGGGGCAATCGAGTGCCCTAAGGCTCAGACTTGTTCCGGCGAGGGTAGGGGAGTGCTATGGGCCAACACAAAGGCATGGGATGGGGGCCAATTTGGCCGGCCACCGCACGGAGGCGGCGAGCAAGCGAGGCCGAGCTCTGGCAGGAACGAATTGGCCATGGCGAGGCAGAATTAAAGGAAACAGAGCACGGGAGCGAGTTCCTCACCTCAGGATGGCGCTCGGGGAGGCTTGGCGCAGCTTCTGACAGGCTGGACGGCCGGCACGGCGGGCGCGGAACTCTAGCGAGCATGAGCGGTGAGGGCAGAGCGCGAGAGAGGGTGGGCTTGCGTGAAATGAGGCAGGGGAGAGAGAGCGAGTGTGGGCGGTGCTCAAAAGGGAGTTGGGGCGCGTCGGTAGGCGACGTGGTCGGGGTTCTCGGCGTTGCATGCGCGCTGGTCCATGGCGGTTCGCGGGGAAGGCGGAGCTGACAGGAAAGTCCCACGGTGCAGAGAGAGGGAGTGGGGTGCGCGGGGGAACGACTCGTTGCACTGACGAGGCGGGCCCGCGATGCAGAGAGGGAACGGGGCCATGTAGGCGAAGGCGGCTGGCGCTGACAAACCGGCCCCACTGGGAAGAGGGAGGGGTAAGAGAGCGTGCGGGGGAGGAAACCGGCGCTGACAGGTGGAGCCCACCTGTCTGGCGGCGCAGGCGTGTGCGCGGCCCCACTGGCTGGACTGGGCTGGTTGGGCTGAAAGTGGTTTTTCCTTTTTATGGGGATTTTCTAAAAGATTTTCTTTTTATTTTCTCTAGTGAACTCAATTCAAATTCAAACACAAACCCAAATTCAAATAATTCAACCATGTGCATCAAATCAAAGAATAATTTAGGCTCAGCACGATGCAACAATTCATGACTCACATAGTTTTGACAAAGTAAATAATTAATCCCTCACTAAATTAAGGTAATTCTACTCAAAATAAAAAGGGATAGAGAGACTAGCTAGAGAGAGAGAGACAAAGGGTAACACCTGAATTTGGTAGGCATTTAGAGAAGAAATTTTATACCCCAAATTCAGGGTGTTACATAGCAACATTTAGACAAAACCTAGATTGCACTCTTATTGCTTAGTTATTTTTATAAGTTTTGTTTAGGAGAATTATTTGTAGCCTATATTAGCGATATTTTTAGAATTCCAAATTCACCCCCTCTTAGGCGTCTGTACTCCTTTCAAAAATGAAGTATAAATTAATTAATCCAATTATCCATATTATGTTGCATGGTGTGAATAATATTGGATGATGTTGGGGACTTGTTCTCAAATGCTAAGAGTTAAGAACAAGGCAACATAAAAAGTGTTAAATGTTAAATTCCTTCGTCCTTATAAACATTATGCCCTTTCGGATATAATGAATTCTGGACGAAGGTTACGAAGGAAAAGACCTTCGTAAGATCAATAAATGATAAAAAAACAACACATATATGAAACATGAATAATGATACGAATATTATCATCAACTTATTTTTATTACCAAATTCATAAAGACAAATTATAAATGTACCTTCAGATTGATGAAAAGTAAAGGTACAGACGTGATGCAAAAAGCGTATGCCAAGTCAGCCTGAACAGTACGGGAGTACTGTTCATCTATTTATAGGCACGGGACGCAGCCCATGTAAAATTACATTGATGCCCTTTACATATATCAATAACTCTATAGCAACTCTTCGAGGTTTAATTTGGCTTTTCATCTTTAAGTCGGTTCCTCTTTTCTGCCGTCATGCCGAAGCTTTTCTGCACATAGCTTCGTGGTCGCTTTCCATCCCAGCCAAGCTTCGTCTTAACCATGCTCTTGTATACCCGCAACCTGACTCCGAAGATACCTGTTCACATGTTTCACTCGAAAAACATTGTCAAATTATGTTTTTGAGGACCTTCGGAAGCCGAAGGCCCCCAACAGTAGCCCATCGCAATATTAATTTACTGTAATGATAAATTCATATTGCGACATGGACGAAGGCTTTAAGCCGAAGGTCCGAAAAAACACCTTCTTTCTGCTAGAATAGCAGCAGTCATTGACAAGCGGGACCCTCCAGTTTTTAACGCGCTAGTTGTATAAATAAGAGCTCAGCACCAGCCTATTTGGCACGCTCCCTTGCCACCTGCTTTTACTCACCCAACTTTTTAGCCTGCACGCAACAGCACTTGCTTGGTTTTAAATTTTTAAGCTTCGGTTTCGAGTGCGCTTTGTCAGCATTTGCGAAGATGTCTGAAGATAAGAAAGTTGTTGGTGCTTCAAAGCTAAGCCTTTCTGAGGAGATGCACCTGGGCTTTCTTGAATCAATGTCAAAGACTAATACAGAGAAGATTACCAGGGAGATTTTGGAGGGTTTGTCTGAAGATACTGGCGACAGTGAAAGTTACAATGTGGATAGTGGCGGTGAAGATTCCGAAGATCGACCCTGGCGACCAAGCCATGCAGTTTTTGGTAAATCGAGTATTAAAGAAAATCATCTTGTCAATATGAGGGGCAGATATTTTCGGGACTTATCTATTGTGAGGGCTGACGAAGGAGAGAAGACTTGCCCGACTCCCGAAGAAAATGAAGTCGTGATATTCCAAAGCTTCTTAAAAGCTGGATTACGATTTCCCTTGAGCAGATTTGTCGTGGAAATACTGAAGATATTTGAAATCTACCTTCATCAACTTACTCCCGAAGCAATCATGAGAATGGGCATTTTTGTGTGGGCCGCGAGGAGCCAAGGTTTGGAACCTAATGCAAAAAGCTTCTGCAACATACATGAGTTATTGTATGAGACAAAACCCTGGGGCAAAGAGCAGTATCACAACAATTTCGGCTGCTACAGCTTCGGCGCTCGGTCTAGGTCAAGCTGCCCTGTGCCAACCTTTTGAAAGAGGTGGCCCGTGTGGCGGAACTGCCCGAATTATTCCAACTTAAGTGCCTAAGCCCTGCCTTGGAGGCTAGACCACACTTAAATGGGAATAACCCGTCAATCCCTCGGATCTAGTCCGACTCGGCCACTGACAGGATCAAGTACCACAATCTCACTCGATGGTGAGTCACAGAGCAAATACAATAAAGCATAAAACCATGCATGTAGAGTATTAAATTATTACATCATCATCATCGGAGTTTTGCAAAAGTGACCATCAGTGTTCGAAGTGCAGCGGAATAAAACTAACGGAAAATAAACCGAGAGATGGGGAAGCCTGTCCCATCACTCCTCATGCTCCTCCTCAGCCGAGGCGGGGTCCCACTTGACAGTCCAACCCGGTGGCAAGATGGACGGCCAAGTCACTCCAAAAACCATGTCCTCCAAAGAACCTGTAAAATTATGCCACAAGCAAGGCTGAGTATACTAATACTCAGCTAGACTTACCCGGTGTGAGGAGTCTACTCCTCTACCTCTAGACATGCAGCTGTTTGGCTGTGGGGTTTGGTTGCCAAAAGCACTAGCTGAGTTTCTAAATCAAGTTTTAATTTTGTCAAATTTAAGTGTGACTCTCTTAAGGCTAAATATGTACTATCTACTCATACATAGTAGCAAACATTTTTAGCAATCAACATCTTGTATCAACTCATCACATTTCCACTTGTTACTCAATGTAGCAGCATGGATCAAGCAGTCTCATTAGCTGCGAGAAGCAGACGATTCGAATCGAGTTTTTATCCTTGCAAGGTAAACCTAAACACACGACGTGGCGAGGCACTCTGTCCCCACACACATCAACCGTCCCCTTCGATTCCCTGGCAACAGATCAGGGCTCACCGCCTTGGCGTACAATGCCTCACTGACCCCGACTGCCGTCGTGCAGTGACCGCACTTGTACCCACCATAACCGGAATGGGAGAACTCGTCTCAGGTCACGTGAGGGGATATGTCTGCGGGCAGGTTCACTCAGGTACTAGGCTTACCGATTTACCATATTTCTCGGTATGTGTTTAGTACGTTCAAACGCTTGACTCACGGTACCACACCTTAATCCTTATTCAAATTTTTATCTCATGGACAACCAATCCCCATGGATTGTTGTCCATAACCAGCATCATTATGATAAGAAAGTGGATACAACCAATTTCCTGACCTCGCGCGAGTGCTAGAAAAATCACTCGACTTCTACCGAGATCCTAATTAGTAAAGCAGCTACCTCGACCTAGCATACTAGTATTCATCTCAACAGGATTTCCTGAGATCATGCAACTAGGGTTTCAAACAACTCCTACACCTAAGTGCACAATCGATCCTACAATCATTAAGTATAGTAAAATAGCATAAATAATAGGTTATGCATAAAACCGGGGCTTGCCTTCCAAGGCTGGGGCAGGCAGATCCTCTGGTGCAGACTCGGGTACTGGATCCGGGGCTACCTCCTGAGCAGCTCCTTGCTCCGGCACGAGGACGTACTCTCCGTCAGCAAGGTTACAGTCTATCGAATGCAATGAACATGTATGTCATGATTATGCAGGATTTAATAACATTATGCTAAAGAAGAAAACTGAGTTAAGGAGTAACTTAGGGTTCCTTGGTCATGCAGGGCTTTTAGTAGGTTATGTTTATCACTTTTAGGTTTAAGTTTTTACTGAGAATAAGTATAGGGAATTGGTATTGCCTTTATATACTTCAGTGGACAAGTTATAAAGAGTTTTTAGGATGACACCAATTTCCTGTTATTCACTTTTCCCTTTCTTCATTTTCTACTTATGGTTTCTATTGTAGGTTTAAACTACGACAGTGGTTTAACATTTTCCAAAAATTCTGTAAAAAATTACAGTGGGTTGCCGTTTGCTATTCTAGCCTGTTGTAAGAACTTGAGGCTTAAAATATGAAGGCTATGCCTTAGACAAAAATAACAAGAGTTGTGTAAAATGGGCCACTTTGTACTACAACTCTTAACTAGGAGTAGGTTCTGCCCTAAGGGTTATTTTTTTTGGCATCTAACAGTAATAATAAACCTCTGTGCCAAAACTTACAAAAAGTTAATTGGTGTTTATTTAGTTGTGATTTTCTAAAGTTTTATGCCAAAAAGGTGCTTATAACTAACTTGTCATTTGAAAAATATCAAACAACAGATTTTGTATTTTTCCTATGTTCATAATAACCAAACATTTGTCATCCCAAGGTTTGAGGTGTTTTCACCTTAGGGTTATTTTTGTAGGGTTTTTCTAAGCTTTCCTTGTTTTCTTAAAATAAAAGGGATCCTACTTATTTTATACTAAACCAGGGTATGATAGATTTTTCTAGTAAACTACATGAAATAAGTAATCTAACAAAAATAGGGGTGCCCTCTGGTTCATTATTTAAATCATCTTTTCTATTTTTCTTAATCTTAAGCATATTGTAAAATGAATGGCAAAAACTAATTTAATGGGGTGGATAGAGAGGTGTAACATTTTTAAACAGGTCAGTAAGTGGATAAAAACTTCTCCAAATTTTTCTAACCCTAGTCAAATAGTATAACTATTTTTCTTCCTATTATTGAGCTTTTGGCCAAAACAGCAATTAAATCAGAACCCTAAAGTTTTCTGTAGTACATAGGGGGTTTTATATTTTTCTTAAGTAGGGTATATTATTTAGAGTCTGACAAAATTGGTTTGACCAAATTTGGATGAACTAAACAGAAGTTATGGATTTTCAAAGTTTCTGTTCAAATTTAAAGTCAGGTTTAATAAGGTTTTCTGAAAAAGCAGTTTACACTGAGGTCCCTAGGGTCTTTCCTAATTACTCTTCGCAGTTCTACCCTTGCGCCACTATTCCTCTGTGTGACTGACAATGCGCAAAACCCCCTAACTTTCTCTTCCTCTCCCCCGCGGTCCCTCCCAAGTGTAAATAGTAACCGCAGAGAAGAAAGGGGTGGCGCGGCTTACCGGCGGCGAGATAGGTCCGGTGAGGGGTAGGGTTAGCTCGGGGAGGCTCTGGCGGTCACAGCGATATACGGCTCGACGGCGGGGATGGCCGGAATCGCTCGGTCGACGTGCGCAGGCGGGGGTCCTCGTCGGCGGTGGGTGTGCCGGCCAAACCACGGCGACCTAGTCCAATCCGACGGCACGGTGAGCTTCCCGAGGTAGTGTAGAGGCTATCTGTGCATTGAATCGAAAAATGGTGCAATGATTTACCCGGTCCACGTGCGCCGGCGGGGTGATGAACTCCGGCGAGCACGGTTTCGCTATTCCGGTGACACGGGTCCTCGGTTCAAGCTTGAGTAAGCTTCACGGCCTCACAAGGTAGCTATCTGAAGGCTTGGATCGAACGGAGGAGGACGGGAAAGGGGCTGGCCACGGTGGTTGCTCTCGGGCGGCTCTGGCGGGTCGCGGGGAGGTCGCCGGAGCTATGGGATGGCTCGGGGGAGTTAGGCGCGGTACGGAGGAGGCAATGGGGAAGGCAGCCGAGCACTGGGACGGGCTTTATAGCCGTGGCGCGGGCGTGATCACGGGCGGCCACGGGCGCGCGGGTGTTCACGCACGGGCGTGCTCTGAGCGTGCCCCCGGGTGTCAGCCCGCATCGAACACGTGGGAGCTTGCTTCTGCCATGGTTCAACGGCAGATTTGAGCATCTTAGCGTGCGTATCTTGGCAAAGTCACTGTGTACGGTCTCTTCCCTGCTCCATATCCTACCTTTTTGCTGTGAGTTCCAAGTCAAGATATGGTCGGGGTAGGGAGATAGAGGGGTGAGAAGTTGGCTATGTCAGCTAGGTCCAAGCCGAGACAAAAATGGTGCCAAGTCATGTCAAACGCCCTAGGGTAGGTGTCACCTCTTTCTAGGGCATTCTAGGGTTAATTTGGTGCCACTTTGTCAATTGGGTCGAAGTGTTTTGAATTTTGGATTAAGGTGAACATGTGGGATCTCTGTTCAAGGGTTAGTTTTTAGACTTAGGCAAATCCTGAAATTTTCTCTTGTGCTCAACCTTTGGTGAACTTTTTGGGGCTTTTCTGAAATCTTTTTGGGGTTACTTCCTTACTATTATTTGTAGGTTATGAAGTATACTACTACTTTTATATTTGGCCTAAGCCATGATCATAAGGTTTACATAACCTTTTGATCATACTTACGTCTAGGGTTCCTATTGCCCAAGAGGGGTTTGCTTTAGGGTTTTGGAAAATTCTCCCCTTAGATGTGCATGATATCCAAGATGGGTTGCACTTGCTTAGGACCTTGAACTCCAAGTTTGATGCACTTTGCTCAACTAACCCATATGTGATAATAGGTTAAATGGGGTAGCCCTGGGTGGACACCCTGAGTAACACCTAGGGTGTTACAGCCCTCCCCCTTAAAGGAATCTCGCCCCGAGATTTCATGTAGAGTCCCTTGGAGGGGTGCTCGAAGGTGTGTTGGTGTGCTACTCTTTCTTTCACCCAGGTTCCTCTTGTTAACTGCTCTTCGAATGTCATCCTCTTTGCAACTTCAGAAGGAAGCCCTTTTTAAGTTAAAACCACAACTTAGACTATCCTTGTTAACTAAGTTTTTCTTATAATTGTATTCAAAGAGCAGGTGGGGGTGGGGTTTTTGGGTTACGTACCGACTCCTTTGGGCAGAAAGTCGGGGAAGCGAGAGCGTAGAAAATCCTCCGTCTCCCATGTAGCTTCTTCTGCTGAATGGTGACTCCACTGAACTTTATACATTCTGATTGACCTTGCCCATGTTGATCTCTCCTTCTGATCTAACACTTTGACGGGGTACTCTTGATAGGACAGGTCGGGCTCTATCTCAATGTCTGGTTCCGGTAGCACTTCAGTGGGTAGGCGAATACATTTTCGCAGTTGAGATACATGGAACACATTGTGAACTGTTGACATGTGAGGTGGCAATTCCAATTGATAAGCCACAGGTCCACAACTTGCTTTTATCTCATAGGGTCCAATGTAGCGAGGAGCTAACTTGCCCTTGATTCCGAATCTCTGGACACCTTTGGTGGGTGATACCTTAAGATAAACATGATCTCCCACTTCAAACTGCAGAGGCTTCCGCCTCTTGTCATGATAGCTCTTTTGCCTGGCCTAGGCAGCTTCTAGGTTCCTTGTAATAACCCTGACCTTTTCTTCTGCCTCAAGTACCAAATCTGGCCCAAATATTTCCCTTTCTCCTGCTTGAGACCAATTCAGCGGGGTCATGCATCTTCTTCCATACAAGGCTTCAAAAGGTGCCATCTTTAGACTGGACTGATAGCTGTTGTTGTAAGAAAACTCTGCCAACGAAAGACACTTGTCCCAATCCTTTCCGTAGTGTAGTGCACATGCCCTTAACATATCTTCCAGAACCTGATTTACCCTCTCTGTCTGGCCATCCGTTTGGGGATGTTAGGCTGAGCTTCGTATGACATGGGTCCCAAGTGATTCCTGCAATTGTTCCCAAAATCGTGCCACAAATGGTGCTCCTCTGTCTGACACTATAGTCCTGGGTATCCCATGCAAACGAACTATCTGGTCAATGTAGATTTCCGCATACTTCTCCGTCCTATGGGTGGTATATACTGGCAAGAAATGAGCGGTCTTAGTCAATCTGTCCACAATAACCCAAATTGAATCATGGTGCCTGGAGGTAGTAGTCAATCATACGATAAAGTCCATGCAAATGTCCTCCCATTTCCAGGATGGTATAGGAAGGGGTTGCAAAGGGCCTGCTGCCTTCAAATGACTGGCTTTGATCCTTTGGCAGGTGTCACACTCGGATATGTACTTGGCAATTTCCCTCTTCATTCTGGTCCACCAGTACAAAGATCTGAGATCATGGTACATCTTGTTGCTACCCGGGTGCATGGAGAATTTGGAAAGGTGAGCTTCATCCAATATCTTCTTTCTGAGCTCAGGGTCCTTGGGAACAACCAATCGATCTCCAAACCATAAAATCCCCTTATGGTCCTGACGGAAGCACTTGTATTTTTCTGCCTTCCGCTTGAGCATATCTTTGATAACCTGAACACCTTTATCCCCAATCTGTGCTTGGACTATTTGCTCTTGCAATGTGGGCTCCACCGAGATATAACTTAATTCACCGGAAGGAACAACTTCCAGGTTCAGCTTACACAACTCATCACACAGGGTGGTAACTCTGGCATCCATACTCATACAATTGCACTAGGCATTTCTGCTCAAGGCATCTGCCACAACATTGGCCTTGCCGGGATGGTAATGCACCTCCAAATCGTAATCCTTGATTAACTCCAACCATCTCCTCTGCCTCATGTTCAGATCTGCCTGAGTGAAGATGTATTTGAGACTCTTGTGATCAGTGTAAACGTTACAGTGAGCTCCCATCAAGTAGTGTCTCCATATCTTAAGAGCATGAACCACAGCTGCTAATTCCAGATCATGTGTAGGGTAGTTCTGCTCATGGGGTCTGAGTGCTCGGGAAGCATAAGCAATCACTCTGTTATCTTGCATCAAGACACATCCCAATCCAGTACCGGAAGCATCACAATAGACTTCAAATGGCTTGGTGTTATCAGGTTGAGCCAGTACTGGGGCTGTTGTCAAATGCTGCCTCAAAGTATGGAAGGCATCTTCGCACTTTTGGCTCCAATCATACTTGACTCCCTTCTTTAACAGTTCAGTCATTGGTTTGGCAATCCTGGAGAAATCTGGAATAAATCGTCGATAATACCCTGCCAATCCCAGAAAACTCCGAATTTGCCTCACTGTAGTCGGGGGTTTCCAATTCATCACCTCTTGTACCTTCTCAGGATCAACTGATATCCCCTCCTGAGAAATTGTGTGACCCAAGAATTTAATCTCCTTCAACCAGAATTTGCATTTAGACAATTTGGCATACAACTGATGATCACGCAGCCTCTGAAGTACAGTATGCAAATGTTTGGTGTGCTCGGCTTCATTCTTGGAATAGACCAGAATATCATCAATGAAAACGACCATGAACTTGTCCAACTCCGGCATGAATACTGAGTTCATTAGGTACATAAAATAAGCCGGGGCATTGGTCAGCCCAAAAGACATCACCAAAAACTCATAAAGCCCATATCTGGTGGAGAAGGCCGTCTTTGGAATATCACTGGCACGGATCTTGATTTGATGGTAGCCCGAGCGAAGGTCTATCTTGGAGAATACCTTGGCTCCCACCAATTGATCAAACAAGACGTCAATACGGGGTAGTGGGTATTTGTTCTTGATAGTCACCGCATTGAGAGGGCGATAATCAACACACATTCTCAAACTCTCATCCTTTTTCTTCACGAATAAGGCAGGACATCCCCAAGGTGAAGTACTTGGGCGAATGAACCCCTTGTCCAACAATTCTTGTAGTTGCTTCTTCAGTTCTGCCAGTTCCGCGGGAGGCATCCTATAAGGTCTCTTGGAGATAGGAGCAGTCCCGGGTTGCAATTCAATCGCAAACTCAATGTCTCTGTCAGGTGGCATTCCTGGCAATTCACCCGGAAAAACATCTGGGTAGTCACAGACTACTGGGATCTTTTCCACTGAGGATTCTAGCATGACAAAGGCACAAGAATGGGTACAACCCTGGTTGGGCAAAAATAATGTGGTTTCACCACAGGTTGGTGAGTGCACTTCAATGGCCCTAGCTGCAATGTCAATCACTGCCTGATGTTTGGTCAACCAGTCAGTTCCCAATATGATATCCACACTATCCAACCCCAAGATAAGAAGGTTGGTTTTAATTATCAGACTACCAAACTTTATAGGCACATTCTTGCTGATTTGATTGGTGGCAATCCTGCCTCCTGGTGTTGAAATTGTGATACCCCCATGGGTGTGATGAAAAGGCAATTGGCACTTGGCACTAAATTTGGCACTAATAAAGCTATGTGATGCACCAGAATCAAAAAGAATAATAGCAGGACAATTCAAAACGGTAAAGATACCAGTCATGACGGGTGCTCCCTCTGGAATATCAGCCATGGTGGTAAAGTTCAGCTTGCCCTGCCTCACTTGCACCTTCTGTCTCTTGCCTTGATTCTGATTAACATTCTGCCCCTGCCTCTGTTCGTTCCTGGGGCAATTCTTGGCATAATGCCCGGTGTTGCCACAGGTGAAACACCTGTTGTCATTTGCCTGGCGATACTGCTGCTGCTGCTGCTGATTGTTCCTTTGAGCTGGAAACTGGGTGCCGTTGGGTGCCTGTTGCTGCTGTTGTGGTCGGATCACCCATCTCCCTTGCTGCTGCTGTGGTCCCCTGTTCTAAGTGTCAGACACAATCCTGAAGCGCTGCAGCTGGGCTGAGGGTCCGGCCACAGGGGTCTTCCTCTTCTTCTCTGCCTGACGAGCTGTGATGCAGTCCTCCTGGGAAATGGCCATATTGACCAACTCATTATAGCTATTGGCCCTGACAGTGTTGAGACGATCACGGAGCTTAGTGCTGAGCCCCCGTCTGAACCTGTCCCTCTTCTTCTCGTCTGTATCTGCATGGTACCCAGCATACTGGCACAGATCATTGAAAGCCTGGGCATACTGCAACACTGTCATGTTGCCCTGAGTGAGTGCCAAAAACTCGTTGAGCTTACGGTCCATGATGCCAGCTAGGATGTGGTGCCCTCTGAATGCTGCCTTGAACTCTCTCCAATCCACTTCATGGTCAGCTGGTTGCATAGCGAGATAGTGGTCCCACCATGTCCGCGCGGGTTCGCGAAGCTGCTGAGTGGCGAACCTGACCTTAGTCACCTCGGAAAAAACTCCATTGAGTAGTGGGAATTTAGATTCCACTACCCTCAGCCATACATCAGCATCAAGTGGATCCTCTGCCCTGGTGAACAAAGGCGGCTGAGTACTGAGGAACTCCTGGTAAGTGGCTACTGCGGGGTGACGCTGATGATCTCCACCACCATAGTGCTGAGGTGGTGGCTGACACTGAGCTAGCTGCCTCAAGATCTCGTTCTGCTGAGCCATTAGCTCCTGCAGAGTGGGAGGCGGTGGCGGCGGTGGAGGAATGCGCTCATTCTGGCCACGACGCGCTCTCCCAGCCATCTGAAAAAATCACATATATACTTAACACCATATTTCCAAATTCAAGGTTTAATCGCGGCGAAATAGTCAAAAGCAGATTGATAGATTCCGACATAAACCAAAAGCATAAACCTTCCGTCCAAATTTAAAACTGACATCATCCATCAACCAGACTTCCAAAAGAGTTTACCACAGTTACATCAATGGTCTCAAAAAGACTCGACTCTATCTAGCCTAGTACCCCAAGGGTGCAAAAGCTAAGCTAGCCGCGAGGAGTCCTAACACTACCAACTTCTATTCCTACCCCTGATACCTAGTGAGCAAACGAGGCAACACTTGACTCGAGGGAAGGTGGCCTCCCTGAGCCAGCAGTGTCCACGCTGGAGGCAGGCTCCTCTCCTCCCTCAATGTCGACGTCCTTGTTAGCCTCCACATCCTGGATCTCTTGGTGATGCATATCCAGGTGCTCATTGGCCTCGGCAAGCTGCTGCTGGGTGTTGAGGAGCTGATCCTCGAGAACCTCGATGGTGTTCTCCCTTGTCCCCACTAATTCCTCCAGCTCTTGGATCTCATCTGACAACTGTTCCACCTGTAAGTCCTTTTCCACCATCTCCTGGGACAAGTCCACCACAAGCTCTTCCCTGTTATCCAGGGTGATCTTGGTTGCCTCCAATAATGCCATCAAATGGGACATTGCCTCGCCACGCATCACTTGCAGACGGTACAGGGCATTCATGCACCGCACTGTCAAATGAGCAGTCTGTCCCGGGTAGATAGCCCAGATATCCTTGGCATGCTCCACCCGATCCTTCCACATCGGGTCGTCCTCCTTCTCAGCGGGGAACAAGCCAATGGGGTGGGTGGAAAGCTCCAAGGGGTGAAATCCGCAGAAAGTAGTCAACCCGTGCAGAGCAATCGCCTCGATGGTGTCCTCGGCTCGGTATCCAAAAGACTCAGAGTCCAATGAACGCCAGCCTGGCTGTAGGGGATGAGGCTCCAGGGTCATCCTCACCCTACAGCGGGGCACTCGATGCTTCTCGAACTGCTGCACCGCGTACTGGGGAGGTGTCATGTAACCAGCTCCCTGAAGTACCTCCCACAAAATACGGGGAAAACCCTCTCGTGCAAGCCCGTCAGTGTGTGACAGTGCATTCCCTCCGTCCGAGGATCCGTGGG
The DNA here is from genome assembly GCA_029449295.1 of Zea luxurians. NCBI lineage: Eukaryota > Viridiplantae > Streptophyta > Magnoliopsida > Poales > Poaceae > Zea > Zea luxurians. The sequence goes on along the minus strand of JAOPSE010000082.1, from coordinate 820,418 downwards.
AAGTCATCTGTGTACGGTTAAGCGTAAGTAAAAGAAAAGGAATTATAAAAAGAACAAGAAAAAAAATAAAACTCTGCTTCTCTCCAAAAATGGTATTAGGATACTTAGTTGGTCATCATTTTGTTTTTAAATTTTTACTCAATTATCCATTTGCTTAATTAAGAATGCATGCATGCTCGCCCTAAAAACCTCACATTAATGAAAAGGGAATAGGGAAGAACTCCCATCCCTTATAGTAGCCTGTAGGGCTTAATCACTTAGCCACCTAACTACCCTTCTATTACCCTAAGGCTTCACGTCATAGGTCTATCCTGCTCGTCCTACTATCTATCCAACATTGTTTCTATCAAATTTTACTTCGGAAAAGGATGGTATTTATATCTTATTGATTCCTTTGTGGTGGTACAAGCTCCGATACCAGCTGTGGCGGAACTGCCCGAATTATTCCAACTTAAGTGCCTAAGCCCTACCTTGGAGGCTAGACCACACTTAAATGGGAATAACCCGTCAATCCCTCGGATCTAGTCCGACTCGGCCACTGACAGGATCAAGTACCACAATCTCACTCGATGGTGAGTCACAGAGCAAATACAATAAAGCATAAAATCATGCATGTAGAGTATTAAATTATTACATCATCATCATCGGAGTTTTGCAAAAATGACCATCAGTGTTCGAAGTGCAGCGGAATAAAACTAACGGAAAATAAACCGAGAGATGGGGAAGCCTGTCCCATCACTCCTCATGCTCCTCCTCAGCCGAGGCGGGGTCCCACTCGACAGTCCAACCCGGTGGCAGGATGGACGGCCAAGTCACTCCAGAATCCATGTCCTCCAAAGAACCTGTAAAATTATGCCACAAGCAAGGCTGAGTATACTAATACTCAGCTAGACTTACCCGGTGTGAGGAGTCTACTCCTCTACCTCTAGAAATGCAACTGTTTGGCTGTGGGGTTTGGTTGCCAAAAGCACTAGCTGAGTTTCTAAATCAAGTTTTAATTTTGTCAAATTTAAGTGTGACTCTCTTAAGGCTAAATATGTACTATCTACTCATACATAGTAGCAAACATTTTTAGCAATCAACATCTTGTATCAACTCATCACATTTCCACTTGTTACTCAATGTAGCAGCATGGATCAAGCAGTCTCATTAGCTGCGAGAAGCAGACGATTCGAATCGAGTTTTTATCCTTGCAAGGTAAACCTAAACACACGACGTGGCGAGGCACTCCGTCCCCACACACATCAACCGTCCCCTTCGATTCCCTGGCAACAGATCAGGGCTCACCGCCTTGGCGTACAATGCCTCACTGACCCCGACTGTCGTCGTGCAGTGACCGCACTTGTACCCACCATAACCGGAATGGGAGACCTCGTCTCAGGTCGCGTGAGGGGATATGTCTACAGGCAGGTTCACTCAGGTACTAGGCTTACCGATTTACCATATTTCTCGGTATGTGTTTAGTACGTTCAAACGCTTGACTCACGGTACCACACCTTAATCCTTATTCAAATTTTTATCCCGTGGACAACCAATCCCCATGGATTGTTGTCCACAACCAGCATCATTATGATAAGAAAGTGGATACAACCAATTTCCTGACCTCGCGCGAGTGCTAGAAAAATCACTCGACTTCTACCGAGATCCTAATTAGTAAAGCAGCTACCTCGACCTAGCATACTAGTATTCATCTCAACAGGATTTCCTAAGATCATGCAACTAGGGTTTCAAACAACTCCTACACCTAAGTGCACAATCAATCCTACAATCATTAAGTATAGTAAAATAGCATAAATAACAGGTTATGCATAAAACCGGGGCTTGCCTTCCAAGGCTGGGGCAGGCAGATCCTCTGGTGCAGACTCGGGTACTGGATCCGGGGCTACCTCCTGAGAAGCTCCTTGCTCCGGCACGAGGACGTACTCTCCGTCAGCAAGGTTACAGTCTATCGAATGCAATGAACATGTATGTCATGATTATGCAGGATTTAATAACATTATGCTAAAGAAGAAAACTGAGTTAAGGAGTAACTTAGGGTTCCTTGGTCATGCGGGGCTTTTAGTAGGTTATGTTTATCACTTTTAGGTTTAAGTTTTTACTGAGGATAAGTATAGGGAATTGGTATTGCCTTTATATACTTCAGTGGACAAGTTATAAAGAGTTTTTAGGATGACACCAATTTCCTGTTATTCACTTTTCCCTTTCTTCATTTTCTACTTATGGTTTCTATTGTAGGTTTAAACTACGACAGTGGTTTAACATTTTCCAAAAATTCTGTAAAAAATTACAGTGGGTTGCCATTTGCTATTCTAGCCTGTTGTAAGAACTTGAGGCTTAAAATATGAAGGCTATGCCTTAGACAAAAATAACAAGAGTTGTGTAAAATGGGCCACTTTGTACTACAACTCTTAACTAGGAGTAGGTTCTGCCCTAAGGGTTATTTTTGTTGGCATCTAACAGTAATAATAAACCTTTTGCCAAAATTCACAAAAAGTTAATTGGTGTTTATTTAGTTGTGATTTTCTAAAGTTTTATGCCAAAAAGGTGCTTATAACTAACTTGTCATTTGAAAAATATCAAACAACATATTTTGTATTTTTCCTATGTTCATAATAACCAAACATTTGTCATCCCAAGGTTTGAGGTGTTTTCACCTTAGGGTTATTTTTGTAGGGTTTTTCTAAGCTTTCCTTGTTTTCTTAAAATAAAAGGGATCCTACTTATTTTATACTAAACCAGGGTATGATAGATTTTTATAGTAAACTACATGGAATAAGTAATCTAACAAAAATAGGGGTGCCCTCTGGTTCATTATTTAAATCATCTTTTCTATTTTTCTTAATCTTAAGCATATTGTAAAATGAGTGGCAAAAACTAATTTAATGGGGTGGACAGAGAGGTGTAACATTTTTAAACAGGTCAGTAAGTGGATAGAAACTTCTCCAAATTTTTCTAACCCTTGTCAAATAGTATAACTATTTTTCTTCCTATTATTGAGCTTTTGGCCAAAACAGCAATTAAATCAGAACCGTAAAGTTTTCTGTAGTACATAGGGGGTTTTATATTTTTCTTAAGTAGGGTATATTATTTAGAGTCTGACAAAATTGGTTTGACCAAATTTGGATGAACTAAACAGAAGTTATGGATTTTCAAAGTTTCTGTTCAAATTTAAAGTCAGGTTTAATAAGGTTTTCTGAAAAAGCAGTTTACACTGAGGTCCCCAGGGTCTTTCCTAATTACTCTTCGCAGTTCTACCCTTGCGCCACTATTCCTCTGTGTGACTGACAATGCGCAAAACCCCCTGACTTTCTCTTCCTCTCCCCCGCGGTCCCTCCCAAGTGTAAACAGTAACCGCAGAGAAGAAAGGGGTGGCGCGGCTTACCGGCGGCGAGATAGGTCTGGCGAGGGGTAGGGTTAGCTCGGGGAGGCTCTGGCGGTCACAGCGATGTACGGCTCGACGGCGGGGATGGCCGGAATCGCTCAGTCGACGTGCGCAGGCGGGGGTCCTCGTCGGCGGTGGGTGTGCCGACCAAACCACGGCGACCTAGTCCAATCCGACGGCACGGTGAGCTTCCCGGGGTAGTGTAGAGGCTATCTGTGCATTGAGTCGGAAAATGGCGCAGTGATTTACCCGGTCCACGTGCGCCGGCGGGGTGATGAACTCCGGCGAGCACGGTTTCGCTATTCCGGTGACATGGGTCCTCGGTTCAAGCTTGAGTAAGCTTCACGGCCTCACAAGGAAGCTATCTGAAGGCTTGGATCGAACGGAGGAGGACGGGAAAGGGGCTGGCCACGGTGGTTGCTCTCGGGCGGCTCTGGCAGGTCGCGGGGAGGTCGCCGGAGCTAAGGGCTGGCTCGGGGGAGTTAGGCGCGGTACGGAGGAGGCAATGGGGAAGGCAGCCGAGCACTGGGACGAGCTTTATAGTCGTGGCGCGGGCGTGATCATGGGCGGCCACGGGCGCGCGGGGGTTCACGCACGGGCGTGCTCTGAGCGCGCCCCCGGGTGTCAGCCCGCGTCGAACACGTGGGAGCTTGCTTCTGCCATGGTTCAACGGCAGATTTGAGCATCTTAGCGTGCATATCTTGGCAAAGTCACTGTGTACGGTCTCTTGCCTGCTCCATATCCTACCTTTTTGCTGTGAGTTCCAAGTCAAGATATGGTCGGGGTAGGGAGATAGAGGGGTGAGAAGTTGGCTATGTCAGCTAGGTCCAAGCCGAGACAAAAATGGTGACAAGTCGTGTCAAACGCCCTAGGGTAGGTGTCACCTCTTTCCAGGGCATTCTAGGGTTAATTTGGCGCCACTTTGTCAATTGGGTCGAAGTGTTTTGAATTTTGGATTAAGGTGAACATGTGGGATCTTTGTTCAAGGGTTATTTTTTAGACTTAGGCAAATCCTGAAATTTTCTCTTGTGCTCAACCTTTGGTGAACTTTTTGGGGCTTTTCTGAAATCTTTTTGGGGTTACTTCCTTACTATTATTTGTAGGTTATGAAGTATACTACTACTTTTATATTTGGCCTAAGCCATGATCATAAGGTTTACATAGCTTTTTGATCATACTTACATCTAGGGTTCCTATTGCCTAAGAGGGGTTTGCTTTAGGGTTTTGGAAAATTCTCCCCTTAGATGTGCATGATATCCAGGATGGGTTGCACTTGCTTAGGACCTTGAACTCCAAGTTTGATGCACTTTGCTCAACTAACCCACATGTGATAATAGGTTAAATGGGGTAGCCCTGGGTGGACACCCTGAGTAACACCTAGGGTGTTACAGCCCGGCGACTGGATGACTGAATGGTTTATGTGAAAAATGACTTGAAATCACGTGAAGATATCAAGGGTATCATTATGCACCCTATCTGGCAACGCTTCGGCCTCCGGAAGCCGCAGGTGGAAATGAATGAAGCAGCCGAAGAATGCCAGAGAGCCTTCGGCGTGGTTTGCTCTTTTATTGGGACAAGGGATTTGGTCCAAGAGCATATTGCCTTCAGAATATGGCCACTTGTAGAAAAGTGGGAAATGCCGAAGGAGACCGTCATGGAACCTGACGAAGGTGGACTAGTTAGGCTAAAATACACATTCAAATACGGAGATAAGTTTGTTGAGCCAGATGATGACTGGTTAAAGAGTATTGAGGCCATAAGTGACGAATTGCTTGGAGTGTACTCGAAGGCCGAAGATACTGCATTATCAGCGGCCTTCGGAGGCCGAAAGAAGAAGAGACTTAACCGAGTATTTGATGCAATTGGGTTTGTCTACCCCGACTACCATTACCCAGCGTGGGGTCAAAAAAGAAAGAATGCTTCTTCTGCAAAGGAAATTGCTTCAGCTGCTCCTAGCGAGCCAGCGCCGAAGAGAAAAAAGGTAAAGGTTCTTACACACCGGCCATGTTTTATTGAACTGGCCACAGTGCCTGAATTTATTGGTGAGACCTCTTCGGCCACCGAAGCTAAAGAACCACCTCCAGTGCCAAAAATCGAAGAAATGGTCGAAGCACCATCAACAGAAAAAACAGAAAAACCGAGGACTGAAGAAACAAAATCATTAGAAATTTTAAGTCCTTCAGCAAAAATTGAGACAGCAAAAAACCAAAAGGGCCCAGCGGTGACCCCGAAAAGAAAAAGGATGGTTAATGTGCTAGATGTTTTGGAGACAATTAAGTCTTCAAGCACAACTCTGAAGAAAATTGTTGAAACTTCCGAAGTGCAAACTGAAATCTTTGTTGCCGAAGCTCCAAAGCAACAATCTGAGACTGAAGCTAGGCCTTCAGAGCCCACCAAGGTAAAATCCTTGGAAGCCGAAGAAGCAAAAATGACAGAGCCGATTTTAGTTGAAGAAACTGGCACTGCTGCCCCCGAAGCATCCTCCAAAGCCCTCGATTATATTGTTCGACATGCTTCGGGAAAAAGATTATCTGAAGAAGAGATTTTTGAAGCTAATCACTATGCCCAAGAACTGAGGTATCCAAAAGGGGCCTTAGTATTCAATGGCACAGACGAAGACGACTTCTTATACTGTCTCCCAGATAACAAGGAATTATCCGTCTGCTGGGAGATGGCTAGAAGCATGGGGTTCCCGAAGCTTGAAGCTGGCCTCTGCGCCATGACGAAGGACGATCTTGCGGATAGCCTTGCATACAATAGTCTGAAGGTACAAAAATTGTGAATTTTGAAGTTTATGAATTTTGAGTTAGTCTTTTGTTCTTATGTTAATCCATTCATTCTTTTGAATAGGGCTTAATACTTAGCAATGCCTTAAGGGCACAAAAGAATGCTGAAGATGAGAGCTGCACTATTGCTCTAAATAACCTTCGAACAGAGGTTATCAAGCTAAGAAACGAAGCCTTGGAAAAGGACAAAATTCTACTTACATTGGTGGATAAGATAAAGGAAAACGAAGCTACTTCTAAAGCTCAGGCCGAAGCTCAGAAGCACGAAATTGAAGATCTTCGGAAACAATTAGCCCGAGCTAAAGAAGAACGCATACTTGAAGAAACGAAGCGAGAACTTAGCGATCAATGGGCAAATCATTTAGAAGGAACCGTTGAAGAGCTTCGTTCATCCAAGAAAAGGTGCTATGACAAATCTATAGAATGCGTTAAGAAAATAAAAGCTAGCTTCGCCAGCGTTGGCGCGTTCTCGAGCGAGGAAAACTTCACAAGGGGTAACCCCGAAGGCCCAATCGAATGGATTAATCACGAAGCTGAGGCCTTTGAGGAAATTTTGAATAGCCGTGGAGACATATGTGCTTTTTTGGGTGCTAGGGGGATTGCTACTATTTTGGAGAGGAAAGGCTGCGAGCATGTGAAAGTTTTAGCACAATCGGAAACTGCCTTATCCTCCGAAGATATAAAAGACCCCTCGGCCGAAGCTAGCATGGTTGGTGGAAAATTTTTCACCGACATCTGGGATAATGGTGGCCGGGAAATGGCCCAAGAGATTATTCAAAAAAGCGAAAAAGGCGTCCATGATGCTAGAAAAGTAGCAGAGGCTGCTGAGAAAAGCGCAGAGCCCGAAGGGCAAATAGGTATTAACTAGTGGTTTTTGTCTCTTTGTTGTAATTTTTTGATTTCGAACTTGTTGACGGTTTGTAATAGTAATAAGTCTGTATCTACTCTTCCCTCAGAACCTGCTGAATCATCTGCGGGCCCCCACACGAAGGGGGATGACGAAATTAGACAAATGGTCGAAGCCATCATGGATAAAGTTGTTGATCAGCTACTAAATGAAGCTGCAGAAGTAGTTCTAAGGGAAGATTAAATGCTGCTGTAAAAACATTTAGAATATAATATTTGTTGAGAAACATGTGTAATATATTAACTATTTATTGTTCTATTCTTTACGATGCATGAAACTTCATATACATACCGTTTTTGAGCCTTCGGCGAAAAAACACCTTCCCTTCTTTTCATGCTTCGTAAATAATATCCATATTTTCATAAAAACATCCGATCTTCGCAAAATCAATAACCGATAAGTCTTTTCATTTCGGAGTTTGACGAAGGTATGCTTCTTCAAAATTTACTTTTTCGTGCCTTGGCACTGTTTCTTCGGAACAATCTCCAAATATCAACATTGATCCCCTTCTTGCGTCATTGATGCAACATGATGTATGATGTTATGCTATGCAAATGATGTGACGTTATGCAAAATGATATTTGCCGAAGGTCGACATTTATTTTTCACTGCAAACCTCCCTTAGGAGCTTCTTCGCCTTTTACTTCAGCGGAATCAGCGTTTATTTTTCGCTGTAAGCCTCCCTTAGGAGCTTCTTCGCCTTTTACTTTCAGCGGAATCAGCGTTTATTTTTCGCTGTAAGCCTCCCTTAGGAGCTTCTTCGCCTTTTACTTTCAGCGGAATCAGCGTTTATTTTTCGCTGTAAGCTCTGCATTCCCTTCGGAACGACTTTTGAGCAGAAAACTTACACTGCGCTCCCTTAGGAACGACTTTTGAGCGGAAAACTTACACTGCGCTCCCTTAGGAACGACTTTTGCTGCTTCGAAAAAATTGCACTGTATTTCTTAGAACAAATTTTTGATAATTCGAAGATCCTTCTTGCCACCATAAATTCTTATGTTTCGGCAACTTAAGCCTATGGAGAAGACATATTTTTATTATGACAGAGAACGAAACTGTTACAAGAGATTAAAAGACGATAAAAAGCACTTAAACTTCCCATAATTGTTCCTTATTAAAAAGAAAGTAAGACTGAAATGCGAATAATGCGAAAATCCGCTGTCGAGGTAGGATATTTATCAGTAAATATGCTTCGACTCTGGCACAGTGCTATTGACTGTGCGAGCTTCGGACTCCTCTCTGAAGTCCCGCTGAAGGTGAGTGTGCTGACTCCCTTCTGGCTCCTGACCTCGTTGCATTGGTGGTGGCGGTGGAGGCTGTTGCCAAGATGCTTGGGATTGACTTGCCGAAGCAACAGAAGCTGCAGGGTGATTGCCTACATATTCTGGAATGTAAGGCGAATGGTACGAAGCAGTATGCATGACCTGCTTCGGCTGGCTCTGTTGCGCTACAGCTTCTGTGTAGACCCCTAAAACTTAACTATAAGTATATGCATAATGATATTATATTAATAAGTTCTGTGGGAAACAAAATTAAGATTTATGCTATCCCATGCATTACTTGTAAGGCATATATACTCCTTTTTACATGCTAATCGATATATTAGATTATGCATCATGCTGGATTTTCTTGAGATGTGCACTTAACTGGAAGACTTGAAATATTAAGGGTTGAAAACTATTCAAACTCAAAGATGAAATTTGAAAATTTAAAATAAGGAAAAGGTAAAAAAACTAGGAAATTATAAAAGAAAAGGGAGTAGTTCTGGCGCTGGGCCGCGTCCCCTCATTTTCCCCTTCATCAGCCGGATGGGCCAAATACCTCCTAGTGGCCCATCAGCTCGCCTTGTCTTTTTTTTTTCCTGTGCGGCTGACACTGTGGGACCTGATCGAAGGATGCCCATCATGGCTTGGAAACCAGCTCACTCGCGTCGTTGTCCCACTGCTGGTGGGCCACCTTGGCAGGGTCGTCATCTTCCTTGAACCGAACACCGGAGAAATGCAACAGAATACCCTATTGCACGCTGAGATCCCGATTTACCGCAACAACCTCGTCGATTCGGCCGGAACCAAACTGCTGCTTCCCCTACGCATATAAGTGAATGTCTGTAACCCCATTGTCGTGCACGGTCGATAGAATCCGCGGGAATGCGAGAACCTGAGAGCACGTAACGAAGAAGAGAGAGAAGAGATTGGGGGATCACTGCTCGGTGTTCCTTCTGCGCGCGCAGACGGATTTGTGGGCTTCATCGGGTCCCCGGGAATGTACTCATAGCTTCGGGAGGAATGATTGGACATGGGTGTGCCCTGAGATGCTCATCGTCATGAGACTGTCGCCGCCGGTAGCTCCACGCCGTGGGCAGCTCCACTGCCCCGCCATGTACGGTAAGACCAGTGATCTCAAGTTACCATAGCCTCTTTTTCGGGTAGAGACTTCTGGGATAAAGTATCGCGCTCCAGGAGGCTGGTCTGGTGGGGCTCATCGGTCGCCGCCGTGGGAGTTTGGCGCCGCCGCCTGTGCTGACTGGGGGAGGAAGAAGGTCTTGTGACCGTTGATCTGCTAATCAGATAGGCCACCAACGGGGTAGATTTAATCAGGTGTATGCTAGTTGTCGTGTGATCCGGGCCGTTGAATCCCTGGGAGCAGTTCGGATTAGACCTAGGCGTGATAAAGCTTGGGCCATTTGATCTTTATCCAACGGTAGAGATCGCGTACCGGTTCGTGATTGGTTATGGGCCCTTAGATCGTGATCGGGCGGATCCGAAGTGCTCTCAGTCCTCTGAAATCAATGTCGTCGATTTCGGATCTAAGGGACACGGTTGCATACCGGTTCTGACTTAAGTGGATCTAATCGTGGCCCTTTGAGTTGCATCCAACGACCAGAATTCACCAGTACCCCTTCGGTCGCGCCATTTGCAAAAGAGCCCTCACGTTTTAGTGAATAGAACCCGCAGTCCCGTGCTACTGTGCTCTGAGTCTTAGGTTTATTTGCGCAGAGGCCCCTCTAGTTTTCTGTTTTTATGCGCGCAAACCAGAGACCCGTGTAATTCAATAAATAAATTTAGAAATTGATTTTAATGTACAAATAATTCCTAGATATTGTTTAATTCCTAGAAAATTCATATTTAGTCCAAATTAATCCATTCCAGTTGCATTAAATTTGTATTAATATTCTTCATCACCTTGTAACTTTATTTTGTCATGAATCCTAAATTAAAATTTTGTACTTAATTTCTTTTGTAAATCTTTAGAAATTCGTAACTTTTTAATCGTAACTCCGTTTTGATCCCTTCTAGTTGCATTAGTCTCACAATAATATTTATTATCACCTAGTAACTTTGTTTTGACATTAAATATAGGTTAAAATGTTGCACTTAGTCTATTCTATATTTAACCACGTGGATTTTCGGAAAAACCATAACTCCTTAACCGTAACTCCGAATTTAGTGGTTCTCGATCCCACGATCTCGTAGCAACGCGTAGGATATTCTTATATAGTTTGTTCTTATGTTTGGTGTGATGTTAATTTTGCCTATACCATGTTTGTTTGTATTGCTATGTTTAGCGGTGAGGACACGTGTCATCTAAAGAATCATCCTGGTATCTGGAATCTCAAGTCCCAGGCAAGTTGTGCCCTTGATCACTTCTTTTTACCCACTCATGTTCTGATTAATCATAATGATCTGCATAGGTTAATTTTGATGGGACCCAATAGGTTACCCTAGTTTGTCTATCTTTATGCCTTGTTTACCACTAAACTTTCTGGGTAGTACTTGCTAGTGCTATATGTGGATTTGGGCATTGAGATACATATTATTCATACTTTTGTTATCAGTTGTTATTTACTGTTTATGATAAGATCATTATGTTAATTGGAACATGGAGAACCACCCGGGAAAACAGTGCTACCACAAGGGTTTAATGGGACGCCCTTGGCCGATTAATTAGGAAAGCTAGTGGAAGACTACCTTACCCGAAAGGGGCAAGGGCAGTAGGGGAGTGGTCAGTGTAGGGAGGCCCTCAGGAGGATTTTGCTGCGATGGCAGTCCTACAAGGGATTCCTGCTAGGGAGGCCCTCGGGAGGATTTTGCTGCGATGGCGGTCCTGCAAGGGATTCCTGCATTGGAACTTCCTATAAACTGTAGCGGGTTTTCTGAAGCTAGTGGAACTTTGTAAAGGCCTCGTAGTGTTACCTTGCCTCGCCTCCTCGGTAGAGGTGTATGGGATTGGCCGTCTCTTGGCAGATGGGTAACACGACTTGTGGGTAAAGATGCGCAACCTCTGCAGAGTGTAAAACTGGTATACTAGCCGTGCTCACGGTCATGAGCAGCTCGGACACTCACATGATTAATCTATGGAACTTAAATTCAATTTGTCATATGCATTGCATCGCAGGTGATGTTGTTACTTCTGTTCTACTATTTAATTGGGTTGGTATTTACTTATACTTAGTAATGGCTAATAAAATTTTGACCAACTTTAAAAGCAATGCTCAGCTTCAGCCATCCTCTTTGGTAAGCCTTACACTTCACGTGAGCTCCCACCTTTGGCGAGTTCATGCACATTATTCCCCACAACTTGTTGAGCGATGAACGTATGTGAGCTCACTCTTGCTGTCTCACACCCCCCCCCCCACAGGTCAAGAACAGGTACCATCGGATGAGGCGCATGGAGGATGTCGTGATGTGTTCGTGAGAGGTCTAGGCCGTCGTCTCCCAGTCAACTTTGGGTTGCTGGACCGTTGTCTCCTTATAATGTAATTATTTATTTTGTATAGAACTCCTGTTATATATAAAGATGTGACATTCGATCCTGTGCCACTATACATCATATGTGTGAGACTTGGTCCCAGCATACCTGGTGTTTATGTTCGCGCCCGGGTCTTGGTGCCCCGAAACCCGGGTGTGACAGAAGTGGTATCAGAGGAATGTTGACTGTAGGACGAAACCTAGATAGAACCGGACAACCATTGTCTACTTACCTTTGCTACTCTGATTCTTTCTAAACTTCTCTTAATCTTTTCTCATCTATTTCCGCTTTACTCTGATTATTCTTACATTTTCACTTCTAAAGACAAACTTGGATTTCACACTTTGAAATCCTATGCTTAAAGTGACTTTTAGGAATAGGGGACCTACTCTTAGGAATAAAAATAAAACTATTTTTATAGATATCTATGAATTTGAATGTTTGTTCTTATGATAAGTGTCTGATTTGGTTCTTTGATTGAGTGTGATGGGTTGTGGAGTAATGTCCACAATTGCATTTACATATACACCTAAACATAAGGGAAAATATTTATAAAATAGACAACACAGAATATTCCCTATTAAGAATAGGATCTATTAAACTAGATATTTTTATAAGACAAACTAGATCAACTAAGAATATCTCCCACTAAAATATATTTAATAGATCCATCTTATCTTAAATGGTACTCTATTATCTTAGCAGATTCATCTTATCTTGAAAAGAGTTTATGTCATCCTAATAGATCTAACTGACCTCAAAAGATTCCATCCTATCTTTATGGATCCATCTTATCCTAATAAGCATACTTATCCACCCTAGTTTAACAACCATGATCTAATGCAGATTAATTAGATCTTATCTAGTCAAGCTAGTCATACCAATCTAATCTAGATCCCATCTAACCTAATATGATATAATTTAAAATGAGTTACTTAATGAACCAGTTAATACTTGTGAAATAGATTAGACCTTATCCACATGTTTTAACTTAGTTCACCCTACACTAAATAAAGAATGATAGACCAACCCAACCAATAGAGTCTTGATGGATTGCATGATCTGCCTATCCCCACCTAACATCAAACAAACTTTTGACCTACATCATGTAGTCTATCTCATCCATATCTATCTTAACCATATTCCCTAGCCCGATAATATACACTAACTCATAATCAATGAGAGAAGACCGAAGAAGATGATCAACTTCATCAAGAAAGGATGAGCACCAACTCAAGTCTTCAAGAATCAAGTGAGGTCACCAAGATGAGTCAAGATCCACAATCTTGGATGGAGTCTTTTCTTACCCCACTCCTTACCCAAAACTACATATGCTTTAAAGACACCATTCATCCTGCATAATAAAGTGACTATACCCATATATACCCAGGCCTTCCTAATCACCCACTGTTGCCTAAAAAAATATATATGAAACTCCGAATCTTAAACCTATTATAGACTAAAAGCCGAATCACAAACCAATCCTCCTGTATCCCTTTTCTTACAAATCTCGAGGACGAGATTTCTGTTGAGGGGGGTAGGATTTGTAGACCCCTAAAACTTAACTATAAGTATATGCATAATGATATTATATTAATAAGTTCTGTGGGAAACAAAATTAAGATTTATGCTAGCCCATGCATTACTTGTAAGGCATATATACTCCTTTTTACATGCTAATCGATATATTAGATTATGCATCATGCTGGATTTTCTTGAGATGTGCACTTAACTGGAAGACTTGAAATATTAAGGGTTGAAAACTATTCAAACTCAAAGATGAAATTTGAAAATTTAAAATAAGGAAAAGGTAAAAAAACTAGGAAATTATAAAAGAAAAGGGAGTAGTTCTGGCGCTGGGCCGCGTCCCCTCATTTTCCCCTTCATCAGCCGGATGGGCCAAATACCTCCTAGTGGCCCATCAGCTCGCCTTGTCTTTTTTTTTCCTGTGCGGCTGACACTGTGGGACCTGATCGAAGGATGCCCATCATGGCTTGGAAACCAGCTCACTCGCGTCGTTGTCCCACTGCTGGTGGGCCACCTTGGCAGGGTCGTCATCTTCCTTGAACCGAACACCGGAGAAACGCAACAGAATACCGTATTGCACGCTGAGATCCCGATTTACCGCAACAACCTCGTCGATTCGGCCGGAACCAAACTGCTGCTTCCCCTACGCATATAAGTGAATGTCTGTAACCCCATTGTCGTGCACGGTCGATAGAATCCGCGGGAATGCGAGAACCTGAGAGCACGTAACGAAGAAGAGAGAGAAGAGATTGGGGGATCACTGCTCGGTGTTCCTTCTGCGCGCGCAGACGGATTTGTGGGCTTCATCGGGTCCCCGGGAATGTACTCATAGCTTCGGGAGGAATGATTGGACCTGGGTGTGCCCTGAGATGCTCATCGTCGTGAGACTGTCGCCGCCGGTAGCTCCACGCCGTGGGCAGCTCCACTGCCCCGCCATGTACGGTAAGACCAGTGATCTCAAGTTCACCATAGCCTCTTTTTCGGGTAGAGACTTCTGGGATAAAGTATCGCGCTCCAGGAGGCTGGTCTGGTGGGGCTCATCGGTCGCCGCCATGGGAGTTTGGCGCCGCCGCCTGTGCTGACTGGGGGAGGAAGAAGGTCTTGTGACCGTTGATCTGCTAATCAGATAGGCCACCAACGGGGTAGATTTAATCAGGTGTATGCTAGTTGCCGTGTGATCCGGGCCGTTGAATCCCTGGGAGCAGTTCGGATTAGACCTAGGCGTGATAAAGCTTGGGCCATTTGATCTTTATCCAACGGTAGAGATCGCGTACCGGTTCGTGATCGGTTATGGGCCCTTAGATCGTGATCGGGCGGATCCGAAGTGCTCTCAGTCCTCTGAAATCAATGCCGTCGATTTCGGATCTAAGGGACACGGTTGCATACCGGTTCTGACTTAAGTGGATCTAATCGTGGCCCTCTGAGTTGCATCCAACGACCAGAATTCACCAGTACCCCTTCGGTCGCGCCATTTGCAAAAGAGCCCTCATGTTTTAGTGAATAGAACCCGCAGTCCCGTGCTACTATGCTCTGAGTCTTAGGTTTATTTGCGCAGAGGCCCCTCTAGTTTTCTGTTTTTATGCGCGCAAACCAGAGACCCGTGTAATTCAATAAATAAATTTAGAAATTGATTTTAATGTACAAATAATTCCTAGATATTGTTTAATTCCTAGAAAATTCATATTTAGTCCAAATTAATCCATTCCAGTTGCATTAAATTTGTATTAATATTCTTCATCACCTTGTAACTTTATTTTGTCATGAATCCTAAATTAAAATTTTGTACTTAATTTCTTTTGTAAATCTTTAGAAATTCGTAACTTTTTAATCGTAACTCCGTTTTGATCCCTTCTAGTTGCATTAGTCTCACAATAATATTTATTATCACCTAGTAACTTTGTTTTGACATTAAATATAGGTTAAAATGTTGCACTTAGTCTATTCTATATTTAACCACGTGGATTTTCGGAAAAACCATAACTCCTTAACCGTAACTCCGAATTTAGTGGTTCTCGATCCCACGATCTCGTAGCAACGCGTAGGATATTCTTATATAGTTTGTTCTTATGTTTGGTGTGATGTTAATTTTGCCTATACCATGTTTGTTTGTATTGCTATGTTTAGCGGTGAGGACACGTGTCATCTAAAGAATCATCCTGGTATCTGGAATCTCAAGTCCCAGGCAAGTTGTGCCCTTGATCACTTCTTTTTACCCACTCATGTTCTGATTAATCATAATGATCTGCATAGGTTAATTTTGATGGGACCCAATAGGTTACCCTAGTTTGTCTATCTTTATGCCTTGTTTACCACTAAACTTTCTGGGTAGTACTTGCTAGTGCTATATGTGGATTTGGGCATTGAGATACATATTATTCATACTTTTGTTATCAGTTGTTATTTACTGTTCATGATAAGATCATTATGTTAATTGGAACATGGAGAACCACCCGGGAAAACAGTGCTACCACAAGGGTTTAATGGGACGCCCTTGGCCGATTAATTAGGAAAGCTAGTGGAAGACTACCTTACCCGAAAGGGGCAAGGGCAGTAGGGGAGTGGTCAGTGTAGGGAGGCCCTCAGGAGGATTTTGCTGCGATGGCAGTCCTGCAAGGGATTCCTGCTAGGGAGGCCCTCGGGAGGATTTTGCTGCAATGGCGGTCCTGCAAGGGATTCCTGCATTGGAACTTCCTATAAACTGTAGCGGGTTTTCTGAAGCTAGTGGAACTTTGTAAAGGCCTCGTAGTGTTACCTTGCCTCGCCTCCTCGGTAGAGGTGTATGGGATTGGCCGTCTCTTGGCAGATGGGTAACACGACTTGTGGGTAAAGATGCGCAACCTCTGCAGAGTGTAAAACTGGTATACTAGCCGTGCTCACGGTCATGAGCAGCTCGGACACTCACATGATTAATCTATGGAACTTAAATTCAATTTGTCATATGCATTGCATCGCAGGTGATGTTGTTACTTCTGTTCTACTATTTAATTGGGTTGGTATTTACTTATACTTAGTAATGGCTAATAAAATTTTGACCAACTTTAAAAGCAATGCTCAGCTTCAGCCATCCTCTTTGGTAAGCCTTACACTTCACGTGAGCTCCCACCTTTGGCGAGTTCATGCACATTATTCCCCACAACTTGTTGAGCGATGAACGTATGTGAGCTCACTCTTGCTGTCTCACACCCCCCCCACAGGTCAAGAACAGGTACCATCGGATGAGGCGCATGGAGGATGTCGTGATGTGTTCGTGAGAGGTCTAGGCCGTCGTCTCCCAGTCAACTTTGGGTTGCTGGACCGTTGTCTCCTTATAATGTAATTATTTATTTTGTATAGAACTCCTGTTATATATAAAGATGTGACATTCGATCCTGTGCCACTATACATCATATGTGTGAGACTTGGTCCCAGCATACCTGGTGTTTATGTTCGTGCTCGGGTCTTGGTGCCCCGAAACCCGGGTGTGACATTCTGCTAGCTCCTTTTGCTTCTGGATGGTAACATGGCACATCCTGGTGGTATGGCCCTTGCCTTCACCACAGAATAGGCAGTAAATTTTTCTTGGTTGATCTCCAAATCTTCCCTCGAAGCCCCTGGCGCCTCTGTCCCTTGGCGCTGGCGGCCGGAAAGAGCTTTGTTGTTGCCCCGAAGCTTGCGAGGAGCACTGTGGCCTTTGCTATTGACTCCCTTTGTCATCACTTTGAGTAGAATTGTGAATTAACCTGACGTGCCTCGGATGGAATCTTCCTCCGAAGCCCCTGGTCATTTCAGAGAACCTGAATGCTTCCTCCCTTCTTTGGCGAAAATCGTTGTCAGCTCGAATATACTCGTCCATCTTCTGGAGCAACTTCTCCAAAGTTTGAGGAGGCTTTCTGGCAAAGTACTGAGCTGAAGGTCCCAGCCGAAGCCCCTTGATCATTGCCTCAATGACAATTTCATTAGGCACTGTTGGTGCCTGTGCCCTCAGACGCAGGAACCTTCGGACATACGCCTGAAGATATTCTTCGTGGTCCTGGGTGCACTGGAATAAAGCTTGGGCAGTAACTGGCTTCGTTTGAAACCCTTGGAAGCTGGTTATCAACATGTCCTTTAGCTTTTGCCATGAAGTGATTGTCCCTGGCCGAAGAGAGGAGTACCAGGTTTGTGCAACACTCCTGACAGCCATGACGAAAGACTTTGTCATGACCGCCGTGTTGCCACCATACGAAGATATGGTTGCTTCATAGCTCATCAAGAATTGCTTCGGGTCTGAATGACCGTCGTACATGGGGAGCTGAGGTGGCTTGTAAGACTGTGGCCAAGGTGTAGCCTGCAGTTCTGTTGATAGGGGAGAAGTATCATCAAAAGCAAAATTTCCATGATGGAAATCTTCATACCAGTCGCCCTCGTTGTAGAAGCCCTCTTGATGAAGCTCTCTGCACGGGGGCCTTTGGTTCTGGTCATCTTGAGCAAGATGTCGAAGCTCTTCAGAGGCTTCGTCTATCTGCCTTTGAAGATCAGCTAGACGAGCCATCTTTTCCTTCTTCCGTTGGACCTATTGATGGAGCATCTCCAAATTTTGGATTTCTTGATCCAAGTCATCTTCCGGAGGCGTTGGACTGGTGGCCTTCCTCTTCTGGCTTCGGGCCTCCCTAAGAGAAACGACATCCTGATTGGGGTCCAGCGGCTGCAGAGTGGCAGCCCCTGTCGCTAAAGCTTTTTTCGGCGGCATGACGAAGGTGATGCTTGCCGAAGGTGTTCAAAACTCAAAAAATGGACGTGAGTTCACCGGAGGTGGGCGCCAATGTTGGGGAGTTGTTCTCAAATGCTAAGAGTTAAGAACAAGGCAACATAAAAAGTGTTAAATGTTAAATTCCTTCGTCCTTATAAACATTATGCCCTTTTGGATATAATGAATTCTGGACGAAGGTTACGAAGGAAAAGACCTTCGTAAGATCAATAAATGGTAAAAAAGAACACATATATGAAACATGAATAATGATACGAATATTATCATCAACTTATTTTTATTACCAAATTCATAAAGACAAATTATAAATGTACCTTCAGATTGATGAAAAGTAAAGATACAGACGTGATGCAAAAAGCGTATGCCAAGTCAGCCTGAACAGTACGGGAGTACTGTTCATCTATTTATAGGCACGGGATGCAGCCCATGTAAAATTACATTGATGCCCTTTACATATATCAATAACTCTATAGCAACTCTTCGAGGTTTAATTTGGCTTTTCATCTTTAAGTCGGTTCCTTTTTTCTGCCGTCATGCCGAAGCTTTTCTGCACATAGCTTCGTGATCGTCTTATCCTTCGTCGTGGTCGCTTTCCATCCCAGCCAAGCTTCGTCTTAACCATGCTCTTGTATACCCGCAACCTGACTCCGAAGATACCTGTTCACATGTTTCACTCGGAAAACATTGTCAAATTATGTTTTTGAGGACCTTCGGAAGCCGAAGGCCCCCAACATATGCCTAATACATGTTTATGAGGAATGATACACAAAACTAAGGTTGATGCTACAAGTGTACCACATTTCCAGAATATTAACACGAATAGTTATGCACAAAAAGGTTAATTATTTTAGGAGAAATAGCTTATCACATGATGTCCAAATGGTTCCCCGCCTTGTCATGGCTTCTCTTATTAGCTTTTGTCAGTACTTGTATAGTATTTTTATGAAAGATTTTTCTACGAGGTGTGCCACGTTTGTTTTGGGTTGTAGCGTCATGTAGGTGGTCCAAATAATATAGCTACAAAAAATAAAATGCATTATGTGAGTCGTCTGCACAAGTTGCATAACTAAAAATATCAAAACAATGTTAGATATATATGGATAATCTGAATTTCCAAAGGAAGTGCCAAAAATATGAACATGCCAACATGATAGACTTACGAGTAGGACGATTGAGCATCCATATATCGTCATGGAAATGTTCGTAGTGCTTCTTGTGTGCCACTCCTGAGCTATGGCTTACGAAGCAGAGACGAAGATAAAAATCATGGAAGACTTGATCTGCACGATATGTAGTTGGAAAAGTACACTATTTTCCTCATAATGTTTGTAGTAACTATGTATAGGATTTGGGGACATATTTGTAATTTCATCTGAAGCTATACCCCACGACTATAAATAGAGGACCAATGATATGCATAAATTAAGTTTTTGAGTCCTGAGCACTGGATCGCTCAGCCTTCAAAGATACCTTCGGGCTCTAGCTTGTGTGAAGCTAAAGGTACACTTGTAATCATTTCGTATTTGCAAGGAATGAAATAAATGCAAGTGTGCATATCCAGATGAGTGATGTGTTTTGCTCTTCTTGATTTACATACTATTTTCATTACTTTATTGTCATGTCCTTTTATCTTATCCCTTTAATTAACCTTCGAAGAAGAATTAGTTGAAGAGAGAAGCTTCTAATTTAATAACTTGTGTTGCCTTGTTTTTTATATCTTTTAGAAATAAAAAACGAGTGACTAACATAAACAATTTCTTTGGTAATTTTTAGCTCCTTGCCTAGACCGGGTCAAATTGTTATGTCCTTGTGGTTAAGCTTATCCATCAACCACTGGAGATGTGATCGGCTACCAATAGCATCAAGGGTCATATTAAGGATGTTGGAAAAGCCTTTACTCATGATGGCTTGACGTTGCCTTTCATTCAATATCTGAATGCTTAGAAGAACATCGTGGGGGTTAAAAAACATTAACATACTATAGTATACATTGATACAATACATTGATAAAAACATTAACATCTAGTTTCTATCTTCAGTCTGTATAAACAGGTGAGAAGATCGACATAGCTAACTTGTGAGACGGAGCTCACTTCTGAGACGAAGCTGTATTCTTTCTCTATGGCAGGGCAGTGCACCCACCCATCTCTTCCTCTATCCAAATGATCCACCTGATTGGTCCTTTCGGGCATATAAAGTC
This sequence comes from Zea luxurians, assembly GCA_029449295.1. Classification (NCBI taxonomy): domain Eukaryota; kingdom Viridiplantae; phylum Streptophyta; class Magnoliopsida; order Poales; family Poaceae; genus Zea; species Zea luxurians. The sequence continues at coordinate 800,141 of JAOPSE010000082.1, read as the reverse complement.
AGTCTCATCCAGAGCATCACGAGCTTCACCACTACAACCATCTGACATTCATGCGCGGATCCATCCCTCTATCTTTGTTTCGCTAGCTGCCCTACCTCGTAATGGTGCCCGTGCCGGCTCGATGGTGGACTCGGGAATGGTCAATCCAGATGTAGAGAGCTCCCTAAAAGGAAACCTGTTTTCATCAAAGACAACATGTCTGGAAATACAAATTCTGTTAGTTGGTATATGAAAAAAACTGGTTAATGATGTTTGAAATCATCTTAATTTCTATAAACTAGTTTTAGCTAGAGGAGCTAACTTCTTAATTGTTAAGAAACTAATAATCCAATTTTTATAAATTAAGATATAAATTGGTGTGTTTGAAATTATCTTAATTTTTATAAACCAGTTTTCTTATAAATCGAGGACTTCCAAATACGATGTAGCACATATGAGGAATTGAAATTGTGAGAAAACCTAACAAAAAGTACGGAACGGAGGGGAGAGACGGAGATAGTAGTGTCATCCCGTCTTCCCTCACCCAGTCACCCTGACGGGACGGCAAGCGGCGGAGGCGCTGTCATCCGCTGGTCCCTTTTCTTTCCGCGCGCATGGCGAGAGTCTTGGCCGCCGTCTGGCCGATCGTTAAAGGCTGCATCACCGGCGGCGTGTTCGGCATCACCATCGCCGACTGGAGCGCCTCCTACGTCACCTTGCACGGCGCCTCCATGCACCCCACCTTCGACCCGCAGCAGGCCGAACGCGCTCTGGTAGATAAGCGCTGCCTCCACCGCTACCACTTCTCCCGAGGCGACGTCGTCGTCTTCAGGTAAGTTAAGTCGTCGCCGCTGGCCTCCCGGTCCATGGCCGTTTCTTAATTGGTTGTTGATGTAGCCGCTGTTGCTCGACGCAGGTCGCCGAGGGACCATCGTGAAGTGGTGGTGAAGAGGCTGATTGCGCTGCCTGGGGATTGGATCCAGATCCCGGAGAAGCAGGAGATCCGGCAGATCCCGCAGGGGCGCTGCTGGGTTGAAGGTGACAATGCCGCCACCAGCTTTGACTCGAGATCCTATGGCCCTGTAAGTTATTCATGTTGTTATTGGACACAACTGCGTTATTGGCCTAGGATAAATTGCTTGTGAATTGCAAAATGGAAGTCCTGACTGTGTAGCTGTATTACGCATAAAAGCCAGTTGCTTACTTCACCTGGTTACCGAAGTGATAGTTTTAGTCCTTTATTCCTAGTGATGTTTTTAATCATGATGAATGCATCTTCATCTTGAATTGGCACCTTGGTCACTGGAGGATTTAATTGTATGCTTTGCAAATCCAAGCCATTGACATGCTATTTCATTGCTCATATTTGTATCCCCCTATTTTTGTTGTGCTATGCAAATTTGTGTAAGGGTTGGGGAACAAATGGCTCATGGTGGTATTTGAGCCAACTTTGGTGCTTTAATGGCATGCCCACCATTACACTTGTGTCACTGTCATCATTGATGAACTACAACTGATGCAGCTTTAAACTTGTTAAGAAGTTGAAAGTACCAATTTCATTCTTTGTTTGGTGGATAAAAACTAGCTTGAAGCCTTAAATATCTCACTCCTGTTCATTTTCTCTGGTGGTATTGTCCTCAAGATTTAATAAGACATGGTATCTTACAAGCCTTTTATTCTAATTCTAAGAGCAACTCCAAAAGAAACCTTAAACTAACCCCAAAATCAATATTAGGGAAACAATCACTTTTTTGTAGCTCTAACAGGTCCCTTTTCCTTCCCCCAAAAGCTTCGCGCCCCTCATTTGTGGCCTCCCTTCCCTCATATTTGTGCGTCATTATTCCTTCCCCAATCTAGACGCACATGGACCTGGACCACCACTGTTTACTATCCCGCACCGGAATCACCGAATCTCGGTAATTTTTCCCGTTTTCGCTACTAACCGAAAAACGAATTTTGGTCTGAATTTAGATGGATTTCGGTTCAAAATATAAAAACACAAAAGTCAAAATTTAGTCAATAAAACAAAATTCGGATGGTTCAAAACGAAATTGTTACACCTGACCTAGACTGGACGGGTGTGCTGGAGTGGCTGTGGGACCAGAGGCGAAGCCAGCTGCCCAGCTGAAGAAACCAACGCTGTTAGTTCTACTAGACACTGATGTCAGCTCTATAGATGATTAGTACATATCAAAGATTTTCCATTGATTTTTTAAAAAGTCACCGGTGTCAGCTGACACCGGCAAACTGGCCTAGCTCCGTCCCTGTGTGGGACCACCTCCGCGCACGGCTCACCATCGCCAACATCAAGGCCATCGCGACGGACTATGGTTGGAGCTGCGCCGACTTCCTCCTCAGCTCAGTTGTGCCTTAGTGCACTAGCTGCCGCCGCGGTACCACCGACCCCACCTCTTATGTTAGCTTTCTCCAAATGACTTTAGCATTAGATACGGTTGCATGCATGCGTAGAAATTATCAGTTTGATAGATTGTTCTTTCATCCTGCTACATGTTTTGTTTAGAATCGTAGATGTCATTTTAGTTTGTTCAGAATGCTCGAGGCAGGGGTTGTTCCAAATTTTTTAGAGAGCAGTTATTAGCAGTCTGGTGTGGATTAAGATTTTTTTGGGATAATTATTTTAACAATAGCCCCCAATAAGAGGTTTTGGGGAAGAATTTTTTAGTACTCTATTGGAGTTGCTCTAATAGCATAGGAGGGCAAGTATAAAAGAGTAGGCCAGTGCCTCGTTGAGTTTTTTTTTTCTGTTCTGACTATGTTCATATCTCTGTCCTTTAAAAGACAAACAAATGGCTCCCAGGCTCCAGCAGCACTCATTATGAAGTACTTGTTTACACAGTGTAGCAGATTGAGTTTCTAGGCATTTGTGAGCTTTTGTTACTAAACGTCCGAAACACTTTATACCTGCAGGTTCCTATGGGTCTGTTACGGGGCAGGGTCACACACATAATCTGGCCACCCCACAGAATTGGCCGAATTGACAGGAAAATCCCCGAAGGAAGGATTGTGCCACTGTGACCTGATAGGTTGGTTATCCTGCATTCCTTTTCCATTGTAGGGTTAGGATAGCAATATGAAACTGGACTGGCTGAAGCCTCAAGATGGACTCCACTGTTACGTGTGGGAGGGCAGTGAAACTGATGATAATTTTATATCTGATAATCATTCTCCCTGTCAGAAACAATTGTAGGATTGTTTGAGAAAAGAACCAATTATAGGCAATGTCTGGTGAGAACCTTTGCTGCTTGCAGTTTTTTGAATCCTTTATGTTATCGAGATGTATGATGCAGCACTGGAATTTTCCATTCCATCAAGAGAAGCATTCCTCGTCCCTTATGCAAATGCCGTGGTTTTCTGATCTCACCTGTGTGCAGAAAAAAAAAGTAGACATGAACATTTTTGCTGGTTTAAGATTATTTTGTTGTGTGACAGCTGAGAGATGAGGCACAATATAATTCTCGTAAATGTTAATCTGGAAACGGTTGGTGCCTGAGTTGTTGTAATGAGATTAGCCAATATCCTTCATGAATTGATCCAAATTTCTGGGGGTTTCTGGTTTGCTTTCATGGTTCCATCAGGTACATAAGAGCGTTTTATGTTACAAGTTATGATATATGTGGTTTATACTGGTTTGGTTTTGGCTGGTTGAAAGTGACTGGTGCTGATTTGTTGTGAGAGGAAAGTACTGTTGGCTGATAAGCCGTGAGAGATCCTGTATTATATTCCTGTCTGTGTTATTGCCTCCGGCCGTCATCACATCATCAACAAACGAAAAATGACCGCCCGGCCTGATCGAGGGCTAGCTTCTTGTGCTTTGTCACGGGGTCAATGACCATGTTCTTACTGTTGCCAGTGGTAGCGGCATTATTCTGGATGCACCGTCGTTTTGTTTTGGATGCACTGTTGGTTCTAAATCATGCCGCTTCCAGCAAGGATCTGGCCATGAAAATCTTCGTTGCTAGCTCCAAATACAAGTTGGTAGCGATAATTTTTTATTCATCGAGGGTTAGTTTGGGAGGCTCAAAACCGGAGAGAATTGGAGGGATTAAAATCTTTTATTAAATAAACTAGCCCTGAAGTAAACTCTCACATCTCCCCCTCACATCTCCCCCTCTGCTTCCTCACTTCCCTGTCTACCCTCTCTTCTCTTCCTCCCTATCTGCCTATGCTGTCTGCCTATAGATCTAAATTTTTCAATGGGTATCTAGAATGTTGTTGAGTTTTTTTTCCATGACCTCCAAAATCATCTGTGATGTAAGTTCAGATGCAGGTGGTGATTGCGTTGCATGTAGGGCTGGAAAAAAAACTCGAGCTCGACGAGCTGGCTCGGACTCGCAGCAGCTCGGCTTGGCTTGGACCGACTCGACGCTCAGAACGAGTCTGAGCCGAGTCTGTTTTTGTTACTAGTGAAAAGAGCGAGCCAGTTCGGCTCGGCTCGGTGCAGCTTGCGAGCTGACTCGTGGCTCGACCCAACAACAATTTATTACATAAAATCTCAATTAGCATATAATATTAGTACCGAGTAGACAATTAATTTATGTTATTTGAGATTACTATAAAAAATAATCTATTTTATATATTATATTAGTGATATATCTATTTTACTAATTTAAAATATGTTATTTAAAATATTTTAAAGATTTTATATTATAATTTAGAATAGATTTACGTTTATGGCTAGGCTCGTTGACTCGGCGAGCCGGTTCGCGAGCCAGGAGCGAGCCGGTTCGCGAGCCAGGAGCGAGCCGAGCTCTAAGACCAACTCCAGCAGTCTCCGCATGCGACTCCGTATCTCGTTTTTTGCACAGCGAAGCACACTATTCATCAGTCCAGCAGACTCCGTATCCGTCTCCCTAAAAAGCACGCCGTGTACCTGCACTCCCCTTTTCCACGGTTTCTCTCTCCTCTCCGCACAAGACTGCATGCGCTCGCGGCTGCTCGCGGACCCCAGCTGTCATAGACTGCATGCGGAGTGCAAATACGGAGTCTGCTGGAAACGGAAACGGATGCACGGTCTCGTTGTATACTGTTGGCCGTGCTAAATACGGATAGGGAGAGGGAGTCTGCTGGAGTTGGTCTAAGCTCATTTCCACCCCTAATTGCACGCACATTGTTTTCCTCCCCAACAGAAAAAGTCATTCGCTCCAGTTAGAGATGGCAATGGGTACCCGTGACCCGATACCCGATGGGTATTTACTTTATTAGGGTATATATATAGGCTAAATATTCTATCCGTAGGTCTGTTATTGGGCAAAAATCTTCACCCAATGGGTAAACAGGTATTAGAACGTTCCGCCTTCACCCATATCCGTTAACCCATGGGTATAAAATACCCAATATAAACTTAGCCCAAGCATGAACTTTGACTTTAGTCATCCATTTTTTTTTACTATTTAACAATCTTTTAGGCCATAATGCTATATAAGGCTTAACGACAATTTAATGACTATGTAATGGAACATGTAATGTGCTATGTAGTACTATCCTAGTGTTACTACTTTATTCAATTATCTTTGGTGTGTTGAATGGATGATTAAATGATGCTAAAACATTTGTAATGGTATTTACATGGATATACTTGACATTTGTATCATATAATATTTTGATAAATGTTTAGCTTTTATAGGTACGAGTGACCCGATAGGTGACTCATACCCACATGAGTATGGGTATGGGGTAAATCCATACCCGTCAGTGTATATGGGTGACCCAATAAAGTTATTTTTGTGTCGTGGGTATGGGTATAGGGTAATAATACCCTGTGGGTATTTACCCATTGTCATCTCTAGCTCCAGTCCACTCTAGTAATAACCCTCCTCCGATTCATCCGTCATATCATCACTTGAGAAGCATACTCCTTCGCCGCACATATGCTTCTCCACCTGCCTCATCGTGGGGCGATCCTTGCTCACGAAAAGAAAATAACGTTCCGCTAATTTATTCGATTAAAACGTATGTTCTGTAACCCCTACAGTACTCTCAGAAGTCGGTTCCTCTTGATTTTTTTTCCCCTGTCATGATGTCAAGGCATTGTACCAGGCAAATCCCAAAACTTTCTGAACCGAAGAAAATGTTGTTGTTGAACACAGATTATGATTCTGTAAACTTGAAGAAACAAGCCTTCGGCCAGGCACATCGAACTTACATTGCATAACCCTGATTTCGTTCTCTAATCCCTGCTCGATCTGGGCTCACCGATTCTCCAGCGTGAATCTTCATAATTTGACAGCGCATTATAAGAAAGGAAATACCAGATGCATTTTACTCCGCATGTATGGCTCGGTAAATCAGGGATGCGTTACCGATAGATTAGCCTACAGCCTAAGCTGTATATTTATATGCATGTGTACTGGCTCTGTCTGCTGAAAGATACACACGAACACAAGGTTGAACTCTTTGCTGCTGGCTTTTTTTAGTGGCACTCATGCTACGCGCAGATTATACCTCGGCTGAAGGTTCGGTTCGTGCTCTTTGTACGGCTTAGCTACATCTCTTTTCTCTCTTATTTTCTTGAAAAATAATGTCACATGTTCAGTATATATCAAATAACGTGTGTACATGTACATGTTTTTTTTTATCTGCAGAGATCTGTGCCACTATAACCATGGAGATCCCTTTTTGCAAAAGCTAGATGTGCAAGTCCGAATGCTGGCTCCAGAAGAAGCTAGGTGATAAGGTGAAGCCACACTCAGGCAATACAGGTGTGTGAAAGGAGGAGGGATCACGGGCCGGTGTCACTGTCTTGTTTGAATCGGTGTAGTTAATTGTCATGTCTTTGCTAGCGTTGCCTCGGAAATTTAAGATAACAGTCAATTGAAGTCTTGAGAGTTGTCTCTGTTTGCTTTTATCTTTTATCAAGCCATAGTGTCAAATGCTGTTCTGAAATCATTGGTTCAAGTTCAATAATACTATTGATAACTAGTTTTTTATTCGCCCATATCATATTGGTCATGTAAGGCCATGCTCTGCATAGCGTGCATGTAAAACGCTGTTTTATATTATAGAGTGCATTAAGCGTGCATGTAAAATACTGTTTTATATTATAGAGTGCATTATTTACAATGTGGAGTTTTAAATATGGAGTAAGATAAGATGTGAGATAGAGAGGCTGCTGGAGATAGTGTAACGCTTCTACTTAATGTGGACTTTTTAGATTGTTATTATGCTATTTTCTTAGAATAAAAAAAAGATGTTGTATTCCTCGACATCATGTCGATTCTTGTGAAATTAATTCCTACGTTCCAAAGGAGAGTTATACATCACTACCTCATGTAAAACATTTCGAATGAATCGAAGAAAAATATGTTGTAGCTTATCTTTTTTTTGATAATTTTGTAAAATTGAAGAAGCAATTCTTCAGTCACGAACGTCGAACTCGAACTTGTATCTCCAACATATTTGCTCAAATAATCTTGAAGATTCAACTTCCTGTTCAATTGGGGACAGGGTTTGGGCGAAATAGAGCAGCCGAGAAATAACATGTTAGCACCCTGCCTGGAGGAAGAGAGGAAGAGAGAGCTTGGGGAAGAAGAAGAAGGAGGAGGACAGAGAATATAGTTAACTGGAATTTAGCATTTGTTTTCCATAACTCTTACAACATCCCTTGGTAAGTTTAATACTCGCCACCCCTTACACTGTCCATTCCGGACCCGAATACCGAGTATTTAGCCTTTTGGTACTACGACCCACCAAGCGTAGAGGTTCTAGGTCCGTGTTGTGGACCAGCGTTTGCATTGCTAACATCCCTTCCCGCTTGCGATGCTGCTTGCCGCCAAGTAGCTGATCGAAAAAAAAACTGCTGGTGGATGGCATCGTAGTCCTCCCATGTTGACAAGGCGTCGTTGAACCCTGACCAGCTAACCAGCACCTGGGCGACTGAGGTGCCCCCGCGGGAGATTGTCCAGGTCGAAAGAACCTTGAATGGAATCTGCATTGCAATGGACGAGTTAGGTAGGGTCGCGCTCACATGATGTTTGGGCGATATTGCCTTCTTGAGCTACGAGACGTGGAATACGGGATGAATCGAAGAACTAGCTGGCAAATCCAACTTGTACGCTACATCCCCCACACGTTGCAGCACAGGAAACGGACCAAAATATTTGAACGATAATTTGTGGTTGACACGTGGAGCTACTGATGGTGTTTGAACGTACGGCTGTAGTTTGAGGAACACTTGATCTCCAACAGAGAACTCCACATGTCTGTTCTGGACTTGTCCGCCTGGTGGTGTTTCATGCGGGACTATGCCCGTTGAAGGTGTTGTCGGACTACCCATGTCATTAGTTCACGGTTGGATAACCAAGTGGCCAGATCCACATTAGTAACAGAATCTTCAGGTGCAAGGCCAAAGTGTCGTGGAGGACGACCATAGATCACCTCAAACGTGGAGCGACCAAGTGCCGACTGCCGAGTGAAAGGTAGTATTGTGCTAGAACTCCGCCAGCGACAACCACATATTCCACTTGTGCACACAAGCATGTACAAAGCAACTGAGTCAATGGCAAAATAACTTGAGTCACATATTACTAACGAAGGTGAGAGGATGGCCATTCTGGCTTAGCACAGCACCAATGCCAGATCCTGAAGCGTCTGTTTCAATGGCAAAATGCATGGAGAAATCTGGCAATTGTAAGACGGGAGCAGACGACAAAGCTGCCTTTAGTATTTGGAAAGCCTAATCGTTGTCCTGAGTCCATACATAAAGTGTGTACTTCTTTAGTAACTGAGTCAGAGGCTTAGAGATAACTGTGAAGTGTCTAACAAACTTGTGGTAATATCCCGCTAAGCCGAGAAACCCACGCAATTCCCTACAGTTCACTGGTGTAGGCTATGACGAAACTACATGCACCTTTTGCTGAGATGACATGACCAAAATAGGCAATTCGCTGTTGTGCAAAGGAGCATTTTGATAACTTGATCTGCCAATGGTCTAACCGGAGGAGGTCGAAAACTTATTCCAAATGATGAAGGTGATCATACCATGTAGCCGTAAACCAATATGTCGTCAAATAAGACAAGGACACATCGGCGAAGCAGTGGTGCAAGAATTCTGTTCATTGCTCCTTGAAATGTTGTTGGGGCTCCAGACAATTCGAAGGCCATGACCTTAAACTCAAAATGGCCATGGTGAGTTTGAAAAGCTGTCTTGCGTTGGTCCTCGAGCGCCATTCGGATTTGATGAAAACCGGCTCTAAGGTCTAGAGTGGAAAACCACGCCGCACCATGGAGCTCATCTAAAAACTCATCAATAATGGGTACAGGGAACTTGGTCTTCACGGTCAAGGCATTGAGATGTCTGTAGTCAACATAGAAACGGTAGGTGTTGTCCATTTTTCTTGACTAGAATGATTAGAGAGGAAAATTCGTTGTGGCTGTTCTGAATAATCCCTATCTGAAGCATGTCAGAGACTTGTTTCTTAATTCTAACTTCAGGGCTGGTGCGTAATGATACGGCCGGAGTTGCACAGGGCGATCAGCGGCCACTAGGGGAATGTAGTGGTTGCACTCTCATGGAGGAGGAAGACCATGGGGCACTTCAAATATATCAGCAAACTGAGTGAGTAACTATTGTAGTTCATTCGACAATTGGTGCAAAATTGCTTGATCGTTGTCAGTAAGAACATCTAGGGATGAGCACTCCATAGTTGTACACTACAAGTCATGGGCCTCCATACCACACAATTTGATTGAAGAATGGCGATAGGGTATAATCAGCCACTTATCATCCCAGTGAACCCACATAGGACTGTAGGAGCTCAACCAATTCATGCCTAAGACAAGGTCATAATGTGTGAGGTAGAGGATCTTCAGAGTGGAGGCAAAAGCATACTCATTAAGATACCAAATGACATTGACCAATCCATGCTCACATGTTAACTGGGAACCTTTGGCAACCTGTATGATGAGAGTAGCTGGGATCTGAGACCAATTGGGCAAGTGAAAAGCAACTCAGTGACTAGTGAAAGATGTGGAACTACCAGAGTCTAACAGCACCAAAATATCCATCCCTCTGATGTGACCTAAAAAATGCATGGTCTTGGGGTATCTGCACTTTGAATAGCAGCTTGGGAAATAGACAACATATGCATTTGTTTAGTTGGTGATTCAACAGTAGGTTCTTCGTCATCTGACAACTGAAGTGATTGCCACAATTGTTCAACGAGATGTAACTGCACGGTATCAGGACATTTGTGACCACAAGCACATTGGAGTCCACATTTATTACAAAGTCCCTTGGCCTTCTTGTATGCATAAAGATTGGCCAACTTATCTGTAGATTGAGTTGGTCGGTGTAACACCTCTGGTGTTACGAGAACTAAAACTTTGGCATGACATCATATGCACTGGCATTACATTATGTATGATATACTTAGAATGCATTCACGAGGCAAAAATTTCAAAACAAAAACATGTGATGTGCTGCTTGTTTGAGGGTATGATCTGGTAAGGGGATCCTTAACTCTAGGTAGGAGTAAATCTCTCTAATGACAAGTAGCATGTGTGAAAGGGAAATGTGTCCTTGGGCCATTTCTAAGTATTTTGGTGATTGAGTGCCAACACAAGTGCTTAAGTGAAAATCTATGCAAATTGATGGACAAAGTGCAAATCAAGTCTAAAGGTATGTTTCTAGACTTAGTACATTGTTTTGAGAACTAATGTATTGTGTCTAAGTGCTGGAAACAGGAGAAATCAAATTGGAAAAGAGATAGCTTCTTTCATCCAAAGTCTGCTTAGTCTGGGTGCACCAGACTGTCCGGTGGTGCACCGGACAGTGTCCGGTGCGCCAGGCTGGCTCTGGCGAACTTGCTGTTCTCAGGACTTCGACGGCGGTGTACGACTATAAATCACCGGACTGTCCGGTGGTGCACCGGACTGTCCGGTGAGCCATTCACAGGCGAAGTCGTCGCTCTCGGGAAGTGATTAACGGTGTACGGCTATAAATCACCGGACTGTCTGGTGGTGCACCGGACTGTCCGGTGAGCCAACAGTCGACCGGGCCAACGGTCGGCCGCGCGATCCGCGCGGGACACGTGGCCGAGCCAACGGCTAGAAGGGGGCACCGGACAGTGTCCGGTGCACCAACGACTCTGAATCTTCAACGGTCGGCTTCGCCAAATAAGGAAAGAGATCCGCACCGGACAGTGTCTGGTGGTGCACCAGACTGTCCGGTGCGCCAGGCGACAGAAGGCAAGAATTGCCTTCCTGGAATGCTCTCAACGGCTCCTAGCTGCCTTGGGGCTATAAAAGGGACCCCTAGGCGCATGGAGGAGTACACCAAGCATTCTCTAAGCATTCCTAAGCACCAAGACTTCGATTCCGCGCATTTGATTCTTTTTTATAGCAACTAGAGCTCCATTTGAGTTGTGAACTTGTTGGGTTGTGTTGTGAGCTCTTGTTGCGACTTGTGTGCGTGTTGTCACTCTGATTTTGTGTCTTGTGTGTGTTGCTCATCCCTCCCTTACTCCGTGCTTCTTTGTGAACATCAAAGTGTAAGGGCGAGAGGCTCCAAGTTGTGGAGATTCCTCGCGAGCGGGATATAGTGAAGCAAAGCAAAACACCATGGTATTCAAGTGGGTCTTTGGACCGCTTGAGAGGGGTTGATTGCAACCCTTGTCCGTTGGGACACCACAACGTGGAGTAGGCAAGCGTTGGACTTGGCCGAACCACGGGATAAACCACTGTGCCATCTCTGTGTTGATCTCTTTGTGGTTATTGTGTTTTGCTAAGACTCCTCTCTAGCCACTTGGCATTATTGTGCTAACTCCTAATCAAGTTTTGTGGCATTAAGTTTCAAGTTTTACAGGATCACCTATTCACCCCCCTCTAGGTGCTCTCAATTGGTATCAGAGCCGTTCTCTTCACGAAGGGAATAATCGCCCGAAGAGATGGATCCTAAGGGCAAGGGGATTGTGATCAATGATAAGGAGAAGGAGTCCTTCGTCAACGAGCCGAAAGATGACAAGCCTACCGACTCGGGCTTGGGCCACAAACGAAAAGATGGGAAGAAGAAGAAGACGAGGCGCATCAAGGAGATCGTCTACTACGACGACAGCGACGAGTCCTCTTCTTCCCAAAAGGACGACAACAACGACTACGAGAAAAAGAAGACGGTTAATTCGAACTTCTCTTTCGATTATTCTCGTATTCCGTATAGTTCAAATGCACATTTGCTTTCCATTCCCCTTGGCAAGCCTCCACACTTTGATGGGGAGGACTATGGATTTTGGAGTCACAAAATGCGTAGTCACTTGTTCTCTCTCCATCCAAGCATATGGGAGATAGTAGAGAGTGGAATGAAATTTGATAGTACTGATAGTCCCATGTTCATTAATGAGCAAATTCACAAAAATGCACAAGCTACTATTGTTCTTCTAGCTTCACTGTGCAGGGACGAATACCATAAGGTGAGCGGCTTGGATAACGCCAAGCAGATTTGGGACACCCTCAAGATCTCACATGAGGGGAACGACATCACCATGCTCACCAAGATGGAGTTGGTGGAAGGAGAACTCGGGAGATTTGCGATGATAAGGGGGGAGGAGCCAACCCAAACGTACAACAGGCTCAAGACCCTTGTCAACAAGATAAGGAGCTACGGAAGCACGCGATGGACGGACCATGATGTTGTTCGCCTAATGCTAAGGTCCTTTACTGTTCTTGATCCACATCTTGTAAACAATATTCGTGAGAATCCTAGGTACACCAAGATGTCACCCGAAGAAATTCTTGGGAAATTTGTAAGTGGGCGGATGATGATCAAGGAGGCAAGATACGTCGACGATGCTTTAAATGGCCCAATCCAAGAGCCTCAAACTATTGCTCTCAAGGCAACGAGGAGCAAGGGGGCGCTACCTAGCAAGGTAGCGCAAGTAGAGGCAGCCAGGCTTAATGATGAAGAGATGGCCCTCATCATCAAGCGCTTCAAGACGGCGCTAAAGGGTCACAAGGGGCAGCCTAACAAGACCAAGACGAAGGGGAAGCGATCATGCTTCAAATGTGGTAAGATTGGTCATTTTATCGCTAATTGTCCTGATAATGATAGTGACCAGGAACAAGGGAACAAGAGGGAAAAGAAGAAAGCTTACAAGAAGGCTAAGGGCGAGGCACATCTTGGCAAGGAGTGGGACTCGGATTGTTCGTCGTCTGACTCCGACAACGAAGGACTCGCCGCCACCGCCTTCAACAAATCGGCCCTCTTCCCCAACGAGCATCACACATGCCTCATGGCGAAGGAGAAGAAGGTATGTACTCGGAATACTACTTATGCTTCTTCAAGTGAGGATGAGTCTAGTGATGATGATGAAATAGATTATTCATGTTTATTCAAGGGCCTAGATAGAACCAAGGTTGATAAAATTAATGAATTAATTGATGCTTTGAATGATAAGAATAGGTTATTAGAAAAGCAAGAGGATCTTTTGTATGAAGAACATGATAAGTTTGTAGAGGCACAAAAATCCCTTGCTTTAGAAATTAAAAGAAATGAAATGCTTTCTTGTGAATTGTCTACATGCCATGACTCTATTTCTAGCTTAAGGAGCATAAATGATGATTTGAATGCTAAGTTAGAAATAGCTAGTAAATCAACATCTTGTGTAGAAAATGTTGTAATTTGCAATAGGTGTAAAGATTTTAATATTGATGCTTGTAGCGAACACCTAGCTTCAATTTCTAATTTGAATGATGAAGTGGCTAGTCTTAATGCCCAACTTAAGACTAGCAAAAGTGAATTTGATAAGCTAAAATTTGCAAGGGATGCCTACACGATTGGTAGACACCCCTCAATTAAGGATGGACTTGGCTTCAAGAGGGAAGTCAAGAACTTAACAAGTCATAAGGCTTCCATCTCCGCCAAGGAGAAAGGGAAGGCCCCTATGGCTAGTAGTGCTCAAAAGAACCATGCTTTCATGTATCATGATAGGAGACATTCTAGAAATGCTTATAGAAGTTATGATGCTTTTGATTCCCATGCCATGTTTGCTTCTAGTTCTTCTATTATGCATGATAAAAATGTGGCTAGGAAAAATGTTGTGCCTAGAAGAAATGTTGCTCATGTTCCTAGGAAAACAAGTAATGGACCTTCTACAATCTATCATGCTTTAAATGCTTCCTTTGCTATTTGTAGAAAGGATTGCTAGAAAATTAGGGGCAAAATGCAAGGGAGACAAACCTTGCATTTGGGTCCCTAAAGCTATTTGTACTAACCTTGTAGGACCCAACAAGAGTTGGGTACCTAAGACCCAAGCCTAAATTTGCCTTGCAGGTTTATGCATCCGGGGGTTCAAGCTGGATTATCGACAGCGGATGCACAAACCACATGACAGGGGAGAAGAAAATGTTCACCTCCTACGTCAAGAACAAGGATTCCCAAGATTCAATCATATTCGGTGATGGGAACCAAGGCAAGGTGAAAGGGTTAGGAAAGATTGCTATTTCATCCGAGCACTCTATTTCTAATGTGTTTTTAGTTGAGTCGCTTGGATATAATTTGTTATCCATTAGTCAACTTTGTAATATGGGATATAATTGTTTATTCACAAATGTAGATGTGTCTGTCTTTAGAAGAAGTGATGGTTCATTAGCTTTTAAGGGTGTACTAGACGGCAAACTTTATTTAGTTGATTTTGCAAAAGAGGAAGCTGGTCTAGATGCATGCTTAATTGCTAAGACTAGCATGGGCTGGTTGTGGCATCGCCGCTTAGCACATGTGGGGATGAAGAACCTTCACAAGCTTCTAAAGGGAGAACACGTGATAGGTCTAATTAATGTTACTTTCGAAAAAGATAGACCTTGTGCAGCTTGTCAAGCAGGTAAACAAGTGGGAAGTGCTCATCATACCAAAAATGTGATGACCACATCAAGACCTTTGGAGATGCTTCATATGGACCTCTTCGGACCCGTCGCCTATCTAAGCATAGGAGAAAGTAAGTATGGTCTTGTTATAGTTGATGATTTTCCCCGCTTCACTTGGGTATTCTTTTTGCAGGATAAATCTGAAACCCAAGGGACCCTCAAGCGCTTCCTAAGGAGAGCTCAAAATGAGTTTGAGCTCAAGGTGAAGAAGATAAGGAGCGACAACGGGTTCGAATTCAAGAACCTTCAAGTGGAGGAGTACCTTGAGGAGGAAGGGATCAAGCACGAGTTCTCCGCTCCCTACACACCACAGCAAAATAGTGTGGTAGAGAGGAAGAACAGGACGCTCATAGACATGGCGAGGACGATGCTTGGAGAATTCAAGACCCCCGAGCGGTTTTGGTCGGAAGCCGTGAACACGGCTTGCCACGCCATCAACCGGGTCTACCTTCACCGCCTCCTCAAGAAGACTTCGTATGAGCTTCTAACCGGTAACAAACCCAATGTGTCTTACTTTCGTGTGTTTGGGAGCAAATGTTATATTCTAGTGAAGAAAGGTAGAAATTCTAAGTTTGCTCCCAAAGTTGTAGAAGGGTTTTTGTTAGGTTATGACTCAAATACAAAGGCGTATAGGGTCTTCAACAAATCATCGGGTTTGGTTGAAGTCTCTAGCGACGTTGTATTTGATGAGACTAATGGCTCTCCAAGAGAGCAAGTTGTTGATCTTGATGATGTAGATGAAGAAGACGTTCCAACGGCCGCAATATGCACCATGGCGATTGGAGATGTGCGGCCACAGGAACAAAAGGAGCAAGATCAACCTTCTTCCTCAACAATGGTGCATCCCCCAACTCAAGACGATGAACAGGTTCATCAAGAAGAGGCGTGTGATCAAGGGGGAGCACAAGATGATCATGTGATGGAGGAAGAAGCACAACCGGCACCTCCAACCCAAGTTCGAGCGACGATTCAAAGGAATCATCCCGTCGACCAAATTTTGGGTGACATTAGCAAGGGAGTAACTACTCGTTCTAGATTAGCTAATTTCTGTGAGCATTACTCTTTTGTCTCTTCTATTGAGCCTTTCAGGGTAGAAGAGGCCTTGCTAGATCCGGACTGGGTATTGGCCATGCAGGAAGAGCTCAACAACTTCAAGAGAAATGAAGTTTGGACACTGGTGCCTCGTCCCAAGCAAAATGTTGTGGGAACCAAGTGGGTGTTCCGCAACAAACAGGACGAGCACGGGGTGGTGACAAGGAACAAGGCTCGACTTGTGGCAAAAGGTTATGCCCAAGTCGCAGGTTTGGACTTTGAGGAGACTTTTGCTCCTGTGGCTAGGCTAGAGTCCATTCATATTTTGCTAGCATATGCCGCTCACCATTCTTTCAGGTTGTTCCAAATGGATGTGAAGAGCCGCTTTCCTCAACGGGCCAATCAAGGAGGAGGTGTACATGGAGCAACCCCCTGGCTTCGAGGATGAACGGTACCCCGACCACGTATGTAAGCTCTCTAAGGCGCTCTATGGACTTAAGCAAGCCCCAAGAGCATGGTATGAATGCCTTAGAGACTTTTTAATTGCTAATGCTTTCAAGGTTGGGAAAGCCGATCCGACTTTATTCACTAAGACTTGTGATGGTGACTTATTTGTATGCCAAATTTATGTCGATGACATAATATTTGGTTCTACTAATCAAAAGTCTTGTGAAGAGTTTAGCAGGGTGATGACGCAGAAATTCGAGATGTCGATGATGGGCGAGTTGAACTACTTCCTTGGGTTCCAAGTTAAGCAACTCAAGGACGACACCTTCATCTCCCAAATGAAGTACACGCAAGACTTGCTAAAGCGGTTTGGGATGAAGGATGCCAAGCCCGCAAAGACTCCAATGGGAACTGACGGACACGTCGACCTCAACAAAGGAGGTAAGTCCGTTGATCAAAAAGCATACCGGTCCATGATAGGTTCTTTGCTTTATTTATGTGCTAGTAGACCGGATATTATGCTTAGTGTATGCATGTGTGCTAGATTTCAATCCGATCCAAGGGAGTGTCACTTAGTGGCCGTGAAGCGAATTCTTAGATATTTAGTCGCTACGCCTTGCTTCGGGATCTGGTATCCAAAGGGGTCTACCTTTGACTTAATTGGATATTCAGACTCTGATTATGCTGGATGTAAGGTCGATAGGAAGAGTACATCAGGGACGTGCCAATTCTTAGGAAGGTCCCTGGTGTCATGGAGTTCTAAGAAACAAACTTCCGTTGCCCTATCTACCGCTGAGGCCGAGTATGTTGCCGCAGGACAGTGTTGTGCGCAACTACTTTGGATGAGGCAAACCCTCCGGGACTTTGGCTACAATCTAGCAAAGTCCCACTCCTATGTGATAATGAGAGTGCTATCCGCATAGCGGATAATCCTGTTGAGCACAGCCGCACAAAGCACATTGACATCCGGCATCACTTTTGAGAGACCACCAGCAAAAGGGAGATATCGAAGTGTTCTATATTAGCACTGAGAACCAGCTAGCCGATATCTTTACCAAGCCTTTAGATGAGAAGACCTTTTGCAGGCTGCGTAGTGAGCTAAATGTCTTAGATTCGCGGAACTTGGATTGATTTATAGCATACATGTGTTTATGCCTTTGATCATGTTCCTTATGCATTTTGTTGTTTACCTGTGGTGCTCAAGTTGTACAAACACTCCTCGGACCTCACAAGTCCTTTTGCAAGTGATGCACATATTTAGGGGGAGATGTGCTACAACTTGACCCTTTAAGACTAACCGTGTGCTTGAGTTTGCTTGATTTAGTCTCAAAGGATGTTTGAAAGGGAAAAGGTGGACTTGGACCATGAAAGACTTCCACTACACTCTGATGAGAGGGTAACTTATTCCAAGTTCATCTCATGTACTCTTATTGCCTTGGTACTCTTATTTGAAGATTTTGGTGAAGTAATGGGGTTCGAGGGCCAAAATTGATCCCGTTTTGGTGCTTGATGCCAAAGGGGGAGAAAATAAGGCCAAAGCAATAAATGGATCAGCTACCACTTGAGAAATTTTGAAAATAGTAGAATAGAGCTTTTGGTTTGTCAAAACTCTCTTATTGTCTCTCTTGTCAAAAGTTGGCCTCTTGTGGGGAAAATGGTTGATTATGGGAAAAAGGGGGAGTTTTTGAAATCTTTGATCAATTTCTCTTGGAACAACTCTCTTTATGTCTCTACAATTGTGTTTGAATTAGAGATAGAAGATTGAGGTTGATTTGCAAAAACAAAACCAAGTGGTGGCAAAGGATGATCCATATATGCCAATTATGAATCAAAACAATTTTGAGTTCTCATTTGTATTGATGTTGCACTTCTTTAGTTGCTTTTTGTTGTGTTGGCATAAATCACCAAAAAGGGGGAGATTGAAAGGGAAATGTGTCCTTGGGCCATTTCTAAGTATTTTGGTGATTGAGTGCCAACACAAGTGCTTAAGTGAAAATCTATGCAAATTGATGGACAAAGTGCAAATCAAGTCTAAAGGTATGTTTCTAGACTTAGTACATTGTTTTGAGAACTAATGTATTGTGTATAAGTGCTGGAAATAGGAGAAATCAAATTGGAAAAGAGATAGCTTCTTTTAGCCAAAGTCTGCTCAGTCTGGGTGCACCGGACAGTGTCCGGTGGTGCACCGGACAATGTCCGGTGCGCCAGGCTGGCTCTGGCGAACTTGCTGTTCTCGGGACTTCGACGACAGTGTACGGCTATAAATCACCGGACTGTCCGGTGAGCCATTCACAGGCGAAGTCGTCGCTCTCGGAAGTGATTAACGGCGTACGGCTATAAATCACCGGACTGTCCGGTGGTGCACCGGACTGTCCGGTGAGCCAACAGTCGGCCGGTCCAACGGTCGGCCGCGCGATCCGCGTGGGACACGTGGCCGAGCCAACGGCTAGAAGGGGCACCGGACTGTCCGGTGTGCCAACGGCTCTGAATCTTCAACGGTCGGCTTCGCCAAATAAGGAAAGAGATCCGCACCGGACAGTGTCCGGTGGTGCACCGGACTGTCCGGTGCGCCAGGCGACAGAAGGCAAGAATTGCCTTCCTGGAATGCTCTCAACGGCTCCTAGCTGCCTTGGGGCTATAAAAGGGACCCCTAGGCGCATGGAGGAGTACACCAAGCATTCTCTAAGCATTCCTAAGCACCAAGACTTCGATTCCGCGCATTTGATTCTTTTTTATAGCAACTAGAGCTCCATTTGAGTTGTGAACTTGTCGGGTTGTGTTGTGGGCTCTTGTTGCGACTTGTGTGCGTGTTGTCACTCTGATTTTGTGTCTTGTGTGTGTTGCTCATCCCTCCCTTACTCCGTGCTTCTTTGTGAACATCAAAGTGTAAGGGCGAGAGGCTCCAAGTTGTGGAGATTCCTCGCGAGCGGGATATAGTGAAGCAAAGCAAAACACCATGGTATTCAAGTGGGTCTTTGGACCGCTTGAGAGGGGTTGATTGCAACCCTCGTCCGTTGGGATGCCACAACGTGGAGTAGGCAAGCGTTGGACTTGGCCGAACCACGGGATAAACCACTGTGCCTTCTCTGTGTTGATCTCTTTGTGGTTATTGTGTTTTGCTAAGACTCCTCTCTAGCCACTTGGCATTATTGTGCTAACTCCTAATCAAGTTTTGTGGCATTAAGTTTCAAGTTTTACAGGATCACCTATTCACCCCCCTCTAGGTGCTCTCAATGTGACGTTATGTTTTAAACACAAATGGGTGATCTTGCCAAGCTTGGTATTTGGAGAGGATAAGCACTTGAAAGTACCTTAGGACACCCAAAACCCTAATTTGGGATCCAGAAACCCTAATTAGTGCTTTATAGGATGTTTTCAAATTCTAAGCACTTTTTGCCAAAAATGTATGTACCAATGTGATAGAGCAATAAAAACTAAGCAATTTTTATATTGGGAGATTTCCATGTTTTGTAGAGAAACTTGGAGTAAATTGGAAAAGTTCACAACCACCTCCATTCTCGAATCCTGAAAAACAGTGCTATTGAGCCAACTTTGGGGCTCTTGCATCTCTTAATCCATAATAATTTTCTATAAGTCATTATGGCAAAGTTGTAGAGCTACTATAGTAGTACAAATTTGATTAAGTGATCTAGCCCCAAAACCATATGGAACCGAGTGTAAAATGTCCCCAAAGTGTGGCTGTCAGACTGGAGATGGTTCTAAAACTGAGTTTTTAGCGACAATTCTCCAACTTTGAAGCTAAATTGTGGTTGATCCAGTGAGGTTAAGAACATGGTCATTATGGCAAAGATGAAGACTATATGCAGGAGTACAACTTTGCTAAAGCCGAGCAGGTATGTTGCTGTTTAGAACAGAGACTAAAAGTGATCCAAACTTGCTCGGTCAGGCGGTTTCAATAGGGCATTCAAAATAAACAGTAACTGAAAAAGATCTTTGGTTTAGAGAACCCGACGTCGATGATCTTATGCTGTGATCCGAGCTTGCCTAGGAGATTCATGCTCAGTAAGAAGCGGATAACACTGGGAAAGGTGAAAAGATCTGTGGAGGGGTGGATTTGGTCATTGGCCGGCTCGACCACCGTACCCACTTTCCCACGTGGTCGTCCGAGTTGTCATCGCCAGATGCCGCCGTTTCTGCTTACGCGCTAAACAAGTGCATGCTTACCACTTCGTTGTAAATGTGGCAAACCCCTAGTAGGCTGCCTATGAAGGTCGTGTTTTACTACTTTTCGTTTTTGCACTTTGATCTATGTTTAAGACTATGTGGATGTCTCGGACATCATGATGTAATCAAATTAATACCTCTTTACGTTATTAATTGAGCACTGCGTGATGATGTCCAATTATGTAATCACTGTGTATGTGAATTTCTAATCTTGGCATGTACATGGTTCGCATTCGGTTTGCCTTCTAAAACCGGGTGTGACAAGACGAGAGAGAGCTTAAGGGGTAGATGGGAGGTAGAACGCTTACCCTGACGAGCTCACCCTGGGAGGCGAGCACGTGTCGGTGAACGGCGAGGCAGCGACGAGGCGAGTCACGAGCTCTGAACACGCAACGTCAAGGCTCTAGGGCGCGACATGGAATGACGACTCCTAGCACGCGATGGTGGTGAAGACCTTCGCACGGAACGGGTGTGGCGTGTTGAGTGTGGCTGCGGGCGTGAGGTGATTTTTGGTAGGAGGTGGCAATATGCCCGGCTTGGCATTTGAATGAGGAGATCATGGCCCTAGGCGCCTGGTTCCTTGGTGTCGTGGGCGC
Organism: Zea luxurians; assembly: GCA_029449295.1. Taxonomy (NCBI): domain Eukaryota; kingdom Viridiplantae; phylum Streptophyta; class Magnoliopsida; order Poales; family Poaceae; genus Zea; species Zea luxurians. Next base: position 779,031 of record JAOPSE010000082.1, on the reverse strand, counting down.
TGGCGGTTGCGCGATGGGGATGAATGGGGGGCAATGGGCGCTATATGGTGTTCCTAGCAGCGGTGGCGGCATGCTGCGCATTCACGCCCTGCACACGAGCAGGCGAGCAGGCCACGGGGCTGGCTAACCAGCGAAGAGGCGAGCGGGCCATGTGCTTGTGCGGCTAGTTAGGCTAGTGCCAGCGGGGGAGATGGGTTGGGGGAGCGTGTGACATGGTGGGCCCCACGACCATAGGCCCATGTAGGGGGAGGGGCATTGGCCATTGGGCCTCGAGGCATGCCAGGCCGACCGAGAGGGAGGGAGAGAGGGTTAGGTCGAGCGTGGGAGAGAAGGGTTTTCTGAAAGGGAAATAGGGTTAACCATTTCCTATAATCGATTTTGGTGGTTGACGTACAACACAAACCACGTGGACTAACTAGTTTGTCTAGATATCATTTATCTCAGGTGCATAAGGTTCAACACAAACCAAGAAAGAAATTCGGTTAGGGACACAATCAAAAATTGAAGCAAGACTGAAAGAGTGCTGCCAAGTGGCGCACCAGACACTGTCCGGTGCACCAGACCAGGCACCCATCGAACAGGCCACTCTCGGGAATTCAATGGGCTCGCTCCGCTATAATTCACCGGACTGTCCGGTGTGGCACCGGACTGTCCGGTGAGCCAGTGGAGCAACGGCTCCCTGCGCGCCAACGGTCGACTACAAAAGGTTATAGTAGCAAACAGTGCCACGCATAAGTCAGAACGCAGAAGTTAGAGGTCACCGGACTGTCCGATGTGGCACCGGACTGTCCGGTGCAGCAAAAAGACAAAGAGCTCCAACGGTCAATAACTCCAAACCCTAACGGACGCGCTGACGTGGCGCGTACCGGACAGTGAACAGTGACTGTCCGGTGTGCCCATCGCCAGCAGACTTTGCCAACGACTAGGAAGTGGTTGGGGGCTATAAATACCCCCAACCACCTCATTCATTGGCATCCAAGTGTTTTGAATTCAACATTCAATACAAGAGCAAAAGACTTCACTCCAAGACACATTCAATACATCAAAATCCTCTCCAAGTCCTAAAATCAACTCCACCACTTAGTGACTTGACTCTTGAGAGGGAGTTTTTATGTTCATTTACGCTCTTGTTGCTTGGATTGTCTTCTCTTCTTCCCATTCTTAATTCTAAGTGCTTTGTAAAGATAGCAAGAGACACCAAAGTATGTGGTGGTCCTTGCGGGGTCTTAATGACCCAATTGGTTAAGAAGAAGGCTCACTCGGTCTAAGTGACCGTTTGAGAGAGGGAAAGGGTTGGAATAGACCCGGCCTTTGTGACCTCCTCAACGAGGACTAGGTTCTTTGGAACCGAACCTCGGTAAAACAAATCATCGTGTCCACTTGTGTGATTTGCATTTGATTTGTTTGCCCTCTTTCCTCTCTCTAAAGTTTCATTGCCAATATTGATTTGAGTTTGCTCCCAAACGTTATCTGCATCATTTGAGCAACTCGTGGCAAGAGAAACAATCTTTCGCTCTCGGATTTAATTCTAACGCTAACCCCCGACCTTAGTGTGTGTTTAAGTTTATAAATTTCAGGTTTTGCCTATTCACCCCCCTCTAGGCGACTTTCATTTTCCCATTTTGTTTTTTCATTGTTTTTCTTCCTATTTGATTTCAACCTCGTGTGGAGCACATAAACTAAGTGAATGCACATTCAATAAATTCATCAATCTAAAACATATGTTCTAGCATGATGCATCAACCATACTCCTTTAGGGTTTAAATCTCTAGCTTTACACGTATACTAAAAATAAATCTCTTTTTAATAATGAGGAATAAACATGTAACGCCCCGAATTTTGCAGTTGAATTTTTTCTTTTCTTTACTCGCCAAATTCGGGCGTTACCTTTTCTTTTTCTTTTTCCCTCGCTAAACCTTGACCTTTTCCAAAGTTTTAGCGGGATTCGGTTTGGATTTCCCGTGTAAGAAAAACTCTAAAAATGCTTTGTGTTGTTTGATGCACCATGCCGAACCTTGCATTTTTGATTGTTTGAAAGTGCAAACGCGTTCATCTAGAAAGATCGGATTTCGAAAACAGGGAAATAATCTTTTCTTTTTCTTTCTCTCTCTTTCTCTCTCCTCTTTTTTCTCTCTCTCCCGCGCCGTGGGCCGACCCCGGCCGGCCCAGCCGCCCCTGGCGCCCCCTCTTGGGCCTTGGCAAGGCCCAGCCGCCCCCCCCCCTCTTTCCCTTTTCCCCAACCCTCTCCCTCTCCCTCTCATTTTCTCTCTCTCCCTCCCTAGCGCCGCCCCTACCCGCCCCTGCCCTAAGCCGCGCCGCCCCCTGCCGCCGGCCGCCCCTCGCCGTCGTTCTCCAACGCCGGTGAGCCGCCCCCCCCTCCTCTCTCCTGCCCTCCCTCTCTCCCTTTCCCCTTCTCTCCCTCCCCTCCTCTTTCCCCCGCCCGGCTGCCCTGGCCGCGCCCGTCCGCCTGGCCGAGCCGCCGGCCGCCTGGCCGCGGCCCTGGCCGGCCCCGGCCGCGCCCAGCCGCGCCCTGGCCCGCCCCCCTGCTCGGCCCCAGCCGGCCGCTGGCCGCCGCTTCGGCCGCCCAGCCCGACCCCCCCCCCCCCCCCCCCCCGCGCCCGCCTGGCCGCCGGTTCAACCGGCCGCTCAGCCGCCCCGGCCCCCAGCTCGGCCGCCCTCCCCCGCGCGCCCGCCCGAGCTCGGCCGCCCAGCCTAGGGCCGGTTCAAAACCGCCCTAGGGCCGGTTCAAACCGCCCCCCTCTGTTTTTTTTATTTTTTTTATTTTATTTTATCTACTTTCTGTGATCATAATTACTTTATTTTAGGTAGGCTAATCATTGTTCATGCTATGGA